>JAQPZY010001402.1:880000-2260000 GCA_029931535.1 Margaritifera margaritifera | reverse complement strand
ACCTTATTAGTTACTTAGACTGTAATGGCTGAACATAATCAGATAAACATAATTCTTGAAACCTCATATATTTTGGGGATAATAGTCACTTTAATACATGCTCATTGCCTCACATTTTTGAGTGTCACTGTGTCAAGTTTAATGGGGTTTTTTTTCCTGTGCTTGCACCCTTAATGTTATTTTTAAATAGCCATATCTAGCACATTTTCACTTCATTTCCCTACATCTTACTGATCTATAAGATAAAGCAAACCTTGTTATATCTTTTCAGGACTAGCCTGGTATTTAGAACAAGGTGGAGGAGTTGGATTAGCTTGGAAGCTCTTCAGCAGTCAGGTGGTGATACCAAGGTCTCATTAAGACATATCCAATGTACCCACCGTAAGTTACCAGAATTAGTTCATACTACCACACTGATTTATAACGCCTCAACGACATGGCTTAGGTCTTCGTGAGAGAGACCAGCACCACTGTTTGAAAAGGTAGAGCCTCCAGGAAGCTGTATTTTCCCATTACATTGTTGCCTTTTGTGGTTATTGACATTTAAACGCAAAGCATTTTTGCTATAAAACATGGTAATGTGAAATTTGAGTGTGTTATTATTTATACTAATAACTGGCTAAGTACCTGACACAATAAATGTAGAACATAGTACTTGTCATTGTTTCTTTAGTGTGTACACCTAGACACATTTGAACAGACATATTGCAATTTGCTGCACAAATCAGTGAGCTATCTTACTTCACTACACCTGGACAAAATGTTATAAGTTGTACAGAACCAAACTACCACTTGTTTTAAATACCATTCATTAGTCAACGTTTCTGTCTAAAATTTGCAACGTTCATTTTTTAACTTTGTATAAAAATGTAATTTTACATTAAAATTTAGTTTTCTAAATATAAATGTTTATTTAAAATTTATTAAAATTTTATTTATCAATGTTTTTATATTTCAACCATATTTTCAGATAGGAATTATCTTGTATTACAATTTAGTTTTTACAGCATTGAAAAATTACTATAATTAAGGAAGATATAGAAAATTTAGTTTGGCATCTCAGAAGCACTTGGCCCAAAACTAGCACTCTGCGGAATACCAACACTACACACTTTCTGACAGCTGTCACAAACCTTGCTTGCTATGAAAATCATAAAGGCTTCGTGAGTAAGCTTGAAATAGGTGTGGCATGCAAATATATAAGTGTTATTAAACTTGGCCATCAATACGTTAGCCTGACAGGACTCAGGTCACAATTAAAACTTCCGGTTTAGTACCACGAATGAAGTCTATTTTTAGAGCATATTTTCCTCTCTCACTTTGGTGGTGATTATGAAGAAGAAGAAGAATCTTTATTCATTCCAATAGCCCAAACGGACTGTGAGGATACTTTTTTATCAATGAATTGAATTGAATGGCAGATAGTACAATAAACAACAAGGTATCATCATCTATAGTCTACAATATACAAAGAAATCATAGTAAGAAAAGTAATTACATATGCATGCAGATGCAAATCCATGCAAATGAAATAAGCAGATTAATTCACAAAACTTTTCCGTAGGGAGAAAGAGATATATACATTACTAAAGGTAATAATATGAAGATAAAATCAGAAGTTATGTAATTCAAATTCATATTGAAATGGTAGTCAGTCAAAATATTTACAAGATCTAAGCATATACCACGGTATTTCTATGATTAAAAGCTTTATAAATGTAAGTGTTCAAATTATTCAAAATTCTAGCATTCTGGATATTCATAAGTTCTATAAATTTAAACATATTTGGTCTTTTTCTGAAATATTTCTCTTTGTATTTGACTCTTAGATCTTTATACAATACACATTTAAGGACAAAATGATATTGATCTTCAATGACGTTGCAAATAGAACAAAGTCTATCATGAATTGGTTTATATGGTTTAGCCCATCTACCAGCTTCAACTTTGGGTCTGTGAGAGGATATTCTAAATTTAGCAATTGCATTTCTATATTTTAAAGAATAGATGTTACCAATGTAAAGTTTTGATCCGAAATTTGCAATATTTACATAAAATAATGCTCGAGTACTGTTCTTAAGACGATCCATCCAATTTTGGATAAAATTGTCCGATAGCCCTCATTTAAATGACTGTAAAAATATGTCAGTGTTACCGGCCCCTTGATTAACCCAAACTTCATAGAATCCTGATCTTGAAAACAAACCTTTAGCTAAATATACTCAATTTACTTTATTGGGTAGAGCTTCTAAATCGTTCGACATCATTTGGTATATATATATATATATATATATATATATATATATATATATATATATATATATATATATATATATATATATATATATATATATATATATATATATTATATATATATATATTTGTCCTCCTTTCCCTCTAATATCTTTAACCAATACTTCACAATGTAATAAAATGTATTGACTATCATTGTCGTACGCCCTAACTCCCCATAAATAAAATCATTTTGTGTTGTCTTCTTCACTCCTAATATCTTTTGACAAAAATATAAATGCACTCTTTCAATGCATTTAGCAGGAATAAATCCCCAAACTTGGCAACAATAATTTAAGATAGGTTTTATCAGTCTATCAAAAAGATTCATGACATTGCTTGTTTTTAAGGACGTAAATTTAAAAAGGTATTTTTCAAGTAAAAATATCACTGTTTTGGCTTGCCCTGCCAATGTTGTCCGTGCTTCAGTAAAGGAAACCACCAGAAGTCATAACAAGTCCTAGGTATGTAAACTTATTTACAATTTCCAGTCTTTCACTGCAGTGGGTGAATTCCATATTTCTAAGTGAAGTACCACCTTTTCTAAAAATCATAACCTTTATTTTGGAGGTGTTAACCACAAGTTTCCACTTAGCACAATAATCTTTCAAATAATTAACCCTGATTGAAGACCTTCGGGAAAACTTGAAAAGATGGTAATGTCATCTGCGTATAAAAGAACAAAAATATGTAACATGCCAATATATACACCTTCAATACCATGCATGGCAAACTCTTCCTCTGAATCATTTAAAAATATTGAAAAAGAAATGGTGATAAACATTCATCTTGCCGGACACCAAGAATACAAGAGAATTCATCACTTAACTTATTATCATATTTAACTCTTGACTTTACATTGTCATTGATTTGATTATATCTAGAATATTTCCCCTTAAACCAAGCTTTATTAATGTATACCTTATGTTATCCCTTACGATATAATCAAACGCTTTGGTGAAATCAATAAACACACAAAATAATTTTTTTATCTTGATTAATGATATTTGAGATAAGCCCATGTAAAATAAAAATATTGTCAACTGTACTCATGGTTTTTGTTCTAAATCCTGCCTGTGCTTCATTAAAGACATGATTGTTTTCTGCCCAGTCAGTAAGTCTGTTATAAAGTATGCGTGTGAATAATTTACCTGTGCAACTAAGAAGCGTTATACCTCTATAATTATTAACATAATCTAAATTGACTTTTTTATGCAATGGTATACCTAGACCTTCTGACCGCATTTCTGGAAAGTGACCAGCATTAAATAAATTACAAACTGTGTTTAAAAGTATATCTCTTTACCATGGTAAAGAAACTCATTGATAATCATATCTGGACCAGCACTGTTGCCTAATTTTATTTGATGTAAAGCCTTTTCTACCTCTTGAATGGAAATATCTTTATTTAGTTCATTAAACATGACGTTAAACTTTCCTTTTACATATCTTTCATTAAAGTGTAAAACATTCTTATCTGCTATAAACAAGTGATCATTAGAATTGTTTACAGCTTTAAAATGTTTTTCAAAAGTATCCATTGTAATATTTGAGGGGTTAGGATTCACAGCATCTTTTAACATTTTCCAGTATAACTTTGCATCATTAAATTTTGCTTTTTCAAATTCTATTGTTTTAAGTTCATCATATTTATGCCTATATTTTCGTAACAGTTTGTTATAGCCTGACCTTGCGCCTATCATTTCCTGCCTTTCTTTAGGTGTTTTTGCAACTCTATAATGATTCAATTTACTCATGAAAATTAACCTTTTTTCTTCACATATATCATTAAATCAAGGATTTGTTTTTCATCATATTTCTTCGGCACTCTATCATGAAATGTTTTAAACCTTTTGAAGATTGGCAAACAAACATTGTGAAAAATATCATGTTGTGCCGACAAACAACTTTCAATAATCTCAGCGTTAAAATTATCAAGTAATTGTTCGTTAATACTTTCTAGTTGTTCGGTTACAGATTCGTCACTTAATTTTGATTTATATTCATTCGTGAACTCTGGTCGCCAAACATATTTACCCTCTATACGTTTATATTCGCTTTCTTTCAAAAATGTTGCCTCGGCATCATTAACAGTATTAAATTCCATCGTACAGCTTACAATACATGATCTGACAAATTGTTAGGCTCACTAACATCAAACGATAGTACATTACTGAAACGAGACTGAGAAGCAATAACATAATCTATTAAACTAGATCCACCGTGTAAAACATACGAACACTGCCCAATATTCTTATCATTACCTACACGCCCATTCATCATACGTAAACCTGTTTGCTTGCAAAAGTCAAGTAACTGTATTCCATTAGAGTCTGGCTGGACAATATCTTGGGAACACTTGGTTTAATACTCTAATCATCGATAATATACTCATTAGGTAATGCATACATATATCGACTATTGTCATCAACAACAAAATCTGGGCGTGTTGACGTTCGGGCATTACAATCACCACATATGATAAATTTACAATCTTTATTCGAATCACTTTCTATTCTTACCAGAGACTGTAACAGCATATCAAAAATATTTGTATCTACCATAGATTGTCTACTAGATCCATTCGGTACAATATAGCAAAGGCAAACACATAAATCAAAATTCTCTCCAAATATTGAACCATCAAATTTAACCCATATTATATTATCCTCATATCCATAAACAAAGGTATTATCTCTAACAAGATTATCTGTAATATATACAATTAATCCCCCAGAGTTTCTTTAACTATTTTGTTTTTCTTTAATTTTCTATGCAAAGCAAATGATTTAAAATTTTGTATACCCAAATCAGATAATTCATTTGTCCAAGTTTCTGTAAGAAGGACAACATCATTTGTGGAAAATATTTCATTTAGCTCTTTACTTTTTAGTTTATTTACTCTTTTTGTAGATTACCCTTGAATATTTAATAGAGAAAAGTGTACAGTCTCTTTCTCCCGCCCTGTCTAGTTCTTCCTTTTTCATTGCCACATCTTGAATCGAAGTCTAAGTTTCTAGTATCCTGTGCTCTAGTGTCCTGTGGTGACCTTTGGTTATTTGTATGTAAAGTGTTACTGGGTAATGTCCCGGTTACAGTTGGCTGCGTGATACCTTTGCTTTTTGCTGACGAAGATCTCGACTAGTGACCATGACCATGATTGGTGCAATTTTGATTCGACAGATGAACAGCGGTTTGTTCATCAACATTATTTCTCGTGAGTAATTGGTGTCCAGGTATGTTTGCTGGAGTATTTCGCGTTGATGATTGGCGTCCAGGTACGTTTGTTGGAGCATTCGAGCGAAGCATTGACTGCATTCCTGGCGGAGATAATCTATTTTTAGATCGAATAGTTGGTGCATTGTTTGTGTCAGAACCGGAAGAAATATCCACTTGTTTCTCGATCGACATGTTGACGATCTGTTGCTGTTGTATTGATTGCTCTAAAGTGATATTGATACCTTGCTCATCATAATCAACAGATGCCATTGAGGTGTCTTGATGCTGATGTTGCTTTTCTGGTGCTGTACTCCTCGCTTTTTCGTCCCTAGTCACACGCTCTGTACTAACTGAACTCGCTGCTGAGGGGAGATGTATCTACGTTGTGTTCCTCTACCTCGTCCACATTTGATTCTGATTTTGATTCTTCAGTTATAATGTTACGCAATAAAGAATGTACTCGATCATCTAGGCTATTGTTGCTTTGAATTTTCATATTTTGATCATGATTTACTCTTTGATTCACTCTTTGTATACATGTGTTTTGTAACTGGCCAGGGAATTACTTTGCTGGCTTGACTGGAAACGTTGCACATAAGACAGTGACATAGTACGGGAACCTTTCATTGTATCCAACCAATCTGGGAATTCGTCACTTACGACAGTGCCATTGATAACTAGCTTTGCTGGATACTGAATATAAATTTGGAATCCCGGATTTCTTTGGCGTAGCACCTTAGCTTTTGACCATAGCATCTTTCTAACTTCCACAATTTCTCTCGTGTAATCTCTATCAATTGAATATTAAGTTCCCTTCATGGCTTTGGCATTTTGGAAGATATATTCGGTGTCGCAGTAGTCGCGGAATGCCACTATTATGGACCACTTGTGCTTCACTACCTCGGCCAAACGGCGACTCCCCAGATGTACCTCTAATCTCTGTGTGCACGAGCAATGTACATGGAATCCACATCAAGCTTCAAATGACTGCATTAGATTTAGGCATTCTTGGTATTGATTTAAAGGAAATTGTTTATTCTTTAGAACATATGATGTCGTTGTCTGTGTGTATTTTAGCAACAGTGAGTAATGAGGTATTGATACTGATCGGGAAGTGAAATCTGTGACCCACTGCACGTTGCTTTGTTCACACTCCAGCCTCTCATAAGAATACCAGTTAACCTACGACAATAACTTCAGCGTGAGTTCATCTTTCAAGATACTTTGGATCAACATATGATTTATTAGGATTTGGACACAGTGGAAAGTTCAGTACTGGCAAACAAATTTAGAGACAATATAGAAAAATTAATTGTGGTCTGAGACCATATGCCTCTTTAAATTACCACTTAACATTTTATTGAAAAATTCACATTTGAATGTTTTTTTTTCTCGTGTATGCACCTCAAGTGAACACTCAGTGCATTGCTGTGACTGAACAGTTTATCACAAATTGCACATTTAAATGTTTTTTTTTTTTTTTTAAATTTTCCCTACATGCTATGCACCCTCATGTGACCACTCAATGTATTGCTATGACCAAAGACTTCCTGGCAAATTTCACATTAGAAAGGTTATTCAACAGTATGCACTCTCATGTGACTGTTCAATCCATTGCGGAGAGGAAACATATTATCACAAACTTCACATTTGAATGGCATTTCGCCCGTATGTACCATTATGTGCCTCTTCAAATTACAACTACGATTAAACATCTTATTGCAAACTTCACACTTTAATGCATCTAACTTCAATTTTCCGACAGTTTTGGATCTCGCAGTCCAACTACAAGTCGATCTATGATCAGTTCATCATATAGTGGCCCGAAATTGCAATAATCTGCTAAAAACATGAAGAACTGTGATAAAACTATTCACCGTTTCTCTCTCTTCCTGTTTTTTTCTGATTAAATCTTGCTCTTTCAAAAATTACATTCCTCTTTGGAATGAAATACCGCATAAATCTATCGGTTACGGGCTTCCACTTCTTTTGATCTTCCTCTGTCAGGTTGAAAGAAGACAAAATGTCATCAGCTTCACTCCCCATGGAGTAAATCAAGGTATTCACTTGAATTTCTTCCTCTTTTTCACTAAGTCCAGATGCTTGACGAAAGCATTCAAAGAGCTGAAATCACTTTTCCCATGTTTCAGGTCTCGAAAAGTCAAATTGGTCCGGATTCGTGAATTGAAATGACGCCATATTCAACTCTGATAATTTCAGTCTTGTGTTTTGACCGCTGCCATCATGTAATGCTATTTATCATTTAAGAATAACTCCAGTAGGCTATATACACTATTTATTAATTACAAGACATCATTACCGCTGTGAAGGGGAGACAAGACTGCCCTAAACGTATTTTTCTCATAGAACTAAAACCCTAGTGAAGGGATAACATAAACCAGCTGTTGGTGTATGTCAGTTCTAACCCAGTTTGGAGTGTCTGTTTACTTTTACTGCCAAGAACAGTTGAGAGATATTTAAAGCTAATTAGATTAAGGCTAACACTACAGCTATTGTTTGCAGCAGAGTTATTTCTGGCATACATATAGTCCAGTTAAATTTGTCATTATTTGTCATGTTCTACTCGCAGAAAGTAATTAATGCACTTAATTAATTAGATTTTTATGTTTGAAATTCTGGATTTTATAAATTACAATCTACTGTCATGTCATCAAAAGCAGTGTAAAATACATGTTTCCCTATTGTCTAGTATTTGGAAAGTTTGTAAACAAAAATTAAATTCTATGCATAGAATTTTTTAAAATTATTTGTCTGAAAACTATATCATTAAAAGCTAAGGTAAATATATAATTTAATGTCGGCGAATCATTTTGGTACTTTGATGCTCTTCACTTTCATTCTGTGTATGTATTACGATTCCCCGTTTATCATACCTGTTCAATCAAGTACGACCCAGTGACGTCATTACATGACGTGTATAAATAGGTAAAAAGTAAATAATTCGTATCAAAATCACATAAAAATAAAAGTTTATTTTTGCTTTTAATTATTATTCAAACAAATATAAATCATAGTACATTCGTCTTCAAAAGTATTCTGGTATATTTAGATGAGAGGTGCAGAGAGCTAACCCAGCCTCTGGCAAACCAATAAAGTGTAAAGGAGCCAAGTTGCGGAATAGTTCTCTTCTTCTGGTCATACTTTCAATGATCTAATAGTTGAAGCGATACATTAACCCAAGCAAACAAACCGGGCTGGCCTCCTAAAATATAAAGAAAAATAAAATGTAGAATTAACACCCTTTATTGTCACGTTCCACCCAGAGAACCTACAAGTAGGTCGCATCATTCACAATCATTGGCCAATCTTTGAATCGTGTAAACCGCTTAAATTGATCTTTCCACACAAACCAGTTTTAGCAATTCGCAGACCTCAAAAGTTGAGAGACATGCTTGTCAGGGCAAATTTAAAGCCACTATCAGAGCAAAAAATAGATGGGAAATCGAAGCCTTGCAGAAATAAAAGATACAAGACGTGCCAACACATAAAGAAAACAAACACATTTTGAAGCACAATCACAGGTGAAAAGTTTAATATTCACAACCATACTATAACATGCAACACAGAAAATGTGATCTATCTCATCACATACAAGGTATGTAGCACCCAATATGGTGGAGAAAGGAAGAAATTAAATATTAGAGTCAATCTACACAGATCAGACTGGCAAACGAAAAAAGTGGAAAGGAGCCCAGTGACTGAACATTTCTCTTCTTCCGGCCATACTTTCAATGATGTAATCCTGACTGGAATCGCCCATAACTCAAAATGGAGCACAGCGGTTTAAATCAAGATGAAACCAAACGGACATATGTCTGTGCATAGGTAACAAGGAATTTACAAGTTACCAAAATCACATATTCCGGCCATTATTTCGCTTTCTCAAACCCATGATCTTAACTATCATTTTTCAGTAAAATAAATAATGTAAAATATAAAAAACGCATTTATAAACTTATTTTAAAAGCGTTTTTTAAGCTAATAATTATTACCAACTCAATGGTGCAATACTACTTCAGAACACAACTTCGCAAAGTTTTAAGAAACAACCAGTTCAACAAAATATTTGATCCGGGATAACAAAAATGTAATTGGACAAATGTAGATGTCGCAAAGATTTCATTATTGACGTCATCAATTGGGGTCCTTTGTTCTAGCCATTTCTGCATTACAAGCACTAAAATTGTAGCAACGTTTAGCGCCGTTCAACCTTAATTATTATTTCATTGTATATCGCCTATGTACCTATCTACAGCAGACATCATGTAGATTCTGAATAGTACGTGTGTGTGTGTTTTTTTATTATTTTTTTGTTTTTTTCTTGTTCGTTTGTGTATTGGTCCTTTTTATGGCTTTGTGCCCTTTGTACATTCAAGAGATACCAACATTGTCAATTAACTTAAAAAAAATAGTTCCTCTGATGTTTAACCACAGTGGAGGTCTGAATGTGTACATAAGAACAGTATGAAGTGTATGATAAAATGTTTAAAGATATGGGAAGTTTTAAGAAGAACATTGAGATACATGCTGGAGAAAAAAATATTGAAATGCGAAATTTGCACTAAACTGTTTGATAAGAATGGTTATTTAAAGAAACACACGAGGAGACATGCTCCAGAAAAACCATTCGAATGTGAAATTTTTGATGAAATGTTTAGTTACATCAATGTATCAAAAGGTCACATGGGGTACATACTTGAGAAAACAAAATTCAAATATGTAATCTGCTACAAAATGTTTGGTAATAATAGTAATTTGAAGAGGTAATAATGGTAATTTGAAGAGGCACATGAGGATACATACTGGAGAAAAAATATACAAATATGAAGCTTGTGATTTCACGCTTAGTGACACTGATCATTTAAAAAGACACATGGAAATACATAGAGGGGAACAAACATTTAAATGTTTCGTTTGTAATAAAAAGTTTCTTGAGAAAAATAGTTTGAAACGACACATTAGCATACATAATGGGGAAGAACCATTCAGATGTGCAGTTTGTGAAATGATATTTAGTAACAGTAGTCATTTTTGAAAGACACATGGCGAAACATAGCGGCGAAAAAAAAAACCCCGTTCAAATGTGAAGTTTGTAACAACAAATTTGGTGAGAATCATGGTAGTTTGAAGAGGCAGGTACTAGCAGGAGAAACACCATTCAAGTGTGAAGTATATGTAATAAAATGATACTTTTGTGCAGAAAGTATAAAGACATGCATAAAACTATATCTTGGAGAAAAAACACTCGCATGTTAAGTTTGTGAAAGAATGTTTTGTGAGAATGCTGTTTGGAGAAGCACCGTTCAAGTGTGAAGTATGTTATAAAAATATTTAGATTCATGCGATGTTTCGAGAAGCAAATTAGGATACATTCTGGAGAAAAAACATTAAAATGTGAAGTATGCGATAAAATGTTTAGCAACAATCGTTATTTAAAGAGGCACATGGACTTGGGTCACATTTATTATTTCCAGTTCAGTAACCAAGAATGTAGTCCCAGTCTATTTTTAGAACATTTATTTCCCTCTCATTTTGGTGGTGATTCATGAGTTAGATTTAGGCATTCTTTGTATTGATTTAAAGGAATTAGTTTATTTTTTTATTATTATTAGAATTTGGACACACTGGAAAGTTCAGTACTGATAAAAAAAATGTATGGTCTATATAGGAAAACTAATTGTGATCTGAGTCCTGTCAGTGTCTTGGGCATACAATTTTAAATTGCAATCCCAAGTTTATTATTAAAGGTAGACGCATGAAATTTTGACATTTTTGTGTATATTGACTTTAAAAATAGAACTATAAAAATAAAAGTTTAAATTTTAAAATTTGTCTTACAAATTAAAAATTTTACAATTTTAATAATTAGAATTTTGAAAATATGTTCATATCTATAGTCTCTATGAGATTGGTGCTCATTTCATCATGTATGTATTGCTACACCATATAAAGTTCAAATTCTGGATAATGTTCAAATTCTGTCATAAAAATACATTCAAAGTCAGAATGAGACCTTTATTCAAAACACACGAAGACGTCTTTTTAGTTGATAGTGTGCCTTCAGGTCACTTACACTATGTATTATAGGTCCAAGCAGTTAATATATGTGTTTATGATGGGGTGTTTATATGAGTAATTTATATCTGCTTGTATGGCTTTCAGTAATTGTTTATAAACATAGTTATATGGTACCTAATGAGAGGATGGAGATGAAAACTCTACAGCAGAGCCTACTCAGGTTGTCTACTAAGCCATTTTAAACTGTCAGAGAATGAAAAATGTCAAAAGAAATATAGGTCAAAGACATAAAATGTACTTTCCCCAGGTATATTTACCTTGGATATAGGAAAACAGCAAAATGAAATAAGTCTAACACAAAATGTATTCCATTTTATTGTTAATTTTGGTTAAGACATTGATTGCCAACGTCCAGCATTGTGGCATAAACTAATATCCCATTGTAATGAATCATTTTACTATAGGCATTATTAATTACTAATAATAATTGTTAATCGACACTCTAAATATTACATCAGAAATATTCAAACAGATCATTTGAATTAACTTTGTACAACTGATCTTAACATGGTTACATGTCCCACATGAGCAAATGTCGATATATTTTAGAATTTTAGGTATCAGAATTTCCCATTCAGTACATCATATAGGATCTAACTGTACTTATAGTTGATCTGTTAGGCACATTTTTGGCTGTATGCACTTGAAATATCCCAAAATGTTATTTCCATCATGAATTTGTTTATGTATGTTAATATATTTAAATTTAGTACTTTGACAGAGTGCGGCATTGTAGCACCAGCTGATAGCACATTCTAATGAACCATTCTACTTAACAATTGTCATCCGACACTCTTAAAATACACTAGAAATATTCAAACATATCATTTGAATTAAGTTTGCACTATTGAGCTTAATAAGAACATGGTACATGTCCCACATATGCAAATGTCCATCCTTGTTAACAAGTTTTGGGGATCAGAATTTCACATTTAGTTGATGATATATGATCTATTGGTACCTATAGTTGATATGTGAGGCACATAATTGGCTGTATGCACTTGAAATATCCAAAAATATTATATCCATCATAAATTAGCTTACTTATGATAATATATCTTTTAATTTAGTACATAGTTCCTTAAATTCCCTGTATACTGGTATGTACTAATTCTTGCACCAATGATCAAACCTCACCATCCCTACATTGCCTTAAACTTTATGATAGCTGTGCTCAAAAAAATATTTTTTTCAGACACAGACCCATGGCTTGTCACTTTAAATAAATCACAAGCGCGACTCAAATTCCACACGCCCTGACGTAAATTCCATGTGCCCTGACGTAAATTCCATGTGCCCTGACGTAACTTCCATGTGCCCTGACATAAATTCCACACGCCCTGACGTAAATTTCATGTGCCCTGACGTAAATTCCATGTGCCCTGATGTAAATTCCATGTGCCCAAAAGGGTCCTATTTTTATTACTATTATTTGTCACACAACGTTGCAATTGCTGTACTTTAAATATGAAAAGGAATAAACAAAATTATATTCAGATGACTTCTGTGTCTATTCAGATCTCAAAATATTTCACGTAAAGCAATTTTTTCCTCTGGGTGCTGATGTCATCCATTGTCCAATTGCTCTATCAATGCCCTCTTTACTCATTGGATGAGCAGTGTTGATGTTCATTGGCATCTGATGCATGTCTTGCTTTATACAGTTTCTCTTTACACCTTTGATGTTTTTCATAGGTGCCACTTAATATGTTTAACCAGTGTTGCATTACTTACTCAAGTGTTTCTGCCGAAACCATATTTTGGTCGGTCTTTCCTTTTTACATCAACTACGACAAAGAACGGCCAATTTTTTTTAATCAAAGACTCAGAAGCCATCACGTATCACCTTCGTTCCCTTTATTACTTACAACACCTCAAAAAACATCCCACTCTTGAGCTAAACTCTCCAGATTACGACAATAAGGTAATCAATTAACAGTTTGGTGTGTACACATGTTAGCCTTAATCCTATTACTAAGCGACGCATCATCACACCGGTCTCTACGACTGCTGGAACAGTTCCGGTCCCCAGTAGGCTGGTTCTGGCTGGTTTCCGTAATGCGTGGATAGATCAGTTTTGTTTTTAGACAATCATTTAATTTTCAAAAGTGGGTAGATTTCAACTATAAAACGGTATGTGCGGAAGACGGCATAATAAATGATTATTGGTGTGTGTCTTTTGCAACACACGATCATCAATCTGGTTTAGTTGGACTGAGTCCTCTGTAAAGTGTTTTGCCTACAAAGTTTTTGGTTTTCGCTGACTCATCGAATGGTCCCTCGACGTATAGAGAAAACCAGAGCGTTCGGGCAGTAGGCTAACAGGAAAATTGAAAGAAAGGCTAAGGCACACAGAGTTCGGGGAATAGCAATCCCACACAGAAAGTCTTCGTTACTCCCATGTCTAGAGTTGGTAACGATAGAGGTTAGCCTTTCTTTCGATTTCCCTGTTAGCCTACTGCCCGAACGTGAGAGATTTAAACTCGAGATGTATTGTATCTGGGAAATTAAGCTGCTCGGGCATAAGCCAGTATTCAGTGAGTACTGCAATGTCTACTTCGTTTTATAAAGAGTATAGGTAAGGTGAACCGTACAGTATCCCTTGAACGTTTCATATCATCAAGCGAAATGTGTGGTCATATATTTGACGGAGTAAAGAAGTAATTATCATAAAAATATAGCAAAAATTATTAGTTGTTCAATCATAATCTATGTATGTGATTTGCCGTTCGTTTCTCTAAATTCACTAATATTTTCCTTTCTGGCATACTACTCATGTCATGCTCTTACACATATAAAATTTGTCCAAAAACCTTTCTGTAAAACCTTTTCAAAATCTCATTCATCTACCGTGCCTAAAACAGTGAATGTGTCTCGTCCTCATCCTACGCGCTAATGTTTTACAATTTGAGTGCCTAGCACTTCTACGCCCTGTATTCCATCGTGCTTATCGATACATTTTCTCATCTCTTCTCGAAGTCTGTCTACTGGTATCCTTGACAGAAGAACTCGACGTTCATTTCTCCAACTGTTTTGAGGCCTGTAGTTTCTGTTGGTTGTTATAATTTTGATTATTTTATCACCTTTAATCTGTGTCTTTGTCGTGGTAGCTGATGCTGTTGCTGATAGCACTGGTCTACAGACAAAATGCTTCCGCAATATATGTTGTCAATCGTTACTAATTCTGGGTCACTGAGAACGAAAATGATGCCTAACATTGTTGATTGGCTATAGTTTTAAAGATATGATACTGGGTCAGTATATACGACCCTTGACTTGGGAATGGCGGACGATAAGTGAGTTATAAAAGGAAGGGATCTCAATTTAAACCAGAAATGACTAAAATACATCTTTGACTGGATCTATGAATAAATCTATGACTGGGTTTGGACAGTACTTGCTTTTTAGGCAAAACAATGAATGATGCAATCTGAAGCTGGCATTACGTCATACATGATATAAATTGCATCATGTTATTCCTATAAGTCATGGATGATGCAATCATAACTAAGCTTACATCACTCTGCTGAAGAAATTGCCCTATATCAGCTCTACAAATCATACAGTGTCGTGCTCTTATTTGTCAGTGTTTGATTTTGCAAAGGGACACATTTCTGTTTAGCCAAAGTGAGCAGAGATGCCTCGTACTTGTGTGAACAATGCAGATAACTTCTGCTATGTTTGTGGTGAAGTGACTTTTGCATCACAAAAGCACAGTATAACCACTATAGTTAAGAAAGCCTAACACCTTTATTTTGGCTGCAAAACTGGATATCAGGACAAGATGTGGGCCCCACACATATGCTGCAAAACTTGTGCAACAAATCGTTGCCAGTGGTTGAACAGGAAAAGGAAATCGATGCCTTTTGCAGTGCCAATGATTTGGAGAGAGCCAACAGATCATATCAGTAATTGTTACTTCTGCATGGTGCCTCCAGTTGGGAAAGGCGTGTCAAAGAAGAAAAAGTGGACTGTGCATTATCCAAACATTCCCTCAGCTATACGCCCAGTACCCCACGGAGAAGGACTGCCGGTTCCTGATGCACCAGAATCATTCTCACTTGAGTCAGACGAGGAAGAGGAAGAGGATGAAACTTCTAGTCCTGAACCATCAATGTCACATGACCCATATTTTCTCCCATCCTCCTTATCTGAACCACACCTCATAACACAAGGTGAACTGAATGACCTTGTCAGGGATTTGGAACTACCCAAGAGTAAGGCAGAGTTGTTGGGCTCCAGACTACAGCAGTGGAATTTCCTGGCAGGTGATATTAGGGTTTCCATGTTCCGTGACCGTCAAAAGGATCTTGTCCCATTCTTCTTCATGGAAGGTGATCTTGTAGCCTGCAACACCATCGATGGTGTGATGGCAGCCCTCAACATCGTTCATGATCCAGATGAGTGGAGACTGTTCATTGATTCATCAAGGATGAGTCTTAACGCTGTTTTGCTGCATAATGGCAGTCTTTTGCCATCAATTCCAGTTGGTCATGCAGTCCATATGAAGGAAACCTATGAAAACATGAAACAACTTTTAATGTGCATAAACTATGACCAACATCAGTGGCAGCTTTGTGGCGATTTCAAGGTTCTTGCTCTGTTGCTTGGTATGCAGACTGGATACACAAAGTACTGCTGTTTATACTGCGAATGGGATAGTCGTGCGAGAGATTCCCACTAACATCAAAGAGATTGGCCACTCCGACAGTCATTGGAGCCTGTGATGAAAAGTGTTCAGCATCCACCACTTGTTGAATCAAGGAAGATTTTATTACCACCCTTGCACATCAAGCTGGGTCTGAAGAAAAACTTTGTCAAGGCCATGGACAAAACACAAGCAGCTTTCAAGTACCTTCGTGGAAAATTTCCAAGGTTAAGTGAAGCTAAGATAAAGGAAGGTGTCTTTGTTGGTCCTCAGATTCGTGAACTTCTTCGAGATGATGCATTTCACCGTGCACCTTGTGGCAATGAAACGACGGCATAGAAAGCCTTCCAGTTAGTAGCAACAAATTTTCTCGGAAACAACAAGGCAGACAACTACAGGGAATTGGTGGAAAACCTCCTCAAGGCATACAAAAGCCTTGGTTGCAACATGTTACTAAAGATACATTTTTTGCACTCTCATCTGGATTTTTTTCCACCGAACTGCGGAGCAGTGAGCGACAAGCACGGTGAGCGATTTCACCAGGACATTGCAACAATGGAGAAACGCTATCAGGGCAAATGGAGCCCATCAATGCTTGCACACTATTGCTGGACAGTGGCAAGAGATGATCTATTTAATGAATACAAGAGACAAGCCAAGAAGCGCCGAGTAGACACTGAATAAGTACTAAACTATGTACTTATATATACATAATAGTATTTTGACTTTTGTTTCAATATATTTTTTATTTATATAACCCTTTTGCTGTTTTTTTAAAGCGTTACATAAACAGGACAGGTGAATTATTATCATGTAAAGCAACCATAAACACATGAAAAGACCTAGGTTTACAATTTATGATTAAAAGTCTCCTATGTACACAATATACATAGACGTAAAATATAAAAACTTAAATATCGTGGAAACAGTAGCCAATCAGTTGTTTTAATTGTCATATTTGAATTCAGCTCATCAAAATCCCTAATAAATAGCACATTTTATCTCTGAAGCAGACGACTTCTAAATTTTTTTAGATCAGTGTAGTAGCCTTACGCTCCTGCCGTTGCTTTTCCTGTGTTCGCGTGTTGAGTATTCATGATCACTGTTGTAACCACGTCCTCCGTTATCTTGGATTACGATAACTTTTTCAATCAAAGAGCTGTGTCTAGTAGACAGGCTCAACGCACCTCTTTGCTTTGAGCCGGTGGACTGCACAAGAACGTTTATGTTACGGACTGAATATCCCTTTGGGTCTGACAAATGTCCGCCGTTGAGTACCATCTGAGTCCACATCTTTTATCCCTTTCGCTGATCTGATCTTCGGTGTTTCAGTTATAGGTTTGGCAGCACTCACAATATCTGCAAATGTTGTTGGAGTCTGCTCCACAGATTTTGCATTTATTAGTTGGTTTTTTTTTTTTTTTTTTTTTTTTTTTTTTATCTTATATCTTTTAACATTTGGTGCAGCTTTAACTGGTTTGCCATGGTGTTTTCCAACTTGTTATTCTTTTCTCTGCGTGATACCCTTCAGGCCAAATTGTCTTTTGATAACTTCGTCTCTTCTTCCTTGCGTCTTTCCGACTTCGGTTGTTGTCTAGTTGAGTGAACATCTCTAGTGTGAAGTTCGTTTTGATTTTATCCAGCTATTTTGTTTTTTTTAATTCGCTTATAATGTCGTCCTTGAGTTGTTGTGTAGTGACTTTTATAATATGCTTCAGATCCATTAGTTTATATAAGATTTCCATTATTGCAGAAATGTCGCTAGTATCGCCTGCAAGAGATGGTATCAAAATTCTTTTTTACAGGTTCTGATTGTTTCCTTGATCCCTTTTCTTTTTTACGCTCTGTTCATACATACACTGCTTTCAGGCATACTTGTGCTCGGTTTATGTCTCGATGTAAGACACTTCACCTCAGATAGGTTCGTGTCGCCTGCTTGAAAGTGATACAAAATAAATATATCCTCAGCCAATCTGTCCTCTAGAGGTGCACCGCCGCATTTGATTTATCTCTCAACTAATCGAGTTACGGGATAATCGTCATTTTCTAATCTAGCTAAGTCATGCAACAATAGTGAAATATCTTTTAAGTTCCACACATTCAGTTCATGACACAACTTCTTTTTAAATTCTACGCTACCTAGGGCTCCAAATTTTGAGTGAATGTGATGGCATATATACGTTTCAGTTTGAGTTGCTACCAAATTCTCTTCCTCTCAATCGGATTCTTCACCACCACTGCAACGATCAGTTCTCTCTAGTTCTATGTGATACCAGCAGTTTACAGTTACGCCCACATCAATTTGTAAGACCCTGTTAAACGCCACTTGTACACAAGTATATAAGTCCTGTTATACGCCAGTATAGAAAGCTGTAAAGCCGTTGTACGCTTAGCTTCGCCGAGTCACAACATTTAAATATACGGAATCTCAAAGTTGCAATGGTACCAGGAACCAGGTGTAACTCAGAATATAAACACTGTAACAGTACCGGGTGTAACACTACAACTGACATAATTCTCTCAGCTCGTCAGTATTAACTCTACTCACTACGCATTACACATAACGAACACAATTGCTGTCGAAAGGACTGAGTAGACGTTTACAATGATGTGATGTGATCGACAGCGCACAATATATATGACCAAGCACAACATATATGACCAAGCAACTTTTATGCTGTTTACATATAACTTACAAGACAAGGCTTTTTTTTTTTTTTTTTTTTTTTGCGGATATAATTCATGACACTTAAAATGTCACACTCACACACTGCATCCATTTTCTAGAAATTCTGGCAAAATGCCCAAATGCGAATCCCAATCCAACTCGGATAACAAATATCCTACTCTCAACAATAGTTAGAATCTTTAGTAAATATGAACACTAGAGCAGGTCAGGTACGTCAAAACAGTCTCATAAAATCATACTAATAATCCCCTACCATGTATATTGGAATGATAAGCAAGGCACTAAACTTGTATATCAGTACATCTATGTGTCGCTATATTTCATTATGACGTATGAAAACTGGAAGAATTTTCAAAATGAAAACTGGAGGAATTTTCCACCTCCTTGCAATTTGCTGGCGATAAACAAGACACGCCTTTCTTTATATCGAGTATATAAGCATGATATATGATACATGAAGTGTCACACTCACCCACTGCATCCATTTGGTTTTCCAAGAGGCTCTGTCAATATAATCCAAATCCAACTCTGAATACAAATATCCTTTACATGAAAAAATTAGAAACTTTTATATACGTTAGAGCAAAGTTAAACAACCCTAAAGTGGGTGAAGAAAAATTCCATAAGTTGAAACTCATTAGCTCTTTTAAGGGCTGAAAGAATTATTTAATGCCTATGGATTTTCATTTTGGCTGCGAGAACCCATTTCGATACAACCTCTCGTATATTACATTAAAAATGTAATCCATTCGACCACAGTTCAAAATTATTTGATGATTTAATCCAAATTAAGACCACCAAATAATAATGGGTTACTCAAACCCGGTATTGAATTAGTTTTTTTCGGGGGGGGGGGGGGGAGGGTTGCAAGTACACCATGTACACAAAATTCTAATATTGGATATTAAAGGTAAAAATTCGAAACTAATAGCTTGACTGAAATTACAACATGTGGTTTACACACAATTAGTTGCTCGGGACAGTCCGTCTTAGTTAACTGGGCATGATTTGACCTAAAATTTTACCTAAAATACGTTTTATGGCGTTTCAGTAATACTTCAGTTGCTGCTCTGCGACTCCTGCTACGTCAATCTCCTCCTTTGCCGCGTCTGAATATGATAATTAAATAGTGTGCTGTGCACACAGTAATGCGTCGAATGAGTGCCTGGCACCAATTGCATAATCATTAATGATTAACTTATTAGTCAGTAAATATGTTTATATTACATATGTATTGCTCAATAACAACAAGTGTTACTAAGCCATACGAGATCAAAGGTAAGGATCACAACCCCCCACCACCACCCCCAACTTTGGTCCGAACACGAGATTGTTTGATAGTATAGGGCGACCCTGACAGTAATGACTTCCTAAAATTGTCATGGACCGATTCCGGAATGTGCCGAGTATGATATGGGCTGAGCTCTCCAGTCACCAAGAAATACCATTAAAAAAAAGTCCATGGTATATTTCAAAATGTATAAACAGAGCGGAAGTCCCAAGGTGCACTTGAATATATAGACTAGAGAAAAAAACACTTAAGTGTGAAGGATGTGATAAATTTTTCAAGATATGGGTAGTTTGAAGAAGCACATTAGGATACATTCTGGAGATAAACCATTCAAATGTGAAGTTTGCGTTAAACAGTTTCATGATAATAGACATTTGAAGAGACACATGGCGGTACATAGTGGAGAAACTCCATTTAAGTGTGAAGTATGCGATAAAATGTTTAGTGATAATGGTAATTTGAAGAAGCATCTGATGATACATACTGGAAAAAAAACCATTCGTATGTGAAGTTTGCGATAAAAAGTTTCGTGAGAATATTGGTTTGAAGAGGCACATGAAAACACATACTGGGGAAACACCACTCAAGTGTGAAATATGTGATAAAATGTTTAGTGACACTGATCAGTTGAAGAGACACACGAGGATACACACTGGAGAAAAAACATTCAAATGTGAAGTTTGTAATAAAAAGTTCCGTGAAAATAGTGGTTTGCATAGACACACAAGGATACATACTGGAGAAACACCTTTCAGGTGTGAATTGTGTGATAAAACCTTTATTTGTAGAGAAAGTGTGAAGAGACACTTGAAAGTACATAATGGAGCAAAGCTATTAAAATGTGAAGTTTGTAATAAAATGTTCATCCAGAGTAATAAAATGAAGAATCAGATGAGAATACATACTGAAGAAAAAACATTCAAATGTGAAATTTGTAATAAAAGGTTTACTTACAGCAGCGTTTTGAAGACTTACATGAGTGTGCATACTGGAGAAAAACCATTCAAATGTGAAGTTTGTCATAAAAAGTTTAGTGAGAGTGCTATTTTGAAAAGGAACATGATGATACATACTGGAGAAACTCCATTTAAGTGTGAAATTTGTGATAAAATGTTTAATAGTAAGGGTAGTTTGAAGAGACACATTAGTGTACATACCTGCAAAAAAACCATTCAAATGATAAGTATGTGATAGACTGTTTATCCACTGTAGTGAAATGAATAGTTGGGGGAGAAGATAAAATTAAAAAATTAAAAAAAACTGCCGAAAAACAATATGAATTAGAAGTTTGTGACAAAATGTGTAGTCAGCACTATATCTTGAAGAAGCACATGAAAATACATGCAGGAGTAAACATTCAGACATGAACTTAGTGAGAAATCATGTAGTCAGGGCAGTGACTTGAGAATATATATTGGAGAAAACCATATAAGATATAGCCACATAAAAGTTAATGACTTCCAGCAAACAATTACTGTGACAGACATGTTACATAGATTGACATGGGAAGAACTGCTCACCCATTGGGCCAAGTTAATAGTATACAATTTAATGCAGGGGTGTCAAACTCATTTGCTATGGCGGGCCAGATTTAATATAAATAATAATAAATAATGAGTCTGGCAGGCCGTATGTTTGACACCCCTGATTTAATGGATATATCTGTTGGATAGTACTTGGTTCCTTCTTGATGCCGCACAAAAAGACTCAACATAAAGTTCCTCTCAAAACATGCCAGAATCCAAGCATACCAGTACTCCTCTTTCTATTGTACTCTTAGATTATGGAACACATTACAACAGTCCTTTGTGTAGATTGAATATGGAACACGTTGCACCAGTCCTTTGTGTAGATTGATTATGGAATACGTTAAACCAGTCATTTGTGTAGATTGATTATGGAATACGTTACACCAGTCCTTTGTGTAGATTATGGAATACGTTACACCAGTCGTTTGTGGAGATTGATTCAGGAATACGTTACACCAGTCCTTTGTGTAGATTGATTATCGAACATGTTGCACCAGTCCTTTGTATAGATTGATTATGGAACACATTGCACCAGTCCTTTGTGTAGATTGATTATGGAACACGTTGCTCCAGTCCTTTGTGTAGATTGATTATGGAACACGTTGAACCAGTCCTTTGTGTAGATTGATTATGGAACACGTTGCACCAGTCCTTTGTGTAGATTGATTATGGAACACGTTGCACCAGTCCTTTGTGGAGATTGATTATGGAATATGTTACCCCAGTTCTTTGTGTAGATTGACTCCCTAAAGGCATTCCACCATGGCATCATCAGATATAGATTTTGGAATATGTTGCACCAGTGAATTGTGCAAATTATTCACATCTGTTTTTAATGAACGGTTGCATAGATGAGCAGAGAGCAATAATTTAATAGACAAATCTCAGACTGGTTTATTAAATCTCTTTCCCTCTCAGTTTTCGGGTTTGGACAGACTTTTATGCCTATATATGTTTCAAGCAAAACAAACAGAGCAGACACTAGACAAGGACTATTTAACATTTTTTGACCCTGAATTGGTAAAATTGAAAATCACTTTAGCTAGACAGATGCAAGTTCACTATTTTCAAGCCGTGCATTGAGTAAACCAAAATTACAATCAATAGTACGGATGACAGAATTGAAACAATGTCATTTTGGCACTTGTCCAATAGTTTTAAGAACCAAATTTGGCAAATGCCAAAATATTCTCCATCAATTCGCCAGCGTAGCAAACATAACACTGGTCTTCTAAAGCTGATGAATGAACACAGACCTTGAGTAAAAGTCAATCAGTGTTAGGGTTGGCAAATTTTTTAATATTGGTCACTAATTGATGAATGAAAATTGTCCCAACTTAATGCAAAAAAACACAACTGGCTGACAGGAAAGCTAGCAAGATTTTTTGGTAAACTTACTGAACTTCAATCATGCATAGGACCCAAGTTGTATGTTTGTGCCACCCTGTCAGAAGAAAAATTCAAAATAGCAGTTGACTGTCCGAATTTAACACAAAAAGGGGGATTGGGAGTAGTGCTTGCTCAGTGTAAAAGCTATCACTTGCACAAGAAATTAAACTGAGTACCTTAATTAAAATCTGACATGCACGCTTTCTGCAAAAAATAACTAGTCTTTATTTGTATCTTTAATGTAGAATTAATCATATTTTTCTGCAATCTGTCTTAATCCGATGAAAATTTATCAAACACTGTCCATTAAGACCCTATGTATAATTTCTGCTCCCCATTTTCAACAATTTTATTCGTTCAGAAAATATCAACAGTAAATCTTTGGACTCGATACTCGAATTGTTCTCATTTTCTGTAGTTTGTCGTAGTCATATGAAAATTCACCAGACTACTGTCCAGTGAGACCTTACATCTTTACCAGGCATACATAAACATGTAAACTAAAGTTGGCCAATAATTTGCGCTCAAGTTACGCCTTTGATCTCCTGCACTATTCTAACTGTTAAAAGAAGTCCCCAAATAAACTTATCCATGTTCAAGTCTAACTGAAAGTCAATGTAAAGCAAATTACAGACTTAGTTTATGTGTGAATTTATAACCACAAGATATGGTCTCTACCTTAAAATTGGTGTCGGGGGTCGAAAAACGACACTATCCAGTGAGATTATACTAGCAATGGTCATCTGAAGAGAGGCGCGAGGATTCTTTCTGAAGAAGAAAAAGAAAACACATTCAAAAAGCGTTAAATGAAACACCCAAAACTACACAAATATACCACAAATATAACTTTGGTATGCGTAATATAGAAATTATATATTCTTTAGGAATCATATATTACACGAAATAAACAGAAAAGTATATAAGATGGTTTATCTCTCCAGACCGCTACGGCAGCCATGAAAGTCCGCCTAGATCCACTCCGAAACAGGCCGGCTAACAAGGCTTTGGTGAAGCCAATCACCCAGTCACCGGATAACAAATGATTACAGAAACCTTAGCAATGCAGCAATATTGCTCTACTCAGGAAGAATGTCTCAGATCGCTGACAAATCTTCTGAGGATGAAAGCAATATCTAGAATTGGAATGTCCGTACCATGTACGAGGCAGGAAAGGTATACCAAGTAGCACAGGAAATGGGAAGATACAATATCCAACTGCTTGGAATCAGCGAGAGCAGATGGAATGGATCTGGCCAGACGACTCTTTCCAGCGGCGAACACAATATCTAAACAGGCCGTGAAGACACAGAACACAGCCACATGGAAGGAGTGGCCACCATGATGTCGCCAAACACTGCCAAAGCCATGATAGAATGGGAATCTTTTCATCACGGATTATTACTGCAAGGTTCAACTCAAAGGGCAGGAAGTCTATAATCATCCAGTGTTATGTCCCCACAGACAAAGCTATTTATGATGAGAAAAATGACTTCCTTGAAGATTGCAGGGCGTACTAGATCGGAACCCAGAAAAAGATATAAAGATCGTAATGGGAGATATAAACACGAAAGTTGTCCAGGACAACATGGGAAAAGAAATGATCATGGTAACCCATAGCTTTGGGGAAATAAATGAAAACGGATTTGAAGAAACTAAAAACCAGACTGACCATATTATACTAGCCAGGAAGTGGAGAGAAATTGGTTCGATGTCCAGGTGAAGAGAGGAGCAGATGCTTCATTGGACCATCACCTCCTAATAGACACGCTGAGGCTGAAGCTACGGACCTTTAGAGATACAGGTGACAGACTTTGCCATAAGTTCAATGTTCGAAGGCTCAAAACAAAGGAGACCAGGGAAGCATTTTCTAACTCTCGCAGTAACAAGTATGCTGCCCTGGAAACACTGCTAGACAAAAAGCTTCTGGAAGAATATTGGGCGAGAGACACATGGAGAGACACCTGTATTGTAGTCCTCGGAAAAATGCAGATACAGCGCAAAGAATGGCTATCAACTGATACACAGGCTTTGATATAATAGAGAAGACAAGTCAAGCTCAACATCAACAACTGCAATGACCCTAAGCACAAAAAGGAACTACAGACACACTGCTGGCTGCTGAACAAAGAAATAAACAAAATGACAGGAAAGATAACAGAAAGTCAGAGAGTTCTATGATGAATTGGCAACAGAAGCAGAAGCAGTAGTGTCTCGACTGGTGTCGGGAGTAGATAGCACGATCAAAGGACCAAATACTTTCAAGGGAGACCTAAAGACCCTCTACCAGGTCACTAAAACTGGCAAGAGGAGCTCAGACCAAACCAGTAAAAAGCAAGCCTGGAAATGTGATCACCAAGGAAGCAGAGCAGAGGGTCAGATGGACTGAACACTTCGAAGAACTACTCAACTGTCTGCCGCCAACTGAAAAAACAGAAGTATCATCCGCAGAGACATTGCTCAGCGTAAACACAAACCCTCCATCAAAGGCAGAAATTATTAAAACTCTGAAACAGTTGAAAAATATAAAGTCAGCTCAACCTGATGGAATACATCTAGAAGCATACAAGACCGACCTGAAAACATCAGCGGAGATGCTACAAAGTTTGCGTTTGAAAATCTGGGAAACAGGACATATCTCCACTGAATGGAGAACATGCCATTTAGTCAAAATAACCAAGAATGAGAGATGGGACAATGCAAACACTGGCAACTGTCAGTACCAAGCAAAACCCTGACCCGCATCATCCTCGAAAGGCTAAAGAAGGCAGTATTTTTTAAAAATCCGTCCAGAACAAGCTGGATTTAGAGAAGAAAGGTCCAGCACAGACCAGATAGCTACTCTCAGTATCATCATTGAACAGTCCCTTAAATGGCAGTCTCCCTTCCACTTAAACTTTATAGACTTCGAAAAAGCCTTTGACAGTATAGACAGAGAGGTCATCTGGAAACTCCTCCAGCACTTTGGTATACCAACTGTGTTCACCAACATCATTCAGCAGTTGTACGATAATGCAACTTGTAGAGTCATCCATATTAATGGAAAGCTAACAGATGCATTCCCAGTTAAAACAGCTGTGAGACAGGGCTGCCTCTTTGCACCTATGATTTTCCTCGTTCTGATCGATTGGACCATGCAAGAAACATTAAAGTAGAACAAGACAGGCATCCAATGGTCACTCACAAGCTTCCTGGAACACCTGGACTTTGCAGACGACTTTTGTCTACCGTCCCACTAAAGCCAACATACGCAGACAGCAGACAAAAAGAAAATAAGCTAGCAGAGGATGCAGGAAAATCTGGACTCAGAGTAAACAGAGGGAATACCAACGTTATGAAAGTTAATAACAAGCAACATGAGGCAATCAACCTCTACAGAAACAACCTTGAGGAGGAGGTGCAAAACTTCATATACCTTGGCAGCCTTGAGCCAATAAATGGTGGAACAGAAGAAGATATACAAATCAAGATCGGAATAGCCAGACATGTTTTTAACACCCTTAAACCTGTATATACATCCGCCATGCTCTCTACAAAAAACAAACTCAGGATATTCAACAGCAGTGTCAAATCAGTGTCAACAAATGTCTCCGATATATACTCAAAATCAGATGGCCAGAAACAATCAGCAACTCAAAACTCGGGGAACTAACATACCAGCAACCTATCACCATGAAGATAGTCAAAAAGAAGTGGAGTTGGATAGGACATAACCTGAGGAAACTGGCAGGCAACACCACTCGCCAAACCTTAGAGTGGAATCCTCAAGGCAAGAGGAGAGCAGGCAGATCAAAGAAACCATGGAAACACTCCATTGTGGAAGAGACAAAGATGGCGGGAACCACATGGGAAGAGGTCTAGAAAGCGGCACAAAACAAAGTGAGATGGAGAAGCGTTGCTGAGGCCCTCTGCTCCACGAGGAGCCCTCAAGCTTGATGATGATGATATAAGTTGAAGCAGATGTTTAAGATTTTCTTTGCATATTATAACATATAGTTCGGCGTGCATTTTATTTAACAGTCTTGTATGTACTACTGATACGTATAAAATCTAATTCATGTTCTTTTTTATTTTTTATTTTTTATATATGTTTATAATGACATAAAAATGGTTACTACTGAATACGTATTTCGTGTTTTCTTCTCTACTCTTTTATTGATGGGTTCTTGTAGAAAAACGAAAGATCTTCTCAAAATGAAACTAAAATTGAATGACAAATTCAAAACCTTAATTAAATAAAAAGGTGCAAACATTCGGCTTGCAAGCAAAAAATTAAACATGAGTTGAACAATTTTTTTTTTCTTTTCGCAAAACCAGAGTAATGTATATAAAGGTTCTAGGAGACACAATTACAACAGAAAATGGTGTATACGATAATAAGAGTCTTGTAGATCCAGTGCACAGATGCTTCAACTGTATGATATGAATATTCCTGACCAGTTTAAATCAGGACTTTTAACTCGCGAACGATTCGGTGCTTTCACGTATTCCTTTGTTTACTTTTGTGACAACAGCATTTTTGAGGGCGAAGTTTATAGAATAAACCAGAGCGAGATAAGTCTGTGGCTGAAGTTGTTATAAATAATATAAACAAAAGATCGTATAAAGCTGTACATAAAGTATAGTGTATTTAGCTGAATGCATTTTGTTGTAAGGGATATACAATTCGAGGTACTCTTTCTAGAAAAGAATAAATATCCCTTAAAATGGCATTTTAGTATACAGTAAATGTTTTTATTTCTGTGTCACAGAGCGATTTTGTGTATTGGGTTAATCTAGGTAAAAAGAATCTGAACTACAGTTTCTTATCAACTTTTCTGATATTTAAGTCAAATACATGATACTCAAAGAACATACACTGATATTTAAGTCAAATACATGATACTCAAAGAACATACACTGTATATATACAACGCAAGTAGTAATATGAGCTACTTGAGGGCTCTATAGGAATTAACACCACGCCCTAGGTTTACATGTGGCGTCACTTGAGACCTCTACGGGAAATACTATGTTAAAAAATTTCTATAGATTTAACATGTGCGATATACTTTTAAAATTTAGTTTGCTTGTGAACATGGACATAGATCTAAGCATAGAAAAAAAATTTGCAATGAGAAGTATATCTCTTTCTAGAGATCTGGGTGGCCCTGAAAAAGGCCATTGAGTGTTGTCCTGGATTATGGGTGTTGGTCTACATCCAGGACAATTGCACCTCCCAGGTCCCGGTCGACAACCAACAAAGACACATCTTGTCCATTAACTTAGTCCTATGGCGGACAGAGACTGTGAGCCTAACAAGAGGTCCGTTTGCTTCCTTCTCCCAATCTTCTTTCTCCTCCTCATAATGGACCCAACTTTTATCTCCTCGGACTGCCTCATTTTTTCTTGGATCCTCATCCAATTTTAGCTGAGGTGCGGGAATTCCCTCTCTTCTTTGGTGTTCCTTTTCTCTCTTTTTCTCCGCCAATACTGCCTTGATCTTCTCCACTTCTTTGTCCACCACGTCTCGGATGAGCCACTTTTGCTGATTTTAAGAGCCTATTTCCTTCTTCAGGTGACACCTGTGGGAGTAGACCTCTAACTTTTCCACTCGGTCCATTAAGTGTTGCACTCTCTCTAACGGTGCTATGGCTGTGTTCAACTTTCCCACTTTGCAGTGTTCTGTCATTCTCCTATTATTTCAGCATCCACGATGAATGGCAAGACTAAGTGAATGAGTGTTTGGATTTACGTCGCTTTTGGCCATTTGGTCATGTACAACTGATAACAATATGCACACAGCGCACTATTTAATTATGTAACGTAGTGGATACTCTCCGGTGAGGTATACGGAGGAAAAGCGCCCTGGCAAGGGGTGCGCCGTCGTCCGAGGAGGGCTCCGTTTGGTCCAGAGTAGAAGCATTTTGATTGATGTGCCGAAAGATAGAAGTCGTCATGCAGCCCTATTTAATAAGAATACTTTTGGAATACCGCTGAACATACGGCTGTTATAATACAGTTAATGAGAAGATTATTAAAAAGGTTTTTAAGGAGTGGAATTTGTGTTTATGGAGAGTTGTCTTCGCTGTTTTATATCTCTTCTGTTTATATAGTTAATCGATTACTGCCTTGTGCAGTGGGCCCTGATAGTCTGGGCTTAGGACCACCTCATATATTTGATAAGATATGAGACAATTCTATGGGTTCATTGCCAATATTTGCCGCCTTGTGCAGTGGGCCCCGATAGTCTGGGCTTAGGACCACCTTATACTCTTTAATTTCATATGGGTCAAAGGTTATGGGTCACTTGCGAAGGTTCCAACTCCTTAAGTTACAAGTATTTGTTAAGACTGATGAATGAATCCCAACACCAGAAAGTTGTGATAGTAAGAAAGTAAAAGTTTTTGTTTTCATTGTGGTTGTTAGAGTTATGTTCAATATTACTGGTTATATATATATATATATATATATATATATATATATATATATATATATATATATATATATATATATATATATATACCATTACCACATATCTTGCATAAATGTATTAAAGAGAGACTATGTGTGTGTGTGTGTGTGTGTGTGTGTGTGTGTGTGGAAGGGGTATATATGTGGTATTGTCTTTACAGAGTATGTTATAAGGTTCCCACCACCAAGTGTTAGTATGGCATTACTCGAGTTAGACAAACCGTGATTTTGTTGTAGAACTTTTAACATTAGGGTACCTATAGTTACTTTATTGTATTGGTACGTGTTTGTGTTCTATTTGTATCTTGGCATTTGGTTTGTAATTTCGAGTTTACCCGATTAGTTAATTATTGATATACCTAGTAACAGAGATTCATTAAAATATTTGTTGATTTGAAATTTGTAGTTCCGGATTCTGTTGCCAGGTAAAAAGAATTTGTATTCATGTAGAGTTTAAAAGTGTATTGGTTTTTATTTTAATTTGAAGGGTTAATATACTTTACTTCCAGTTTATATTTTACTAATGTGTTGCATTGTTTCTGAAGGTAGGGCTGGGATTGGCCCGTATTACTCGAACCAGATCCCAACGGTTGGACTGATCTAACCAATCACCTTCACCCAGGCGTTAAACCCCTCCTCTCCCGCTCCTGGCGGGTGATGATATTATTTATTTTCTTGAGTTTTATGGCTAGTTATATTTTTCTATTTCCTGTGGGGTGGGGGTTGATGTATTTTACTTCCGGTTTACGTTTATCTAATATGTTGCATTGCTTAGGGAGGGATGAGATTGGCCCGCACTACTCGAATCAGATCCCACGGCAAGACTGATCTAACCAATCTCCTCTTTGCACGGTTTATACCCTCCTACACCTTATCCTAATTCACCTGTGTTAATTGTATAGGGTTCTTAGCTGAAGACTAAATTGTTCCTCTCTTCCCATTGTCCGTGATGAACCCCACGATATTCGTATATATCGAATTGATGTTATTAGTCTCTGTTTGCAGGAATTGCGGGTACCTGGCTGGGGCTTTTAGTTCTTTCTGTCTCTCGTGGAACTTGGTTGTTTCGGAGTTGTATCTAGGGCATTCATTGAACATGTGGCTGAGAGTTTCTGGGGTGGAACAGTGTTGGCAGTTAATACCTACTTCTTTATACCCGGTATAAATCTTCCAAAACTGCTGGTTATTAGTATTTTACCAGTGTTGATTCTATTTATGACTTTGGAGTCATGCGGGTTTGCCAAGTTTGGAGTTGCGAGAGACCTCACAGCGGGCTTTGAACAAACGTTTGCACCGCTGATTAAGCCCGCCAAACACGTCATTGACATCGAGAAAGCCTTGAACGAGAACGCAGCGACCATGAAACTCTTACTACAGTAAATCAAAGAAAGCCTAGATGAAACCATGGCCGTCATCGAGGACGCAAAGGGTACCGTAGATGATGAAGATGCAATCACGAGTTTTTCAGACCCACCACCCGGGTACAAGTCATAGTTGCCAACAAAACCTCAAACATTTAACGACTTGGCACGCCAGATGATCTTTCACCGCTAAAGTGCCCCAACGCGACAAGTTGAAATTTTTTATGTTAGAGCTCAAATTCCTCGGGGACACGAGCCTGCGTAGAATCCGAAGTGAATGGGCCAAGATGGTATTTCAGGAGTGGGTTGAAACTGGAAGAATAGCCGATGATGATACTCTCTGGTTTAAGAAGATCATTGACGTATACATAATAATTGGTGCAGAAAAGACTCAGACATACTGGGAGAATTTTCATTGTTCATTCAGACTCCGGTGGGAAAAATCAGAGGAAACTCTGCCTCCCGAAGCTACACTTCCCGAGAACGACGAAGAATAGTATTCCCCACCGGAGGAGGTCTTCCATCAGAAACCACCCAAACGTTCAAAAGGTCTCGGAACGTTCGGTCGGGGAACCCGTGGTGGAATCTTCGGTGGGGGAAGCTGAGCTTCCCGTGGACACAAACGTGAGACAGCAAAACAGTCTATGAAAACCAAAGGTTCCACGGGTGCTAGCACCTTGCGCGCAGGGTCCAAACCCGCTGAGTCCAATGGCGTGTCTGTCGACCAGCAACAGTTCAGTGAACTCATGGACAGGTTGGAAAGGCTCGTGCGATCGGTTCGCGCCGGCAACAACGGGCCAGAAATCATCAATGCGGCCAGGTCCATTTGTCAGTGGTTGCTCACCAATCACATCATGCACCTGGAAACGTTTCGCACGTTGATGCATGAACTCATTGACGACATCGATGATGTTTATAAAGAACGAGCATCCAACACAAATGATGATTTCTGAGGAGACGCTTCATGAGCTCAGCGAAATTAATGTCGCAATGCAGTGTGTCGTTGCAAATATAACCCCGAGCGTCACCTCGATGATCACGATCTCGTCAACGAAACCGGAATTCCACGTACCTTTTTCCAACACCAGTCACAGCGGGGAAATCCCGCACACTCAAAATTGCACTAGCATCCTTGCGTGTTTATTAGAGTTGACCTAATACCCGATCGCGACCGTTTTGGGGTCTCCACGCGAATAACTCGCTCGTGTTCTGGTCGGACGGTGACGCAACCTGGAACGTTATTGGGCTTCCCAAAGGCGCATACGAGATTGAATCAATCAATGACGAAGGGTCACACTGGTGATCGACATACGCGTACACGAGCCAACGCTTAGTTCTGCCATTTCGATTAAATCTCAGAATTACGCGGCTGACATCCCACAGTTGTCGCTGAGAACAGTTCTTGGTTGGCGTGAAGATATTTCCGAGATTCCCGCGGAGCAGCGAATTCTGCGTGCAGGATCGGTGGGTCCGGATACCATATCGCGCCAGGCATTGTCAGGATCACCTCGACAATTCAGGTTAATGTGACATGTGACGCCATCAGCGGTAATTACAGATCCTTGGCCTCGACGATGAGCAGAGGAGCTGCCACGCAGTGTTACATGCTGTTTGGGTTTTCCCCGAATGCTACCCCAGAGGATCTACTGTTGATTACTCCACCAGCGTTCTGTGTAACAATCCTCGACTCAAGCACGTTCGATTTTCCTTCGTGGACCAGGATGGGCACGCGTTGCAATGCGAGTCGTTGATAGCATCAAAAGCACTGCTGCTGATCGGTTGAAAAATCTTGGATCACAGGCCTTTCAATCGATTCGAGAACTACTACGACGACTAGTGACTCGACAACCAAAGGCGGTTACGCTTCCATCCACAGCAGCAATGCCTGCACAGGTCAGTAAAATCATCAATGAAGCTGCTCAAGGTCTGACTAAGTTGGCACAGCAAATACTGATTTGATGATTGCAAATCTGGCAGTTTCACGATGACTCGATTCAAAGATATATCCTATCCGGCGTTTGACATGGACGCGCCTGTGTAGCGAGATCGAAGCGTACGAGATTATCAGTATTATTCGTACCCACCTAAGGACCCTAATTAATCTGGTCGAATAGAATTACAAGTGCAGGATACATCTCTGTATTTTCTCCCGTGTGAGGCCTTCTTGGAAATTGATGGAAAATCTATACAAGCTAGCGATAACAATTATGCCGCCAATACCAAAGGTGGATTTGTCAACAATCGTATCATGGCGTTGTTCAACAGCACACGATATCTTCTCGACGGAATAGTAATTTGGGGCATATTTGGACAACGTCGACGTTGCCACGACGATTCTCGGACTCGAGAGATACAGCGACGATTATGCAAGATCCGCTGGTCAGTCTGTAATGTTTGTTAAGGATACAGCCGACCATGCTGATCATATACGGTATATACGTAGGCGACCTAGAAATTTTGCAGCCAACGCAGACGCAGGTGTAGAACCCGTCGTTTCCGGCATCAACCTGAATTGCAACGGCGGATGCGCTCAGCGTCGAGGACAACTTCATGGAGCCTCGTTGTCATTTTCGTGTGCGATTCGCCTCAGTCACATATTCGGGTTTTGCAGAGATGTCCTCAAGGCTATTTTCGGAGCCAAACACAGTCCTGTTAAGCCGAAAGGACAACCACAACGAAGATGCAATTTGGCGTGATGATGGTGCCGCTGCTGGTAAAGTAATATCGAAATTGATATTGTGCATGCCTGTGATAACCCATTCACTAATCACAGAAGCGCGTTTGCTGTCGTTTATGGGGTCCAGAGGTACATCAGCGCTTTATTTCTCACGCTCACTACAGACTCGATAGAAGCAATATTCAGCAGCTTTCATGGTAAACACGCGTGTTTGTGGCGTTTCAAACTAGGGATTGGGTGGACAGCGGACAGACCAGTAGTTTGATGATATCTGACCGGTTAGAAGTGTCTGAAGTTTCTCTGCAATTAACCGGTCATCAGGAACCATCCGAAGAAATTTTGCTTGACTTCTAAAACAATCATGTCGCACGTGCATATCAAAAGCTGTGGTCGTATTTGGGCCTTGATCAAAACATAAACACGGGTCTTCAGATTTCCCAGCATGACTTCACTACGATGTACGCGATTTATTACTTTTCTCTCGAGCATCTAGACCTGTACAAGCAGTTTGTGGTCGACATGTACTTCAAAGTGCGTGTAACCGAGCACCCTGTCCCCAATTGCCCAATTGCAGATGCATTGCTGTGATTCTCTAGAACAGGACTCTGTTGTTGGAGGGCTCTGGTGGCTGTATGAAGGTTATTGACGCGCTTATGGAAAACCCGTAGTTGTTTCCTCAAACTCATAATTGAATAGAACAATTAAAAACAATGTCATATCACGAAGTTTAGACTGATCTTAGCAAAGGTGAGCTTGAGAAAATAAAGAGCGCAATAAGAAATGAGTGTGGGGTCACATTAAAACTTTCTCCGATAAACCTGACCGGAAATGTCCCCTTGTGGCTAACCCAAACACAACTTGATCAGTTCAAGACGGCCAACCAAGACAAGACCTTGGTAACATTAAAATTATCGAAGTCGGAGGTGGCGCAAACGCAAAAGTGCGGCGGAATATTTCCATTCCTAGCAACGAGTCCAGTGCTGTTGGCGGCTGCGGCTCCCGCGGTAGCAAAAGCTGTTGCATTAGGGGCAGTCGGAACCGCATTATTGATGGTTGTGAAAAAGGCAGTCGGAGGAATTTACAGTTCTCGTGGACTAAGTGGATCTACAAAAAAAAGGTCTTCGACTACCCAGGCGGACTCGAAGCAGACGTGGTCTTCAGTTATAGCATCGCCGTTGATGACCGCAGTGCTTCCGTTGACCAATTTTGATTTACTCGCGATGACAAAATCAATCAAGCGCTTCCGATGCGTCTTCATGCGGGATGAACTTGCGTCGACGATTCCCTGCGCGTGGGAAACCGGCATCGTCAACCTGGATTCGTCAGCAGGACCTGGAACTCGCTAAGTCTCACGTACGCGGTGACACCGCAATATCTTTTCTATTTTGACTCATACGGGCTTGCACCGCCACGTGAAGCTGTTGATTATCTAAACAGACGTTACGACTGTTTTATTCAATGCTGCCGTTGCAAACTCAAAGAGACGGCCCGATACGTGAACATCTCGCCATTGGAGCATTGCGTGCACTCGAGCGTTCACTAATAGCACACACACTTATTGATTTTGCGTTGTCGAAGACAAAGTCGCTTAGAAGCTACGCTTGATAGTATACAAAATGCAGTTGACAATTTACAGACGCGCGAGTGCAGCAACCCAACAGGGTGGTGCCGATGTGGATCTGACCAGGGTTTCCACCAGCGACTTGAGCAACCGAGTTGTTGTTGACGTTGAAACTGGAAAACTGCATATATCCAAAGTGGACATCAACGACTTTGTTCTGAAGCCGCGAGGCACCATCGCGATAAACCTAACCTGAATCACAGAGAACCAGGGAATCAGAGACCATGACGTGTCAGTGGCCTTCATCAAAGACTATGTTGACACAAACACGGAATTGAAAGTTACAAAATCCCGCGATTAAATGAGCGGTGACATCATAAACAGAAATCGAATCTGACGGATGCAAGAGCGCATCGACGATGCTGATGCTGCGACCAAACAATACGTGGATTTAAAGGCCGCAACTGTGCTATGATCTCTACCCTCGCCAATAAGCCTAGAATATTCATGGGGCGTATTCAGTGGAATATTAACCAGTGAAGGAGAGGAAAAAATAATGATATAGCAAATGGCCGGCTTGTTTTCACTGCTGTCGGGGATGATATTGATAAGCCTAAATCTTACATCTTAAAGGTGCACGCGTCCGGATCGTACTTTTTAATTTTTTTTTTATCTTAACCGGATCTAGAGGCAGGTGGGGTACAGTGGCAATATTGATAAATAATCACCAGCGTGATATGCAATTTTTCACGCGTGCCAACACAGACAACAATGCTCAGGAAAGTTTAATATATACAGTATCGTTACAATTAGTCGTCTGAGATGAAATCCAGTTCGAAGAACTCAACGTCTGTACAAAAGGGTACTTAACCATCTTTGGTGTTTAAGATTTATCATTACATACACGTGGTGGATCCTGAACAGCCACGATGTTGTGGAACTTATCGATGGGGTGTTTAATCAGATGGGAAGGCGTGTTAACATCGATGGCAACTTTGTACCGCTTGTCGATGAACATCTGCGTGACAACGGGGTTAACAGACCAGCTTATACACTCAGATATAATCTACGCGAGGGCCAGATAGAATTCAATCATTGGGACCACCCTGACGTACCAATACTAGCTCGAGGTCAGTTTGGAATCATCGCATTAGCACGTGAAAACGCTCGGTCGTTGACTACGTCGCCGTCGCGCGTGAAATCACTCAAGGATTGTTTTTACAACGATGAAGTGGAATTCACCGAAAAATCCACCGCGATAAAATTCTCCATCAGTTATATTAAACCACCAACACTGAATCGGACAGGAAAAGAAAGACCTAGTCGACTGATATTCATCAAAGACTCACTTGTCCGCGTACCAGTTCTTGGGCTAAAACGAGAACCGTTGGAGACACAAATCAAAGGCGTAATCCATGAAGTTCTAGGTGAACGTGGTGGCAAGCACCCGGAATGCACAGTCGTTGGAAACATAAATATTAACCGGGAAGATATTTTCTCTGATTTTATAGCAGTTGTACCAGTGAAGAAAAATGCTTGCCTGGAAGTGCGTGTGCGTCTTGCACCCGAACAACGCCAGCCTGTCGAGCAATTAATCTCCGCGGTGACGTTATTAACAGAAGAACTGTGATGGACCTTCAAGGCAACCGATACAAAAAAATAATCGAAGCGGCACAACATCTGCGAGATAAAATGGCCTAGAAAACCGTCGTTCCTGCGAAATACAAACACGTGTGTGCTGTCGCGGATGTGATTTTTGGAATCAACGTGGTTGCCCTTGGCATGGCAGGAATTGTGACCACGGCCACCATCATAGGCACGCCAATCGGATTTGCCGTCGGAGCTATATAGACAGCAATTGGTGTGGCTGGTAGCGCTGGAAAATAATTTTGTTACGATTACATTAAACGAGTACGTGTCTATTCGGAAATTTTCGCTGCAGCTCAAAGTTGTCGCAATTCACTTAGTAAATTATACTCGATGGACATCGAAGATAAAACAAGTAATACCGCCGAGTTCGAGACAGTGCTGGCGGAAATGGAAAACTTCCGAGTACTCCGCGCACAGATACAGTGCCGCCAGGCAGAACCGAAATAGGTACTTACGGTAAAATTAGAATAGGGGGATGGGGGGAGGACACGCTAAAGCGGTCTCGTGCGGGTTACTGTGGCCGAGAACGCGCTGACCAATGTCGTCTCTGGTTGCACGCGCACGTAGGGTTTTGCCAGGGTTAAGTTTCGAAGCCGTGCTGGCTTAGATTTTCGAAACCCGTTCACGCGCGTGTATCTGTGCGTTGGGCGAGCCCTCGTGCTGTACTCGTGAGTGACGCGAGCATGCATTCATGGGGGCAGCAGGTTCAGACCGGGATCAGTAATAAAAAATTAAAATTCCCACCATACAACTACTCAGCAATATATTGAAATGTCACGTGAGGTGCAGCATACCGAAGAAGAACCATTCAAATGGAAAATGTGTCATTAAATGTTTGGTGACAATGGTAATTTCAAGCGGCACGGCACATGAAGACATCTGGACAAAAAACATTAAATTTGTGAGAATGGTTTGAAGAAGCACGTGACGATACATTATGGAAATACCATTCAAATGTGAAGTCTGTAATGTACTGTTTACTAACAATGGTAACCTGAAGAGACATATGCGAGTACATACTAGCGAAAGAACATTCAAATGTGAAGTGTGTAATAAAGTCTTTAGTAACACCAACGTATTGACCAGTCATACGCGGATGCATACTGGAGAAAAACCATTCAAATGTGAAATTTGCGATAAAAATTTTAGTCAGCATGGTAATTTGAAGAAGCACATGAGGATACATACAGGAGAAAAACCATTCAAATGTGAAGTTTGTAATGTACTGTTCAGTTATAACAACATATTGAAAAGTCATATGAGGGTGCATACTGGAGAAAAACCATTCAAATGTGAAGTTTGTAACAAAATGTTTTGCTACAGCAACATTTTGAAAAGTCATATGAGGGTGCATACTGGAGAGCTTTTTGAATGTGAAATATGTGATAAAATGTTTAGTGAGAATGGTAAGTTGAAGAGGCACATGAGGACACATAGTGGAGAAAAACCATTCAAATGTGAAGCTTGTAATGTACTATTTACTGAAGAAAGTAATTTGAAGAGGCATATGCGAATACATACAAGAGAAAAAACATTTAAATGTGAAGTTTGTAATAAAATGTTTAATCAGAACGGTAATTTGAAGACCCACATGAGGATTCATTGTGGAGTAAAACCATTTAAATGTGAAGTGTGTAATATATTGTTTGCTGACAATGGTCATTTGAAGAAGCATATGCGAGTACATCCAAGAGAAAAAACATTTGAATGTGAAGTTTGTAAGAAAATGTTTAGTAAGAATGGTAATTTGAAAACGCACATGAGGATACATACTGGAGAAAAACCATTCAAATGTGAAGTTTGTAATGTACTGTTTACTGATAATGGTCAATTACAGAGACATATTCAAGTACATACTAGAGAAAAAAGTTTCAAATGTGAAGTTTGTAATAAAATGTTTAGTGAGAATAGTACTTTGAAGATGCACATGAAGATGCATACTAGAGAAAAAACATTTAAATGTGAAATTTGTGATATAATGTTTAGTCATAGCAACATATTGAAGAATCATATGAGGGTGCATACTGGAGAAAAAACATTCAAATGTGAAGTTTGTAATAAAATGTTTTGTTACAGCCACATACTGAAGAGTCATATGAGGGTGCATACTGGGGAACTTTTCAAATGTGAAATATGTGATAAAATGTTTGGGATCTATGGTAATCTGAAGACACATATGAGGACGCATACTGGAGAAAGACCATTCAAATGTGAAGTTTGTAATAAAATGTTTAGTCAGAATGGTAATATGAAGAAGCACATGAGGATGCATACTGGAGAATAACCATTCAAAGTTACAGCAACATATTTAAGTGTCATATGTGTGCATAATGGAGAAAAACCATTCAAATGTGAAATATATTATAAAATGTTTAGTGAGAATGGTCTGGATTATGGGTTTAACTCCATTTTTCAGCACATGATTGGCTATACATGGCAGCCAGTATATCTGGTGGAGGAAGAACCCAGGAAAATTCCTGGGAAGAACCATCGACCCACGGGAAGCTACTGGCAAGCTTTCTCACATAACCACATTGGCCAAGCCCAAGACTCGAACCCACGCGGACAGAGGTGAGATGGCAGTGATCGGTAAAGGCGAGCGCCTTAGACCACTATGCCACCCGGCGCCCTAGTGTGAATGGTAATTTGAAGAAGCACATACAAAAGAAGGCAAAGTTTAAATTTATTTGCATGACCCCTGATATTGTCTGTTTGGATGATTTGCAGAATTAGCAACTCATTATTGTCTGAATAAAGCAAAGATTCAAAAAATGAAACACAGACAATTCCTGACCACATGACCAGCATAATCAGTGTCATCAGCAGCATCAATTATAGGGAGTGACAACATATTACTTAAATTTGATTTGACAGTTATATGAGTGACTTTAATATACCAGATCAAATCTCATCTTCTGATATTGTTCTGTATGACTTAATTTAATTGGCAATGTGATTATTAACTCTACTGGTAATAGACCAGACAAACTTATGGGATGGTCTGTTTTCCGTAGTCCATCCATTTTAGCACAACTTTTTTACAATAAGATAGCGGTGGGAATTGGAGGCCAGTACTAGCTGGCACTAGCTCTTATTCTTATATCATTTTACATTAATTTTTTTTAATGGGCATTAGCTTTATTTACCATTAGAAGAACTTGCTGATGTTTTTTTAATGGGCATTAGCTTTATTTACCATTAGAAGAACTTGCTGATGTTTTTTTAATGGGCATTAGCTTTATTTACCATTAGAAGAACTTGCTGATGTTTCTGAATACTGTCTAAGTAGAAACTGGGAAAATATTTATGGAGTTTTGGACTAACCAAGTACAGCCCAAGAAATACTCTTGCCACCATATTCTAATGTAAAGTTGTAATGTATACTTTAGTAACAATGGTTCTTTGAAAAGCCATATGAGAGTTTATACTACAGAAGAAACATTAAAATGTGAAGTTTGCAATAAAATGTTTAGTTACAGCAATGTATTGAAGAGTCATATGAGGGTGGATACTTGAGAAAACAATTAAAATGTGAAATCTCTGATTAAATGTTTAGTGAGAATTGTAATTTGAAGACACAGCAAATTTAAATTTGTCATGATAGAAATGCAAACAAAATGTCACATTCAAATTTGATTCCTGAATGATGTATCCCAGATTCCTTTTTAAACAATAGAAAATTGACGGACATAAGGCAGCATGACCAAATTCTCAACTTAATACCCTCATTGTTCATTGGAGGCTTTCCAATGACAATAAAGGCATCTGATATCCATGAATATTACTTTTCTCACACTGGTTAAAAATATTAGAATCATATATTATTTTCATTATTATTATTATTATTATTATTGAGTGTGTCTGATTGATTCTTTCTTTTGTTATTCTCTGTTTTTCTTGCACCTAATCATGCCACTTTTTTCCAGATCCAGATTTGCTCTGGCCCATCATTAAACTGAATCAAACATCGGAAGTTTTGTTTAGGTGCCAAGTTTGATGTGGAAGAAGTTTCTCTCAAATCGTTGATTGCTAATGAAGTTGAGATATCAACACTACAGCATGTACTGTCTGCAAAAGTAAATTCACATCATTCTCACTTCACTATGCTTTCTTTGATGTATCAGAATCTGACCATAAGCATGATGATTAATCTTGCATGTTCGTGTTCTAATAATTTAGTAACATCTTTCATTAAATCAGCAACATGAGCTACCATACCGGTCGGAACATGACATGTCACACGAAAAACAATTTTTGACTCCCAAACCTCCTGACATAGCCGTGCTTTAAAAAACACGTTTTTCAATAATCTTAGGGGAAAAAAAACACATTTTTTTACCACCACTATACATGTCCAAAGCATGTAGTCTGAATAAACAGTAAACAGTCTTGCTTAGAGCCGATGCAAAACAATCCTCGGGCCAGTTTATACAGCGATTATCATGGAGTCAATAAAAAAGCAAGGTGGTCAGAGATAAACAACCACTATTTCACAGATTACTTAATTGGCTGATAATAGCTAGGATGATGCTGGGTCAAGTCTATTGAGTACTTCTGTGGGAGAGCTCATTAGGGTGATTGGCATAGGTAAAGTACACTAAGTGGAACAACCCAATTCATTTGAGTTAGGTACAACCATACAGATGTGTGTTGAAGAACAAAAGTTCTAACATCATTGCCTTGAATGAGAAGGTTTAAGCCATCATTATTAAACATTACTGGCAAGTTTGTGACCAGCAACAACATTTTCTTGAAGTCAGAATTTACTCCATATATAAAATGCAAAACAATTATTTCGGTAGTCAGAATAGTGTACAAGTGTGGTTCATATTTTAAAGCAAAATGTCGAAATGCAGCTGTGTGTTAGGAAAAGATGAGCTATCTGCAAAATGAGTAAAGCTCAGCAGAAATAAATTGAAGACCTCTCAGATGGGGTTTGACTTTATGATGTGCAATGGCAAAGAGGAGCATTTTATGTTTTTTTGCACACACTGCAAACACCATATTAACATTAGACGTTCGGAAGCGTATAAGATCCATCAACATAGCAGCAACACCTAGCATGTTTGCCACTCCCTTGTAGCAATGCAGATGCAAAAAAATCATTTTCTGTGCTGAGAAAAATTCAATAAGATCTTCAAGAAAGTTTGAACAACAGTACCATCCAGTCTCAAATGAGTGCCAAGATGAACACAAATGACATTTGTATTATCAACAAACCCCACCCCACCCAATGGTCTATTGAGTGTAGCAAAGACTGCATCTAATTAAGAAAATATTCCACTGTTCAATGGATTTAAAAGACAGAAACTTGGTGTATCTTTTATCATTTGTTTATTTCATGTCCATGTGATTGTGTTTATGTGAGCGTGAGCACATGTGTGCATGTGTGTGGTGATGATATTGGTCAATGTTAAGTCTACGAACTAATTTTGGTTTGTAAGTATATTAAATTCTTCAGAGAAAACAGATAAGTTATTTTCTTTTATAAAATTTGAATTTCCAGTAATTTGATATACAAGTACATGTAGACTTATGTGAAAAGATAACTTGTTCTCATCTGGATAAAGTTGCTTTATAAGGTTCCATGCACTGACCTTCCCCAAAAGGGACCCCAAAAAACATATTTTGAGAGATCCCCAAAATCCCTCAACACTGTCTCAGAATATGGCAGGTTTAAGCAACATGTTGCAATGCTTAGGTTTAGGTTCACAGTGGCTATACCAGTCATGTTCAAGGCAGTGAGGATTGCCATTTGTATGGACACTGCCTTGTCACATGTAGGCAGTATGGATAATTTGTCCCTTTCATTTTCTATTTGTTTTTGGAATGCAGAAAAGAAAATGTAGTATTTGAAAGGGGTGGTGGATATTTATTAATTATTCATTTTTATTTGACAAATACATGTTTTGAATAGACGAAATGTATAGACCAATCAACACATTCCCAGAGGAAACATAAGAGTTACATCCCCTCATAATAGTTCAGCGGTCACCAGCAGGAAAATGAGCTATGTTTAGAAGCGAGTTTGGCAAATACATCTTAAAATAGCAAGTTTTAAATATGTTTTGTAAAAGCATGTGTTTACTGTAAAATGTGACCAAATTATTGCATATTTTGTGTATTTCCAGTTTGTATTAACTAAGACTATTGTGGAACTGTTTCTGAATATCTCAGCTTGTCTGTAGTTTTGTTTAACTGTTTCTAAATAAATGCTAACTAATTCTGAAAAACTGCAATTGTATGAAGTAGTACTTAACTCCTTCTGAATGATTGTACTCCCCACCCCACCCTGAACTGCAACAGCAGATGGGGGCAATTGCTACTTTGCTACTGTCCTGGACCATTCTTTCATCTTTCTGTCTATCCTGTCTTTCTATGGTCTCTATTTTCTGCTTGTAGTTTATAGGAAATACATGTAATCTCTGTGACCACATACAGGTTATCCATGATCTCCATGCTATATCTGCCATTTGTGTTTAATCATGCCATGGAGAACTGTTCCTAGATTATTCCATGCTCTCCATGTTTTCTTAATGAACATGTAAAAAGTGTCCAAATCTCCATGTTTTCTCCATGAACATGTAAAAAGTGTCCAAATCTCCATGTTTTTCCATGGTGGATTATTTTCTCCAGGTCATAGAGAAATCATGAAAGTCATGGAAAACTGAAGTGGGGGTGTTTAGCAACAAGGGTCACAGAGCTGTCAAGGGTTCTTAAATGTCAGGAGTGAGATGGGGGTCCAGGTGGTGGCAGCTCCCTGTTCAGGACCTGGGGCAAAGCACTGGTGGTGGGGAGAGGTTAACCCAATTCCAAGTATGTCACATTGAGTCTTTCTTTTAGGAATCCCAGTGCGCAAATGGGGAAATTTACAGGAGAGAGTTTGGAAACCATAAAATCATTAGGTTAAAAATACATGACAAACATATTTTAAGAACGCATAAGAAAATTCAGAATGTGCTTGTGAGTGTGATTTCTATTCAAAATGTGTGAAACTTGACAGGTATGCAGGTCATTTAAAGAGACACACAAGTATACATACTGGAGAAGAAAAACAAAAAAAAAAACATTAAAAAGTTTGGGGTATAATATTTAGTGAGAATGTCAGTTAAACAGACCAAATGCCATTCAAGTGTGAAGTTTACAATAAGATGTTTAATTGAAGTAGTTTGATGGGGCGTATGGTGATACGTAACTGAGAAAAACCACTAAAATGTTAAGTATGTTGTAGAATGTTTAGCCATTGTAGTAAAATGAAGCCTCATGTGAGATTCCAAACTGGAATTTTTTTTATATAAATGTGATTATTATGACAAAATGTGTAGTCATCACTGTGTCTTTATTGCTTTATTTTTGAATGTCATTTTCAACATGTTTTGGCTATGTAGCACTGAAGAAATGTTTCCCAAGGACACACTGAGCCAGATAACTTGAACTGGCCAGTGTGGGTATCAAACCCGCATTACTTCGATATTTAATCTGATGCATTACCAACTTAGCTACATTGGCTATGGCTTTAAGAAGCACATAAGAATCATAATTATTATCTTCATTCATTTCCTTCCACAGAGTTGGGTATACTTGCAATTGGAAGTGGACATGTGTAAAGTTAAACTGCCAATATAAACAGGTTAAAAACAACATTTATGACATTGAAGCTGAGGGTGGCCAGGACCAGTTGGAATGATTCCAGTTAGGCTCGCAGGTAGGCTGTTTCACATGATGACAGAGTGGAAGAAGAAGTGGCGTTTGTATTTTGTAGACAGTTGAGGTTGTTTGGAACTGTTGGTATTTCATACTGTGCCCTCTAGTCCTAATAAAGTAGTATGGTATGGCTGGGCAGGAATGTAAACCAGTTGGTGGGTGATCCAGTATAACATGATCACTCTAAACTTATCCTCTCTTTTATCCAGGCTCTCTCATCCCAGTCTTTGAGAACTGGTGTCAAGTAGGTCAATGTGACCAATATTTCAGACTTCACAGACTTTGTTAAAATTTCGTGCTTTAAGTGTATTTCTTGATCTCATGTTAGAAACATCAAGCTTGATGATAATATACATCTCTATTGGTAGTATATCCTTACAATAAAAGGTCATGGTTTCACATTTTACTGGCTCAGGTCAAATTTTTGCATTTAGCTCATAAACAGGTGACTGTGACTCATATTTCATGCCTCACTGTCTTGGGTTCAGTCGCAAGTGGTAGTCATGCCAGTATCATCAAACTAGAAGATTGTATGCATCCCTGTTAGTACCACAACCTTACAACAATTGGTTAGAGGATGCATCTTGATGCATACTATGCCCTCATCCTAAGAGTATGTCACTGTGACCAATATTTTTGCGCTTCACTGACTTCAGTTCAATTTGATGTTTTTATTGTTTGTGCTTTATTCAATTAACTATGTGATTAGTTACATCTCTCTTAGTACAGCCAATTGAAGTGGACATGTGTAAAGTTAAAATACCTCTATACACTGGTTATAAACAATAGTAAAAACAAAATTTATGACATTATAGGCTGAGGGTGGCCAGGACCAATTAGGCTCTTAAGGAGGCTGTTTCTCATGATGACAGTGGAGGGGGGGGGGGAAGAAGCGGCTTTTGTAGACAGTTGAGGTTGTTTGGAAGTGTTGGTATCTCATACTATGCCTTCTAGTCCTAGATGAAGTAGTTGTAAGGTATGAGTGGGCAGGTGGTGGATGATCCAGTATAACATGGTCACTCTAGACTTGCACCTTATTTTCTTTTTCTCTCCCATCCCAGTCTTTGAGAATTTATGTCAAGTAGGTCAATATGACCTATATTTCAGGCTTCACTGACTTAAAATTTTGTGCTTTCAATTTATTTCTCAATTTCTGTTCAAGTTAGAATCATCAAGCTTGATGATAAAATGCATCTCTATTAGTATTACAACAAAAGAAGGTCATGGTGACTTATATTTCACATTTTACTGGCTCATGTTAAGTTTTTGTATTTAGCTCATAATAAATTGGTTTTTAACATCCTATATGCATACTATTATACCAAGATTCATGAAACTTGATGAGCGGATGCATCATATGAGTACTACACAGTAATGAAAAACAGGTGACTGTGATCCATATTTTATGCTTCAGTGATTTGGATTCAGTCTCAAGCAGATTTTATGCCAGAATCATCAAACTTGATGATTGTGTGCATCTCTGTTAGTACCACAACCTTAGAACAATAGATCATTGTGACCAGTTTAACATTTTACGGCTTATGTTCAGTTTTTGCATTTAACTTGTAACCTCATTGGTCTTTTGCCTACTGTATAATACTGTTATTCCTGGGATCATAAAACTTGGTGATGGGATGCATCTTGATGAGTACTACACCCTCATCCTAAATGTAGGTCGTTGTGACCAATATTACTTGCTTTATTCATTGAACTAGGTGATTATGTACATCTCTCTTACTACTACACTCGTACCAAAAATGTTTACTGTGACCTATATTTCATATTTTACTGGCTTGAGGTTAAGCTTTTGTATTAGCTCATAACCACATGGGTTTTTGGAATGCTGTGTACATACCATCCTATCTAAAATCATGAAACTTGAAGATGCATTTTGATGAGCACTAATATCTCATTTCAGTAGTAGGTCATTATGGCCCGTATTTTATGCTTCACTGACTTTAGTTAAATTTTGTGCTTTATGTTCATTTCTCAGGCGCTGTTCACACTAGAATCATCAAATTAATAATGATATACCTATATGTTACTACCACACCCTTACAACATAAAAGGTTCATTGTAACCTGTATTTTTTTTCATGACCCTTCTGACCATTCCAGTTGGAAGTAGAAATAAATATACTTATTCAATGGTACACCTTCCATAATAATGACTAAACATTAGATAATGTGATACACTACCCTCAACAGGTTAAGTGTGTATTGTACATGTGAATGAGTATATGAATTAGATGAGTGGACTGCATGCTGCATGCTTTTCACTTGAGGTCTCACCTGAAGTGGTTATCCTGGTAATTATTGATGCATGAACTATGCTCTGCTGGCTATCACTCCAAGGTTACTCAAAGCCTGTTACTTTCACCCACTAAAATTTGGTTTCTTTGGGTGGACAACAATAATATCTTCTCAAGCAGACTTTGCAACAATGACTTTAAGAAATTTATACCAAAACAGTATCAATATCTGGTTTTTATCAACCGTTATGGTAACTTTACTTTGATATCATAGAAAAGAATGTTCCTTCTTCGTTTTATCTCTTCTATACTCTGTTACTGTTAGTAGTTATGTAGGTGAGTGGGTGGTTTGGTAGGTAGGTAAGTAGGTGGTTTCAAAGTATATCAGCACAATACTGGCCATAAAGTGCCCATTTAAAGTTAAATTTATAAATTTTAAATGGATTGAAAGTTACAATGTAAATATAATTTTTTTTTTAAATCTTAAATTAGAAAAGGGGTTCAGGTCACATTAGTTTGATTTTATTTTTGGCATGCTAATATTTAAAATGGCTACTGGAGACAAGTAAAAGTAGAGGTGGGCTATGTAATCGTTGATTACCTTCTGGTGGTACTGTAGCCATCGTTCGTACTCTAAAACAGGTCATTAGAGATGGTGACCCCAAGATCCTAAACAACTGACATTTATCTGGGTTGAAAGACATCTATCAATTGGACTCCTGCTCCCACAGATTGTCAAGATCCTCCTGATTGGTAGTGCAATCATCAGGGGAATGGATGCTTCTGTACAATAAGCGATTGTCCGCAAAGAGTCTGGTGACAGATGTTGTACTTTCCGGCAGGTCATTGATATATGCCAGAAATAGGATCGAACCCAACCTGATGTGAGTAGGGCATGGCTCAAACTTAGGATGTGTTGTTCACTTACCAACAGGACCACCAAAATAATACTTTTGCAGATCCTGCCTAAATTTCACTGATCCTGCTAAAGTCAACGAAGCTAGTTCAATTTCTAATTCAGCATTTATTATTCATTAACATCATCTCAAAACAATGACTGTATTTTACCAACAAGACTCACGAATGAAGTACCATGCGCATTTTCGTATTTCTCCGAATATTCAATGCAGAAAGTTCACAACACCACAGTCTCGACTGAGTGAGTTTGTGTTCATTTTTCCTGCAATTCTGGTTCTTTTTAATCTTTTCTCTTGATCATATTTGTGATTGCGTATTCTCCTGTCATCATCTAATATTTGCCATTTCGTTTATTTGCGTGGACACCTTTAGACCTGCAGTTATGACTTAATTAGCGGGCGTATGAGATGACCGATTTGTCTGAAAGTTAAAGGTTTTTATATGTGTATGGTGCCCTTCCTGGTCTGTATTGCATGTATAATTCAGACAAAAATCAAAAAGAATTTTGAAATTTTTTATAATGAGGTTCATCTTGCTTTTACATAAGTACTTGCTCAGAATCCCGTTGCCAAGTTTCCATACTTTCCATCCCCAGGCCTAAAAATATTCAGAAACAAGCTTGTACTCTTCTCCTCAGGTTTATGGCTGGTTTCCTCACCCATTTTGAATTTCAATAGTGACCCTTGCCATAGATCGATAATTGGTCATCCTTTTTGGGTTTGAATGTTTTTTGCTGCAATTGTTGCAGCGTGCATTTAATCCCTTAATATGATTAATTTTCAGGAATGGCTTTCATTGTGTCAAATGTGTTACGAATTGTTGTTTATAATATATATATAGATATATATATATATATATATATATATATCCTTATGACTCTTTTTCCTGAGACATCTGAGTCTGTCCACCTCGTGTATTGCCTTGATAGCATAGCCTCTCATCATCCTCACCTCTTACTGTGGTTCTTACATCTAGATGTGCTACCTATATGCACTGGGTTAAGATCATGTTAGTCGTTGCTGAACTTTCTGTTTTTGTTAAAAGTTATATATTATTTATATTTTGTTAAAAGTTCTATACTATTTATATTTTGTTAAAAGTTATATATTATTTATATTTTGTTAAGAGTTATATATATTATTTATATTTTGTTAAAAGTTATATATTATTTATATTTTGTTAAAAGTTATATACAATTTATATTTTGTTAAAAATTATATATTATTTTTATTTTGTTAAAAGTTATATATTATTTATATTTTGTTTAAATTACATATTTATTGTGGACATAGTCACATCTATTTGGGGGTGGAATTTTTCCTCGCATGTTGGGGTGTGTGTGTGGGGGGATGCCGCATCCCACGTGGGAATGATATACTCAACCCTGGTCCTCCCAGTGGCTGCACTTTTTTCCTCCTCCGTCCAAGCCGAGCATAATCCCTTTCTATAAGTTTACAGTAAGTATAATTCTTACCAAAGAGCTTGACGTACATGTTACATATTAGATATATACATATGTACTGTTGCTTTGTTTTATAATCACTTTAGCCCCCACTCTTATATACTAAACCGAAAGTACATGGTTGGAGATTACAGAGATGACCCTTTTGTTGCCGCTTTTCTGTCTAAGGATACGAAACGTGCATATGGCCTGTGTGCAAGTGTTTGAGGATGCCTTCCCTCTCTGTCAGATGTATTTGCATAGTTCTATTAGTTATATTTATTTTGCTTGATGCATCATCTAATTAATATTTTGAATGGAGTTTAGACATGGTATAGACAGTTCACATTTCGAATGGAGCTAAGACCTGTTCCAACATTTAATAGTTCAAATGAGGCTACTATAGGCCTCAACACATTTTATTTACTTGAAATATATATATATATATTTGTAAGCTGATGCTTTATCAATATGGTTGGTATATAGTATTTGATTATTCACGTATTTTCCATATTTCTTCGCTGAATTATCTTTGAATGGTTTTCTTGTTGCTACCGTTTTCTGGCGTTGAACCATAATGTTTGTTTGTTTTTAATAGAGTTCCGATTTACATAACGGCATGGTTTAACATAAGTTGACATATGTCGTTTGTATACAAATGCTTCTGTCATCCATACATCATGCAAGTAAGTAAAAAGTATTGCTTGCAAATGCGTTTGAATTATTTTGGTCCACCTCTTCCATATTGTATCCCAAATTCAGAATTAAGTTGTTTGTTCTAATTTATTTCAAAATTTTGTATTTTCATATTCTCTAATTAAGTCCTTTGTTTTCACATCTTCATTTGTATTCCAAAGTTTTTTCCTGATCTCCGTTTTTAAAAGAGATTTTATTTAATTTCATTTTGTTTCCTAGGTGGTTTAAGTATTTTAGCTAATGTATTGTTCCTGTATATTTCCGGTTATATTTCTCAGTGCATGCCCAAACCAACATATATATATATTGCACTCCAAGGATACATTTTTCTTTTGGGAAACTTCTGAGTTTATTCATTTGGAAAGCAACATATTTACTTTTTACCAAGGGTGTATTTAATCCTCCTTCTGATTTGCTTTTATACATGGTGTCTTCTTTATTTAAGTTCCCCCCTCCATATAATGTCTATAATTAATTGGTTAAATTTGATTAACTAATCATTGATGAAGTCCACCGTTTGCATAATATACCAGAGATTTATGTTTTTTTGTTTTTTTTTGCGATGTGGGCTCTATCTAGTATGTTTATTTTTACATATTCCTATTTTATGTTTAATTTTATTATTCTTTCTATTAACATCATCGAGTTTAATTTTGGGGCATTTTTCCCAAGTATATTCCAAGGTCTTTTAGCGCTTCTTTTATATGGTGTGGTGGTAAACCCTGTATGATTTCCTTTCCAATTCCCAATTAGAAGTATTTCTGTATTTGCGTCATTTAATTGCTTGTAAAAAATTGTAGAATTCCTTTTCTAAATGCTTAGAAGCGTTACCATCTCAAATGAAATTCCTGCAGTCATCCGCATGTTGTAATATTTGTAAGTCTTTCTTTAAATTGGGTATTTAGATTCCATATATATATATTGATATTTCTATTCTCATTTATTTTCTTTCAGAGTGTTTCTGTTGATATTACATATAGCAACATGGAAAGTAAGCACCCTTGCCTACCTGATTTTTCTATGCAAAACCTGTCTGTTTTAGCCCCATTCATTTGCACTTTTGAGAAAATGTTTTTAATATTTTTACCCAACTTTGGAAGATTGTTCCGAAACCAAACTGATTTAATACATTATCTATAAAAGCTATGTTCCATTCTATGGAAAGCTTTTTCTTGGTCGAATAAAACCATTATACCTTTTTCTCCTTTCCAGATTATAAAATCTATTATGCTTTGAATATTTAGGGTATTATACTGTGATATTCTACTTTTTTCTCCGCAGCTTTGATTAATATATATTATTTCATCCATACGTTCTAGTATTGTATTAGATTTACTTATAATTGTATAATCTGTATTTAGCAAAGATAAAGGTCTCCAGTTCTTATTATTTCTATTTTCCCTTTATACAGTAAATAATTACGCCTTCTTTCATAGTAAGTGGCATTTCCCCCATTTAATACATATAATTATAAACTAGTTCTAAAACAGGTGTTAATTCTATTTCCAATTTTTAAAATGGAAATCTGTGGTTAAGCCATATAGTCTCAGGAGATTTTCCTTTAATTATTTGTTTAATTATTTCCATAATTTCTTTATTTGCTATAACATTGTCACGCCATTTCTTAGATATATCAGTTATCTGTTTGAAATTAATGTTATCGCAATATTCATTCATGGTTTCTTGTGGTGTGTCTTGCTTGATATATAAAGTTTATAATATTCGTAAATCTCTTCTATAATTTCCTTTTTGTCTCTCATTTCTTTTATTTCCCAATATTAAATTCTTTAAAGTTCCTTCCTTTACCCTTCTAATTTCTTCTCTTCTATACATTCTCTTTGCTTTTCATATATTTCTACAAATTATCCCGCTCTTACTTTAGCTTTATTTGCTTTATATTGTTCCAAATTTTTTGTATATTTCTTTTGCTTTTTCCTTTTGTTTTTTATTTGTTTTTACACAGTTTATTATACTAATTCAATATTTTTTCTGTATTTTTCCTGTCTTTTTTATCTGTACATATATTGTTGGTTAATGTTTTAATTTTTCTTTCCAAACCTTCCCATTCTTTTAGGACTTCCATGTTCATAAAACTCTTAGTATTTGTTCTACTTGTCTACAATAGAATTAATTTTCTAAATTAGAATTATTTTAATTTGTACCATTTCTGTTGAGGCTGTGCACTTTGGAAATACTTCCACATGTTTACAATTGTTTTTTTTTTTTTTAACTAAAGTGGATGCTACTGGAACGGTAAAAGTCGGTGGGGGGGGGGCATTATATTGTGTGTTACTGCAACAGTAAAGATCAGTTTCTTCACTAAATTGTATGCTACTGCAAAAGTAAAAGTCAGTTTTTTGTTTGTGCTAAAATGTGTGCTACTGCAACAGTAAAATTAAGTTTGTTCACTAAATTGCTTGCTGCTGCAACAGTACAAGTCAGTTTCCTCACTAAATGGTATGCCACTCCAACAGTACGATGATACATAACACATTTTGTATTTGCTAGCCAGCGAACCTTTGCAGCATCTCAGTTTATAGATCGCGATGATTACACTGTATCAAAAACAAACAAGACTGACCTTAGGTTTTGTGTACTTTATATCAAAGTAGGGAGTTCCATTATCTTTCTCTTAGGTTTGTCCAAAGAAGTTTGATACATTTCTCTCAAGTGTTTTATCTCTGCCAGAATGTCTTGTAACGCACTAACAATTTTGTTTTCACTCTCTTTTTTCTGTTCACTGTTCAAAGTTTGCCTCCTCTGCTCTTATTGATTTCTCTTTTCTTCTTGTTGCTGTTGAGCAAATATAAGTTCTTCTTTCTTTGTGTTGTTAAAAAAAGGTCTCCAACTCTTCCTTCTGTTTCTTTTTAAAATCTTAAGAAATCGCACAAAGCTAAATTAAAGTAATTCTAATCTGCAAGAATATTTGCTATAGCAGCAGCAGTTGTCATGCTATAACTCCGAATATAAGAAGTATCCACCGAAGCCGCAACACAACACAATGTCTTCCATGCAGCCATGTTATGCTATACTTGCACAGTTTCCGCCCTGGTACATCGTAGAAACGTTCATGGGTATATATTGAAAGTTACGTCACGAGTCAGCTGTATTCAGATTGGAAGATAGAAAACACGTCCTGATTGAATTACGTTACACTCATTCTGATGGAGTGTGTGTACTTGTTAAGAAAATACTTTTTTGTCTGTCTGTAAGCACACAAAGTGTATGAGTGATTACACACACTATACCCACAAACATACATATATATTATAATGCAAGATTAGTAAGTGGTTTAAGTTTTAGTTTTCGTGGAGGACATACGCATACAGAACCCGTTTTAGAGGCCGCTTAGATCTCTTTGAAATAGATACTACTCAGATGATTGTCAAATGATACAAAAACCAAATTTCTCCATTATAAAATGTGTCTGAATATCTTTCTCATACTTTTCTTTTTTAAATCAGGAAAACATGAATTTTGTTTTTTTTGAAATGTGAATTTGTTGCACCATGAAAGAAAAACATGAATGTTTTTTTTTAATGTTATTTTATTCTTTTACAATAAAAGAAAGAAAACGCAAAAAAAATCTATCCATTATGTCATGAAAGGAACTAACATTGGTCTCTGTCATTGTAAGAAGACACAAACTCACAACCTTACAAGAAAATCTTAACTTCAAGTCAAATTCGCTAGTTCGAAAAATGTAGCAAAAAAAAAATAAAATAAATAAAAATAAGTGGTAATATTTTCACTCCGAGTACGATAAAAACAAAATGTAAGTCAAACAAGGCCAAGTCATTATAGGCTGACATAATTGTAACAAATGTAAGAACCAAATTCATGGCTCAGAATCTAATTTCTGCTTCAACATCGTAGCTAAACGTTTTTTAAACATTGCTCTCAAACTGTTCATAGGTAATATTTTACACTAAGCATTTTCAATCAAGGCCACGAGTGTAACATTGGAAGAAAAACTAATTTAAGAACCAAATTCGTGGCTCAGATTCAAATTCTGCTTGAAACGGATGAATGAAAATTTGACTAGCTTTTGGATTAATATTTTGGGAAAATACAACTGGCTGACAGTAAGTAGAGGATTTTAATTAGAACATTCCATTGTCGACTGGAAAATAGTATTACCAATGTATATACGCAGTTCGATCATGTGCGATTTTACAAAGATCTGGATTCCTATAGTGTATATGGATAAGATGATGTGTATTGGAACATGTAGTGACGCAAAACAAGAAACCAATCGGAGAAAATAAATTCATGTAAGGCAAAACGGTAAAATGTACTTTTGTGATGTCTTCTTGAAATTTCATTGTAATTCTTATTTATGGGAATATACCAAAAAAGCGTAAGTGTCTCTATGTCTTGATATGTTTTTATGTATGGATAAGATATTCAAACACGCACATGAACATACATATATTTTATAATATCTCTCACAGTCACACACACAGAAACACACACACACATTGACGCGTGGATTTTGTTGAAGTCTCCACATAGTTGTTTCCCTATCAAACTTCATTAATGATGACAGAGACGAATCCTCCCATTATCCGATCTATTGAGAATGATTGCATAGGACCCATATTGTTTGTTTCTCACAGGACGAAATTCAAAATAGTCCTTGACTGTCGGAAATTAACACTATAAAAGAGGTGTTGGGGATAGTATTGGTTCAGTGTAAAAGCTATCAGTTGTTCAAGGAATTAACCTGAATGCCTTAATTAAAATCTGACACCCATGCTTTCTGCAAAAATCATTGGTTGGTTTTGATTTATATCTTTTATGGAGAATTATTCTCAGTTTTCTACAATATGTCTTAGTCCGATGAAAACCAAGTTGGCCGTTCATTTGAAGCCCAAGTTACGCATTTGATCTCCAGTACTAGTTCAACCTTCAAAGCAGAGACATATATAACATATGTGTTACAGGCCTATATGTCTCTGGTCACCGGAAGTCATCAAACAAACTAATCCATGTTCAAGCCTAACTTAAAGAAAATGTAATCCAAATTACAGATATAGTTTATGTAATTCAAATTACAGATATAGTTTGTGTGTATATTTTTAAACACAAGGCGCATGCTTATTAGGCTCATGTCCCCTACCAAAGAAATCAGGGGAGGGGGTGAAAATACGAAACTATCCAGTGAGAACTTACTAACAATGGTCATCTGAAGAGAGATACGAAGATTATTACTGTGAAAAACAAAACAAACACATTAAAAACTGAACTTTTTAATTAAATGTTTAGTCACATCAGTATGTTAAATAGTTACATGAGGGTGCATACTGAAGAAGAACCGTTAAAATCTTGGGCGAGAAGGGTAATTTCGAGAAGCAGACGAAGACTTAGCTGGAGAAAAACCAGTCAAATGTGAAGTTTGTGATAACATGTTTAGTGAGAATGATAATTTGAAGAAGCACATCAGTAGTAATATGTGGCACCTGAGAGCCAAATATGACACTTGAGAGCCATACGGGAAATTAACATAGAGATGAATCTTGAGAACCATACGGGAAATTAACATGGAGATGACACTTGAGAGCCATACGGGAAAATAACATGGAGAGGGATTATAGAGCCATACGGGAAGTTTATAGAGCCATTCGGGAAATGAGCATGGAGAGGGCACTTGGGGGGACAGAAGTCTTTATGGGATAGAAGTGTTTAGGGGACAGATGTGTTGATGAGAACAAAATAGACAAAGACAGACATTGAAACATTTTTTCTTTTCTAAGAGATGTGGGTGGCCCTGAAAAGGACTGTCGGGGGTGTTTGGTGAGAAGTTTAACTTCTGGCAGGACGGCCACGTTTCACCACAGGTTTCACCGCCACAGGACAAGGGCGCTTTCTTGTGAAAGAGAAGGCAAACTCGTTACAGTCCATCTTACAGCACACTTCTCCTTCTTGTTGCTTCTGCTGCTGCAAGAGTTGTTGTTGTTGCTGCTGCCTTTGCTTCAACTGCAGTCTTTGTCTCTCCTCCCATTCCGCTCTGTCCCTGATGATCGCTTCTCGCAAAACTTCTTACGCCAGATTTTGGGCCATTTGCAGGAAGATCGTCGTCTTCTTCTCTGGGTTCTTCTGAATCAGGTTATGTCTAACCCGCTGCATGTTCACCATCCCTTCATTCAGTTTACTAATCTTCGCAGCCATCTTGAGATGTTGACGAGTCAACGAGGGTGACCCGACTGACAAACGCGTCGCTTTATATGCTGGAAGCGCGGACGCGATGGAAAACATGACTCAGATCGGTAGAGAGAAATATGAAAGAGTAGGTATCTCAGATCGAAAGAGAGAGGGTGAAAGAGCATTTACATTGCATTTTTTTTCAATTAATAAACAACACAACACCATTTATTTTCCTCAAAAATTAACATTTTTTAATCAACAAGAAGAAACTTCTCTATCACAAAATACAAACAAACATTTCTAATCATGAACGTATTTACATGGTTGACAACGTTGTGAAGTTAAACTGGATCTCCCCTGTTCTAAGTCATTTGGTTCTCGATGCACACTACGTTTCTGAGGTAAAGACAAGAGATAACCATAATGTTCACAAAACGATCTTTCTACTTTAGCATCGTTTCTAACGTACTCCCTATCATAACAAGTCACTGAATGTTCTAAGGGAAATCCAAGACTGCGTTGATGAAGAAAATACACACAATATTGTCCACACACCATAGAATCTCATCCTTGTAATCTCACATTATTGAATCGAGTGGAGACAGCATTTCTTCTCATAAAGTCAATGATGTCGTCTTCCAAAGGAGGTAATCCATAATAATCAAAATATTCCACACTGCGATCGTTGGGAAAGTACACTGCCATCCAATGGGTTCCTGGTCAATGACTGTCATCGGTATTGATGACATAGGCTTGAATGTCTTTAGGTTTGCGATGTGGAAGTTTATCTTTAGCACACACCACAGGATTCCAAGAAGCGGTGTACGAACCGCGAGTCAACAGATAATGAAGTTCCCAGGTATCCATTCTTTCTTCACAGGTAATAAGTCATCAATTCACACCTGACTTTATAACTGTCCTGTGGCTTCAAACAGAGTCAAGTAAGATCTCAAGTAATTTTTCTGGGCAAAGTTAGGTTCAAAAGGTCTGGTACACAACGTCTGGCCATCTCGAGTGACTTCTGTCTTGGAGACATTGAAATGTTGAAAGTCGAAAGGATTTTGATCGATGGCTCCGTTGAGGGCTACATTACTGACGATGCCAATTAGTAAACGTTTGGGGAGCTGTCCTTGGAAGACATGGTCTTCGACTTTGGATCGGAGTCCAGAGGCAATGGTAAACATTTTCACTTCCACCCGTCGCACAAGATACTTGGCAGTGGTTCTGCTCAAAGTTTGACTGATGTCGTTGGCCACTTTAGGTAACACTTCTACACGGCGCACTTAAAGTCTGGCTTCTTCGATGATGGTTTTATATTCGTTGGCATCAGCCATCAAATGGAAGACGGTACTACTGCGATTCTGTCTCAGGCGTACATCCACTCCGTTTAATAAATACTTGTCTTGCAACCACATCTCCAAATGCAAACGATCCATCAGGTCTAAAGTGCGCCCTTGTCTGGTTTTATTTCGACGATTGTTAAATCCCACATTGTGAGAATCGTCATCTGCAGCCAAGGCTGTGTCGTTGAACTTTTTCAAAGTGTCCGGTTTCCATACCACGGAAGCATCCAGATTGGTGTTCTTGGCTTCTTTTCAGTACGTCAAGAGATTTTCCAAGTAAGCACGGTAAGTGTAAGTATCCATGCTGCTGCTGACCAGTTTGTTATTCAAGTACAAATCCACTTTTCTGAGCAAGGAATGCATGAAATTATTGACGGGAGCTACTCTGTCATCGGCCCCAGGATTGCTGTTGTCAGTTTGGAGCACTTTGAGTTTCAGATAAAAGTGACTGCTATTCAGATCGATTTAATCTTCGGTTTGTCCTTTGATTTCAAATTCGATTGGAGCTGAAGTCGTCAAAGACGATACAGGATGAAATTCTACCCATTGGGATTCTTGCATCGTCATCATGGAAGGTGGCATGGCAGACAGATCTAGTTCTGACTTGCTACTTCGCAAGAATCTCGGTGCATCATTTTCAGTAGTTAGTAATCAAACACATCTAATTCTCTGACAGTTCTTCTTTTCTTATTCTTTTTCTGAACAGCGTGTTTATGAGCTCTGAAGGGGTGTCGACGTCTCTTTCTGCCTTATCCTTGCTGTGGCGTTGAGGAAGAAGTAATGCCAGGGCCAGAAGTGTGAAGCGAATTTATAGGAGTCTCTCGGCAACCCAAAAGATCTTTTCCAGTGTGCAGCAACACACTTTTTCCTGCTCTCATAAAGCCTTCTTTAGGATTTTGTTTGTCGATGAGAACGTCTTGAAAAAATTCATTTCTTTGCGTCAAAGCGGCATCTTTTAAGGCATGCAATCCTCGAGTCACCATGGGTTTCAAGACTGGGGCTACCGTCCGAAAAGCGTTTTTTTTACATATCTCCTAGACCATGTCCTCGTTGTCGAGCCACTCCTCGGTACACAGGATACATCTTGTGTTACAAGTCACTGGAGAACCGTTTTCGAAAATATTGTTTCACCGTGACTTTTCCTTTAGCGAATAGAATATTTTGTCCCAGATCTCCTTTCATACTAATGTTGACACTGTCAAAATTCGATTTACTGACCGGAAAATAATGAGGATGTACAAATTCACGGTGACGGCAGAATCCGTTTTGAATGGAATGATTGTTAGTAACGGAGCGGCTGTGTTTACCACCACGTTGTACTCCACCACGTCGGAGTACACAAACAATAAATTCAGTCCATCGTTCAATTCGATAGGTTAACGAAAATACTTGTAAAATCGATCGTTGCTGTTGATGTCTTTCATGGGAACTAGCTGTGTGTATCCACCCAAAATATCAAACAACCCAGGACAAAAAGTGATGGACAATATTCTGGCGTCCGAAAAATGCATTTTAAGACGGCGAGCAATTTTATGCTACTCGATCAGGACAGTTTTCTTGGTTTTGTCCAAGGCTTTGCCAAACTGGTGCTGAAAAATATTCTCAATTGTGTCCACCAAATTTTGAGCATTAAAATAATACACACAGGAATTCTCATGGTTTAGTTAGTCAGTGAAGAATTGGCGGGTGGTACCTTTTTGGATTCGTAAATGAGAGGATCATTTTTGTCCAAGTGTTTTTGCACTTGTTCGTTCAGGATATCCGCGATGAAAGTGTTTTGACCTTCGTTGATATTGAGGGCTTGCGTAGGATGAGTGATTTCTAGCAAAGCTACTTTTCAATGAGCTTCATGATCCAATTGTATGGACTGAAGTAATTTGGCGGTGAAACAACATAAGGTATTGTTGGGAAACACATCCATAGAACTGTCACTGGGTAAAGTTAAATAAAATTGGTTATTCATAGTTCCAGGGTGCTGGTCTCCGAGGAGTCACTCGAGGTCAAAGGAGAATGATGTTCAAAATGTCCCAAAAGAGGGCTACTGTTGTTGTTGTGACTGGAAGAAGAATGACTGGCGTTGGCCGCACCGTTGTGATGGTTGTTGTTACTGTCCGAACTATATTTCAAAGAAGGACTAGGTAGAAGATAACTGATGCAACTGCTGAGAAAAAATGGTCCACAATGGTTTTTCACCTTGTTGCAAACTCAAATTGGCAATCGCCGCTCCGATGACACAATACACCACAAAGATTTGGTAGAAAAAAAGGATTTGATTTTTAGGCACACGTTCTCCGCACCTCACCCACAAAGGTTGTTTTTGTAATTCTTGAAGAGAGGAACTCTGCGAAGAAGAAGAGGTACCTGCTGCGTTGAAAGGCATGTTGGTTACTTATTCTTTTTATAGTCTACAACTTGGGAAGCGGCAATCCAAGAATCAAAACTATTAGGATATCCTTTCCAACGCACTTTGACTTCTTCTACTCGACGTTTACCCACTTTACGTGTTCTTCGTTCGAGAATGCTTTCGATATCGTACAAGTCATCTTCTTTTTTGGTCACTCGTTGTAACTCAGGCAAGTAAAAAGTTCCTTTTAACACTTCTCCGTGTATGTCTTCCAATTAATAGACAGGAGGATCACGTCCACGCACTTGTCCAGTGACACGAAACAATTCGGTAGTCCAGTTGGGTAAATAACCTTTGTCAAAAGTGAGTTTGGTTTTTCCAATGCGAACCCAATCACCCGTCTTGATCAGCAGGGTTTTCTTGTGTCCAATCTTAGGTGTACCAAACAATCGATCAAACACCCTCACTTCGTTTTCAGGGGTGACATCTTCGGAGAGCACAACCGATGCTACGATGGTACGATTGATTGTAAGCTTTGACCAAATGTGGTAACACGTCGATGTACTTTCCACATGCGTTCTTTCAAAGTTCTTTGAAAACGTTCCACGACACTGGCTTTGGTTTCAGGATTTTCGGTGGTAACAAAAAAATGAATGTGCCGTTGTTTCAATTCTTTTTGAAAAGCTTGATTTAAAAATTCGGTGCCTTTGTCGGTTTGCCATCGTAAAGGGTGACGACCACTTTGTTTCAACGTCAGTTTTAAAGCGCATACTAACTCGGCACTGCTTTTAGAAGTCAAAGGAACGACCCAAACGAATTTGGAAAACACGTCAATGACAAAAAAAATATTTGTTAGCACGATTGTAGGCTGCCAAATGAGAGATATCTGCTAAATCTGCTTGCCATTGATGATCGATGCCAGCCACTTTGGTTTGACTTCTGGAAAAGTTTCGTCGAATGGGTTTGTGTAACGTGTACGTCGATTGTTCTTGTAACCATCATCGTACTTGTGGCAAACGTACACTTTTCAACTTGCTTTTAGCTGCCCGATTCAAGTTTTCAACTCCTCCGTTACCAGCAGCATGTGCACGATTGTAGTAAATGCTGGCTAAAAGTGTCTCCATGTTTTTACTGCTCAATAAGTCACCCACTGTTCGATACTACTTTTGGAGTCGTGAAATATGGGAGGTTTGGACGAAGCTTGACGCATCCGACGAGCCACAGGAGTTGGTTGTGAAGGGGTGGGTTTTTTTTCTTGATGTCTTTGTTCACTTCTGTCTTGCCTTCTTTCTTTTTTTTTTTTTTCTTCTGTTGAAGAAGGGGTGGACATCATCTTTTTAACCCAAGCTCTTATTTATTTTCATTGAGGTGTAGGAGAGGGTGTCAACAAGCAAGCTGCAAATCGTGCTAAGGATGGTGGGAACAGACGGAGTTTGAAACACTTCTCGTGGGTCGTCTTCTTCTCTCCTCCCCGTGGCCGTGTCTGTCTTGGTGGTTTTAGGTTCGCTTTTCGTCATGGCCTTGAAATCTCTCAGAGTGGGTTTAGATGTTTTGTCTAAAGCTTTCTGGTGAAAGAGTTGACGATATTGCAATAGTTGACCGTACCGTTGCGATTTTTCTGCTTCTGACAAATCACTTCGATCCATGAGCGATTGTGATTGTGACATCTCGTTGATATTAGGATTGGGAGGTAAATGAGGTATCTGTTGTTTGTAGCAAAAATAAAACTGAGGTCATTCAGAGGCCACAGTTCTTTTTTTATACTGGAACACGTCTCCACTGATGGTCAGCACGGCGTACCAACTTAATGACAGGCATCACTCGATATTGAGGTGTTTTCAACGGACTAAATCGTTTCAGTTCTTGTTTGGATAAATCCAGTAAACTTTGTAACACACCTGTTCTGTCTCGGACTTTGGTTTTAGGTGAGGTCACTTTTTCAGGGGCAGCCGCAGTGGCCAGAGAAGCTGAAGTAGGGGCTCCCGGAGGAGAGGTGTCTTTCGAAATAGGTTTCCATTTTTGCATCAAATTAAGAAACACGGGTCTTAAATCAGGTTTGGCAGGCATCATCGCGAAGGGCGAAGAAGAAGAAGTGGTCGGAGAAGGAGACGCCGTCACCGCACTCCGTGGCTTTCGGCAGTACGTGCGCGTCCTAGCAGCAGTACCTCTCTTTCTGGCAGCATGAGATGTTGTTGTTGGTTTTTTCGTGGAGGGGCTTTTCTTCTTCGTAGGGCTTTTCTTTTTCTTGTGTGTGGTGGTGTGTTGTTGTGGCCGACTTCGAGGGGATTTGTTTTTTTTCTTCTTGGTTTTGGTTTAGGCATTAGGATCCAATTTCAAAAGAGAACGAATCATGAAACCTCCTAAAGAACCACCACCACCAGTTGTCAAAATGATTTTTTTTAGTGTGTAGATCGATTCTGGGATCTGCCAGTTTTGACAACGCACTTTTATGTTTTTCAAAAAGTGTCGGGTTTGATGATGGATGTGAATGATGCCTTGAAGTAATTTACGTGCTGTCAAAGTAAACGATCGTAAAACTTCTTTGAGACTAGCTTCTAACAAATAGGCACGGACTGATGTCATACAGGGCACGAATCAATTTGGCAGGAGGATGAGATTGAAATGAAGTCACCTTGAAGACTGTAAAAAAGAAAAGACGCGGTGGATGTCTTTTTATAGTTTTTTTTCTTTCAGAGAGTTGTCGAAGGGGGCGTGTAAATGACGGGGCCTCCTTCTTGACAGCAGTGGTGAAACAATTGGGTACGAAATCTCAAATAATCGGGAATGGTGGGTTTTAAATCGATGAGTAAATACGCATGAGGTGTTTGAGTGGCATCGTCGTACGCATAATTTAGCCAAGGATTGCCTAACTGTTTGGCTAACACTTGAACTTGAGATTTGTCTCTGGGACTTTTAAACAACACCACGTAAGGAGCGTTGAGACTGATTGTACGATGGGCTTTACTTTGTTGAAATATATTTTGAGTAATTTAAATGATACTGGCATTACGATGATGTCCTTTTCGTGTAAACCAAAGTTTAATTTCTTCTTCGTCTTCTCCTAACGTCATCGAAGATGACCAGATGTGTTTGACTCAAGTCAGACACGATCCCATCGTCTTTGCGAGGAATGACTTTCTTGAAGTAAGGTGTAAGACGATTGCCACTCTTTGTAACACCACACGATACGTTGAGGAGGACGCTCAAGCAAATGAGATTTGTTTTCGATCAAACGTTTGACAAATTCGGTTTTGCCTGAACCACTGGGTCCAGCAATCAACATTAAAAGGATGGCGCAGATACAAAGTTTCCCAACTTTGACGATCTAACTTTCCGTCAATCACTTTGACAACAGATGAGGAAGCAAAGGAGAAAGAGGAGGAAGATGCAGCCATGACTGAGGTATGAAGAATTTTGAGAGGAACATGAAAGACACAAGACATGTTATACATCTCATACACTTTTAATGTTTTTCAAAAAGTGTCACCACAACAAAACGTATTTACATGTCATGAAACATAGTACATGTTTTCTTTCATGCTACAACCAATTCATATTTTAAAAAATACAGTTTATGATGCAACATTTTGTCATGTCATTAAAACAAAATCATGCATTTTCTTTTATGCTGCGATCAATGTCATTAAAAACAAAAACAAAAAACCCACAAAGTTCATGTTTTTCTTTCTTTGTCTTTCTTTCATCCGTCACACGCTATGTTTTTGGCATGGTCAGCCGCCTCTTGTGTCCAAGCGTTGAATCCAAGACTTTTCCAGTCACGTACATCTTTTCAGTCGTAAATCTGTTGGTGTATCCAACATGCTATACACACTTATTGATGAGCATGAAGGGTAGATCAAGTGCAACGGCTGTCTTCTTCATTTGGAGGTGAAACCTGTGTCATGTGAATAGTCACTTTTCCATCGGTGATGTAAAATTCTTCTCTCATTGATTGAGCGTCTTGAATTTGTCCAAGAGCTTGGAAGAAGTTAATTCTGCCGGTGTACTAAACCCAAGCCACACAGGAGATTTCAAACTGCTGTGAGACATCGATAGACTCAAACGATCTTGATCTTTAACTTGACACTGTCCTTTCAGTGCCTTTAACAATGAGTCAAATGAGTACGTAATGAAACCTGCTGCTTTCTGTACTGGAACTTCAGAGATGAAATCTTTAAATTTTACTGTGTACGTATAAGTGGTAGTTCTAAAATTTCTGGAAGTCACTTTGTATGTCTCTCGAATGTGATAATAATCTTTAGGGACAACTGAATCATTTTCTTTCTTATGATAACTTTGCTCTGACGGTATTGTGGAGACAGAAGTAGATGATTTTGGATATGGGGCTTTTATCTGCGTGAAATTCATCTTTCTAGGTCAACGTCTGTATTCGCAATGAATTGTTGGTCTTGGAAGTTGTCCCTTTTTTATACTGAAGATCGGCGTGTCCGTACGGCAAAGTGGTGTGGTCTGGAAGTCGCACTCGTTTCTGGTACATATTTTGGTAAATTTTTTCTAAAGAGCGACTAACGATTTGGTGGTTTGGCAAACGTACGATTTTGTGGGGTTCTAAAGTTTTCACTCGAAAGTCTTGAGCCTGTCCAGACTGTAAAGCATTTTTCAAAACATTAAAGTTCACCACTTGGCTGGCTCGATAGTTGAGTGTCAATCCTTTGACTTTTGTATTTAGTATGAAGTTGGCCTTGTGGTTCTCGGTATCGGTAGCCGTAATTTTTAAGACCACCGCTGGCAAAACTAAGAATCGTCTCTTGGGGATGCTCGTCCGTCCATGTCCCTAAACTATCTTCTTCGATGGTGGGGTGTTGGCTACCAGAGCGATGGATGTACATACATCTGTCGGTGTTAAAGTACAGGACTCGATCTCCCAACACTTCTAAAACCTCATCACACAATTTCAAGCGAGCATTGGCTGTCACGTAGGCTGCAATGACCACAATGCTAAAGTCGTCGGGGTGAACAAACTTGGGCTCTTCTTCGTAATTCACCTAGATCAAATCTTTACGGATGATTTCCATGCGTTTCGTCAGTTTTCCTTTGTCGTCCACAAGTTGAAAGTAGCGACTGGGATCTGCCAATTATTCCGTCTTGGGTAAGATCGTACGTTGTGCCATTTTTCCCCACAAACAATTCAACATGACTTTGGCAAACGATCTTCTTCCTTCGTTCTTTTCTATGTCTTCCAAAGTGATGCCTTCTACAGAACGGCACTGTTCTTGAATTGGACTTGGTCGTCTGGCGTCTGACACCAAGAGGTATAGCCACTGGCTTCTTGTTTCAGTTTGAGAAATTCGTTGACGTAGCTGAGAAAATGCCTGGATTCGAGGCTTCGTCCTTTTGGTATTATGCTGTGGTAGGAAAGTGCCAAATTTCGTAAACTTTTAACAAGCGGTATCCCCGATCCAGAGCCCGAAACAATTCAACGCTGACCCACGTTCCTGTCAAAGCGCGTTCTTCCTCCGTGTGGTGACAAGAGAGATCTTGCTTACATGTTTCAGCACACGTACGGCATAAAGGGGAACATCAGTTTTCCTTGGCAATGATGGGGTAAGACAGGATAGTACAAGTCGGTCGGGGGTAAGACTTTGCATTTGATCAATCCTTCTTATTGACGAATGTGTTCCACGTCGATGTGTTCTGTCAGAATTTCAGGGTGTCCGGTAGGGAATCGCTTATATTTGCACACCCTAGGATACAACGAACACACGTCAATGTATCTGATTTATTCTCCTCGAGATTCGTCTACGTCGTACAGCAAGCGTGTAGCATTGGTTCGTCCTCCAAAGAAACTGTGGCGTGGGTCTAAAGGTTTGATGTCTACCACAACGTAACTTTCGGCAATGCTTCTAAATTCTGGATCGGTTTTGAAACGTCGATCGTACTCGTGCTCCTACATTTCTACCACTTGATATTCTTGACTTTCTAACTTCAGGCGTCGTTGGTATGTGTGTTCGTACAACTCTTCCATGGTGAACTCTGAAAAAGGACTTTTCAGGATTCGTTGAGGAAAACAGGTAGGGCATCCGAGAAAAAAGCATCCCTGAAATTCGTACACCGTCTGAGGGTCTCGGGCATGAACTTTTGTCTGTACACTAATCTACACGCTACGCTTCCTTCAAAGGATCGACTTCTCCGTGATCCAGAAATAATTGTCGAAACTTTCCACAGCAACGGCGTAAAATGTCCACATCGGATCGGCAATACTTCAGCATTTCTTCGTGGAAGGCTTCTCGGTGCTCGGTGTGCATCCCGTCGGGGTCGTAATAGTGAAGATCAGGCAAACGCAGGAGCACTACGTGTTGATTGGCTTCGGTATTGAAAAAGTGATGAAAATACCCTTTGGCCATTTCTGTCATTCCAAATGTTTTAGGCATTCGACTCAAAGGCATGGTCAAATAACTCATGGAATCTTTGAATTGTACTTCCCCCACTTTCATGTAGATGAGTTTGGCTCTGTTCGTGGTGACTTTAGGGCATTCGTTACCTTGTTCTGAATAATATTTTAAGAGAAACTGTCCATAATATCCCGAAATATTGTGAGCCATGACGGTAACATATCGATGACAGGTCCCGTAAGGTTGAATGTCCTCTTCGCTCCAAGTGTCTTCGATATGATCTAAAATCCATTGGGCAAAATCGACAAGAGTGTTGGGGCCACGAAAGATTTTTTCGCGTCCTCCTGAAATCTTACTACAATGGGGACAGTGAAAATAGATAGGTTCTTGTATGCACTTCTCACAAGCCCGATGAGCGACGCAGAAATTAGGGATGTGAATACCCGTCTCTTGCATCCATTCAAAGTCAAAAAAGATAAAATCCACTTTTGTCTTGTTCTTCTTCTGCTGCTGATGACTCTTTAATTCTTTTTCCAGTTCGTTGTCATATTTTTGCATGTAACATTGATGTTCAAAGTCTACGATTTGGACACAAAAACGACATCTTATCTTTCCGGCACAAACGTGTTTCTTGGGGTTGTTGGTTCGAATCAGCTGTCCAGACGTGGAGAACAATCTCAGTAAGTCACAATCACTTTTCTGCTGGCGAACTTGTGTCATGCGATGTTGTTGATAACGAGAGGGACTGACAAAGGTTCGTTGACAAGAAGAGCAATTAATGCGTTCTGCAGGAATGCATGGCGTGGAAGCTAAACAGCTCCTACATCTCTCTCCCCAATGAATGTGTTGCTTCCGATTGGTAAATCCTTTGTCACATTTCTCACAGTAGTAAGAGTATCCAAGAAATCCTGTGATACTAGTGATGTCATCGAAATGTTCTTGATGATGATACACGTGGATGTATTTTCCATCGGGGAAATCGGGTCCTCGAAATAGCAGAGCTCCGCGAACTTCTTGAGGGTGTACTTTCAACGTGTACCAAGGAGCCACGACGTTTTGAAGTTGTTGCATTTCAGAAATGCCGCACACGATCTCTTTCGATATGAATGCTTGTTGTAACAGGAGTTCTGCTTCTTTTCGTTGTTGGGGCTTCTTCGATCGTCGAATGTTCCTCCATGATCGTTTCCATTATGCGGTCTCGTTCTTGTCGGCATACGTTCGCCCCACGACGATGGCACGGGCAAAGCACATCTGGTCTTGGGAATTGTCGATTTGGACGATACTCTGTTTGGTACTGCGAAGGTAGTCTACCAATAACACTTTTCGTCGTCCGCTACCTCTAGGAGGTGAAACGTGTGTCATGTGTGGCTTTTCCATCGGTGTTGATAAATTCGTTTTTGGATTATTGAACGTATTCAATTTTGTCCATGACTTTAGATAGTGTTATTTCTGCCGGGTACTGAATTCGATCCAGACAGGGGACTTCAAACTGTCGTGATGGATAGAAAGTCTCAACCGATCGTCCTCTTTGGCTCCGCATTGCAGTTTCAATTTTTCTAACAAGGAAACCCACAAATCGGTAATGAATTCTGCGGCTTTCTCGGGGGCCACTTCAGACTTGAAGTCTTTAAAACGGCCCGTGTAAGTGTAAGCCGTGGTTCTAAATTTTCTGGAAGTCACTTTTTGCGTCTCTCGAATGTGATAGTAATTTTCGGGAGCTACGGAACGACTTTCTTTTTTAGGGGCTCTGGACTCTCTTGGTCTTGTGGAGGTAGAGGGTTTCAGGCTCACTCATGTCCTCTTCAAAATCGCTGGCATGGACTTGGGCTAACACTTCAGCCAGCGGTGTACGAGGCAGCACGGAAAGTCGTCATCGTGGCCTCTTAGTTTCTTCTTCAGGTTTATCATTGAAATGGCGAGATCGTTTCATCTTGATGTCCAACTTTGATCTGTGTTACGACTCTATGGTCTAAGAAAAATGTAACAGAAAGAAAGTGAAACCAACAAATCAAGTAAAAATCAACAAGCAATTTATTTCTAGATAATTTTAAAATCAAAATCAAAAGACACTTACAGTAATGTGAATTCTAATCCAAATAATCCAATAAGTCTAAGTGTCCTAATTACAAGTCCTAAATATAGAATGTTCCGAATGAATGGCTGTATCATTGAACGTGTTGATGTGCCAATGGTCTTTAATGTGCTAATATGCCAAAATGAAGTACTCCAAAATATATTTGAATAAGTACACATAAATCCCAAAATCATTAATTCAAAATCCAAATCCAAAAGTCTATGAGCACTTTTATAATCCAGTGAATATTTTAAAAAATTCCTCTCTCAGAATGATTTTTCACAACTGTAATGTCTCTTTAAAAGACTGATGGTAATGTCGCAACTGAAAAACTGTCCACTAAACATGGTATATATAAAGATAGGTCAGATGCCAGAATATTCTAGAATAATAAATGGCCTATTGATTTTTGACACATAACTCGAATGAAATTCTGGTTTTATCTGTAAACAAAATCAACCTTGACCTCAAATTGAATCAACAACGTGTTTATCAAAACTATCCTTGAACTTAAATATTAAATAAACAATCTAATTCAAGGACAATAGTTAAGCATGTTTTCCTGATAAACAACATTAAGGTTTAAACAAATATTAAAGTCAAGAAACATTTATAATTTCCTAAAATATTTATAATATTATATAAACATCATACATAACATCTGATTAAGTTTTACACAGGTTCTCTCCCTATATATACCCCTGTCTCTACCTATGTTTGTGATAATGGCTTGCTTTACTTAAAGTTTGCAAAAGTGGAAATGTCTACGAGCAATAGAAAGCTATGTGACGTTAATTTAGAAACTTGCACAGACTCTCAACTTTACATGTGTCGCGACACAAATGTCTATCCGATGTTTGCCGTTTTCCAAACACACAAACTTGCAACTTTATCAGAAATCGTAACTTCATACAAGCCTCCAAATTCACTAGTTTGAAAAAATCGGCCCCTAAATAGTGTAGCCCTTTTCTTTCTCTACCTATGTGTGTATGTCAAAATGACTCAGCGACAACATTTTTGTCAGTTTCAAAACCCGAGCCAATAATGTTACAGTTCGGTATTTAGCGTGGCGAGACAAAAATGGTACAGGACACGAATTCTTAACCTGATTGCAAATTCACTCTAGTCTGTCTGCATCGCAATCGTAAAAAGTCAGATCATAGGCATTATTTTGACACACTGCCTGTCTGTAATCAATAACAAAACACTTCGTCACTCATTATAAAAAATTTCATTGGCTACAAACATTTTCTTACCGCGTTCGCTTTGAATCACCCTCAGTTGTTATTGACACAGTGAGAAGATTAGACGTGTTTTTTCTGTGCCTGACCGTTAGTTTCTTTACAAATAAAAGCTAACGCACAACGCAATCGTATAATTTGTGATCAATGGAAACTGTGTCAGCCTTAAGTAATCACGGAATGTTTGGATGTAATATTTTGTGAGAATTTTACATCTACATTTTGAAAAGAAGGATTTTAGTAGACTATGTCTCCAATTCAATCTTGTGATATTTTACCGAAAAAAACGGATTTTTCCTATCGATGTGATTTTTAAATGGGATGTATGTTTTTGAAATTTCTTAAGGAAAATACACCATAAAAAGTGTAAGTGTCGTTATATTTTTAAAAGTAGGAATAAAATATTCTCTCTCTCTCTCTCTCTCTCTCTCCGTCGTAATGTCAATTCTCTCTGTTTCACAAACACACATACACACTAATTTTTTTATAAATGATTTCGATTGAAATGATAATGGTATCAGTTCCTGTTTTAAGATACCTCTCCAAAAATGTTGGCAGCAGTCACAATGATGACGTGAAATGTTAGTTTTGTAATTTTTTCAAAACTTGCACCCCTAAAAATTGTAGAACGATTTTTCTTCCATAGGTAAATCGTTGGATTATATAAAATCTTGAGTTTAGTTGTGCTTGAGCATATCAGATATCTTAGCTTTGTCCTATTTTGGCACTGAAATGTATCACGAAAATAATTTCTAGATCTAGCGTTGTCCGAAGGAAATAAAAACAAAAAAAAAACAAAAAACAAACAAGCACACAGCTTTACAGTGTAAGAATGACTCGAGTATGACCCATCCAATTATGCACTCTATGACCCGCCCTATTCTGCACTCTCATTCTAGAGCCAAAACATGCGTTCAGTAAAACTGTAACAATGTATTCTTTATTTTCAGTCAGTCCATGTTAGACTGCCAATTGAACAACACGTGTTTTTACTTTTCTCCCGTCAATGGTTTTGGGAAATGTTGTAACATTGTTTGTAGTCTCGAGGCATGTGCAGCAAAACAGAACATATCTTAAATATTTGGGAGGCATACAGCAAATGTTACTGCAGTCATTCGACAATAAATATAACACTACTGTTTTAAAACTGATAAATGAAAAAATTTCCAATGAACATTTCTAACATAGAATTTATCCTTGCCTTCAGAAACTCAAAAAAAGGGTAACCTAATGTTAATTTCTCCTTGTCTTATAATGCCACAAAAAAAAAAAAAAAATAGAAAAGTGGTTTTGTGAACATCATGGTTATCTATTGTCGTTAGCTTAGAAACGTAGTGTGTGCATCGATGGCAAAAATGACACTGTACTAAATGACTGGAGCTCTAGTCTTACGTTACAACGTTGTCAACCTTGAATCATTGGAAATATATGTATGTTTGTGTATGTCTTTGTCTATGTTGTACACTAAAACCTAAAACCCCTTCTCTTGTGATAGTATGTTTATGTGAGGGTATAGTATTATGCCAAATAAGCACTCCTACCCTTGCCTACTTGTGGGTGATTGTATAGTATGTTTGTGTTAGGGTATAGTAGTGTGTCTATAAGCACTCCTCCCCTTGTCTACTTGTGCGTGATTGTGTGCTATGTTTGTGTATGGGTATAGTAGTGTGTCCATAAACAATCCTACCCTTGCCTACTTGTGCATGATTGTATAGTATGTTTGTGTGAGGGTATAGCATGTGTATAAAGACTCCTACCCTTTTTCTTGGAGAGTAGGGGTGTGTGTTTGGATTATAATAAAAAAAGAAGGGTGCTGGATTGTAAGCGGTGTGTTTGGATAGTATTAACATTACCATTCCCTTTTGTCCCTATAAACACTGTTGACCCTATAATACCATCCCCATGTTAAACCTATGAAACCATTTTAATATAGGATTTCGCGTATGACCCTATAAACAATTTTGACTCTATAAACAATTTTGACCCTATAAACCCATTCCCATGTTAAACCTATGGCCACTATAATTATCATTTGACCCCATATCGCCACAGCAATGTAAGTCTATGGGCGCCGTACATACCTAAAGTGGCGCATATTGAGGTCAACTCTAACAATATCACCATGTTAATTTCCCGTATGGCTCTCAAGTGCCATATTTGGCTCACATGTGCCACATATTACTACTCACATCAAGATACATATTGAAAAAGAACATGAAGACACATACAGGAATAAAACCATTCAAATGTGAAGTATCATGTATGTAATGTACTGTTTACTAATAATAGAGAAAAACGATGCAAAAGTGAAATATGTCATAAAATGTTTAGTGATAATGGTAAGTTGAAGATGCACATCAGAAGACATACTGGAGAAAAAAATATTAGAAGGTGAAGTTTTTGATGCATTGTTTAGCAACAAATGTCATTTGAAGATGACATAAAAGAGCACATACTTGACAAAAAACCAGTCAGATGTGAAAAAAATGTTTAGTGAGACTCTTCATTTGAGGAGGCACATGAGAATGTGCGGTTTGTAATAAAATGTTTAGCCAGAGTGAACAATTGACGAGACACATGATGACACATATAGGATACAAAACATTCAAATGTGAAGTTTGTAATGTACTGTTTACTAACAATGGTAATTTGAAAATACATATGCGAGTACATACAGGAGTAAAGCCATTCGAATGTAAAGTTTGCAATAAAATGTTTAGTGCAAATGGAATTTTAAAGAGGCATGCAAAGACACACACTGGAGAAAAACCATTTAAATGTGAAATATGTGATAAATTGTTTAGTGACAACGTTTGTTTGCAGAAGCACATGAGAATACATACAGGAGAAAAAACATTCCAATGTGAAGTTTGTAATAAAATGTTTAGTGAGAATGGAGCTTTGAAGAGGCACACGAAGACACACACTGGAGAAAAAACATTCAAATGTGAAGTTTGTAATAAAATGTTTAGTGAGAATGGAGGTTTGAAGAGGCACACGAAGACACACACTGGAGAAAAAACATTCAAATGTGAAGTTTGTAATAAAATGTTTAGTGAGAATGGAGGTTTGAACAGGCACATGAAGACACACACTGGAGAAAAAACATTCAAATGTGACGTTTGTAATAAAATGCTTTGTTACAGCAACTCATTGAAGAGCCATATGAGGGTGCATACTGGAGAAGGTTTCAAATGCGAAATATGTGATAACATGTTCACTGACAATGGTAGTTTGAAGAGGCACATCAGGACACATATTGGAGAAAAACCATTCCAACATGAAGTTTGCGATACATTGTTTAACAACAAAGACTATTTGAGGACACATACAGAAAACAAACTATTCAAATGTGAAGTTTGTGATACACTGTTTAGTACCAAAGGTTATTTGAAGAGGCACATGAGGATACATACTGGAGAAAAACCATTCAAATGTGAAATATGTGATAAAATGTTCAGTGAGAATGGTCATTTGAACAGGCACATGAGGATACATACTGGAGAAAAACCATTCAAATGTGAAGTTTGTGATATACTCTTTAGTACCAAAGGTTATCTGAAGATGCACATGAGCATCCATACTGGGGATAAATCATTAACATGTGAAGTATGTGATAAAATGTTCAGTGAGAATTGTCATTTGAAGAGGCACATGAGGATACATACAGGAGAAAAACCATTCAAATGCGAAGTTTGTAATAAAATGTTTGGTGAGAATGGAGGTTTGAACAGGCACATGAAGACACACATTGGTGAAAAAACATTCAAATGTGAAGTTTGTAATAAAATGTTTAGTTACAGGAACACATTGGAGAGTCATATGAGGCTGCATACTGGAGAAGTTTTCAAATGCGAAATGTGTCATAAAATGTTCACTGACAATGGTAGTTTGAAGATGCACATTAGGATACATACTGGAGAAAACAGATTCCAATGTGAAGTTTGTGGTACACTGTTTAGTAGCAAATGGTATTTGAAGACGCACATGAAGACACACACTGGATAAAAACTATTCAAATGTGAAATATGTAATAAAATGTTTTGTGAGAGTGGAACTTTGAAGAGGCACATGAAGACACACTCTGTAGAAAAACCATTCAAATGTGAAGTTTGTAATAAAATGTTAATTTAGTTACAGCAACACATTGAAGAGTCATATGAGGGTTCATACGGGAGAAGTTTACAAATGCGAAATATGTGATAAAATGTTTACTGACAAATGTAATTTGAAGATGCACATCAGGACACCTACTGGAGAAAAACCATTCCAATGTGAAGTTTGTGATACATTGTTTAGCAGCAAAGATCATTTAAAGCCACATGAGGACACATATAGGAGTAAAACCATTCAAATGTGAAATGTGTGATATACTGTTTAGTTCCAAAGGTTATTTGAAGATGCACTTTAGGATACATACTGAAGAAAAACTATTCAGATGTGAAATATGTGATAAATGTTCAGTGAAAATGGTCACGGACCATTGCAAAGTCTGCCCACTAACGTTCTTGGCCCATAGCGTACTCCGCCCATTTACATACTCGGCCCCATTACGTACTTGGCCCATTACGTACTCGGTCTACGATTTATATAACAGTAATGTTGATGTAATGGGGTTTTTTTAACAGTCATTTCATTTGTCTTTTAATCTGTGTACGTTTCTTTATGTTTAGTGCATCTGTGAATGATTTTTAGTAAATATTCGTTATTATAGACCCGATGTCCTCTTTTCTTGACCCAGTTTAGTACCTGTAAAAGTCCAATGCAATGAACAATTTTTGTCTGAAAGTTCTTTTGTGACATTTAAGGTGCAGATCATTCAACAATCAGGATTTAATTGATTTTGGTTAAGATATATGAGTATTAAATGGTACAACAGCAAGTAATATTCATTATAATCTGAATAAAGTGCCTACATGACCACGTTGACATACACTTTAATTAACTTCAAGAGTAAACAGTTGTCAAGAAAATTGAAAACGTGATATTTTTACTTTTTATTTCAGTTAAAATCGGCAATAACAATAAATTATTCACGGAATCAGTAGTTTGTTGGACCATAGATATGTGCACACTTCTTCAGTTGTTTCGAAGCATTGATCTCCCCTTTGGAATATTCCACCCAGAACTGGTGAAGTCAGTCTCTATGCTGGCTACTCTGCTCTCTGAGTATATGTTCTTTGCCCACCAGTCTCTGATGGATGTCAACAATGCTTGCCTCGCATCGTAGGAGTGGCACTCAAATAAAATGTCAGGTTGGCTTTCCCGGCATCTTTATTGATACAGGTATGCCAGCGTAAAGAAAGAAGCAAAAGAAAATGCTTAGAAAAGACGGTATATCAGTAATTAAGACGACATTTAAAAAATTATGATAATAAGCTTTAAAAATTTACAGTAGAATCTTTAGGAAGTGTAATTAAATTATTGATGTTGATAACCTACTTTCATTTGTGTATTGTTCTTAATTTGATCACTTTTGACTAGTTCATTCATATTAATTACCTTCAACATCATTCTTTGTTCTGATGCTGTGTTGGAAAATATTCCAGTTACGGAGATACCACACATGGTTGGTCAACCAGTTGTTGTGTATGTATCCTACTGGCTGCTGCAGTTCAGTAGAATTTGCCCTTGGCTCCAAATGGTCAAAGACTGCTTGTATGTCTGCTGCTGGTAGGAACGGGAGAACCATTAGAGACCTTATGTACCAGTACTCTGGACCACGCAGGTCATATGTTGTTTTCAGGCCCAGCTCCTGGGTTTTGAGCCAAACTGCTTGGTTAAAATGGAATACACAACCTTTGATGAGAGCATCGGGAAACTCCTGGCGTACAGCTTTCCAAGTACCTGTAATATTAATGAATTTCTTATAAAACGGATAACATTATTGTACAAATGGAACGACAAAATAAGTAAGTGTTGTATCAACAGTAAATATTTTCTAGTATTCTAAGTTTAAAACATCGCTGTCCTTGCACGGGCGCTATGTTAAATTAGTTAAATAGATATTAATTTTAAAAAAAAAAAAGATGAGCACAGAGACAAAGCAGATATATCTAATTCTTATGTGTTTATTTTTTTAGTATCACATTTTTTATCTTTGCCCTTCTTTGCCCTGTCTTATTCCTTCTCTCAATACTAACCGTAATTAAATATTTTATTTATAAATTTTGTGCAATTAAACATTCGAATTACAATTAAAAGAGTTCTTTTTGCAATCTTTAGTAATTATAGGCCAACTGTGTCGTGGGCCAACTCCATAATGGGCCAGGTATGTTATGGGGAGGTTGCTTAATTAAATTTGTATGGGCCAACTCCATTATGGGTAGACATTGTTATGGGCCGACTCCGTTATGAGCCGAGTCTGTTATGGGCCAAGATATCCAGTCACCGGTCATTTGAGCACATGAGGATACATACTGGAGAAATAACATTAAAATGTGAAGTTTGTGATATACTGTTTAGTACCAAATGTTATCTGAAGAGGCATATGAGGATACATACTGGAGATATATCATTAAAATATGAAATATGTGATAAAATGTGAAGTGAGAATGGTCATGTAAAGAGGTACATGATGATACATACAGGAGAAAAACATTCATAGGTGAAGTTTGTATTAAAATGTTTAGTGACAATGCTCATTTGAAGACTCACATGAGAATACATACAGGAAAGAAAACATTCAAATGTGATACAACTGAAAAGGTTGCTTCCTTGCTTTGGATAATTCATGATTACTAGGAATTTCCTTTACTCAGAGCATAAATGTGTTCGAGTTCGAAATTTTCGGCAATATCACACTGCCTTCATCAGCGAATACTGTTGATCACATGACTTGTAATGGTCATGTGATACGAGGAGACTGGAGTAGATAGGTGGTAGTTCAAGCCCCTCGTCCCTGTTTAGTGTTGTAGAGAGTCATCTGCAATATATGAACACTGCAGCAATATGGGACATTCCATCATTCCCAATCAAACCAAGGTCATCACATCTGAGGACAACCTATGGAAAAGTAAGGTGAAGGAGGCAATCGAAATACGAAAGCAGAGGCCGACACTAAACAGGGACAAGGGGCTTGAACTACTACTTGGTAATTAAACTTTTCACTGTTATCTCATTTTGTAATCGCATAGGTATGAATTCCTAAAGTTCTGTGTCGTAAGATTGATTGAGAGACCCAAATATCAAGAACAACATGAATGAGATCAGTCCTAGATTTCATTTCATGTACACTTTTTTCAAGCTTGGATTTAATTGTCTGCCATATGTTCTAAAAAATATTGAGGTTCAGGGTTTGTGATGGCCAGGCCAAGGATTCAGTGTTTTATAAATCTTTCATTGTTTTGTCCTCCAAGCAAAATGGGCCAGACAGTTATCCTCCAGGAAAGATAAGTTCCTATTTGGAAATTCAGTTGCAATAACTGACCAAACATTTTCATTAAAATATACTTGTCAGAATCAATGATACCTTAAACTGGGGTCACATTTCCAACACCATTGTTGGCAACACCAATACATTGCCAAAATATTTTTGAATGTCAAATGTGCTTTGCAGACTATAACACTCTGCTTGCCATTCTTTATTGGATTTTCTCTGAACATAAATTTCTGATTATTGTCCAAAATAACTTTAGTTTCATTGCTAAAAATTACTCTTTACCACTGGTTTTCAACTATTCAGTTATGCCTCTCTCTATCCTATCAAACACATTATTCATAATTTTACTGATAAATTGTATTTTGCTTCATTTCGGTTAATCTCCTGAATCCTAAACTCTATAATCTACTTTTGTCAGTGCATCTAGTAACATTGACACTGACAGACTCTATAATCTACTTTTGCCAGTGCATCTAGTAACATTAACACTGACAGACTCTATAATCTACTTTTGTCAGTGCATCTAGTAACATTGACACTGACAGACTCTATAATCTACTTTTGTCAGTGCATCTAGTAACATTGACACTGACAGACTCGTTAATCTACTTTTGTCAGTGCATCTAGTAACATTAACACTGACAGACTCGTTAATCTACTTTTGTCAGTGCATCTAGTAACATTAACAAAGAGAGACTCTTTCAAATCAATACTCAGGTCCTGGAAAGATTGTATAGGATTATCAAAGATTACAAGGGAGAAAGACAAGTAAATACACGATCACTCCTTTTGTTCATGATTTTGGGTCTACGCACTTGTTTCTCATATTTGGTTGCTCTGCTTTTGTGAAATATTTTCAAAATATTTCTGAATTGTAGAACATGATATTCCAGTAATTTTAGATCTGTATCTACCATTAAAAAATTTCTTGGCTAACTGAGTTGTTTTCTGCTTGTATTTGTCTGTCAATTCGTTACCATGTTTTGTTTACATCACCTGTGAGATCTATAATTAGAACTTGCCACAAATTTACAATTTCAGGTTTTAACTGATAGTCCACACAGATAAAACCAAACTGACATAATAATTCTTATCTGTGCAGTGTCTGTTTGAAATCATATTGTTCTAAATGACATAAAGTGTTCTTACTCCAGTGGCTACTCACTTTTGACCTGACACTGTATGTATACCCTCACTGAATCTTGATCATTCTTTCTTTCTAGGTCCTAGACAGCAGTTTGAAGTGGGTTTCATAGCACCTACCCCCAGGCAAGGGGGTTAACTTTGTACATACAAGTAACTTAGTTGTACAGTCTTGGTGGTTAAGTTTTGCATTTATCTCAGGTTTTTTGCACACTGTAAAAATACTCTTATAGCTGGAATCATGAAATGTGGTAGGGGGATGCATCTTCATGAGAGCCACACCCTCATCACAAATGTAGGTCACTATGACCTATATTTAATGTTTCATTTAAGTTTATTTCTGAAGTTCTATTCATCCTAGAATCACCAAACTGGATGATTGTAAGCATCACTGTTAGTACCACACCCTTACCACAAATGAAGGTCACTGTGATCTACATTTCACTGGCTTAGGTTAGGTTTTTCCATTTAGCTCATGACCAATTAGGTTTTTGGGAACCTGTATATATTCTGATATACCAAGATTCATGAACTTGGCGTGGGGATGCACCTTGATCAGTACTACACCTCATCACAGAAGTAAGTCAGTGTGACCTATATTTCATGCTTCACTGGCTTTAAAAAAAATGTAGTTTAGTTCATTTCTCAAGCTGTGTTCATGCTAGAATCTTCAAGGCTGAGAATTGTATGCATCTCTGTTATTAACACAATCTTACCCAAAAAGAAGGTCACTGTGACCCACATTTTACTTTGCACTTACTCATGACCAAATGGTTATTTTACACCATGTATATTTACTGTTTTACCTAGATTCATGAAACTTGGTGAGGGAATGCATCTTGATGATAGTACACCCTCATCACAAAAGTAGATCAGTATGCCCTATATTTCATGGTTCACTCACTTTGTTACAATTTTGTGCTTTAAAGTTTATTTCTCATGCTCTGTGCATGTTAAAATCATCAAGCTTGATGATTATATGCATCTATGAATACCACATCCTTACAACAAAAGTAGGTCTTAGTGAGCTATATCTCACATTTTACTGGCTTAGGTTAAGTTTTTGTGTTTGGCTCATGACAAATTAGGTTTTAGCACCCTGTATGCATACTATTATAAAAAGATTCATGAAACTTGATGAGTGGATGAATCTTTATGAGTACTACACCCTCTTGAAAAACAGGCCCCTGTGACCAATATTTCATTCTTCACTGACTTGGGTTCAGTCTCATGCAGTGTTCATGCCAGAATCATCAAACTGAATGGCTGTATGCATCAGTTAGTACCACAACCTTATAACAAAAGATGGTCAATGTGACCTACATTTCACATCTTATGGCTTATGTTCAAATGTTTACATTTAGCTCATGACCACATTGATATTTTGCCTACTGTATAAAACTATTACCCTGGAATCATGATACTTGATGAGAGGATGCATCTTACTGAGTACTACACTCATCCTAAAAGTAGGTCACTGAAATCAAGATTTTACACTTCAATTTTATGTTTTTACTGTTCATACTTTATTCATTATACTAGGTGATTATTTAATTCTCTCCTAGTACTACACCCATACCTAAAAGGTCACTGTGACCTATATTTTCATATTTTACTGGCTTTAGGTTAAGGCTTTGCCTTTAGCTCTTGACCACACAGGTTTTTGGAATGCTATGTACATACCATTCTATCTAAAATCATGAAACTTGGGGATGCAACTTGATGAGCACTAATACTTCATTTCAATAGTAGATTATTATGGAACATATTTTATGCTTCACTGACATGAGTTACATTTTTGTGTTATGTTCATTTCACAGACACTGTTCACACTAGAAACATGAAATTGATGATAATATGAATCTCTGTTACTACCACACCCTTACAACATAAGAGGCTCATCATGACCAATATTTTTTCATGACTTTTCTGACCATTGCAGCTGCAAGTTTAAATAAATTTTCTTATTCAATGGTACACTTTCCGTAATAATGACTATCTATTTGATATGGGATATGCTACTCTTAACAGTTTAAATGTGTATTGTACATGTGAATGAGTATAGGAATAAGATGAGTGGACTGAATGCTGCATGATTCTCATGTGAGGTCTCACCTGTAGTGGCTATCCAATTAATTATTGATGCATGAACTATGTTTATGTTGCTTTCCTTCACTCCAAGGTTACTTAAAGCCAGTAACTTTCACCCACTAAAATCTGATTTCTAGGGGTGGACAATGATAACATCTTCTCAAGTAGACTTTACAACAATGACTTTAATAAATTTATACCAAAACAACATCAGTATCTCATTTTTATCAACTCATTATGGTAACTCTACTTTAATATCATAGAAAAGAATGCTCCTTTTTTGTTTTATGTCTTGTATGTCCTGTTACAGTAAGTAGTTATACAGATGGGTAGGTGGTTCGGTAGGTAGGTGGGCGGTTTCAAAGTATGTCAGCATAACACAGGCCATATAGTGCCAATTAAAAGTTAAAATTGTACATTTTAAATGGATTAAAAATTACAATGTAAATATAAAAGATTGAGAAACAAAAACTTTAGTTAGAGAAGGTGCTAAGAGCACTTTAGTCTGGTTTTCTTTTTGGCATGATAACATTTACAATGACTACTGGAGACTAGTGAAAGTAGAGGTAAGCTGTGTAATCATTGATTACCCTCTGGTTGGTGATGTTGCCAACTTGCTTAGTCCAGAACGGTCACTGTGTATAGTGTCTCCAAGACATTTTGCATTACTGGTAGTCTTCAGGGTATGTGCATGGATGGCATAGTTGACAATACTCGGGCAGCACTTCTTGGTGATCCTTAACACCTCACATGTATCTGGGTTGAAAGCCATCTGCCATTTGGACTCCCACTCCTCCAGGTTGTCAAGATCCTTTTGAATGGTAGTACAACCCTTGGTGGAATATTTGATTTTGTACAAGAGGCAATTATCTGCAAAGAGTCTGGTTGTCGATGATGCACTCTCTGGTATGTTATTGTTATATGCCAGAAATAGGAGAGGACCCAAAACTGTGCCTTGTGGACTCCTGATGTGACTTGTATCAAGGTGGATTTGATAAGGTCTGGAATAACTTCTTGTGTATGTTTGTAGAGAAAGTAGACAACTCAGCTAAGTTCATTTTTCCTTACACCACAGTGATGAAGCTTCTTCAAGACTTTGATGAGGTACACTGTCAAAGGAGTTGGAGAAATGTAATAGGGTGGCATCAATTTGATGGTTGTTATCAAAACCCTTTGCAATGTAATGTACTGAGGGGATAAGCTGAGTACCACATGACCTTTTTTCCCCATATCCATGCTGGAAGTCACAAAGTATCTTGCAACATTTGAATTGTAAGATGATAGAGATGTTTATGATGAGCTCCGGTGTCTAACATATGATGGAAGTCAGGGATATCGGCTGATAGTTTCCTGGTGTAGAATAGTTTCCCTTCTTGAAGATGTCGTGAACTGGATTCCACACAGGTTTTGTACCTGAACTGCATTAGAAATCCACAGAACTTCCATTCATTTTCTGACTGTTGAGTTTCCATTTGTGTTTTTATTGTTTTCTTCCATATGGAATAATATGCATTGCTTGCAGACATTCATTAAAAAAGCAAAAAAAACATTGAAAGATACTGAATTCGGCTCATATAATTGAAATCCCATTAAAACATTGTTGAATCAGCATTAAATCACATGAAAACTGCTAATTAGTTTTATCTTATTATGAAATAATAAAAGGGATTGAAGTAGTCTTTAAGTAGCTTTGAAATGATGTCTTCGGGAGTATTTCAACGGATTAAAAATGGTGCATATGATCTTAATATTGAATGGAAGAAAAGTGGTGTTGAAATGCTGTTTTTCGTGGATATTAATTGGTTCAGAGACTTTAAAATGGCTTTACAGTGATCTTGAAATGGATTTGGGCTGCTCATTTATGTGGCATATATGAACATAATTATGATTCAATTATATGAAACCTTACTGTGCATCGATCTTTCCAGAGATTTTTTTTCTTCAGTTTATTCTTTTCCCTGCCAATCAGTATGTATGCTAATAATATTTCTATTGACTTTAATTATTGCACTTATCAAAATGTAACCTTATCGAAGTTTTGTGTGCATACTTAAATATATTTGTTGAAATCTATATTTGGGTACAGGTTACATGTACCATCTATGTTGTGGCTTTTTGAATGAACAAATCTGTAGTATCTCTACCTTTCTCTTCCTCTCTCTCTCTCTCTCTCTCTCTCTCTCTCTCTCTCTCTCTCTCTCTCTCTTGTTGTTATTTTACAACTTATGCAGTCTTTAAACTTTCAACTTGTATATCTCCAAAATGTTTAATGTGATGATGTACATATTTCGCTGAAGGTCTACAGGCTGGCCAAGTCTGCTAATATTTCAGCAAATATGTAATTTGAAAGAGTTTGCTATTTTGCAGATTTTTCTAGTCGTTTGAGTTTGAGATTACACTTATGGAATTTTCAAAGTGTTTTTGGCTTAGACTGAGTTATGTGTGCCTGTAGTGCTAAAGTACATAAAGATTATAATAGGTTGCATGTATATGAAAATGTTTTAGGGGAAATTTGCCTCATGCCCATTTTTAAAAGAAAACTGATTTTCACATGCATTGGAGTTTTACAGTTTTGTGATTGTAGATTTTTGTAGAATTTGATGCACATTTGCATATATTTCCTGCAATATTTCTAGTTACCTTGTATCTATCACATTCATTAATATTATAGGTAAGACCTTATAAAGTGTATAAAGTATATAAGATATCTTATAAAGTTCACAAGATATCGCATAACGTTTATGATCTATTTTATAAAATGTATGAAATATCTCATTAAGTATGTAAGATATCTTATAAAACATACAAGATCTCTTATATAATCAACAATTTTAAAGGATATCTTATAAAATCTAAGAGATATCTAGTTTTTAGAATAAATACCAATTTTGGCTTACCACACTTGTTTGTTTGTTTATATATTTCCTTCGCCTTTTTGTTGAGACCATAATTCTTTCTCTCCTATTTTTCCATGGAATTCAACTAAAATTGTACAATATAAACATAATAATGATTGAAACAGAATTATTAAAATAGTTATTGATATTAATTAATTTACAGTAATAATCATAATAATAATACAAGTTATAATACATTAGCCTTAGCACATTTTCGGAAATACAGTAAATTCAGCTTGTTGTGACATACAGTTTTAGCATTCGGGAATACAATAAAGTTGTCACTTTACTTGGCCCTATGCTGATGGGTGTAATTATTCTTACATAAAAAGCATGCACAGGATTGTTAGACAACGTGTATCAGCTGGCCATATCTGTATATTAATATTGGATTTCATGCAGCATTGATGCCCTGGTATGTTGTTATACTTATCATTTTCCCAGGCTGCACCCAAAACAAATGACTCGGCATTTCTGCATCTTGTGTGTATTGACTAAAAACATCCATCCAGCTTGCTTCTTCGGTTGCACAAAAGAGAGAAATATTTCGAGTAGAGAAATAAGATGTGCTGTCTTGGCCTAATGCACCTTGTTCATTCAGAATGATAGAAATAACAATGCATTTGCTCAGCAGTAACCGGTGTGTATTCTAATTTCATTTAAATCAAAATACATTTCAGAATCCGAGTTGTTTCATGCAATTACCTGCAAAGCATACAGTTTGATGACAATGATGCTCCCATATGGAGACTAAAGAGCGAGAAACATTGGCTCCAAAAGGCCTGTTTAGAAGACAGCAATTCATCATCTAAAAAGGCAGTCTTCAACAACATCAAGAGGACTGTACGATACAAACTCAGAGAGTTCCAAGACTCATGCATGAGCAACACAGCAGATGAGATTTAGTCCCATGCAGACAGGAATGAAATAAAAATGTCTCTGATGCTTTGAAGACAATCTACGGGCCACAGTCATCAAGAACATCTCCATACTGAGCGCTGATGGCACCACAGTACTCACCGACAAAGAAAAGATACTACAATGATAGGCAGATCACCTCAAAAACATCATAAATCAACAATCATCTATCGGTGAGGAGGCAATTGATCAACTTCTCAAGTGGAAATCAACATACGTCTTGCTGATCCATCAACGCCGACCGAAACTGAGAAAGCAATTGACCTGCTGTCAAATGGCAAAGCACCTGGATCAGATGCTGTACCAGCAGAAGTCTACAAAACTGGAGGCTCGCACATGGTACAGAAACTGACTGGACTCTTACAGTCTACGTGGACGCGAGGAACTACACCCAAGGAGTACAATAATGCATCCATCATCGACTTGTACAAGCAAAAAGGTTACAGACAAGCCTGAGACAAACGTCGGGACATCTCCTTGTTGTCAATAGCTGGCAAAATTCTTGCAAGAATTCTGCTGAATCGCCTTATGCACCACATCGATCAAGGGTTCCTGCCTGAGAGTCACTGTAGTTTCAGAAAAGGACGTGGGACCACAGACGTGGTGTTTGCAGCTCGTCAGCTCCAGAAGAAATGCCAGGAACATAACTCCAACCTGTACACGACATTCGTCGACCTGACAAAAGCCTTTGAGACAGTCAGTCGCGGGGGCCTCTGGAATATAATGACAAAATTTGGTTGCCCAGAGAAATTCATGGTAATGGTTGGGCAATTCCACGATGGCATGCTCGCTTGCGTCGTGGACGACGGTGAGTCAACTGAACCATTCCCAGTCACCAATGGAGTCAAACAAGGCTGCGTGTTGGCCCCAACCCACTTCAGTATGATGTTTTCTGCCGTGCCTACAGATGCATTCCATGACTATGACACTGGGATTGACATTAGATACCGGATGGGTGGCAAGCTCTTCAATCTGAGGAGACTATGGGCGAAGACTAAGTTACGGGGAGTGACTGTTCGTGATCTCCTATTTTCTGATGACTGGTCTCTAAATGCCAGACCTGAGTCTGACGTGCAGTAGAATATGGACAATTTCTCTTCAGCTTGTGACAATTTCAGTCTCACACTCAGTATTAAGAAGACAGAGGTGATGCACCAACCTGCACCAGGAAAGCCTTACATAGAGTCTACCATGACAGTGAATGTCCAAACCCTCCAGTTGAAAGACAAGTTCACCTACCTCGGCAGTACACTGTCACGTGCAGTCCACATTGATGACGAAATCAACATCAGAAGTACTAAAGCAAGTGTGGCCTTTGGCAGACTACGCGCAAATAAGTGGGAGCGCAGAGGCATCAGTCTCCAAACAAAATTGAGGGTCTTCAAAGCCATTGTGTTGTTGACCCTGCTGTATGCATGCAAAATCTGGACGGTGTGCAGAAGGAGACGGCATGCCAAGAAGCTGGACCACTTGCACTTAGGCTGCCAAAGGAAACTGACGAGATTAATATAGCAGGACAAGATCCAAGACACTAAGGTTATCACACGGGCAGACATTCCAAGCATCCACACTTTGCTTATGAAATCACAGTTGAAATTGGCAGACCTTGTCACCAGGATGTCAGACAAGCCACTACCAAAGATGATCTTCTATGGTGAGTTGAAGGAGGAAAAGCGATCTCAGGGAGGTCAGTAGAAACACTTCAAAGACTCCCTCAAATCATCCTCGAAACACTTCAACATTGACCCTGAGTCTTGGGAAGATCTCGCACAGGATCGTTCCACCTGGCGCATTCTCATCCATACTGGAGCTATAGTCTATGAGCTGAGGAGAATTGCAGAAGCAGTGCAGATGCGCGATCAGCGTAAATCTCAGAACTGCAGCACGTCCTTTTTTGATCAAGCAAACACAGGCGGCATCTCCTGTCCATTGTGTCACAGTCAGTTCAAAGCACAAATTGACCTGCTCAGCCACTCACGTGCTAAGAGAAACCAAACTAGTTAGTGATGTCATGGTTATCTTCGAACTAGAAGGACGAACAACAATATTTTCCGGAGTCTGTCTTTTAGCACAAGTTTGTTATCGCTACTTCTCCTAAACTACTTGGAGCAATACAATGGAACTTTAAATCCACATTCATCCTATGGCCTAGTTGGTCCAAACTGACAATCGTGCCCCTCAGACAACCGATATGGCGCCACGGTTGACATCTTGAAAATCTTGCTAGATCTACTCCTGAACAGATGATCATATCAACATGGGGTTTTCACTCTAAAACTTCCTATGCTGTCTGATTGGTCTTAAATAAAAATGCTGCCTTTCTGACATCCAATATGGCAGCCACGGCATTGATATTGAAAATCTTGTTATCGCTACTCCTGAACAAATTGTCATATCAATAAGGGTTTTTTACTCTAACACTTCTTATGATGTCTGGTTGGTCCTAAATGAAAATGATGCCGTTCTGACATCCAATATGACAGCCATCTTGAAAACCTTATCACTACTCGTCCTAAATGGAAAGTTATAATGACATGTGGTTTTCACCAAGAAACGTTTTATTCTGTTTTGTTGTTCTTAAATGAAAATCTGATTTCCAGTATATTCATCATCACAGCCATCTTGAAAATCTTGTTATCGCTACTCCTCATGAATGGATGGCCATATTGACATGGAGTTTTCTCCACAACACTTCGCATGATATCTAGTTGGTCCTAAATGAAAATGGTGCTGATCTTGAATTAGTATGGCCGCCATGACAGCTTAATTGAAAGCCTACTTATCGGTCGAGAATATCATGGATGGTTTCAACTCTTAGCAGTTTAAAAGAAGAAATGGTCTCATCTCGGATTCCTGGAAATTCTATTCGGTTAGTGGAGCGTCAGACTCTTGTTTCTCAATAGATCTTAGAAGTTGCTCTCTTACGAGATGCTTATCCATTTTTACATCAGCTGATCTGGAGCATTCACCACCCTTGAAACGGATTAAGTAAACCCAGTGTACCAGATCGGAGCCTTCCTTGGGAAAACTTTAAATTGCATCAGAAATTGAGTTTATTATTAATAAGAATAGAGATCATACATGTTTTTATTTTTTTTATTTTTTTTGAAGTACCAACGTTCTGAATCTCACAGGTGTATTGAAACCCTTGCCCTTTGATCTTGCGCGTCAACAACCCCCTCGGGATTCGGCAAATATTGATACCAGAAAAAGCATGTATGCTCCTTACCCGTATTGCAGATTTCCATATTCTTCATGATCTGAATACGGAGAAAATATCGATGGGACTATTTGAAAAAAAACTTCCATAATAAATATGGGAAATATATGGGGCGAAAAAAAGAAAATATGGAAACTCTATATTCTCTGCATTATAAAGAATACACATAATCTCCACATTTTGTCAACATTTCTTTCCCAAAACGATGGAAATATCATGGAGAGAATATGAAGATTGTTCCGTATTCTTTTAATGAAAATACATGCAGATCTAATGGAACAATATGGATAAAAATTCGACACAATCTGGAATACGTAAAAAATTATGAACAGATCTGAGAATTAGTGACATGATTAATGTTCCCCTTAACAAATAGCTAAAATATAATATTTTTAATTGTTACCAATTTTATAACAAGCCATGGGGTTTCATTGTGATACAGTACTTCTATTTCTTTTGTAATTTTGCATTTTGTATATTTTGAAAAGAGTAGCATATGCATGTAAAATTTGTAATAATAATAATCACTTTGACATTGAATATATATATATATATATATATATATATATATATATATATATATATATATATATATTTATATATATGGCGTAATTGGGTTCCGACCTCACTACAGTGACCCATGATTTTCAAAATAGTCAAATATGGGTTGAGTTGTTTACCAGTTGGTTGATACCACTGGCCTGTATTTTTCTGCTTGTACTTGTTTCATTACTGGAGTACTTTGGTTCCGAACCTCTCAACAATGACCCATGATTTTCAAGAGTCAAATATGGGTTCTTTGTTCCCCAGTTGGTTCCGTACCACTGCATTGTAATGTTCTATATATACCTGTTTTATTATTTGCGGAATGTGGTTCCTCACCTCACTGCAGTGAACCGTGAATTTCATAATTGTCCAATATGGGTTATGAATTTCCACCAACTGGTTACGTATTACTGCACTGACATTTATGTATTTGTTATCTTAGCTTGGTTCTGCACCGCACTGCAGTGACACTTGACGTCAAACTAGTCAATAGGAGTTCTATCTTCCAACTTTCCTACTATTGCGCATATCCCATTACTTCAACATTCCTTACAGAATGCCCCTTCGAAGAAAAGCTGCGGCGGGTACGCAAGAGTAGGTGAAGAAGAGAGCCATATAATTAAGGTCGAAGGTACAGGAGGCAGTGAAGAGAGCCGGAGTTGAGACACTATCGTCAGCACCGGCGGCCACCAGTCCTAAACCTGGACCATCGAGTGAAGGAGCTTGGGTGGATCCCCGGGTTTTCAATTTGTTAACACAACAGGTTTCCGACAGGCTCACCACCCAGGTTACACGGGATATCAACAATAAATTTGACCAGCTAGTAGTGCTGCTTAGGCCTTCTGTGGAAAATAGTCCGACAACAACTTGTCTTCAATCTGGACCATCCATGCCAAAAGACAACGCACCAGCCCCATCCGACGGTCTCCCGAACATTGTCCACGCCACAGATTCGTTTACAGACACAGCTGTGGATACAGGTAACGTTACCAATCAGCCAATTATTCAAATGAATCCCGCCTCCGCTGGTCTTTCTCAATCACAATTCGTGAGCTCGTCGGTCTCCCCATCTGCTCTAATCCCTGATAAAGGTAAGGCGAACATATGGGCGGGTTCGTACATAGATTTCTCTACCTTCTAAAATAACTCACAGGATGTGGATTTCAAATTTCGGCTCGCTACACACAGTTCTGGTACTGAACTTAGAATTGTCCCTAAAATCAGGAACGTCAAACTCACAATTGGACATTGGATTCGCGCTTGGAGCAGGTTTACTAGTATCCTATGTGAAAATAATCCACTGGTCAGTACCTCTCTTCCCCACACATGGAAACTGTCATTAAACTTGAGGAAAAACGCGCTGATCATGATGAAAACGTTAGACAGTTGGTCGCACGAGGTGAACCTCAATGGGGAAACATCCATTTAGAATTATACATGAAGGCTGTACTCGAATCTGGTCAAACAAACTCAACACAAAGCATTCCCTCACCGATTACAAACATAAAGTATCCGAAAGGAGTCTGCTTCACTTACCACAAGGCTGGTCGTTGTTCTGCAGGATTTTCTTGCAAGTCTCAGCGCAAGTGCTTCAATTGTTTAAGGGGGCACTCACTGATCCGCTGCCACAATCCAATTGCGCAGCCATTTAAGGTTCTACCACAATACAGCCAGCAACCGCAGCGACCTTACAACCAGCCTTATCGTTTACAACAATTCGAACAACCTCGAACCACAAATCCAAGCAAGAATAAGCCATCATTTGCCTACCTCAGTCAAACTTGACCGCTTGAAATATTGGCTCCACGATTTTGATCCTACCACAAAAGAATACCTTCTTCTATGTTTACAAAAGGGTTTCGATGTAGGGTTTCAAAGAACATTGCAAACCCACGTATGTAAGAACTTGAAATCAGCTCAAACAAACACCGAAATTACTTAATAAAATATACAGAAAGAACTGACAGCGGGTCGTTTTGCAGGGCATTTTCCATACAAAACCATTCCCTAATTTAGATATTTCACCAACCCGTTTAGTCGATAGAAAAATCCATGGGTCATTCTGAATGATTCATCACCTCTCCTACCCATAGATCCATTTGGTTAAAGGTGGAATTCGGACTTCGCAATCAGCAGTTCATTATGAAGGTATCGTTAATGCCATTACATATATGAAAACAGACATATCAAATGCATTCCGCATTCTACCTATTTGCCCCTTGCAATATCATAGTGTGTGTGTGTGTGTGTGTGTGTGTGTGTGTGTGTGTGTGTGTGTGTGTGTGTGTGTGTGTGGAGAAATGGATATTATTTCGAGCAATGCTTACCCATGGGTTGTAGTTCTATGTGCTGAATATTTGACACCTTTAGCAATTCTCTTCAATGAATAGCAAACACAAAGTTATCAATAACACATATAGCATATATTTTGGACGATTTTTTATCATAGATGCAACTCGTGCCCAATGCCAGAAAAAGCTTGATCGCTTCCAGACAGTATGTGCCGACATCGGCGTTCCTATGACTGCTTATAAAACATTTGCCCCATCAACAACCATGATTTACCTCGGATACGAATTGGATTCGATGAAAATGGAGGTTCTCCATCCCACTGACAAACTAGAACAAAATAATACATTCATACAATTATATTTGGCTCGAAGTAAAATCACCCTCAGAGAGTTGCAATCCATCATAGGTACTCTTATCTTTGCTAGTTTTGCCAGGCTGGGCTTTCCATAGACGGCTCATCAACTTGACAATTGACATCTCCAAACCGCATCACCACATTAGAATAACAAAGAAGGTGAAAGAAGATTTAAGGGCCAACAGACCTTTTTAAACGGTTTTAACGGTAGATCAGTGTTCTTGCCTGATTATTGGACGACTTCCGTTTCATTGGACTTGTACACAGGTGCCTCTGGCTCTGTGGGATACGGTACTGTCCTAGGTACACATTATTTCTATGGACTTTGGGATCAGACATGGGCATATCAACATATTACGCTTCTAGAATTGTTCCCCATCGTTCTTGCAGTTGAGGTCTGGGGAGAACACCTGACCAATAAATGCATATATTTCCACACCGACAATCAAGCCTTAGTTCAAATCATAAACAAGGAATCTTCCAAAGACACAAAAATCACGCACTTCATTCGGACATTTGGACTCTCTTGCCTTAATTTAAATATCTTGTTCAAGACAAAACATGTACCTTTTTATATGACAAACTTGCTGATGCCCTTTCTCATCAACAGGTTTCGAGTTTGCGGACTCACACCCACGTCACATTCTGCCCCTTCCAATCTTACCCAGCTAGAAAGTGCGCTGGAACATTTGGTTAAAAACATGCTAAACCCAGCAACACAAAGCACGTGTAAGCAGGATTGGACAATATATAAGGACTTCACTTTAGACACCTCGACCAAATTTTCTCCAAGTTTCAATAACCAATTTGGCCCTTTTCATAGCGCACTTAATCAACAAGAAATATGCAGCATCTTCAATAACCACTTTTGTTTCCGCAGTTGGCTATGTGCACAAAATCAACGGCCTCGCAGACCCTTCTTCCTCTTTTCTTATTCAAAAACTCATTAAAACCATTCACAAATGCAAATCGCACGATGTTCGTTTGTCAATTGACAAAGGTGTACTGAATAAATTTGCAGTTTCCTTGGTACATACCATTTCAGACCATTTCAGGCGTAACGTATATTTGGCCATGTTTACATTGGCTTTTCGTGTTTGTCTTAGAATAGGAGAAATAACAGTGCAGATAACTTGACAAATTATCTCAAAGACACTTTTTCTCAAAAGAGTCTTACATTAACTTTTCGACACTTCAAACACAGCTCAGACAACCCTATCTGTTGTATGTCGCAGCACAACAAAATGCTGGTACATGTCCCATAGCTCATTTACAAGCGTACCTCCCCCTCAGGGATAATACTCCAGGACCGCTCTTTATGTACCTAAGCGGGCAATCAATTTCCAGAGTAGAATTTAATACAGAACTTAGAAGAGAACTTTGCTTTTGTGGCTTTAACTCTGACCATTTTAAGTCCCATAGCTTCAGAATTGGGGCTGCCTCTGAGGCGGACAGTCAAGGTTTCAGTGACAACCAAATAAGGGAATTAGGCTGCTGGAAATAGATTCATTTAAGACATATATAAGGTTAGGCAGGATTGTCTCAACTTTGTAAGACTTCACTCTCCTTTCATAAGGATCGCCATTCTGCCGTTTGTCTTGCTTTCTCTTTCAGGTCTTGTGTGTTTCATAGACGTAGATGCCTGGGCACGGACCATGCTTTGCTGGGAAGACATACAGTTCCATCCTGACTACTCTGCACCTACCTGCCATTTGGACCGCCAGGAACGTATAAGGGTACTCTACCGGCTGCACTACATACAGGACCCATCGTAATTACCGGTGTGTATGAGGGTGCTCCACTGTCTCTGCTCTACAATGTTTCCCATTTTAATCCAACTGGGCTCTACTATGTGACATGTTGTCCATCTTGAGATAAGATAACCTTTAACTCTGCGTCTCGGGACAAAAATGATTTTTGACTTTTAGGATATAGGCCCCTACCCCATTACCAGTAGATATTACTTCTTCCAGGGGCCCATTTTTCCATGCATGTATTCTTGGACATCATAGGACCAGTATTTTTTAAACTCAAATGCTATCACTTTTCCTTTGCTCGCCTTGATCAACACTAACAATTTCCCTGTTTTATGCAGGCCATTTTTGTTCTTTGCCCTCACCCCCACCCCTTTTTTGAGGGGGGTGGGGGCTGCCACAAATACAGCAATGTCTATTTCCTTTATTTCTGTTTATGGCGGTTGCAGCCTCAAAAATTTCTTTATAATGCTGTATGTTTCATTGTTCCATTTGTTAAAACGCACCGTACATCGGAGTTTACTTGACATATAAATAAATTTCAGCACATAGTATCTGAGTATATCATCTACAAATTTAAAATGGATAAACTTTTAGAGACTTTTTGTTTCAATTTATCCCTTTTCCTGCTAATCAGTATATGTATATGCTAATAATGTTTCTCATGACTTGTATTATTGCAAGTATCAAGATGCAACCAAGATGCTTCGATAATAGCATTTGTTATCGGCAATAGAAAATAAAGATGATACACAAGGCTGTAATTTGTATGGACTATTTAATATTTTAGTCATCCTAATGAAATTTATCACAGTGTTTGTGTGTTATTTTCTGAATAGCACATACGGTGTGTATATAGAATGGGTGTGTGTATAAAATGTGATCTCTCAAATCAGAATAATTTGGACAGTTTAAAAGAAAAGGTTCTGTCGTGTCTATTTCAACACAGGAACAATGCACATTATTAGATACATACATGATTCGAATATAAATAATACTTTCAACTCGTACATATTGTTCTTATATGTACGTTTGATACTAAATATTTTATAATAATAATAATAAATAATAATAATAATAATAATAATAATTCATCATAATTTAGCTTTATCAAATTTTGCCAATACAGTCAATACAACATGCTCGTGACATACAATTTTAGCATTTGCGAACACAATTAAAGATGTCACGTGATTTGACCCGATTCCCGTGGATGTACGTCATTCGTGTCAATTTAGTAGAAATTCGCCAAGTAATAAAAAGAAGAAATAGTTAAAAATGGAATATATCTCGGAACAAAATTCTTTTGGGCCGAAACCTCTGGGCTGAACTTAAAAATGGCTGAGGCCTCTCGTGGCCAAATTTGAAAAGAGGCGAATCCTCTGGCAACAGTCGGTGCCCTCATTTGCATACGAAAATACTTCCACGTGATTGCACATAAGATGGAATTGCTAAGTATTCGTACTGTAACTCGGATGTCCTTGAGCGAGACACGAGAACAAGTCTCTTAACCCCAGTACAATGTTCTTGTGCTTCTTCTCTCCCTAACGCGAAAAACCTTGTTTGAGAAGGTTCAAGAACCATGTTCTCGGATTGAGAACTCACACCACCTTTGAGGTATGAGTAGACAAGAACTAAGATGGTGGAACTTGCCGTTGATCCGCCGTGTTTGTTTGTTTTTTGGGGTTTATTTTTGTTTTTTTATTACGAGATCAACTCGAGTTGTTAGAGCGAGTACATTCAGAAATATCTATGAACATCTGGGAACATGTTCTTGGCTTTTGGGCAAGAATCTCAAACATGTCGCCCAAAGACAGTGACACGTCTACGGTGAAAGTGTTTTTTTTTTTTTTTTCTTTTTCTTTTTTTTAAGAAGCACACGAGGCTACTTCCTGAATAAACCATTGAAAAGTAATTTTGTTTTAGTTGGGGTTTTTTAAATCTTAAAAGAATATTTACATGATCGTACATGGACACTTGGCGAAGAAAATCATACAAATGGGGTATGTTTGAAAATGTTTAACCAGAGTGGAAGTCTGAAGCTGTACATGAGTATATATATATATATATATATATATATATATATATATATATATATATATATATATATATATATAAACATTTCAGTGTGAAGTATGTGACAAAATGTTTAAAGCTATCAGTAGTTTGAAGCATATTAGGAACCAACCAATTAACTTTCTTGGATGCGGGAGTGGGGGTGTGGACCTGGGAGTTTTGGAGAAAAAATGTCCGAACCCAATATACCCCGAAAAAATATTCTTGCTCTGATTTATTGGAAAATAAAAATTCTATTAGTTGAAAAAACATTTTTTTAGGTAAAAGAACAAATATGCCGGTTCGAAAGAAATTCCCATGTTTACCGCCCCTGGAAAATTAAATGGTCGGTTCCATACGATATATACCGAAGAAATACCATTCAAATGCAAAGTTTACGATAAAATATTTAGGTCTCACTGAACATTTCTTTGGTGAATTTTCATCGGACTAAGACAGATTGCGGAAAAATGAGAATAATTCAACATTAAAGATACAAATAAAAAGTAAGCAATTTTTTTTATTTTTTTTGTGTGTGTGTTTTTTTTTTTTTTTTGCGGAAAGCATGCTTGCAAGATTTTAATTAAGGTTAATTCATTGTACAACGAGACTTCTATGCTAAAAAGGGTGGAACTTTTATAGCCTCAAACGGGTTTTCTACATGGGAAAATTTTATGGTCGAAAGTTTATAACCTCAAACGGGAAGTTAACATGTGGGGGGCCAATATAGCCTCAAATGTGAAATTAACATTACGCCGTGGTTTGATATTGAGGAGTGATATAATATAAAAATGCATGGCCTCAAACGGGAATGCTAATGTTACAATTTTTAGATACTATCCAACACACACTCTTTGAGTACTACCCAACACCCACTTTTCGATTACTCTCCAACATCGATTTTTTAGTAGTATCCAAAACACCACTTTTTTATTAGTATCCAACACCATTTTTTGATTAGTATCTAACACCCACTTTTTGAAAAATATCCAACATCCACTTTTTGATTAATATCCAACACCTGACTTTTTGATTACTATCCAACTTGCCGTGTGTAGTGACCAATACTAGTCATCGACTAGGCAACACCCCACACTATACTATCCAACACCCACGTTTTGATTACTATCCAGCACTGTTTGATTATTATCCAAAACACCTTGTGTAGTGACCAAAATCCCACACCTACTATCCAACGAAAAGGGTGTAATGCAAAAGAAGGGGGATGAAATCACGCAAATATACTATCACACCACACCAAAGCTTAAGAAAAGGTACGTGGAAATGAATGAAAACTTCTTTTTGTTTACAAAGATCGACAGAGAGAATATGAAAAAACATGTCCAAAGAAATATTTTCTATAACAAATATGTTCTTTAAAAACAAAAGTTAACATTATTAATTCTAAATCAACATTTGTTAATAAGCCCCGGTAACTAAGACATCAACTGTGAAGAGGAAGGATTTATAAATAAACTGGAAGAATATCTGGAAGATGCATGGACTCTCAGCATAATGTTAATTTTCCGTTTGAGGCTATAGTAGACCCCATGTATTCATTCTTTTCATATGATTCTTCATTCACAAATGCCAAAAACATTAAACATGAATGCATTCACAAGATTGAAAACGTTGTGAAGTCAGACTAGACTTCCAATGATCTAGTAGAGTGTTATTTTGGTATCGATGCACACTACGTTTCTGAGCTAAGGAAAATAGATAGCCATAATGTTCTCAAACCCATCTTTCTATTTTCTCGTCGTTTCTAGGTTACCCACGGTCAAAACAAGTCAATGCATGTTCTATGGAAATCCAAGACTGTGTTGATGAAGAAAATGCACACAATATGTTCCACACACAATGGACTCTGATCCTTGTAATCTCACATTATTGAATTGGGTGGATACAGCATTTCTTCTCTTAAAGTCGATGATGTCGTCTTCCAGAGAAGATAATCCATAAGAATCAAAATATTCCACACTGTAGTCGTTTGGAAAGTAGACGGCTACCCAGTGGGTTCCTGGTCGATGACTGTCGTATGTGTCGATGACATAGACTTGAACGACTTTAGGCTTTCCGTGAGAAAGTTCATCTTTATCAGACAACACTGGATTCAAAGAAGCTATGTACGAAATCTGAGTCAGAAGGTAATGAGGTTCCCAGGTATTCAATCTTTTCACAGGTAATTATAAGTCATGAGTTCACACTTGACTTTTTCCCTCAAATTATCTGTCAAGTAAGTCGATGAACGGTCAGTCTCTGTGCTCTGTTGCAAGAGACCTTCGACGCGTTTTGTCTCCAGATAAGTCAATGGAGGTGAAGAATGGTCCCTCAAGTCTATATACTACTTTTTCAAAATCTTTTCTTCTGAGATGAGAGGCTATGCATCTTCCAACTTGTCTTCTTGACTCATCATCAAATATTTGTCGTGTTGTTTCTGACTAGGATCATCAATTTGACAGCCATAACAACGTTCTATGGCTAGGCCCGTGATTCTTTCAGCCAAGTGACGAGCAAAACAGGAGACTAAGTGTTGTTCTTGTTCTGGCCATCTTTATATTATGACTGTATTTTTCTCTTCTTGTTCACTTGTGGTCTGTAACTGTTGCTGTTTTTTCTGGATAGAAAACATCCCCATCGATTATCAACATATGTTTCATCTTTTAATAGTCCAGGATCAAACTGTTGATTAACAGACTATTGTCAAATTCTGCATATAAGATATCGTTCACTGTGTTCCCAAGAGCTACTGCAAACTGAAGTTCCACACGACGTTCGCCCGATTTTATAGGGTTGAAATATCTCTCCTTGTTGACTTGGTTTGGAGTGAAATCAAATCCCCACAAGCATATCCTCCTGCATAATCGTCGTACGAAATACCTTGGCTATTCATGGTTCCTAATTGTCATGTGGCTTCCAGCAGAGTCAAATAAGATCTCAAATATACTGAGACCCATCTCCATGTGTCAAAAAAGCATGCAAAGCATATTTCATTTTTAAATAATGTCTTTATTTGATGAAGACTTTTCAAATAGATAAAGTACTACAAACTATGCATCATTCTCAAGCTCATAAGAACAAAAAATCACAGCAGTATCTGCTTTAAAATCATTTCCGAAATCCCCATTCCTTTATACTGTGCTCACAAAGAAGCTTGTTGCATTTATAAATGTGCTTTTTTGCATCAACCATACCTCTTCCATTGATATTTTTCTCACATGGATACAGATATTTTGCACTTCAATCAGTCATAGCAATGGTCATAATGTCCACTTTGTGGGCTGCACAAGTAAAAAAAATACACATTTTTTTCATATAGTGAATTGTCACTCTCTGCCTTCAACTACAACTTCTTTTCCTGAATCAATGGTGTTACTTTTTTCTCATTTGCGGCACGGTCTGTCATTCTGCCATTGATTCGCATAAATGAATATGTTAAATCATTGGATCCAAGTCCAGTTGATCAGTGATGTTATGAAGTTCAGTGAACTGTTCTTGCAGTTGCCTAATTGTATCATATGTGTGTTCCTGAAGCTATTGGACTAACAGTTAACATAAAATATAAATATTTGGGATTCTGTGGATCACCTTTTTGGTAACAGTTTTATAGCATTGTCACCCCATTGAATCAGATGCTTGGTTGCTCCATCAGATTGGTAACACAATGCTGACTTTTCACGGCTTAGTTCATATGCGGCTCTAAGTTTTACTAACGCCCAAGCCTCTGACACCATTTATTGAACCGTACCTCTACTTGGCAGTGTCACATTGCAAGTATCATAGTTAGTCATATTTTCTAACACTGATTGTACAACAGACTACACCGTATTTGCAGATACGCCTTTAGTTAACAATTCGTAATACAAAAGTCGTACTTCTCTCTTGTACTTCCCTCCCTTTTTTTAAATCTCTAATTGCTTAATTGCCTCTAACCTTTGATTGATAATGTCAACTGAGAGTTTGTGTTGATTTTTAAACTATCAACAATTCCAGTAAAATACATTACAATTGATTTTTGGCAGTTTCAAACTTATTCCTTGAAGCTTTAGTTTTGCCATGCAACTCAGAAATATTTTTATTGCGTCTCTGAACCTTCTTTTTGTGCTATTAAGAACTTTTTGGCACTTTATTCCACTCTTTCTCGATTCTGAATCTCTCATTTTCTTTTTCATCAAGGCTTTCCAAAGCATCAGAAGTGACCCTTGTCAATCTTGATATTTTGTCATTTACATTGTCGATTTTATGTTGCTGAAACTTCAGCTTGATTTTTAGGTCCCTCAGCTCTCATGTTTTCTGTGTTAAACGTTTGTTCATTTGCCCTGAATTTATTTTATTTTTTCTGTTGACTTTTTGACTTTAGTCCAATCATTTTTAGAGGCCTATTTTACTCTTTCACTAAATTTCTCAACTGTTAATTTTCTTCTGCAGCTGTGCAAAGTGCAGCAGTTAGAGTTTTCAAAACAGAGTGCAGAGTTCGTTTTCTTGATTTTACGATTTTCAAGTAATACATCATTGAAGCTGTTGTTTCTTGCTGCAGTTGACTTTGACAAGTCTTCCATTTGGGGAACATTTATTTGAAATCTCATACCTTTGCTCTTGATGTGAATCGGAATATACGTTCTTCTTTCTTGGCAGGACTATATTTGAATTTAGAAATAAAATCATAGAGTCTTTACTCTACTGTCACTACGAACATTGAACCTCTTCTGCGTTTCTTGGAAATGCTGGTGACGTTTGTTGTATAAAGCACGCAAAGCCTTGCGTTCTATCACATAATTTGTGAAATGACAAAGCCGCAATGTGCTAATTTCATTCCATAACGACCCACAAGTAGACACTTTGTTGACAGTGAGGCTATTGGCTTCAAACGTTTTTGGCAGCATGGACGAGACAAAGAAATTGTCCTGTGGTAAGATTCCCAAAATAATCAAAAGTTCCAGATGAGACAGGTGGCTCAAGTGTGAACAAACTCCCCAAGGACTGAAATGGCCAGTTTGGAATCGGATGACTGGAGTCTTCAAACCTAATGTCACCTGCTAGGAACACTAGGTGTGCATTCACATCTGATAGACGATTTATGCACCAAATTAATTCAAACTGTATGGAATTATTAAATATATTTTTTTTATCAAACATGGTTAAAGTGTCCTTTCATTTTTTTGTCGATAACTGAATGTATGAATGTATGAAATTTTATGTCGGTATTTACATGTTTCTTAGTTCTTTTAGTTAGGGCTTTCACGTTTCTTTTAGCCATTTTAGGTAGGGAAAATTGGGGGTGGGGGGTGGGGAGGAAATGCAAGTTCCTTATAATTATTATAATTGTAAATGCTCTACATACAAGGACATTTTAAATATCTGTTATATCGTACTTACCGAAGATTCACTAATTAACCAGTAGTACTCACTAACACGTACTACGCTATTGCCGTGAATTTAGACACAAGCAGAGGGGGTGGGCTGAAAAACACCCACCAACCTTTAAATACTGAAATTGGTATATAGATCGGCTTTTGAAACTATACACTAGTGAATAGCTGATTAGATTCATTAAATTGACAGAAAATTTCATAATAAAATATAAAAAAATGGAACAAACGCCATTAAGATTGATTATTCACAGTTCTGATATATGTTCAACGTGTATTGCATTTCCCCTGTAAAGATGCATCCCTGATTACAGTTTAGAAACAACAACGTTATGACTAATATAATTTATAAGAGTGGTATGAATTGTTTGCATTGAATACATCTGAATAACATACTCGGTGGAAATGGATAATATCACAGCAGAAGATCACTGTTATTGACCTACTGTAAACATGCGGTGACTCATGGCGGTCATTTTACCTCGGGCGACCGGGTTAACTTGTATCCTCCCATTCGAAGTGTTGTCTTGTAACGCATTCAAAAGACATACTTTAGGGCTCATTCAAAAATACAGAAATAAACGTTTTATCTGCATGACTGAGAAAACCGGAACAAAACCTACCCATTTCTTTGTTCTTTGTTGTTCTTCGTAGTGCCTTGGAAAAGATTATAGCGTCACCTATCTGTTAAACCCAATTTCATTAGTTAAAAACGACACAATTCCATGCACAAAGCCAATCAAAGTTTCCGTTTCTAATTAACGCGAAGTATCAATGCCCCTTATTAAGCGGGTCATTGACCCGATTAGTCGCAGTACCGAAAAACAATACAGATGAATACCCATTTAAAACTTGTTATCATTTCCTTATTTTCTAATGAAAAATAATGAAAATTTTAAGAGATAAAGAATGGAAAGCAAGCAAGATGAGGTAAGTTTTATTATCCTCTTACATACGAAACCCATCCACACAAAAAAAAGTTAATAATTGGATTTTCACTGACCTGCCATTAGTTACCTATTATGCTAGGCGCGGGCCTCTCTAGCAAGTAATATTTCTGGGCAAACTTAGGTTCAAAGGGTCTGGTACACAACGTCTGTCCATATCGGGTTACTTCTATCTTGGACACGTTGAAATGTTGAAACTCGAAACATATTTATATACTATAATGCGAGTGGGGTAAGTGATTTCAGTTTAAGCTTTTGTGGAAGACATGAACATAGACAACCCTTTTAGAGGCCGCTTAGATCTCTTTGAAAAGAGATACTACTCAAATGATTGTCAAATGATACTAAACCCCTCCATAATAAAATGTGTATGTGTGTGTGTGTGTGTGTGTGTGTGTGTGTGTGTGTGTGTGTGTGTGTGTGTGTGTGTGTCAGTGAATATGTTCTTCATACTTTTTCAAAAAATCAAGAATACATGAATTTTGTTTTTTGAAATGTGAATTTGTTGCACCATGAAAGTAAAACATGAAAGATGTTTTCTCATTTTTTTTAATTTTTTTTTGGTACTATACAAGAAAGAAACCGCAAACACAAAATGTATCCAGTGTGTCCTGAAATGATTTAACATTGGGGTCTGCCGTTTTCAAAAAACACAATCTCATAACCTTACAAGAAAATTTTAACTTCAAGTCAAATTCGTTAGTTCGGAAAAAAATGTAGCAAATAAACCCCAAAACAAAACAAACAACGCAAGGTAATATTTTCACTTCGCGCACGATAAATAACAAAATGTAACGTCAGCCAAGGTCAAGTCATTGTAGGCTGGCATAATTGTAACAAATTTAAGAACCAAATTCGCGGCTCAGAATCAAATGTCTGCTTTGACATCGTAGCCAAACTTTTTTTTAACTTTGTTCTTAAACAGTTCATAGGTAATATTTTACTCTAATCGTTTTCAATCAAGGCCACGAGTTGTAACATTGGGGAAATAAAATAATTTAAAAACCAAATTCGTGGCTCAGAATCAAATTCTGCTTCACATTGTGGCCAAAAATTTTAACTTTGCTCTCATAAACAGTTCATATGTAATATTTTACACTCCTCGTCTTGAATCTAGGTCGCGATTTGTAACATTTGAAAAACAATTTAAGAACCAAATTCGTGGCTCGTTAAAATTTAGGCCTTCGTCTGACTATAGCATTTCACACCGCGCACTGAGTTAACAGTCCGTCAGTTTACAAAAACTAGCTACTAGCATTTCGTAAATTTGTCAGAAACGGATGAATGAAAATTTGACTGACTTTGGATTTCGTTTTGGGCAAATATAAGTGGATGACAGTAAGGAGAGGATTTTAATGAAAACATTCCATCGACGACTGGAAAATAGTATACTGATGTATCTACGCAATTCAATCATGTGCGATTTTACAAAGATGGGGATTCCTATAGTGTATGTGGATAATATGATGTGTATTAGAAACCAAACTGACGCAAAACAAGAAACCAATCGAAGAAAAGAAATTCCTAAAAGGCAAAACTGTAAAATGGACTTTTGTGATGTCTTCTTGAAATTTCATTGTAATTTTTTATTCACGGGAATATACCCAAAAAGCCTAAGTATCTGTGTCTTGATTTATTTTCTTTAAGTACGGATAAGAAATTCAAACACAGACATGAACACACATATATTGTATAATCTCTCTCTCTCTTTCTTTCTCTCTCTCTCTCTCTCTCTCTCTCTCTCTCTCTCTCTCTCTCTCTCTCTCTCTCTCTCTCAGTTACACACAACACAGACATTGACACGTGGAAATTGTTGAAGTCTCCACAGAGTTATTTCCCTTTATATCAAATTTCATTATTGATGACAGAGGCGAATCCTCTCATTTTCTGATCTACTGAGAATGACTGGTTAAATTATTTTCATTCCTTATTAATGTCTAATAAAAATGAAATATAAATGTGGATGACGTTGAAGGTACTGCAAGAATTAAGAGTGGCAACTTTTAAATAGAATAAACCAATTACAACTCAAGAAATAATTTATATTGTTCGCTTTTGAAGAAATAAAGCCCAGAGTTCTGACAAGATTCGGGTCATTTGTTACCAGTGGACTTTTCCATGCAATGTTTCATTTCTTAATGTGCTCTTAAATAAAATCCTTGAAACGGGGGAATTTCGAAAAGGAGTGGTCAAAAGGATAATACGTCCGATATTTAAGAATGGTAGTATGAATAACCCAAAAAGTTATATGGGGAACTTCTCTAATAATTCGAACCTATTTTGAATCAAAGGTTGTATTGATTAGTAGAAAGCAATATTTTAATAGACGAGTCTCAGACTGACTTATTCTTTCTTTCTTTCTCTCTCAATCTTTGGGTTGGTGCAATATTTTATGCCAAAATAGTTATCAAACAAAACAATTAGGGCAGACACTTGTCATTGAATATTTTTTTTTTTTTTTAAAGTGCTGCTCGTGAAATAAAAACAAAAACACATTCAAAAGTGCAGTTTGTAATTGTTTAGTCATATCAAGATGTTAAAGAGTCATATCAGGGTGCATACTGAAGATGAGCCATTAAAATGTGAAGAAATAAAATGGTATAAAGTGTTTGGTGAGAATGGTAATTTAAAGAAGCACATGAAGATACATACTTGAGAAATAGCATTCAAATGTGAAGTTTGTAATGTACTGTTTACTAACAATGGTCATTTAAAGAGGTATATGTGAGTACATACTTGAGAAAAACATTCAACTGTGAAGTTTGTTGTAAAATGTTTAGTTACAGCAACATATTGAAGAGTTATAGACTGGAGAAAAAACATTCGAATGCGAAATATGTGATAAAATGTTTAGTGACAATGGTAATTTGAAGATGCACATCAGAAAACCTACTGGAGAAAACCCATTCCAATGTGAAATTTTGTATGCATTTTAGCAACAAGATAATTTGAAGACACACGAGACTGCGTACTGGACAACAACTATTCAAATGTGAAAAATGTGATAAAATCTTTAGTGGTAATCTTCATTGGAAGAGGCACATAAGGATACATACAGGAAAGAAATATTCAAATCTGAATTATGTGATAAAAAATTGTTTAGTAGGCTCGTTTGCAGACGCAAAAAATAACAATGCTTGTTTTGCAGACGCATAAAATATTTAGTGAGAACGGTCATTTGAAGAGGTGCATGAAAATACATACAGGAGAAATATGAGGTTTGTAATAAAATGTTTAGCGAGAGGCACATGAATACGAAAAACAACTGAAATGTGAAGTTTGTAATGTGCTGTTTTCAAACAACAGTAATTTGAAAATCTATATGCGAGTACATACAGGAGTAAAACCAATAAAATGTCAGATTTGCAATAAAATGTTTAGGGACAATTTAGCTATGAAGAGGCAGATGAATACACACACTGGAGAAAAAGCATTCAAATGTGAAGTTTGTAATAAAATATTTAGTGAGAACGGAACTTTGAAGAGGCACACGAAGATGCACACTGGAGAGAAAACATTCAAATGTGAAGTTTGTAGTAAAATGTTTAGTGAGAATGGAGCTTTGAAGAAGCACATTAAGATACACACTGGAGAAAGACCATTCAAATGTGAAGTTTGTAATAAAATGTTTAGTTACAGCAACACTTTGAAGAGGCATATGAGGGTGCATACTGGAGAAGTTTTCAAATGCGAAATGTGTTGTAAAATGTTTACTGACAAAGGTAATTTGAAGATGCACATCAGGACACATACTGGAGAAAAACCATTCCAGTGTGAAGTTTGTGATTCATTGTTTAGCAACAAAGATCATTTGAAGACACATATGAGGATACATACAGGAGCAAAACCATTCAAATGTGAGATTTGTGATGTACTGTTTGGTACCAAAGGTCATTTGAAGATGCACATCAGGATACATACTGGAGAAAAACCATTCAGATGTGAAGTTTGTAATAAAATGTTTAGTGACAATGGTAATATGAAGAGACACATGCGGATACATACTGGAGAAAAACCATTCAAATGTGAAGTTTGTAATAAAATATTTAGTGAGAATGGAACTTTGAAGAGGCACAGCAAGACACACACTGGAGAAAAGCTATTCAAATGTAAAATATGTGAGAAACGTTATATTGACAATGCTCGTTTGCAGATGCACATGAGAATACATACAGGAGAAAAAACGTTCAAATGTGAGGTTTGTGATAAACTTTTTAGTGAGCGTGGTCATTTTAAGAGGCACATGAGAGTACATACAGGAGAAAAAACAATCAAATGTGAAGTTTGCAGTAAAATGTTTAGTGAGAATGGTCATTTGAACAGGCACATGATTATACATACAGGAGAAAAACCATTCAAATGTGAAGTTTGTAATACAATATTTAGTGAAAATGGAGCTTTGAAGAGGCACATGAAGACACACACTGGAGAAAAAACATTCAAATGTGAAGTTTGTACAAAAGAGTTTAGTGAGAATGGAGCTTTGAAGAGGCACATGAAGATACACCGTTGAGAAAAAACATTCAAATGTGGAATTTAAAATAAAATGTTTAGTTTACAGCAACATATTCAAGAGGTATACATATACAAAGGTACATTCTGGAGAATGTTTCAAATGCGAAATGTGTGAGAAAATCTTTACTAGCAATGGTAGTATGAAGATGCCTAGCAGGACATATACTGGAGAAAAACCATGCGAATGTGAAGTTTGTGATGCATTGTTTAGCAACAAAGCTTTTTTGAGGACACATACAGGAGTAACCATTTTAAAATATGAAATATGTGATGAAATGTTAAGTGAGAATGGCATTTGAAGAGGCACATTAAGATACAAACTGAAGTAAAAACATTCAAATGTGAATTTTGTGATATACTGTTTAATACTAAAGGTTATTTGAGACGCACATGAGGATATATATGTACAGAGGAAAGGATTCAGATGTGAAATATACGATAACCTGTTTAGTGACAATGCTCATTTGAAGACTCACATGAGGATACATACAGGAGAAAAAAACATAAATGTAATGTTTTGTAATGTATTGTTTACTAACAACGGTCGTTTGAAAATCTACTTGTAAGGGTACATACTCAAGAACAAATATTTAAATGTGAAGTATGTTTAGTTACAGCAACATGTTGAGTCAGATGAGGATGCATACTTAGAAGTTTCAAATGTGAAATGTGTGATAAAATCTTTAGTGAGAATGGTCATTTGTAGACCCACATGAGCATACATACAGGAGATAAACCATTTGAATGTGAAAAATGTTGTAAATTGTTTAGTGACAATGATCGTTTGAAGATGCACATGAGAATACATACAGGAGATAAAACATTCAAATGTGAGGATTGTGATCAAATATTTAGTGAGAATGGTAATTTGAAGATGAACATCAGGACACATACTGGAGATAGACCATTCCAATGAGAAGTTTTTTATGCATTGTTTCGCAACAAAGAATGGTCATTTTGAAGAGATATATGAGAGTGCATAGTTGACAAGAACCATTCAAATGTGAAATATGTGATAAAATGTTTAGTGAGAATGGTCGTTTGAAGAGGAACATGGGGAAAAAAACATTCAAATGCGAGTATATACAGGGGTAAACCCATTACAATGTGAAATTCATAATAAAATGTTTAGTGAGAATGGAACTTTGAGGAGGCACATGAAGTCACACACTCGAGAAAAACCATTCAAATATGAAATATGTATGAAACTGTTTAGTGACAATACATATGGATTTTCAGAATTACCGTTGTCTGTAAACAGTACATCACAACTTCACTGTCATTGGAGGAAAATTTACATCATTGCTATTTTTGAACAATTTCTTGGCAAAAATATGAAAGCAAATGTTATTTGAATATCTAATACTTGGTAATTAAACCTTTGGCCCGTATCTCATCTTGTAATTACTTAGTTATGGATTCCTAAAGTCTCTCATAAGATCAATTGAGAGATACAGAGATATGGGTTAGTTCTCTGTTGTAAGATTGATTGAGAGATATGGAGGTATGGATTCCTAAAGGTCTCTGTTGTAAGATTGATTGAGAGATACAGAGGTATGGATTCCTAAAGTTCTCTGTTGTAAGATTGATTGAGAGATACCCAAAAATAAAGAACAACATGAATGAGATCATTCCTAGATTTAATTTCATGTAGTCTTTTTTGCAAGCTTGGATTTAATTGTCTGCCATATGTTCTCAAAAACATTGAGGTTCAGGGTTTGTCATGGCCAGGCTAAGGATTTGGTGTTCTATAAAATTTTCATTGTTTTTGCCCTCCAAGCAACATGGGCCAGACAGTTATCCTCCTTGAAAGATACATACCCCTGTGGAAATTCTGTTGCAGTAACTGACCACACATTTTCATTAAAATATGCTGAAATAGTTGTCAGAATCAATGATGCCGTCAGCTGGGGTCAGATTTCCAACACCATTGTTGGTAACACACTACAATACATTGCCAAAATATTTGTGAATGTCAAATGTGCACTGCAGACTATAACACTCTGCTTGCCATTCTTTATTGGATTTCCTCTAAACATAAATTTCTGATCATTGTCCAAAATAACTTTAGTTTCATTGCTAAAAATTACTCTTTACCACTGGTTTTCAACTATTCAGTTGTGCCTCTCTTTACACCATCAAACACATCATTCATAATTCTACTGATAAATTGTACTTTGCTTCCTTTTAGTCAGTCTCCTGAATTGTAAACTCTAAAATCTACTTTTGTCAGTGCATCTAGTAACATTGACACTGACAGACTCTATAATCTACTTTTGTCAGTGCATCTAGTAACATTGACACTGACAGACTCTATAATCTACTTTTGTCAGTGCATCTAGTAACATTGACACTGACAGACTCTATAATCTACTTTTGTCAGTGCATCTAGTAACATTGACACTGACAGACTCTAAAATCTACTTTTGTCAGTGCATCTAGTAACATTGACACTGACAGACTCTATAATCTACTTTTGTCAGTGCATCTAGTAACATTGACACTGACAGACTCTATAATCTACTTTTGTCAGTGCATCTAGTAACATTGACACTGACAGACTCTTTCAAATCTATACTCATGTCCTGGAAAGATTGTCTAGGATTATCAAAGATTACAATGGAGAAAGAGAAGTAAATACATGATCACTCCTTTTGTTCATCATTTTGGGTCTTCCCACTTGTTTCTCATATTCTGTTGCCCCACTTTTGTGAAATACTTTCAAAATATTTATGAATTTTAGAACACAATATTCCATTAACCTCATGTATGTATCTACCGTTAAAATCTTTCTTGGGTAACTGAATTGTTTTCTGCTTGTGTTTGTCTGACAATTCCGTACCATGAGGCACCATGTTTTGTTTAGATCACCAGGGAGGTTTATAAGTAGAACTTGATAGAAATTTACAATTTCAGGTTTTAACAGATAGTCCACACAGATAAAATCAAACACATAATAATTCTTATCCATGCGGCGTCTATTTGAAATCATATTGTGCTAAATGACAAAGTTTTTTTACTCCAGTGGCTACTCACTTTTGACCTGACACTGTATGTATACCCTCACTGAATCTCAATCATTCTTTCTTCCTAGGTCCTAGGCAGCAGTTTGAAGTGGGTTTCATAGCACCTACCCTTTGGCAAGGGGGCTAAATTTGTACATAAAAATACATTAGTTGTACATTTTTAGTTAAGTTTTGCATTTAGCTCAGGTTTGTTGCACACTGTAAAAATACTGTTATACCTGAAACCATAAAAGGTGGTAGGGAGATGCATCTTGATCAGTACTACACCCTCATCACAAATGTAGGTCAATATGACCTATATTTCATGTTTCACTTTGATTAATTTTGGTGTCCTAAGTTTATTTTTCAATCAAGCCCTGTTCATCCTTTCACGTTTGAATGGCTTAGTTTATGTTTTTCCATTAACTCTTGACCAATTAGGTTTTTGGCAACCTGTATATATACTGATATACCTAGATTCATGAATCTTGGTAAGGGGATGCACCTTTATCAATACTACACCCTCATCACAGACGTAAGTCAGTGTGACCTATATTTCACTGACTTTCTTTAAACTGTTGTATTTTAGTTTATTTCTCAAGCTCTGTTCATCCTAGAGTCATCAAAGTGGAGGATTGTATGCATCTCTGTTAGTACCACACCCTTACCACAAAGGAAGATCACTGGGCACTACATTTCACATTTTGCTGGTTTAGGTTAAGTTTTGCATTTAGCTCATGACCAAACGGTTATTTTGCACCCTGTATATAAATTGTTTTACTTAGATTCATGAAACTTGGTGAGTCAGTCTAGTTTAATGATAGTACAACCTCATCACAAAAGTAGGTCAGTGTGCCCTATATTTCTTGCTTCACACACTTTGTTACAATTTTGTGCTTTAAGTTTATTTCTCATGCTCTGTTCATGTTACTATTATACCAAGATTCATGAAACTTTACATTTTACAACAAAAGATGGTCATTGTGCCCTACATTTCACATTTCACGGCTTATATTCAATTTTTTGCATTTAGCTAGTGACCACATTGTTGTTTTGACTACTGTATGATATTGTTATCCCTGGAATCATGAAACTTGATGAGAGGATCCAACGTGATGAGTACTACACTCTCATCCTAAAGTAGGTCACTGTGACCAAGATTTCACACTTCACTGACTTTGGCTCAATTTGATGTTTTTAATGTTCATTCTTTATTCATTAAACTAGGTGATTATTTACATCTCTCTTAGTACTACAACCATACCAAAAAAGGTCACTGTGACCTATATTTCATATTTTACTGGCCTTAGGTTAAGCGCTTGCATTTAGCTCTTGACCACATAGGTTTTTGGAATGATGTGTACATACCATCCTATCTAGAATCTTGAAACTTGGGCATGCATCTTGATGAGCACTAGTACTTTGTTTCAGTAGTAGGTCATTATGGAACATATTTTATGCATCACTGACTTGGGTTAAATTTTGTGTTTATGTTCATTTCTAAGGCACTGTTCACACTAGAATCATGAAATTGATGGTAATATGAATTTCTGTTACTACCACACCCTTACAACATAAGAGGCTCATTGTGACCTATATTTTTCATGACCTTTATGACCATTGCAGCTGGAAGTTTTGAATAAATTTGCTTATTCAATGGTACATTTTCCGTAATAAGGACTATCTATTTGAGATTGGGATATATTACTCATCACAGTTTAAATGTAAAAAGCCAGTAACTTTCATCCACTAAATTCATGTCTCTATGGGTGGTCAATGATAATATCTTCTCAAGCAGACTTTACAACAACGACTTTAACAAATTTATACCCAAACAACATCAGTATCTGGTTTTTATCAACAACTCATTATGGTAACTTTACTTTGATATCATAGAAAAGAATGCTCCTTTTTTGGTTTATGTCTTGTATGTCCTGTTACAGTAGGTAGTTATACAGATGGGTGGGTGGTTTTTGTTAGGTAGGTGGGTGGTTTCAAGTATGTCAGCACAATACTGGCCATATAGTGCCAATTAAAAATTTTAAATTTAAAATGGATTAAAAGTTAAAATGTAAATATGAATGATTGGAAAAAAGCTTTAGTTAGAAAAGGGGCCAAGATCACTTCAGTCTGTTTTTATTTTTGGCATGATAACATTTAGAATAACTACTGGAGACTAATAAAAGTAGAGGTGAGCTGTGTAATCATTGATTACCCTCTGGTTGGTGATGCTGTCAACATGCTTACTCCAGATCAGGTCACGGTAGATGGTGACTCCAGGATATTTTGCATGTGTGATATTGCCAACTTGCTTAGTCCAGAACGGTCACTGTGTATAGTGTCTCCAAGACATTTCACATTACTGGTAGTCTTCAGGGTATGTGCATGGATGGCATAGTTGACAATAATTGGGCAGCACTTCTTGGTAATCCTTAAGACCTCACATGTATAGGGTTGAAAGCCATCTGCCATTTGGACTCCCACTCCTGCAGATTGTCAAGATCCTTTTGAATGGAAGTACAATCCTCAGTGAAATAGATGATTCTGTACAAAAAACAATTGTCTGCAAAGAGTCTGGTGGTAGATGTTGTACTTTCTGGCAGGTCATTGATATATGCCAGGAATAGGAGGGGACCCAGAAATGTGCCTTGGGGGATGCCTGATGTAACTGGTGTAGAGGTGGACTTGATATGGTCTTGAATAACTTCTTGTGTATGATTGTTGAGAAAGTTCACAACCCAGCTAAGTGTGTTGTTCCTTACATCACAGTGATGAAGCTTCTTCAAGAGGCATTGATGAGGTACTCTGTCAAAGGCCTTGGAGAAATCCAATAGGATGGCATCAATTTGCTGATTCTCATCAAAGCCCATTGCAATGTATTTTACTGAGGGGATAACTCGAGTATCATATGATCTTCTTTTTCAAACTCCATGCTGGAAGTCACAAAATATCTTGTAACATTAGAATTGTGACTTGACAGAGCTATGTATGATGTGATCAGGTGTATAACATGTGTATGCTGTGATCTGGTGTATAACATATGATGGAAGTCAGGGATATCAGCTGATAATTTTCTGCTTTTGAATGGTTTTCCTTCTTGAGTATGTGGGGAGCTGGATTTCACACAGGTTTAGTACCCAAACTGCATTGGAAATGCACATAACTTATTTATTTTCTGACCTTTGAATTTCCATTTGTGTTTATATGTTTTCTTCCATATGGAATAATATGCATTACTTTCAGACATTTTTCAGTGCTCTCTTTATTAAAAAACAAAAACAGAATATAAAAGAACATTGAAAGGTATTGAATGTGGCTCAAATCATTGAAATCTCTTTAAAGCACTGTTGAAACAGCATTCATCAGGTGAAAACTGGTAATTTGTTCTACCTTATTAGGAAATTAAAAAAGGGATTTAAAAAGACCTTCAAATAGATTTGAGGTATTTGAATGGATTAAAAATGGTGCATATGAACTCAATATTGAACAGAATACAAGTGGTGTTTAAATGCTGTTTTCCGTGGATCTTAATTGGTGCAGAGACATTAAAATGATTTTAAATAGATATAGTGATTTTGAAATGCATTTGGGCTGTTCATGTATGAGGCGTATATGATCATAATTAGGATTTAATAATGTAAAACTTTAATGTGCATCAGCTTTTACAGAGATTTGGGGGGGGGGGGGTCTGTTTATTTTCTTCCCTGCCAGTCAATATATATGCTGATGTTTTTATTGACTTTAATTATTGCACTTATCAGGATGTAACCAAATCAAAAGTTAGTATGCATACTTAATAGTTTTGTTGAAATCTATATTTGAGTATAAGTTACATATACCATCTTTGTTGCCATTTTCATTTACCCTCATGTACCATGTTAGTGGCTTTTTGAATGAACAAATCTGTAATATCTCTACTTTTCTCTCTCTCTCTCTCTCTCTCTCTCTCTCTCTCTCTCTCTCTCTCTCTCTCCACTTTACAAGTTGTACAATCACTAGTGTCAACTTGTATATCTCCAAACTTTCAATGTAATGATGTAGATATTTCTCCATAGGTATACAGGATGGTCAAATCTACTGATCTTTTCAGCAAATTGTTGAGTTTTCGAAAGAGTTGATGATTTTGTGGATTGTTCTATTCGTATTGAATTCGGGAGAATTTATTAGCACTTATGGAATTTTCTAAGTGTTTTCAGATCAGGGTTTATGTTTTTTGCAGTTGTACTCGACTTATAAACTTGTATATATGGTAGATACATTATTATCTTGGTGTTTAGATATGAATTATGAGTGGTTTCAATGCTAAAGTACATGCAGATAATAATAGTCCCCATGTATATCAAAATGTTCTAGGGGAAAATGAATTTGCATCACGCTTCATTTTTTAAAAAGAAAAATGATGTTCACATGCAATGGAGTTTTACAGTTTTTAGATCATAGATTTTTGCAGAATTTGGATGTAAAGTTGCAGATATTTTTAAAAATGTTTGTAGTCACCCTGTGTATATTTTGTTAATTAAAATTGTATATTAGAGTTTATAAGGTGTTTAGGATATCATGTAAAGTTTATAAGGTGTGTTTTAAAATTCATGAGGTATCAGATTAAGTATATAATATAAGTTATATAAAACATACAAGATCTCTTATATAATGAACAGTTTTAAAACATATCTTATAAAATTTATGAGATATCCCATACAGTAAATAAGATATCTTATACAGTTTATGAGGTATCCCATACAGTAAATAAGATATCTTATAAAATTTATGAGATATCCCATACAGTATATAAGATATCTTATACAGTTTATGAGATATCCCATACAGTAAATAAGATATCTTATAAAATTTATGAGATATCCCATACAGTAAATAAGATATCTTATACAGTTTATGAGATATCCCATACAGTAAATAAGATATCTTATAAAATCTATGAGATATCCCATACAGTATATAAGATATCTTATACAGTTTATGAGATATCCCATACAGTAAATAAGATATCTTATAAAATTTATGAGATATCCCATACAGTATATAAGATATCTTATACAGTTTATGAGATATCCCATACAGTATATAAGATATCTTGTATAGTTTGAGATATCCCATACAGTATGTAAGATATCTTATACAGTTTATGAGATGTCCCATACAGTATATAATGTATAGTTTATGAGATATCCCATACAGTATATTAGATATCTTATACAGTTTATGAGATATCCCATACAGTATATAAGATATCTTATACAGTTTATGAGATATCCCATACAGTATATAAGATATCTTATATAGTTTATGAGATATCTAGTTTTTGGAATGAATACAGTTTGGCTTGCCATAAGTTTTCGTTTGCTAATATATTTTCTTCACTTTTTCTTAAGACCATAAATCTTTCTTTCTGTTTGTCCTGTGTTAAATCGGTAGCATTTAAAAATATAATTGTAAACATACATAATACATACATGCATATGTTCTTACGTATGCATGTTTTATTTACTTATCTTTCTATCTACTTATCTAAATATAACTTTTATCAATTTTTAAATAAGCATACCATGAAATTCAACTAAAATTGTACAATATACATGTACTTGTAAGCATAATAATGATAGAAATTAAATCGTTAAAATATATATATATATATATATATATATATATATATATATATATATGTATATTAATATTAAATATGAAATAATAATAATAGTAATATAAGTCATAATAACTTAGCCTTATCCAATTTTTATAAAGACAGTCAATTAAGCATATTTGTGACATAAATTTTAGCATACGCGAACACAGTAAAAGTTTCATGTGACTTGACCCTATGCTTGTGGGTATAATTACCGTCATTCTTACATAAAAATGCGTACTCTGCATTGTTGTTGAAGTTGTATCAATGTGACCATGTTGCTATACCTCTTGAATGGATTGTCATATTGACATGGAATTTTCGACAAAAGACTTCTTATGATATCTAGATTCAGTCTTCTACTCTGGTTCAGTATTTTCATATATACCACATTTGTTTGTTTGGTGTACACTGTAATGCAATTACTATTTTAAACATATTTTAAAAACATTCAACAAAAAAAAACTGTTTCTTTTTTGTGTTTTTTTTAAATATATATTTTTTTCGGGATGTATCTTTGCATGTTTCTTTCAAATGAAAGAACTACTAACACAGGAGAGCAATATCACAAATGCACAACAACATTATCTCCTGTGCAAGTTCATGGAAGCCTTTTCATATGCACATAAGGGTACCGACAAGGTGAGTGTTCTGTGTTAAGTTTTGCAATGTTCAGATCATATGAAAATAGTTATAGATACTGTTGGGGTGTGGGTAAGAGGGGTGGGAAACGTCCATAGTTTTAACATTGTGAGACGGTATGGAGTACAATGGAAATTTAACATTATTGACTGAGATATAAGACCTTTAGGGTGACCATAGACTTTACATAGAAAGTTGAATTGATTAAAAATGGCTGATGTATTGAGGTTATGTAGGTGGCTAAGAAGCGCTTTTAATATGGTGGTGCCCATATATCCAACCTGGCTGCCCTTAGACATAGACAAAAAGTTATACTAAAATTCAGAAAGTGAAATGGAAGTTATCAGAAACAATAGAATTCAGAATAGTTAAATAAAATGGAAAGAACTTAAAGTAACACTAACATTCTGAACTGAAACGGAATTTAGTAGAGAGTAAACAAACTCCAGAACATTTTATTAAAAACTATGGCCTATACAAAAAGGTATTTTTAAAACATTAAAACTGACATGGAACTTACCTGAGACTAAAAGACACCCACAAACTTATATTAAATACAGGCCTACACTAAAAGTAATGCTAAACGTTAGGAAATTGACACAGAATTTAGCGAACAATAATAGATAATCCTAAAATGTTTTAATGACAAGAATATAGTGGGAAAAAAATCCCAGAATATTCCATGATAGTGGCTAATATTTAAAGTCATGCTAAAATTCAAAAACTGACATGGAACTTAGTGAGGATTAAAACATATCTGCAATGTTATATTAAAATCTGAGACCTAGACTAAAACTGGCAGCAAAATTCCAAAAATTAAAAGTATTACTTAAACAAACGTTTGCAGAGGCCAAAAACCCAGAATATGTTATAAAAATGGCTTAGACTAATTGCAATGTTAAATTTAAGAAACTGACCTGGAATTTAGCTGATAATAAAAAATACAGAAAATTTTTAAAATAGAAAATCAAAAATTATAAAATTGTTAAACAACATAAAAGTTTCAATTTTGCAATATTCAAAATGGTGAAACACAATTTGCAAAAATGGAAAATAAATTGCAACAAATTATAAATTGTGAAACATTTTTAAAAAATACAAAATAAAAGATTCTACAATAAATAAAAATTACAGTTAAAAACTTGCAATTAAAAAAAAAAAACGTAAATACGTTTTAAAACTAACAACAGCAAAATTAAGGAAACGAAAAGCAGAATATTAAAATAAAATTTGAAAACAAAATGAGACACAAATCTGAATAATAGCATGTAATTTTTTCTTATAATAAGCAAATTTAAAATTAAAAAAGCACGGGCTTAAGAACGAATTAAATCAAAATAAATGTAAAACAAATTAAAAAATAAACTGAACTATAAAACATACAAGCAAATTAAACACATGAAAAAGAAAAATAAACTGTGCAAGTCTATGTGTATATATATATATATATATATATATATATATATATATATATATATATATATATAAATAATCATTTTCTAAATAATCCAAAATTTAAAACCGAACTTCATTTAAAAACAAAATACTTAAAGTAAAAGTTTCTAAAAAAAATCGGGATGAGTCATGCGGACTGAAAGGAAAGTTGCCCATTGAAAGGCAAGTATAGATCGAAAGAGGAGTAAAGAATTTAAAAACTGAATTCATAAAATGAAAGATTTAAAAAAATAAAAGCAAAAATGAAAAGTAACGCGTTTAAACCAAATTTGAAAATTAAAAAGTTAACAAATATTTAAAATTAAAAATATCGTTTAGAATCATGTGAAAATTTATTTGAAAAAATAAAATGAGGTTTAAGGGATAGGTATAAACACTCGTACGCACATATGCAACAATATGCCATTGTAAATATACAAACGGAAGGGGTAACTCATAGATACACACATAATTTTATACAAAGCATAGATACATACACACACAGAACGAATATTTTGATAGGTATGGACAAATAGGATCAAGAGACGGCCAAGGTTACATCTAATTACAGACAATGGCTTATTTTTGCATTTCAACACACACACATGCAAACAAAGCGACGAGGGAAGGTAGTGGATATGAAATGGTCACTAACACACGTTCTGAAAGCAAAGGAGGAAGTGGAGATATATGAGTGTCTCTCATAACTATCATTAATGAACAAACAAACAACCACACATTCTTATTAATCAGACACATCCTTACAAAGAAACAAACACACATTCTTGTTAACATGGGGACTAGTTTGTTGATGCATGCATACATACATACATACATACATACATACAGACATACATACATACATACATACATACATACATACAGGCATTCATACCAAACGGGGTGCTATGGTGGGTACAAGTATTAAAATATACATGCACACACCCAAATAATGCAAACACACAAGCAAGCATACATACATACAATCACACCAGCCATTGATGGAACTGAGACATGGTTGTGTGCTTTCTACAACAGCACATCTATATAATGGTGAACCAATTACACATTTTAGGAATTAGTGCTGGTCAAGGGAACTACATTTTGTCTGAAGCGTAGAGTCAAAAATCTATAATTTCCTTCAGGCCCCAGTAACAGGCTCGGGGAACATATACATTATTAATGAATATTTCAGTACAATTGTTAATGATGTCATCTTGACGAGTTTGAGCATGTTGAATGTTTCGTTATCAAATGACTGAGGACAGAACTGATTTTAAATAATGACTACTCTATTAATAATGTATATTTTTGGAAGTTACTTACGTTACGTAAATTATAGCGGAACGTTAGTGACTAGGTGAACCAGAGATATGAAATAGGAAGGACTTAAATTATTGGTCAATTTCTGCAAGAGTACAGGTTTGTGTTTCCTTCGCCTGGATTCAAGGGTTGCCTATCCAATTGTGCGACATAGCGTCTCAAAGGATACCAGATTAATTGCAACAGTCACAGTTCTGACTGCTTTATTTTGTATATTTGCGAGTTTATTCTTTTCATGTTACAGATATCGCAATCCACATGCAGATGTTCCAAAATAGGCCGGATAAAAGTAGTGCAGATAATTTCAAAAGATATTTTATCTATCCGAAATATGAATTTACGCATCATATTTATTCGTGATGATGAAGTCTATTTATTTTGTACCTTGCTCTCAAAAGAATTTATTTTCCTGCTTGTTGTTTTGTGGAAGCTCTATCAGTTATACTCATCCAAACTAAGGTAGGCTTCTTCAAGTTATTGTGCGCGAAATTGGCCATGCAGTAGTACCTTGGTCTCTCTTTGCAAAACACTTATTTCTGCAATGCCGACAGTCCAACTGCAGAAAACTTTGAACGATTGCTATCATGGTATGAAGTTTAGCCAGGATACATATTTAAACATACAAACATGTGTAGTACATATTATATATCTACCTTGCGTAAATTTTGCTAAATTGTGCTAAACAATTTTTTTTGCCTTAAAATTTCTTTAAAAAGGTTCAAAAATGTGTCTATACAAAATGTCAAAGAATTGATATAGTGGCACTTATTTCTATCACATTTCATTATCAAGAGGTGTTTGTTTCATTGTGCTAAGATGCATTTTGTGAAGAAAAAAAAATCAGAGTCCAAAACATTCCAGAATCCATTAAAAAGATCAAAACTGTTGTTATGACCTTAAAATGTAAACAGTTCATCTACGTCTGAATACAAATATGCCTACAAAATATATGTCCACATCAAGTCCAACAATTTCAAAAATGTGCACACAAAAATTGTAAAAAATGTCTGTAAATTGTATAAATTTCATGGCTTTAACTCCAGAGGCTCTTGTATCTTTGTCGAAGTCAGTTGCAAAACAGAGACAAACAAGAGACACAAAAAGAAAGCGCTGGACAATTACGAAACAAAAACAAACAATAAACAATATAATAATAAAGCGCTGAACAATTACAAAGGAAAGACAACAAGACAAAAAAAAAAAAAAAAAAAAAAAAGCTTTCATTTCTTTATTATTTGTCCAGTTTGTCTCTGTTTTGTAATTGCCTTTGACAGCGACTCACTGGGAGTTGCAAGTGCTTAGCCTATATGAAACCAGAAGAGCTTATGGGATTTTCAGTTTTCTGTCGTCCGACGTCTATGCCCGGTGTCTGGCATCCTTTAGCACAGGTTTGATATCACTACTCGTCCTAAACTACTTGGAGGATTTCCATGAAAGTTTACACACACATTTATCCAATGATCTAGTTCGTTCTGAAAGAAAATGGTGTTACTCGGTTATCCAATATGGCCGCCACAGTGGCCATTTTGAAAATCTTGGTATCGCTACTCTTTTTGAATGAAAAGTCATATTGATACGGAGTTTTCACTAAAATACTTCCTTATAATATTGGTCCTAAATGTAACTGGTGCAGATCTGACGTCCAGTATGGCCGCTACGGCCCCATCTTGGAAGTTTTGTTACTCCTCCTGAACTGAAAGTCATATCGATATGAATCGACATGAAATTTTTACCAGAAGACTAGTAGTTGTAAACAAAGAGATGGCCGCACACCTATGGAGCCTTTAAAGTGTTGTCTTGCACCAATCAACCCACACAGGCTGATCCAACACGCTATTTGCCCAGCCAACCGTTCCCATACACAAAGCCGGCCCACACTGGTGGCTTTACAATAAGGTCAAGTCATTCACCCATTATAAAATGACTATATCGTAGTAAATAACCCCTTGCATGATCAATATGATCAGTTGGGTGTTTACTCATCCTTGTAAAACTAGGTATTTTACAATACGGCCTTTTAAATAATTGTATCACTATGATCAACTTTACTCAACGAGGTAAAACTATGAATGTTACAACCTCCATGAGCAAGATACTAATAAGCCATAAGTTTAACTGGGTTTTGATCTCATGATAGTGATTAAATTACCTTAAAATTTATTGTATTGACTGAGAATTGACGTTATTAATTTCAACATGTAAGATCAAATACTTTCTCCTGAGTTTAAATTAAATGTTGTGGCTTTGCATAGGCATGATAAGAATGTTCAGCTTTCATGTTACATAACTTTATGAAGGAGAGTTTTCAAGTTCTCCTCATGGTCTAGAGGTAGAATTGATGGATTTACAGGCACACAGGCGATATTAAGTGCTCAAATCACTGTCCTGGCATATTTATCTACTATTTGGGTTGACCTGTTCACTTTTGCCGACTGGCGATGCAAGTATGGAATCAATTTTGCACGGCACGAGTTGAGATTAATTGAAATACAAGCAATTTACGGGCTCTCCGGTGCACCTAAAATGTAAGGGCTATCCGCAGATTGCTACAATTTGACTAACCTCTAGAGATTATAGGTTGTTTAACCATAGATTCTCCATAAGGGGTTGAAGTCGGCTGTGTGTATTGCAATAAACCGAAGCTTCATACCACTCAATATGATTCCAGAAAGCAAAGCTACCAGGATATGCTTGGAAACGCCATGAGCTATATTACATTCTTGGCGACGGTCTTTACATGATTCCGTCAAACATTAAACTTAAACTTTGCACCTATGAGAGGTATGAAAAGAATAATCTCAAGGTGGATGAAAACATGACAATAGGCACCGATGTTGGCATTAATTCGACACCGGCGCCCTCGCATGTCCCCGCACATGAGCAAAGCACAGCACAACAGCTGCAGCCAACAAAGCATGAAAAGGCGGGCTTCGACCCGCGCGCAAAAGACATCTCAGCAGCACAAACCAGCGCCATGCAAAAAGTGCAGGCATCAAAGAAGCATCGATCTTTAGTAAGAACAACACGACAGACCCGATAATTCCTGGCAGAGCAGTCGCCTCTTTTTCTGCCAGTTTTTCCAGCATTCCAGTCAGCCGCTCCAGATGCCTTTTTACCCATTCTTATACACCGAGGGAGTCTGGTTTTGTTGTCGGGACTGGAAATGGTGTTGTGCCCCCCCCCCCCCCCCCCCCCCGCTTGTGACTGTGAGCACAATTGTGCTTACGATAAACCCGATCGCCGTTAAAATTGAGATAACCGTGATAAGGGTTTTCAGCCACGAGGCAAGGATTGCATCCTCGTGGAGAATTCTGTCGATGGTCTCCCTTATCCGGCTAAACTGGATGCAAAGGGCTTCTCTGTAAGTTCCGGCAGCCAGTATCCACTGCCTGCGTTCGTTTTCGAGGTTTTAAATGCGATCTCGTATCTCCTGGCTCATCCTTTCTCTTTCCTTTTTGAATACGCTTGTATCGTTTTCCACCCGGGTCAGCATTTTATTTTCTAGGGCGATGTGGTTATTGAGCTCTGCAAGCTTCGAGACGTTATTTATAAGCTCATCACGCATCATTTGAAGCGCCGCTTTGACACCAGCGATCTTTCCCATTGGGAGGCTGTCAGGTTCATGTGCTGTCGCTTCCTTGAGCGTTGTGTCCTCAGATCCCGCTGTAGCGAGTAGCTCATGACCATCTAACCTGTTTGATTGAGTTAAGATCTCTTTTTGTGCATTTGACAGTTTTTCTACGATCATTCCGCTTACCTTTGGTAGTGGCCTTTGTGTGCCTTGTTGCTCATATATGCCTCTACTATGCTTGTATACTAGTGAGGCAAATTTGTATGGCTTAACAACTCCCACCCTCTTATATTAGAGAGAGATGTCATACTTCTAGAGTTTTAGCACACCATTATTATCTACAGTAAAGTCAGCATACACGAGCCTTTCGTTTATGCCAGTGGCCTTAAAGAAGGCGTCAACCTTGTCATTGGGAATTTCATTTTTAACCGCTATTAAGTCGTCTGTGCTGGGGTTTTCTAACCGGCTTTCCAATTCCTGCATTTGTTGATACCTTTTGACAGAATGGTCGATATTTAAGGTTTCTTCTTCATAGGATAGATATTCTTCACGACCATCAAAGTCGGTCACTTCACGGTAACCTCGAACCATGTTTTGGTTGCTTTTCAGCTGTACTAGCACTGGCAATAAAAGATATGCGCTTATTAAAGAAAGGACAGGTGTGCTTCAATAGCACTGAGCGAAACAGCAAGCATGTAGTCTCAATACGGAAACAAACTCGATTCAAGTCGCTCCCTCCACCGCTCTTTTGGTGTAAAGGGAGCCCGGAGCATCGTCTTCGTGACTCATAACCCAAGCACCATAGACCCAAACCAGCTGCTTATTGCTAGATTTCACAACCTCGGTAGCAACAATGTCATTGTGTCTGGATATGCTTGGTTATGAAATTTATTTTAAAAAAATATCTCCCAGAAAATACTGAACAAGCAATATTGGATCTGCTGAATCTGATCTGGCAATCGGGAGAAATACCGACACGCTGGAAACAGGCTGTTGTTACCCCAATCCCGAAACCTGGAAAAGATCCAGCGGATATCAATTCGTACAGGTCAATTCCCCTCACTAACAATATTTGTAAAATCATGGAGGCGATCATAAATAATAGATTGAAGTACCATCTTGAAAGCAAGAAATTGATATCTCAAAATCAAAGCAAAGATTCCGCAACAAGCGGTCCATATCAGATAAATTAGTACGCTTGGAATCAAGCATAAGACTGGTTTTCAATGCAAAAAGGAAATGAGACCGTAACCTTATCGAAGTCTTCCTGGACCTTGAAAAGGCCTATGATCTTATATGGACAAAGAGACTAATTGAGAAATTAAACCATTATGGTATAACAGGCCGCATACATAGCTGGATATCGAATTTCCATTCAGGTCGAAAAATCCAAACCAGAGTGGGCAACAATTACTCAGAAATAATTGAGCTAGAAAATGGTACCCCTCAAGGCAGCGTACTAAGTCACACTCTGTTCAATATAATGATAAACGACCTAAATAGATCAGTCGAACCTACTTATCTGGACCTACCCCAATTCGCTGACGACAGCGGAATCTGGAAATCGAAAAACCTATCCAGTGAAACTGTAGTCAGACGATTGCAAGTGGGACTGGATAGGATTGGGCAATGGGCCGATAGTTGGGGCTTCAAACTATCCCCCTGTAAAACAATAGGGGTAATGTTTACACCACGAACACACGTAAAGAAACAACCTCGAAAGCTGTATCTAAATGGAATAGAGGTAAAATTTGAAAAGGTGGCTAGATTCCTAGGGATGCAATTCGATGAGCACCTAACATGGAGCAACCATACAACAGAGCTAGTAAGACGATGTTGGCAAGATCAGAATCTCTTGAGGAACTTTAAGGCCACCGATTGAGGGGCAGATCAGGCCACGCTTCTTACATTACATTGCACACCCATGGAAGAATGTACAATCTTAACCGGGGAACCTCCCCTAGATCTAACATAGGAAGAGTTACTCCTGAGGTATACGAGAAGGATATCTATACATGACAAGTCGCACCCTACAAAAGCTATTATAGAGAGATTCAATAAGTATTTCCGACACAAACTGTGCAAGAATTTACCAGAAGGTAAAAAAAAAACTCTATGACCTAAAAAGGGAATTAAACATCCTAATATACAGGCGGAGATTACAAACTACCTAGATTCCCGCCCCATTGACCTGCAAAAAGCCAACAATAAACCTAAATGCACTCACATATGGAAATCAACAAGAGCGCCCAATTGAAATAAGTGCTAAAATCCTCTTTGAGATAGAAAGTAGTTATGAAGGGTACATCCAAATATAAACGGATGGTTCTAAATCCCCTGACCCAAGGCGCACACAGCAGCAACGGTGATCCCAGAGAAAAACATCACAATGGGGGGCGAGGTTACCAGACAACTGCTTTATTTATATGGTTGAATTCTGTGATATCATCCAAGCGATAAAACGGATACAAGCTAGTCAAACCCCGAAAGCAGTCATAATTAGCGACTCCCTCAGTGTGCTTCAAACTCTGGAATCAGGTAACTCTACCAGCAGAGAAAACATGATTCGAAATACAGTCTACTTTAGACTTGGCCTAAACACCTGGACCAAATTATTCATACAGTAGAATTCATGTGGGTGCCCTCACACATTAACATCCCTGGAAATGAAATGGCAGGGGGAATGGGATAACATCACAATTTGCAGAAACAAGAAATAGTATCGCCCCAGACCTGGCAAATCCTTCTAATATCAAAAACATAAATAGTATAAAAACTGGCAAAACACTACTAGCCAGAAGCTTTGGAAGAATTTTGCCAGGAATAAAAGAAGCAGGCATTAACTGCTCTCACTTTCCCACCCCAAAAATATTACGACATGTTTTCAGTGACTGTCCCAAGTATGCACAAGAAAGGCAACAACAATTCCAGGTTAAAAAAAAAAAAAAAAAAAAAAAAAAAAAAAACAAACGCATCCAGCTACCCGGATTTCCTTCAAACAGGAAGCATTAACATCAATTCGGTGTATGCAAATATCTTGGGGTTCATCTCTGATATCGGAAAGAGAGCAAAAAATATCAACGCCGGTTAGGGATACAAATACAAATCAATAGGAAAATATAGGATAGGAAGTAGGGCACATAACCGATCTAGAGCGGGAGAAGAGGGGTTCCGCAGGGGTGGGTGGGGGAGGGATTGGTAAACTGGGCCGAGTTCGCGACGAGCAGACCAATCCCCACCCTCATTGGCAGTAGAAATTCCGCTCGCATAGAAAACATAGGAAAATACAAATAATCCAAATTAACAATTAGAGCAGAAAATAGCCACACCTAATATACATGAGCAGAGATAGAAACTAGGAATATTCCCGCCATCAAGGTGTAAGTACCTAAATAGGGCCTGGTACTCCCGCCCTCAAGGTGGGAGTACCTAAATAGGGCCTGGTCACCCTCTACCTGCAAGTGAAAATCCAAATTAAAAATTATAGCAGAAAATAGCCACACCTAATATACATGAGCAGAGAGAAAAACTAGGAATATTCCCGCCCTCAAGGTGGGAATACCTAAATAGGGCCTGGTTACCCTCAACCAGCAAATGTAAAACACAAATTGGCACACGCAGGAAAATACAATTAATAACTACAATTACAGTACAGCATAATTATATAAACAACCATAAATTAGCTTTAGGATTAAAATAATACATTGAATAAACATTAACTAAAAACAACAACTCTAGGACAGTATAACTATAATTTCGCCTTCCCTGCCTTAGTTAGGCCTTACTACATAACATGCACCTACTTCTATCCTGCTACAGGAACAATACTCTTCAAAAAAAAAATACTCCCACTACCTCTCTCTCTCTCTCTCTCTCTCTCTCTCTCTCTCTCTCTCTCTCTCTCTCTCTCTCTCTCTCTCTGTGACGGTACCCGGGTAAGAAGCCCAAGGAAAGACACACAAATATCGTGACCCAAAAAAGAAAAGTAACATTATAAGGTGATCCTAAATTCAAACCATAAGGTCTAACGATTGAAAAACTAGGAACTTAGTAACACGACGCATTAATCTGGTCTATTCTAAAATGAAGCATATAACGTGATCCTAAGTCCAGATCACCAGGACTCTACTGCACAATGCAGTAACCGATTTTCAAAAATACCTCAGAGAGCTAAATAATAATAAAAAAATAAGGTAAGCATATGCACCATAGGATAAGACCTACAAGCAACTGTCCTACAACTAAAAGATAGATACTATAAGGTGGCCCCAAACCATAAGGCCCGGCCGCACAAGGTGGATACGATTGGAAAAATAAAGAACAAAACCCAATAACCTGGCCATAATTCTTTTTTTTTTTTTTTCCTTTCTAACCACTCTAAAACTAACCCCTACTTACAGCCACAAGTAAAGAGTTTGTTTTCAAAATTCTTCATGAAAAACAACTAGATAAGGTGCAAGTCGACGACATTTTTTACATTTGGCAAATAAAAACAAAATTTAAACCCGGGACCACTTGGAGCCCTCCAAGGATGTCGAAGCGCCCTCTGCGCCGTTTTACGCCTCTTCCGGACATGAGTAATTAATAAGTGTGCGGTGCACACAATAAGGCGTCGAATGGGTGCTTCGCACCAATTAAACGAGAAATTAAATAGTGCACATTAACCGAACGTACATGGTTTTATGGGCGCACAAGTTTTAAATTTAAGATCGATCAGTCAGTCTGGCTACCATAGTTGACTCGTCAACAGCTCCAAAATGATTAAGAATACGGCCGGAAAGATGAAACTCTAATTTACCTAGAGTATGGCCGTCACATCCAATATGAAGTCAAGGAACTCAATCCAGACCCTCGATGAATGCTGAGGTCTCGAATGCATATACGGATGGCCAATCAACTGGTCCTGTCGACATTGGTAGAACAGGTCGCAAAGGACCAAAAGCAATGGAAGGGTGAAAAGTTTCCCCAGATGATACGTCCCAGCTGCACAGTAAAATCAATGGTGAGGACACCAACCCAGCAAAACGAATGAGGGTCCCCCAGACAGAAAACTGGGACGTGGAGCTGCAGCAGCAGCAGCGACATCAACCACAACAGTATTCGCAAGAACATCGAGTACAAAGGAGGAGGCAGACAACATTCACAGTCCCTCAAACAGAAGATTGGGACTGTGAAGAAACTCAGTCCCTCTCAGCATGGCCAGTCTCCATTAATCCTTGTGAAGGAGACAGATGGAGTGGGCATGTATTTGTGATACTAGACCTAGGAGGTGCGGGCACTTCGTGAACTAGAAAATCAAACGGCCCTTTTCAGAGCCACCCATAAATCTAGAAAATAGATACGAATCATTTTACCCCAAATATTTGTGTTTGTGTATTTGGTGTATGTTGTGTATGTCTTTGTCTTTTCGTACAAAAGAGCTCTTCTCTTCTAAAAATGTGTGTTTGTTGAGTATAGTGTGTTTGTATGAGGTATAGTGTGATTGAATAGAGTGTATCTATAAACACTCCATCACCCTTGTGTAAACCTATGTAAGAAAAATCCGAAAAATAGTTTCTTGTAGGTTCGCGCGATTTCACTTTCTGTGTGTGGGTTGTATATTTGTGTAATGGATGTTTTCCTTCACGTCCGTGCTTCATGCATATAAAGCGACGCGTTCGCCAGTGTCTGGACCGGGAGAGGAGGGGCTCGGCCCCGCGGTAGGGGATTCGTAGAATGGGCCTGGTACGCGAGGCGGCCTTATCCCCGCCCTCATGGGCAGAAGAAAAACTCCACTCCCATAGAAAGGACACTTAAGGGTAAATCAAACTTTAGGATCAAATAATCAATTGAATAAGTAATAACTAAAACTTACAACTCCAGGGACAACTACATGATAGCATAAACATAACATCGCCTTTCCACCTTATTTATGTCTATTACTAACATAGCATGCACCTACTAGTATCCTACTACAGTAATATTACGTTAAAAAAATCTTCTCTTTCTATCTCTCTCCACTCGGTGACAGCATCCGTTGAGAATCCCATGGAGTAACATACAACACTTCCTGATCTGCAAAAGAAATTTAATATATTATAAGGTGGTCCCAAGTCCAGACCATCAGGCCCAGCCACACAAGGTGGCGATGATAGGATAACTATGAACTTAGTACCACGACCCAGTAATCTGGCCAACAGAAATTAAGATTATAAGGTAATCCTAAGTCCAGACCACCAGGACCATACTGCACAATCCAGTAGCCGATTACTAAAAACAAACCCCCTGAAATTGAATATGGTAAGCATAGGCACCACAGGATACGAAGAGGAAACTACCGACATAAACCTAAGTCACTATACGGTGGTCCTAAACCCAGACCATCAGGCCCAGCCGCACAAGCTGGCAACGATTGGACAAATTCAGCACAAAAAAACACTTAATCGGACCACGCAATTAAGTATATAAGGTGGTATCAAGCCCAGACAACCAGGCCCCCACTGCACAAAACAATGAATAATTCGGGAATATAGCTGTTTAGAGAAACAATAAAGTAAGAATCGGTGCATATGCTTAAAAAAATTAGGATATCTTTGACAATCTACTCCTTGAACTGAACAGTATATATGTATCTATATCTACATTAAACTGGATATGTATCTATATCTATATTTACTTTGTAGCCACTGTATATCTAATATTTTATAACATTTAGCTGCAGGCAGATTTTTTTTTTTTTTTTTTTTTTAAATTGTTCTTGAAAACAAAGAGAAAAAGGTGCAAGTCGACGTCATTTACTATATTTGGCAAATAAAAGCAAAATTTCAACCATGGACCATTTGGAGCCCGCCTGAGACGTCGAAGCTCCCTCTGCTGCCTTTTTCCGCCTTTTCGGCTTCCGGACGTGAATTATTAATAAGTGTGCGGTGCACACAGTAATGCATCAAATGGTTGCTTCGCTCCCATCTGACGAGAAATTAAATAGTGCATGGTGTGCACATTAACTTAACGTACATGGCCGAATGACCGCACACGTTATAAATTCAAATTCATTCATTCGTTCAGTCGTACCATCATCATCATTCCAGGATTCCAGTCAGCAAGCCAGCAAGACCTCAAGAACGGAGCAGCACCTGCTATGGTAGGAAGAGGGAGGGAGCCACCTGAATGTGGGATACCACGAGCTGCCTCGTGCAACGAACAACCAGCCTACAGCTTGAAGACAAGGAAGTCAGTGGCGTCGCTGTAATAACGAGACAGAACAGCCATAGATCTGAGCCAACTTACCCCCCCCCCCCCCTCCGAAGTCAAGGACGAAGTTGAGGAGTACTAACGATAGGACTAACACACTGGGCCAAACATCGAGAAGTACCCCCAACGTAGCAGACGCCAAGCTAGGTGCAGCAACCCAGAAGAAGCCAAAGAAATGAGCCAATTCCCCTGGAGCAGTTGCCCAAAGAACGGCCGAATTTGAGTCAGCCTGCCTTACTCTTAGAGCATGTGATCCCGCTCGAGTCATGGGAGCAATACCAATCTCGAGCGGCAGCCTGATCAAAATTGCCTGACTGTATGGGGTTTTCTCTTTATAGTTTTCAAAAAGCCCTTTCGATTTAACTCTTTTAAAAACACAGATTTGATCGTTTTTGAGCCATCGTCAAAAACATAACCACGAATTTAGAGGAAAACTCTGCGTGATACTAAACAGAAAAGAGTAACTTATACTCACGCATTTGGAGTATTTTTTTTTTTATAGAAACGTTAGATCAACCATGTACACAAAATTCAAATCTGAATTCTGTAATCAATAAATAAAGAAATTCGCAACTGGAATGATTGCCATAATTAATAGATGTGGCTAACATGTAATTGGTTGGTAGGGACAGTCTGCAATAGCTAACATGTAATTGGTTGGTAGGGACAGTCTGCAATAGCTAACATGTAATTGGTTGGTAGGGACAGTCTGCAATAGCTAACATGTAATTGGTTGGTAGGGACAGTCTGCAATAGCTAACTGGGCAGAATTTGATAGCTAGTACGTTTATGACGTTTCAATAACGCTCTCGACTCCAGCTGGGCATCTTCCTCCTTTTCCACTTCCGACATTAATAATTAAATAGTGTACTTTGCACACATTAAGCACCCATTCGACAAGTAAATAAATAGTGCGCCGTGCACATATTAACTACACGTACATGGCCATTTGGCCGAACACGTGTATAATTTAAGATAGATAGATAGATAGATAGATAGATAGATAGATAGATAGATAGATAGATAGATAGATAGATAGATAGATAGACAGTCGTACCATTCGTCGTCAACTCAACAAAGAAGAATGACAGCGGTTCACCCATGCCAAGTGGGAAACTTAAAGGAAGCAGTGGATTTGATGGAAGGGGTGAAGTACCTCCAAGAACAGATAAAGGCCTAAACCGTGCTAGAAGGGAAGTGGCCGCCCTTAAAACAGCAAAGGGTCTTGTAAAAGAAGTAATGGAGGAGGAAGTGGCCTGGGCGTCAACTCAACAAAGAAGAAGAATGGCAACAGTTCAACCATGTCAAGTGGGGAGGTTAAAGGAAGCAGTAGTTTTGATGGAGGAGATGAAGTACCTCATAGAACAGATAGGGGACCTATGGTGTTACCAGTCTCTAAGCCGTTTTAAAAGGGAAGCGGAGCCCTTATAACAGCGAAGGGCCTTGTAAAAAAAAAAAGGTAATGGAGGAGGAAGTGGTGAAAATTAAGACCACCTGGGCAAAGGAGAGAAAAGAAAAGGACGAGAGCCAGAAGAAACTTTCAGCGCCTCAAAACAGACTGGATAAAGGTCCAGGAAAAAGAAGATTAGGCCGTCAAGATTGGATCCCTGATGAGGAGGCGGAAGAACCTAAGTTCAACCTATTAGTCTTCATGGAGACATCGTGGAAGAAATGGTGGTCAGGGAAAGAGAAGTAGGAGAAGAAGAAGAAAACAAAGGCCCTTTTCAGGGCCACCCACATCTCTAGAAAAGAGGGATACTCATCTTATTTGCCATTTGTGTTTTATGTTTTTGTGTTTGTTTGTTTGTTTGGCTATGTGTATATTGACAACAACAACAACATACATTTCCGTTAGACCCCATAAACACTTTTGTCCCTATAAACCCTTTTGTCCCTATACTACCATTCCCGTGTTAAACCTATGGCCACTGTAAGTATCATTTGTCCCCCAAGTGTCTCAGCAATGTTAACCTATGATGCCTATATAGTTATGATATGTCCCACGTTACCTCAACACACTACTACCTTCTCATTTACACATTATTAAATGCGTGAATCTTTCTGATGAGACAGGGAGCGTTATTGCTTGCACTGGTTTACTATAATGTTTTGTTTACGAGTTGGGATAATGTTTTTTGTTTTTTTTTAAAATCGAATTCCTCAGCGTTTCAGTTGTTGCCACTGATTAAGCTGCTTCGCTGCGTTTGGATGATTAGTCATATGTTTTGACAATCGGAACACATCGTAGCTTTCCCCATGTTCAGATTGGTTCTAATTCTGGCGAGGCCTGGTTCTCATAAAGGAAACCGGCTGCCGGATGAGGCATATTGGAGTACACACTAGAGAAAGAACATTCAAATATAAAGTTTGTAATAAAATGTTCAGTAACAGCAACGTATTCATCAGTTATTCGAGGGTGCATAGTGGAAAAACACCATTCAAATGTGTAATATGTGGTCAAATATTCAGTCAGCATAGCAATTTGAAGAAGCACACGAGAATACATACAGGAGAAAAACCATTCAAATGTGAAATGTGTGGTCAACTATTTAGTCAGCACAGCAATTTGAAGAAGCACATGCGAATACATACAGGAGAAAAACCATTCAAATGTAGAGTTTGTAATGTCCATTTTAGATACTGCAGCATATTGAAAAGCCATATGAGGGTGCATACTGGAGAAAAACCATTCAAATGTGAAGTTTGTGACAAAATGTTTTGCTACAGCGCCAATTTGAAGAGCCATATGAGGGTACATACTGGAGAACTTTTTGGATGTGAAATATGTAACAAAATGTTTAGTGAGAATAGGAAGTTGAAGAGACACATGAGGGTGCATACTGGAGAAAAACCATTCAAATGTGAAGTTTATAATGCAATATTTACTGATGATACATATTTGAAGAGCCATATGCGAATACATACTAGAGAAAAAACATTTAAATGTGAAGTTTGTAATAAAATGTTCACTCAAAATTTTAATTTGAAGATGCACCTGAGGATACATACTGGAGAAAAACTATTCAAATGTGAAGTTTGTAATGCACTGTTTACTGTCAATAGTCATTTGAAGAGGCATATGTCGGTACATACTAGAGAAAAACATTTGAATGTGAAATTTGTAATAAAATGTTTAATAGCAATGGTACTTTGATGATGCACACGAGGACACATACTGAAGTAAAACCATTCAGATGTGAAGTTTGTAATGCACTGTTTCCTGGCAATATTCATTTGAAGAGGCATATGCAAGTACATACTAGAGAAAAAAAATTCAAATGTGAAGTTTGTAATATAATGTTTAGTGAGAATAAAACTTTAAAGATGCACATAAAGATACATACCAGAGAAAAAAAATTTAAATGTGAAGTTTGTAATATAATGTTTAGTTATAACAACATATTGAAGATTCATATGAGGGTGCATACTGGAGATAAAACATTCAAATGTGAAGTTTGTAACAAAATGTTTTGTTACAGCCACATACTGAAGAGTCATATGAGGGTGCATACTGGGGAACTTTTCAAATGTGAAATATGTGATAAAATGTTTAACATCAGTTGTAATCTGAAGACACATATGAGAACACATACTGGAGAAAAACCATTCAGATGTGAAGTTTGTAATAAAATGTTTAGTCAGAATTGTCATTTGAAGAGGCACATGAAAAACCATACTGGAGAAAAACCGTCAAAGTTACAGCAATGTATTGAAGTGCCATATAAGGGCACATGAGGATGCATACAGAACAAGACCAAAGTTACATTTTTTTGGTAACATAGTCACCCACATTGCTTGGTAGCATGACCCCGATATTGTCTCTTTTAATGATTTGCAGAATTAGCAATTCATTATTGTCAATGGTACAACAAATGAATCATGGACAATTCCTGACCACATGACCAGCATAATCAGTGTCATCAGCAGCAACAATAAAAGGGATTGACAACATATGACTTAAATTTGATTTGACAGTTATATGAGTGACTATAATATCCCAGATCAAATCTAATCTTCTGATATTGTTCTATATGACTGAATTTAATTGGCAATGTGATTGTTAGCTCCACTGGCCAGAGACCAGACAAACTTATCAGATAGTCTGTTGTCTGTAGTCCGTGTCCATCCATTCATTTTAGCACAAGTTTGTTACAACAAGATGGCATCAGGTAGCGGTGGTCAGGCACTTGCTCTTACTATTTTATCATTTTACATTCATTTTTTAAATGGGCATTAATTTTATGTACCATTAGAAGAACTTGCTGATGTTTCTGAATACTGTCTATGTAGAAACTGGAAAATATTTATGGCAGGGCTGAGCAAATTTTTTTTTCATCCAATAGTCACGGACTAGCAACTTGGAAAATTTTACTTGCCCGACTTCAAAAATGAATAGTCCGGGACGTCAAGCTATGGGATTTGCTCAGCCCTGAAGATGATTAAGAAGAACCTGCAAGCCTTCCGTCCCATATTTCAACAGAGCTGCCCTCTCATGGGGAAAGTGCCTGTAGTCAAATGCTCTAAAGCATCTCAAAGGTTCTGCTTATGTCTCGTTGGAGAAATAGCTACCGCACATTCAGTAGCAGTCTTACGTTTTATCCCTCCACTTTCACAAAAATTTTCCTTCTCCGAATCGCCCTTATTACCTTCCTTGCAAAAATAATTGAACAAACTCATTTTATCCACAGAGTAACTATCAGCTTGCTTAACAACTACTTTTAAAGTGATCATAACATACATTTTCTCTTTTAAATATGAACAGAGACAACTCATTAATTAGCGTAATTGTTTAGCTTCAAACGCAATATCACACGTGGAAGTTAATCATCTGTATAATCAATTAAAAATTAAAGAATCATTACTGTAATTTAATTAGTTCATAAAGGAAACCAACACTGATGTCGGTAAAGCACCTTTCATTAATTTAATTACACTGACTCGCTGGATTAAAATCATAATGAGCCGCTCGCGAGGATATGGCTTGAGTAAACACAATGCAACAAAGTCGCTTAAAACACTGCTAATTGATCATACTGGCTTTCTTTTGTTTGACGTGTTTTGATTGCCGATAATTTGGTCGCTTAGCTCAATATGCAGTCAAGTGGTAACAGAACGTGTGCATATGCGACAATTATCACTGACCACATTTATGTGTTATACAGGATGTAAATGTATACATGAAGAGGGGTAGAATAAAGTATTCAGTATGCCCAGAGGGCATGATTGGCCAAATAAAGGTAGATTAAAGCACGAAAATAAGGACTTGACCGACTTTTTAAAATCACTTGTCCTGGACTAGCGACTTGGAAAATTTTACTTGTCCGACTTCAAAAATGAATAGTCCGGGACATCGGGCTATGGGATTTGCTCAGCCCTGTATGGACTTTTGGACTTTCCAAAGTACAGCCAAAGAAATACTCTTTTTCTGCCATACGCTAATGTGAAGTTTGTAATGTACAATTTAGTAACAATGGTAATTTGAAAAGCCATATGAGAGTATATACTAGAGGAAAACCATTAAAATGTGAAATCTCTGACAAAATGTTTTAGTGAGAACTGTAATTGGAAGACGTTGCAAATTGAAATTTTTCATGAAATGCAAACAAAATGTCAGATTCAAATTTGATTCCTGGATGATCTATCTCAGATTGATTTAGAAACAATAGAAAATTGACAGGTGCAAAGCAGCATGACCAAATTGTCAACTTAATACCATCATTGTTCTTTACAGGCTTTCCAGTGACAATAAAGGCATCTGTTGTCCATGTATATTACTTTCCTTCTCACACTTTTAAAAAATATCGGAATCAGACATTATTCTTCATCTTCTTATTATTATTTCATGTGTCTGGTTGATTCATTATTTTTATTATTTTTTATATATTTTTTTTTTTCCTGCACCTACCGTAATGACGGTAAGTCTTGGGACACGAAAATATAATTATTTTTGTTCATGTCCCAAGACTTATATGCATGTAAAATAAATACATGTTTCGGTATCCCAAACTTGTAGACACAAAAAGAAATGTAAAAACAAAATTGGGAAGATCACCATACGTCACACAGCAGTGACCAGCTCATTCAATTACCACATCAATAAACAGTTATAAACTACTATGATTGTTTTGTGTTATTATTTTGCGTGTGCATATTTTCCAATTTCTCCAAAATGATTTAAAATAAAGGTAAATAAAGACTTCATAATTCAAGGGCCTCTTACATTTAACGGGAGACCTATACTATATTGTACAGTACTTACACAATGCAAGTCATGCTTGGCGTCATTTATATCCTTGTTTATTCCCAAAAATATTAGATGCAGATTTTGCTTTATTCATCATTTTTACCAAATCGCATTCTTCCAGATTACATTTCAGCTACACGTTCATTGCTATTTCATTTATTTGGATTCATGCGCTCAACAGTTACCGTTTTTCAGTGGTATAAGCGATCCTACAAAGTGATGTAGTCTATATGAAAAGGCATGCGTGTTTAATTATATAAAGCATATAACCAGCATAAATTCACGTAACTGTCATATATTCATCATTATCGTAATATATGTTAAAATTCTGAATATAGATCGATTAGGAGCATCATTGATCCATTTTAGTTTTGTGTTTCGGCTTTACAAACTCGTAATTTTCCACACATTATTTATTCCACTTTTGATTTTGGCAAGCTGGTTGTTTTGGCATCTCCTTTGTTTATAATTGGCGGATTTGTCTTTTGCTTTCCGACAGCAATCCAGGCCAGTTAATTGTTTAAACCCTGAATTGGATTAGGTAAAGAGGAAATTTTGTCTGGCGGCAATGACGGTACTTTGATATGTGATTGGCATCTACTACGCAATATTAGCACGATTACCATAGCTGAGTAAGTAGGTACTTATTTAAGGTCACTTACATCAAAGCAAACTACCATGGTGTTTTTATTTTTAAAGCATTTTATTTCTTAAACTTCTTTATCATATTTTAGAGATATTATATAAGTTTAGTGCAGTGGTGCGTATGATTCGAATCCAATGTATGTAATTTATTCATCACAAGTAAAATCTTCAATGTACACGTGGTGACCCCATGATGTAAACATGCACACAATAAATGCAAGAGTTGAAATAAACACTATTTTCATTGTTCTCATACTGGTATCACATTTTAACGAATTCGGTATTTCCATTTTCAGGGGATAAAAAGTACCATAATTACAGGTGACTTTCGACAATATTAATGCAATAATGCATAAACTGACAATAGTAAAATAGAGCACAAAAGGGAGAAGTTACTGTTGAATGGGTGTAACATACTGCTAATGCTCAATTCTGATTCAATTATACATATTTTAATTTGGTAGAAATAATAAGAAAACAGAGAAAACTTCAATATATTTATTGACTTTTCAAACAAATTATAATAATTTGTAACATTTCCATGTAATAATTCATAATGAGAGTCCCTTAAGAGGAAGTCATGTTTATTTTGCATGAGGTTAAGATCAATAAAATATGCCGATCGATCATTAGAATTATTTTTTTAGGTGTCCCAAGACTTATAGTACATAAAAAAATTGCTTTAACTTCATGTCCCAACTTTTATAGTTCATTAACAAATTACTTTTGAAAATAATTAAGGGTGCCCCAAGACTTACCATCATTACAGTAATCATGCCACTTTTTCCATATCAAAATTTGCTCTGGCTTGTCATTAAACTGAATCAAACACTGGAAGTTTTCTTTAGGTGCCAAGCTTGATGTGGAAGAAGTTTTCACTGATCATTGTTTGCTAATAAAGTTAAGATATCAACACTACATCCTGTACTGTCTGCAGAAGTAAATACATACTTTTGGAGAGAGACAGTTCAGGCATGTTAATGAACAATGCACTGGTATATAATGGCAATTTTGACACATTGTTCTCACTTCGCCATATTTTCTTTGATGTATCAGAATCTGACCATGATGATTAATCTTACGTGTTCTTGTCCTAATAATTTAGTAACATATTTCATCAAATCAACAACATGAGCTACCATTCCTGCCATAACATGACGTGTAATGCAAAAAACACGATTTTTGACTCCCAATACCTCCTAAACAGTCATGTTTCGAAAAACACAATTTTCTATAATCTTAGAAAAAGAAAAAACAACAGACATTTTTTTTTACCACCACTATACATGTCCAAAGGATGTATTCTGTATAAACAGTAAACAGTCCTGCTTAGAGCCCATGCAAAACTATCCTTGAGCCAGTTTACACAGCTGATCATCATGGAGTCAATTAAAAGGTAAGGTGTTTAGAGATAAACAACCACAATTTCACATTACTTAATTGCCCGACAATAGCTAGGATGATGCTAGGTAAAGCCCTTTGAACACTGCTGTGGGAGAGCCCATTAGCATACTTGCCATATTCCCAGACAGTGTTGGGTTTTTTTTAAGACTCAAAAAGTGTGTTTTGAGGTTCCAAGGGGGGTCAGTGCGCTTGACCCCCCAAAAGCGACGGCATCCAAAAATGGGAATAAGTTATCTTTTCAAATCAGCCTATAGCAAATGACTGGAAATTAAAATATGAATAAAAAGAAAATGCCATCTGTTTTCTGTGAAACACTTAATATACTTACCAAAAAAAAATTTAAAAAAATGGTAGACTTAGCATTGTCAAATAACATCACCACAAACGTGGTCACAATCTCACAGACGTTAAATACAAAAATACACCAAGTTACTGTCATTAAAATCCATTGGATAGTGAAATGTAGTTTTAATTACATGTAGTCTTTGCTGCTTTCAGTAGTCGGTCTGACGGTAATGCAAGTGTCATTTGTGTTCACAAATATGCCTACACTTTTCCTTCGCAAATGTGCATCCACATCTATGTTGGCGCAAGCAATGGCCAAAGTCACTACAAGTGATAAAACCTGTAAGATGACAATGAATATCCATTTCAAAACAATGAATCTGGCAATGAAAACATTTAAGGTTTGTGGTAGTCGGCTGAGTTGCTCAAGTGTTTGACCGCCGCTATTGTAACGTATTTTCGAGGTGAAGATTTACTTTATTCTCAGGCTGAATTAATGAAAAAAAGTACCAATTTATGCAAATACACAATTTGTCATTTGATTATTGATTTAATACTTTTATATTATTAAAATTCCATGGTGCAGTTCATTTCAGGTTAACCAGATATTCAAACAAGTTGATGTTTTCATGAGTTACTTGATCACATGACAAAATGTTTATTGCAATCATGTAAATTTCCAAGGAAAATACGAGAAAGTTAAGGTAGCAAAACTGTCGAAGCAAATAAGATTATCTCATTTGTTAGCACTTCTAGTGGAGTATGTACTTCAATATTCCTTTGTCCCTGTAAAATGTTGCGTGTCCCCCAGTTCTGGAGGGTGAGGGACACAGTATCCCCTGACCTTTGGATCCTAGGTGCAACACTGCATTAGAGATTGAATGGTGCTGTTGTTCAACCTACCAAAATAATATTGTTTTGAATTTTATATATGGAGTACAAATCAGACTTCAAAGAAACGTTGCCGCTGATCACAAACTTTATTAAAGACGGCTTCAACATGCTCATTCAATGCAGTCATTGATGTGTAATAACATTTGTTTTTCAACACGCATCTGTTTGATGTATTTAACTTCAGATAAATTGGGTTGTTCCACTTACTTTACTTTACCTATGCAAATTAGCCTAATGGGCTCTCCCTCAGCAGTGCTAAAAGGATTTGACACAATACATCCCCCTAGCGATTGTGAACCAATTCAGTAAATCTCTGAAAGGTGTCAGTTTGTCGCTGGTCGCCTCACCTTTTAATTGTCTCTAAAACATCTGTATAAACTGCCCCGAGCTCTGAGCAAGACTATTTACTGTCGATACATACCACAGATTACGTGCATATATCACTGTGATCAAGAAATTAATCTTTTTTTGTGGGAATTTTATTTTCGCTGAGATTGCTGAAAATCGTGTTTTTCGAAACACGACCGTGTCGGGGGGTTTGGGAGTCCAAAATAGTGTTTTTCGCTTGAAACGTCGTGTTATGGCATGTATGCATTAGGCTAATTTGCGTAGGTAAAGTACACTAAGTGGAACAACCCAATTCGTTTGAATTAGGTACAACCATACAGATGAGTGTTGAAGAACAAAATTTATTACACATCATTCCCATGAATGAGAATGTTTAAGCCATCATTATTAAAGATTATTGGCAAGTTTGTGATCAGTGGCAAAATTTCTTTGAAGTTGGATTTTACTCCATACATAAAACACAAAACACGATTATTTCGGTGGTCAGAATAGTGTACAAGCATGGTTCTTTTTTAAGCAAAATATCAAAATGAAGCTGTGAGTTAGGAAAAGATGAGCCATCTGCAAAATGGGTAAAGCTAAGCAGAAATAAATTTAAGAACTCCTGAACAGAGTTTGACTCTGTAAAGTGCAGCGGCAATAGGGAGCATTTTATGTTTTTGCAACCACTACAAACACCATATTGACATTGGTCATTCTGAAGTGTACGACATCCATCAACATAGCAACAACACCCAACATGTTTCCCACTCCCTCTCAGCAATGCAGATGCAGAAAGATAATTTTTTATGCTGAGAAAAATTCAACAAGATCTTTGAGAAAGTTTGAACAACAGTACTATCTAGTCTCAAATGAGTGCCAGGATGAACGCAAATGACATTTGTATTGCCTTCAACCCCCACCCCACCCATTGATCTCTTGAGAGCAGCAAATACTGCATCTAATTAAGAAAATATTCCACTGTCCAATGGATTTTAAAGACAGAAACTTCGTTTATCTTTTTTCATTTGTTTAATTAATGTCTGTGTGGTTGTGTTTATGTGAGTGTGGGCATGTGTGTGGTGATGATAGTGGGCAATGCTAAGTCTACCAAATAGTTTTGGTTTGTAAGTATATTAAATGTTTAAAAGAAAACAGATAAGTTATTTTCTTTTTATAAAATCTGATTTTTTAGTAATTTTATATAGGCTTATATGAAAAGATAACTTGTTCTCAATTGGATAAAGTTGCTTTTTTAGTCCCCAAAACGCATCAGCACTGTCTGGGAATATATGGCAGGTTTAAGCTACATGTTGCAATGTTTAGGTTCACAGTGGTTGTATCGGTCGTGTCCAAGGCAGTGAGTATTGACATTCGTATGGATACTGCCTGGTGACATGTAGGCAGTATGGATAATTTATACCTTGTATTTTTTTTTTTTTTTGCAGGAAAGAAAATGTACTATTTTGTGGCAGAGTGGGAGGGTGAGGATATTTACTATTATACTATTATTCATTTTTATTTGACAAAAACGTGTTGTTGGAATAGACGAAATGTATAGACTAATCAACACATTCCCCCAAGGAGACTTAAGAGTTACATCCCCTCATTCAGCGGTCACCAGCAGAAAAATTAGCTATGTTTAGAAGCAAATTTGGCGAATACATACTAAAATAAAACGTTTTATATATGCTTTGTAATAGCTTCTGTTTACTGTAAAATGAGATCAAATTATGGCATATTTTGTGTATTTCCAGTTTGTAATTAATAAGACTATAGCAGAACTGTTTCTGACTATCTCAGCTTGTCTGTAATTTTGTTTATCTGTTTCTAAATAAATGCTAACATTCTGAAACACTGTACTTGTGGGGGGGGGGGGGAGGGGGGTGGTCACGTGGAGAGGTGAACCCAATTCCAAGTAAATGTCACAGTCATTTTAATTTTGGGAATCCCAGTCTTCAAACATTTACTGGAGAGAGTTAGGAAACCATAAAAGCATTATGTTAGAAATACATAACAGACATTTTTTTAAGAATGCATAAGAAAATTCAGGATGTGCATGTGAGTGATTTCTGTTCGAAATGCATAAGAGGTACAAAGGTCATTTGAAGAGACACACGAGGATACATACTGGAGAAATTTTTAAAAAATATTAAAATGTAGAGTTTTGGGGTATAATATTTAGTGAGAATGACTGAATAAACAGACCAAATGCCATAAGTGTGAAGTTTACAATAAGATGTTTAATCATAGTAGTTATATGGTGATACATAATTGAGAAAAACCACTAAAATGAAGAAAAAAAACATAAGTACCTTTCCCAAGGAAACATTGAGCCAGATAACTTGAACTGGCCTGGGTTGGTATCAAACCCACAATACTTGGATTATGAGTCAAATGCTCTACCAACTGAGCTACTTTGTCTATGACTTTACAGGAGCTGCGTTGATAATGGACAACAGTCAACACCACGACAGTAGTGTAAGCCCCATTCCAATATTGTCACTGTCAGACACCAACTTAATCCACACACAATTAACAACTTTGGTTCCGAGTTAACTTATAAAGTAAATAGTTAGGGTGTTTACATGCACCACATAAGATGTTTAGTTCTAGTGGCTTGCTGTGAGTGAAAGCCTTCAACTTCAGCATGGCTTTTAGATCATATGACTTACAGTCATCCATAAATCGAAAGCGGCAAAATCCACACCAAGCCAGTCTTTCAGCAAACAAACAGGTTATTAACTTATTTTGAACAAGAAGAAATCAAAACTTGGATTATGGTCTATGAAGCAGAAAGAGGGGTGCTTTAATTTTTATTGTTTTATGCACCAGCAATTAGTCACACACAACAGCACCAGAAGGAGAGTTGGCTTATCTCTTTGATGGCTTCAGGCTTTGTTCTGACAGCAACTACACATGATGAAACTTGCCTCTTAGCTCCCTCACTTGTTAAGCTGCTGCAGCACTCCAGTACTATGTTTCAGTAATTTGATAACATTGGGAGCTCCAGCCCTAACTGTAGGTAAATTGTCTATTTTAACAGATTAGGGAGGTAGTATATACCGTATGTATATACCAATACACTGCCTGAATCCAGCAAAGAGATAAGCCTACTCTCCTTCTGGTGCTGTGTTGCTGCTGTTAATCACTGATCAAAGTCGGCAGGGACTACAATTACATGAAAAGAATAAGTTGGCTTCTGAATGACTTTGATGTTGAGACAGCTAACTTTCAAGACTTAAAACACATTTTACAGTTTGTCGGTAAACAAATACTGACAGACTCATATTTATCCTGTAGGGGGCAAATTGTATTGGTAAAAACCAGCATATGCTGGTGTAACGGAATCTCTGCAATTAGACTCTCAAGTAGGCTGTTCCACATTATGATGGAGTGGAGGAAGAAGCAGCTTTTGTAGACAGTTGAGGTTGTTTGGAACTGTTGGTATTTCAAAATGTGCGCTCTAGTCCCAATAAAGTTGTTGTACAGTATGGCTGGGCAGGAATGTAAACCAGGTGGTGGGTGATCGAGTATAGCATGATCACTCTAAACGTATCCTCTCTTTTTTCCAGGCTCTCCCATCCCAGTCTTTGAGAATTGGTGTCAAGTAGGTCAATGTGATCTATATTTCAGGCTTCACAGACCTTGTTAAAATTTTGTGCTTTTAAGTTTATTTCCCGATCTCTGTACATGTTTGAATCATCAAGCTTGATGAAAATATGTATACCAGTTAGTACCAATTCCTTAAAACAAAAGAAGACTCAGGTTAAGTTTTTGCATTTAGCTCATAAACAGGTGACTGTGACCCATATTTCATGCTTCACTGTCTTGGGTTCAGTCTCAAGCAGTATTCATGCCATAATCATAAAACGAGATGATTGTATGCATCTCTGTTAGTACCACAACCATAAAACAGTAGGTCATTGTGACTGGTTTAACAGTTTACAGCTTATATTCAGTTTCTGCATTCAACTTATGACTTCATTGCTCTTTTGTCTACTGTATAATACTGTTATTCCTGGGATCATAAAACTTGGTGATAGGATGCATCTTGATGAGTATTACACCTTCATCCTGAAAGTAGGTCACTGTGACTGATATTTTGCACTTACTTTAGTTCAATTTGATCTTTTTATTGTTTGTGATTTATTCATTAAACTAGGTGATTATTTACATCTCTTGTAGTACTATACTCGTACCAGAAAAAGGTTACTGTGACCAATATTTCATATTTTACTGGCTTGAGGTTATGTTTTTGCATTAGCTCATAACCACATGGGTTTTTGGAATGCTGTGTACATACCATCCTATATAGAATCATGAAACTTGTAGATGCATTTTGATGAGAACTAATACCTCATTGCAGTAGTAGGTGATTATGGCCCGTATCTTATGCTTCAATGACTTTAGTTAAATTTTCTGTTTTATGTTCATTTCTCAGGCACTGTTCACACTAGAGTCATCAAATTGATGATGATATACATATCTGTTACTACCACACCCTTACAACACAAGAGGTTCGTTGTAAGCTATATTTTTTGCGGCCTTTCTAATCATTGCAGTTGGAAGTAGAAATAAATATACTTATTTGATGGTACAATTTTCATAATAATGACTAAACATTAGATATTGTCATACACTACTCTCAACAGGTTAAATGTGTATTCTACATCTGAATGAGTATACAAATTAGATGAGTGGACTGCGTGCTGCATGATTTTCATGTGAGGTCTCACCTGTAGTGGTTATCGTCGTAATTATTGACGCATGAACTCTGTCTGTACTGCTGACTCAAAGTCTGTAACATTCACTCCCTATAATCTGGTTTCTATATTTGGATAACGATAATATCTTCTCAAATCGTTTTAAAGAACAATGGTTTTACAACATTTATACCAAAACAGTATCAAGATCTAGTTTTTATCAAAGGTTATGGTAACTATACTTTGATATCATAGAAAAGAATGCTCCTTTTGTATTGTTTTATGTCTTCTATATCCTGTTACAGTAGGTAGTTATGTAGGTGGGAGACTGGTTTTGTAGGTAAGTAAGTAGGTGGTTTCAAAGTATGTCAGCACAATACTGGCCATATAGTGCCCATTAAAAGTTAAAATGGTAAATTTTTAATGCACTGAAAGGTATATTGTAAACATAAAAGATTGAACAAATCGTTTGTTACAAAAGAGGTCCAGATCACTTTATCTTGGTTTTCTTTTTGGCATGCTAATGTTAACAATGGCTACTCTGTAGAATTGTAAAAGAAGAGACGAGCTATGTAATGATCGATTAGCTTCGGGTGGCACTTTGCCAACGTCTTTACTCTAGAACAGGTCACTAGAGATGGTGAGCCCAAGATCCTAAACAGCTGACATTTATCTGTGTTGAAAGTCATTTGTCATTTGGACTCTCGCTTCCGCAGATTGTCAAGATATTCTTAATGGTAGTGCAATCCTCAGTCGAACGGATGATTATGTACAAGAAGCAATTGTCCGCAAAGAGTCTAGTGGTAGATGCTGTCCTTTTTGTCAGGTCATTGATATATGCCAGAATAGGAGGGGACCCAAAACTGTGCCTTGGGGGACGCCTGATGTGAGTGGTCCAGGGCTCGAACTTAAGATTTTTATTTCACTTACCCACAGGATCACCAAAATAATATTTTTGCTGATTCTGCCTAAATGTCAGTGATCCTGCTAAATTCAACAGAAGCAAGTACAATTTCTAATTCAGCATTTATTATTCATTACCATCAACTCAAAACAATAACTGTGCACTTTCTTATTTCTCTGAATACTCAGTGCAGAAAGTTCACAACAAAACAGCCTCTACTGGGTGATACTTCAGCCGTTTGTGTTCATTAATCCCCCGACTAAAGATCAATATACCTAAGCCATAGTGGAAATAGGAAACACACAACTCAAAAATCTGAAACAGTAGTAAACGTAATGGCGGGGGTATTTGTAATACCAGCCCCAACCAGGGGTTATGGCACTTAAACAAGGACCAATCCGCTTTCCGATTAAATGAAGCATAATATAAATTAGCAGAAGGGGGTAAGGGTTTTGGTAATACCAGCCCCAACCGGGGGTTATGGCACTTAAACAAGGAACAATCCCCTTCCCCATTAAATAGAGCACAAAAATATCAGCACCGCCTACCAACAGAAGTCAAACTAAATCCTCTTAAAGAGCAGTTATAAATCCCTGTCACTATATAGACGAACACTGAAATAATACTCCTCTAAAAAAAACCACAAAAAAACACTCTACCTTCTTTCTTTCCGGGTTTTTTCTGATATTGGGACGCTAAACTAACACGTATAATTAACATAAGGAGTCGGAATCCAGGCAGGCGACCCTCAACGTCGCATCCCGATAAAATTAAGAAATATAAGGTGGTCCTATGCCCAGACCATCGGGGCCAGCTGCACAAGGCGGCAATATTGACAATGAAAACACAGAACTGTCCCATACCTTAGTGAATATATGAGGTGGTTCCAAGCCCAGACCATCAGAGCCCACTGCACAAGGCAGTAACTGATTAATTTCACCAACTGCAGACACATAAAATTAATAAAGAAACTCTATTTAACAACAAATTCCACTCCTAAAAAAACTTTGTCTCTACTAATCCTTTTAATAATTTTACTACAACAGCCATCAGTACAGAGATATTACAAATTATTTGCTGTAAATTAGGCTGCAAGACGACAAACTTTATCCCTTTCGGCCGGAGAAATAACAAATTATATACTCTGGTCCTGATGGAGCCTCCAGGGAAAACGGCGCACCCCTTGCCGAGCACCCTTCCTCATTGGCCTCGCCGAACATTCAACAATAAATAATAAAATAGTGCGCTGTGTGCACATTGTTATACAACGTTCATTGCCAAATGGCCGCACACGTCGATAATTGTAAAATCATCATCAGTGCAAAAACATTCCATTCCTTCTTTTGGACTGAAGCGGGGTGGACGTCTCGAAGCCGTGGAGAACTGACAGTTTGCTTACTCTACTCCCCAAATCCGCCGACCGCAAAGGGTACGCAGGACTTAGCAGCTATGATCCAGACCGGAGCAGGCAGCGGTATACCACAAGGCTGAGGGACGAAGAAGACCACCACCACCACCAGCAGCACACCACCTCAACTTAGCAACGTTCAGACTCAAGACCTTTTCGGGTAAAACTCTGTGCTACTTGGCGAAATTAGGAATCCTTGTCCGGTTTACTTTCTTACTATCTTACTCTAGACTAACTTTTAAAATTCTAAGCGTGAGTGTGAAATCTAATTAAAAATCTCTGTCCCGTAACATCAAACTAATAATACTAAAACATTTCTCAAGACAACGGTTTATAAATCCTGAACTTTCGACAGTCGAAAAACTTAACTTAAAAAATTTCCTTTGTCTTATAATTTGGATCCGATTGCTTTGTGAGATTTTCAGCCAAGCTTAAAAACAGGTGTTAGGTTTCATGCTGGCATATACCTAGACAGAATCCATGCATATACTCTAGCCCGCAGAGATCACTGCAAGATGTTCTGTCACACTCGCTTAAAATCCATTTATTTGACAGGGTAGCGTCTGCTATAGACTTACCTACAAAATTATCAGGACAACATTTTTTCATCAAGTAACCGTTGTTTAGTACTGCATAACCTACTAACATGTTTTAAACCATTCTATATATCCCTGTTTGTTTGAACTTAGAAGTTTAGGACTCAAAATGAAAAAAATAACAATTCAACAACCAAAGAGGGCAACTAAAAACCCCTTAAATAGATCCATAAACGAAAACAATCCCACGGACACACATAGGCGATATTGTAACGGGAAAAAATTGAACATGTTAGGGGAAAAAAAATTCAATTTGATACCGCATTATCTTCCCTCAGACAATGATGAATCGCAAATTAAATTCCGTTTAAATGAATCAATAAATGACGCTAGTCAAAACATGGAAAAAACTATTTATTTGTCTTCACCCCCCCCCCCAATTACGTCACAAGAGTTAACAGTTCCGACGCAAAAGTTCAATCAGAGGGAGGGACTTTGAAGTAGGCAGCTTTATTGATTTAAGCGCTACCTTGCCCATGTTATCCCTCTCCCATGAGCAACCCAAACCAATCATCAAAATGGTAGTGACATTAATAAACATGACGCCAAATAAAAAGAGGGGATGTGGACAGGAATAAGCTCAATGCCTGAGACCCCTACTTCACCCCAAATAGTTAACAGACAGGAGGCAGGAGAAAAGGGTAATTCTACATCCCAAACCCATGTTGCAATTGTACAAAAGAAAGGAGAGGAAAAACAATCAGAAAGCAAAGTAAAGGCAACTAAACCAAAACATAACGTAGCAGCATCAATACCAAATGCTACGAAAGCTAGATGTACAAAGGTGCACGACAGTCAAAGAGCAGGCCCCTCCAAAATTAGGCAAGAAATCCCAGAAAAACTAATTAGGGCAATTAAAATTATGCACTCGCCAAAACCAAAGAAAAGCCCAGTCATACAAGGTAAGGGAAAACGGCCGACCAATGGAATTCCAAAATTCAAAATCCAAACAGAGCAACTGTTAACAAAACCAATGAACCAGAGAACAAGCGAAAAAAACTGCCAATAACAAATAGCCCGACACTATGATCCCCAGGGCGCAAACCAGTCAAGAGGGAGTACCACCTCAGAATTCCCCAATATAAATTAAAGCAAACAGCCCCAAAGAAAAACTGACCCCCACCCCCACCCCCGCCAATCCGCCAAAACAGGTATGTTCGTATCATCCTCAGGACTTAGTAATACTCATAACAAGTCCCGAACCAAATGTCAACGACATTAGTGATAGAAGCATCACAACAGAGCTTCTTAAAACACAGGAGGGAAATTTTTAAAAATTGTCCATACAAGACAAAAGTACATCGTGATTAGATGCGCTACCACAAAACAGGTAGCAAAATATGTTGAAATCCCCAAAATTGGTCCATACAGTGTAACGGTTACTCGGCACAAGACAGCTAGCCTCCCAAAACAAATAAAACATACAAATACCCCAAAAACCGTGTATAATAAAATTATTAAAGTAAACCTAGCACGGGATTCCCAATCTATAACACAAAACATTCGAATGCACGGTCAGGAAATAGTAAAAGCAGTCCCCCCCCCCCCCATCCGCACATCTAGTCCGCTTAGGAGAACATGGCAGATTCTACAAGGTACACGAGTACCTAAACAAACCAAGATTCTGTGATAAGCGCAAAGGGTGGGGCCACTACGACGCCAAATGCAGGTTCTCATCACGTTGCAACACATGTGGAGGCCAACATAAGGGGGAGTGCAAATTTAAATGTCACAAATGCGCAAATTGTAGAAACTCCCACCTCCCTAAGTCACGTGATTGTCCTTTTGCAATCAAAGAAAAAAAAATAATCGAATACATGCTACAAAACAATGTCAAATACTTAGTCGCAAAGACTCAAATTAACCGCAATGACGATAAAAGCAACAGAATAACCCCCATAATAACACAGGTCAAATGTGACGAAACCCAATCCGCTAAGGAACCCAAAAAAAAGTCTCGACCAAACAGTTGAAACAAAGCAGTAACAAACCCTACTGACCCCAAATAAAACCTAAAAACAATGCAGCAAACTTACCAATCCCTAGCCCAAAAAAAATTAAGAAAAAACAAAAAGTAACCAAGTACAGAAACAAAGCAAGGCATATCAGATTCTAGTAGCAACAAGGAAAATAACAACAATACCCCAGTAATCCAAGTGCTCGAACTTATCCGGGATATAATCGACCAGGTACTCAATCTCAATATGGACAATTTTGTACCAGCTGATACTGTATGTACCCGAATACCAACTCTCAACCAATTGCGGATTACGCCCAGGGCTCCTATAGCAACAAACGCTAATTGTAGACACAATAAAGAAATAAATAGGAAGCACCAGCAATGGAATCAAAGAAATAATTCGTTTCTTACAGCGGAATAGTTGGGGAATACGGCATACCATATCAGAGTTAATTCGAAAGATATAGAAAGAGCATATAAAACCGGATGTTGTGTGCCTGCAGGAGACTCATTTGAGCGGAGAAATACACCCCCCCCCCCCCCAAAAAAAAACAAAAAAAAAAAAATATACAAGGATACTCAACCTGCTATTACAAACATAGACCCCATGGGAAGAAGGGAGGCGGACTGGCAACAGTTGTCAGCGATGCCTTCTCAAGTGAGTATGGTGTGGGCAATAACTTGTGCAGAACACGGCATATCAATCTGAATACCAAATTACAGAAATAAAATCAGGAAATAAACCAATAATGATAGTAAAGATGTACACCCCAGGCGGGGAAATAATCATTAAACCCGAAACTTGCCAAACTACTTTTGGTGAGCTACGAGATAACGTAATTATATGTGGAGATTTTAATGCCCACAGTGAACAATGGCGAGGGAACCGTTTAGATAGGAGAGGTAGAAATATTGAAAGGTGGATCACACTATCAAACCTTGTAATATTAAATAATGGTTCACGTACAAAAGTAAATCCCGAAAACGGGGCAATGTCAGCCATTGATCTAACTATATGCGCACCCAAAATCGCTGAAATCGCCGAATGGGAAGTTGATCAATCAAGCACACTAGGTAGTGATTACTTTTCAATATTAACCACTATTCAAATGTAAGTGCATAAAAACAAAATCTCCCTCACCCCAAAATGAAGATTTGATAAGGGCGACTGGGAGATGTTTCGCTCTCTATGTGAGGGAATTGACGGCGCTCAGCTGTATGACGACATTGTCGAAATATTTAACAAAATATCGTTAAGGCGCTGTCGTCTGCAACGGAGCGGTGCATACCCAAAATGGGTGGGCAGGGCATCAAACGGTCTGTTCCTTGGTGGAAGTAGACTCTAAACAAGCCATAAAAGAGACAAAAAGGCCTTAAATAGATTTAAACACACTCACATTTTTCAGGATTTCCTTGTTTACAAAGAAAAAGAACGCCTAGTGAAAAACACCATTTTCACGGCGATACAACAGTCATGGGAGGAATTCTGCTCATCACTAAACCACAAGGCAAATTCCAATGGGCTCAAATTAAGAATATTAATGGGAAAATTTTGTTTTCAACACCAAAACCTCCTCGGACTTACTACAGACGGGGGGAAAACCGAAAAATTAGCCTCACACTTTGCTGATGTGAGCATTAATACCAACCATTCCGTTAAGTTCCAAAAACCACCGGAACAAAGAAGAAAAAGAACACACCGAATTGTTCACGGACAGGAGCAACCACTCAAGCCCCCAAAATGTAGATTTCACCATACATGAAAAAAAAAACAACACCTCACCTGGTGAGGACACGCGGGGCTATGAAATCTATTTTAAACAAATATAAAAAAAATTCCCCCAGCAAAAACGAAGTGGCGATTTTAGATCTGCTGAATAGGATATTGGAGATCGGGAGAAATACCTAAGCGTTGGAACAAGCTATTGTTATCCCAATCCCGAAACCCTGAAAAGAACCAGCAGATGTAAATTCGTACAGACCAATCTCCCTCACTAACAATATGTGTAAAATCATGAAAACTATGATAAATTATAGATAGAAGCACCACCTTGAAAGCAAGAAATTTATATCAAATAATCAAAGCGGATGCGATCAGCTAATACGCTTGGAATTAAGCATAAAATTGGCCTTCTATGCAAAGAGCAAATGTGATTGCAACCTAATCGCCGTTTTCCTTGATCTTGAAAAGGTCTATGATCTAATATGGATCAAAGGGTTATTTGCGAAGCTAAACCATTACGGAGTAACTGGCCACATACATAAATGGATATCAAACTTCTAAACAGGTCGAAATATCCAAACCAGAGTGGGCAAACAATACTCAGAAATACACGAGCTCGAAAATGGAATCTCACACGGCAGTGTACTGAGGCCCACTCTTTTTGACATCATGATCAACGACTTCGAGAAGTCAATTGACCCAACTTATTTGGACCTATTCCAATTTGCTGACAACAGCGGAATCTGGAAAGCGGCAAACCCCTTAAGTGAAGCTGCAGTGGGCCAATTGCAGATGGAACTGGATATAATTGGTCGATAGGCCGATAGGTCGGGCTTCAAAATATCACCCGGCAAAACAGTAGGATTAATGTTTACACCTAAAACTAAAATATGTAGCAGCCATCCTAAACTGTTCCTAAACGGGACAGAGATAAAATTCGAAAAAGTAGCTAAATTCCTAGGGATGCTATTCGATGAGCACCTAATATGTAGCAATCATATACAGTACAGTACAGAGATGCGGAGAGGATCTAAACCTCTTAAGGAACCTTAAGGGAACCGAATAGGGGGTGGATCAGACCACAGTCCTTACACTGCAGAAAACACTAATTCGGTCGAAAATTGATTATGGTTGCCAAGCGTATGCTTCGGCCTACCCCAATTTACTAAACAAATTATATATAATACAACGCCAAGCACTAGTTATCTGCACCGGTGCAATCGGTAGTTATCTCTGGGGAGGAGCTACAAGTCCTAGCTGGGATCTCCACCCCCACCCCCTCAATCTTAGAAGAGAGGAGTTAATCCTAAGATACCCGACCAGGATTTCAATCCACCCAAACATCAAAAGCAGTGATAATTAGCGACTCCTCTAGTGTGCTGCGAACCCTGGAATCAGGTAACTCTTCCAGCAGAGAAATCTTGTTAAAGGAAGTCTACTTGACACTAAAAACCTGGAACAAAACAATCGTACTGTAAAATTTATGTAGGTGCAATCCCACATTAACATTCCTGGAAATGAAAGGGCTGACAAAGAAGCTAAAATTAAGCTAAATGAATCCAATATACATCATTTGGATTACATCGTCCATGAAAATCTACACTATGATTAGGCAGCACATTGACAAAAAATGGCCTGAAGAATGGGATAACACGCAGAAAGGGAGCAAACTCTACAATCTGCAGAAGCAAGTTAGTAGAAACATGATCAACCCTAACCTGGTAAACCAGCACGACTCCAAAGTCATAAATAGAATCAAAACTGGGAAAAGTCTACTAGCCAGTAGTTTTGGAAGGTTTTTTTTCCAGGCAAAAAAGGAGCAGGAATTAAATGCCCTCACTGCCCCACCCCAGAAACATAAAGCCATATCTTCAATGACTGCTCCAAATAGAACCAAGAAAGAAAGAGATTCCAGGAAAAACAGGAAAACCTAAAAAACACTCAGTCCACTACCCGAATTTCTTTAATTCAGGAAATAAGAACATCAATTCGGTGTACTCAAATATTCTGGAGTATATCTCTGCTATTGGAAAAAGGGGGGGGGGGATCTAAAATCTAATTCCCGGCTAGGGATATAAAGGCAGAACTAAAAGGAAGATAGAACACAGAATAAAAACAGGAAAATAAAAACTAAATATATCAAAAGTAATACCACCCGCTAAGGCAAGCAAATAGAGAATTAAAAAGGCAAAATAAAGTCGAGAGCGGGGGGAGGGGGACAATTATTTTTACCCCCATAAGGGATAGGCGCGTTTACAGGAACTGTTGACACCCCTCCCACCAGCATGAAATACCTTAATAATATTCACTCACATCAATTACCACTAAAAACAGAAAATACGAGTTATCTGGCTAATCCCGCTTGTCTGGAACAGGAGAGGAGGGTCTCGGACAGTGGGTATGAGATTGGTAGACTTGGCCCAATCGCGGGCCTAGTTCGCGAATGATGGCCAATCCCCACCTCATAGGCAGGAGAAACCCCACTCCCATAGAAAAGACAAGAAAGGATAAGCCTAAATTAAAAGCTTTAACTAATTATCTAACCAATGAGCAACTAAAAGTTGTAACTCCAGGACAGTTCAATAATAATTAAAATAACTAAGGTGAACCAAATCAACAGTATTACATGTAAAAGTAGGGAGTTCGCCTTATCGAGGAGACGACCTAGTGTCATCAAACCAAACCATAATAATCAAAGTACAACAAACAACATACCATCAATGGGTGTAAGCAAGCTCCGCTAGGGTTCTCTGGAGAAAAACACAACCCTGATAAGAACATTAATTACATGTGAAAGAAAAACATAAAAATTAAGAACAATTACCATAGCAACATTAGGAAATAAAAATATCTAACTCTAACCAAATTTCAACAATATAAATCCAACTGTTGCTAAGTAAAGAAAAACCTTTAAGACAACTAAACATTAGTAAGTATTCAGTGCACTATCTCTATAAACAGGACCCTCTCGATGCCGGACAGTCGGTTCGCCATGTCGATGAGACGACCTAGCGTTAGCAAACTAGACTGTCAATCAAACATGGATCATCAAAAGTAAAACAGATACATGGGAAACTAGGGAGAGGTTATACACAACTACAAGACAGATTAATTATATAAACAAAAACATGACTTAAACATCCAAAAGTATGTTTATTATTTAAACCTCTTTTATCGCCTAATAATTTTTTTCCTCTTTACCCTATTATAAAAAATATCTACTATCATATTTAATATACTCTCTAACTCTTCCTATGCATGCCAATGCTAACATGAATGAATCGACCTCTATCTCATATCTCCTACTACAGGAATAGACCTCTCAACAAAAAAAACGAAAAAATCTCTCTCTCTCTCTCACTCACTCTCTCTCTCTCTCTCTCTCTCTCTCTCTCTCTCTCTCTCTCTCTCTCTCTCTCTCTCTCTCTCTCTCTCTCTCTCAACTTGGCGATGGCACTCGGTGAGAAGTTCAAGGAGTAGCATACAAGCTCTCCATGACCCTCAAAGGAAAACTTAAATAATATAAGGTGGTCCCAAGTCCAGACCATCAGGCTCCGCCGCACAATGTGGCAATGATCGGATAACTAAGAACCTAGTAACACAGCCCAATCACCTGGCCCCACTCTAAATTAAGAGTATAAGGTGGTCATAAGTCCGGAACATCAGAGCCCCACTGCACAATGCGGTACCTGATTATCACCCCCCCCCCAAAAAAAAAAAAAGGAAAGAAAAAAAAAACAACAGAGTAATCATAGGCATCGGAACAAGAAACTACTTCCGAAATTATTAATAAAAGGCAATACAAGGTGGTTAATAACCCAGACAATCAGGCCCAGCCGCACAAGGTGGCAATAATTGGACAAACTGAGAACAAAACAATTATAAAAATGCAGTAATATTACATACTTGGACTGAGTCGGCTCTATATCCTTAACTAACCAATCTACAACAACAGCCACAAGTACAGAATTGCTATGCTAAAATGATAATACAATATTAGATACGATGCAAGATGGCAAAATTTACTTTTAGCAAATAAAATAAAAAATTTCAACCCTGGACCACTTGGAGCCCTCCAGTGATGTCGAAGCGCACTCCTGCTACGCCATTCCGCCTCCGCCTCTGCCACTTCCGGACATGAGCAATTAAGAAGTGTGTTGTGCACACATTAAAGCATCAAGTGGGTGCCCTGCACCCATTTGATGAGTAATGAAGTAGTACGCTGTGAGTACATTAACCCAACGTACATGGCCGAATGGCCGCATATGTTGTAAATTTAAGGTCAGTCAGTCAGTAGTGCAAAAACAGGAAAAACTGCAAAACCCAGCCCGCTACCCGGATTTCCTCAATACATGAGCTAGTAACGTCATCTCGGTGTACACAAATATCCTGGGGTTCATCTCTGATATTGGAAAGAGAGGGAAAATCTAATCCTCAGCTACGGGCACAAATACAGGACCAATGGAATAAATAGGATAGGAGATAGGGCATACAACAAAAGACAGGAAAAACAAAAACAAACTAAATCAATAGTATTACCACCCACACAGGCAGACAAATAGGGAATTAAATAATGTAAAATAAAGTCGAGTGCGAGGGGAGGGGGACAGTTATGTCTATCCCCTTAAGGGGTAGGTGTGTTTACAGGAAGTATTGACCCCCCTACTCTTATCAATGTCTTTAGATTATTTAGACTAATAATTGAAACAATTAGTAATTAAAAGCTACAATTCCAGGACAGCCTAACTATCTCAGCAACCAACATGACGTCTCCCTCCTAATTATGTATATTAGAGCGTTTTCTCCTTTTTTTTTCTTTCTACTCAACTACAGTTTATCTTAATATACTGTCTTTAATATCTATCTCCGATACATCCCATTACACACGACGTTACTAATATAGCATGCATGTACCTCTATCCCACTACACGATTAATACTCTCAAAAATTGAAGAAAATAAAAACAACTTCCGTCTCCCTATCTCTCTCTCGGTGACGGCACCCGGTGAGAAACTCGGAGAGTATCATACAAACTTTCTGACCTTCAAAGAAAACTTATACATTATAAGGTGATCCTAAGCCCAGATTATCAGACCCAGCAGCGCAATGTGGCAACGATTGGATAACTGAGAACTTAGTAACACGGCCCATTAATCTGGCCCAAACACAAATTAAGATTATAAGGTGGTCCTAAGTCCAGACTATCAGGACCCTACTGCACTATGCGGTAACCGATTATCAAAAGGCCCCCGAAATTTAAGTATCACAAATATGGTAACCATAGGCACCATAGGATAAGAAGAAGAAACTTATTCCATACAACTAAAATTTAGACAATATAAGGTGGTTCAAAACCCAGACCATGAGGCCCAGCCGCACAAGATAGCAACGATTGGACAAATTAATAACAAAACCCGTTGACCTGGCCCACACAATTAAGTATATAAGGTGTTACCAAGCCCAAATAACCAGAGCCCCACTGCACAATGCACTAACCAATTCTCAAATCACTCCCTTAGAGTAGCAAAGAAAAAATAAAATACTGCTGCACATGTTTAAAAATTCAGGATATCCTAAATAATGCACTCCTTGGACTGAGCCGGAAGAAAAAAAAGAAACTTTCTTCCTAACCATTCTACAACTAACCTATACTCACAAACAGCCACAAGTACAGAGTTTGAATTCAAAATTGATCGTAACAAAATTTATGTAAATTGCAAGTTGACAACACTTTTACATTTGGCAAATGAAAACCCAAATTACAACCCTGGACCACTTGGAGCCCTCCAGAGAGATCTAAGCGCATTCCTTCGCCTTTGCCTCTCTCGGACATGGATAATTAATAAGTGTGCCGCGCACACATTTAAGCGTCGAATGGTTGCCTTGCACCCATTTGACGAGTAATTAAATAGTACGCCTTGCGTACATTAACTCGACGTACATGGCCGAATGGCCAAACACGACGTTAATACAAGATCAGTCAGTCGATGCAGAGAGTCAGCATGTAGAACTAGAAGGCTTCATATTTAATTAAATATGTACAAGAAAACCCTTCTCGCTTGTCTAATTCCCGAAGCGAAGCGCAGTTTCAACAGATTATGCGCTACAACAATTTTCTGACTTACTGTCTCGATCTCACACAAACGCGCACACCTGAGCACGAAGATAATATCGACTTCGAGTTATCGTTATTTCACATTCAATATATTTCTATCCTCCTCTGTCACTCTTCGTACATACAGATTTTAAATGACTTTTTCATGCAACGATTCTCTCATACAGAAACAAACATACATTTATTTATATTCCTCTCTCACTCTCTCTTTATTTATGCATCCAGTTGTCTCTTCACACACACACACACAAAACACACGCGTAAGCGCGCACGCAGGCATGTACTACATGTGAAATCACGTGGAGATTACATTTTAAAATATGAGGTGTAGGGATGACAACGCACCGATGTGGCATCTCGCGAATCGATAAATTCACGGATTCAAACATCTCAAATAATAATAATAATAATAATAATAATAATAATAATAACAACAACAACAACAACAACAACGATAAACGTTTTCTGAAAATGTAATTATCATATTGCTACAAACTGAATATATTTTCCAGAGAACGATCGTTAGCATCAAAGGATGATTATTTAGTATGTTAGTCCTAGCTGTTAGCCACAGGTCTCAGTTTTAAACTATAACAAAACTTGTACAAACAATTACTGTGATTAAGCTGCAATGTGTACTTTTCTATTCTTGCACATAAATCAATATGTGTCGAAAGTGTCACACATTTTGATACATTGGAATAGATTTTATTGTGCTAATCAGCATAGGTGGAGGTCACATCAAATTTCTGGAACTCAGAGCCATTTGTCATATTTGCTCTACTGTCAACTAACGTTCACCTTATCCTTGAAGATGTATACGTACATGTACGTGAACCAACGAATCCCGTTAATGTTTCTTCTGCAGTGGTGGCGCGAAGGTTCGAGGCGCCCGGGGGGCAATGTTCTTTAGTGGCGCCCCTACTTTGCCACAGAGAGTAGTTTTTATGTCAGTTGTCAACCTCCCCGCTCCTCCTCCCTCTAAATATAAGTTTTGTGAAGATTTGCCTCCGTTACACTAAAGTGAGGTGAAATGCTATGAAAATTTCAGCTGGAAAAAAAGCTCTCAACGGCCCCCCCCCCCCTTCGCCTTGCGCCCAGTAGCGATTGCTCCCCCCCCCCCACACACACACACACACACACACACCTCCTCCGGACCTCCCCTCCTCCCCCCGTCGCGCCGCCATTGTTCTGCTGACTAAATTCATCCCTAGCTTTTTGAGTTACGGTAAAAGTAAGTACCGGAGAAAGATTCTCGCTGCATTCTTTCTCTTTAGTTCTTTATTTCATGCAACATGTCAGAATTGTAGGCAAAGTTTAAAAGAAAGGTATAACTATTGTTATTGTTACGTGCTTATTATATTTTGATTTTATGGGCACGAGTGAGAATAGGCAATATTGTAAGACATTTTTGTCTGAAAAATAAGGAGGTAATGTATCTGCCAAATGGAAATTTAGATTGTGAGTGAAATCACATAGTAATAAGTATTCACTTTCTATTGTCTTGTATGACTTAACAGAGCATATACCGAAATTTGAACATAATTTCCAAGGCTTGAAGGAACACACCGTGACCAATGAAATAATTATTAGTGAGAGTCGTTTTGTAACCCTATTCATCTCACACTGTTACCAAGAGTTAATAAACAAGACCTTCTCATTTACGCATTATTAAATTGGAGAAACTTTTTGATGAGAAAGGGAGCGTTATTGCGCACTGGTTTACTACAATGTTTTATTTACAAATTGGGTAAAATTTTTAAAAAAAGAAAGAAAAAATAATTCCTTTAATTGAATGATGGCGTTTCAGTTGCTGCCACTGATCAAAACTGCATCGCTGCGTTTGGCTTATTTAGTCAAATGGTTCTCTCAATCGGAACACATCGTAACTTTCCCCGTATTCAGATTGGTTCTAGTAGAGGGCAAGGTTCTGGCGATGCATGGTACTCATAAAGAGGTATCACGGTACCAATTGTGCAAGCCCGGGGGGGGGGGGGGGGGGGGGGCAGAGTTTAAGGTGTAGGGATTGTATTCAGAAGAAAAAAAAAACTACCTGTGATTGGTGTATTATGTAAGAGTTGTAGTTTTTGTCTGGCTTAAAAAAAAGTTGAGTCTCTTAGCAACATGTGAGATTATGTTAATTCATATGTAGATCATGTTTTTTTATTTTGTATGATTTTTTAAAAATGTGATACACATCACAGAAAAGGTGTCTGTTGTGACTGGATAACTCTTACCCCTGTCTAGTTCCAGCAGAGTTATCTCTCTTAAATGCAATGGAGTACATGGTTCTGTCCTTGTCAAATTGACGATCTAATATTGCTCTCTATGACAGTGTGTGACACGCATGCTAAAGTAGGAGAGAAGGTATATTTATTTCACCAAACATTAACATTAAGGTCTATGGAAAAACAATTGGTACCGTGATACCAAAGAACACTGGCTGTCGGATGACGCAAATGCGAGTAAACACTACAGTAGAGAAAGAACATTCAGATGTGAAATTTGTAAATGTTCAGTAACAGTAACGCATTTATTAGTCATGCGAGGTTGCATACTGGAGAAACACCATTCAAATGTGAAATTTGTGGTAAAATATTTAGTTTGCATGGGAATTTGAAGAAGCACACGAGAATACACACAGGAGAAAAACCATTCAAATGTGAAATGTGTGGTAAAATGTTTAGTCAGCATGGCAGTTTGAAAAAGCACATGAGAATACACACAGGAGAAAAACCATTCAAATGTGAAGTTTGTAACAAAATGTTTTGCTACAGCGTCAGTTTGAAGTGTCATATGAGAGTGCATACTGGAGAAAAACCATTCAAATGTGAAGTTTGTAACAAAATGTTTTGCTACAGCCCCAGTTTCAAGTGTCATATGAGGGTGCATACTGGAGAACTTTTTGAATGTGAAATATGTGATAAAATGTTTAGTGAGAATGCGAAGTTAAAGAGACACATGAGGACGCATACTGGAGAAAAACCATTCAAATGTGAAACTTGTAATGCACAATTTACTGAAGATACATATTTGAAGAGCCATATGCGAATACATACTGGAGAAAAGGCATTTAAATGTGAAGTTTGTAACAAAATGTTTACCCAGAATGCTAGTTTGAAGATACACATGAGGATACATACTGGAGAAAAACCATTCAAATGTGAAGTTTGTAATGCACTGTTTATTGTCAATGATCATTTGAAGAAGCATATGCGAGTACATACTAGAGAAAACACATTTGAATGTAAAGTTTGTAATAAAAAGTTTAGTAGTAATGGTACTTTGATGAGGCACATGAGGATACATACTGAAGAAAAACTATTCAAATGTGAAGTTTGTAATAAAATGTTTTGTTACAGCAACAATTTGAAGAATCATATGAGGCTACATACTGGAGAACTTTTCAAATGTGAAATATGTGATAAAATGTTTAACATCAGTGGTAGTTTGAAGACACATATGAGGACACATACTGGAGAAAGACCATTCAAATGTGAAATATGTGATAAAATGTTTAACATCAGTGGTAGTTTGAAGAAGCATATGAGGACACATACTGGAGAAAAACCATTTAGATGTGAAGTTTGTAATGATATGTTTAGTCAGAATTGGCTTTTGAAGAGGCACATGAAGAAGCATACTGGAGAATAACCATTCAAATTTACAGCAACATTGAAGTGCCATATGAGGGTACATAATGGAGAAGAACCAATCAAATGTTAAGTATGTGATAAAATGTTTTGTGAGAATGGTAATTTGAAGAAGCACATGAGGATACATACAAAAGAAGACAAAGTTTAAATTTTTTGGCTGACATAGTGACTTTAATATACTAGATCAAATCTCATTTTCTGATACTGTTCTGTATGACTTAATTTAATTGGCAGTGTGATTGTTAGTTCTGCTGACCATAGACCAGACAAACCTGTGGGATGGTCTGTTGTCTGTAGTTCATCCATTTAGCACAAGATTGTTACAACAAGATGGCAGCAGGCAGTGGTGGTCTGGCACTAGCTCTTACTCTTTTATCATTTTACATTGATTTTTTAAATGAGTATTAGTTTTATGTACCATTACAAGAATATTTATGAATTTAGATCTATTTTTGGACTATCAAAGTACATCCCAAGAAATTTTCTTTTGCCACCATATTCTAATGTAAAGTTTGTAATGTACGCATTAGTAACAATGGTAATTAGAAAAGTCATATGAGAGTACGTTATATACTAGAGGAAAATTATTTAAATGTGAAATCAAGGATAAAATGTTTAGTGAGAACGGTAATTTGAAGTCACTGGAAATTGAAATTTTTCATGAAATGCAAACAAAATGTCACATTCAAATTTGATTCCTGGATGATGTGTCCCAAATTCATTTTGAAACAATAGAAAATTGACAGGTGCAAAGCAGCATGACCAAATTCTCATTCATTTGTCAACTTAATACCCTTATTGTTTTTTGCAGGCTTTCCAATGACAATAAGGCATCTGATATCCATGAATATTACTTCTCTTCTCACACTTGTGAAAAATATCAGAATCAGACATTATTATTATTACTATTATTATTATTATTATTATTATTATTATTTAGTGTGTCTGATTGATTAATTCTTTATGTTTTATTTGTTTTTACCAGCACCTAATCATGCCACTTTTTTTAAGATCCAGTTTGTTCTGGCCCCTCATTAAACTGAATTAAACACTGGAAGTTTTGTCTAGGTGCCAAGTTTGATGTGAAGCTTTTTACTGATCTTTGGTTGCTAATAAAGTTGAGATAATAACACCACATCATGTAATGTCTGCAGAAGTAAATACACATCATTCTCACTTCACTATGCTTTCTTTGATGTATCAGAATCTGACTATAACCATGATGATTAATCTCGTGTGTTTCTGTCCTAATAATTGTGTAAAATCTTTCATTAAATCAGCAACATGAGCTACCGTACCTGTCAGAACATGATATGTCACACAAAAAACATGATTTTTTACTCCCAAACCTCCTGACATAGTCGTGCTTTGAAAAACACGATTTTCAATAATCTTAGGGGGAAAAAAAACACATTTTTTTACCACCATTATACATGTCTAAAGCATGTAGTCAGTATAAACAGTAAACAGTCTTGCTTAGAGCCAATGCAAAACTATCATCGGGCCAGTTTATACAGCTGATTATCATGGAGTCAATTAAAAAGCAAGGCGGTCAGAGATAAACAACCACCATTTCATGGATTACTTAATTGGCTGACAATAGCTAGGATGATGCTTTGTCAAGTCCTTTAAACACTGCTGTGGAAGAGTCCATTTGACTGATTTGCATAGGTTAAGTACACTGAGTGGAACAACCCAAAGGGTTTGAATTACCATAGGTACAATCATAGACATGCATGTTGAAGAACAAAATTTATTACACATCATTCCCTTGAATGAGAATGTTTAAGCCATCATTATTAAAGATTATGATCAGCGGCAACGTTTCTTTGAAGTCGGATTTTACTCCATATATAAAAAACATGATTATCTCAGTGGTCAGAACAGTGTACAAGTATGGTTCTTTTTTAAGCAGAATGTTGAAATGCAGCTGTCAGTTAGGAGAAGATGAGCCATCTGCAAAATGAGTAAATCTTAGTAGAAATAAATTTCAGAACTCCTGGACAGAGTTTAACACGTGAAGTTAAAGCAGCAGTAAGGGGGAGCATTTTATATTTTGTGCACACACTGGAAACACCATATCAACATGGGGGGTGGGAGGGTGAGGATATTTATTATTATTAATTTTTATTTGACAAATACGTGTTGTTTGAATAGACGAATCATATAGACCAATCAACACATTTTCAGAGGAGACATAAGAGTTACATCCCCTTGTAATGGTTCAGGTGTCACCAGCAGAAAAATGAGCTATGTTTAGAAGATAGTGTGGTGAATAAATGCTAAAATAAAAAGTTTTGTATATGCTTTCTAAAAGCATCTGTTTACTGTAAAATATGACCAAATTATTGTATATTTTGTGTATTTCAAGTTTGTATTAAAAAAGACTATTGCAGAACTGTTTCTGACTATCTCAGCTTGTCTAATTCTGAAAACTGCACTAGTATGAAGTGGTACTTAACTCTTTCTGAATGCTTGTACTCCCAATGAATGAACTCACAATGAACTCACAATGAACTCACAATGAACTGCAGCAGCAGATTGTTACCTTGCTGCTGTCCTTAACTATTCTTTCATCTTTCTGTCTATCCCATCTTTCTGTGGTCTCCATTTTCTGCATTTAGTTTTCAGGAAATGCATGTGATCTCCATGACCACATACAGCTTATCTGTGATTTCCATGCTTTGTCTACCTTTTGTGTTTAATCCATGTCATGGAGAACTGTCCCTAGATTATTCTATGCTCTCCATGTTTTTCTCCATGAACATGTAAAACATGTCCAAATCTCCATGTTTTTCTCCATGAACATGTAAAAAGTTTCCAAATCGCCATGTTTTGCCATGAACATATAAAAAGTGTCAAAATTTCCATGTTTTCTCCATGAACATGTAAAAAATGTCCAAATCTCCATGTTTTGAACATGTAAAAAGTGTTCAAATCTCCATGTTTTCTCCATGAACATGTAAAACACGGCCAAATCTCCATGTTTTTCTCCATAAACATGTAAAAAGTGGCCAAATCTCCATGAACATGTAAAAAATGTCCAAATCTCCATGTTTTCTCCATGAACATGAAAAAACGTGGCCAAATCTCCATGTTTTTCTCCATAAAGATGTAAAAAGTGGCCAAATTTCCATGTTTTTCTCCATGAACATGTAAAAAGTGGCCAAATCTCCATGTTTTTCCATGAACATGTAAAAAGTGTCAAAATCTCAGTTTTCTCCATGAACATGTACAAAATGTCCAAATCTCCATGTTTTCTCCATGAACATGTAAAAAGTGTTCAAATCTCCATGTTTTCTCCATGAACATGAAAAAATGTGGCCAAATCTCCATGTTTTTCTCCATAAACATGTCAAAAGTGGCCATATTCCATGTTTTTCTCCATGAACATGTAAAAAGTGTCAAAATCTCTGTTTTCTCCATGAACATGTAAAAAATGTCCAAATCTCCATGTTTTCTCCATGAACATGTAAAAAGTGCCAAAATCGCCATGTTTTTCCATGGTGCATTATTTTCACCAGATTATGGAAAAGTCATGAAAAACTTAAGTGCAGATGTTTAGTGACAACGGTCACAGAGCTGTCAAGGGTCCTTAAGTGTCAGGAGTAAGATGTGGGTCCAGGGGGTGACAGCTTCATGGTCAGGACCTAGGGCAAAGCTTTGGTGGGTTCAGGGGGAGAGGTTAATCCAATTCCAAATAAATGTCACAGTCAGTCTAATTTTTGGAAATCCCAGTGTGCAAACATGTTAGGAAACCATAAAATCATTAGGTTAAAAATACATGACAGACATTTTTTAAGAATCTATAAGAAAATTCAGGATGTGCGTGTGAGTGATGGAGGTCATTTAAAGAGATACATGAGGATAATGTGGAGTTTGGGGTATAATATTTAGTGAGAATGACAATTTAAACAAACTGAATGCCATAAGTGTGAAGTGTACAGTAAGATGTTTATTCATAGTAGTTTTTTGGGGTATGTGATGATACATAACTGAGAAAAAACACTAAAATGTTAAATATGTGGTAGAGTGTTTAGTAATTTTAGTGAAATAAAGCCTCGTGTGAGATTCCAAACTGGAAAAAAATTATATAAATGTAATTTTTATGACAAAATGTGTAGACATCATTGTGTCCTTATTGGTTTGTTTTTGAACATCATTTTCAACATATTCTTGGCTTTGTAACGATGAGGAAATCGAATAAAACGTAAGTACAAATGTACCTTTCCTAAGGACACACAGAGCCAGATAACTTGAACTGGCCTTGGTGGGTATCAAACCCAGCAATACTTAGATTATGAGTCTGATGCTATACCAACTGAGCTACATTGGCTATGACTTTAAGAATCATCTTCATTCATTTTACTGGCTTGAGGTTATGTTTTTGCATTAGCTCATAACCACATGGGTTTTTGGAATGCTGTGTACATACCATCCTATCTAGAATCATGAAACTTGTAGATGCATCTTGATGAGAACTAATACCTCGTTTCAGTAGTAGGTGATTATGGCCCGCATCTTATGCTTCAATGACTTTAGTTAAATTTTCTGTTTTATGTTCATTTCTCAGGCACTGTTCACACTAGAGTCATCAAATTGATGATGATATACATATCTGTTACTACCACACCCTTACAACACAAGAGGTTCGTTGTAAGCTATATTTGTTTGTGACCCTTCTGACCATTGCAATTGGAAGTAGAAATAAATATAATTATTCAATGGTACACTTTCCATAATAATAACTAAATATTAGATATTATGATACACTACCCTCAACAGGTTAAATGTGTATTGTACATTTGAATGTGTATATGAATTAGATGAGTGGACAGCCTGCTGCATGCTTTTCATGTGAGGTTTCTGTGTACTTTATGTCAATGCATTTAATATGAAGAAAAATGTACTTGGGGTTTTGTTGCCACGTACAATGTTACCTGAGGGTGGTTTATTTTTCGGCTTTAGTTATTTCAAAATACTGAGTTCGATTCAGCCAATGCTGCACAAGGAAATTGCTTGCAGTAAGAAACCCGATTACCTCGAGTTCTCAGGCTGCATGTTTTCATCACAGCCAGGGTACGTATAGAGTGAATTCTCTATGTACAATTACAATACAATAAGTCTTGTCAGGAAGCTATCCACTGTAAGAGAGAAATCTTCAGCTGTAGAGCTGTATTTGGTGATGTGGAGTCATAGAACTCAGTGGGGTTTCATGTAACCCTTATGCTGCTGTTGATATATATATATATATATATATATATACATGTATATATATGTGTGTGTGTTCCATCTTTGAATTAATATTTTCACTATCCCTACATGAGCATAAATCAATAATTCCATGTCGCTATATGAGGGTAAATCAATAATTCCATATCGCTATATGAGGGTAAATCAATAATTCAATACCGCTATTTGAGCGATAATCCATAATACATACATCCCACTTGTTGTTGAATCATACATTGTTCGTATTTTTGTACAAATTCTATACATATATGGTCACCCTTGGTATTGAATCATACATTGTTTGTATTTGTGGGCAAATCCTATACTTTGATCACTCTTGGTGATAGAAATGTACATTATTCATATTTGTGTATAAATTCTATACATTGATCATCCATAGTGATAGATCCATATACATGTATCAATCATATTTGTTTATAAGTTCCATACATTGGTTCTTGTTTGATTTGTCATTGAAGTTACATGTTCCGATTAGTTCCATTTTGTGACTTATGTCATTTCCTTATATCAGTTGTTGAACTTGGTGCGCATCATTCTGTTAAATCCATTGATGGACTTCATGCGCACGAGTATGGTATCAGATTCATCCATCGTTCAATTACATTATAAATAAACATCTCATTTACAAAATTGCTTTCGGTGTCTTCGCTAAATCCAGTCCCAACCCAGCTTCATCCTGTTACAGTCTCACCTGTAGTGGATATCCTCGTCATTATTGATGCATGAACTATGTCTGTACTGCTGACTGTCACTCCATGGTTACTCAAAGCCTGTAAGTTCCATCCACTAAATTCTCGTTTTTATGGGTGGATAGCAATAATATATTCCCAAGCAGATTTTAAGAACAATGGCTTTAAAACATTTTACCCAAACAGTATCAATATCTGGTTTTTATCAACTGTTATGGTAACTCTACATTGATATCACAGAAAATAATGCTCCTTTTTTATTGTTTTATGTCTTCTATACCCTTTAACTATAGGTTTGCATTTTTATATTTCGAAAATGCACTATACATGTAACATTTTTAATAATAATAATCATCACCTTGGTATTTATTTGCTAAATATTTGTTGATTTGAATTATGTAAATTCTAGCTATATTATCTAATTTAAAGAAAAAGAATTTTTAAAAAAACTTCTGAAATGTTACCTATGAATCACCTCAGTTATTTTTATTTTTTATTTCCAAGATTGTTTTAAACACAAAATTGCATTTAGGTATATTTTATTTGTCTCATTGTTTGTGCTGAATTTAAATCAGAGAATCTGCTTAAAGGTTTATTAGACATCACATGAACAGCAGCATGGCTGTCATTGTCAATGCAATCCCAATAGTCTGAATCTCCATGTTATTAAAGATGAACCGGAATAGAAAAGCCAAAAAAATAAATTCTTGGAAGTTCACAGACTGAATTTCCGAGATAATGTTATTTTGACCAATTGTTTTAATCATATACTAGCAGATATACTCATCTTCAAGGTTACCATTTGTTCATAATGATTGTTGTAAGACCAACTGACGTAATGAAATAAAATAAAAAAGCATCTATGTACAAGTAAAATATTAAATAATCACATCTTAGAATTACATAATCCCTTAAGAAACTCAAAATTGTTGAATGAACTTTAAGATACCTGTACCTTGTACATCTCAATTTCAGCTGCTTAGTCATTATAAATTCTTTGCACAGGACCTTCACAATTAGACACTGGAATCAAAACCATGTCATCGGTCATTGGGTCTTTCCATGTATCCCAAAGAATTATAAATAGTTCAAGTCCATTCCATTCCATTGGAAAAACATATTTACATGTTAAAACTGATGCTTAGTCATTCGGATGTTTTCAACATTATTAGAGTACACACAATCAATAAGATTTGTGTTTTCTTGCTGTAAAATTACATTAAAAGATATGATTTATTAATACTTAGAGCCTACACTAAGATGTGGCAGCCTATTCTAATCACATTTTCATCTGACGTTTGTCCATCCATCCACACTTCTTGTAACAATCATACTCAGCAATCCTTCAAGAAAATCCGATCATTTCTGTGTTGCACCATGACTGAGCACAGACATTCTCCCACCCCAAACTGCCGGTGTTTCCCTAAATATAGCAAAGTTCCATATTTGGACCATTATATGGGGACAGAAGTGCATAAAATGTCCCCCTGACAGCTCAACCAATGTGTAACACTCATTATATGCGCTGTTCAAAAAGTGGCATGTGTCTTTCCAACTTCATTTGTGACAATTAAAGACCTTGCTCAATCATTTCGGAACTTCTCAATAGCACTTATTGTTACCAGAATATTTTGCAAACCAGCATCGCAAAAAAATTGCTGTTGCAAAGGTTGTCCCAGTCGAATCTATCCCTTGCAGAGAAAATTATTGTATAATAGTAATTTACTACAGACAACACTTGCATTTAAAACAATATACCGGCAGAGACTTTTCTTTCTGGTATGAAGGGTTCGAAATGCACATTAACACTGATTAGTAGAAATGTGGGTGTTTGTGCTCTAATTGTGCGGAGTTCCTAATTTAGATCTACTTGGAAAAATGGTCGTAGCATCACTGTATGCAAATAAATAACGCCTCTTAACCGGAATAATTTACAAACATATTCGGAATAACCTGAGAGTGTCTTTACATATATCTTTCCTATTACTCATTTTCTGAGCATAACAGCCGATATGTTAAGTATTGAAAAAACTTGTTACGTGGCAAATCAATTCATATATTTTGAGTTTCAAATAATGCATAGCTTCGAAATGTTCACCAGAATGGATTATTGAGAAGGAACAATTTTCTTGCTCATATTATTGTTTTCTCTTTTTGGATATTAATTAAACTATGACATGTTCGCTGATGGAGTCATTGCTTGTGTATGCAAGCAATGGTTGCAAGCAATCACCATTATGTAAGAAATCTCCTTTCAAATTTTTCATATTAGATGTTATCATTTTTAAATTGTTTGAAACCAAAATTTTAACAATCTTAACTATTAACGCTTCTTCAAATTATAACATTTTGAATTTACACACCTGCTTCAATACAGAGAAAAAGATTAAACACCGTGATAGTGGTTTGTACACAAGGTAGTGTTCACTATATGCATGCAGTGTTTATGTTTTTGTGTCTTTATCAGGTCTATTAAACAAGCCCAGTAGGGTAAAGCGGGTTTAGGACTTAGGTAGAAAAAAAAGAAGAAAAAAAAAGCAAATTGTTCGACTGTGACACAGGGGTAACAAGATCACTTTTAGCACGCAGTAGTATGACATCTGTAAGCTCAACAATAAATGCGCTGTCTACATTTAAATCACGTGTGCATTGATCTCATGAATGCACTGTACTATTTTCATAGCTCTGTTGCATAGATTATATATATGAAATTCCTTAGTTACATCATTATTTTGCACAGGAATTAGTGGTGCAAAATATTTATATTACTTGACATTATTGCACATTGTTGGATACATACTTATATGAGTGAGCGAAATTTGGAACTGTTTGCGCCCAAAGTCAGCTTTTGATCATTGTACTGTAATAAAAAAGGAAAGTGTTAATCTTAATATGAGCTAACAAGACGTAAGTATTATGCCCTGGTAATCGATCTATGTATCTATACAATATAAAATTTCCCAACAAATCTCCACGGCTTCTTTGTTAAAGAAAAATCTTGTAAACATAGCCAAATCAGGGTACTTTAGTGTTTGCAGCAATTGTTGTGAAAAGAGCCAAAACCAGCGTACTTTAGTGTTTGCAGCAATTGTTATAAAATGAGCCAAATCAGGGCACTATATTGCTTACAGCAATTGACTGGATCAGGCTAAATAATGTCGCTAGAAGTTGAATAATCTTGGTCAGACAGTAAAACACGTTAAAGTTAAAGCAATTAAGGCAGGTGACATCATGAACATAAGTTTTCAAAAATATTGTTAAAAAAGAGAAATAAATCAATAAGACGACTAAATAGCCCTGTTTGACACACACACACACACGCATATATATATATATATATATATATATATATATATATATATATATATATATATATATATATATATATATATATATATAATTTGAAAAACTATTTACTTTAAAATTGCAACTTTATAACTTTTAAACTATGCATCATATTACCATTGGCATAATCCAGTAAAACTTTAAATGCATTTCATTTCAAACACATCATACACTGCAGTTCCAAATTTCAATATTGCCATAAAGGCTTGATCTTCATTGGCAGGGAGACCAGTCCTTCCAGATTTATTGCTTTTCCAATGACTGACTACCCTTCCAACTGCTCTGCTTTAAATAGCATCCAGAGCAACGTTTTGTTTGCCTTTGAGAATTGTGTCTGCTGATCACGTTTCATCCTGAGTTGATCCTTAACAGAAGACAATAAAGGTAATATTATCTTTGAAATTCATGTGATAAAAATTGGTTTCTGATTTACTATTAGATCGTGTTTTACATTCTAAGCATAGAGCCCCACATGAAATTTGATTGAAATTAGTGTAGATTTAACAGTATCAAAGTCTGAGCGAAAGATGTTGACAATTCAGCTCATGGTATACATCAACATAATATATAAAAGAAGATTGAAAGCTGATAAAGCTTGTCACAGTTGTCACTGAAAAGGAGAGTAATGCACATTTTCCCCTCAACAAATTTTACATTTCATTACTCTAACAAACACATCAGCTATTGAACTGAATACCTTTATGCATCAGTGGAGTGTCTCCAATGCACAATGCCTGGACTGTAACAAAATGAAGATTAATTCATGCATATATTCATGCGTTTCTTCCATATACATGTAGTTAAAATTGTATCACACAAGGTTCGGAACTAAGTATAGCTCAGTAAAAGCATTGTTCTGACAGGATCAATTACTGTACTTCAAGTACTCACGCCTGATAAATCGATCTCAGTAAAAATATTGTCATGATAGGATAAATTACTGTATCTCAAGTACTCACGTCTGGAAAGTCTAACTCAGTAAAAGTTTTGTTCTGATAGGATAAATTAATGTACTTTAAGTGCTCCCACCTGATAAGTCTAACTCAGTAAAAATGTTACTCCGGTAGGATAAATGACCGTACTTCAAGTACTCACACCTGATAAGTCTAACTCAGTAAAAATGTTACTCCGGTAGTATAAATTACCGTATTTCAAGTACTCGCACCTGATAAGTCTAACTCAGTAAAAATGTTACTCCGGTAGGATAAATGACCGTACTTCAAGTACTCACACCTGATAAGTCTAACTCAGTAAAATGTTACTCCGGTAGGATAAATGACCGTACTTCAAGTACTCACACCTGATAAGTCTAACTCAGTAAAAATGTTATTCCGGTAGGATAAATGACCGTACTTCAAGTACTCACACCTGATAAGTCTAACTCAGTAAAAATGTTATTCCGGTAGTATAAATGACCGTACTTCAAGTACTCACACCTGATAAGTCTAACTCAGTAAAAATGTTATTCCGGTAGAATAAATGACCGTACTTCAAGTACTCACACCTGATAAGTCTAACTCAGTAAAAATGTTACTCCGGTAGGATAAATGAACGTACTTCAAGTACTCACACCTGATAAGTCTAACTCAGTAAAAATGTTATTCCGGTAGTATAAATGACCGTACTTCAAGTACTCACACCTGATAAGTCTAACTCAGTAAAAATTTTACTCTGGTAGTATAAATGACCGTACTTCAAGTACTCACACCTGATAAGTCTAGCTCAGTAAAAATGTTATTCCGGTAGTATAAATGACCGTACTTCAAGTACTCACACCTGATAAGTCTAGCTCAGTAAAAATGTTATTCCGGTAGGATAAATGACCGTACTTCAAGTACTCACACCTGATAAGTCTAGCTCAGTAAAAATATTGTTCTGATATGATAAATTACAGTACCTCAAGTACTCACGCCTGATAAGTTTAGCTGAGTAAAAATGTTGTTCTCGTAGGAGAAATGACCGTACTTCAAGTTAGGGGTGAAACGATACACCTCTGCCACGTATCGATGCAATTCTCGATACACAGCCGACGATACGATACATTATCGATACACATATCAACTTGATTGTCTTTTCATCATTAGAAGGTCTGTTAATGGTAGGGTGGTACCATTTGGTATGTGTTGACATATTGTGTGTATTTCCAGTGTGCAGATTACAAACAAACATAGACTTATCATCTGTTCATATGCCATTATCATCCTTGACAAGATAAAAAAAATACTTCCAAACAGACTACCTGTTAATGATCAGATGCATGACTCATCCTGATCACCACGCCCTTTGTTCTGCATTGAATGAATGTTTTTAAAACATCTTATTACCAATTTCATGTCTTCACTTAAATTTTGAAGGCATTACGGTGTTATCTTCAAAACAGAAGAGACAGTGCAGTTTCCTTGTGCAAGGAAAATCTTATCTAGAACAAGTCAAAGTATGGGAGCGGAGATGACTAACAACCAAATCCTTCACATTTTACTTCCTGCAGATGCAAAACAAATGCCGCGGCCACAGGCACTTATTTTCTGTCAGTGAAAAAGGAAATTATTGACAACACCCACTCCCCTTCAACAAATTGAGAAGATGGCTATAACTCGTACGGTTTGGAATCAGCCGCCATGCCGATTCTGTGCTATTTTTTTTTTTTTTATCCCATCGGCATGTTCGGTCGCTGATTTCATATATCAACGTAAACGGAGACATTCCAAACTTATTCCCCATGTGCGATTTAAGTACTTCAGAGATCATTTAATAGACACTTTTGTGTGAAATTTCTATGTTGCTTTGTGTCTATTTGGATAGAGTTTTGGATACCAGTATTTACGGTATGTTACTCAGTGAACACGCTACATTTAGTTATTATTGGTGGTTATTGTTTTACCCTGGACGTGAACAAACAATAATCACTAATCGGAATTACATGTAATATATTTCACTGTGTGACACATCGGAAGTGTAGCCTTCAATTCGATCGAAGTAGACAAGATGCGATGCAACAGATAAATTTCGCGTAAAAGAGGATATTAAATAATCAGTAAAGTACTTAAATCATACATGGGGAACCAATCTGTAATATCTTCTTTCCGTTGATATATGTTATCAGTGGCTGAAGATGCAGACGGGATAAACTAATTAGCATGGAATTGGGGCGAGGGAAGGGGGCAGATTTCGAACCACGTGAATTAGTCACCTTGTGTTAATTTGTAGAAGACGAGTGGGTGTTGTCAATAGTTTTTATTTTTTACTGACAGAAATGAGTGCATGTACTTGCTGCGGCTGTCTCAGATGCATTCTCAATTTAAAGAATGAAAAGGTAAATGACTAATAATTATTCACGCCTGCTGAAGATTAAAGTAACTTGTATAGAGTAAGCATCGTTTTGTATCGATTCTTCCCTCTTATATCGATATGGGTATCGATATAGAAAAAAGTATCGATACATCGATATATCGATTAATCGTTTCACCCCTACTTCAAGTATTCACGCATGATAATTCTAGCTCAGTAAAAATATTGTTCTGGTAGAATAAATTACTGTACTTCAAGTACTCATGCCTGATAGGTATAGCTGAGTAAAATGCTGTTCCGGTAGGATAAATTACTGTACTTCAAGTACTCACACCTGATAAGTCTAGCGCAGTAAAAATTTATATTCCGGTAGGATAAATTACCGTACTTCAAGTACCCACGCCTGATAAGACCAGTTCAGTAAAAAAGTTGTTCTCATCGGATAAATTACTATACTTCAAGTATTCACGCCCGATAGGTCTAGCTCAGTAAAAATATTGTTCTGACACACACTTCTAAAGAATATTTCTGTATGAACTATAGAACAAGTAGAAAATTAATTTTCATAACTCAAACTTTGAAAGCAGGTCTTTCCTCAAGCAATTCTTAGAAATGCTGGGCTTCAACTGATTATTCCAATGAAATAGCATTAGTCTTCCGTCCAAGATCTGCTTGTGTGAAAGCTGAATGCTGACGTGTATGCAAATGAAGACATAAAAGTTAATCTGCCTAAATGAAAATATACAAATAATTAAAATACCATCAACTGAAAATACTTACCTCATGGTTCACTATTTTTGTTGACTCGTGTATACAAGATTTGCCTCTCTCTGCATGTAACTGATATATGGTGGAAGTATTCTGCTGCATGGAAATCATTTCATAAGCAAAAATAGACATTCCACTACATTTAATGATGATCATTGTCTTACCTATGTGCCAAAGCTGAAATAGGGTGTTACTACATAAGCAGACTGGACATGACAAAATTAAAACAACAACAAAAAACAAAATATTGCACTATTGTGCACAGTTATTCCAAACCACATTATTGAATTGGTGTTTATGGATTTAATTTATTCGTGATCTCGCTTATTTGTTTTTACTTTGAACTCCAAGGAATTTATTTTCCTAATTATTTTTTTAATGAAGAAGCAGTATTAATTACGCTCATCCAAAGTAAAACAGCAGTTCCATGGTATTGAACACAAAATAAATGGCCTTATGACCACATTAATTCGTATTTCATGTTTTGTATTCTCTCCTTATATACATCTAAACACACTTCTGTTCACTCCACTTTAGCATAAATAATTAAAAAAATATATTTTTCGTTAGATTCTGACTTCGTCTCTCTATTATTGAATTTTCTTGCTTACTTTTTGTTGTCTTTTATTTTTAGTTTATTTGCCTGACTGTTTTAGTTCGTGGGGGGGGGGGGAATGAGTGTTTTTTAAATTGCTCTTTTTGGTTGTTTTATTTTTTATTTGTTTTAATTTTTCTTTCTTTCATTGCATATCGTGTGTTGTTTAAGTTCTGTCAATAGTTTAACGTTTGTTTTATGTTGATTGCAATTTCAGTTATTTTTTGCTGTGTTTTGTTTTGCTTTTATCTTGATTTTCTGTGCTGTTTTGCTTTTATTTGTTGCTTTGTTGGGGATTTTTGCTGTGTTGTGCTCTTTCTTGTTTCTTTTATTATTTTTTTCTGATTTATTTGTTGCTTTTTGTTGTCATGTTTTTGTTGCTGTTGGGTCAAGAAGTTTTCATCGAATCTATGTAGTCTTATTTTCATTGTGTGCCTTTTAATGTGACTTTTATGTGTGTTTGTGTTTGCAAAATGTGTGGGGTTTTACTATGCTTTAAGCAATGGATATTGTATTTTGTATTTTTTAATGTTTTAGAAAAGAGTGTTTTTCACTGCGTCCATTTTAAATATATGCTTTAAAAATGTGTCATTTTACAATGTGTTTTTTTAAATGTATTTTTGCGTTTTTAAATGTGTATTTTGTTTTATAGTTTCTAATGTATGTGTCTGTGCGCGCGCGTGTGTGTGTTTTGCTGTGTGTTTTTGAAATATTCCATTATGTGCGTTTCAAAAATAGTTTTATCGTTGGATTTTCAATGTGTATTTTTAAATGACTTATATGGCATTGGAAAATATGTTTAAACATTGTGCTGTTTTGGAATGCGTTGTTTTAAATGTGGCTTTACTAATATCTGTTTTGCATATCCCTTTTTTTTGAATTTGTGTTTATATGTGGGGTTTTTTTTTTGCATTTTTAATGTGTAATTTTAATCGTGAGTTTTAGTGCCTGTTTTTCAAATGTTTGTCTTATTGTGTGTTTTTATTTATTTTTGTATTTGCAAAATGCAGGAAAGGAAAAAAGTGGGTTCAAAAATACAATATGAACTATATTCGTGTTTGTAAAACACGTATGCCCTCACTGCAGACTAAAATTTAAAAATTGCTATTATTGCATGAAAATCTAATTAGTTCATCTATTTATGTGTGTAAACGTGCAGACCAACTTTCATATGTCTACAGCCTCTGCTGGTGAGGGAATGTAGAACAGACCGGATGCTCTGTCATGCATGTCGTAAGAGGCAACTAATGAAGTCAGAAGCCGTGGTGGCTCAGTATCAGCCCGGGTAGGCTACCGTTCTGTGTCCTTAAGCAAGGAACTCTACTCCATTGCCTCGGCACTAAATAATCTACTTGTGTTGCTGTGCGGTAAAAGACCAAACCAATTATTGGAATATCTTACGTGATTTTTTCCCAACTTGTGCCAATAAAGATTTTGTTTCAAACACACCAGAAACTTCCAAAATGTCTTTACAAAATTCCACAATAGCTATAATGTCGGGAAAATCTAATCAGGTTATCAACATCTGAGTAAAAATAGCACCAAGACTTTAATTTGCCTACCTCGTGTGCATTTTGCTTAATTGTACTAACACATTTTTATCACAAAAATATCAGTTCAGAAAGTTTAAAAGTATTTGAAAATCTAATCAGATCATGGCTATGACAAAATGTAAATTTCATGGTTCTAATTTTTTTTTCTTTTCTTTTCTTCTTGTTTATTATTATTATTATTATTATTATTATTATTATTATTATTATCGTCATATGAGGATTCATCCAAATCGTTCAGCTTGTGACTGTTATCGTCAGAGTTATTCGGTGTTACTTGTAGTGTATAGAAAAACCTTCTGAATGAAGATTTCCTATCACTGGACTTTGGGGTAAGCATTTTCTTCTGAAACACTGATGTCGATTAGTTTGGATCATTCTTGAAATAGTTGTGGAGTGGCCAGAAGAGATGTGAAGGACCATTGTATAATGAAGAATATCATCGGTGTATAAGACTCGTGAAACCATAAGTCAGTTTCCTTCCTCTTTTCCATTTTGATTCGTGAGCATATGCTTAAGTTTACGTTTGAAATATTATTAAGAAACAGACTAGGCAGAAACAAATATGGGGTAGAAGATGTCAGTTTGTTACTATAGTGAATAGTTTTATATTTCCTTCAGTTTGCTACGTATCATTTACGTTGCCACAAAAACTTCTGTAGCACGTTGTAATTGATTTTGAGCAGTGCTCGTATGTAATTGCATCTCCCTGTTCTCCCCAACCACTCCCACTGGTTATATGGTACAGACGCACCTGCAAATAACTTCAAAGGAACAAAGGAGTTCATTTTAAGGAAATATATCAGGCTTTCGAGCAGGAACAAGATCAGCCTATGTGGACGTGTCAAATTGTGTTCGATTTTTCTTAAATATGGTAACATACTTCCAAGGATAAATTAGATTCATCTTACAGCTTGCTGACCTGGTATTTTTGTGCTCCTGAAGATTTAATGCAGAAGTTTTTTAAAGCATTATATTTGGGAGTTGTGTCGTGTACTTTCAAGGCATTGCAATTTATTTAATTGGTTAGCATACGGTGTAATTATTGCTTCAAGTGTGCTATATCCTTTAGCATTCGTTTTTCCGGACCAGATTGTAAGGAACAAGAATATAAATACAAGTCCATTGAATCTCATTAATGAAAGCCTTCACATGTTCTCTAATAATATGAAAATGTAAATTTTCAGAAAATAAAGAATTAAACATTCGAATATTTATAAAAATGAAGGGTTTTTTGGGGGGAGAGGAGTTGTTTTGCTTTGTTTTGCTTTTAAACTACGGGTGTAGCACTGACAAATATATTATCATGGGAACATATTTCGAAAATGTGACAATGGAAAATATAAACATATTAAATCAAATAGCTGTAAAGTTCACTTTTAAAATTAAAAAGTAGCAAAAGTATATTAGAAAAATAACCAATTTAATGCACGAAGAATATAATACTGATAAGTATGTTTAAATATAGTAGAAAAGATGCGCATCGATAATTTTTTCTAACAAATATCTTGGCTTGAAAACAAACATCATGTTGTGATAAATATAAGCACAGTTTATTCCCTTCAATGATGTATAAGTCAATATCTTTAAAAAAAAAAAAAAAAAACATTCAGATTCTTATAACGAGAGTTTGAGTATTATTGGTGATTTGATTTTTCCATTACTGTAACTCTAAATTATTAGATTGAATACAAAATTGTTAATTTAAGTTCGAGATCTGCCGCCAGCAAAAGGTTAGCTGTTTGAATGCATTTTCTGCAGTATACCTTAATTACTTTATAATAGCTAATGTGTATGTGCATTTGTTTGTATGTGCCAATATGTTTGTTTTAGACTACTGCTGCTTATTAAACACTCATATTTAATCTTATTTTTTACTTTTAAGTTTTGCCTTGTCTGTATGTTTAGGTCTTATGTAAGTGACTATTATACACACTGTAAACTATCGTCATAGGATTATATTTGTTTTGATTTTATGTGTTTTAACTTGTGTTGTTGCAAAAGCCTTGTAGAGCTTATGTTATGTTAGTGTATCCAACTTAAAATGAAATTTACTTAAACTAACTTGAGGACACATGAAAAGTCAGAAACATATATGGTTCCAAAAATATTCAGGATTTTAACCTTAAACTACTGACTGAAGCTATTGTACGGAAATAAAACATAAATTTAAAATCTACTTTCAGTGACAGCAGCTATGAACTTGGACCTCTTGATGAACAGGGTTCCTAGAGTGACTTGTATCGTTTATCGCACCTTTTAAAGAATAATCTTAGAGTGCGTTGTAATAAAGCACAGCCAACAACTTAATACATTTTAAAAATACAGCACACAAAAAAAATGCATGCTCGCATGTTTTTCTTATTTCCCATGGATCAGAATTATTCGTGCTGAACCCCTGTCAATCAAGTATGTATTATTACAAACTTAAAAACTCTTTAAAGTGAAAACTTTAAGACCCACACAAGGCTTCTTTATCGCTACCCTTCTTTTTCGAAGCATGTTTTTACAGCTGTTGTTTGTTATATAAAATGTTCTTTACCTTAGTAAAGTGCATGGATTCTGTCAATACTCAATGAAGCATATTATTCACTTCCTTTTTCCAGCCATTTCCTAATTTGTTGGTTAACAAGGATGGCTCGCCCTTTTAGCTTTCGGACGAACTGGCCCTTTACAACTAACAGAGTCTGACATGCTCATTTTAGAAAAAGCCATGGCGATCCATCACCAGCATGCTACCTTTTATGATGAGCTACATTAATCCAAGTGTCATAGGGTTAATTAATCCTCTTTTCTAAACAACATATTTGTGCAGCACCTAACTGCAACAATAACACGAGGATAAATTTAACCAACATTTGTTTTAAACCCTATGCTAAATTTCAATCTAGTATGTATTATTACAAACTTAAAAACTCTTTAAAGTGAAAACTATAAAACCCACACAAGGCTTCTTTGTTGCTAATCGTCTATTTCGAAGCGGGATTTGACAGCTTTCGTTTGTTACATAAAATGTTCTTTACCCTAGTATAGTGGATGGATTCTGTAATTATATTTAACGAATGTTTTTGAAATTGAAAAGCACTCATGTATGACCTGTATGACTTTTATCAGAACCGTAATTATAGTCACCAGCGTGGTCCGTGTTATGGATTTATTGAGAGACAGAAGTTATGTTTTATTATGTTTTTCAGGTTGATAAGCGTTTATTCAATAGTTTTTGTGTGGAAAGAGATGTCTTCTAATTTAAATACTGTGACTAACATTAATTAACAACTAAGGTACTCATCATTGATGGTGAATACTAAACTCTGCGTCAGATTCCTGGGCAATATCACAGGACTTTTACAGTTCTACATTCCGATACCTGTACTGACTAAATATTTTTCATAATTAAGGAGTACCTGTCTGCGAAACAGCAAATTTCACTGCAAAATAAGTGCATTTCTTTACGGGCATACGTGTTGAGTTTTGTATGACACTTATGTGTTTGTTTGACACATACCTTTTTTAAAAGTTTAGTAGCCACTTTATTTATTGAAAACCTCGACGTTAAAAGATATATTTCAAATTTACACCAGAACAAAAATACTTGGGATTCGAATCGTAGCTTTATTTAATTAATTTTTTTTTATTATTAAGTTTGAACTCATTACATTTTGCAATCATTAGAAGAAACAAATTATAACTGATTTAAGTCCCTAAAATATGTTAAGTCAAACTTACAATCATTTGAAATTATGACTGACATAAAAACGTTATAAACTGTACTTACCACCACTTCTATTAAAAGAGAACAAATTGGGACTAGAACGCATTGTAAATGGGAGTTGCAGAAACTTTTTATCGAGGATATATACATTTCAGCACATGGCATCTGAGTATATTATCTACAAATTACAAATTTAAAATGGATCAGCTTTTTGAGACTTTTCTAAATTTGTTATACCCTGTATATATGCTAATAAGGTTTCACTTAACTTTTATTATTGTACTTATCAAAATGTAACCATATTAAAGTCTAGTATGCATATTTTAATTTTGTGTACAAGTTACCTGTACCACGTCTGTTACATGTTCTTTTATCATCATGTACCACATTAGTGTTGTTTTTAGTGAATAAAGCATTAATATCTCTCTCTCTCTCTCTCGCCACTTTACAACTTGCATAATCGCTATTTTTAACTTATATATCTCCAAACTGTTTAATGTGACATATTTTGATGTAGGTCTACAGGATAAATAACTGTACGCACCTTTCAGTAAATTAGAAAGTTTGAAAGAGTTTGCGGATTTTGCAGAGGATTGTTTAATTTTGCAGATTTTTTTTTTTGGTAGTCATTTTTAAATTGGTGGAATTTTCTTACACTGCACGTAAAGTGTTTTCGACCTTTATATAGGTATATTTTGTTTCCCTTGGTGTTTACATTTGAGTTCCGCGTGGTAATGGAGTTAAAGTAGATGTAGACAGTAATAGGCTGCTAGTACAGGAAATTGTTGTAGGGAAAATGAATCTGCTTCCAAGGTACACACAAACACACACTGTCACGAAATCGTGTGTACGAAAATGTGTATGCATTATATATGAACGGTTTCGTGGCGGCGTATAGCGTTACCCGGGGTGTATTAGTTTTAACTTCGGCGATTTGAAAAGGCGGTTGGGGTACCCGTGTATTCCTAGTTCTCGGGGCATGGATTTGACCAATGACATAGTACTTATAGTCTAAATTCTCTCTGAATCGTCACAATACAGATAAGTCTTGTCAGGAAGCCGTCCACTTTACAGAAGCAATCTTCAGCTGTAGAAGTATGTGAACATGAAAAACTGCATTCTTTCTTACTATCCGTTCTATGTGATAGAACTGTTTTATATACTGAATCTTTCGGAATTTATTCTACATTTTCTAGACAGTCGGACTTTTTTCACATAATGCCATTGAATTTGATAGAATATAGTCTGTTTCAGGTTAGAAATTTATAGCTGAACAGACAAGTTGAATTCAATGATATTTTGTACCCATTAAATGATGAAAAAATTGCGAGCTTTTATCATCCAATGCGATTATTCTTGAACCTATATGCCAATGTCATGATATGGGTGACAATCAATATAATACAGTATCATGCTTGCTGATAAACGATAAATTGATCATACTTGTTGATAATTCCAAACGTTGATTATATTTGTTGACTATTCCATACAATGATCATATTTTTAAATAGATCCATATATCAATCATATCTTTTGATAAATTCCATACATTGATCATATTTTTTAATAGATCCATATATCAATCATATCTTTTGATAAATTCCATACATTCATCATATTTTTTAATAGATCCATATATCAATCATATCTTTTGATAAATTCCATACATTGATCATATTTTTTAATAGATCCATATATCAATCATATCTTTTGATAAATTCCATACATTGATCATATTTTTTAATAGATCCATATATCAATCATATCTTTTGATAAATTCCATACATTGATCATATTTTTTAATAGATCCATATATCAATCATATCTTTTGATAAATTCCATACATTCATCATATTTTTTAATAGATCCATATATCAATCATATCTTTTGATAAATTCCATACATTGATCATATTTTTTAATAGATCCATATATCAATCATATCTTTTGATAAATTCCATACATTCATCATATTTTTTAATAGATCCATATATCAATCATATCTTTTGATAAATTCCATACATTGATCATATTTTTAAATAGATCCATATATCAATCATATCTTTTGATAAATTCCATACATTGATCATATCTGTTGACATACGAGATCATTTGAGATTATTTGTTGAAAATCCCTATTTTGGTCATATTCATTGAGGAACGATACATTTTGTTGTATCCATTGCTGAACGTTGTGCGTATGAGTAGGGTAGGGTTTTTCGTTGTTATTATATAGTTTATGAGATGTGGAAGGAATGTGTGAGTTAGGGTGTCAGGGATTCGTTTATCAATAATTTGCATTTATAAATAAACATCTCATTCACGTAATTGTGTTAAGTGTGTTCGCTAAATCCAATCCAACCCGGCTTCATCCTATTACACATACATACATACATACATACATACATACATACATACATACATACATACATACATACATACATACATACATACATACATACATACATATATACATACATACATACATACATGCATAACTTTAAACAATTTTTAACGAGCATACCATTGAATTCAAATAAAAGTACACAATATAAGCATAACAATGATTGAAACAAAATCATTAAAATAGATATAATGATTGAGTTTAAATTATATTTATTCCATGAACTTTGTCAAATGCAAGTACAAACATAGAATGTCGGGGATTCAGCAGAAAGCATGAGCTTATTGGAGCATTGTTTCCCCAACTACAACAAAATATATAATAGCATAAATCTGGTTGCTAGTTCAAGTGGTTATACAGAAATCGTATATATATATATATATATATATATATATATATATATATATATATATATATATATATATATATATATATATATATATATATTGTTGATGTTGATCTGGTGTTTTACGGAACATCAACACAAGTAGGTTATTTAGTGCCAAGGCAATAGCCGACACAGGCTGATCTGATGGTAGGTATCGAACCAGCACATATGTACGGTGTAGTTTCGATAATAGCATCTGTTATCAGGAAGAAAGAAGAAAAAAGAAAGAAAGAAAAAGACATTAGGTTTTAAAATATTAATGTTTTAATGGTGAGAGCAGTAAGGGAGTGTATATAAAATGTGATCTCTCAAAATCAAAATCTTCGCCCAGAAGACAGTTATACGTCTATGATTTAATCGCTTTTGTTTCCCCCTCAGGAAGCACACAAATATACTTTCTGAAGAAAACCATTGAAAGTAAAGCTTCTGCATATTTTTAAAAAAAGAGCCTTTACGTGATTGTACATGAAGGCTTTGATAAGATAACCATACAAAATTGGGTATATACGAAACTGTTGAACCAGATTGGAAGTTCGAAGTTGGGGCGGATAGAATCACCGGAACGGAGGTAATCACTGGAACGGAAGTAGTGACCGGAACGGATTTGAAATTCTGCATTTGTGCAAGATGTTTGTACTCAGTATTAATTTTTGTATTAGATTGTATAATCATAGCTCTAAATATTTATAAGGAAATTTGCGATACTGTTTGATATTATCTATTATTATCCTCAGGGGAAAAAAGTATTATTCATAATTTCTGACCATCTTGTTAGATCACTATAAAACGGAATCTCTTTTGTCCAAGAAAATTCATATTTTTTTTCTTTTCTTTCTTTCTTTTTTTAATGTCGATTAAGTAAGTGTCCATGTATGCAAAAACATTTATTATTATTTTCTAAACTGATTATGCATTAAGCTGTATTGAAAATAATTTGAGATATTTTTAATTTATTAATTTATTTTTGTCAGTAAGTGTGAATTCGGATCCATAAATATAAAATTTGTTCTCCTTTTTTAATGTTTACTTCGAGAGAGAGAGAGAGAGAGAGAGAGAGAGAGAGAGAGAGAGAGAGAGAGAGAGAGAGTAGCTGCAGCTGCTTGTTGGTGGCAAAGATCAGGTGGCGTTTCCGGCCAACAACGACATCCATCCTGAAGAACGGCTCACTAATGGCCGAGCTCAGAAATCTCTCGTCAAGCTGGAATAAATAAATATATATATATATATGGAAATAAACCACCTTAAATTGCTTTACTAAGATTTGAACAACAACAGCAAACAAAAAAAAAAAAAAAAAAAAAACAGATACAAAACGATCACAGACTGTGTACCGAAAAAAGATTCACTTACAGTAAAGGTTAGATCTCTTGGATCTTCTGGTCTGGTTAACGACCTGGTCCGGTTGACCATTCTAACGAGGTTCGGCTCAGCTACCCTGGATGCCTCCGGCTGTGATGGCTCATACTACATACCCCGGTTTTGATTTGTACGGCTGCTAACAACCCAAGAGTGTTAGTGTGATTATGGCTCTGGTGACTTGGCAAAAAGTCTGCTCCTGTCTGTCGCACGCATGCTGAGAATCGCGTATTCTTCCCACGCACACTACAACGCCACTCGATGGTTCCATTCTTTAGCACCCGCTTTACAACAAAACTATATCCAGCACTAGATATTAGCTTTCGTTTGCCTCGAGTGGATCCGGTGTCTACAACTTCAAATGTTATGCGCTCTTCAGCATCCACTGGCAGTTCACAATAAACAGTTTCATCCACAACCGACCTGAAGAAATGAGAAAAATCGTTACATGTGTGCATTTAACAAAAAATGAATATTTTACACGAAAAAATAAAGTATGTACGTGAATCAGTAAAATAATAAATGGTTACAAGATACCTAACAAGACCGCGTAAAAAAATAGTATTCTTTCAAATACAAGATGGTCTGTAGGATGCTGTATTGTTCGCTTCGATTTTTAACTTAGGCTTCTACTTATTCGGATGTCAAAGATCGGTGTGGGCGCTGAACGTCAAACGAAGAGGTATCGGCTCTACCATGCCTGTAAATAAAAATATGTCGGAACTTATCAGAAAATGTTGAACATGTACAAGCAATACATAGTAAACCACGTCAAACTAGATAGAATATGATATTTACTCATAAGGAGGTCTGCAAGAACCAGTATTTTTTTTTTTTATATTAAATAAAACAATATTCACCTTGCTGAAGTATTCTCTATATCAATAGAAATCGGATTTCTCGTGCTCTTCATCTGTCCCTGCGCTGTACCGTCCAATCCGGACCATGTATTTGGTATGGCGCTTAAGTCCATTGCGACAGTGTAACCATCTTCCTGCAAACAGTATGAATATTATCACATTTTTAAAGTGCACACAAAAATAATATCAAGCTAAGTGCTGACTTTTTCTGTGATTAGTGGTAAAGTGTTAACTAGCTGCTTTAACGTGTATCAGTTCTGAAAATATTTTGTTTCTACTGAAAGCTTACCTCAGGTTTTGAATTGCACGTGTCGCACACAAACTGAAAGGATATCTTTCCACGTCTAACAAGACCATACTTGTAATTTGTTAGACCTGTAAATAGAAACCGTTTTTCCAATAATTCAGTTAATTCCATCGCCGTTTTGTGATAAAATGTATTTAAAAAGACGTTCGATATACTGAAACGCGAACAATATCCTACAAGAAAGGGACACTATATACACTAAATTATTATAAGAAAATAACTAAATTATGTGTAATGAATGTTAAATTATGGATCGTAATATGATGTAGAAACAAACAAAAAATTAACATTCAAATTAATAAACTTAACCAATATTTTTATATGAAGGGTAAACATATTTGTTGGGAATGAGAGTTAAGAAATGTATAAATGTACACTAACTGTGGGGCGAAATGTCTTGGGCCGAAACGTCCATTGAAGTGGGGCGAAATGTCTTGGGCCGAAACGTCCATGGGACGAAACGTCTCGGTACCCTTACAATTTACCTATCAGTTATACATGGTAGAATAGGTACCGGTACATTTCGCCCCATGGACGTTTCGTCTTGATCTCCGCTCCTTCTCCTGCCCGCACCCTCCCCCCCCCCCCCCCCAACGCCGAAAATTAAGTGGTCGGTCACATAAGATATATAGTGAAAAACTACCATTGAAATGCGAACCGTGCGATAAAATATCTACTAACAATGGCTGTTGGAAGTGTAACAGGAATATGTTGAAGAGTCATACGAGGGTGCATACTGAAGAAAATTCATTCAAATGTGAAATTTGTCATAAAATCTTTGGCGAGAATGCTCATTTGAAGATGCACATAAGGATACATACTGGAGAAAAACCATTCAAGTGTGAAGTTTGTAATAAAATGTCTCGCGACGATAGTAATTTGAAGAAGCACATGAGGATACATACTGGAGAAAAACCATTCAAATGTGAAATTTGTGATATATTATTTAGCACCAATTGTCATTTGAAAAGGCACGTGAAAGTACATACTAGAGAAAAACCATTCAAATGTGAAATGTGTGATAAAATGTTTAGTGAGAATGGCAATTTGAAGAAGCACATGAGGATACATACTGGAGAAAAACCATTCAAATGTGAAGTTTGTAATGTACTGTTCAGTTATAATGGTCATTTGAAAAGGCATATGCGAGTACATACTAGAGAAAAGGCATTCCAGTGTGAAGTTTGTAATAAGATGTTTAGTTACAGCAACATATTGAAGTGTCATATGAGAGTGCATACTGGAGACAAACCATTCAAATGTGAAATGTGTGATAAAATGTTTAGTGAGAATGGTAATTTGAAGAGGCACATGAGGACACATAGTGGAGAAAAACCTTTCAAATGTGAAATCTGTGATACATTGTTTAGCAACAATGGCCATTTGAAGACACACACGAGAACACATACTGGAGAAAAACCATTCAAATGTGAAGTATGCGATATAATGTTTAATACAAAAGGACATTTGAAGACACACATGAGGAGACATACTGGAGAAAAACCGTTCAAATGTGAAGTTTGTAATAAAATGTTTAGTGACAGTAGTAATTTGAAGAGACACATAATGATACATACTGGAGAAAAACCATTCAAATGTGAAGTTTGTGATGTACTCTTTAGTGACCATGGTCATTTGAAGAGACATGTGGCAGTACATACTGGAGAGAAGATATTCATATGTAAAGTTTGTAATAAAATGTTTCGTGATAAAGGTAATTTGAAGGCACACATGAGGATACATGCTGGAGAGAAACCATTTAAATGTGAAGTTTGTGATACACTGTTTAGTCACAATGGCCATTTGAAGAGACACATGAAAGTTCATACAAGAAGAAAACCATTCAAATGTGAAATCTCTGATAAAATGTTTAGTGAGAATTTATAATTTGAAGATACAATTGAGGATAGATCTTGGTGAAACACCATTCCTATCTTAATTTTGAAATTGTTTAGTGAAAATGTAGGAATTTACACATTTTATAAAAGTCAGCTTGTCCAGGGCAAGCTGACTGGAAAATTGAACTTGCCCATGTAAATTTTGAGCTTGCCCCAAACATAATATCCCAACACAAGTAAAACAATAATATACAATAAAATATGGTATATTTTAAGGAAATCGCATTATATTTATTAAAATTTGAATTTGCTTTTTATCTTTGTTGGTACCTTAAAACCATATGCCGATAATTAAAGTTATCGGTGACATGCATCAAAATATTTGACAATCCGACAATCCGACTTTTTAAAATGATTTTTGTCCATTTAATTATTTGCCAATCAGTAAGCATGTATCAGTCTCCTGTAATTATTATCTAAACAACAGATCATAAACACCGCTTATGGGTGCTAAATTTTTGTAACATCAATCATGCTTTGAATGAAATCCTCCTGGTGGTTAATCATTAGAGATGAGTGCCTTTTATTTCCAAACACACTTGTCAAAGAAATCTCACAAGTTGTATTATTAACAATTAACACCTAGTCTCCAAAATATCGGTGACATGCATCAAAAAAATTTTGAAATGCTGATTGTTTTGAGTCATCAATCTGACAAACTGTCCAAGGCTAACTTAGGACCTGGAAGTTGGCGAATCTCGTATACGTACAAATATTATGATTAAAATGGAACGACAAGTTAAAATATAAATATTTATTCCTTATTTGTCAAAACTTGTTTTTAATAGTAAATATTCACATTATTACATCTGTGCGAGAAAATGCGAGACTGACCTTGACATCGATTACAAGATGGAAATGACATGTACAATAGATGAAAGAAACTGGCCAGTTACGTAGAAGAAGAATGCACTACATATAAACAATAAATAAAGGTGCTGATATATGTACTGTGGCAAGATCACTGGGTATAAAACTTACAGAACATAAAGCATTAGGAATTGAAGACGAACCCTTGTCCGTAAAATAGCTTGCACAGAGCTGTTGTTTGATGTATTTTACCCAAACCACTGACGTTAAATAAAATTTCTTGTATCTTGTATCTCTCTCTCAATTTTTTAGACTTCCCCGCAGGCTAATGCCTTGCAAACTTGCGCTTGCCCGAACCGAATTTGAGCTTGTCCCGTGAGTCAGGCAAGTGGATTTGTAAATCCCTGTTAAAATGGTAATTTGTAGAGAGACTTGAGGAAATATATTGGTATAAAACTATTCAAATGTGAAGTTTGTAATAAAATATTTAGTCATTGAGCATTATATTGAAGAGTAGTCACATGAGGGTGCATACTGGAGAAGAATCATCGAAATGTCAAAATTGTCATAAAATGCTTTTGTATCAGTGGTAAATTTGAAGAGGTACACGAGGATACATGCTGAGGAAATAGAACTAAGTACCTTTCCCAAAAACACACTGAGCCAGACAACCTGAGCTGACCTGGATTGGTATCAAACTCACAATACTTGGAGTACGAGTCCAATGCTCTACCAACTGAGCTATCTTCGCTATGGCTCAAAGAAGCATGAAAAAGTAATCACCATCATCTTCATTCATTTCCTCCATCAGAACTGGGTATACTTGCAACTGGAAGTGGACATGTGTAAAGTTAAAATACCACTTTAAAGAGGTTAGAAACCATAGTAAAAACAGGATTATTTTTTTTTATTAAATGCTGAGGGTGGCTAGGACCAGTTGGAAGGATTCCAATTTGGACTGGGTGATTAGAATATTGGGTTGGCTGTTCCACATGATGATGGAGTGGTGGGGGGGGAAACAGTTTGTATAGACAGTCGAGGTGGCTCGGAACTGTTGATACAGTAAAATCTGTCATGAGAGACCACCACTTCTGCCAACGAAACATGGTCTCTCATAACAGATTTGTGCAAAGGACCAGTTTCCAAGGTCAAAATTCAACACAGTTTAGGAAGGAAAAATATATACAATCACTGTACATTTATTGTATTCTTTATTCATTGTTCTTGTTAAAATATTGCATATATTCATGTGAAAATAATTTTATATAGCAACGTTCACATTTATATTTGAAGATCACATGTACATGTACAGTGAAACCCCGCTATAACGCGCCCCGCTATAACGCGAATTCGAATATAACGCGATCGTGGTGTGGCTCCCAAAATTTCGTGTATTCATTCGCACATGAAATTTTTTTTTTCAAAGTACGAGAAATAGTGTATAAAATGTATATGTTACAGTATCCTTTTGGGTAAGAGATCGCGTATGAATTCGAGTATAATACATTTGTGGCGTGGTTACTGAAATTTATATACATGTACATGTAATTTTCTCGTACACGGAATTTTTTTTTTTTTATTTAAGTACGAGAAATAGTGTATAAAAAGTTTATTATCATTTTGGGGAAGAGATCACGTATGAATTCGATCGTGGTGTGGCTTCTGAAATTTAACAATTTCACCAATTTCTTGAAGTGTTATGCCAAAATAAACATTATCGGAAATGTTACTTATTACTGATCCATGAGTAAAGTCGGTAAGTCTTCTTTGTGTTTGTCTTCAATTCATTCTGTATACACTCATTGCTCAAACAATAGCCGACATGTTTTTCTTCTTTAACTGCATACACAACGGAGCATAAGACAATGTTGTGGTTGATAAAAGATTCTCACGATTTAATAAACATCAAAAAACGTAAGCCGCCAACACGTGCGCTGGACTTCAATTCATCCTGTATACAATCATTGCGCAAACAATAGCCGACTTACGTTTCTTCTTTGACTGCATACACAACCAAGCACCAGACAATGCGGTGGTTGATCAAAGATTTTAATATGTGGGCGCTTATGTAGAGACTGAGATTGGGCGGCAAGATCAAAGATTGTCATATGTGGGTGCTTATGTAGGGACTGAGCTTGGGCGGCAAGATCACAAGGAGTTCAAATAACCACTCTCTGTTACTTGGCACTGAACATACTCGTGGCTCAATCAAAGGGTTGTCATGTGGGAAAACAAAGACGGATCGATATCAGATAGTAAACGGTGTTGATACCCTATTCATGCTATACATTAGACGTGTATACGTTGTTTTCTGAATAAAGTAATATATAGTAAAACCCCGCAATAACGCGACCCCGCTTTTTCCGTGATCGAATTTTATGGACCCCAAATATCGCATTATAGCGGGGTTTCACTGTATTAGCATACAAATTGCAAAATTAACTGAGTTAGTATTTATTGATCCTGTCTGTAAGTTAGCTTCACTTATTTCAATTACATTGATTCTTTCCTCCAGTGTTATAATGTTTGTCTTTTTCATTGGAGGTTCTGCCATTGTCATCAAGGTATTAATATTATTAGTGATTGGTTGTAATAACAACTGTAGTGGGGTTTTTTCAGGCTTTTGATAAATATGGAATATATAATTGAGGTGACAGTGACAGAAGACACATAATGAGAGTAAGGCTGTCAAATTCTACAGTATTTCTTTATTTTTGTACCAATGACTAATGACAAGATTACAAAATATTTCACAAAACAATTTAATAACAATATAGCAGACAGCAGAGACAACTTGTATGGAATGTTGCAAACTGTTGTTTAACTACATATATGCAGATGGAACATGGATGCCCCACTACAGTGACTGAAATGATGTAATTGCAAAACTTAATCAAGGTTTTATGGAAGGACACACAATGGTAACACTTTTGTTGTGGGACAAAACAAAAATAAAATAAAATATTTCCTGTTGGGTAAATTGCAGCAGATGATGTGATACTCAAACTATATCTTGTCACCTGAAAATGACCCTTGTATCAAAATCTACAAAATAATTTGATCCATTATTTTTGCTCGATATAAATAATAGTTATAGTAAATGCATATCCATCAATTCATATATAAGTGCCACCACAAGTTTCTAATCTTGGTAAGACAGAACACATACAGCAGATAGTTCATATTTCCTTTTCGATGAGTTTACATGTCTTGTATCGTAACTTGTATTCATAGATGCAGTTTAGCATACCAAAATTAGCTTTTGAATAACAGCAGTATTATTTTATTTACATTTTTAACACTCTATATATATATATGACTCTCTCTCTCTCTCTCTCTCTTGTGTCATATTGAAATTTTTTAAAATAATTCCTCTCTATCATCTATTTTCTCTTCTGATGTATCATATTTTTCCACCTCTGATAGTGACAAATTTATTGTTGGCACTATCATTGTGAACAAAATTAGTTGCTAATGCATCTGAATACCAAAAAGTATAATGGTCTTTGTATGTTCATTATGTTTTTGACAATATTTTTTGTATCCTATACTTAAGAAAGTTTTACTTTATAAAAGTCAAGTCTTTATGTTTCACAGGCAGCAATAGGGATTATGTAAGTGGAGTGGATGAGGGACATCTTACTGCAGATGGTGGAGCATCACCCCAGTCTCGCCTTCGACATAATTCAACCAGCAGAAAGCCATCCAGAGGGATCCCCCCAACCAGACTGGTGTATGCTCCATATGCCAATAGATTCCAGCAGAGGCAGAAAGAATTTGCTGCAGGAGTTCACCGGAACATTGCATTTCAACTTTGCCAATAAGAGAGTATGAATATGTCTATTTGTAACATAGGTGATACTATAATCAGCTAATTAGCCCTGTGAGATTGACATGTGATAACCCAAATAACTCTTCAGGTGGTGCTCTTGAAATGTCACTGCCAATACAGGTTGAAATTAGGCACCTTCTTGCAGAAACACCTGCTCTTGTGTTTATCTCAATTTTCAAGGAATGTGCAAAACTACAAAAAAAACTACAACATTTTTAAGTCAATGGAAAATTACTTAAATGACAAATCAAAACAAAGGCTTATCCCCGGGGATTAACAGTTTTGCTTGCAGTGGCACTGTTTACCTACTTAATTGGAGAGCAATTTGGTGATATCCATACTCATATATATATATATATATATATATATATATATATATATATATATATATATATATATGCATTAATTTATTGCAATGGACCCTTCTGAAGTACATCAGTGATGCAGATGAAAGGTCTTTAAAATTACTGCAATACTGGCATGCTGCATAATTTTTCATACAAATAATTTTATCTTACAATTAATACCTTAAACCCTAGCCCATATTTTGTAGCCCATATTTTGGTGGAATTTTCCATAGAATCTACAGTTAAACAGTAGCAGTAAAGAGCTAATCAATTTAGATCTATTTTGTCCAAAGGATAAGTGATAAGTCAAGATTTCCATTCATTTGTTCTTCACAACTTTATTACCTTGCATAGGTTAAGCTGGATGTATTTTCAAATCACTGAAGGTCTAGGAATTGTTCTTATTCTAGCGTGAAAATATTTGTATTATAAATGATATTAAATCTGAATATAATTGTACACAATAATTGTACTTTTTACAACAGGTGCATGTTTTGGACTAACAATACTTTATATTTTCCACTCTGTCCAATTTGTGTTCTATGTCTCTCTGTCACTTCAGATACCCAAATAATTTAAGTACCATAGTGATAGATACTACATTTGTAGACATTTTATCATTGGAAGACCAGGTGTCTTGTATGCGTTAATGTTAATTTCTTAACAACAGGATTATACAAATATAGTTCTCTATTCTGGTCTCTGAATTAATAACTGAACAGGTATGTAGATGTATTGTAATATTTTTTTTAACATTCAGTTGAACATTATTTCACAGGACATGCAAGTCTTGGTGCTGGATGAGGCAGTTCTGGCCCTGGCCCGAATGTATACCCGTGATGTGCTGGTTCTGCCTGAAGAAAAAGATCTGAGGAAAGCAAATCACAATGCAGCATATTGGCAGTTTGTGTTGTGGCGGCATGGTCACCTAGGAGAGGGTGCATGAGTGGTGATACCCAGCTGCTGTGTGTGGCACATCAGGGATCCATTTGGGCAATACACTGGATATATACCCACCAGACTTGCCTAGTGTCTGTGTGAAACAAGATCCTTTACAAGAATAGCTGTATGTGGTGGAGGAACAGGAGCCAGATGTTTTTCAATTCTTCTTACATCAAATTTATTAAGTTTTCTTTTCATCTTCTTTCCCACTGGCTCCCTCAACCTTTTCCCCAATACTGCCTTCATTAGTTGGGGAATGTGAGGATATGTTTTCTCGATTTTCATTGGTTATACAGTCCATCGGCCACTCTTGTTGTAGGATCTGTGGTACCTATAAAATAAGAAAAAAGAATGTAACATTTAAAATTAACAAGACAGCTTTGTGGTTCCAACTCTGTAAGTTTTATCCTCTAAATTTTCCATTTGTTTCTGTTTGGACAAAACCTTCTTAACATGATTAAACCAGAGATTGTAAGTAATTTTGTAATGCATGCATCTCTTCCTGATATTGAGACATTTTACAAAGACATTGACCTTGTATGTGGAATGAAGGAAGGTATCTGAATATTCAAGGGCTTACTGATTGTACATTTTAGTCACCTTTTCTATCCATCAAAGGGTTTGAGAACTAAGAACATACAAAAACATTTCAAGTCAAAAAACTTCATACACGTACAGGATTTTACAATAAACTTGATCTAAGGGGCAGAGGTGGATAAAGGTGCATGAATACAAAATGTCTTTGCTTATTGTTTATTGGTTGTTACGGCACTTTTAACACATTATTGGATATACCATCCTGAGGAAATGGGAGCTAAGTGCCCTTTCCAAAGACATACCAAGGCAGCTGACCCACGCTGACCCACACTGACCTGGGCAGATATGGAGCCTGAAACTCTTGCTTTACTAGTCAGTAGTTTAACCAACTGAGCTACTTGTGACTCCCCTTTGCTTACTGGGTGTCAGTGATGTTGTACAAATATCAATCCTCTCATTCTTAAGTATTAAAATGACAAGACTACAGACAAAAAACACCCTTCTTGAAGTAGATGAGGTCCAAAATAAGTTATACATGGGCCTCACCAGGCAAAACAACACATGGGGTAAATAAATTGAACTTGATCGGGACATTTTAAGCATGAATAAATGGCCACATTAGAACCTCATGCCAATAACACAATTTTTCTCATTTGTGTGACTTATTTTTGGTGTGTTTTTTTCTGCATTGTGGACATACATAAACAATTTTCAACAAAACAAAATCTACTCAGTTTGTTGCTATTGTTTGTATAAACTTGTCATGAGAAATGAAAGATATTCAATATGTTTATGTTTGTATGTGATTCTGTTTTTATTTTTTTCTCCACCTCAACCAAATTATATAAGCATTTGTTTATGCATGTTTTCTTAGGAGAGCGCAATACATTTTTAACATTTGCTGATCTCCATACTGCTTACACAACTTCACCCTGCTTGTTCAAAAGCAGGGGCCTGTGAAAATGAATGTTATGGTCCAGGGCTGCCATTAAATTCCTTGCCTTGTAAACTGGAGCCATGTATGCAAATCATTTGGTGGCATACATTAAAATGTGCTGTTGGAATATCTCCAGTTCAGCAGTATTCCTATATAAAATGTACAGAAAAATTATCTTCCGAGTCCCCAATATGTATCTCTCTGTAGTGGATTAGAATGAAAGACAATAAAGGATCACAATATGTTTCTACCTGGTGTCATTGTTGAGTAAAACTGAATCACTAGGAAAATTACTAAGCCATTTTGGCTTCCAGTCCATGTACAATTGACAGCAATAACCAATTTTTTCAAATACATTTCTATGCTCAAAGAAATAAACATTTCTCCAACTGATAAAACTCTCAAGAACAACCAGTAATATTTTATGTCACAAAGTGTGTTTTAGATTCATTATTATGTAACCATGTAATACACAGTGCTGAAACATTTTCTAGTAAACTAATAATTTTTTCACAACCATTGGTTCACGTTTATTGCTTCTTTCTTAATTTTTTTGTTGTCTTTTTGTTTATGAACTGAGTTATTATCTACTTACCTATTATTATTAGTTATTATCTACTTACCTATCTACCTTTCAATGTATTTTGCACCATCCATTCAACCATCTATTTCAATGTATTTTGCACCATCCATTCAACCATCTATTTCAATGTATTTTGCACCATCCATTCAACCATCTATTTCAATGTATTTTGCACCATCCATTCAACCATCTATTTCAATGTATTAGCTTGGTAAATGTGATACCCGTACACATTCTTACCTAAAGGGCAAGTAATAATGAACTTTGTTCATGAATCTTAGATTCATGATAATTTAATTCAATTTTCTGATTGCGTCACTCCCTTGCTCTAGCCATGCCTTCTCTCTCTCTCTCTCTCTCTCTCTGTCTCTCATCCTCTTCTGTCAGTGGGTCATGCCTACATGCACTGGGACCTTTTCCCTCCATTTGTGAATGTTGCGTACATGATGCTTAACACCATACCAGATATTCTGAAAAACATTGTTTTTAATATTCTAAAGTGGTTGTGGCAATTATGGAGATATTTTCATATTATCTGTCTGTAATCACAGATCTTCCTAAATCATAAAAAACTGGTAGCTATTTTACCCTTGTGGTAATCATCTATTGCAGGAATATCATTCTGATCTAAAGGCCCTAGGGTCTTTACCAGTAGATGGAGGTAAACAGAGGTTAAATTATCAGTTTTACCAAACATTACATTTTTGAGACATTTTTAAATATAATGTGATAATACTGAAAACATTCAGAGCAGGAAGATGCATCATAGATTTGACACACTTTGCATTTTTACCACATATTCGATGTTTAAGAGTGTCTGTGTGTATTAGTGTATGTTGTTTTGTGAAAAAGGAAACAGAGAATTTGGGGATGGATGAAGTCAGTGTTTAAGGCTATGAATCCTACATTTTATCACAAGATATGTACAGGTTTATCTAAAAGATCATTACAGAACGATCTTTTAGATAAACCTGTACATATCTTGTGATAAAATGACTGGAAAATCACGATGAACAAAAGCCTCTAATGAATGAAATAAAGAAAGACATGCAGCAATTATGAAAGAGCCAAAACTGTAATGAAAAAAATGCATATTTATAACTCCAGTTAATTAGCACTCATAAGAATTCAATTTAAGTCTTATTATAATGTTAAAATATAAATTATTTTCAATACAAAATATTTTCTTCAAGTAAAACACACCTTAGAACTTTAAGTTTGGTAGTCACCAATAAATTAATAACTTATGATTTCACATGGAAATGAGAACAATGAGAGCAGCATGGCAGAAATTTTGCCAAAAATTAAAATGCATTAGTCACATACCACATACTGTTTTAAATGAAAAAAAAAAAATTTTTGAACATAATTGCTACTACGTAATGGTATTTCAGTGTACTGACACAAAAATATAACTTACCAAGAACTCGCTATATGTTGTAGGAGTCTTGGCTGAAAACTAGAAATGGTTTGTTATGTGGTTGGTCCATTTCAGCAGCTCTGCACATTTCTTGTCATGACCAGCCTAAACAAAAAGAATGGGAATGTGTGCAGAGAGATACATAAATGGACTACAAAACTCACGTAAATAATGCACCACATAAATTTAACTTTATATGGTACATATTTGAGATTTAGATGATAAAGAGAGAAGAAAAAGGTAATCGGCTGAAAAAAGTGACAAACTTCAACATGCTTTTACGTTTAGAATATGTTTTCCAATGTTCTTGGCAGCATGACAGATGTCATGAGAGTGCTTCACATCTGGATATGTTCTCACTACAAGAAAATGTATGGCAAATACAGAAATGAGTGCATTTATGCATAGCGATGGGCATATTCGGAACAGTTTACAATCATCGTACCAAGATATTTCCAACTTGATAAAGAGACAGTCATGACAAAATATACTGATATATCATTTACTTTTGCTGATGTATCTATAATAATATTACAATAAAATCTTTATATATGTTGAATTCATAAGACATTGTACTTGCTTTATTCATGGTAATTTATCATCTTGTACATATGTCATTAAATAATTATCAAAATGTAACTATCCTTCAAAGACACAGATTGAAGATTACTACTTAACTTACTCATAACTGCTCTAATCCCTTGATGAGCAATAGTCATGACCTCCGTGATGTGAAGCCCCTTCTCTCTCAGCTTGGCCATGCTAAGCTGAAAGGTGGCCTTCTCCATCTTGGATGACATTCTAGCCACAGCCTGCTTGTCGATTGTCTCTACTGAGACTATCTTCTTTGTCTCATTGTCCATAAATGTATATGAACAATACTGGGCAGAGTGCCCGGGGAGCCCATCCTGCCAACCACATGTAATGAGACAATTTGTATATTCTAATTAGTATACGAACAGTACTAAGAAACATTTATTTAGCTCTTCTCAAGTGTATCAGAACTAATGGTAATTTTCCACTCTGGAATTTGTTCGACTGCTTTGTATTTGTTTCATTTTGAAAATGAAAACTTATAATTACTTAATTCAGCATTAGTCATAACCATGGAGCTTAAATGCAGTTATCTACATCACAACAGAATTACCTTGTCAAAATTGGAAATAGATAATCTTTGTTTTACTACCGACCAAGTGGCCCAAACATATGATCGGTAACTTCTGATGTAATATTACAACGCATTCACTGTGTCACCGGTTTTTTGTGACATCATGAGGTTATTGTGAAATGGGTGTTGTTTTGCAAGCCCCGAATCTCCACTTTTAGGCTCAGATATACCCCCATGATCTAACCAAGATGGTGTTTGTTAGTGACAATTGACAACTCATAGGTATAAACCATTGCTTAATTTCAACACAACATTCACAATTGAAAGATGAATGTGTATCTTTCTGTGCATTTGTAAGTGTGTGTGTGCGCCAAATTAAATACAAATGTTCATACCCAGTAGAACGACATCTTTCCCTTACAATGATTGTAAAACCTCCCTCTGGTGCTCTTCTCAGAAGTTTTCAATGGTAGGGACGATGTAGTGTTGTTGCATCTTATGGAAGGATGAGGCACTCAAAATTTTTTGATTTATCATCTTGGCCCACAATGCCAATTTACTATAGTTGTTCCCAGCCATCACTAGAGCAGCTGATAACAGTAGGTCCCCACTATGTAGCCTTCTGTTTAACAGGGGCTGTGAACACTACTTGTAACTTGTGTGGCTAGCACTACATTCTTGAAATGTATGACCAATTACTTCATAAATATATAACACTAAACTGCATGCCATTATTTAATCAATAAAAGAACCAGGTTACAAGAATTAATACTGATATTAGTCATCATTTTTAGGAAGTCATTCTATTTCAGACTATGCATATTTCATCAGTCATGATCTCGACATAAACATACTTGTTTAACCAGTAATTGCAAGTAGGTTGCAAGGATCAAAATAATAAATTTTTGGGTCAAAAGATCAAAGTCACATGGCCTTAAAAATGGAAAAATGCCTCTTCACAGTATGTTTACCTTTATACCAGATTCCTTGACCAAACTTTGTAAATGGATTGCATTTCACATAAGAAAGACACATGTTAATTTTTTAGGAGCAAGATTCTGGCACATCTAAGGATTTTGTTAAAAGCAAAACATGAGTTGTTTGATAGCATTTGCTGCCATATTTTAAAGTATATGTAAACTATCAAAAATTAGATTCACTGCTGATTCCAACAAATTCTGTAGTGATATTAGGATTGTACTTGCAGTCCTCCAATTGGCATTTGTCAAATTTGACCTGGGCAAGTTTGAGCAACTGCCCCAAAAAGGTTATGCAGACCGTGTCTCTCAGCAGGCTGTCAAGACCTCCCCATCCTTCTCCATCTCTTCATCATCACTCTGGTCTCCATCCCCCTCTAGCCCAAATGCAAATGCAAACTGTCAATATTGTCTGGCCTTTGCAAGAAATTATATATAAAGATTTTGTGATCAATATCGGAACCAACATTAGAATTTTTTTATAATAAATTGGAATTCCATTTCAGTAAACAAAACATCATTTTCAAAAGAATTCAAGCCATTTCAAATTGCAAATATTCACATGCCTGATATCCAAATTTATCAGCATTATTGCATACTAATGAAGATATTTCATGATGTCGTAAGATAAATAATCAAGAACTGTGTGTTGTACCACATTAATGGCATGTCTACTGGTGACAATAGAGTCATAACTGAAAATTAGTACAAAACATGATTACATCATTTAGATGTCAAAATTTGGTTCATAGTCTGGATCATCCGACTCTAACTTGTCATCATATTCTGCTTTAGAAACTATAATGCTCAGTCTGGTGAAGATACATGATTATTACTGACATTCAATGGTATACATGCTCCTTTGCTGTTATAAATATTATATTATATATATATATATATATATATATATATATATATATATATATATATATATATATATATATATATTGTTATGTATGATGTTTACATATTTATCTTTGTCCTTGATTGTAGTGTTACGGAATTATATATATTTTTCCTTTTACTAATGGTATAGTTTATTATTTTATGATCTCTGTTCTTAGTCTAAACAGCTGTTGTCTTATGAGTATACATACGGTAGGCTCGATCAATATTTCACCTAGTTGCTTGTAGCTTTAGTCATGTGACGTATTTTCCCTGCGTGATGATGAACTTTTGACCTAGTTCTCATACTTTTAGGAGTAAACATTATATTGACCAGGAATTCTAGTTTAAGGTCACATCCGAAGAATGAATCGTGTTTACTAGAAGGAAATTATTTCAAAATACCCAGTTGTTTATCGAAGACGTAGTTTGGGTTTTCATTTCTTTTTGCGCATTAAGGCTATATATATAGGAAATAATCCTGTGTTTAGGCATTCTTCATAGATACATAGAGATTGAAAGGTCATTACGAATTTGATTCATTTTGAGTGTGGGATATTATTCCTTGGATATTTATTAATTAATACAGTACATTTAGGACTCAGTACTGTGTCTTCAATCTGAATTATTATATAGCTCCATGGAATTATTGGAAACATTTCTAGAACTTGTGAGATTCCAGATTCACAAGGATTACTAGGATTAACTAATTCTTATTAACACATTAGTACAGTGCAGGTTATTTCATTCGGAATACTACATTCGGAATAGTTGGATTAACATCCGGAACAGTGAACTTTAAAACAATTTAGGACTTTTAAGGATATTCTATACTGCAAGTTATTTTTAATTATTTCACTTTAATTGTTTGTTGAAATATTTTAATATTTTAGGAAATTAAAGATTTGTATTTTAAATCTTGAAAGCTTGTTTGAGTATTTTCTTTTGTTACATAACCCCTAGTCGTAACAGTCGAATTTAAAGAAGTTGTGTACTTAGATTAGAGTTGTTTACTTAGAATTTGAGGTCAGGAATGCTTTTGTTTACAATTAGATTGATTTTTTCCACTAGAATTACTGATATTTGTCATGTAGGTATATGATTTTCTGTAAAATTCTGTCAGGTGACTTGTGCTTATATATAAGGAGTTTGGTTAAACAGTAATTCATTCCTGCTCTAATGGTCAGTCTATGAAGAATAATTTAAATAATCATATGTTCAGAGTTGTGTTGTGAAAATCTGAGCAAATTTAGAGAGAGGAATTATTTATTTAAAATATTCATTGGATTACTAAAGTGATCATTCTCATTTTGGATTGATAGACGATTTTGTGATTTTTGTAATTCATTCAAAGATATTCTGGATTATATCATTCAGGCATTTTAGAACATTCAAGACTACTGGCACACCAGGACATTCAAGACTACTGGCACATCAGGACATTCAAGGTGATTGGGATTCATTAGGAACATTCTATATTTAGGACTTGTGATTAGGACACTTAGGATTATTGGATTATTTGGGCTTCAATTCACGTTATTGAAAGTGTCTTTTTGAATTTTCATTTTAATTGTCTAGAAATAAATTGCTTGTTGATTTTATGAACATTGACATTGTTGGTTTCACTTTCTTTCTGTTACATATTTTTAGGTCATAGAGTCGTAACAATATGTGTGTGTGTGTGTTTGTGTGTGTGTGTGTGTGTCGTGATTGGATTTTACAGAAGTTCAATATATTTCAGTAATGTATCCCCATCAAATAGATTAACTAATGTTATTGCCTATTTGTTGGTACATAGCTATTTTCATTTTAAAACAAAACATAAAGAGAGCATTAGGACATTGGAACATCACTACTATATGAAAGGAACGGATGCTTTTTTTAACAAGCATCATTTAGACTACAAGAAGGAATAATGTTACAAGTTGCTTGTTATTAAATATGTACACTTTTAATGATTTTTGCATCATGTATTATTGTGACAGGTCAAATCATGAAATACATTTTAGCAATACAGAGATTTTTACTATAAAATCACATCAGTTTAGCAAAATATATTATGAATAATACACTGTCTTTGGTGATTTTTATAAGTTTACAAGTATCTTCTGTGCTCACTACATTTGTATCATTTACAGTAGTTAAGAACTGACTTTCCTTCAGATCAATCAATATACATTGAATGTTTTGGACTTTTTGTGTTTGCAATCCATAAATAGTGATCAATTTTGTGTGTGTTGCACACTTACATAGTTTCATGTGAAACCCATGATTTCACAGCAAGTTCTTCTACACCAGCGATGCCAGATTCACTGAAAATTACCAAGAAAATGAAAAATATAATTTGACTCAGAAGCAATGTTGAAGTCTATTCTATAAGATTTAAATGAGTACAAAATGCAGCCAAGTCCTAAACAGAGTCTTTGTCTTTGTATGAGAAAGAGAGCAAGAGATGGTTCGCACAAGATTGAATCAGACTAGAAATAATCATTTCAAGCAACATTAAACAACACAATAACATAGTTTTTATTCTACTTTAGTCGTAAAGTCTCCTTCACTTACCTTATTTTATGCCCATACATGCATCACCTTTCCAAAAAGCTTACAGCAAAGTTTATCTCTAACAATCTTTACACAATCATACACGCACACTTGATGGATAAACTCGTGGTTTCTGGAGTGGGTTTTCATTATCTTTTTGGGGGGTTGTTGACTGATCTTATATAAACATGTTAAGTTTTACTTAGAATGTTTTTCTTTTGGTATATTGAGGAACATTAACACATGGTCTTGGTACCATGATACATTAATACTATACTGCATATAAAATATATCTTCAGAGACCACAACTTATGCTACTGAACTATGGTCTCTCATTAGAGGACAGACCACTATTCAACTATAATTTGTGCAGTGAAACTCACGCTTCTCAATACAAGCTGTCTCCAGGAGCAGTTTTTTTCAAAGCATGTTTTACTGTACTAATAACAGAAAATAGTAGGTTATGATTATTAATTGCGTAGGAAATTGATAATAAATGTATCTTACATTCTCTACTGATGATAAATCTGAAACTTTGGGTGTAGAGTATCTTTTAAGATATGCAGCCCCTGGTGAATAAGTTGAGGATTGGCCTGAGGGTCCTGTCTGTTCTAGTTGTCGTCCTGTCTGCATTCCAGGATGTCTGTAATACCTATCAAGAATAATACCCTAATAAGGATTACAATTAAATCTTCACATCAAGACCATCTATTGCATAGGAGAAATGCTATATTAATTGTAGTTATATATGTTATAAAGTATTTTGTTCTTGTATAAAATAAACCAGACTTGTCAAATGTAATTGCTTTGGAATGTGATTTTATTAGGGGTGAGCACAACATGAACTTTTATAAAGAATAAATTTCAGCACTGATACAGTAAATAAATAATGTTTACTTTCATTTGTTTCACAAGTAAAGATTTTAGCCACAGCAACTCAATGACAGGATGAAACCCTAATGCTTTGTCTTTGCTACATAATACTATTACATTACATTATATCACCACCCACCCAAACTGCTGCAGAAACATATTGGAGGGGTGGGGAGGGGTATAACCCAAACCCATTTCATGTGTTTTCCTGCAGTGACTGCACATATACAATATTGGTAAAAAATATTTGAAAGTGAAACAGTAATGGAGATTCTTATAGCTTTCAACTTTGACCACTTCTAGTGCCCACAGGGGAGTGGACCCAAAATGTCTGCTCTTTATCAGATTGTTAAGACACAGACAAGAGAACTACCAAGTTTGGTGACTACCTCTCAAACCCTAAAGTTAGGACACAGGAGGAGATTTTTACATTTCAGACTCGTGTGATTATTTAAGGAGCCCGAAAACTAAAACACCAGTCAGTGTGGTTTATACTCAAGAAATCGGCTGTCAGCAGTTGCTTGGCGTCCTTGAAAAGAGTGTTAACTTCGTATCACAGCCTAAGAGGATGATACGCTGCTATCATTTTCCGTTTGATAAAATGCATTACTCTGCCTAGTATGTACAAGTATTATATCTTTAACGGCATAACTGACATACATGTTTTACAAGTCTGTGTCGTATGCTTACCAATTATCATCGAATAGCCATATTTCGTGACCTTAACGTGAATTTTAACGGGTTCGTTATAATATTGTGATAATCTATTCAAATAGCCATAGAAAGTGTTCAACTTCATTTAATCATCGTTTTAAAATTTGTGGCATTCATGTAAATTAGTTCAGAATTACTGTTTTTCCGAGCGTGTGTAAGTTTACTTATTTCCGGAAGAGCATCCATGGTTCGTGACACTGACTAAAAAGTCACGTGGCATATGACTGGAATGTGCCAGTTAGACCAAGGTATGGATATTATTAGTTTATAGCATCTCCGTGTTTTTGAAATAAAAACATATTATTTTAAAAATGAAATTTTTTCCCATTAATTCTATATGCAGTTTGTGCACTTACATTACTGCTTGCTTGTTCTTTACAATATAAATACATGACTCAATAGAGAGAGAGAGAGAGAGAGAGAGAGAGAGAGAGAGAGAGAGAGAGAGAGATTTAAAAATAGACACTGGTGAATGGATACATATTTTATTATAATATATTCAATATCTTTTCATGTAGAATATATGTTTATTATGAAATAATATTGAAACGAAAAAGTCCGTAGTGAATATACATTTTGAGTGTAAATTTTTCTTACGTTGTATAAGAACCCCACACGATTAAAACCAAATATTTACATTGGCTATCCCGTTGTATAAATTCCCAAAGTGGGTTTTCCTGTTCAAGATATGTAAACAAAGCCATCATGTGATTGGCGGATCTATCTTTAGCATATAATAGAAAATTCAAGGTCAGAATGAAATATAGATTTTTATCATGATTTTTTTAAAATTACATGAAATTACCTGTTTGACTCTCAATTTTTCTGAACTTACTTATAAAATACTTCCTGTCACTCTTAAAGAACGCTGGTGACACAGTTGATGACGTAATATTTTGGAAACAAGCGTATTAGGTCGCGAGAAACATGGCGCACGATTGAAGGATATTTTTAGGCTGTTGGACGATAATAAGGGAATCCGCAACAGCTGGGTTTGTCTTCAGCCCAAGTTCAACCTTTAAAGTATTCCAACGCCCCAGCTGATCACCAATATTCACCCGAGTCTTGTTTTTATCTATTGCACACTTTTCGATAGGCTTTTTCTTCTCAGATCCCCTTAAAAAGGCGGGCCTACCTCTCTTCCTTCCCTCTCCAATCAACTTGTCTGCCATGTACGAATGTTGTTGTTATTAGATTAGTCATTAGCGGAATATGTCGAATGTATGACGTCACTACTTTTTTAGCACTCCCGAAAAAGAACGAATTTACGAGCGACTTCGGCGACTAATTAAGAGGTGGCACCTCTTAATTCTAAACTGAATATTTGAACGTCGTATAAACCTAACATCTTGATTACTTTAAAGAACAGTTAATGTCAGATAGATTTTTTTTTTTTTAAGTTTTTAAAAAAAAATAATTTCTTCCCTTCCAAACTTTACTTATGTGGGAATAATAGTGAAAGTTATGAAAAATGGCGCTCTGGGGGCTTTAAATAATTTACTTTAAGGTTATTTCTCAATCTCTGTTTATGTTATAATCACCAAGCTTGATGATTATATGTATCTCTATTAGTACCACATCCTTAAATCAAAAGAAGGTCATAGTGATCTCACATTTTAATGGCTGATGTTAAGGTTTTTGTGTTTAGCTCAGAATAAATTGGTTTTTAGCACCTATTATGCTTACTATTATCCCTAGATCGATGCAGCTTGAGTGTATACGTTCTCTGTAAGAGTACTACACCCTCACAAAAAACATGTGACTGTAACCCATATTCATGCTGAACTGACTTGGGTTCAGTCTCAAGCAGTTTTCATGTCAGAATCATTAATTATATGATTGTACACATCTCAGTTATTACCACAACCATACAGCAATAGAAGGTCATTGTGATCTACGTTTCACATTTTATGGCATATGTTCAGATTTGTATTTAGCTCGTGACGACATTGTTTTTTTTTTTGTTTTTTTTTTCTTTTTCTCCTGTATAATAATTTTATACCTGGAATTATGAAATATTATGAAATTTGGTGAGAAGATGCATCTTAATGTGTACTACATCCATATTCTTCAATTAGGTAGCTGTGGCCAATATTTTCCACTTCACTGACTTTTGTTCAATTGATGTTTTTATACTGTTTGTGATTGTTTCAGTAAAATAGGTTATTATTTACATCTCTCTTAGTATTACACCCATACCATAAATGTCACTGTAATCTATATTTCGTATTTTACTGGCTTTAGGTTAAGATTTTGCACCTAGCTCCTAGCCACATGAGTTTTTGGAATGCTGTGTACATACCCCATCCTATCTAAAATCATGGGGATGCATCTTCGTGAGCACTAATACTTCATTTCAATAGCAGGTCATCATGGCCCATATTTTATGCTTCCCTGACTTGGGTTAAATTTTGTGTCTGATGTTCATTTCTCAGGCACTGTACACAAAAGACTCATGAAATTGATGATGACATGAATCTCTGTTACTACCACACTCTTACAATATTAGAGGCTCTTCATGACCTATATTTTTACATAACCTTTCTGTCCATTTCAGTTGAAAGTAGAAATAAATATGCTTATTCACTGGCACACTTTCCATAATAACGACTATGCATTAGATATTGTGATATGCTACCCTCAGCAGGTTAAATGTGGATTGTATATGTGAATTAATATAGGCATTAGATAAGTGGATTGCTTGCTGCACGTGTTTTGTGGAAGGTCTCACCTGAAGTACTTACCCAGATAATTATTGATGCATGAACTATATTTGTACTGCTAGCTGTCACTCCAAGGTTACTCAAAGCCTGTAGATTTCAGACACTAAAATCTGGTTTCTTTTGGTGGACAATGATAATATCTTCTCAAGCAGAAATTTTAAAACATGACTTAAAAAATGTATAATAAATATTTGCTTTATGTCTTGTATGCCCTATTATAGTAGGGAGTTATGTAGGTGGGTGGATGGTTTGGTAGGTAGGAAGATGGTTGGTTTCACAGTATGTCAGCACAACACTAGGCACATAGTGCCAAGTAAAAGTTAACATTTTAGATTTTAAATGGGTTAAAAGCTACAGTGTAAATACAAAAGATTGAAACAAAATCTTTAGTTAGAAAAGGGGCCAATATCACTTTAGTCTGGTTTTATTTTTGGCTAAATTCTACAATGGCTACTGAAGACTAGTAAAGATAGAGATGATCATTGATTAACCTCTAGTTGGTGATGTTGTCAATGTGCTTACTTTTGAACAGGTCACTAGAGATGGTGACTCCAAGACATTTTCTTATTACTAATTGTCTTTAGCATGTGTACATGTAATGTATAGTTGATAATAATTGGGTGGTACTTATTGGTAATCCTTAACATTTCACATTTATCTGGGTTGGAAGCCATCTGCCATGTGAACTCCAACTCCAGCAGATTGTCAAGATTCTTCTGAACGGTAGTACAATCCTCAGTGGAATGGATGATTCTGTACAAAAAACAATTGTCCACAAAGAGTCTGGTAGTAGATGTGTTGTACTCTCTGGCAGGTTATTGAGATATGCCAGAAATAGGAGGGGACCCAAAAATGTGCCCTGGGAAATGCCTGATGTGACTGGTGCAGAGGTGGACTTAATATCATCTAGAATACCTTCTTGTGCATGATTATAGAGAAAGTAAGCCACACAGCTAAGTGTGTTGTTCCTCAGACCATAGTGATGAAGCTTCTAAAACAGACGTTTGATGGGGTAGTCTGTCAAAGGCCTCGGAGAAATCCAGTAGGATGGCATCTATTTGCCGGTTGTTACCAAAGCCCTTTGCAAAGTTCTGTACAGAGGGGATATGTTAAATATCACATGACCTTCTTTTCCCAAATCCATGCTAGAAGTCACTAAGTATGTTGTAACGTTTGAATTGTGACATAAGAGAGCTGCAGGTGACGCACTCCATTGTCTTACATATAAAGGAGGTCAAGGATATCGACTGATAGTTTGCTGTTGTACAATGGTTTCCCTTCTTGAAGATGTGGCAAACTGGATTGCACACAGATTGTATATCTGAACTGCATTGGAAATCCAGAGAAATTCCATTTATTTTTTGGCTGTTGAATTTCCACTTGTGTTTATATTTGTCTTCCTTATTTAATAATATGCATTTCATGCAGACATTCAGCACTCTCTTTATTAAATAAAACAGCAACAAACAAATCACAATTAAAGTTTTTGGATTTGGCTAAAATAACTGAAATCCCCTTAAAACACTATTGAAACAGCATTAAATTAGGCGAAAAACTGTAAATCAGTTCTACCTTATTAGGAAATTATTAAAGGGGTTTAAAATGATCTTTGAATAGATTTTAAATGGTGTCTTTGGAGGTTTTGCAATGGATTAAAAAGGATGCATATGAACTAGATACTGGGTGGAATAAAAGTAGTGTTTAAATGCTGATTTTGGTTTCTCATATATGTGACATATATGGACATAATTAGGATTTGATTATGTAAAAACTTTAATGTGAATAAACTTTTTGAGAGATTTGTAATTTGTTCAGTTTTCTCTTTCATCAGCCATTCAGTATATATGTAATGCTTCTCTTGATTTTAATTATTGTACTTATCAAGATGTAACCATATCCAAATTTAGTGTGCATTCCTGAATACATTTGTTGAAATCAATATTTAATTTTTGTACTCATCAAGATGAAACCATATGTAAGGTTAGTTGGCATACTTCAGTACATTTGTTGAAATCAATATTTGTATATGATATGTTACAATAATATCTCTTGGCATATTCTTTTATTCTCATGTACCACATTAGTGGATGTTCGTACAAATCTGTAGCATCTCTGGCTTTGAAAGCGTTTGCGATTTTGTGGATGTTTTTACTCATTTGAATTTGGGAGTGAACACTTACTGAATTTACTAAGTGTTTTTTTTTAATTTTTTTTTAGATGGGTACATTCGTTATCTTAGTGTTTAGTTTTGAGTTACCTGTGATTGCAATGTTAAAGTACATGCAGATAATAATAGGTTGCATGTAAATGAAACTGTTGTAGGGAAAAATTAATTTGCCTCATGTTTCATTTTTTTAAACAAATGATTTTCATATGCAGTGGAGTTCTACAGTTTTGTGATTGTAGCTTTATGTAGAATTTGTACTTGGGTGCCGATTTGCATATATTTCCTAAAACGTTTCTGGTTACCCTGTGTCTATCACATTAATTAAAATTGTATATAAGGTGTTATAATGTGTATAAAATATTTCTATAAAGAATATAAGATATCTTGTAAAGTTCATAAATTTTCATGTGCATTTTATTAGCTACCTTTTACAATGTATGAGATATTTCATTAAGTATATAATATATCTTATAAGACATACAAAATATATTATAGAATAAAATATTTTCAAGGATATCTTATAAAACATGCAAGATATCTTATATATGCTTATCTATTTTTGCTATAGCTGATCTAGAGAATGCAACACCCTTGACAAGGATTAAGTTAAACCAGTGTACCAGATCGGAGCCTTGACTGCAAAAACTTTAAATTGCATCAGACTTTTTTTGGTAAGAATAGATATTATACATGTAATCTTTTTTGAAGTACCAAAGTTCTGAATTTCTCGTGTGTATTGTTGAAACCCTTGCCTTTTGTGCTTGGGCTTCAACAACCCACTCGGGATTCGGTGAATAATGATGCAAGAAAAAGCATGTATTGCAGATTTGCATATTCTCTCCATGATTTGTGTTTGGAGAAAAAAGTAATAATAAATGAGGAAGATTTATGGAAAAAAGAAAATATGGACGAAAGTCCATATTCTCTTTATTATAAAGATTACAAATAATCTCCACATTTGTTCCATATTTCGTCTCAAAAATATGGAAATAATATGGAATAAATATGGAGATTGTTCCATATTCTTTGAAGGAAAATATATATAGATAAAATGGAAGAAAATGGATAACAAATGGACAAAATATGGAATATGTGAACAGATCTGAGAATTACTGACATGATTAATGCTCCCCTTAACAATTAGCCAAAATATAATATTACTTATGTACAATCAATTGTTACCAATGTTATAATGGGTTTTGTTGTGAGAAAGTAAATTTATTTTTCGCAGTAATTTTGCAATTTGTATATTTTCAAAAATACTATATACATATAACATTTGTATGAATAATAATATAATAATAATCATTGTTATTTATTATATACATATATATATATATATATATATATATATATATATATATATATATATATATATATATATATATATATATATATATGTGTGTGTGTGTGTGTGTGTGTGTGTGTTTATTTAAATTATTTAAATTCTAGTTATGTCAAAATTCCTACTCACAATACATGAGTACTTCTGGAATGTTACCTATGAATCAGCACAATTATTTTTGTTTTCTATTTCAAGGGTTGTTTTAAAGACACAACGTGTACACCAAATTTAAAATTATTATTTGTCTCGCTGTTTGTGTTGAATTTGAGAATCTGCTTAAAGGTTTATTAGACATCACATGAACAGCAGCATGGCTGTTATTGTCAATGCAATCCCAATAGTCTGAATATCCATGTTATTAAAGATTAACAGAAATATAAAAGCAGTCACAATGTTTTATCTTAAGTTGACAAAACTGGATTTCCGAGATAATGTTATTTTGAATTTGTAAAAAGATCATATAACTGCGGATAAATTCATTTTCAAGCTTACAATTTGTGCAGAACGCAGTCATGGAGGTTATGGTAAGACCAGCTGACTTAATGAAACAACTATTAAATATCTAAGTACAAGTAAAAATATTTGTTACTCACTTTTTTAATTATATAATCCTTAAGACACCCTAAATTGCAGTATGAACGTTAAGATACATATACCTTGTACATTTCTATTTCAACTGCTTAGTCATTATAAATTCTGTGCACAGGATCTTCACATATAGACTATGACGAAAATCATAGCAGCAGGTCATTGGGTACTTCCATGTATCCCAAAATAATTTTAGGTATCTTAAGTGCATTCCATTTTATGTTCGAAAATCATATTTACATTTAAAATGATGTTTAGTCATTCATATCTTGTTAACATTATCAGAGTACACACAATCTGTTTTATTGCTGCAAAATTACACTGAAAGATTAATTCATGTTTAGAGACTGCAGTGAGATGTGGGAGCCTGCTGTAATCACATTTTTCTTAGACATTTGTCCATCCATCCACACTTCTTATAACAAGCATACCTCATCAACCCTTCAAGAAAACTCGATCATTACCTCAGCACAAGGGACATTCTTCCACCGACAGACAACATTGTTACCTACTGTGTAGAGAGCTAACATAATAGCCCATTCAAAATAGCGATTGTCTGTGTTTTTCACATTAACGACAGACCACAACCGTATACATTTTGGTGTTGGGGTGAAGCTCCGACCACGAAATGAATTATATTGCGACACACCGATCGCTCATCGCAGGTCGTCACTGTTGTGGTTGCCATCTCAGCTTCTTAAACATAAACGTTTTCCGGGCCGGACATAGCTTTCTCTAGTTGTGCCGCTAGGATGAGCTTAAAGGTTAGACTATCAAGGTTCCTTAGCTCCCGAGACGGGTCGGCTTGCACTCATAGTCGAAGTGCAGGCTCAAACATAAGTATATTGTAAGTGTCACAGGATGAAGCCGGGTTGGGACTGGATTAGTGAAGACACTGAAAGCAACTGCGTTAATAAGATGTTTATTTATAAACGCAATTTAAAGATGGACAAATCTGACACCATTATAACAAAAAGATAAGGAAAATTATAAAGTTCCTAACATGGAACTATCAACAACAAGTAACTCAACGAGAAAAATCAAAGATGAATTTTACGAATGGAATTTTAAACAAAAGTGAATAACATCCTATCACCAATCAACAAATAAGAGTATATGATCTACACCCTAATATAAACAAGGTCTTATTGAGTACCAAGGGTGACCAAAGCATGTGATTTATGCACTTATCAATGTAATACTCATTTATTCATCAATCTGTTAACTCATCAATTTATCAATTCATCAAGCGATATTGGAATATTATGGATTTATGAATCTGTCGTTCATATAACGATATTGAAATTGGAATGCATGACATTATGAGTCTGTCGTTCATATAACGATATTGAAATGGGAATGCATGAATTTATGAATCTGTCGCACATATAGCGATATTGAAATGTGAATACACGTAATTTTGCACAGATAGCAATACTGAAAATAACAATAAAATGGAACCCGTAATAAATATAACTATCGTGGCGACCATTTGACGTCCAAGATGTATCTCCGGTTCCACCCGCTCTAGTCAATGGTCAAGGAGCCACCACGCATGGTCCACTCCTCCCAGTCTGTTGAAGGATCCCTCGAGAGCCTTCACATTTAACACAGACCCGCTGGTTGAGAAGCCTTGGTCCCTCGCATCGAGAAAACCAATACACACTCTTCCGAAACAACGTCACCAGACACAGCGTACACGTCACACGAAACCACACAGAGTTCTGTGACTTCACATCACCAAACCATATATAAGGCAGCTAAAAGTATAACAACTAAACCGTGTAGTACATATGACACGGTTAGTACTTTTGCATTGATATATGTTGCGCATGCGCGCACATGAATTACATCTCGTTACACACTACATTAATCATTCAAAGCATGCTGCGTATAATTAAATAAAATCCGTCTGTTCAGTTACAACAAATAGCTAACTTGAACCAGACTATAGTATTTCTAATATCATGGCGTTGTATGACCTAGGTATTGACTCTCTATAAAATTTAGAATAAATTATAAAACATCTAATATATAAAACAATTATGTCATATAAAACGAATAGTGATAAAGAATACTATCTTAAATTTCACATACCTCTACAGCTGAAGATTTGCTCCCGTAAAGAGGTAAGCTTTCTGACAAGACTCGTCGTAGTGTAATTTGTTTATAGAGAATTTGCTCTATATGTACCCTAGCAGTGACAGATATGCGCAGCAGCTAGGTACTTAGGTTTCCACTGCAGGCAATTTGCACGTGCAGCATGGGGTGAATCGCGCTCAGTATTTCAAAATAACTAGAGCCGAAAAAAAATAAACAACCCTCGAGTAACGCTCTAGTTGGAAACGAAACCCGAATACATTTTTGATCACATATACATATTGATATAAACCATACAATTCCGTGGCAGTAAGGTTTTCCAACGCCTTTATCACTACAGCTTAGACCAATGTTATTAATTCTTTGATTTAATTTGTAATACAATCTTTATCACTACAGCTAAGACCAATGTTGTTAATTCTCTGTTTTAATTTGTAATAAAATCTATTTGCATGTATCATCAGTCCGTACCAGTGGAATACATTATTTCAAAAAAGTTCTTCAAATACTTGCATGTTGTTATATTACATGGCAATATTTCAATATTTATACTTATATGTCTAGTCAAGCGAGTTGCCATAGTAAGCAGAGTTGCCTTTATTGATCGATAGTTTTGAAACCTGGCTAGGCGTGGGTTTAGCGAGTCTCTATAGCTAACAGGGTTGCCTTTATCGGTAGTTAGTTTTGAAATGTGGCTTCTCTGGGTGGAACGTGAGGATATCAAAAGCATAATTTTCTGACTCCAACGTGATTGTTAACCAGCATAACCCAATTTGTTACCCTATTAGCTGGATATACAGTTCAACCTCGCATTTGTAGGAAATGTTCATGATACCAGTCTTTTTTATTCTCACCCTAGAAGAAAACTCCGTTGATGTCTCACTATAAACAACATCGTTGAAATTATCTTCTTATTTATCGTAAAATATTTATGCGAGGCCTCGATATAAGTAATAAATTCGCGCATTAACCGGCTTGACGTTGTATTGTGGGAAGTTGCAACGGCAGCTGCAACCTTGTCTCCATCTTTCGAATTATTTATAGATATAGACAAGGACATAACACCACTATAGTGAGTTCTTATTTCGTTTAATTTGCTCTGAAAAACAAACAAAACGATTGTAGAGGACATTCTGGTAGTAATTTTTGGATTCAAGATACAAAAGGAATTGTCATTTGCAAATACAGCCTGTTAGTGTTATATGATGATTCTTAGCCGGATTGGTATGATCCTTCGTATGTTGCTTTTTTTTCTACGTTGATGTGCGAATCGAGCTGTTCAAGCTTTGAGAGGTTGCTTATAAGCTCGCCAGGTACCCTTTAAAGCGCCACGATGAGACAAAGGATCTCACACATTGGGAGATTATTTCCTGTCTCAGCGTCCTGTGCTGCCGCTTCTCTGAGCGAGTAGCTCATTATCTCTCAGCATGCCTACAGTGGTTTCGGTTGGGATCTCTTCACGAGCTGTGTCGAGCCTTTTCCGTGTTTCAGTCCAGAGCCTTGACGAAATTAACCCCCTAATCCCTTCGCACAGTGGATGGGGACAAGAATTTTACTTGGGTAGTTTTTCCGCGTCAGTATAATCCAGTTTTGTCCCCACTTTACTTAAAGGGTTCTGTCCTTTCTTGCTATAAACTTGAGGCTGATTTTGCGCTTTTCTCAAAACCCTAGTGATTTGCAATGAGCATAAAATTCCCATAAGAGTTGTCTTATTTTTTGTTCGGATACATCTTCTTGATTGCACCCCTTTGGTATCTCGCTGCTGCCAACCCAGGAAGGGATTTCTGCTTGCAGTTCTTCTGTTTTATTAACTTCCGTGGTAAACGTGGTTTTAGCATCGTTCCAATATTCTTCGTTGTACAATGCTAACAAAGGTCACAATTTTTCATGTCAAATCCGCCTTCAGCAACGCTTTCTATTGTCAGAGCGAAGAGCAGAATGTTATGTAGCTATGCTAGCTTACTGTAGATAGGCACGTGAAGTTCAAGAGCATTCTCACTCGAAGAGCTGAAGTATGTCTCTGTCTCAATACCTTAACAAGCTCTACCAATTTCACTCCATCTGCCACACGCGTGGCGTGAAATTCGTTCGGAGGACAGTTGTTGTGAGTAATTATCCAAGCACCATGAAAAAGTTCGGCTGCACCATTATCAGAAAGATCACTGTAAAGTTTGAAGGCAATGATGTGGCCTCCATTGACGACTCAGGCATCTCGAGCATCTACAAGAATCTGTGGCTGACGGAAAAAGAGACGACCAACGCAATCTACCAGAGATTCCAAAATGTCAACACAGTCAGCCGCTATACGTGTCGATGCCGCAAATAAGGCTACCGACACCGAACGCGATGCATCTATTGGCTGGGGAACAGCTTCTTTGTGCCGCTCGACTTCGAACGGTTTTATAATAACATGACCTTCAACCAGTCAGGCTTTTCAGACCGCCTCATCTTGAGGTGATATTTAACTACTACGGTCGCGTGATACAGAGCGCTAACCGGGGTGCTAGCCACACAATTAGCGGGCTTTCGTGGAATTCGACACCTACCCACCCAGAGCTCGCGCGCATGATCAGAAATCAGTACATGGGAAAAGTGATGATTCTGTATTCGCAAGTTCTGCGCCACCGAAGGATGATATTAAATAAGAGGGATACTGTGTAAAAATCAACCTCAACATACCCACCAAGAATATGAAGGCGATAGTCTTAATATTCGAAGATCCGTCAAGGTGTGGGTATTTTAAGCATGACACAGAGTATTTTAATAATCCGCTTATCAACAAGGTGTCGTTGACAATAGACAGCGTCCAAACCAAAATCTTGGCCCATTATCAGGCGCAATATCAGCAGTGAGAGGAGACCCTAAAGGTAACGGCAAGGGAGTATTTTAAAGGCGCAAAGCTGCCAGAGTTAGATGTCGGTAATTTGTACATAGACTTATACAAAGACAAGTTTGCCTTGGTTCTTGATGTGAGGACCTCGGAAGGCCACACGCTCCACGAGTCGGGGCGACGTATAAAAAGCCAGAGTGAAGGAGTAACACTCCAGATTGAAAAGATTGCCTAGGATACAGGTGTGTTCAGTATGTGCTTATACGTAATCATGACCGCGCATATTAAAATCCAAAATGGTGTGTCTATGCAGTCTGCTAACATGCTAGTAGGGCAGCTCGAATAACTGGGACATCCATAGCTAGAACAGCGGTGACAACAGCAATCTTTGAAAACTTGCCGTCTCAAAGCGCTATGATTGTTGGCTGACGTGGCTGTGGCAAAAACATTTTCGCCTGTAAGCTTCTCAAAACAGAATTTAATGACCACTTTGGTTTTGTTGTCATTGTCCACCTGCTGTTCACGAGAATAAGGCTTACAACCGAGCCTGGGCACGCGGCACAAAAGACCAGGCAGTACTTTTGATCAACCCCGAGCGCTGACACGGTGATCTTGATGACCTGCTCTCAGCCATATCAAAATGGTCTGAGGACACCACTACGTTCTTTCTGCTCGATGACAGTACATTTCTTTCGGGCATCTGGTATAAGGAAACTCGCCTAAGTCAGTCGCCATGAATAAATCAGCGTCTGGGTGACTACGCTAAAAACAATGCTATCTTTAAGGACTTTCCTCAGCAAACCTCTGGGATCACGCTGTATTAATGCAAGGGTAAAGATTTATTCAGAGACATACTGAGAGAAAACAATGTCATTGAGCCTAAGCGCCGGGACTATCCATACGAGTTTCGGTAAGATACTGATGCGAATATATACATTTGTGCCGGTCACGCATGTTTGACTTCTGCTTGTCGCTGCCGCTGCGCCACACCAGTGTGGGTATGCTTGTGGTGGCTTCATATAGCGTGCCTTACCAGCCACGTTTAAACTCTTGCTACCTTAGCGTATTTTATATGCCAGCTAATTAGAGCTAAGCATGCAACCAACAGTATCGTCCAAAACCTTACAAGATCTTTGGTAGTTGCTTTTACGCAAGTTCGTTTTTCTAAAGAGCAAGTCGACACACCAAGCATGGATGTCGAGGAGTTGTTGAATGGATTTGTAGACCGTTGCGGAAGCTTGCAGCTTAAGGACGAACACAAGTGCTGAGCGAGTGACCACTACCACATCGGACGTCACGGCAGGTAAAACGCCTGTTAAGACAGGCAAGCTCAATACAAGCATGCAACGCGTAGAACATCTGCATGACCATAAACCAAATCGAGAACGATCGCAAAAATTATTCGAGCGATAAAGTAGTGGAAGAGCTGCAAGATACGCAGGCTGAACACCATCACAAGTACAGTGAGTGCCTAGATAATCTCAGAGAGCGGCTTCGCGATAAGGGTCACGCCGAGAAAACATTCCAGGACGTTAGTGAGGCCACGCGAGAGTATTACGTACAAACAGAATGTGATATTGAGGACGAGCCCAAGCTTTCGAAATTTTACACTCCCTCGCATGAGCTGCAAAACTAAAAAGCACGCCATGGGGGTTGGAGGAGCTATTTGAGGTCAAGGATCGCCTGCTCTCTATACATGGTGAGGTTTAACTTCAGGTTTGCTTTGCCGGAATGAGCGGCAGCAAGGTTGCCGCTAAATATTTTCCGCGTTTGAAAGGCTGGGTGAGCAATCAGGCTGCGCAGTTTCTCTTTCTCATACTTAGTCCTCGTGAAATCAACCCGGATCCGATTCCGCAGGTTTTGTGCGGTTGTCCCAAAGAATGATTTGTTCATTTGATTGAAGAAATTCAAATCTGACGTCGCCTTGATCCAGTGATTAGTGTTGAGTTGAATATATGGGGCCATCCACAGACTTTGGTTGAACATTAATACCCAATAGACCTTGGTGAAACGCACTCTGAGCTTTATGTAGAGCTCGAGGTTGCGGTAGTGAACTGCGTACTGTTTTTTTGTTTTTCTTTTGCGTTGGTACTCGCTGGAGGAATCCTCTTGAACGATCAAACCTCTGGAGCCAGCGGATAGTCGATGTGTGCGCAATAACGCTCCTTCTGATACTCTATGTCTCTTTGAAGAATATAGCCTTTTGGCGAATCCTCCATGATCTGCACAAGATCTGCGGATCGATCCACTTAAAATCACCATTTGGCAGACTCTGCATCATAGCTAATCCTTATAAGTTGTGGGAGTAATGTAGGTGATCAGCTCTTGGTCCTTGATCTCTCATAATCCTCTCCGCTACACATCCGGTTTTTCCCTATCGCGTGACGGCGGCTCACCATCAAACTTCCGCCACTGATGCCCTTCTTAAGAAGCAAGTGCATGTCATTGTCCGTCAACAGCTCGAGCTTAACATCAGTCATGTTTTTTTTTTTTGTTTTTTTTTTAAGCGTCATAGCTCATTCCTGGTGAGCTGTAGTAATGACAGCGACAAGGCTATATTCTTCAAGCGAAGTGTTGCGAAATACCTCAAACACACCCTCCAGAACATAAGTCTTGAGGTAGATATGATGATAATCCTCAAGGTTTACCACTCAAATGCCTTCCACACTTCCACACATTCTTTGCGTGTTTGTAGTCTTTTTCTGAGATATTAGAGAGGTTGAGTTGGCTGCCAAAGGCACCTATTGGTGGAAGCTGCTCATATATTTCTATGGATAGCCATTTTCCGTGAGGAGGTCAGCGTCAGGTGCAGAATGGTGCGCTGTCGCTCGGAACACCTCCCCGCCTGGCGTGACTTGGATATGTTGTCTGCTATCTTCTTGATGATGCTGTTCATAAACTGCAGGATGTCAATAAACAGCAGCTGCCCAAGTGAAAACGTCATGTATTTTCCATGTTGTTTGGAAAGGTACTGATATTCTCCGACGCTGCTGTGCCGGGATCAGGTGACCATCATAGCATCTCAGATTATGAATCACAACAGGAACCTTTATTTGGTCTTGGTAGATGCGCTACTTGAGATTCCATGTTTGATGGGATGCTCTGCGATATTTTCTGATGATATGGCAGTGGCCTCGCACGCGGTCGTGGCCAAGTGTTTGCCACAGACGATTCAGTCACTGGCACTCAACACCATCCCCGCTGAATATCTGAGCGACTCATTGATTTACTCTAGCCAACACTCAAGGCTCTGGATAAAAGTGGAGACAGACTCTTTTCCTCAGTATAACACTGACTCGTTTGACAGTCCATCACAGCAGATATCCGTATAATGAAGCTGCATGGATCTGGTCAACAATTGTATGTGTGCTGCTTTTATTGGGACTCAAAGCATGGCCTTCCACTAGCACGTTTAAGGCTTCAAAGTCTGCATAAATAATGTATGGAACACGCATGTGGCGGTGGTAGTTCTGAAAGGCTAGGGTGACGCTTGCGCTTCCTTTCTCAGGTAGGGACTCTCGCTGTGGTTTTTTCTTATACCGTAGCAGTCTCTAGTGTAGCCTTGCAACAGGTCGGCCTGGCTAAAGGCGTGAAGACAGGGGTGGCAAACATGCTTATCATTCATGTGTTTGTTGTGATGCTGCGGTATTTCTTTGTCTAGACATAATGACTCTTTTCTGCTGTTCCAATTGCATTTAGGGTGCATACAGTCAGCAATGGATCAAAAGCGTGTGGTCTGAATGCGCTTTTGCTGCCAATATGCAGCAGGCAGAGGCCATTTTCCAACCAAAGACATTAACTGCGATAGTTTCGTTGTGGCGCTCTAACATCGAGCTAAACTTGATAGGAAAGTCAATGCCTGTAAAGTTAAGCTCACCCAGGTGCTGACGGTACTTTCTTGACTTGTCAACATGGTCACCTGCTGGGTAAAGAACTAACAGAATAGCCCATTCAAAATAGCGAGTGTATGTGTTTTTCACAATAATGACAGAACAGCCCTATACATTTTGGCGTTGGGATGTAGCTCCGACCAATTCATGAACGGTACTGCGACAAACCGATCGCAAATTCCAGGCCGTCGCTGTTGTGGTTGCCATCTCAGCTCCTTTGACGTAAACGTTTTCCGGCCGGACATGGCCTAGACAGGACGGCTTGTAATCCTGGCACCATCGCATTAAGAAGTGCCGAGCCATCGGCTTCAAGCTCATGCTTTTTATGCTCTGTGGCGCAATAGCCTTTCACAGCCGCGTTGACTCTATCCTGCCTCTGTACAAATTCGGACAATGTCTGTCACCTTATAATGCGGCGTTGTGCTGCAACATGCATCTGCAGCTGGATGAATGAATACTCCACGAGAATTATGTTTAGTTCTTCGTCAGTTAGCCTTGACCTACTGTTACGCTGGCTTCGAAGAAGAACGCCCGACATTTCGTCGTGTTGCCGGAACTGGCGAAGTGCGCTTTTGTCGTGGGACTGGAATTGGCTGCGCGTCAAACGCTGCTGGTTCTTGCACACGAAGAGCGGTAAGCCCACCAGAATAGGTTTCCGAACAAATCACCTCTTTGTAATAACTTAGGAAGCTCGTGTACTGCTCTATCCATCTGACTGTATTTCTAACCATACAACTTTCTTCTAAATCTAAATTATCATATGTGTATACTAATCAATATGGGTGTACATGTGTGTCTCTAATTGAGACAAAAGCAAACTAATTCTTTTGTGGTGCTTGAGTTGTGTAAGCATGAAGAAAATAAATTCAAATATGTTTCTGAATTTAAGAAATAAAGAATGCAAAGAAAAACAGAATAGCATACATGCCTTCTGTTAGAGCTAACCCATGCAAGTTTTGGAGAACGCTTAGATTTTGTGATAATAGGATTATATTAGTAAATCTTACATACATGGAGCAGTGTAGTATACTTATGTTAACAACCTATTATATTCATAAGGAGTTTTTAATGATTGTATACATTATTCAAATTGTGATACTTTAAATTAACCTATATCTGAGGAGGAAGCTGAATACACTATACTCATACTAATTTAGAAAGTCTTACGGTATAGATGGAATATTAATTGACTTCATTAAATGTACTATGTTACTTGCCACACCATTGTTAGTAAAACTTATTAACACAGTCTCTAAAACTGATAGTCCATGAGGAGAAGCAATTATATTCCATTACAAAAAGGCTCTTTAAACAGTCTTCATTAAGTTAGGGGTAAATCTTTAATTAAAGCTATGTATACGATCTTTGCCTCTATTTCAATCACGCGTTTATATGCATAGAATGGAAGTAATTGCATTATTGACGAATCTATATAATACTTTGATGTTACTAATTTGTTCCATTAATGAGAAATAATGTTTCGTAAGATTTTCATTAAATTTCCAAACTATGTACTCCAGTTTGCATGCAACCTTATTTTCTCTTGTTTAACTCTTGTTTAACTAAATTATCATAAAAATGTATACATCCTGTTCTATTTATAAATATCATTGATATATATACATTACAGCTTCAAGCAATATTTCGCTTAAATGTTCTGTAGCAGACTTTTCCTGTTCAATTAAATCTTTCCATGTTGGAGGTATTTTCTTTAATATTGACAAGTAGTCCAAGTAGGTTCCTGTTAATTCATATGTCATTTTCAACTCATCGAAAAAATACAAGGCTAACTAATATATCAATAATATTGTGAACACATATTTGCTTCCAGTTTTAGAAAAAGGAGTTTTCTGATCGTATCATAATCAAATTATTACCACAGATAAAAAATGAGTATGTTGTCGTCTGTATCAGTATATACTTTTGTGAATTCTCTTCATTATTCTGAAGCAGTTTTAAAACATTTGTTATACAGTCACATGAACAAGATGTTATTGATATTTGATCTAAGGCTTACATGTGCGTTAAATTCAATATTAGAAAAATCTTTTGAGTGTTTCTTGTGCCGCTGTCACTACTCCCATATATTTCTTTGGTATTTATCATTTTCATGCCCCCTTGCAGATAATTTTGAAACAAAACACGTCTCTTAATTTTGTCTCGATTAAAATTCCAACTAAATTTAGAAAGCATATGTTCTTGTGTTGGATCAGGTCACGATTGAAATAAATGTGTAGATTTAGATTATAAATTTGATTGAGTTATCATCATTTTACGTAAACGAGCAAATTTTCCGATTTTACAACTCCTAGGTAAAGATTACATTCTCTGTATTACCTCGACTGAATTCAGGTCAAAAAATATCATAAAGCAGACTTGAAAAGTACACACTTACATTTGTAATGTTGCCTGATCCCTATCTAACTTAAAACCCCGTCATAATGTGTATGAAACTTTGCTACAACCTAAATATAAATTTTAACTGTTTGTTTGTTTGGGGGGAGGGGGTCTTTCTTTTTTCTCTTTAATAATGGCTGTAATCCAGATATGTGGTATATTTGTGTACAAAGTTCAATATAGCTCTTAGGGATGTTTTAGTATCAACTATGTAAACGAACGTATCATCTCTGTATGGGCAAAGTTTGCGTTGTACTTTATTAATAGCAATTCTCATACTCATGTTACTTTTTCTTATAATTAGCCCCAATAATGTTTATACATAAAATTAAAAACAAGGGGATATTGGATCGCTTCATCGACATCCTATTTCCAAAGAAAAAAATTCACATAAAAAATTCTGTAAAGTACGTAAATATTTTATACCTCTGATTCATTATTAAACAACCAAAGTTTAAAAATATTGATGTTGCTTTTCTTTCCCCAATTCATTTCCATGAAAAAGCAACAAGCTCTTTTTCGAAATCACAAATCAACCCTCATATATCTATCTCGTTTTGTAATTTCAAAAACCATATTACAAATATTCCTAAAACTGTCTCCTATAAATATACCTAATGGGCATAGAACACAATGGTAATGTTTCTTAAAATAAATATATTATCATGGTGTAATTGCTACAAATAAGACATAATTAGTATTACTATGAGATTAGCCTCATCTTTTCAGATCAAAATAATTATATGTTGCACGACTCGTTTTTTTACCATATTAGCCTTGTACTGTTACACCGGCAGTCTGCAACTGGGGAATTACCCTTACGTTATAGCTTGGAGTACATGCCTATCAATTGCTTTATGAAAAAGTGAACTAAATAAAGTGTCAATGTCAATGTTATGTTATTTCCCGTGGTATCAGAAACTCAACGTGTATATTCTTCTTATTCATTTATTTGCTATTTCACATCTATACATCCACCAATGAACGAATACACTTAAATCTTCTACAACCAAACTGATCGTAACCCCTGCTCTACTATAACTCTACTGCACCTAGTCTTCGTGACCCCTGCTTTCTCATCTCCTCTCATGCCCCCATTCCCTTCATAATTAGCTTGGGTCTGGTGCACCGTGACATCTCTTAGCTGCACAATTAGCTTGGATATCTTAGTTTCATAATTAGCTTGGGTCTGAAGCACCGTGGCATATCTACCCACTCACCCCCCTGCCCCCCCCCCCCCCCAAAAAAAAGAAAAGAGAATGACTGTCTTTAGTCGATGTACATGTAAAAGTACCTCATGTTGTATATTTTTTTCATACACAATTTCTATATAACCTTTCGGCAGTAGGACTCCTTATCACATGTGCAAATCGGTAATGTATAAAAGATCAGTAAAATCAGTAATCGTATGCATAAATGTTCCGTCATATAAAAATAATCAGTCAGTTATATATAAGTGTTTACATGTACAATATTGTTAATTATATTCAAACAAGCACAAACCATATATACATTCTCAGTCACTGCTGTTTCAATAAAATGTGTGAATCTTACTATAGTTCACCTTGCAAGAATTGTAAACACAGTCTACGAAAGATTACATTTTATGGCCCATCCACAGTCAGTCTCATGAGATTCTGTAATCTGATCAATTATCCCTGGGTTATTTGAATAACAGACTTGCACAAGTCAGTGTTTGCAAACATTGTCTGAAATTTCATTTGTCTACCTATTAGATGAGTGGCACACCAGTAGCAGCGTGAATACGTAAGAAATATTAAATATGTATATATATATATATATATATATATATATATATATATATATATATATATATATATATATATATATATAAAAATTTGTGTGCTCATGTAACTTCTGACTTAATTACGTGTGAGAATAGGTTAAATCAAATGTAATCACTATTTCTTTCTGGTAGTACTTAGTTTGCAGCGATTGTATTTTTCCTAAAAGGCCTGGATAAGCTGAGACGGAACCTTCTTTGGGTCTACCCAGGCTATGTCATTTGCATTATTTTTGTACTGGAAAAAATACCGTTTTTCAGACCTCCCACCTTTGACATCCGTATATAAAGTGTCAAGTATTTCCACAATTTCTGGATCTTCTGGCTCTTCATAATTATCGTCAATCTCAGTATCACTGTCATAGTTACTTTTATTGTCACTTGGTGCCTCCGGAAATAATACAGAATCTGGGGAGAAGGCACTGAGGTCAATAAACAGTTTCATTCGACTGGGGTATACGATTTGTTTAGTTTATTTTTTGTCACAACTCTCAATCCGATAGTTCACTGGTGATGTTTTCGTAATTATTCTATGTGGGCCACTCCACAGGTGTAACAATTTTGTAGAGAGGCCTGGCTTACTGGCTGGTGAATATATCTAACATATGTCGCCTACTTTGAATTCAAATTCTTTGGCATTTTGGTCCTTTGAAAATGTTTGTTTTTTGTTGTGTCAATTCGATATTTTGTTTGACTCGAGTGAATGTTTCTTGGAATTTTGTTTGACTCGAGTGAATGTTTCTTGAAATTTTGTTTGACTCGAGTGAATGTTTCTTGGAATTTTGTTTGACTCGAGTAAATGTTTCTTGGAATTTTGTTTGACTCGAGTGAATGTGTCTTGGAATATTGTTTGACACGAGTTAATGTTCATTGGAATTTTGTTAGGACATCTGTCTTGTAATCGTCTATCTCTGAATATGTTTGTGTTGGCTCCGGCAATGCCACGTCGATAGGCAGATGACCGTCCCTAACATACATTATGAAGAAATGTGTTTTTTGTATTGACTCCTGAATGCTACTGTTATAGGCAAGCAAGACATAAGGAATGAACTGGTTCCAGTCTCTCTGGTGGTCTGACACGAACATAGACAGCATATTGGTCTGTGTGGCACTAAATCGCTCAACGACGCCACCTGTTTCAGGGAAATAACGCTGTAGTAGACACCTTTTTGGTATTTACTAATGCACATATGTCATTCAATAGTCGACCAGTAAAAATGTTTTCCACGTCTGATAGAAAGCACCGGCTGGTCCCATCGCGACACACAATAGGTTCAACGAAACGTCATGCGGTTGTGTTTGCATCATCATTCTTCACAGCAAATGCTGTTGTATACTTCGTCAGATATTCTGTAAAACAACAATATATCTGTTACCCTGATCACTCGGTATTAATGGCCCTTACACGTCCACATCGAGACCTTTCGTCCATCTACGGGTATTGGGAGTAATGGTGCTGGATTCCTGCCTTTGTTTTTTTTTTACTGCTGGCACAATCTACACAGGATTGGACCCAAAAGTCTATGTCCTTAAACATACCAACCCAGGGAACTTATCTTGCACCTTTTGGTATGTTTTACTGAATCCAAGATGTCCAGCAGTTACGTCATCATGACTCCGGTGCATTACATCATCAATTAATTAGCGCGTTATCACTAACTGTTTTGTTACATGTGCCCGCCTTCTGTCTGACCCTGCTGACCATATGTGATATAACACACCATTTATCAGTTCATAATCAGGAGCCATGGCAGCCACCTTTCGAGCATTTATCGTATTCTTGGGTAAGGTATTGTCACACAAGAAACTCATAATGGGTTTTAAATTTGGATCATTCTCCTGTAATTCACGGACACTTTCTAGCTGCAAGCCTGGTTTAATGTCCTGTAATTTGCTAATTTGTACATCGCCTGCTTTGTCGTCTCCATTCAAATCAACACCCTCGCCATATTCTGCACGACTAACCCCACCTGCATTTCCACGAGATTTTCTAACCCTGTACTCAACTGTCATGTCATATTCATGAAGGGACAGGGACCACCTGGCTAGCCTACCACTCGGATTTTTCATTCCCATAAGCCATTTTAATGGACAGGGATCTTTGGCTACCCTGAAATTGTGACCAAACAGATGTTGTCTAAAGTTTCTACCCCACCCCACCCCACACACACACACACGCACACACTACTGCGAGGGTTTCTCTTTCAATTACATAGTAATTTTCTCACTTTGCTTTAATTGTCTGCTAGCATATGCGATTGTTCTTTCTATACCATTTTTATCCCTATGGGACAAAAAAACTCCCAAGGCAAATCCAGAACTGTCACAATGCAGGGTGAATGGTCTGGAGAAGTCCAGATAACCTAACACTGGAGCTGTGGTCAGTTTATATTTTAGAATGTTAAAGGCCAGTTCACATTCATCATTCCACTCCCAGGTTACATCATTATTCAAAAGCCGAGTCTGTGTTTGCGCAATATTTGCGAACCCTTTCACAAACTTGCGGTAATACGAGGCAAAACCTAGAAATGCACGTAAGGTCCGTTGATTTATGGGTGTTGGAAGCTCCATCACGGCCTTAATTTTGTCATCAGAAACCTTAATCCCATTATTAATTCCTCATCAGATTTTGCAAAAATATCACTGAACGAGTAAAGAAGTTTGCGTACTTTGACCTGTTGTTCTGCAGAATATTTGTTCCAGTCAATATCAAAATTCTGATCATTAAGTTCAGCAGTCTCATTCTTAATGTTTCCATCACATACTCGTATTCGTTTTCACATATTTAAGCTGTTTCCTCAAATGAGCCTGTTGCCGTGCTCTTATAGAGTGTCACTGGTTTTGGACTTGGGTTTATAATAGTCTAAGACTCACATTTTCACTGACCTTAGTTAGAACTCTGGCTGGCACTACGCTGTATCTATCTATAACGTCTAGTCTTGCTCAATCAATCCTAACTTCCAACATGCCTCACTGTCAATATTTCCCTGGAGTAGCATTTCTGAACGGGCCGGTATTTTAGCTGTTTTTATTAAGTTCACACGCCAGGATTTCTTTGCTTTTGTATCATCCTCCCTTGTTGGTAATTTCGCATAACGACTGTTCCAGTAGATTGAATTGTCTGGTATATCAAGCACAAATTTATTTTATCTCAAAATATCCATTTCAATTATTGCGTCATACTGGAAATTTTTGACAACACATATTTCCATAATTGACTCATCATTACCAACACTGATGTTGCATGGCACAACACCGATAATGTCCAGAGATTGCCCTGTTGCAGAAACCACATTTCTCACTTTGGGCTTAATGGTTTGTTTGACAGCAGGTGTCAAAATTCTGTCACTCACTAATGACACCCCCGCGCCCGTATCAAGATATAAATGGGGTTTTTGACTGAACAGTGTCCCTAGAATAAATAGTCATTTATTGCCCCTTGCTGTTACATAAGTAATTATTGTGCCTGGTTGATGGCTGTAATAATCACTGGCATTAGTCATAGTTCCAAATGATGTTCGTGCAGAATTTTCCTGAGTTTCTGGGGCCCCTACGCCCTCTTTTAAAAGGGCCCAGTTTAGTTTAAAGGTTACGTTTGGTTATCCTTTTCAAGACACTGTCTTTCGAGGTGTCATACCCACTGGCAGAAGTTGCATATTGGTATACCCTCGGCGCGTAGGTGCCACGACTCCGTTCAATAAAGCTTCTTGTGTAGCCCCTTCCTCGACCTCGAAATGGGTGAGGCTTCACTTGCCAAAAACTCGACTCTTTCAGTTAAGGTATGAATCTTGTCATCGCTCCGAGTATCGTGATTCAAGTCTTTTACCGACTATGGTCCCTCACGATTTTCATTACATTCTTCACGTGTTGCTATTCTGAATGCCTGTTCAAAGCATTTGGATCACTTATCATAACAAATCTTTTTTTCCCTGGCCTCAGCCCTTCAATGAAGTGTTCCGTTAACAGTTTGTCATTTCGATTCTGGGCCCCATGTGCTCTGTGGGTTAGACGCTGTATTGTATTTCCATACTCTTTCACACTTTCACCATTCAGTTGTTTCCTTTGAAATAATTCAGAGAAATACATTTTCTGTAAATCCTCTAGGCAAAATATTTTCTTCAATTTCCTTATAAGTGTATCATAAGATGATTTTTCTTCTTCATCAAGGTCTTCAAAATAGTCTGCCATCCGGCCTCTTAACAGTGCTGGAAGCACCTCCAAGTTTCTAGCATTATTCCACCTATTTACTTTAGTGATCCTCTCGAATGTTTTATTCCAGCTTTTGAAGTCATTGTTCATTTCTCCACAAAAATTTGGAGGTGTTATGCTTGAATGTTTCATTTCCATTTGGCAAAGCACGAATCAATACTGTCTCGTCTGTTATTTTTACTTTTTGATCTTCCCATAGTCAATCAAAAATAATCACTTTAAGTTCGTAATTGCATCCCACTTCTGACACCATTAATGTCAAGGGGGCCTTTTTGTTCACTTATGTTATTTCCCGTTTTATCAGAAAATCAACGAGTATATTCTTCTTATTCCTTTATTTGCTATTTAACATCTATACATCTACCAATGAACGAATACACTTAAATCTTCTACAACTAAACTAATCTTAACCCCTGCTCTACTCTAACTCGACTGCACCAAATCTTCGTGACCCCTACCTTCTAATCTCCTCTCATTCTCCATTGCCTTCATAATTAGCTTGGGTCTGGAGCACCGTGACATATCTTAGTTTCACAATTAGATTGGGTATGGGGCGCCGTGACATAATGATTTAACTTGATAGTGGTACTGTAGGTCCATATTATATTTTAGGCAACATTTTGGCATGCAAATCATTAGTAATCAACTAAAACTTGCTTTTTATGTGACATTAAATATACCACCAAAAACTGACTGGTTATATGTCTCATTAATAATTAGTTGGCTGTGACTTGATATAAATCCATTTTGGTCTTCATGGATCAAAAAGTCTAAAATATGTTTTATTATATTGGTAATACAGCTTGATCTCATTTATATATTACATTCATTGCATGTTTCAAAGATTCAGTCAACAATAAACCTGTACTTGACAGATGCATACATATTTTTCCTCATTATATCACACTTTTGGTAGACGTATAAGGCTTAGCTAGCAAACGATGAATATACCCTTAAGACTCATCTGGTATTGACACCGACACGTACAAGTGAATACCGCATTTTTCTTATTCAAGAATTTAACTTTCCCTGTTGATTTCATCATAATCCATTACTTAATATCTGTTTATGCTGAGATATTTTCCAAGAATTCAAAGCCGAAAATCTCAAGCATGTTTCCTAAACTAGCTATGATGCACCTGTTGCTGTGTGTTTGCTGGCCATATTTTTATTATTTATTAATTCAATGTGCATCTCACTTTTAAGTGAATTACCATTTACAGTGCTAACCACTTTTGAAGTTTTTATTCTGACTCCTTTATGTCCAATTTTTCATGCGGGTTGAGAAAAAGTAAGGTGGGAACAAATATTTGCAAGAAATTTGCTCATGATCTCAAAGCATAAGCAGAATTTCAACTCAACCGTTTTCATAAGAAATGCTGGCATTTAAACTTTCCGTTGCTGTTTCAGAATCAGAATTTAGTTTAGTATCTTTATTGGTTTCAGTTTTTTTTCCAGAGGTTTTGTTAGCATGGGATTGATTTGCTGAAATGGTCATTTATGTCATAAGTTGAATATTTTACTACAAATTCAAGTGTGTGTATTTTTTCTGGTTCTCTCCTTTTTCCAATTGAGCAATACCTTCATACATTTCTGTTTTGTAGGACACCAGATATGACCTATTTCTACGCAATAACAACACCTAATTCAAAATCTGGGTCTTTTCTCACCATCATTTATCCTGGGTGCATGGTCCCATACATCTCTATGGTAGAGTCCTTGTTTGTGATTGTTACCCCCAATTTGTTTAAAATCCCTGTAACTGGCTTTTCTCCAAGTATTTACTCCAGTTTTGTATCCAGTAAAACGTCCTGATTTGGTCTGATAGCTTTCCCAACTTTGTGTGTAGGTAAAGTACAACCTTCACTATTTAAAACAGGTTTACTAACTTGATCAACCGAGCTGATAAGAGATACAAATTCGACTGCTAAAGATATGGTCTCTTCAGGCAAGCAAGGATGATTAAATTGAACATCGTCTTTTAGCACACCTTGCAATAAAACCAAGTGAGTTTATGGTATGGTCCATCGTCAGTTGTGTGCCGTTCATCGTGTGTACTGCGTTTGACCTGCGTCGTTCGTTCAAAACAAGCTCAACAGAATTTCATCAAATTCCAGTGAAAGCTTCATGGCATGAAGCGCATACAAATTTGTTCAAATGAAGCTGATCCGCCATCAGATATGGCCGCCATTACTAAAATAATATAAATTTTTTAATCAACTTCTGCTAAAAAACTATCTTAACAACATTTGACCAAATTTGAAGAAAAGCATCGTGATATGAAGATCTTTTATATTTATGCACATGATGCCGATCTGCCATCAAATATGGCCGCTGTTACTAAAAAATCATCACTCTAAAGATAAACATTTGACTCACCGTGATTGGGAAGTAAAATGCAACATAATCTGTTTGATATTCACCTTTTAGTATCTAAGAGTGAGTCAGATGAGTGTGTCCTACGAGGGAGGGACACACTATGACCTGGTCTCGGCGCGTGACCTGTATGCTGGCAGCTATTAATACCAGCATATGTTTTATGTCAAGAAGCTTCTTAGCGGTCGCATGGTTCGAGTTTGTTTGCTAAATATTAGTCATATGTCTATTTATGTAGAATCTACAGTCTGAATGTAAAATTTTCCAGTGAGAAAAGCGAGGGGCCTCTTTTGGCAGCCTTATCTGAACCTTTATCTCTTTGATACAAACCTGACTGAGTAACCAACAAAATGTGATTTATTTTCCATCTGAGAGAAGTAATAAGCGCTTCTTCAAAGTTTGCAATACTACTGGATTATCGGTTTTGAGATTTTTCTAAACTGGGAGTGAATTATTGGGTTTTTGATAGAAGTTTTAATAAACTCCAAGGACAACTTTCTATTTTTTATTTCTTTGGAGAATACTGAAGCTTGTCTGAGAGTCTGCTCCAAAATATTATGTCGAAAGTAAGCAGTGGTAGCTGTAACCTTTTTACGTCATGAGATATATTAGTGCGCAGGGTGTGAAGTCCTCTATAGGCGATTCTGATTTCATTAAATGGCTTTTGAAGACAAGGGGATTAGTAGATGATTGTTTTATTTTTATTTTGGCAAAGATCAAAGTCCATCTGTGGTGGTTTCATCTGCCATGGGGTAACTGCATAATAGTAACTACAGCAATATTCTTAATTAATAATTTTGACTCTCTCTATCTGTGGGGTCGGATGCTGATTCCGAATGGTGGGATACCTAAAGATGCTGCTAAAAGCTAAATTATTAGGATTGAATGTCAGTTTAATAGCATACCGTGGTGAGAGTCTGTCTCAGCTCAAGTAGAGAGATAGTTCATTTGGCGTCTATTTGTAAGCTTTCTGTCGGAGATGTATTAATTGCCCCTAGGCAGCGTCCGAGCCCTTATTTGTCTATTTGATCCAGCATTTCCAAGTAAGATTTGCGGTCTAATCCGGCGACAACTGATAGGTAGTCTAACTTTGATATGACAAGTAATCTGTATGATAGATTTCAAGTCTTTATTGTCAAAAACACAAACTTGTTGGCACAAAACAGTATATGATTACGAAAACTAATTTAGACAGGTGCTCTAGAAAAAAGTGACAAAAAGAAAACTAGTTAAATTCAGGATAGCAATATTGCAGTTGAGAAAAGCATATGAAAAGAAAATTTGTGAAAACAAATATGGAAGGATGGATAGAAAAAAAAACTATGAATAGCTTTAATACGTGCAATTTCTAAGGGAAACGCTCAACATTTTTATGCAAATATACACAGCTGTTTAACATTAGCAATACAATCCTTTACAGATATTGGGTGTGCATCTATAATATTTCTTCATGTACCTATCTCTCAAATCTTTGTATAGCGTAAATTTTTAAAAGAAATTAAATTCGTCTTCTGGGACATTCATATTGCAAATAATTCGTTACTATTAAGCGCCAAATGTGAAATCTAAACGTTTTTACAATTAATCAAATACATTGTATATCAGATACACTGTTGACACACAAGTTGTACATATTATCAGATATATTTCTAAGCATACAATTATCAGTGGCTAATAAATTCATCCAATACTTAATTAAGCCACTTTGCATTTCTGTTTACTCCAGATAGAGATTTACAATAGTGAATGTGCAATTTCTCAATATCTCTGGCAGCATCGAATCCACACTATTCCCACCCATCTCAAATAACAGCAACATATGTATAACACAACTTTAATGTCACCTCCACATCAAAAAGACAACTCTTCATCATTCCCTGTATGTACAATAAAACTTTCCGTCCATGATTAGCAAGTAATTTTGAGGTTTCATTAACCTTGCCATTCCAAAGAAAATAAAGCCTTAAATATACAAATCAATTTACAACCTCAATGTTTTCACCCATTTATGTCCAACTTTCACAATCTTTTAAATTACCCCCGTTTCTAAATACAACTATAGTTGTCTTACTAACACACACCTCCATCCCCCATAGATCACATTATTTCTCAAAACGTTTTAACCTATGTTGCAGATCATATACACTTTCAGACAAATATCAGCATACAATAATAAACACAAATAATGTTCAGTGGTAACTGTTACATCCATCGCTGAAAATTTGATATTACAAAGCATTTATATATAGAGAAAACGATAAAGGGGAAAGCGCTTCTCCTTGCAATACTCCTATTTTACTGGAGACGTTCAGACAAGAAATGTTTATACAATATAAATAAATGTGTTTCCGTCTGCATTAGTACGGGATAATTTGTATTATAACATCTATGGATGTTATCAAGAGCTTTTAAATAACAAAAAAGCAATGCGGTCTATTTTTTTCCAAGAAAGAGTTTTTGAATTAAATGAATATAACGCTACTATAGCATCGTACCAAACCCTGTTTAAAACCTACCCAAGACCATGTGGCCTGCACCTTAGTTTCTGCTGGATACTACTATAGGAACGTCCGTTTTTTAATAAAAAAATTTTTGACATTTATTTTTCAAGTATTTTATTAGTGAAGGAAAGGTAAACTTTCTATCAAGAAGAAGGCCTAAAATTATGTTTCATCCACAACTGGAATAAGAGTTCCTTCTAGAAATAGTTCGTGATACTCCAGTACCTGGCAGGCGCGCATACAAACTGGCGTAGACTTGAAATATTTAAATCAATTTCCATCTGAAAAATAATTGATGTTACTTATGTAGATTTCGAGTTGTCATTCCTGGAGCGAAACGGCATATTATTGGGTAATTCTTAGGCACACAATTATTTTTATACAAAACGTTGATATGAACCTAACAATTATCTTGAATTCATCATATTTACAAAACTTTAAAACAACATTTTTTTCATGTAGCAGCAGTCACCATTTTTACCGCTAGGAAGGTAATATATACCCTTGGCATCTGCTAAAGCATGCATGGAATAGTTTATTCTGTAGAAATGACAATTACGTTATTAATTTATAAATTGGTTAAACATACTTCGATCTCATAATTTACTAAAATATGAATGCAGTTAATGAGGAAAAGTTAAAACATTTAGGTACACGAAACACATTGCGAGTAAATCTAAATGAAAATGTTGTAAGTATCAAAGAGAGATGATATATTTGACAAGAAAAATGTTACAGAAACTTTCTTCGGATAGCATTGAATTATTATCAATAATAGATTATCAGGTAAATTATACAAAAATTTATCCGGGACAGTTGATAAAAATTGAATGTTGCAATTTCACTCGCTCTTGAACTTGGAACACAGAAAGCCTGCCATACCTGAAACAAAGAACAATATTACAAATGAAGACAAATACAACGTTGTGAAAACTACACCTCAAACTCCATTCAGATTTTTAATGCTCCATACAAGAGTTAAAAAGAAACAACTGATTTAACAAATTACATATGTTTGTAAAGGACGATTTTTTTCTGTTTATAGCATTTTCATTTTTTTATTCCTAACATTTTCAGTAGTCATCTTTCATTAGTCAGTTGACATTATACTTCATTTACCTAAAAAGTCTTTTCCCGGATGTGCGTAAACAACAATTTTGATGGTATGAAATATATTATGTTAAAGTGTTTACGATATTCACGATTATTGTGTGATTTCGTATTTTAATACCTTTAACCACCCACGGCAGGGTTTCTTATTAGCAGAGTACATTATTCATCGTAAAATAGTTTTTGCCTGTTTTGACGGTCTGAATTCTTCCCTTCATTTCTACAGTCACTGTAGTTTACAGCACAGAACCAGTAATACAAAAATAAAGAAAACAAAAGGATGTTGACATTATCATAAAGATTAATGATACACTTGTATATATATATATATATATATATATATATATATATATATATATATATATATATATATATATATATATATTATCACACGAAAATTGATAAAGGCGCAGATACAAAACTGTTTCCCAACGTTTCGAGCTAAACAAGATCTTTGTCAGGGGAAGAAACAATTTACATCCACAAAACAAACACCAAACTCAAAAGCCAAGAGAAATTCTTGACTCCTATATGTTTCAATAACGAGAAAATAAACAAAGGATAAACAAAAGAAGAAAGAAAGAATACAAAATTTAAAAACAATCTAAAATGGGTAAACTATATATCTATGTTATGCTGCCAACAGCCCAACAAAGTTGTGAGAAAAAAAATTCAAATAAGTGTTTATCGTGCCTATCACGCAGAAAACCAAAGTGTTTTGACCTAAGTCCAGGCTGGGAACAAAGGACTGACACCATGCGCGGCGAAAAATCAACGCCATGATCAAAATGTGCAAAAGAAATTATATCCTGGTAAAGTTTTGCATGGGTGGTCTAAGGAAGTATGTTATGAGCATGGTATAGCGCGACAATGGACAAGAGTTTAAATAATAATAATAATAATAATAATAATAATAATAATATTAATATTAATACATGTAAAGAGTTACTGAATATTTACTTGGGTAACTATTATTGCAAAATTTAGTACTTCTGATAAACTGATGCATGGCTGTAATTTTGATAAGATTGCATGAGTTTTCAATTGAAGTATCCAGTATCATTCCCTACGTGTGCGTTCTATATCGGTTCACCCAGATTAGAATCAAACGGTAGCATCTCGAGGGACTCAACTGAATGCCCGGTCGAGTTGTAGAGGTTGGAGGATTTCGCGTTGATTTTGTTGCGAATGTGGCTCTTGTGGTTATTCATTCATTTTCTGAAATCAACGGTTTTGCCCACATATTGAGTTCCACAGATATTGCATGTTAGAAGATAGATTACATTTTTGGTTCGACATCCTAACTTCTGATTGATAGAGTAGCTAACTTCTGTCGTCGAACTTCTGAACGATTTTGTCTCGGGCATATGTTTGCAAATTAGGCAACGCTTGTCTTTGCAGCAATATGTGCCTGAATCTGTGGTCTTGTTTGAAGTTACCTTGGGACTTACCAGAAGGTCCTTCAGATTTTTAGGTCTACGGTACGGACCCATAGGAACTTCTTGAAACATGCCTTTCAGATGTTTGGAGAATTCAATCTGGTTCCAATGCTTCCGAATTATTTGTTGTAATTTTGAGGCGTCAGGGTGGAAAGTAACCACGAAGGGACGCGTAGGGGACGCGTTTGTTCGTTTTCTTGGTTTTATATTTCACGAGGGCTCCTCTCTCCATACATTTATAGAACTATTATTTGAGATGACATCAACCGCCTTTTGTTTTCTTTGTTTTCACACAACACACACACACACAGGCACACACACACGCACACACACACACACAGACATATATATATATATATATATATATATATATATATATATATATATATATAGACGCGCACAAGAAAATGCACATTTTGGCATTTGACGTAAAATCGCAATAACGTCACGATAAAAAAACAGGCTGTATTTGGTCCATCCAGCATCCAGTGGAAATATTAAGACAAGTTATTGCACATATAATTAACTACTCGTTTTTAATGATTTAACAATTTGCATGTTTTTGTCATACTTTTTTCTGTTTATATTTATACTTGTTTACATTTAATTTCTTTTAGATTTAGATATTTATATATACGATGTTGCAAAGACTAGTAGTAAGCTGATACTGCAAGTTATACTCCTACTATTACTACTACTAATAATAATAATAATAATAAATAAATAAATAAATAAGCAAATCTATTAATCAAAAAATAAATAAATATCTGCTTTTGAAAAATAAAGTTGCATATATAAGTGTCTCTCTTTCTGTTGAAACTTTCTGTTCAAACTTTGGGTAGTTAGTTCAATATGGAGTATTTTGAAAAATAATTCCCCCGCAGTTTTATTAAATTCCATCTGGTTACATTTTACTGAAAGCTTTACGTGGCGCTCATTCTAAAGAGAAAATGAAAAGAAAAACAGAAATCAAGCACTAAAGTCAGGGCCGAAAAGTGCCTAATTTACATATTTATTCATGTAATTATTTATTTAGTTAATTTTGTATCTTTATTTAGTTAATTTTTTATCTTTAAAAGTTTTCACCTAATATTCATATTTCTGATTATTTTGCCACTGTTGTGCACATTGCCAAAATTTAACAGAGCGGAGTCGATATCTGAAACATTAAGTTTAAGAGAGTGTGCGTGCATCTGTGTTTGTATGTATGTGTGGAGCAGATAAATTTGATATACCAATAAGTCAATAATTGATTTGGCGTGAATGTGACTTTTGGGCACACAGATGGATGGATGGTCAGACAGACAGACAAATAAACATGTATGTACTGAGAAAAAATGAAGTAGGTCATGGAGCAAAAAGAACAATAGAAGTAAATAAATTAAAAAACATCAAGATTTCTACCACATAATAATTCTCTTATAGGTAGCATTATTGTTATATTAATTTCTAAACTTTAATGCTCAGATTCTAATGCAAAGACATGTGATATGCAGCATCAAATATTGTATATAAATGCGATACAAATTAAATTTACACCACACTGCAAATGATTAGCAATCAATTTATAAAGGGCTTTCAATATTAAGTATTTGTAATTAGTTTTCTTTACTGCGTAATATGAACTCAGTATATGACTTAAACATGTGTTTTACGTCTCTTTGTTTTTTTTATTTTTATTATTGCTTTTGTTTAAAATTCTAAGATTTCGTGAAGAATAAGTCACATTCTGGACGAGTTCATAAAATGGCACGTATTTAATATTACTTAGGTACAAAGAATGGAAATAGTTTGATAAAAAAATTAATCACGTCACACATCATACTTATATATGGAACGACGAAATGTTCTTTCCTAATGTATCGAAAACTAGAGGTCAGTTTTCAGCGAAAACAAGATACATTTGAAACATCGATAAATGTATTTCCAGGAAATATTTAAATTCCTAAATCCATAAGATATGCTTTAAGGTCCCATTTCTCGTGTCATCTCTCACACCTCACACACACACACACACACACACACACACACATATATATATATACATATATATATATATATATATATATATATATATATATATATATATATATATATATATATATATATATATATTCAGCTCTGCGTTTGGTCCGGATACAAACTCAGACATCCAATTGATAGTATGCTAGGTAAATGTAATTAAGTTCAATAACATTTCGAGACTAAATTCATGCCATATTTGTAGAAGTATTTGGTTGGAAACATTATACTGCAGTAAAGCTTCATTAGCATAGGAAAGGGATTCACTTAGAGTAAGGTTGGATAAACATTTTTTACCCTAAATTTAGTTCTAGACAAACAGTCTGTGATAGGGCGACAATGGGAAATGGCTGCACGTTGGTAACGAGTTGACAATGGGTTTAGAAACATAACGCATAATATTCAAATTCTCTAAAGTATAACTTTCTTATATTAGAAAAATACCCCAATTCATATTTCAGGAAATTCCTAATTATTTATTATCACACTATTTGAATAGTTTGCAGCACATTTGCTTTCAAGCACACGTTCAAAAGTATGCTTTTTGTTATCCGGTAAACGTGATGGCTGTCATCTGTTATGTTGTGCAGACACTTGGAGCTCAGTGTTGATCCTTCTTGCACTTGCTACGTTTCAGGGCAAAATGTGTGGTAGATGGCACCAACGATTCCATATCTAATCGGTCCTTCTTTTGCCTACCGTTTCTACCATTCCAGACTGTTTACGAGCGTTTCGTACCGTTTAATATTATTTGTATACCGTTTATAATATATTGATTACTTCAATATGTTTCCTATCGTTTTAGATCGTCTACTTAAAGCACCTCAACATACGCGTACCTTGTATTCTTTTGTACCACTTCACCTGTTGCAAGAAACGTTTCAAATACTTAATGACAGCACTGGATTTCATAACTACTTCATCAATATCGAGCGTACACATAATACTAGTTTTTCTAAGTTGGACTCAAAAATCACCATTCAGCTTTAGCAGAGTGAGAACATTACAGGTTCATTGCTTTCTATATTTTTTACATCTCTGCCATACACCTCCAAAAATTTATCACTGTCTTCTTTGATCATTCCCCCGTTGCTTGGTTCACCTAAAACGAGCTTTTATTTTATGGATCTAGTCAGTTAACAGCAGGATCAAGCACAATATCGAAGTATACGTGTCATTTGACTTGTATAATAATTTACATACATTCATTGCCATCTTCAACACTGTAGCATGTACATCTGCGGCTGATGGTATAACTATCGGTGCAAGCCAATATGATCACTAATGCAAGTGACTGAAAGTAAAAAATAGCTTCTTAAACAGTAATCCGTTTGAAGCTTTTGCATTACTTTTCAAGTTGATATTCCATCTACTTTTTAAAATAGTAAATGACAAGTATTGTATTTTATGCCTTTTTTTATCATACTAATATTAAAGACCATCTTTATAACATTGCCAAAAAAAAAAAAAAAAAACTGATTAGTTCCCTGGTGTGGGGTAGACAAAACAAAGCTTGTTTATTCGTTTTACATACAAATTATTGCGTAGTGAAAATAAATTTAAATATTGTTTTCAGATTTCTTAATCCGATGCCCTTAGTAAAATTAAATATCAAATAGAAAAGAAAGAAATAAAGAAATAACGATACAACGGAAAGAGTCATGCGGGAAATATTTATAGATTTTTCTCTCTTAGAAGGTCTTAGTATTCACTGATTCAATTTTGTGTACCTGATTTTCTTATTTTTTTTTCAGCAAAATTTGAAATAGTGTGTTTGCATATGGAAAGATGTTACATGTAGCGACAATTTTAATAAATAATAACAGCTTTCTTACCTGGAACATAAATATAAATAGGAAAGTATATATTCTTTGATTGTATAGCCATTTAATATCATCCCAGCAAGGCTGAAAGTGGACAAATATGCAGCTTTTGCAATGCTATAAAAACATGAACATGGTGCGCATTGCTATTATATGATATAAAGAGCATATCTATATTTGGATAAAGTATTGTTATTGTTTTAATCGAGTGAGAGAGGGGAGGTACATTTTGAGTGGTATAACTTTTGTGGTGTATCTATTATTATGTTTTTATTTATGTACAGTATGAAGAATATATTCATGCGTTGTAATCGCCTTGCGTTGTAATCGCCTTGTCTGCGTCGAATGTCATAGCAGCTCACGAGTTGTATCAGTCGCAATGAAATGATGACGGGTAATCTTTTGAGCACACTGATTTGGATATAAGTTATTGGGGTAACCTTCTTTGACAGGTAAGGATATACAATTATAATAACAGTACACCTTGTAGTGTAAATTGTAAGGCTTTGATATCTTTCTTTTTTGTAACCTGCTTCATAAATGCTTCTTTACACTTAAAACAAAAAATATAAAGAATTATTTGCCACACAAGGTGTTTTCCCTAAATTAAATTTCCAATACATGCTTTTACTTCTACGAACCATCTTCAACTCTCATTGTATTCATATTTGCAATCGCCTTGTCTGCATCAAATATCATATGAGGCCATTAGTATTTCACTCGCAATGTCCTCCCGTGCTTTGGTACACAACCTTTTCGATTGAAGTGATATTTTAACAGGAAGTCAAGCGTGTGCAGAAATGATGACAACAAATCTTTTGAGCAAACTGATTTGGATCTAAGTCATTGGGTTAACCTTCTTTGACAGGCAATAATGTACAATTATAATATAGTACATTTCTGAGTAAGGATAATAAGGCTTCGATAGCTTCGAGAATGCTATTTTCTACTCAAGACAAAATATATAAAGAATTCTTTCCCAAAAAAAAGGTGTTTCCCCTAAATTAAATTTGTCCAAGCTATGTTTTTGCCTCCAAGAACTATCTTGAACTCTTTTTTTGGAAAACGTCAAAATATGGAACTATCCTGCATACATACGGTGTTTGTTTTCTTTTTTCAAACAGACATAAACAAATATGATTTAAAAAATAAAATAATAAGTTTCACGAGTCGATTTGATTGATTGCAGATACAAGGTGGGTTTTTTGTGGTGACAAAAACCAATAGTAATTCCTACCCATGCATAATTTGTATCTTAAGAAAATATAACCGTCTGAAAACTTCGTGTTTCGTGTGTTGCATTTACTGCCCATGAGGGATGTCCTAAATCATTTAAATTATTTGTAGTAATAATGTACTATAACTAATGACCTACTACATATTCAAAGAGGGACATTATGCAATAGTGTTGTCTTTTAATTGGCAGCTTAATATGTTCTGTTTGAAAATATAAAAAAACAATAGTTCAATAGAGTTAACATGACCTGTTGCTTGAAAGAAAATGTCAATTTATGTAACTCTATCACAGATGGGATGCAAGCGGGGAGGATAAAATGTTACTTCAGGTACTGTCTATAGTGTCTGTTGGTTCACTTTTACTTACCACCTTTAAACCACTAAAGTACTGTAAGTAAAAAATAAAGGACTGTTTCGTTGCGTCATTTCATACAATTTCTGGAACTGACATGCATTATGGCCACATTTAAGAATTATTTTTGTGGTCTCTATCTGAGAATTGCTCAATATTTTTCAATGCAAAAAAAGAAACCCCATGCGGTACAGACATGCATGCATACATGCATTCATGTACGCCAGCAAATAAGTCGATGCGTTGATATATGTAAGTCCCCTTGAAAGGAAAACGACAACATCGTCTCATTTTTTCCTGCTAGGATTTTTACTGCATCCGTAGTTCACAAGTCTTTAGGGAAATATGAAGTACTGTGGTAAAACAGAAGAATTGCAATATTTACATATGACGTCATCCACACAGGTTGTTCGTGTCATATTATTGCACTATTTCTTTGAAATACATGTTCATTCCTGACACGATGTCTTGTGATTTGCAATAAATTGACATACTGCACCATCACGACTTTACTGGCATACGAAAAGGTTCGACCTTTTATTGTGACGTTAAAAATGCATTGTCACAATTCTAAAACAGGTTAAATGTTAAGATGTTAATCTAACTCATATCATAAAACAACTATAGACCTTTGTTTAAGTGAATATGAAGTTTTATTAACCAGCAAAATTGTGGTGCGTCGGGGAAAATGAGATTTACTGGTTAATAAAACTTTATATTTACCTCAATCTGATGTTCGATACAGATGTTCAATCCGTATTTTCGTATCGCACAACCAGACTGAAGCTATTTGGAGCTCTCACTCACGTCTGCTTTTCCAAGATTCACCGAATCTAACCTTTATAAATATCAAACCTTTCTGGACATTTAAATAGAAATATAAACTTTGACAAGCATATTTCATACAAATATTAAGTAGATCTATTTGGGTCTTTTGGTAAGGTACTACTGAAGATGTAAAGCTCATTTTTCCTTCTCGTACGCAATAAATAGTTTATAGATCAAATAAACTTTAACCCTCCTCCTGAACACTTCTTAATGTTTGTTTACAATCTGATATCATTTGTTATATTCTGCCTTCAACTGATCACAAATTGATGCATAACTCACGTTTTGAAAATTGTCATTTAGGTCCAAATGATGCATGAATTCTTCAGATATTTTTGGGTTGAAAATGAGAAGAATACTTTGAAATATACCCCTTTTCCTATTTCTCAAAATCTGCTCTAATAAATCAACAGAGAGCAATAATTAAACAGGTATGTCTATGTTGTCCAGACGCGCAGGTGTTTTTTCGCCTTATATAAATTGCTCTATCTTGTTTCTATCTAAAATTACCTTATCTTTATTTGACTCAGAACCATCAACAGTACAAGTTGCACTTCTCAGTTCAAGTCTTCCCTTGTATATGTTTTTCAGTTTGCAGCAGGTATGTGGAATTATCATTGTTTCGTTAGTACCTATGGAGGTCCTGTTCCAATATGTTGCGCTCTGCAAGTCTGTATAGTGTTGTATTCCACAACATTGAAACTACATAAACAAACAACAGAAATTAATTGCTATGCACTGCCAGTCGTATTTTTGTTTTTCTTAAATGTGAGAAACATGTGAATTCTACTAATATTTATAGAGTAAATCTTGCACAAAATATCAAGTATATGTCTAAGTAGTTTGATATCAAAATCAAGAGAGTAAACATGTTCCACTTATAAGATATTTTAACTGAAGTGAAACTGAAGCATCAAGATATAAAATTTAAGTTAAAATGTAAGGAATAAGATCAGACCAATACGATGTGGAGGAAAATTAACTGAAAATAGAATGCAAATGTTCGTCAATTAATGGGATCAGTCTTATGTTATGAAGCAGAATGACGAGTGGATAAACTGATAAACATATTCAAGTATACAGAGGGAATTTGTAACATATCCTTGACTTTAGAACAGTAAAGGTAATGGACATTGTAACCTTTTCGAAAAGAGCTTGCTTATAAATTCTCTGACAATGTTTTGAAAGGAGACTATACCTCTTCATAATACGAAAGAAATGCAATTTAAAGAGGCAGTAACATCACACATAGACCTATTTTAAAATACCGTAATATGTATATATAAACACACACACACACACACACACACACACACACATATATATATATATATATATATATATATATATATATATATATATATATATATATATATATTCACATCAATAACTGATACTCTCACATGCTATAGATTATTGTACCTTGAGAGTGTCATGATAAAGAACTATGTCGACATTTGAGGACTTGGTACGAAAAACTAGATTACTAACCCGACGTGATACTAAAATAAAATGTCGTCCCTTGTAGATAGTTATTGATTTTTTTAAAAAATATTTCAATAACAGTGGTTACCCAGCTTTAGTTATAGCAACCGCATGCATACTGTAGGTAAAAACTTGGTGCTATTTTATTCCGAGGATTGTTATATCAGTTTAACGTATGGTAGTCGTCAATCAAATTATGTCAATGGGTGGCAAATATACTGAGTTACATCCATGTGATAATTTCTCAAAATATCTCATTTACTTACAATTATATGAGAGGTAATATAAAAAGATAATGTTAAAAAAGTTTAGAAAATTTCAAAGAGAGTTTGTGGTAGAATATATCATGTATTGAGTCTCCTAATATGTGTCTGAGAATTCAACGTTTAAAAAAATGTATGGTCTGTCGAAAGTCAGCAAACAGGCAATATACGCGTCGTAAATTGAGTTTTTTTGCAAATGGTTAAATTTAAATGGATCCCTGCAAGGATCCTTGAAGAATCATCTGTTGCTTAAGTTACAGATTTCCTACCTAAAATAAGCATATCCATTTTAAAGAGTCAGATGTCAATATTTACAACTTGAGCGTTCCACTGCTTTAATTCTCCTGCATAAGTTTCAGAGGATGGTGAAGAATATTATAGTCATCCTGCTATGAGCTTGAAAAATAATTTTGATTGAATTTCTGAGTAGAATCTGTCACCCATACTTGATTGACCTTGACTATTAAGTGCAAACTTTGGGGTCAAATAAGTGCACGCTTCCGCTATTTCAAGACTTATAGCATTGTTTGAAACTAATTAGTTGCCTAATTATCTGATGACTGTGAAGAAGTGAATCAAATTGGCAGAAGAAGACCTTTATCTTGCGGACAGAATGCGATATCTGTGCCATATATACAACTCAGAATTATGGGAAATTATAAATTGGACGGATGTGTATTCTTTATTTTTTATATTGCAATGCAACTTTGAGTTTAGTTTGGAGGTAGGCCGGCATCTTAATCATTGAAATTATCAAGCTTTAATTGATACTTTCTGCAGAAGAATACAAATCGAAATGAATGAAAACTCTGTAGTGCAGCCATATACATGTACATTTTATTTAAATGACTAGCAGAAAATATTAACCATTCATTTGTATAAAAAAGTAATTATTGCATGCTTAATCACTGGTGTGAAAAGAACGTGTCATTAAAGACATAATAGGGTGTGGGTAGATGGGTATTAAGGTTAGCATCACTTTTGCGGCTTGATTTTGATAACAACGAAATATGCTTGACACTTTAAAAACAATATCTTATATATGTAACAGCAATTAGGTTGCCACTCCTGAAAGTATTTTAGGACCCCTACTGCAGTTTGTTTCACAGCTGCATGAATTAAATTGCAAAACAAAAAAGCAATGTCTTGGAATTCGTTGCATACCATGTAGATTTATTTAGTGTTAGTTTCCATGCTTGCGCCTCCTCTGGTGTTCATTTCGTCTGTAGGCTAATGTCAATCTGAATCACATACTTGGTTTTAAAACTTATTTATTATCATGATGCATGTTATATATAAGAGCATCTCTTATTTATGGCAGCATGTATAAAGCTGTTCTGATTGTAATACGGAAGTTATTCTGAGCCGTATTATTTCTAGCAGCACGTCTCTAATGAATCCTATACGAAATACATATAAAACGTTAAAAAGACTGTAGCAAACAAAAACGGTTCTTCCGACACTTATTTCCCACTTCAGAAAAAGATGACGTTGAATCAGATTATTGTAGGGCATGAAATCGATAAATATTCCTCTTCACAGAATATTGCAGTTTCCTTGATATAAGAAGAAGGCGATAGTGCTTTTTTTTGTTTTGTTTTTGTTGTTGTTGTTTTTTTTTTCATTCTTTGCTTAACTGTCCCTTGCAATATCTAAACTTCCAGAGTTAGCGAACAATTATAAATGATCAGAAATCGGAGTTAAATCTGTATCCTAACAAAAAGAACGAAAATCCTTTCATATTCATTTCTAACAGCATTTCGATCATGCAGGATAAAGCTTGTGTTGGTCTCTCTCTCTCTGTAACTAAGTGACTGACATCTCGCCTATAAAACGTCACTTGATGAAAGTATGTAAAAACTCAGCTAGTTTCCAATCCTTTTTGCTGTACTAACTGCTTCCCAGCAAAACTGGGCTAATCTATCATAAATCTTGCAACCACTATCCAGCTGTTCTCCAATGATATCAACTGTCTTGTGGATATAGATGATATTAGAAATAAAGAAGAAGATGGATTTCTATCTTCTCCGTCTTATTCTACATTTAGCGCCGTCATCAATGGTGACAGACTATCTTGAATGCAGCGCCCAAGAAGACGGTAAAATGTGGAAAGTCTATTAGCTTTCCGGATCATTTTTCTTGAATTGGAAGACATAGATAAGTAGTGTCTGTGACAGTTTGTATACCTTTTCTATGGAATTGCCAAGGAAGGTGTCGTTGGAATCGGTCAGTTTTTTTTAACCTAAACATTTTAAAACTTCCTGCCAGTTTTTATTTAATTTCCTTTACATAATTACCTTATATACAAATATTCGAGTACAAACTATCTTTTAATTTTCTCAGGGAGGTGAAAGGTTACCAACTTGTGAGCGGTGCAATGGGAAGTCAGTACTATAAAATTATAAACTTTTGATCGATTAAAGGACGTTTGATATAGTATATACACATAGCCTTGAAGGCCATATATCGTATTGCACTTTGGTTAAATATGAACTTACATGTGCATTTTAATCGTCAGATATTTTTGGTTAAGGCGAGCCTTCTGATAAATGCATTCATAATGGCAGTTGACATCAAGTCAACTAGTGAGCGTATTGAAACATAATTAAATTATATGTATTCAAATGAAGCCGACTTAAAGTCAATTGACTTGTTTTCCACAATGCATTTGTATTACATCTTGACCAGTTAAGGAGCCGTGTAGTTTATTATTGTTATGAGGATCCTGACTAGTTCCACGTGCATGATATATATATATATATATATATATATATATATATATATATATATATATATATATATATGAACACTGACATACATAGATGCTTGAATTGATCTTACATTAGTAATTGTTAGATTTAACATTAACCTCCAATAAAAAATAAATTAGATTTCAAAGAAAGTAGTTTGCTTGAATAAAAGCAGATTAGTAGATAGTTTGCAGACCTCTATTCGCATAATTGTGCTATCACAACTGCAATCTGCAGTAGAATCAGAAAAATAAACACGAGCAGAAGAAAGATGGAATGGCGTCAGTTGAGGCCAAATTCGATTAAATTATGAAGTACATAGTCAATGTGGTATAAAAAGATTATGTGAATAAAAAAAACTGGATCAAAAAGTGACTAAGGAGAACCTAACAACCTCACTAAAACGTGAAGGAGGAGCTTAAACAGGAAATTGTATTCGAAATTAAACATATCAATGACGAAGTAGAGAAACTGAGAGGAGAAGTGTTTGAACTACAAATTGAAAACGATAACATAAGGAAGCAAATACCAATGTTATAAAAGAAAAACCAGGAACAATCGCCAGCACTGTCGTAAATCATGGCATGTGCACACGTGTGTGTGTATATATATATATATATATATATATATATATATATATATATATATATATATATATATATATATATATATATATATATATATATATCTTAAGAGAATATAAGAGAGAAATGTAATATAATGGGTATGTGAGACAGTTTGCCAATAGCTTCCTGTGGATCGGTGGTTCTTCCCGGGGTCTTCCCGGGATCTTCCTCCATCAGATATACTGACCGCCATTATTGGACTATCATGTGCTGAAAATTGCGTTACTCTTCCCCCCCCCCCCCCCAAACAAGCAAACAAACAAAGATAGAAACTCTGTAATGTTTATAATACTATGGTTTGCTTACTGGACTAATTAATTTTGTTAGCAATAGCCAATTCGTTATAAGGAAGATAATTCAATTACGTTTTGAGATATGTTTAGACGATCGACTCTTATGGATCTATAATGATTGTTAGAGTGTATACCTCATTTGAATGAACTAAAAATCATAAGTAGAACATTATTCATAAATAAAAACGTAATAGCTATGAGTTATTAGATATTTGAAGGTTCTTAAAGGAAAAACTCAAAAGTTACACGGCACAGAAAAACGTCTCAACATTAAGCTCGCTTAGATTTTAACTTTATTTCAAGTTATTTATTTGGTTACATTCTGTTTCGCAGTACTGTGCCAGATCATTCAGGAATAATCTTAGAAATGGAAAGACTAAACTGGACAAGTGCCGTTTTTTGCACCCCCACCTCCCCTCTAATTTTCTTCATATAATGTATATTACATGTATGCTGTGGTTTCATTTCATTTCTGGTATAAGTTTTGTGTTTACATGCTGAGTGCCTTGGAAACGGTGCGTTAAGAGAAAATCAAAGAAGATATGCAACCTTTTTATCTCTGCGTGTATGTCTCATTAATATTACCTATCCATAAGCTATTTACTACATTTAAAATGACGATATATATGTACATCATTTTTCTGGTATAAAATTGCAGAAAATAAAGTTTTAGTTCGTTCATAAATGACTTTAAATTGACCTTAGTAGCCCATGATGAATAAATCTCACATACAAATCAACCTGAAGCAGTTTTAAGTTCCGTTGCAAACAAAAGACATTCAGTCATAAAATCAAGAAATTGTCTGTTTGAAATATTGTCTAATATTGTTGGCTGATATCGTTGATAGTGAGGCTTTTCTGGGAGCTTCTGAGTTCTCTTTTTAGCTGAAAATATTTGTGTTTGTTCCTTTATTCCTGGAAATGAGAGATGTTCTTACATATAATTTTCCCTGGTTGCATGGCAGTGTACACACACACACACACACACACACACACACACTTTACCGAAAATCCTTCATCGATGTTCTGTCTCCTCTATCTTGAAAATAAATACCAATATTTATTTGCTTGTTTTAATTGAGAACTGACCTAGCCTATCTAATATGTTTACAAAAACTCTTTGAAAACAGTATATTTGTCAGTACATTACATAAAATGCAATGGACATGTTATATTTGTTGTTACTTCATATTAGAATTATTTGTTTAAATTAGTCAAATAAATATAAAGAAAATGCAAGGTTTGAAGATTTAAATTGCATATTGCATAACTTGGATTGTTGGTCTTATGATGCAGCAGCAGGAATCTAAATTAGCGCTCACTGTTCATTCAATTGTATAGCATATAACATTTGATTTCAAAATTCCTCCACTTCAGTTCAACCTTTATTTGATGATTATGTTCTATATATGAATACTGTGTGAGTGTTTGGAGCGTTGTAATCCTGTTGAATTCTTTGTTTTGTTGTGTTTTAAATAGTACTTGTCCTGTGTGAGCTCTCCGCATTTTCTCAAGTCTGTTATCGATGTTATGTACGACAGTAACTGATATTGAACTGAAATTTGGCCCTGATTGAAGGACAAAGTTAGGGAAATAAATCGCCATGGAGTATGAAAAGAAGCAAAATGATATAGTATTATGAATCTCTCTGCCATAATTACACAGACACACATACACACGTGCACATTGTTGTTACCTATCACAACTTTCAAGCCACATCTGACAAATATACTCATGGTACTGAAAATGTGAGCGTATAACTCATCATTTTATTCATTCTGTCGGTGATTTATATTGACTTCAAAGGAATAATCCATATAATTGGAGATAAATAATAACACAATTAAACATTAAATCAATTAAACATTAAATAATACTCTCAAAATATATGTTATATATGCAGATTTATGCAGATATATTTACCTCTGAGACTTGTATTTACATTCAGCCCTTGACTGAATTGTTATCTTTATTCTTTGTCAAAGACAGTCAATTGAAATGATATGATAAAGAAAAATATATTGAATCAAAACGTTTAATATTAATTAAATTCGACAGTTTTGTGCATACATCTGCCATGTGTAATAGAACATACAAAGAAAAAAAAAATCCCCTAAATCGTTCTCTCTCACTCTCTCTCTTGTTTGCATACTACATAGAGCATTAAATACAAATATAGTATAAAGGAAGTTCTTAGATACATTATATATCTCGCCAGCAAAAATGTGCATAACATTGAAAACGACTGTATTTAAAACTTTAACACAGTCATCAATGATGCCAACAATCCAAGCCATCAATGTGATACCTATGTCTTACCTGTCCTTCACAGACACGAAAATTGATTGTGAACGATTTAAGTGAAATGTCTATACAGGTAAAGATTTATTATACCATAGTTTCCCGACAAGAGCACCCTCTCTCTCTCTCTCTCTCTCTCTCTCTCTCTCTCTCTCTCTCTCTCTCTCTCTCTCTCTCTCTCTCTCTCTCTCTCTCTCTCAAAATAGAATATTACATCCAACATGCATGGTACCTATTCAAATCAGAGAAATCACACTTGGTGATATGGTATGCAAAAAAAAAGGAAAATGAAAGAGATGAAAGAAACAAACTATTAACTTTCATAACCTGCTGGATTTCATGCAAACAAAGTGTAAAATCATTTTTAATTTTTTTTTAATTATGGTACACTCTGAAAACAGCTGGTGTCAGGCTGTTGGGCAGGCAGAAATTTCAAACACTGAATACAACCTGGACCCCTGCCCAATCCCCCACATCTATTCGTTAGAAAAATACCCCCAAATATTTCCTACTCATCATGTGTGAAAACTGCATTCTTTGTAAGTCAATTTAAAATTTGCCCTTGCATACGTTAATTCACATATTACGGCAGGTGGTTCTCTATAATGTTCTTTCTCCAAATATTTATATGATTCAACTAGTTTGTGAAAATTCAGAAATTAGTTAGACTTAGTTTTTAATCTATAAATTGATGATGCTGGTGGTTAGAGGTATTTATCGGATTTAGAAATGGTTAGAAGAATTAAAAATAAAAAAACAACATTCCATTTTGAGATTTGAGCCTAGTTCTTCTGCCTGGCTGGTGGACGCGCTACCATTTGAGCATTAACTACTGTTATAAACAACTTATAGATTCAGCATATCATATAATTGGCTTACACTGTCTAGCCTGAGGTTGACGTGTTACTACTTTTAATGTTTATAGTTTACGGGAAATGAAATACCGTATATACATTTCTTATGTGGCAGACACAGTGTATATTTTATAGTACATTTGAAGATGATCCTTTTATTGTGTACTCCCTGGTAGCACAATACAGAACAGACCCCACTTTTTTAAAGTGAATATTGTTACAACTGGAAGAAAAAGAGACTGAATAAAATGGTCTCAAATGTACCTTGGATTTGACCTTACTTCATAGATAATTTTAGTTCAAGATGGATGTGTATGTATGTGTGAATAAGTCTACCATATGTTGATTAATTTCCCCCACATGACTGGTTGTCTCATAAATTAATTGAATCTAAAAAGTTAAAAAATTTTATATACTTTTTCATAAGCTAGAAAATGCATCTAATTATCTTCCTGTTAGTTATGGCATACATTCTGTATTAAAATGGCAATGTTCAGGCACGAAAAACAATAAAATAATACAGACGCATCTTAGTCGGGTTAATTTTTTATAGGAATTCCAGCTTTCGCCTCTCCAGGAGCATTGAGCAATGGGCTCAAGGTAAGTTAAAAGTTAGGAAGAAAAAAATAAAGATGGGAATGTATAAAAATTGTTTAAAAACTGTTTTGTTGTTTCTTCTGAATATTTTAGAGTACAATACTGGCGAGAATAAAATAAGATGCGGTAGAAAATGCAGTTATATTTCTTTATGCATAGTATAGACTGAGGTAGAAACAGTACGACAGTAACAAAATGCCATGTAGATTGTAAAACTTGCGAACTTTTTACTTTGTACGTACTAAAGCAACTTTACTCCACGATGACATTTTGAACGTAGGTTTGCTCAAGTTTATTTATAAGAAATACACAGCGGATTTTTTTTTCAGGGAGCACGACTGCGCTTATGTCTAATTTGGAGTTTGAACTTGTTAAACACAACATTTATTCTGCAACACTTACCCATATTCAAAGGTCGTTTTGAGTATTAAATAGAAATCTTTAAGCATAACAATGTAGAAGAGCTTGATTTGTATATTAAATAACACATTAAGACACAGTGTCATGAAATTTACCAATAGTTATTTATTTCATAAACCGATGTAGAAAACGACCCTTATTCAAATATAATCTTTTGACAAGAATGTTAGAGGAAGGGATTATAGGAGGATAAATAACTTTTTATTAATTGATCACAAATATTTTAAAATATTAAATAATACAATATATGAAGTGAAGAAAATATATGCCATTGAAACGGGTGATATTGATGTCAAAGACATAAAACCTGAGAATCTTAAGGTTATTTTATTTTATCAATCATTTCGGAGACACTTTTACATATACTTATAGGAAAAACTATACAATATGCATCATATAAGAAGAGAAAGTAAAGCTCTGAAAGAAACAAGCTTGAACAAGACATTAAATAAGTGGAAAATAAAATCGACCAAGAGTACAGCAGCATAAGTAGTGAAAAAATACAAGACGTAGAAAATAAAAAGATGATTGCTTTCAATGAGAAATAAGAAAATGTACAGAATGACGGTAAGATCAAAAGCAAGATAATTGGATATGGGGGAAAACCAACAAAATACTTCTTTAATTTCGAACATATTAATTATACTAACCAAATCATCTCAAAGTTTATAAATGAATTTGAAAAAATGAATATACAGGTATAAAAATATTTCAGAACAAGAAAATTTATTATCAGGAGAAGAAACTTGAAGATTAATTAGGTAAAAATAAATGTAAGGTTACTAAAGATATGTCACAAAATTTGGATGGCGAAATTACTTATGAAGATTATGTAAAGGTAGTTAAAGATTTTCATATTAATTAATGTCCTAGTTTGGATCAAATTTACCATTGTGTTGTTATTAGCATGTTTTGGAAATATTGAATGGGCTGGTTTTTATAATGAGATCAATAAATTATGAATATACGTCAGGCTCATAATCAATTATTCAGAAACAAGATATCATAACAGGCTTACCAAAGCCGAAACAAATACCTACTTTTTGAAGAATTGGCCACCAAAATCATTATTAAATGTTATTTACAAATGGTTCCAGGTTGTACAGCAAACATATTAAAAAGCGTTTTGGGATGATTTAGTACATGAAGACCAAAACGGATTTATTTGTGGAAATTTATTGCACAAAATATTAGAATAGTATGTGATATAAAGAAAAAAGGAAGATATCTCTGGTCTAATTTCACCTATAGATTTTGAGAAGGCATTTGATAGAGCTTACTAGAAATTTATAGATAGAACATTTAGATACTTTAGCACTAAAATGGAAAACACTAAATTATAAGGGACATAATTCGTGTTTATTGTAAAATAGATATATGTCAGATTGTTTCACTGTAAAAAGAGGTGATAGACAAGGAGATCCAATTTCTCCATACATACATATGTATTATGCGTGTTGAAGTTCCCGAGAAAATTATAGGAAACAACAACAAATTAAAAGAATTACTTGTAATAATACTGAATTTAAAATAAGTTAATATGCTAATGATACTCAAATATTTTAGTTGCTGTTGAAATATTTCTTCGAGCTCATTTAGATGTAGATTTAAAGGTAAAAACTAGAGCAATTTGGATTGGGGCATTATCTAAATCAAATGCAAGATTCATTCATAATTTTAATTTAGATTGGATTAAGGACCGTTAAAATTTTCGGTGTAATTTATTTATGTCTAGTATAGGATATTTGGAGCTTAAATTCACTTGAGATAATGAAGAAGATATATTCTGCTCTTAATACTTGCAAATAGAGAAAAATTACACTGCACGGAACTATATCAGTTTGATCTGAAAAAATTATACATCTTTCCCTGATTCACCACAATTTCTTACAGAAAAACTTGAAAACTTATTTTGCTACATTTATTTGAGATTCAGAGCAAGACCGTGTTAAAATACAGGACATTTTTCACAATTATAAGTAGAGACGTTTGATGACGGTTAAAAAGAGAGATTTTACTAAAGCATTGAACATATCATGGTTGAGAAAAGCTATTAAATACAACAACAACAAAATGAATTTGTTTATTTTGTATCGATTTTAAGAAAATGTTTACTTTTGGATTACATATTAATCATTTGTTGCTTCAAAATCTTACCAACAAGTTCAATACATATCAACCAAAAAATTAATGGCAAGAATTTACTAAGAAGTTGAAAATTGATACAATTGAAATTTTCTGTTTTCACCAACATGATATAATTCAAATATGTTAGGGTCATAACAGTTTTGTATAAACGATTGGCACAAAAATGGATCCATAACATGATCGATAGAGTTGCACTTAATGTTTTTTTTTTCTACTCTTAAGATAAATTAAAGCATATGTATGGATTGAAAGAAACATATTTAGATTATGTGTTAGTCATAAGGAAAATTCCTCAAAATTGGAAAGATTTATTTGCAAATAAAGTATATTAAAAAAAAACATTTTGTCGCAAGATATAATGTCTATTTAACATATATTTTGATGAATAAGAAGGAGGCAGAATTTGTGATATTATTGGTGGAACAAAACACTAGTCTCTACGAGAAATGGAATAAAGACTTTGATATTATATTGTTCTCTACTTGCTTACATTGATGATATGAAATGGAGGGATTTTCCATTTAAAATAATGCATAACATTGTGTGTACAAATTCCTTATACACATAGCCAGAATATTAGATAATGATAAACTAGTTTATATTAATTGGAGAAAGAGTCAATTATGGATTAAGTTAGAACAGTGGTTAAATGATAATTTTAATATTAGTACAAATTTTGACAAAACTATAATATTAGACACTTATAGTCCAAATGTTATCTATTTTGAAGTCCTGATTCAGACATTTAGTAGGCATTCTTATGTTGAGAAATATATTTCAAAAGTAAAGCAGTCCAGTAAACAAATTCTTGCACAAATGGTCAAAGAGGTATACATATTTTGTTACATAGAATCATATCAACCTTATTTTTCAAAGTTTCGCATATTGCATTCTGAATCTTATGTATTTATATGTGTTTGTGTATGTACAATGTTTCTCTTATTCTAAAATAAAAAATTTAAAAAAAGTTATTTTCTCATACAATCGCCGTATAGTACAAAAGAGAAAAGCTGGCTGTCAACTATTTGTGTGTGTGTGTGTGTGTGTGTGTGTGTGTGTGTGTGTGTGTGTGTGTGACTTTTTACATAAGAATTTGGAAGGCAAAACCTTTAAAGCTAAAAAAAAACAATCAGGAAATGCATTCCAATTTGGAAAAGTTTCGGGATCACAATATATTAAATTAATTATATTTAATAATTCTCAGCATAATAAATGCCTAGGATATAGTATTGTCCGTTGGCCATCCTCTTCATCACTTTTGATATTCAAAACATATTATTTCGGACAATCTAGGGGAATGTTTTGCACTTCCAGATATTTTTGTTATACCTATCGGGTTATAAATAATTTATACAACAATTCTATCAAAATTGAAAAGTCGACTTGGCATATTTGCAGGATCGAGAGTGACATCAGCTACTGTTCTTCATCATACACTTTGAAGACTTGATCATGCATGAATACCAGCTTAAATTATAACAAAGTCGACGCGGATATTAACCAGATACATGACTGACCCATTACGAAGTTACAGTGTGTACCATATGACCCTAATTAGAGTAGTAGGGAATATTATGGACGGACAAGCAAGTGATTTTACATTACCATTTTGATTTTCAAGATCCTATTCCTCTTGATTCATTAAAGATGCTTGTCATAATTTTGTAAGCTTTTCGCTGTTAGTCTTGTTATTTGCATGTTTCATTTTGCAGATCAGTTTTCTTTGGTTGACCTCCAATCTAACTATGGCGCTTCAGGAACAAGATCAGAGGTGGCATCCACCAGGAAACTTTTACTAACAAAATGGGGTAATGTTTATGTGTACTAAAAATGAAACGAAAACTATGAGGTCTCTAACTCTTTCACTTAAGGATATGTACAAGTGTAGATGCATTTATGATTAATATTAATTGATCATCATTCATATGCGGTGTATGTCTAACGCGTCAAAAAAGTGCTAAGTATGCGACGAGCACAAGGGTCCATACTGCATAGTTTCAATGACAGTAATCGTAGCTGTGTTCATTACTTTTAAGGTCATATTCCGAAAAATTTCCAATTAAAACATTTTTATATATGTTTGTGACCAATAGGTGTGCATTAAAAAATTCCCTTTTCTGATAAAATTTACTCCCACTTCAAAATATAGCTCTACAGATGTATATATATATATATATATATATTATTTTCAAAGAAACATTGTCCAGAATTACCGACTGATTTATCTTGATTAAGCCCCTCCATCTAAGATCCTGTATGACGTTATGTCTGACGAAACGGAATTTCCTAATACTATCGGATAATATGCTTATTTCAAAACGTTATGACGGACTTTTGCATATAGCATACCTATAGAATTTGCAATGACGAATAAACAAAAGTCAAGGTTTTTTTAAGTTTCTGAAACGAAAGGCGCAGAAAATATGAACCGACTCATTGAACTACAAGCAACAATGAAATATCGACAAAAGAATTGCAACTACTTCCTTCAAAGTCACGATTCATATCCCTAGCATATTATAAACAATCAAATGGTCACACTTTATATTTAACACGACGTCAGTCAATCAATATATGTATAAATATATATATATATATATATATATATATATATATATATATATAGAGAGAGAGAGAGAGAGAGAGAGAGAGAGAGAGAGAGAGAGAGAGAAAGAGAGATTCAAACAGCAACCGAAACCCTACGTAATGTCAACCCATGTTTTGAAATGATAATATCATAAAAAGGTACATAATTGGAACTAGAAGAGGTAAAAAAAAAGACTTCCCCTTTTCTAGACGAATTAATAAAATCGGAAGTATATTTTTTCATTATTTAACATAGCTTTATCAACAAAGAAGAGATCACGTGGAATGAGGGGAGGGGGAGATAAAAACAATAAATATGAAGCAGAACAAGTTATCAAAAGGGATGGAAGATAAAGAGTGACTTTCACATTTGTATTTGTTTATAATGTATATTTCATGCAATTGCAATTTTCTAAGACATTGATAGGTTATTCCTATAATTATATTTGCTTTCCGGCAGACATAATAAATTCAAAAATACGGTCTATTTACGCCGATGTGCGCTAGAATGAGCCCTATCATTGGACTTTTTATCAACAATGTCACTGTTCAAGTAGGCTTTCCTTCAATGGCAATAGTCCCCACATAACATTAGTCACTTAATATCTTGGAATTTCTACACTCTTCACTTTATAAAATGACATGAATCTCTGACACTATAATTATTGTGCAAGCATCACTTATGTAGAAACACTAGAGGAGGCCTGTTCTCTGTTTAGTGGGGGTTACATTTCAATTTTGTTAATAACGCGAGAGAATTTTACAAGAAACAACAAATATGAAATTTTAAGTAAGGAAACATTAAACAAACTAAGATTGAACAGAAACTTCCGCGTTGTACCTTTCCAAAAGGATCAGCGTTTTATTTGCATCAGGTTATTCTCTCGATCGATCGATCGATCGATCGACAAATCATGAACAAGAAATATTACAAGTAAATGTTCACTTGAGAGAAATAATAAAGAAATAGAGCTCAACATCTAACAAATCAATATACCTCTATTTGTACTTCATCCAAAAGTTCTGAAAAGGGTTCCCTGCTAGACAAACCACCATCATATGTCGTATTGATCTTCTCCGTTAGAAAATTGAGATCTTCGTTGTTCAGATGCTTTTAATAATAATAATAATAATAATAATAATAATAATAATAATAATAATAATAATAATAATAATAATAATAATAATAATAATAATAATAATAATATCGGGTGTGGAAATTTCTAGGATTAAAACACAGTAGCGTTGGGTTGATGTTTTTGGTGTTTTACAACGCATCAACACGTGAAGATCATATTCTGTTAAGTGTCTTGCACAGGGACCCATCACTGCAACTGATCCGTAGGCAAGATCAGTAGTATACGGGGGGTGTTGAGAGCCATGAGGGGGCACTTGGGGTACAAACGGGAAATTAACATGCGAGGGGACACTTGGGGTACAAACGGAAAATAAACATTGCGGGGGTCACTTGGGGCACTAACTGTAAATGAACATGCGGGGGGCACTCGGGATACTAACGGAAAATGAACATGCGTGATAGACATATGGACCTAACACACAAACAAACAAACAAACACAAAACATAGAAACACTAGGATTAGTAATATGGAATTAGTTCTTTTCTAAGAAAGGTGGGTGGCCCTGAAAAGGGCTTTTGTATTTTATTTTTTTTTGTGAACCAAGTTAACCCATATCACACCTCGTGGAGGGTCTTCTTCTCCTTAAGCTTCGACGTAGTTCAGGTCCGTAAATCAATACCCGCTTCAGGCAGCCTTGTCTCTCTATCTGTCATCTTGGTGATCGCCCACACATACATGGGGTAGTCTGGGTTGAACAGCATCCCCGATACGACGTTGGAAGATTCAACAGAGGTATACATCTTCTTGTACTCAGAACAGGTGAAGCTATGTGACAACAGCGCTGGTATATATAGCCTAATAGCGGATCGAAACGGATCGAAATGAACCACCAATCCAATCGCGCGTTACATCAGGGTGGGTCTCTCTTCCAATCAGAAGATAGCGGGGGTGTGACGTCACCTTCAGTATATAGGCGTCACAGCGTTCGTACGGTTTTACCTTTTACGGCATTTTGAGTATGGCTGATACAACGAAGACAATGTATTGGGGTGAGTCTGCGACGGAAACCTCGTATATTTGGAGTGAGAGTACGACGGGCAATGCAGTGGTTAACTTTCAACCAAAAGATTTTAATTTAGATTTTGTGGATTTTCTGTCGTTTTTGAATTTTTGCCTGAAACAACTGCTGTTGTACCACAACCATCTTTACCCTTAATCGATGATTTTTAAAGAGACAAAAAGAAGAATTGGAAATTTTTTTGCAGCGTCAGTGAGAAGCAGAAGAAGTTATTTCTTCAGCAAGAAGAGGAAAGAAGAAAGCAAGAAGAAGAAATAAGACAGTTAGAAGAGCAGAAGTGTGAAGGACAGAAGGAAGGGAGTGATGAAAACAAAACGATGAGTCTACTACAAGACATTTTAGCCGAGTTAAAGAATCTGAGAAACATGTATCAGATTTCTTTAACACAGCCTAAGAGAAAGAGACCCTCACGGGCGAAACATTCTAAACCCATCACTACTACTGAGATGCTACCACCACCACGACCACAACCACCACAACCACCACCACCACTATTGACTGCTGCTACTACCACCACCTCTACCAAATCAGCAGCAAGAGGAGGAGGAGGAGTAGGACTTGGTCGTGGAAAGGGATTGAAGCAGTTAAAACTCATCATGTCCAGTCCATAAGTTTATTTTTAAAAAACAAAACAAACACCCCAACGGTCCTTTTCAGGATCACCCAATTGCCAAGAAAAGAAATAATCTCATTGCCAAATCAAGTAAAACTTTAAATCCAATCATTGGATTGTGTATGAATGCGTGTGTGCGTGCGTCCATACCCTAAAAATCAAAACCAAAAGACACTTACTTTTTTTGTATTTTTGGTATATTCTCTTAAAAATCACAATCAACATAACACATCACTCAAGTTCATAGTTCACTGCCTGTCTCTCTTTATCGTGAATTTCTTCACAGGTATCAAGGGTTCTTCTTCTTCACTGTCTTCCTGTCGTCTTGCCTTCTTGCCTTTCTTAACGACGGGGACGAGTTCTTCTTCTTCTTCTTCGCCTGGTGCCGAAGATCCTTCTGCTTCCTCCCTCTCTTGTTTCTTAGGGCACTCTGAAGACCAATGTCCTTTTTCTTGACAATGATAACAGGTATCTTTTCCTTTGTCTCTCTTTTCTATTCCTTGGTTTTGACGTTGTGGACATTCTGAAGCCCAATGTCCTTTCTCTTGGCAGATATAGCAAGTATCTTGACTTTTATCTCGAGAAGAGGAGGAGGAGGAGTAGTCCTTAGTCTTACTGGTATACTTTCCAAGGATTCGCTGTAAAATTCTGATAACAACAGACGTCTGTTGTGCTAAATCTCTGACCAGAAGGGTAAGCTTTTATGACTTCTCTTCCATCTTCACTGTTTGAAAGTTGAATAACGAATAGTGACTCTAAGGATAGGAAGGTCTCTCTATATATAGGGAGAGAGCCTGTGTAAAACTCAATCAGATTCAAGTTAGACATCAAGATGAAAAGATCACGCCTTGTCAATGAGAAAACAGAAGAAGAAGAAACGAAGAGGCCACGACAGAGACTTTCCGTACCGCCTCAAACACCGCTAGCTGAAGTGCTCGCTCAAGTCCATGCCAGCGATTTCGAAGATTACATGAGTGAACCTGAAACCACACCTTTCACCAAACCAAGAGAATATATAACCTCTAACCAAGAAAGTCCTTCCGTAGCTCCCGAAAATTACTATCGCATTCGAGAGACGCAAAAAATGACCTCTAGAAAATTTAAAACCACGGCTTACACTTACACCGTCAACTTTAAAGACTTCAAGTCTGAAGTGCCTCCCGAGAAAGCTGCAGGGTTCATTACCGATTTGTGGGATTCTTTGTTACAGACCTTGAAACGACAATGCGGAGCCAAAGAGGACGATCGATTGAGACTTTCCATCCATCACGACAGTTTCAAGTCTCATGTCTGGATCGAGTTCAGTACCCTGGCAGAAGTAACACCGTCTAAAGTTATGGATAAAATTGAACACGTTCAACAGTCCAACGAAGAGTTTACCATCACCGATGGAAAAGCCACACTTCACATGACCCACGTTTCACATCCTAGAGGTAGCGGACGAAGCAGGAAAGTGTTACCGGTGGACGACCTTCGCAGTAACAAATGTAGTGTCGTCAAAATCGACAATTCTCAGGACAAGATGTGCTTGGCCCGGGCCATCGTGGTGGGACGAACGTATGCCGACAAGAACGAGACTGCAGAATGGAAAAGAGCATGAATGAACATTCGACGATCGGAGAGACCCCAGCAACGAAAAGAAGCAGAACTCCTGTTACAACAAGCAGGCATAGCGAAAAAGACCGTATGTGGCATTTCTGAAATGCAACAACTTCAAGGCGTCTAGGCTTCTCGGTACACCTTGAAAGTATACCCTCAAGAAGTTCGCGGAACTCTGCTGTTTTGAGGACCCGATTTAGCCGAGGAAAAATACATTCACGTGTATTATCATCAAGAACATTTCGATGCCATCACGAGTATCACATGATTTCTTGGATACTCTTACTACTGCGAGAAATGCGACCAAGGATTTAACAGTCGGGAGAAACACATTTATTGCGGAGAGAGATGTCGGGGCTGAAAGAATTACAACCCTGACCCGAGAATATTGTCATGGATGCCAAATCGATCATCCGAGTCAGAAACAACACGACAAATGTATGATGATGACTGCAGAAGAAAAATTGGTTGAATATCTGGAGGAGGCATGGTCTCTGATCTCGGAAGAAAAGGTGTTGAGAAAGTGGTATAAAGACTTGCAGGATCGTTTCTCACCTCCACTCACTTCTCTGGAGACCAAACACATCGAAGCTCTCTTGCAACAGAGCACAGAGACTACCCGCCGTGATTCATGGACTTATTTGACAGACATATTCAAGCATAAAGTCAAGTGTGAATTGATGATTTATTATTACCTGTGAACAAAGAACTAGATACCTGGGAACTTCATTACCTGTTGACTCGCAGTTCGTACACCTCTTCTTGGAATCCTGTGGTGTGTGCTAAAGATGACCTTCCACATCGCAAACCTAAAGACGTTCATGCCTATGTCATCAATACCGACGACAGTCATCGACCAGGAACCAATTGGGTGGCAGTGTACTTTCCCAACAATCACAGTGTGGAATATTTTGATTCTTATGGATTACCTCCTTTGGAAGACGACATCATTGACTTTATGAGAAGAAATGCTGTCTCCACTCGATACAATAATGTGAAATTTCAAGGATTAGATTCTTTGGTGTGCGGACAATATTGTGTATATTTTCTTCATCAACGCAGTCTCGGATATTCCTTAGAACATTTAGTGACTTGTTACGATAGGAAGTACGCTAGAAACGATGCCAAAGTAGAAAGATGATTTTGTGAACATTATGGTTATCTCTTGTCTTTACCTCAGAAACGTAGTGTGCATCGAGGACAAAATGATTTAGAACAGTGGAAGTCCAGTTTGACTTCACAACGTTGTCAACCCTGTAAATACGCTCATGTTTAAAAATAATATGTGTTTGTCTGTTTGCATTTTGTCTTAGAGAAACTTCTTCTTATGTATTAAAAAATGTTGATTTTTGAAAAAAAAATGGTGTTGATTTGTTTATTGTTTGAAAAAAATGGAATGTATATGCTCTATATATCTCTCTCTTTCTCTATCGATCTGAGGTACCGACTCTTTCACATTTGTCTCTATCGATGTTTTCCATCGCGTCCGCGCTTTCAGCATATAAAGCGGTGCGTATGCCAGTTGAGTCACATTCGACAGCGAACACAGTAGGATCAAGAAGTAAAAAAATCGTTAGCGATGGAACTAATAATTCCCGAATATGCCCTGAATGCCCTGAAGGGCTTAGGCCTTTCAGTGGCAATAGGATGGAGCCTCCGGGCTCAAGCGAAGAGAACGACTCTTCTTCTTATTTGGGAGGAAGACAGAAGACGTCCAATAGAGAGAAGCCCATGGGAGAGAAGAGGGCCTTATAGAAAACCGGGACAGGGAGGAAGATCACCAACACAGTGGAGGCGTTATAGGCAGACGCCTACCGCACAGCAAAGCCAGTTTAGACAAACTGCCCCTCCCAAGGAGCCAATGAAAGCAACCACTCCAACACCGGTATCTACCATCAAGCCAGCAACAACAACAAGTCCAGCTATAATTGATGATGAGATGAAAGAAACTAGAGAGGAACAAAAAAAAAAGGGAGACGACAAAAACGCCACCTATTCCCGTAGTACCACCAACCCCCTCACCACCAAGTTTAGTGACAAAAACACCGGTAAAACAGATGGAAATACAGAAAGCGGCGGAAGCGTGCAAGTCACCCCCACCCACCCAAAAACCGATCCCAAAACCGGATTTGACTGAACAACGTATGCTACAAAAGCAGGCTGGGCAATTTGTGTATGACTTATCGTACTCATGGGAAATGAATGATTTGTGGCTGGATAAGAAAGAAGCCATAAAGTTTATAGACGATTTTAAGGTGGTCCTTCAAGCGAGGAAACAAACTGGCGGGAGAAAAAATAAAGCCAGCAGAGCACGGGCAGAAAAAGCGGCCGAAACCTTTTTAAAATGCGATTTAGGTTTCCACGAGTGCCCACTACCATTAGCTGCACTCATTTGCAACCACCTGATGAACTACCATGGAATCAAGACCGAGAGTATTTCTATTGCTGCATCTTGGACAGGCCTCGACATGATAGATTTAATAGCCCCGAGAGTGCCGAAAGAGCGTGATAGACTAACGGTTAAAGAATACTTGCCGGACCACCTGAAGCCGTTTCTCCTGGAGCGGCTCTTGTAGCCCCTCAGTCCTTTTAAGGGCTGAAGAGTTTTTAACTGCCTAATGGTTTTCACTTTGGCTTGAAAACCTTTTCGAAATGTAACTTAATTTGAACACAAATATGATTCATTATCCGCCGAATCAAATGATAATGTGAACATATCGGATTAAGACCACAAAATTGAGAGGGTTACTCAAACCCAAATTTATTTACTAGCTTCTTTCGGAAAATATACGTACATTTTTGTACACGAAATTTCAAAATTGACAGGGAAATAGGAAAATTTTATTTTACTGGCATTGTCATAATTGAACAAGTGGCTAACACTTTATTGGTATTAGGGACAGCTCGACTTAGTTAACTGGGCAGAATTTGACCTTGTACGATCCTGGCGTTTGAGTTCTTCTGTTCCGCTTCGTGTCTTCCTTGCCGAGCCCAAGCCGCCTGCCTCGCTCCTGACACTGAATAATAGCATGCTGTGCATGCATTGCATTGAAACCTGAAAACATTGAGGTTCTAATCATATGTATAGGTTGATAATACATTTACACACCTTCCCATATCGCGCCTACAATGATCCCCCATAGTGGGTCAACCATGAGGCGATGGAGTTGTGTGTAATAATTAATGCGCAGGTGAATTTGCAATTGCAAATCACCTGACGAACCCCAAGCTAGTGCTACCGCACTTGTTTAGGGGCAAATTAAATAGTGCGCCGTGCGCACCTTAATTACTCGTACATGGCCGTAGGGTCGCACACGAGGATTATCCAAATCAAGTCAAGTCAGTTGAGTCACTCTCGTTGACTCGTTAAGACCTCAACATGGCAGCCAAAATTAGTAAGCTGAATGAAGCGATAGTAAACATGCAGCGGGTTAGACATTACCTGATTCAGAAGAACCCAGAGAAGAAGAAGATGATCTTCCTGGAAATGGCTCAAGATCTGATGGAAGAAGTCCTGAGAGAAGAGATCGTCAGGAACAGAGCGGAATGGGAGGAAAAACATAGAGTACAGCAGCAGCAACAAATGAAACAACAACAGCAGCAGATACAACAACAACAACAACAACTCTTGCAGCAGCTGCAACAACAAGAAGTGGAAGTCAGCTGTAGGATGGACTGTGATGAGTTTGCCTTCTCCTTCACCAGAAAGCGTCCTTGTCCTGCTGCAGTGAGACCTGTGGCGAAACGTGGCCGTCCTGCTGGCCGAAGTTAAAGAACTTCTCACCAAAAACAAAAAGACCCAACGGTCCTTTTCAGGGCAACCCAGATCTCTAGAAAAGATTACTCTAGGATTGCCTACAAAACAAATGTGTGTTTGTATGTGGTGTGTATGTTTGCGTTTGTCATTTTAAAAAAAAAGTTACTTTCTCTTGTATGTGTGGTGTGTGTTTGTATAGAGTGTGTTTGGTGTATGTGTTATTTTAAAAAAAATAAAAATTAACAAAGTGTTTTCTTTTAGGTCAGCGTACTGGGTGTGTTTTTAGGGGTGGTGGGTTGTAGGACGTCATACTCAGAAAGTGATGACGTCAGACGCAGTAGTGTGGGTTATGTTTTTTTATGTATGTGTGAGGGATGTTTTTCTTCACGTCCGTGCTTTAAGTATATAAAGTGGTGGGTTCACAAGTTAGGCAAATACAAACAATGGAAACAAGTAACATACCAGGCAGCAAAAAAAAAAAACAACTTCAGGATGGCCCTAAAACATCAAAACAAACAAACCGCACAGACCACAATCAAGAATCAATAAAAAAACAAAAAAAACAAAACCCTATTCTATAAATAAACACAAATCCCCAACTAACAGTACCAAATCACAGAACAAAACCTCAGAAAGAAAAAGAAAGCAACAATAACAAAACCTGCTACCAAACACCGTTAAAACAAACAGTAACTAAATCAAAACCGCATGTACCTAACAAAAGTCCTACAAAAACAACCAATCCAACACCGAAATCAAAACCGCAAGAAGTCCCAGATATTGTGTGCCTTCAGGAGACACGCTTGAACGAGCAAATAACAAATCCTCCCAAAATTCCAGGATATTCAATATGTTACTTAAAAAACAGACCAAATGGAAAGAAGGGAGGAGGTCTGGCAATGTTGTCAGCGACGCTCTATCGAGTGAGTCTGTTGAAAGCACACAACAAACAACAAACTCTGATCAACTTCCGGAATTTCAAATCATTAAAATTTACACTGACAGCAACCAAATAATGGTGGTAAACATATATGACCCAGGAGGGGGGCAAATGATAAAACCCGAAACATACCAAAATCTTATTAGTGAGTTATTAGAAAACATCGTTATCTGTGGTGATTTCAACGCACATAGTGAAAAATGGGGGGAACCCATTTGGATAGTAGTGATGGTGGTATTGAGAGGTGGATCATGCTATCAAACTTGGTGATATTAAATGATGGTTCTCCCACTAGAGCCAATCCTGAAAATGGAACTATGTCAGCCATTGATCTAACGTTATGCTCACCCAAGATTGCGGAAGTTTCCGATTGGGGGGTTGATCAATCGAGCACACTAGGCAGTGACCACTTCCCAATATTAACAACAATACACATAAAAGTGCACACAAACTACGCCACAACTACACCCAAATGGAAATTTGACAAGGCTGACTGGGGGACGTTTCGCTCTCTATGTGATGGGATGGACAGTGCTATGCTATATAACGACTATGTTAACATATTTAACGAAAAAATCGTTAAAAAAAAAATCGTTAAAATGCTGTCGTCGGCAGTGGAACAGTGCATCCCCAAAGCAGGAGGGCGAGGCAACAAAAGATCAGTCCCCTGGTGGAACGAAGAAATGTAGGCAGGTCATACGGGAAAAGAAAACGGCCCTAAATAAATTCAGGCACTCCAAACATTCAAATGATTTCCTCGCCAATAAGGAAAAAGAGAAAGTAGTTAAAAATACCATCTTTACAGCTAACTCATGGAAGGAATTCTGCTCAACATTAAACCATAAGACAAACTCTGAGCAAGTATGGGCAAAGATTACAAAAATTAGGGGCAAAGCTACCTTCACGACCCCAAAACTCCCCGGGTTCATCACTGATGGGGAGAAAGCCGCAAAATTAGCCACCCATTTTGCCGAAATGAGCAGTACTTCTAACCACTCAGAAAGGTTCCAAAAATATACAAACAAAATATAGTAGGAACAACCCCAATTGTTTACTGATAGAAGAAACCATGTAAGCCCCCTAAATATAGATTTCACAGTATATGAGTGGCGTAAAGCACTAAGCAACAAAATAACCACGTCTCCCAGTGAGGACCAACTAGGCTATGAAATCTATAAAAATCTCCTGGAAAATATTGAACTGGCGATATTGGATCTGCTGAATCTGATTTAGCAATCGGTGAAATACCGACACGCTGGAAACAAGTGGTAGTCATCCCAATCCCGAAACCCGGATAAAATCCAGCGGATATCAGTTCGTACAGACCAATCACCCTCACTAATTATATATGCAAAATCATGGGAACAATGATAAATAATAGATTGAAGCACCACCTGGAAAGTAAAAATTTTATATCCCAAAACCAAAGCGGTTTCCGTAATAAAAGATCCACAATAGACCAATTAGTACTGTTGGAGTCCAGCATAAGACTGGCTTTTAATGCAAAAAGGAAAGGCGATCGAAATCTTATAGGAGTATTCCTTGACCTAGAAAAAGCATGAGACCTGATTTGGACAAAGGGACTAATTGCTAAACTAAACCATTATGGACTTACAGGCCGCATGCATAAATGGATATCAAATTTTTTATCAGGCCGAAAAATCCAAACCAGGGTGGGCAACAGCTACTCCGAAACAATCGAACTGGAAAACGGTACACCCCAAGGTAGCGTCTTAAGCCCTACTCTGTTTAACATCATGATTAATGACCTAGATCGGTAAGTCGACCCTACTTATCTGGACCTCTCTCAATTTGCTGACGATAGTGGAATCTGGAAGGCGGGAAATCTCTCTAGTGAAACTGTGGTCAGACGATTACAGGTGGGACTGGATAAGATTGGTCAATGGGCCGATAGGTGGGGCTTTAAACTATCGCCAGGTAAAACAGTAGGGGTCATGTTTACACCAAAAGTAAACTTAAAGAAACAACCACCGAAACTAAACTTAAATGGTACGGAGATAAAATTCGAAAAGGTGGCTAGTTCCTAGGGATGCTATTCGATGAGCACATGACATGGATCAACCATATAACAGAAGCTAGTGAGACGGTGTGGACAAGATCTGAACCTTTTGAGAAACCTTAGGGGCACCGATTGGGTGACAGATCAGACCACACTTCTCACACTATATAGGTCACTTGTCCGATCCAAACCCGATTATGGATGCCAGGTGTACGAATCGGCCCGACCTAACATACTTAAAATATTGGATAGTGTCAAACATAAAGCTCCTGTTATCTGCACCGGTGCTCTCAGTAGCACATCTAGGGACGAATGTAGGATTCTAACCGGGGAACCACTACTCAACCTAAGAGGAGAGGAGTTACTCCTGAGGTATGCGACCAGGATTTCAATTCATGATAAGTCGCACCCTACAAGAGTTATAATAGAGAAATGCAATAAGCCCTTCCGACACAAACTGTGCATGAGCTTGCCAGGAGGAAAAAAAATCCATGACCTTAAAAAGGAATTAGACATCCCTAATATACAAGCGGAAATCATACACAACCCGGATCCCGCACGATGGACCTGCAAAACGCCAAAAATAAACCTAAATGCACTTTAGTATGGAAATAAACAAGAGCAACCCATAGAAATAAGGGCTTAAATCCTTTCTGAAATAGAAAGTAGGTATAAGGGGTACATCCAAATATACACGGATGGATCTAAATCCCCAGACCCAGGACTGCAGCAGCAGCAGTGATCCCTGAGAAGAACATCACCCTGGGGGCGAGGCTACCAAATGCCTGCTATATTTATACGGTCGAATATTGGGCTATTATCCAAGCAATCCAATGGATACAAACACCAAAAGCAGTCATAGTTAGCGACTCCCTCAGTGTGCTGCGAACTCTAGAATCAGGTAACTCGACCAGTCGAGATAACATGATTAGAGAAGTCTACTTAAGACTAAAAAACCTCGGACAAAACAAACAGATTGTAGAATTCATGTGGGTGCCCTCCGATATAAACATCCCTGGAAATGAGAGGGCAGATAAATATGCAAAAAATAAACTTAATGACCCAGAAGTGCATCACCTGGATTACAGAATATATGAGATTTGCAGCATAATAAAACAAACAACTGACCAAAAATGCTCAACCATGTATTCAATGACTGCCCAAACTACAACGAGGCAAGGAAAAAATTCCAGGAAAAATAAGAAAACCTGAAAATCCCAACCCAATATCCCAATATCCGAATTTCCTTAATACAGGAATCAACAAGACTAACATCAACCTAGTGTACGCAAACATCCTGGGCTACATTTCTGACATAGGAAAAACAGGGAAAATGCAATCCCCGGTTAGAAATAACAAAATAATTTCATAGGAAGGAAGAAAGGTAAAAGAAAGTAAATAACAACAACAACAACAAAAATGTAAACAATGCAGAAAACCATGGCAAACCCGAACAATCTAAGGCGGGAGAGGAGGGGTCCCGCACAAGGGGGGAAGGCATTGGTATGTCAGGATCGCTAGAAAGCTAGGGTGCCGTGGCGTGCCGCAAAGGCGAGCCAATCCCCGCCCTCTTATCTTGAACGGGAGAGACTCCACTCCCATGACAGGACTGAGAGGCAAGCAATATCACAAGACGTCTTAACTCACTTAATAAAATCAATAATGAATGAAACCAAAAATAAAAATGTAATCACACAATTACTAAAATCAACCCAAGTACAACACCTAGATAGTAACAACATTATCGACATCATAACATTATTAATAACAAATCATTCAGTTTATATTTGTAATAAATACTACGGCAAACACAAAAGCCTAAGGCGGGAGAGGAGGGGCCCTTAGCAGGGAGGAAGGGATTGGCAGGCCGGGACCATTAGGGGCCCAGGTGCGCCGCAAAGGCGATCCAATCTCAGCCCCCTTGGGCTGGAAAATCTCCACTCCCATGGATATGACTTAGGGGCAAGCCAAACCTCAAACCTCAACGTACCTCACTAACAACATTATCGACATCATAATATTATTATATTATTAATAACAAATCATGCACTTTTTTTTTTTTTTTTTACAAGACTAACGCTTGGTAAAGGCTTCCGGCAGAAATCACAAGGGACAACATAGAACAACCTGACCTCTCAAAACTTTAGCACGATATAAGGTGGTCCTAAGCCCAGACCATCAGGCCCAGCCGCACAAGGTGGCAACTATTTAACACACTAGAATAATGAAACATGACCCTGTAAACGACTCAAAAAGTAAAAAACTGACGTAGAAAAGGGTAAGCATATGCACCATATGTCAGGAAGGAAAACACTAATAAGATCAAACTAATAATTAGACTATATAAGGTGGTCCCAATCCCAGACCATCGAGTCCCGCCGCACAAGGTGCCATCAACCTATCAAACCCATCGAACTGGCCAAAACAATTAAGTCTATAAAGTGGTATCAAGTCCATACCACCAGGACCCTACCGCACAAAGTGGTAACTACTTCTGGAATCACCCCCACATCAGTTAACATAGATCAAGTGTCGGTGCATATGCTTACTATAAATAGGATATCAACCCCTTGGATTGAGCCGGACATCTGTCTATATATAACATAACAAATCTTTAACTCTCTCTAACTAACCCAAACTTACAGCCACAAATGCCGAGTTTTATATTCAAAAAACTCAAGACGACGAAGTTTCTTGATTTGGCAAATCAAATACAAAATTGTTAACCCTGGACCAGTTGGAGCCATGCTGGGACGTCAAGGCGCCATCTGCAGCTCTTTCCTGCCTTTTCTGCTTCCGGACATGAGTAACTGATAAGTGTGCGGTGCGCACCCATTTGACGGCAAATTAAACATTGCACGGTGTGCAAACTAACAACTCGTACTTGGCCGAATGGCCGCACAAAAGTATAATTTAAGTTAAGTAGGTAAGTAAGTTAGGCTACATAGGATACATTCAGTCAGGAGTCAGCCGTCCAGCAAGTCAGATCGTCCCGATGATAGTCAACACCTGCTGTGGTAGGATGAAGGGGAGGGGGTCAACTGTGACTACAAGGAGTGCCACGTGCACGTAATGACCAGCCTGCTACTGGAATACTGGAAGCCAGTGGCATACCTGAAGATACGTGGCAGTACGGCACAGTAGATGGCCAACCTACCACCACCACCAAAGCAAAGCCCCTTAAGAGCCAAAGCCGAGTCGAGGAGTACAAAGGACAGGCATCGACCCTCCGGAAGTACCCCGACGCAGCAGATGCAGCGTGCCATGCTTGGAGCAGAATGTAAGAAGGAGCAGGGAGGAAAACGCAGGCACCAGGAGAGCGAGCTACTAAGAAGCAGCCGACGACGCAGACCCAGGTTAGCCTTTTGATTAGACTCTTAACAATACAAATTTGACTTGTTTTGATCCACCGTCGAAATTAAAGCAATTATTTTGTGCGTGATACTAAAATGATATGAGTAACTTGTACTCGCGCATTGGTATTATTTTTGGAAAAATGGTGTACACTATGTACGCAAAATTAATAACTGAATGGATTACAAATAAATAAATAATAATTGCCATAATTAAATATGTGGTTCACACATAATTGGTTTTAGGGACAGCCCGACTTAGCTAACTGGGCAGAATTTGATCATGTACGTTCATGGCATTTCAGTTCTCCGTCACGCATCGCGCCTCCATTGCCTAGCACGTGATGCCTGCCACTCCTGACATCAATAAAGTAAGTGCGCTTTGCGCACCCCTGCAAACCTGTAAACATTGTGGTTCTATTCCTATGTACAGGTATAATATATTATACCCCCCCCCCCCCAATATCGCGCCTTCAATGAACCCCCTTAGTGGGGAAACCATGCAGGGGTGTGATAATAGCGTCTTTACGCTTTAACGTGTCAAGTGTGTTGCAAGCTGGCAATGCACTTTACCACAATTAAATAGTGTGCTTTGCACACATCTCAAGCCCCTATTGCGTGCTTCACACGCTTTAGGGGTAAATAGACGTACATGGTCGAATGACCGAAAACGTCTCTAATTCAAGTATCATCATCAGTTAGGCTTCCCCGTCGACTTGTCAACACAAGAAGATGAACAAAAGAGAAAAGCTAAAACAGCTCGGAGAACACATAGAGATTGCCTGGCAGCTCCTACGGGACCTGGAGGAGATGGAGGAGAAGAAGAAAAATGAGGAAGAGAAGGAGAAGAAAGAAGCGGTGCGGCCTCATTTAATGATGCTGCCTAACTATGAAGTGAGGCCTATGGCAAGGACACCGCCACAGTCGCCGCAACCACAGCCACAGCCACAGCAACCGCCACAACAGCATCCACAAGCCCATAGGGTGATTAGGAGGAGAAGTCAGACCTTCACTATCCCTCCAACGGAGAATTGGGATCGTGAAGCCATTGAACCCCCCTTCCCCTTACTCCCCTTCCCCTTTCCCATCTCCAGCAATGGTGGAAATGGATGGAGTGGGAGATGTGCGGCTTGTTGGGCCTGACTTGGGAGGTGCCCACATCTCTAGGTGTAGCACAAAAACGGCTCTTTTTCAGGGCCACCCAATTGCCAAGAACAGAACAAATCTTATTTGTCATATATGAGTTTGTATGTTAAGTGTATGTGTGTGTCTGTCTTTTTATTTCCCACTCAAAATAAAAATCCATTCCCTTCTAAAAAAAAATGCATGTGTGGTGTGTGTTTGTATAGAGTGTGTTTGGTGTATGCGTTTTATAAAAAAAAATACTTTTCCCTCCTAAAAAAATATGTTTGTATGTTTTGGTGTATGTTTGTATAGAGTGTGTCTATGAACACTCCCCTTCCCTTCCCATGTGAAAAATTTTATAAAAAAATACTTTATTTTAGGTCCACGCACTTGTTTTATTTTATATGTGATATGATTTTGTGGGAGGGATGTTTTCTTTCACGTCCGTGCTTCCAGCATATAAAGCGACGTATTCATCAGCATTCATTCAGCAGTAGTCAGCAACGAACACAGTAGGATCGAGACGTAACAATCGTTAGCGATGGAACTAATAATTCCCGAACATGCATTGAACGCCCTGAAGGGCTTAGGCCTGTCAGTGGCATCTGGATGGAGCCTCCGGGCTCAAGAAAAGAGAACTACTCTTCTACTTATTTGGGAAGAAAATAGAAGTAACCCAACAGAGAGAAGCCCATGGGAAAGAAGCGGGCCCTATAGAAGACCGGGACAGGGAGGAAGACCACCATCACAGTGGAGGCGTTATAGGCAGGCGCCTACCGCACAGCAAAACCAGTTGAGACCAACTGCCCCTCCCAGGGAACTTTCTACTACAACAGCAACTCCTGCAAAGAACCCAGCAATATCAACAACAACAACAACAACAACTAGTCCTAAACTAGCTGCTGTTATGAAAGCAACTCAAGAGGTAATACAGCCACAGGAAACGACAGAAGCGCAGCCAAGCACCGTAGCACAACAAAAATCCTCACCAGCAAGGCCATCAACCATAACCACAACACCGGTAAAAAAGAAGGAAACTCGGGAAGCGGCGGAAGCGTGCAAGTTACCCCCACCCACCCCATCACCTTCCCCACAACCGGATAATGACGAACTATGGCAGCAGGCTGGGCAACATTTGTATAATATATCATACAAATGGGGAATGAATGACCTATGGCTAAATAAGAAAGAGGCCATAAAGTTCGTCGACGACCTTAAGGTGGTACTTCAGGCGAGGCATAACGAAGATTGTGGTGCGAGGCAAAACAAACCTAACAGAGTACGGACAAAGAAAGCTATCGGAGCCTTAAAACAATGGGGGAAGGGTTTCGACGACTGCCCATTACCTTTAGCTTCAACAATCGCGGACCACATGATGAACTACCACAAAGTGAAGGTCGAGAAACTTTCGTACGACGGTTACTACCTATCATTCGACATGAATGACTACCTTAACCCGAGCATGCCGCACGAGAGGGTTAGACGAACGGCCTTGGAATACATACCGGACCACCTGAAGTCGTTTTTCCAGGACGAATTGCTACCGAGGGCCCCCCACCCCCTCAGCCCTTCTAAGGGCTAAATGAGTTTGCTAACTGCCTAATGGTTTTCATTTTGGCTTGAAAACCTTTTTGACTATAACTAAATTTTAACACTAATATGATCAATTATCCGCCGAATCAAAAGAAAACCTGATAATATCTGTTTAAGATCACAAAATTTGAATGGGTTACACAAACCCAATTTTATTTATTATTTTCGGAAAAGTATGTACATTTTGTACACCAAATTTCAAAATTGATAGGAAATTAGGAAAATTTCCAAACTTGATGCATTGTCATAATTGAACAAGTGGCTAACACTTTATTGGTATTAGGGACAGCCCGACTTAGATAACTGGGCAGAATTTGACCTTGTACGATCATGGCGTTTCAGTACTTCCATTCCGCTCCGTGTCTCCCTTGCCGAGCCCAAGCCGCCTGCCACGTTCCTGACATAGCATGCTGTGCATGCATTGCATTTAAACCTGTTAACATTGAGGTTCTAATCCTATGTACAGGTGGAAAGTAAATGGTTACTCACCCTCCTAAATATCGCGCCTACAATGAACCCCAGTCTTGGGGAAACCATGCAGCGATGGAGGGGTGTAACAAATTCACAGAGTGTGTTTCGCACACTCTGTACACCATTGTGTTATTAATAACACAGTTTGGTGAGCAAATAAACAGTGCGCCGTGCGCATATTAACCAGACGTACATGACGAAATTCGTCGCACACGTCTATAATTCAAATTCAATCAGTCAGCATTCATTCCATTCCATTCCATTCAGGCAGGAGCAGGTGGAGCAGAGCAGACGTGTGGCAGACGTGCTAACCGGTAGAGGGAGACGCAGTGGACGAGGAGGGGAGGAGGCAGTCTTGGTCATACTTGCAGCAGCTATGGAACACCCAACTACAACTAAAGAAGTATGGAAGTATGGGGCCAAGCTGCTGTGCTGGCCAATTGATTAAATGTCGACCTACCCCCCCCCCCCCACGCCAACAGCCGACCACATGGAGCAGCATGTTTAGCATAGCGAGCTACCAAGGGGGCGCTGCGTTAAAGAGAGAGCCGGCACGGCAGATAGACAGAGCTTCTCTACCGGGGACCACCTGCTGTTAACAATAGTCCTTCTAAGGGCTAAACAGTCCTTCTATGGGTTAACACATTGCCTGAATCAATGGGGTTTTCAATTGGGCTTTTTTTCGAAAACCCCTTTTGATTATACTCTTTTAAAACACAAATTTGATCAATTTCGAACCACCGTCTAAAAAATTACAATTCACAATTGCAGTGTGCGTGATACGAAAAAGATATGAGTAATTCTTACTCAAAGATTGGTATTGTTTTTTGCAAATAATATGTACACTTTGTACACAAAAACTTTACAACTGGAAATATTCGCGCTAAATGGAAAATTTGTTGTAACTCGTAGTATTGTCATAATTGAACAAGTGGCTAACACTTTATTGGTATTAGGGACAGCCCGACTTAGTTTAACTGGGCAGAATTTGATCATGTACGTTCCTGGCGTTTCAGCTTCCGTCACGATTCGCGCTTTCGCTTGCCTAGTCCGTGCCGCCTGTGCCACTCCTGACTGAGACCTTGAAGCAATTTAATCAACAACGTGCGCTATGACGCGCACCTATATACCTGTAAATATTGTGGTTCTAGTCCTATGTACAGGTATAAACACACCTCACAATATCATGCCTTCAATGAACCCCCTTTGTGGGGAAACCATGCATTGATGGTGGGGTGTGTTAAATGTACACACTCTCCAATAGCGCGCATTCAATTTAACCCCCTTAATTGTGGGGAACCATGCTGCGCTGGAGGGGTGTACTCAGTACAGTGTCAGGTGTGTTACGAACTGTTAACACACCTGACAAAAATATAGTGTGTTAAATCACACATTGAATCCCCCTAAGCGTGCTTCGCACGCTGTGGGGGTATATAGTCGTACATGCCCGAAGGGCGAAAACGACTCAAATCCAATCATCAATCAATCAATCAGTCGCGCCATCATTCCATTCCATTCCACATTCCATTCCATTCAGGCAGCAGCGGTGGAGCAGAGCAGACGTGTGGCAGACGTGTGATGGTAGAGGGAGTCGCAGTGGATGAGGAGGGGAGGAGGCAGTGATGGTCGGCAGCTATGGAACACCCAGCTACAACTACAATATGGAAGTATGGAAGTATGGGGCCAAGCTGCTGTACAGGCCAACGGTTTTCAAACTATCGACCTACCCCCCCCCCCCCCCGCCAAATGCCGACTACATGGAGCAGCATGCAAAGCAGGCGAGCTACCAAGAGGGCACAGCGATAAAGAAAGAGCTGACACAGCAGTACGACAGAGCTTCTCTACCGGGGACCACCTGCTGTTAACAATAGTCCTTTTAAGGGCTAAATAGTCCTTTTAAGGGCTAATACATTGCCTGAATCAATGGGGTTTTCAATTTGACTTTTTTTCAAAAACCCCTCTTGATTATACTCTTTTAAAACACAAATTTGATCAATTTCGAACCACCGTCTAAAATTACAACTCAAAATTGTAGTGTGCGTGATACGAAAAAGATATGAGTAATTCTTACTCAAAGATTGGTATTGTTTTTGAAAATAATATGTACACTTTGTACAAAAAAATTTTTACAACTGGAATAATCGCGTTAAATGGAAAATTCTTTGAAACTTGAAGTATTGTCATAATTGAACAAGTGGCTAACAATTTATTGGTATTAGGGACAGCCCGACTTAGTTAACTGGGCAGAATTTGATCATGTACGTTCCTGGCGTTTCAGCTTCCGCCACGCTTCGCGCTTTCGCTTGCCTAGTCCGTGCTGCCTGCCACTCCAGACTGAGCCCTTGAAGCAATTATGTAAATAAGTGCGCTATCGCGCACATGTATTCCTGTATACCTGTAAACATTGTGGTTCTAGTCCTATGTACAGGTATTAACACACCACCCAATATCATGCCTTCAATGAACCCCCGTTTGTGGGGAAACCATGCATTGATGGTGGGGTGTGTTAATTGTACAGATCCTCCAATAGCGCGCATTCAAGTAACCCCCTTAATTGTGGGGAACCCTGCTGCGCTGGAGGGGTGTACTTAATTAATAAAGAGTCAGGTGGTTGCAATCTGTCAACACACCTGATTACTGAACCCCCCTATGCGTGCTTCCCACGCTGTGGGGGTAAATTGTCGTACATGCCCGAATGGGCGCACACGACGTTAATTCAATAATCATCATCATCATCAGTCGCGCCATCACATTCCACAGTCAGGAGCCAGCCGTCGAACAAGTAACATCATGCGGATTCAACACCACGCCGCGCCTTGCTGTTGGATGAGTAGGGGAGGGGGCCACCTGTGATTTATGGACTGCCTCTTGTGCAGGTAACGACCAGCCTACTACTTGATGATGATTCCAAGGAAGATAGGGGCGTACCTGCATTTATATGTATATATATAATACATATATGCGAGGCAGAACGACACAGAGAAGACCGACCTACCCCGCCACCATGCCGAAGAAGAAACAGTGCAGTCGAGGAGTACAAACGAGTGGCCCCGTGATAACATAGAACACTGGGGGTTTTCCATCGGGAAGTACCCCGACACAGCGAGGCGATGACCGGATGCAGTAAGCTTCTCATTTAATGATGCTGCCTAACTACGAAGTGAGGCCTATGGCAAGGACACCGCCACAGTCGCCGCAACCACAAACGACGCTGCAAACGACGACTGGGGAAGTCAGCCCGCCCGAGGAGGGAAACTGGGAGCTCGAGTTCGCCGTCCTCTTCGCCGCAGACTGATAAAAATTGCCTGACTCTATGGGGTTTTCCTTTCGAATTTTTGAAAACCCCTTTTGATAAGACTCTTTATATCACAAATTTGATCTATTTTGAACCACCGTCAAAAATACAATCTCTAATTTATTATATGTGCGTGATACAAAAATGATATGAGTAACTTGTACTCGTTTATTGCTATTATTTTTGGACAACATATGTACACTATGTACGCAAAATTCAAAATTATTTGGAATCAAATAAACAAAATTTGAAACTCGAAATAATTTTCATAATTAAATATGTGGTTTACACATTATTGGTATTAGGGACAGCCCGACTTAGCTAACTGGGCAGAATTTGATCATGTATGTTCCTGGCGTTTCAGCTCTCCGTCACGCTTTGCGCCTTCGCTCGCCTAGTCCGTGTTGCCTGCCACTCCAGACTGAACCCTTGAAACAATTCCGTAAGTGCGCCTGCGCACACCTGCATACCTGTAAACATTGTGGTTCTAGTCCTATGTACAGGTATAATTCAAAATTCAAAATTCAAAATTAATATACACATCCTCCAATAGCGCGCATTCAATTAACCCTTTAATTGTGGGGAACCATGCTGCGCTGGAGGGGTGTATAATAAAGCGTTTCTATACGCTTTAACGTGACAGGTGTGTTGTTACAACACACCTGTCCCTAATTTAAGTGTGCTTTGCACACATTTAACCCCACCCCCCACCCCCCCACCGCGTGCTTCGCACGCTGTGGGGGTAGATAGTCGTACATGCCCGAATGGGCGCACACAACTCGAATGCAAGAAACACACAACACACACAGTCGGGCCATGGTCATGTCAGCAACGAACATAGAAGCTACAGGACGTATTAAAAGTGCTAGCGATGGAAATAGTAATCCCCGCACACGCCCTGAATGCTCTGAGAGGCTTAGGACTCTCAGTTGCAACTGGGTGGAGCCTCCGGGCTCAGGAGAAGAGGACGACTCTTCTCCTTATTTGGGAAGAGGAAAGTAGAAATCCAACTGAGAGAAACATATGGGAAAGGAATATACCCAGTAGAAGACCGGGACAGGGAGGACGAAGAAATCCAGGGTGGGGGCGTTATAGGCAGACGTCTTCCCCACAGCAAAGGCAGAGTCAGTTCACACAACCTGCCCCTCCCAAGGAATCCAAGAAGACATCGAGCGAAATATCGCCGCCTACCACAAGAACTACAACAACAACAACATCAACACCCCCAAATTTAATTGCTGAAGGTAGGATGAAAACTCCTGAGGGAATAAAACCAAAGGAAACAACAGGGACGAAAGTTACTCCCATCGCAATACCAGCCTCTTCAACCTCTTCGCCACCTACCATGAAACCATCAACAACAACAACAACAACCTCAATTTCAACTGAAATAGGTAGGAAGGAAACCCCAGAGGGAACTAAACTACAGGAAATTAAAGGAATGAAATCTGCCTCCATATTGCAATCATCTGTCTCAACACCAGCTCGGGAAAAAAAAACCAGGCTAAACAGACGGAAAAACAGGCGGCGACAGCGTGCAGGTTTCCCCCACCCGACCACATTACAATTTCAACGATCGAAATGTCCTATCCGCCAGGACGGAACGAAGCTGAGTTGAAGCAGCAGTGTGGGCAGTATGTCTACGACCAGTCGTTTGAGATGGGAATGAATGATTTATGGATAGATAAGAGAGCAGCCCAAAAGTTCATAAGTGATTTCGGGATAGTCTGCAGAGCGAAGATGGAATCAACGACGAGTGGTACAAAATCAAAATCTAGAAAGACCAGGACCAGAAAAGCAGCCGAAAATCTCCGACAATGGGGGAAGGAGTTCAACGACTGCCCAATACCACTAGCTACGACTATCAGTAACCACCTGATAGCATACCACGGACTTAATATCGAGCACTTTACCTATTACGACGACATGGAAGAACTAGACATGGCAGATATCATTGACCCGAACAGTCCAAAAGAACGCAAAAGACGGACGCTCCTGGAAGGCATGCCGGACTATCTGAAGCTGGTATTTTCACAGATGCTACAAAGGCTGACCCTCAGTCCTTCTAAGGACTAAAGGAGTTAATCAATGCCTATTGGTTTTCACTTTGGCTTGAAAACAGTTTCGAAATATAACTAAATCTCAACTCAAATATGATCAATTATCCACCGAATCAAATGATAACTTGACAATATCTGATTAAGATCACAAAAAATTGAGAGGGTTACTCAACCCCAAATTCATTTATTATTTTTCGGAAAATATAAGTACATTTTGTACACGAAATTTCAAAATTGATAGGAAATTAGGAAAATTTAAAAAACTGACTAAATGTGACCGTAATTACAATATGTGGCTAACAAACAATTGGTAATAGGGACAGTCCTACTTAGTTAACTGGGCAGAATTTGATCATGTAAGTTCATGGCGTTTCAGTTTCCGTCACGCTTCGCGCCTCGCTTGCCTAGTCCGTGCTTCCTGCCACTCCAGACATGAACAGCTTAATCACTTTAGTGCGCCTTGCGCACACCTGCATACCTGTAAACCTTGTGGTTCTAGTCCTATGTTCAGGTATAAACTCGTATACACAAGCCACAATATCGCGCCGACAATGAACCCCCTTAATTGTGAGGAAACCATGCACCGATGGAGGGGTGTGAAAAATAAATAGCGTTTTCTATAACGCTTTAACGTGTCAGGTGTGTTGCAAACTAGCAACACACTTGACCACAAATATAATGTGCTCAGCACACACTTAATCCCCCACGGCGTGTTTGGCACGCTGTGGGGGTAAATGATCGTACATGGCCGAATGGCCGCACACGACTTAAATGCAAATATCATCATCATCAGTCGCGCTATTCATCGTTGACTACAGTAAGCATGTCCACAGTGGAACATTTGCAGGAAGCCTCGGATGGGATGGTAGAGGAAGCCATGAAGATGAAGAGCTCCTCTGCAATTACACCCTGTCGAGTGGGAAAGTTAAAAGAAGCTGTGGATTGTATGCAAGGGGTTGAGTACTTCCTAGATAGGGTGCAGGAAGACGTTTGGATATATCCACCCCTTAGCAGTGTCCGACGAGAAGCGGATGCCCTGCTCACAGCCAAGAGGCTTGTGAGAGAAGTCATGACAGAAGAAGTGGCCAAGATCAAGACGGTTTGGACAAAGGAGAGAAAAGATAAAGAGAACCAGAAGAAACAACAAGACTTCCAACGCCTGAATGCCAATTGGATCAAGGTCCAGGAAACATTTAGGAGATTTGGTCATCCCGACTGGCTCTCTGATCCACCCCAGAAGAAGAAGAAGAAGACAAACGCCCTAGGCTTCCTTAAGACATGGTGGAAGAAGAAGAAGAAGTAAAAGAAACAAAACAACGGCCCTTTTCAGGGCCACCCACCTTTCTTAGAAAAGAACTAATTCCACATTGCCAATCCTAGTGTTTCTATGTTTTGTGTTTGTTTGTTTGTTTGTGTGTTAGGTGTATGTGTCTATCACGCATGTTCATTTCCCGCTAGTACCCCAAGTGCCCCCCCCCCCCGCATGTTAATTTCCCGTTAGTACCCCAAGTGCCCCCGCATGTTCATTTCCCGTTAGTACCTCAAGTGCCCCCCACAATGTTAATTTTCCAGTTGTACCCCAAGTGCCCCCTCATGGCTCTCAACACCCCCCGTATACTACTACGATCTAAACACTCGCCTTTCTGGTCACGAGTCCGACACGCTAACCACAGAGCCACCAAACTCACTGGAGGCAACACGTTTACGGGTATCAGTACGTCGTGGGCAGTTTCCATCATCAGGTACGTAGCCGGCAACGTCGATTGTTCATAAGATAGAGTGTTGGAAGCAATTGATAGGAAGGTTAACAAATTATTGTCCGTCCATTGTGCACTGAATTCAAGTGCATATCTAAGCGGTTGAAACCTTCCCAGAGAGATCTGAGGAAGATGCCTAATACGTACTGAAAACTGTGAAAGGCAGAAAGAGGAGCCCAAGTATCTCAAGAAAAGTGATGGAGAACTCCTAGTCTAAGTCCAGAAAGAGACCCTTCATAGAGAGAACGAAGCAAAGAATAATTACCAGTAGAGAAGGCACAAGGAATGAAACAACATAATACACACGCACACACACACACACACACACACATATATATATATATATATATATATATATATATATATATTAGTGCAACCAATCATAATCTTTCATTTATACCATATGACTGACTAATTTTAATTGTATTTGTACAGTTTCTGAATCTGAATCAGGTGCATGGGCTGTATAGGCTATATTAAATGCTACAATTCCATACTAGAATGTGAAAGCCGACATTATACAGATATATCATAGAACATTTAAAAAATGTTACCAATGTTCCATTAATTTTTATACTAGATATAATAAAGGATAATTATTCGAAATTTTATGGCGGAATAGATGTGATTTTCGTTTTTATATTACAGTATTATTATACGCTGATGAGTCAGAGGAGATGATATTAAAGGAAAATAAACATCATTATATAAAGAGCTTGACAACTATAATGACAACAACAACAGCAGCAACAATAATATAACTATCACACAGAAACTAAAACAAGAATGACGAATAATAATAATAATAATAACGACAACAACAACAAAAACGAAAAGAGCAATAAGAACAAAATAAAACAATGATCATGTTTATCATCAGCGTGGAATCTATTTTATTTTATTTTCAATGGTATGTAGTATTTGAAATGTATTTACATCTCATATTATTTATGAGTCAACAATTGTACACAGCAGTGACCAATTATATAAACTTCTACTTTGGCAGATTATGGGAAAAAAAAGGATGTTTTGAAATATACAAAAAAAATGCATTATTAGAATTAAGGTTAAGTGAATAATAAAAAGGCCATTATACAGTGATGAGTACAATATGGTTTTTATTGTATGAGTGCATATTGCGTTGAAAACCTGTATTGGACTCCACGCCAATAACTCCAATATAATCAATATTAAGAGGTTTTTATACAGTGATCTGAACAATATGTATTTGTATTGTACGAGTCTATCTTGTGTTGAAAATCCTGTATAGTACAAAACACCGAAGTAAGGGAAATATTTATAGGAATCAAGCTACAACATTTACCTCCCTTCTGTACAATATATGTACTGCACCATCCAATATGAATTTTTGGCATCCAATATAGCCTATGCACGTGAGTTAGATTAAAATAGTGTACAATATATAATCATAATAGCCAGACACATGGTATAAATGAAAGATAAAATATTATGATTGTTTGCTAATATATATATATATATATAAAATATTGTAAAATATTTTGTAATTTGTAAAATATATCTAAATTGATTAACTTGTAAACCTAATTTCCTATTGAGCATTATACTTTTTGAATAAACTTTTTATGGTGGGTCTTCACACTGCACATCTGTTTGGTTACAGATAACCGCCAGCTGAACATATTTGTCCAACGAATGCATCAATATATATACCATTTGACAATAGGAACTCGCTGTCATCATTATATTGCCTGCACCCGCAGAATGCGACTGGATGAGTAACCTAAATGGAGGTTACTGATCTCCTGTATGGACCACTCTTTCAAAAGAATCAACAGGTTGCTATAAATTGATCAAGCGTAACTGAAGAATTGTTGGAAAGGAGCGGTGCGAGAACTTCAACGGTTGTTCATTTGGTTCAGCACCTAACTCGTTGTCCAAGGTCGCGAGTTCGATACCAGCCCAGGTTGGCTGCCGGTGTGGGTCCTTGGGGAAGGCACTTAGCTCCCATTTTCTTTGGATGATATAATAAATAATGTGTTGACAGTGCCGTTATAAACAAGCCAACCAAACGCTTCAAAGCAAATTAGAACTGAACACACTTGTGCTTTCGTGCTGAAAAAGTGTGCAGTGTGAAAAATTTAATTTACCTTGACCTTTCGCTGCGATCAGTTTATATGGTATGAATGTTTTCTCATGAAAGGTAGATCTTCACGCACGCCGTCAAAGATATATATATATATATATATATATATATATATATATATATATATATATAGAGAGAGAGAGAGAGAGAGAGAGAGAGAGAGAGAGAGAGAAAGACAGACAGATGGACAGACTGACGGACGAACATACTGATATAAGGCAGTAAAATACACAGAAATTGGTATCAGCGCAGTTACAAAACAGTTCCTCAACACAAAATAAGTAAAATAAAGAAAAGAAGAAAAAAATATGAAAAAGAGTATCAGAATGTGCAAAACACATGTCTATTTGTGTTGGGGATCATAATAACAAAAGTTTATTAATAAAAATCCATGGTGCCGTGATTCGCGTAAATACCTAATTCCAGCAGAAAGAAAAAGGACTGAAACCATGTGGAGCGGAAACCAAAGCCATCTAAAGTCATAAATTGCAATATGATAAATAATGATATCCCGATAAAGTTGTGCACAAGTTAAATGTGTTATGAGACTGTTGTATCTGGATAATAATAATAATAATAATAATAATAATAATAATAATAATAATAATAATAATAATAATAATAATTATAATAATAATAAAAATATTAATAATAAATTCTTGTAAAGAGACGAGGAGTATTTACATGGGTAAACATTGTTGCAAAGATGTGCGATAAACTGATGACCGACTAAAATATTGATAAGACTGCATTGGTAACGTTACATTTTTTCATGAAGATCAAATTCTCCGTGAGTTGTCAGTTGCGGGCAATTCCAGCATCATTCTTTAACTGTGCGTACTATGTCGGCGCACCCCGGATTATATATATATATATATATATATATATATCACAGATTCCAAAGAAGAATTAGGACGTATGGTCAAATAGAAAGGATTCTAACCATGAAACTAAGTTATTGTTGAAGCCGATATGACTACGAGAGTGATGAAAAAGTGAGTTTGACAAAAAATTCAAAGTTGAAAATTAAACTTTTGATTATAAAACTTTAGTATATATTATACGTGGAAAATATATATTTCTTTCCTCTTTTTCACCCAACCCTCTTTAAGAAGGAAGATTTGGTCGAACAATTTATTTCCCTAACATCTTAGTCATGTTTGAAATTGACTAAGTGAACATTTTAGTCACGTGTCATCAAACCCCTAAATAATCTGCTTTAGTTCTACACCATGGATGACTTTTTTTATTTATTTCTTTACAGTCCCACAACCATTTATTCCATTTCACTAATTATATATGTATAACCGTATCGTACGTATTGCCTTCGCCGAAAAGAAACCTTGCATTCTTGCGTTTCTTCCGATTATGAACTATTTGACTTACCTTCATTGAGTGATACAAACATATCCACATGCCACAAAGAAGAACAATCGTCACTGCACCAAGTGCGCAAAAATACTGAAATTTATTTAAAGGATTTACAAATATGAATAGTTAATAATAACCATTAAAAATTTGAACCTAACATCTAGATTTCTAAAATAATGCGCTATAGTAAGAAAAATACCCAACTTTTACACTTTTCGTGGTTGATATAATAAGAAGGTAAAAAGCGGAAGAAAAGAATGTTGTAAATGTTGCCCTAAGTCATTTTAGTGGCTCTGATGGTATTATATTTACAACTTAACCACCTACTGCCTCCTAACCTACCTACCTTCATGCATACATACATACATACATACATGCATACATATATACATACATACATATATACATACATATATACATACATTTCGTGGTTTATATGATAGAAGGGTAAAAGCTGGAAAGAAAAGCTAGAAGAAATTTCGAATTATCCTGAAATGTTGGCCCTAAATCAGTTTTAGTGACCCAGAAGGTATCATGTTTAAAACCCACCTTCCTATCGACGTGCGTACGTACGTACATACATACATCCATATATACATACACACTCAGACATACATACATACATACATACATACATACATACATACATACATACATACATACATACATACATACATACATACATACATACATACATACATACATACATACATACATACATACATATATTCATACATACATACATCCATACATCCATACGTACATACATGCATGCATGCATGTATGCATCCATCCATCCATCCATCCATCCATCCATACATACATACATACATACATACATACATACATACTAGGACCAAGATGCTATCAGACAAACTGAAATACAGGTAAAACAAACATTTAGGGGGTATTACTCACTGTTGGAAACAAACGTGATATTCTTCCATTCTTTGAATATGTATAGTGATTCAGGACAATCCATGGAAAACAACATATTCCGAATATTACTGAGACAATTGTTGAAGTTATCAGCCAATTAATCCCATCTCCGATCAGTGGTTTCAGTACATTCCAGCATATATGTTGAACGGTTACTATATTACATACCGGTAAACCAAAGGCCAGCTGCAAAAACAACAACGTCAATAATGATTATGAAAATAATGTCTTTACAAATGTTTCTCAAGCTGCCCTACGACAAACTTTAAACTGACATAACGAAGGCGTTGTTTGCAGGTCCTGACAATGTATACGAAAAATTTACCACAATTTGCTATGATTGTCAAGTTTGGTTTGTATATTTTGGGGAAACTCAGCACTGCGGACTAAAAAAATGTATAAAATGCACTTATTAATGTTTTTTTTTTTTTAAGCAAGGCCATCTTTGGTGTAAAGATTCCAGTCTGTAAACATGTACAATGTTTATTAAAAGTTTTAGATTTCTGATTGCGTACGTTTTAGGTGGAAACAGATTCGTCGGGATAATCAAGCAAATCGTCTGATAATAATTGACTGAACACCTGATAATGATACCGAGGGTGAAACAGCACGTTATATACTGTGCTCTCTAAACTCTGATTTTAACATGGGTAAACTTTTACGCACGTGCAGATTGTTTACATCGTGATACTTGCGCATAAAGGAAGAACGTACGGGAAGTGATTTACGTGCTAACCGTCGGCCAGAAGAGTACGGGAGTTCCCCGAACGTATTCGTTACTCTTGAACGTATTACGGTTTTGCAAAATACTTTTAATTATTCTTCAGTATGAAAGCAAACAAATCCTCTCATGCCATTTTCTCAATTGCACATTATTTGGAAAGCAATTTTGAAATGAACAAGAGGAAAAGTCAGCTTGAAAATAATAATTTGATATATATGTATACTTATGATGCATAAAAACTAATAAAGTAGTTAAAAATGTGCGTTCATGAAGGACTTCGAAAATATCGTCTTCCCAGAAAAGTTATTTAGAGGAATAAGTTTAGAGCACATCTAAATTTTTAGGGAATTCTGTGTTTTATCCCAGTGCGTTTCTATACGTTAGATGGAATCTTAAGCAAAGTTAGTTGTACTGGACAAGAACACACATCTCAAGCATAGCTTTGCTTTTGACTGGAATCACAATGCATAGTATAAGTCTTATTTTGTTAAATATTAGTATCTTTTTCTGCCTGGGTATACTATTTACATATATGAGATAAGCTTTGTATTGGTTATAACAGCTAAGTCATTTACGATGTAGTCCACTGGACAGTTTTTGTTAAGAATAAGTAATGCTACTTGTTAAGCACACCAAAAGTTAAAGATGCAATTAGAATATTGTTATGCATATTATGCTATGCCGCTTATGAAAGTTATGTATATGGCTTTTATTTAGCTGCCGTCCATCGACTTATGTTTTGCTTTATTTTCCTAGGGCATTAAAGGCTAAATAGAAATTAAAATGTTTATTGAGTTCAATCTTTTGGCTTTTGTATAGGATGACAAAGCTAACAGGTGTGATCTGGATTGTTCCGAAAATGTCGCTTGCACTTATAATCCCACTCATATCATTGAAATGCAACGAATTCCAGAACACGTGCATCATAAACTGCGCTGGATTTTCTAAATACTGTGTTCTAGTAGCATAAGTCTTGACTCATCTGTATATATATATATATATATATATATATATATATATATATATATATATATATATATATATATATACGAACTGCATCTAACCTAGTTATCTAGGTAAATGAAAAAATATATAAAGAGCTTTAATAGTGTAATGGTGCCTTGAATGGTACAACGGGAAAAATCCATGGTGAACACATTTATTTTGATAGTTAAGCATCCTACAAGGCATTTACATTTAATTGTTTTATGTATGTAAATGAAAAAGTAAAGAAATCAGGTATTTGGTACATATAAATCAGGTATTTAGTATATATTTTCAGAATGCAGTGCTACAATTATAGGTGCTTTTGTTTCCTTTTCAAAAATGTTAAGCATTGGATACAGATATGGTTTATTACAAATGCACCTACTACATAAATTAATTTGTAAATATTTGCATAGGTAGCTTGAAATTTATTTGAAACTTCATAAGAATGCAAACAAAACTTGATTGCATAGGTGTTACTCTAATTTGTTTTCTTCGCCATTGGGGTATTGCTACAGTGTGAACAAGGCACAGGCAGGTCATTTGGTCCTTTCAATTTAATTAGACAAGAAATGGTAATCTTTTGTCAGGATAAGGCACTGTAACTTGAATAATGCTTAGTTTTTCTTCACAAGAGTTTGTCTTAACAAAAGTTTTAGTTCATATGTATGTTTATTTTTGTATAGAATAGAGCTTGATTTGTTCATTCAAGATAAGAGATACGGTAAGGTATACAGTTAGGTGATAAGTCTGCTCAGTTGTGATTTGTGAAGAATTACTTTTCTTTTTGCTCTAATATTCATCAGTTAAAATATCTTCTGACAGTTGGAATTAACATAAACATAAATTAAAAACACTAACTTTGATTCCTAAGTCTCGATGCCAATGTTAAGGCAACTAATATATATGCAGTTTTGTTTCTGGAAATGGCACACTTGTCTAAGATCTATATATAGATAACTTTAGATGCATACAAGTGATGTACGTTTTCCAGATTCATTTATTGAGAGATTATGAGTTCCAGTTTCAACATTGTTGGTGCATCTTACTTTAAAAGCAATAACCTGAATGGAGATTATAACCGCAAGTGGGTAGCCAAACAATGGACCCTGTGAGTATACACCAATCTAATCCTTATTTAGATACAAAGGGTTCCTATTCTATATCATCACAGACCTGAGCGATAGCAACATGTATCGATGGGGGTCCAGAGGCGGTTTGAAGGACTGGAGCTCAGACGACTAAGGTATAACATTTGAGTGCGAAGTGACCTACGATTCAGACCAATCCAATGATGAAACAGACGACAACGTCCACAATCAGGAGGCCTTTGAGTATTTATTTCCGGTCGCGGTCAACATCCATCTGACTCGTCTGGGCGAGATAGATCTGAGCCGATACGACTGGGCTCAAGCCCCGCACCTATCCTTGTGAGAGTACCAAACCGCCCGGTCCTCCACAGACGTTTTGCGCAAACTATTCTCTAGAACATCGGAAGAAAAAATTATGGAGCATGTTGATGTGCTCTACGACCCGTACTAAATCCGTCAGCTAAGGCTGGCGGGCACGTACGTATGCGGACCCATTCCAAGTGGCAAGTGGTACCATATTCCATGGGTATCGATTATGTCTTATAGGCTAACAGCGCTGGGGAGAGCAGTTGCCATGGGACACCTCACGCCATCGGTGCCTGGCGGCACCCCGAGCAGCTCAAGAGAACATCCCAACCGCACCCAGACTTGCCAGGATCTCTGCGCGAGCCCCTTTATTGGACACCTCATCGATGAATTGGGCGGCATGCGCTATCTGTGCGTTTGCCCGGATGTCGCTCTTGGCCACCACGCGGTCCAGGATGGTGTTGATCTTGGCCTCCGGCATGACGCGGATTCCGTCGTGCTTTTTGTCTATCGCAGTGAATCTGCGGCTGGCGTATGCCCCGTCCATGACGCGGTCATGGAAACGGTAGCCTCCCGACTCGCCAATGGTTAAACCATTGGGCCGTCGACCATGACCTTGGGGTTGTTTTTATCCGAGGAGCAATATCTGCCGCAGCATTGCTTTTTGAAAAGAACCGGGTCTTAGCCCTCTGATTTGGGTGAGCTTGGGCTCTTCATCTTATATCCACGGTGGGGAGATGGTGAGGGCGCATCGACAATGCGGCGTCGTTTAAGAAATAATCACTCACAGACTGCCCCAGAGTCGTCACTGCCTGTTGCTGCAGCAAAAGTTCGATTATTCCCAGCTGGTCACGGCAGCTCAGGGTAGCCCCACTGGTCGATTTGGCCCACGGACTCGTCCCACCTAAGCCTGAATCGGTAAGCGCTGACTCCGAGCCACTAAGACGTCGGACGTGAAGCACACCCCCGGTGCACCTACAGACGCAAAGGCCGCGAGGTCGGCCTTGGTCGTCTACTGAGACAAATCGACCGGCGGCAGCTCGTCTCTTTGTGAGCGCTCGTAGATATCAACCGGCAATGCGGGAGATGAGGTCGGGCGGACGTGTTCAAATCCGCTCTTAGGTCAGTGTTTCGATGAGCAGCTGACACACGAATAGTGACGACCTCCGCCCCGCCTACAGCTTCGACATAATAGATGTAACATGGACGGACGAGTTTAAGAGCCCACACATTTAAAAGGTTTCATGCGCCCATACCAACCTTTACATATGCTAGCAGTCTGCCGGACAACCCACGAACCTCATCGCTTCGACGACGATTCATGAGAGAACAATCAAATTCCTTATCTTCCTAATACTCCACGCATCCGCCAACTAAATATCGATATAGCGAACTCTCTGCACCGACAGGCGCCCCATCAAGCGCATAAATATAGCCCCCATGCTCCGTCACCAAGCGGGGCTTTCCGGCAATATAGAATAACGGGACCAACCTTTCTTCTAATCAGTATGAACGAAGATGACGTTAAGAAGACTGCGAAGTTGGTTGGTTGCATTTCCGCGTCGACATACGCCTTTGTAGTCGCATCTTGTGGGCCCACAGGCTCCGCCACGGCCACGATTTTGCTTGCGCTCATATTTGGGAAGCCCTCCATAGGGGTTGTTCCATCAACGTTTAGGCAGGAAGCATCCACATTATTAACGTATGATTTGGTCGCCACATCTTGGGCACTGACAGGATCCGCAATGGACACAATCCTATTCGAGGTCATATATAAGGGGTCAGCCATGCTATCACCGCCTTTGAGACTATTTCGGCGTATTGACGATTTATATATTGTTCCTAGGTTGCGACCGCGGCGTTGACGTATTGTTTCCAAACCGCATCCGATCCACGGGCAGGCGGGGTCTGGCGACTCACACGTTTTCCTAAGGTTACAATTCCGGCGTCGACGTATTGTTTTCTCGCCGCGTCGTAGTCGGAATCCTGTTTGCCGCCTTGTTTAAGTCGCCGGCCATGGTGTCTCTAGCCTTGGTCACCCGGAGAGCGACTTGTGGCGTCGAGGTGTTGTTTTAGAGCCATGTCCTTGTCGTCGGCGTACTTTTTTGCAGCCGAGTACTGGTCGTCGACGTATTTGTTCAACTCCGCGTCTTTGTCGTCAGAGTACTGTTTTGCGTCCGCGTCTTAGTGGTTGACATATCTTTTGTGGCGGTATTTTCGGGTCGAATGTTGTCGGACACGTTGCGGATGGTCCGTCGCGGCTTGCGGCCTATCGAACAACTTGCCGCCGTCGCGCAGCGTGCCGTCGGCCTGAAAGAAGGCGAAGTTGCCTGGCCCATCTATGCTGGCCGGGCGGGTCAGTTTTCACAATTTAAAACCCAATATAAATCTGCAACATATTAGCAGTTATGATGTCCAGAAAGTATTAAATCAGATCTGAAGATACATGCTCTATATATGAAATGACCCAGATTTCCGCTAATATAACTATGCTGACAATTAATAATTCAACGATTTTATACATGACTGTCCCAACCCCAAATCGGCAATCTATATATTTAATTCAAAGCTTTTAACTTATGTCTAAAAATCAAATCAAAGCTTTTGATGTTGATTCTAATCTTTTCTTCTTATGTACTTACGAAAGCCAAAATCTCCGATACAGAAGACCAGACTTCATGCCACTCTCTTTTGCAGATCTTGACTGAAAAGGGTATATGATTATAATTATTATAAATGCTATTTATAAATTTGTAATTAATAATAATAATAATAATAATTAGTAGTAGTAGAAGAGGTAGCATAACTACTGCTCAGGACATCAGCAATATTTATTGGCAATTTAAGCTGTATTAAATCAGTCAATCCCTTCGAAGTTATATACAGGAAATACTGCACAAATCTTTATCGTCCAATGGGACAGTTAATATGTCTTTCGTGTTCGAATCAACCCTTCGGTAAACAGGAAATAAGCATGTCTCCATCCATTTACGTAACCATTTATCAGAGACCACCCGAACACTCACATATACACTTGCGGTGAATAACGAGAACAGTGTAAGTCTAAACTCTACTTTAGTATTTTTTTTAAATTTACGATTTTTTATGTTATTATTATCATTTACGAACTAATGTAAGAAATACATTTCATCAAAATCTGTCATAATTTGGTTGAGAAAACGTATTTATTTAATTGACAATTTAATTTGTGATCGAAAATTCACATACAAAACCCACTACCGGATATGACGAACGGCTTCTATAGCCGCATATGTAACATGTGGATTGTTTGGCAGTTTATTGAGATATGTACAAGTATGAACACTAACTAAAGCTACGATATGCTTATAAAATAATTATTTTGCAAACTATCTGAGAGCTAGATTTACGTAATATCAAATACGTGAAGAAACACAAAGTTGAATTTCGGCTTGCCTGACTTGAATTTCAATTTAAATTAAAATGCTTGTTTTAGACGTGACTAAACAAAATACTTTTGAACAAGAAAAAACCAACAAAAGACTATATCTTTCAACATATCTCTATTATGATAACATTCTGTTGCTGCCTATGTAACATTATCTCGACATTTCTCAAAATAGATCTAAAGAAAACAGATTTGAAGTGGATGCTGTTCTCGAATGTGTCTAGACAAAAACAATCTGAATTAAATGAGGCGCCGTAGGGGACAAAAGCTGGTCCAATGAGACAGTAGCAGTTGAAATTTAAATCTCACATGTCGAGAATTCCAATTTCACATGTTGAATAAAAATGTTGGCGTTGAATGTTCTATTTCATATGTCGAGTTTTTCAATTTTATCTGTTGAATTACATAGCGGTGGTTAAATGTTCCATGTTCTATATCGAGTTTTTAGATTTTATCTGTTGAATTGCACAGCGGTGGTTGAAATTTCAAAGTTGTATATTAAGAATTCCAGTTTCACATGTTGAATCAAATTGTTGGGGTCGAAAGTTCCATTTCATATGTCGAGTTTTGAAATTTAGTTGCTGAATTACACAGCGGTGGTTGAAAATTCCATTTTGTATGTCGAGTTTTTTAGATTTTAACTTTTGAATTGCACAGCGGTGGTTGATATTTCAATGTTATAGGTCGAGAATTCCAATTTCACATGTTAAATCATATTGTTTGTGTTGAAAGTTCCATTTTTTATGTCAAGGTTTTAGATGTTATCTGTTGAATTACACAGCGGTGGTTGAAATTTCTATTTCATATGTCGAGAATCTCATTTTCACATGTTGAATCAAATTGTGTGTGTTGAAAGTTCCATTTCTTATGTCGAGAATTCCAATTTCACACGTTAAATCAGATTGTGTGTGTCGATATTGTCTGTCATCGATGCATTTCACTGCATATGTTGTTCAAGGGCACATTATTCTTTTTGTCCATTAATGTGAAAATAAGTCAAGAACTGCATGTATTTGAGAAATCATGATATTCCAAATATTGGTTATAATCAGAACATAAGTAGATATTACTCGATTTAAGCATACTTAATTACTACCATCTTCCTCAAGTGTTTAAGCAAAGAAAATTTATTCCATTCGTTTCCATGATTTTTACACTTTCAACCTGCCATAGTTTTTACGTTTCCTCTTTAAAATCTCTGCAGAGTTAATTTTGGTCACCAAAACATCAAGAACCAATGTTTGTTTTTTATCATTATTGAATAAGTTCTGTATTTGTATTACATTAAAATTAAAGGCTTCTCTGGCTGTATATTTATTGTAGCATAATGTTGTAAAAAGGGATCGAAGTCATTTTATGGCATGCTTGTGGCAAACATTTTTACTTTGTCGCATACTTCTAGGAAGAAAACCTTGTGTGCCTCAAAAATATTTTCCCCATGATCTAATAAGTGCATGGTAATTATCCTCCCATAAGGGCACTTTTAATATGTATCTCACGATCAAAAGAGCACCTCATTTTATCATGAATTGCAGGGGCGGATCCATAAATATAGTTTAGGGGAAGCTTCTGCATTGTAAGCGTTTCCAGGGTCGAATTTTTAGACATCTATCTGTAGAGAGCACTGGGGGGGGGGGGGAAGGGACGCCAGGCACAATGTAAAAAATGGTCTGACGCAGGTAAAAAAAAGGGCTTAAAAGCCTGCAGCGGCGACATTCTAAAGTGGCTGGGTCGGAGAGGGGAGTGGGGAGAGTGAATGTTACTCAAGGAAGACAGAGATGTGCCGCTCATGGCACACTCCCGTGAACTTTTGTTATGCACAATTGTAGTGCACTGATTTATTTGTCACAACTTTGATACATCATTTCATTACAAGCTCATGTTTGGTAATAGTGTGTTGCACTCACCAAGACATATCTCAACACCAAGTAGGATGATATTATGATGCATATAACCCTTGGGAAACTTAACTAAACACAAGAAGGCCAGGGCATGCATGTTGAGACCACAATCAACACAGTGATGTAAAACGTGTGACCTTGACCCCAGTGCCAAAAGGTGGAGCGAGCATGTTGCAGTATTAATTGTCTTACCTTCATAATGATCCAATGTATGAACAAAATCCATCAGGTTTTTTAGGAAAAATAAGCAAATGAAAAAAAAAGACTTTAACTAAAACCTGCAAATGTTCTATATGTCTGTGACCCAAAGATCAAATGGGCGAGAGTTTGTGTCCCAGAATGGTGTTAGCTTCATAATGATTCACTCCAAGTATGAAGTTAACCCATCCAGTGGTTCAGGAAATATAATCAAATGAGAAAAAAAAAAAAAAAAAAAAAAAAAAAAAAACAAGAACAAAAAAAATAAAAAATTTAACAAAAACCTTCAACACAAATTTTGCATGATTGTGACTATGACCCTAAGGTCAAAGGACAAGTGTGTATGTCAACAATGAATTGTCTTAGCTTCGTTATGACTCATTCCAAGTATGAACAAATTCATCAAGGAGCTTAGGAAATATAACTAAATGAAAACACTTTAAACAAACCTTATTGTACACTTTATACGACTGTGAGTATGTCTCCAAGGCCATAGGGGTAAACAAGCTTGTCGCAGAATGAATGGTCTTAGCCTGATAATGATGACTACCAAGAATGATGAAATTGTTTTTAAGGAGTTTAGAAAATATTAGGAAATGAAAAAACTAACCAAAACATTAACGCAAATTTTCTGTGACATTGAACCCAAGGTAAAAGGGGCTAGTGAGTATTGTAATAGAATGACTTGTCTTAGAGTCATAATTACTCATGCCAAGTATGATAAGAATCTATAAAGGGGTTTAGGAAATGTACGCAAATTAAACATTGTAACAAAAAAATGTAACTGTTGACAACGCATATGCCGCCGTCGGAAAAGTGACTGCTGTGCCTCGCTTCCCACTAACATGGGCTCGAAAATAAAAATTTAGTGAAGTACTGAGGAGTAAAAATAAGATTACAGTGACCTGCTTTAGTTGATATTTGTGGTACTCACCTAGATGCATCTACGTACAAAGTTGCATTGCTCTGCGACTAACAATGCTAAAGGAATTGACCTAAACAAAAAAACTAAACTGAAAGCAGACTCTCATTATAAGAATTTCATGTATGACATTTTTTTTAAAAATTATAAACGTAATAAAATTCATCTGAGACCTTGTTTAGGCAGGGGTTTGGGATGCCAGTCATTTCACCCGATCATGGATCAAATAGTTATCCCATGACAGCATTACAAAATACATGTAATGAAATAAACGTAACACAGAATAAAAAAGGTGCAAGAGTAAATACAGGAGTGAACATAAAACACTGTCTTACATACTTATGAAGATTTTTTCGTCATAGGAAATGAAACTTTCAACCACCGCTGTGAAATTCAACAGAGAAAATCTAAAATCTCGACATATGAAATGGAACTTTCAACACAAGCAATTTGATTCAACGTGTGAAATTAGAATTCTCAACATACAACATGGAAATTTCAACCATCGCTGTCTAATTCAAGAGATAAAATCTAAAAACTCGACATTGAAAATGGAACTTTCAAACAACGCGGTGTAATTCAAAACTTACAATCTAAAAGCTCGACATACGAAATTAAATATTCAACCACCGTTGTGTAATTCAACAGATACAATTTAAAAACTCGATATATGAAATGGAACTTTCAACGCAAACAACTTGATTCAACATGTGAAACTGGAATTCTCGACATACAATATGGAAATTTCAACCACCGCTGTGTAATTCAACATATAAAATCTAAAAACTCGACATAGAAAATGGAACTTTCAACTACCGCTGTGTAATTCAACAGATAAAGTTGCAAAACTCGAAATATGAAATGGAACTTTCAACACCAACAACTTGATTCAACATGTGAAATTGGAATTCTCGACATGTGACATTAAAATTACAACTGGAACTTTTTAATTGGACCAGCTTTTGTCCGCTACGGTTCCTCATAGAATTACTGGTTCCCTAATCAATCCTAAAGCCAATTCTGTGCGTTCTCATATCACGTTTATAGCACTGTTTCGAGTAACCAAGTATTGTTGATGTTAATTTCATCTGGCCCAACCGTGCTTCGCGTTGATTAGTCAATTGCTCTGTCAATCTCTAGCTTCACGAAGGGTCAATTAAGATAGCTAAAACATTGTTCTGTTACTGCAGTGGAACTATTTGAAGTCATGACATGTTTGTTTAAAGCGGAGCTACATGACTCATTTAAAGATGCTGCAAATAATGCCGGTGCAATAGTTCTTCATGCGAACAGTTCATTGGCATAAAATTGGCAAGGTGCAAGTCGATTATAATTTTAAATCACTTGATGCTAATTTTTACATTCGTTGGCAGTTTAATAAGCCGAATGCTACTACTACTATTATTATTTTTATTATTATTATTATTATTATTATTATTATTATTATTATTATTATTATTATTATTATTATTATAAAGAAGAAGAAGAAGAAGAATGAAGAAATATTCTTCTTATAGCATGAGCCAAAGGATGTACAAATTCAGTGAACGTGATTTGAGCCGCCCTCTCGCGTGGCGAAAGTAGCATCCTTGATTCAAACAACTTAGTGTATCAAGTTTAGGCAAACATATTACTACGTCAGTTGTTTCTACTGTACAAGTAGCTATGTAAAAAGTCTTTTTTTTTTGTTTGTTTCCTAGAGCAATCGATTCACTTCATTATTACTGCTAATACGTCCATCTTATTTTCTCAGTATTATTACTTATATCTGAGGACCTTGCTAGCGCAGTATTCAACTTTTTTTATTGGGAACTCGGCGTTGCCAACATCTATCCAAGTAGCCAATGCGGCATATATAAGCGCTGTAGTCAGTTGTTAAGAAACCATACTAAACAAAATGGAAAAAACTTAAAACAATACCTGTTGAAACGTGTCATTGTTCTACCAAAGTCCTCGTTAGATGATATTAGAAGAGTGTGAACAGTCAATTGAATCGAATTCAGCTCTATTTTACAAAACACCCATAAATAGACACTGTGCTATATATTTAAAGAGAAAAACATACAAAAAGCACGCATGGTATGAGCGATTAATAAAAGTGAGTAGCTATGAGAAGAAGTGGAATAAGCCTTGTTATTTCAGGTCTGCGCGTAATCAAGCAGAGATTACTATAAATATCAACGGGGATACTACGATAAAATATATATTTGCCTGGTAAAAGATAAAATATTAAACCCAACCTTAAATGATGAAAGCTCAACATGAGTTTCTTTCTATATGCTCATATAATTGGTTGAACCCATTCTCGTGTATGGATTGGAGAATAATTCAACTGGATCTACAGTATTTTATACTAAAAGTCCTAAAATCCCAATATGGAAAATCAATATAAACACTATCCTCAGTTAAACAAGCAATTAGTAATGGAGTTAAAGCTGATCATGTAACATATGCACATTGGCGCTACTTGAATATTGCATGAGCTCACTTATGTAAGGGAATTCTCCCGATTCCGAATTAATTTTATTCATTTTAATAATTTGTAGATACAATTCTGATGAGAGGATTATTACCAAATGTAAATTTTAAAAAAATGAAAAATAAGAGTGTTTTGAAAATAATAATACCCTGCGATAATACAAGGCTTCTACAACAATGTGAATTATAGCATGACACCTGTCTGTATAATACTTAAGATGACAAAAACTGATGGATAAGTATAGGGTATATTCATGCACATATATACGTTTCTGTTTTATTATTTCTGCTCTCATTATGTTTGTTGATGCATTGATGGGACATATTTAAATTCACGATCCATTGCATCGTGCCAGGAGCATTAATCCGAGTCCAGTTTTCGAAATATTTAGTCCCGCGGCATTAAATGTTAAAATCAAATAAATATCAGACATGTTTTATAGTATGAGAACTAGATAGGATATATTTTTATTTCAGATTTTAGGTCATTGTTTTGCCATTTTGGGCCACACACATTTTTATCCTTGTAAAGTCTCTGTATATTTTTTTTCTGACATCACTGTCTTGCTAAATAACACAAATTAAATGATCCATTCTAAATTGTGAATATTTGTAGGTAATTTGTATGCAAAAATGACTGATCGATCCCTGAATCTCGATATCATTACTTTTGTCTTGCCTGCAAAAGAGTGCTTTGATGATCAAGTATGTGTTTTGAGTAGTTACCTTATTTCTATTGCTGGTTTCTGTAGAATAATTGAGCTTTATGTCTCCAAATATCACATTTCTCACAAGCTAAATTAGTTAATTGTGACATCTGAAACATATTTACGGATTGCCGAGACTACAGCTTCTGAGATGAAATCATTATCTCTCATTGTCTCACGTGTTCAGGTTTCGAGATACGGAAGAAGACTTATCAAATCAATATAAATTATATTCTTTGTATGTTTATCTATCGTTGTCAGTGTCATTGATGAGGTGCCCTGTAATTATTTTTGTATCCTAATACTCATACATTTTTCTTTTTACGCACCGTACTTCTTGGATACTCTCGTGTAATTGCAAACTCAACGCACATACTTTTTCGCAAGGGTATAAAGAAAGGATAGATGCTTTACCTTCCTGCTCGTTTTTTCCAATTGCCATTTCCAACTCTCCAAACTGCTGAATAGTTTCTTCATTACTTTTACCCACTTGTTGTTTGACTGATGAGAGCTCAAATTTGATGTTTAATATTGTCTTTTCTACTTCACATTGTCTACTTCTTAATTCAATAATATTCGTTTCATTGCATCCCACGCCAGCTAAAATTTCTTTGTCCTTGATATCATTATTTTGGATGAAGATTGCCATCTTGTCAGAAACTTGCTTGAGCTGAAAAAATGCAAATACATGTATCTGATTAGTTACAAGTCACAGAAATATTATACATAGATAATATCGTAATGCATTTTGTTTTCACTGCATGGTTGATGGTTGACTGTCATTATGATAATGATAAATCTACAACAACACAAACTACAAACAACTACTACAACTTTAATTGTCCTTTCCAACTCATCCAAGATAATAGTGGTTTCTTTCTTTTTTCTTGCCACTTGTTCTTTGACTGATAAGAGTTCAGATTTAATGTCTAATATTTTATTTTCTATCTCACACTGTCTGCTTCTTAATTCGATAATATTCTTTTCATTGCATCTCACGCCAGATAAAATATCTTTGTTCTTGATATCATTATTCTTGAGGAAGATTACCATCTTGTCAGATGCAAATACATGTATCTGATTAGTTACAGGTAAAAAAAAATAATTATACAAAGATAATTTCTACTGTATTTTGTATTCACTGCATGGTTGATGATTGATTATAATTATAATAAGGATGAATCTACACCACGAACATAAACTACAAGTACTGCTACTACTATTAGCATATATTTCTTTTCTTCACAATTCTGATTGAAACTGGAGGATCTTGCGTCTTGATATTTAAAGAAATTTGATTAGAATTACCATTAAAAATATTGGCAGCTATTAAACATTATATTTTATACGAGAATATTTTCTATTCCTGAAATAAATGAGTTTTTCAACCTTGCCATACACTGTACTTAATAACTCCTTAAACTTCGATCAGTTAACAGAAAACATTATATCACGCCATTTTTCTTATATGAATCAAACAAGCCTCTTGAGGTCAACCTATCAGCTATCAGATTCAACTTTAACCTGAGGTTAAAATGCTAGGACTTGCATGGGAATGTAGTGTTGGTCTGTGCCATTTTACCAACAGAAAGCACATCTGTGCAATTGTTTGACTGGGTAATCAATGTTACTGGCTGTTATTTCTTTTTGACAGTCAGTCGCGTTAGATGTATACTAAAATGACGATTATCAGAAACACAAGTTTTAAACTTTAATGTTTAGAACTTTTAAAATATACGTGCCCGAGTTTGTACTTATATTTCAGCTTAAAGAAGACTAATTTATTTCAGATTATGTCCTGTACATTTTACACATTTTTGATTATATAGATAATCATCGCGCATCAAACAGTATATATATATATATATATATATATATATATATATATATATATATATATAATTGCATGAAACGACAAATTCAGATATACTGTTGACATTGGGCTTTGGGCCTTTCATTGTCCGCTAGAGACGTAGCCCCAGAGGTCATAATTGGGAAAGTATTGAGATTTCCATACTACAAGCATAGAGTACGAACTTCCTGGGCAAAGATCAATTCAGATATACAGTATATACAGGTCATGTCAATGTCAGAAGCTACATGTATACTCCTGTGTTTAAAACTGTAGCTTATTTGCTTTCATGTTTGGTACTATTCAAGCTACAAATTGCACATTTAACGTTATCCAAACGGGGCCGAGACAACAATCAATATGTTATTATTCAGACGTACTGACTTTGATAATAATAATAATAATAATAATAATAATAATAATAATAATAATAATATAACATAACAGTAAAAATACAAACCCTGACGACACTGAGTTTCTAAATATTAATTAAACTTACGAACCTCTATCAAGCGATCTTTTACTTCTTTCATATCATTCTCTAGTGTTTCAGTTTTTGTGTTTGTTTCGCTTGTTTCGTCCGTCATGTTCTGGGTCTGCATGGATAGTCGAATCTTAACTGCTTCGATGTCACATTTTAATAGGGTCACACTGTTCATCAGAGCTCTAGTTTCTGTCTCTTGGAAATTTATGCTGATTTCTTCCGTCTTTAGCTGGATGGTAACAAAAGATTCAAAAGTAGTATGTTGTATGGGCACTATGTATATGAATCTTCTTAAATTCTCAGGCTACCACTGACTCTAGCTTGCCAACTGCAACATTTTCAACGGGATGCGTTTATTATCCTGGCAGTAAGAAATACTCACATACGATTTTCTGACAAACCGAGCTGTAGAGATACTAAATGAATGTAACGAAGACATCAATGAATACTATATCTTCGATGGTATCTTACGTAATTATCTAATATTAGTTACCCTGCTTGCCAAATTTATATCGTGAAAACTACCAAGACATAGACCATGATAAGACGTAATTAATTCATTCTACATGAAATATATGTATTTTTGTTATTTAATGATCACTCACTTTCACTACTCATGTTGTAGATTTTAGTAGGTATGTGTATCTGCAAAAGATTCTGTACTCACTCCTGCAGGTCTAGTTAAATAATCGTTTTAATTGTACTAAAAGCTAACTAATATGTCAATCTACAGGAAATAATCAAGCATGAACTTCTTTCTGTTAGGGAATTCATTCATAGACTTGAAGATTACCATGCACAGATAGGTATGGACGGTGCCTTGCAGATTTAGATCTGTCACAAGATGTGACATCATGTTTATCCAATTATCTCTGTCTGCGTCTCGAACTTTGAAGTTCCCAGAATGATATAAAGTGTTCCGAACATGAATCAGCTAGAACAAATTTAAAAGTTTTTTAAAACCTTTTGATCTTTCATGATCATTTCTTTTTTACTAAAACAAATAACTAAGTATACAAAATAAAATGAAAAAAGTATATAAGTATATTTATGTAATAGCAATTTTATTTTCACAATCTGCTACAAAAACTATATCTTGTAATATATAGGCTCTGTGCACATAAACCGTAGAGCTGGTTTAATAAATAAATCATAAACACTCTTACTACATTTAGGTAGAATTGTATAAGAATCTAATTACATTTTTATATTATTATGAATTCTCAGAGGAAGGCTTTATGTTCAGCTGCTTGTTCCACATGGCAACTTTTTAAGTTTCTGATTTATGAGAGAAAATAAATGTTCAAAGTGTATGACAATGTTGAGAATATGATTCTAGGACTGCAGAAGAATGCAGTCCAGGTATAAGTAAATCCTTATCCATGTAATGCCACCATTTTAACGCTTATGTGTCTCGAAACACAGGAATAAAATTCAATACATATTAAAATGAAATCCCAATTATATCAATGAAAACAGCGCTGACTCTATCGCAATTGGTACAAGGAAGAACTTTTTAAGTTTAGTTGAATATATTGTCTTTCCATGATCAGTAATATGTTTGCGTTATAGCATATATATATATGAAAATTTGAAATCCACACGTGAAGCATGCTAACGATGTTCAGCATGTAGGTCTTTCATTGCAGACCATATTCTTTGTAAAACCATCCACCTTGCACGACAAATTGGAGGGAAAAAGAATGTACAATTATTGTCGAATTTTGAAGAGATCTAGCATTAAATAAGATTTGACCAATGATATTTTTAGTCCTATAAAATCCCGTTAATGTGGTGATCGGCTAACAATTTCATCGTTAGCATCTCATACAGTTCTCCTAGTATTCAAGCTTTGTTGTTTTCAATATTAAAATTGGACCAAAGGAAACGACTTTAAACGTGCCCATGCAACACGGATGTTTCCGCCGAATGCGCAACTAAAGAACAAAGTCTAACTCAAATGGGGACCATACATCCATTAACGTTTGTCGTATGATGGTACAGATCCATATTAAAGTCACGGAGCTGAAGACTGCCGCAAATGTATGTTACTCTTTGCACGCATTTCTCCAAGGAAGAGAGGTGAACAAGATGATTCTAATTATGTCCTAGAACTGAGGAATGGAATTGTTAATATTCTAAGTAAATTGGTCCTATAGAACGGCACGAATCTAAATATCAAAATGTGATAATGATCTATACCATTTTGGACTTATAAAACGTTTGACAAACTAATAATGCTATATATCAACTGTTTACAAAAAACGAAACGTTTAAGTTATGATGATTACTGCTAGGGTTTTTTTCATATGTCTCCCCGGGGGTCCATTTCTTCTATTCCTGGCATCCTAGACTGCGAAAAGTTTGCTCATACGACAGTTGGTTGCCTTGATACCTTAGAAAGTGTCATGTTTTTCCCTTTAGTTCTATCATCTTTGCTGGGTGGTTACGACTGTCGCTGACGAAGGAAACAGGAAGGTGTGAAGTATTGATGCAGCGGCGCTTCCTTGTTGCTTATATTTTCGACATGGCCAACTAAAATAAAATTGCCGATAAGGACATTGAACGAAAAGGGATCGGTTGATATGATTTCCAGAATGATGATAGCAAATAATCGTCAGGACAAAAATAAATCCAAGTTAGCCGATGCTTTCATAGTTTGAGCCAATGTGAAATGAGATAATCTGTTCACAAACCTTGCAATATGAAATGTACAGTCCCAAGGATGTTTGCTCTTGGCCTTCTCCGCCAGCCGATAAATTGCAAACGAAGTCAAGCCGTGAAGGGAGGTGAAACACTTAGTGATCGAAGCGAAATACATTTCTGTCTCCTTGATATACAATTTGGGTCGACAGCCTAAGAGTCTAGAATGTAGGAAAGTCGATGGAACGGAAGTACAGGTGACAGAATGACGGCTCAGACGGTAACCGAACCGTTTCAAAAGGCAATTTTTTCTCACTCTGTGCGGGAGATCGACGTTGAAGAAGGCGTACTTATTTCGCATAACCGGACGCAGGGACAATTCTAATTCGGGTCTTTTGAGATAATCTGGTGATTACCATTTGACGACATGCGGGACTAAAGTGGTGCCTAGAATTCTCAAGATACAAGAACGTGTACAGCTGTCTCTGGCACGATGCATTGTATGTCTTGGGGATCAGTGAAAAGCTTGGGGGAATGTGAAACTAGCTCACATTTGTACATTAAGTCTCTTTCACTTCTGGGACAGTTTTTGCTGGTGGTGGACAGAAAGAAGCTTCCATATCTGTCCCTAGAGTCTCATCAAGGACTCATGAAATAACTATAGTTGAAGAAGTCGTCGTCTCGGTAGATGGGAGCTGGCATCTCCGTTTCCTCTGAAACACCAAATATCGATTTCGATCGCGGATGAATGATTACCATTTCGTTCTAACTAGGTGGAAAAATATGTATTTATTTGCGCATGTGTATAAGCATGCACTCATGTGACTGTATGTATGTATGTATGTATGTATGTATGTATGTATGTATGTATGTATGTATGTATGTATGTATGTATGTATGTATGTATGCATGCATGTGGTTTAAAGGCACCGCAGAAACAATTTACATCCACAAAGTGAAGACTAAACACAAAAGCCAAGAGAAATTCTTGACTCCTACATGTTTCAATGACGGGGAAATAAACAAAGAATAAATAATAGAAGAAAGAAAGAAGACAAAATTAGAAAAAAAGGTATAAAACGGGTAAACTACGTATCTATCTTATGCTGCTATCACAAAGTTGTGTAAAAAAGGATCAAAGAAGTGTTTATCGTGCCTATCACCAAAGTGTTTTGACCTAATTCCAGACTGGGAATAAAGGATTGACATCATGCGCGACAAAAATTCAACGCCATCATCAAAATATGCAAACGAAATTGTATCCCGGTAAAGTTCTGCATGGAGGTACTAAGGAAGTATGTTCAGGGCATGGTATAACGGGATAATGGACAAGAGTTCAAATAACAACAACAATAATAATAATAATAATAATAATAATAATAATAATAATAATAGCAATAATAATAATAATACATGTAAAGAGTTACGGAATATTTACTTGGGTAAATATTATCGCAAAAATGCGTACGTCTGATAAACTGATGCTTGACTGTAGTTTTGGCAAGATTGCACTAGGAAGGTTACACTTTGCCATTAGGCCGAACTTTCCATGAGTTTTCAATGTAAGTATCCAGTATCGTTCCGTACTTGAGCGTTCTATATCGGTCCACAACAGGTTAGAATCAATCGGTAGCATCTCGAGGGACTCGTTTGAATACCCAGTCGAGCTGTAGTGGTTGGCGACTTTAGCGTTGATTTTGTTGCGAATGTGGTTTTTGTGGTTATTCATTCGTTTTCTGAAATCATCGGTTTCACCAAAATTTTGAGTGCCACAGATCATATATATATATATATATATATATATATATATATATATATATATATATATATATATATATATATATATATATATATATATATATATATATATATATATACACACACAATTTTGTTGGGCTGATGTCATAACTTAGATATGTAGCTTACGTGTTTTAAACCGTTTTTGTTTTAAATTTTGTCTTCTTTCTTTCTTTCATTGTTTATCCTTTGTTTGTGTATTTCCCCGTCATTGAAACATGTAGGAGTCAAGGATTTTTCTTGGCTTTTGTGTTTAGTGTTTGTTTTGTGGTTGTAAATTGGTAAAATGTTTCTTCCCATGACAAAGAGCTTGTGTCATTATATATATAAATATATATATATATATATATATATATATATATATATATATATATATATATATAATGGCACAGCAACATATTCCTAGCTATATAGCGAGGAGTTAAGGTTAGAAAAACTTGAACAATTAAAAAATATCTCTAAAACATTTAAGACAATAAACCCTTTTTAAATATTTTTTTTTACTCCTGTACGATAGAAGATAGAAATTGACAGTTGGCGATATAGAAATTCTTTGCAAAGGGTACACATTAAAGAACGAAGGTTAAACAAAAATATTAGTACCCATACAAATATTTAACATCTTCAAAAATAATCCATTCTTTAAGAAACTCCAAGAATATCTCTGGCGGTACATTATCAAAAGGCTTCTCCATCGAGTTAACCAAAAAAATGTCCTGCAGGTTGAATCTGATACACTGGATAAAAATGTGCTACACTGGTAATGGGCACAGGCAAGGCACGCACTCATGTTGTAATTCAGTCTTCAGGAGGTAAGAATGTTTTAAGTATATGCATCTTATACGCGAATAACACAATATCTACCTATGCGATATAACATTTATGCTAAAAGGTGACGATATAGAAACTCCTTGAAAAGTGAATAAATTAAAGGACAAAGGCAAAATAAAAATGTTTGAACCCGTAAAAATATTTAACATTTTTAAATGTAAACCACATTCATTAAAAAACTCCAAGATTATCTCTGATGGTACATCATCAAAGAGCTTCTTCACCGAGTTGGCAAAAAATCTCTTGCAGGTTGGAAGCCGATACAATGGACAAAACTGTGTTCCACTAGCAATGGGCACGGGCAAGGCACGCACTATTGGACGGGTTCCCTCTTCAGGAGGTAAGAAGTATATGTGTCCAATACGCGAGCGACATAATGCCACCTCCTCCCTATGATTTGTTCTATATGGGTCAATCTTAGTTTTGATGCCTAGAGTATTCGTTCCACACATTTTGCTAAAAATAACGTGAAACTAGTGTTAGTATCTGTAAAGCTGGCAAAACAATGTTAATAATTAGAAAAGTAAAGAATTGAAAATTATGGAAGCTATACTTTGAAGTTATAGTACAGTCAAACTAATTTACCGATGTCGAAGCAAAACGCGTAGTCAGTGTAAGAATGGGGTTTGATTGATAGGTATTGCGTTAGAATCCACAACGAGATGCAATTTTGCCAACAAATCATTTCCTGTATCATGATGATGTATATACCATGTGAATATCATATGTAAAAACCGCGTTTTCGGGGTACTAAAAGTGTTTCTCCCTCTGCAAATGTATGCAGTTATGTTTGCTTGGTTAATTAGTTTGCATAACAAATCAGTTACTATGTTAAAAGCAAAAGTACATGTAATTTATTTCAGTGCATGTTATATCTGAGTAACAATCTTGATTTGTTATTTCTTTATAAGCATTCTTTAAAATTTTCCAACCTTTTGTATCAAGATTCTTAATATCTGCCTTCCCCCTTATTCCTTTTTACAGGGGCTTTATGTTCTGTTTGCTTACGAAACGTATTATTTCCAATCATTTTAAATTACACCTTGTTTTTACTATGCCAGCAAACAAAAACAGGATCTACATTTTCTTCAGTAATAATTTATTTTTCCAATATTTAATGACCGCCATCAACACCTTATCGTTACATTGTATCAGGGGTCAATACCCGTGTTTAAAGTGTTATGTACTCGTCATGTTTACTTATACGGCCATGCGAACGTTTGTAAATACTTACGTCTGTCAAGAGTTGAGTGTTTGGAACAGCGTTGCTGAAATAGTTGCAGTACTTTAGGAGTGAAAGTACTGCCGGAATATCTAATTCTTCGGGAAGATTAGTTTTCTTATCAAGTCCCTTGGGCATAAAGACTTTAGCTATCTCGTATGGATCTGTTGCCCATTTTGTAATATCAGAGTTTATCCAGCTAATGGCCTGCTTGTTTGGTTCATTGTGAACAGCTAAAATTTCATACAACCATACATCACAAATGTTGTTGGGACAGTTTATCATCCATTTGGCGCGATTTCGACCCGTGGCTCCTTTTCGCCGGATGTCATCTGATAAGCAAACGTTACACTGAATAGCGCCATTTGATCCACCCACAGCGCTAAGAACCTTTTGCTTTAAGTCCTCGTGTAGTTTATTCACTTCCGTATCAATGAATGGATGCAGAATTTCCTTCAGTACAACAAAAGCGTCCAAACACTTTAGCCAATTTTTGTATTTGCTATCGTTAAACCTCTGTGGCACAGTCATTTCTGTTATATCCTGTGGAAAAATAGAGTCAGGAATAAAAGGATAAAAATTCAAAAAGGATCATAAAGCAACAGGTAAAGACTTAGGATATATTAAAGTGTGTTGTAAAACATGTAGCCCCCCCCCCCCCCACCCCACCCCACCCCCGAAACACAGAGAGAGAGAAAGAGAGAAAAGTTAACTACAAGACTTCCCTAATGTGACACCACACATATTCTAGAGTCAGGTAGTTGGTATAGACATGAAGTACTTCTGATATTGGTTTCACTGCTGCCGGTAATACTTCTTTTTATAATTAAAACATTGTCCTTAGATGAAAGAGTGCAATTTATTTTCACTTAGTTTGATTATATGATGATAGCGAATGCAAAAGTGAACCAAAACTGGATTAAACCTGCAGTTTCATGCAGTGTAATATTGACATCAACGGGGATAAATATGTATAGCTTACTACGGAGATTCGATCCCATGATGTAAGCTATATCCTGTCGATGTCTTTTTGCATCACATGATACTGCAGGGTCTCTGCAGCGTTTACATTTTTAGCTATTTTTATATGCAGAGTGTTTTATTTGGATACAACGATTAAACATTTTTGTTTGATAACGTTACAGCTGTATGAGAATTTCACACGTGAGATCTTAATAATATTTTCTGTTCTTCATACAATCGGTTGGCGTTTGAGACCTTCTCCTTCGCATAAATGTTCACTTCCATTATCTTCAGCGAAGCATTTGGTAAAATGACCTATGACCTGTGGGTAGACCATATAGAAGAAACTTTATCATGATATTTAATAAAGAGACGGGGGGGGGGGGTAGATAGAGACAGTTGAACATAAACTAGAGTAAATAGATGAGACATGGAGACAAATTCTATCAAAATGAGCAGAAACAGATTTTTAAAAATGAAAGGATCTGTGGACAAGCCAAATCAAAGAAACTGTCTCAAGATATGTTTAAAGATAGAGGGGGGGGAGAGAGAGAGTTGAACATAAGCTAGGGCAAATAAGTAAAACATTTGAGAAATTGGACACAAATTCTACCAATAGGAGTAATACAGACTTTTGAAAATGGAAAGACCTGTGGACACACCAAATAAAATTAACCGTCTCAAGATATTAAGGAGAGAGAGAGAGAGAGAGAGAGAGAGAGAGAGAGAGAGAGAGAGAGAGAGAGAGAGAGAGAGAGATGAACAGTAAAATTAACCGTCTCAAGATATTTAGGAGTGAGAGAGAGAGTCTCTCTGAGAGATGAACACTAACAAGAAACAATACTTCAGACTTTTGAAAATGGACCGACAAAATGGATAAACTAAGTAAAATAAACCCTTTAAAGATAGTTTTAAAGATATAGAAATAGAGAGAGAGAGAGAGAGAGAGAGAGAGAGAGAGAAAGAGGGAGTGAGAGAGGGATAGATAGAGATAGAATTGGAAAGAGAATTGAACATAAACTAGGGCAAACAACTGAGGCATTGGAGACAAATTCTACCGACTGCAACAATATAGATTATTAAATACGGATGAACATGTGGTCAAACAAAATGAAAGAAATGATCCCAAGAGAGAGAGAGAGAGAGAGAGAGAGAGAGAGAGAGAGAGAGAGGGGGGGGGGACAGAGAGAGAGTAAAATATAACTTAGGGCAAATAGCAATGGAGGATACCCTAGCTCAAGAATGACACTCTGGCCTCAATGGGAAATATAATGTTACAAGACATCAATAGGATTAACACTGGCGGACTGTCTTGCCTGAAGGGAAAAAGTAATGATAAACATGTGCATAGGATTAAAAATAAGGGACTGTCTGGCCTGAAGAAAAAATATAATATTAAAAATGTCCATATAATTAAAATTATGGGACCTTATTACCGGCCAGCACCCACACTTAATAACCAATACACAGTGGAAATCGCCAACACCCACATCTACTAGCCAACACACCGTCTTACTAACCAGCACAAACATCTACTGGCCAGCACATACACTTATTGAATAGCACACACCTACTGACCAGCACCTACTGACCAGCACCCGAGCTTACTGACTAATACAGTGTTACTGACCATCGTCCACACCTGCTGACGAGCACTCACACCAATTGAATAACGCACACGCTTACCAGTCACGTCACAGTGTTACCGACAAGCACCCACATTTACTGACCAGCACATACAACTACTGGCCATCAACCGTTCCCACTGACCAACACGTAGTCTTACTGACAAGCATGCACGACCTTATTAGTGACCAGTATACACATCTACTAACCAACACAGTCGCCTACTATGCAATGCTCATCTAATTTTAGACAGACAATAACTCACTATTACCATCCAACACTCGCCCTTTTTTAAACCAAACAGAGGAAGGAAACTCCCTGGAGAATATGCTGCTTAGTGGAATTAATCATATATCCAAGGTTTATTTGAAAAACATTACTTATGTCTTCGATTACGTTGGCGGTATCGGTAATTTCGCATACATTACACTGGTGTTTTTAAATAGCTGTAATCAAGAGAGCCAATAATATTAAAATGGCTGTGAATAAAAGTAATTCTAAAATTAGGAGACTATTACGGAATTTAGTAGAGAGTGAAAAAAATCAAGAACAAAAAAATAAAAAAACAACAACATGACATTTATACTAAATAGGCTGAGACTGAAAGTAATAGTAAAATTCTAAATTGTAGTTCCATTCTTCTGGAAGCGTTTGAGGTGTTAGAAACTTTAGAAGTAATGTGATTTCAATTACAGTGACATTTTAAATATTTTAAGACACTTTATGCAATAATATGGACTCCTAGCATTTGCCAATACATTTAATGGAGTTCATGTTATGACCAGTGGGTCACTGGAAGGAGGAGTTGGGTTGTTGAAGAACTTAAAGGGTCTGATCTATTTGTATGTTATGTTTCGCTGTTTTCATCGAAGTCGCACTAGATGTTCAAACTTAACATATGGTCTTACTATCGATTTTCTAGAATTATTCCACTTAATAAATCTTCGGCCGAATGAAAAAAATGATGAGGATAATCTTGCATGTGTTTACATATATTAAAATCACTTTCTTTTATGAAATATACAGAACTGATCCACATGAACCTCAGATTTGGTAGTATAGCTAAGAAAATGAATAAGATGATATGTTTTGGTTATGCAGCATCTGTTAAAATAAAGCAAATCTATGTTTTCTAAAATAAAGTATCAATATCCGTGGCGCATGCATGGTACACATTAAGGCTGTAGTTGATAACTGAATATATTATAGTGTATCGACTGTGTATGGCCTATTTGACAGCGAGTTAGGACAACATTGTCTCTGAAAACCATTCTATCATGATGAAGACACTCACCTTGACTTGACTTGAGTGGTGTTTTCTATTTTCTTTACTCCACTTTATACAGAGGTATGACGTTGATTAAGTAGATGTAAAATAATAGTTTTTGATTTTTGCCACTTACCTATACTGATGGCCGTAGTCTGCAAGAGACTGAGTGACCCAGTAGTTTTCGGCCACAATCCCCACACATGAGGGTCTGGGCTCTAACCTTGTTTTAAACTTTTTTTTTCTCTACACTTTTGGGTTTGTTGAGTATGCTAAATTAAATGAGTAGATTGTTACTAGTTAAACACTTTTACCTTTATTAGAATTTAGAAGCATCTCATATTTAACATTGGTAAAATGGGTAGAGGTTACTTTGTTATTTACGCCTTTCTTCCGATGCCTGCACTAAAAGCAGCAATGTTTATTATTCTTGGGGCAGGCTATGTGGCAGTGACTGGGGCAATTAATAAAGATAAGATGCTGCTACTAACACTAATAGCGAACAACCTGCTGCAGCAGATACACCGTACAGAAGGATGACAATGGTATGTGCGACCGCCGCTGTTCTTTATGAAGCGCTTACGCAAACGCTAAAACACCAAGAAAGCTGCAGTATCTACGCAAGAGTAATAACGTATTCCAAACATTTATTCAAATATTCGAACACGTTGAATGTTAGTTGATACCCCAAAATTCTCAGCCAAGCGTATTGTGGCTGGTGGAAGGGGATAAATGCTTTTGGCAAACAAAATGAGCAACTCTATTCTATGTTGTTGGTCACGCCAGGTATCCGGTGATTGATTGGCAATGTCTGCCACACCGCTGCAGCAGGGGGCTTTTTCAGTGCGCGCCGCCGCTCTTACTAAGTACATGTGTACGCATAACTCTTCTGGTAACCCCGAGGTATAAACTAAGCTGCAAAAAAGCAAACAAAAAAGTTGTAAGGTGGGTACAATATATTATATGGTGGTAGGTGCGCTGGGGATAGGTCTCGTGCTTTACTATGTGCTCAAGAGTGGAGCATGAGAGCAAGAAAATTGTTGTTTCGACAGTTTTTATGTTTCCGTTTCCACCGCCTCGACTGACGTCATACAGCTCACGTTTATGCTGAATTTCCAGCGACTTGTTTCATGATTGCTTCGATTTCCTCGGCTTTTGCACGGGCTATCAATTCGTTTTTTGTAACTGCATTGATAACGACTGAATAGTACTCTTTTCGAAGATCACAGTTGTTTTTTTTTTTTTTTTGTCTGCTGAGACGAATGCTAGAGGGTGTTAATTCGCCAAAGCTGTATCGCTAAATATCACGGCGATCCCCAGAGGGCAGTACTTTTCGGTTTTGTTGTTTTCGTTGCTTTGAAAATGCGATTGCACAAAGATGGCCTCTAGGTGATTTAGGGTGCTCTTGGTGGTCTCCGTACTCAATATATATTTGTCCACCACAGTGTGAACTAGTACGTGTCAACCCCAAGTTGGCACAGGTACTTTTCCAGGGGTTTATATTCCTTATTGATGAAACCCGGTTAGGCACGTTTTCCGAGCTGATCCAGTACTTCATAGTCAGGCTAGACAGGTACCAATGACTCGAGTTTCTCTATGTCTGTTTGCTCTCCCATGGCTTTATTAAACCGTTAGGTTTTTTTTAGTTCTAATTGCCATATTCGTGGCAAAGAGCAGACCAAAGATGGTCATAGGGGCTGAAAATCCTGTCGGCTATGCGGTGACGTTGATACTCTCGCACCTAATGGTGTCTCTGGTGGTAAACCTATAATCAAAACTAATTGTAAGACTTTCGTGTGCGACGTTAGTCGGAAAGGTAGTACTGCCATTATGTGCCGTTAAGACACCGTTTATGCTGATTGAAAACAATGCCCACGTTCAGTCGCCGCGAATCCAGTGGAGGTTAATAAATTAAAAGTCATCACCGGGAAGGGCGATAATATCGTTGTCCTTGCCGAGTGTAAAAACACCAACGTTTTGAAAATGTTGTGTCCAGCATTTATTTCAGTAACCCCATCAGTTGGTGTAATTATGACAGCCGTTAAGTGCTCAACATCCTCCTGTGAAAAAGGAGGGGCGGCCTTTTCGTGCCACCCAGGAGCTGGTGCCGCCAGCTCGTCGTGTGTCACACACTTGGCTTGTCCCCTTGTTGTGTACGCAAGCGTTTTGCATGCAGAGCAGTCGCCGTAAGCCAAAAGGCCCGCGGGGCTGGTGTCGCTACTGAATGGTACCAATGACCCGAATATGCTTCCATCACCATAGAAGCCAGGACTAGTTGGCAGACTCATTGTATTAGTATTAGCACTGGTTTTTGATTCTGAGGTTTATCGTGCATTCCAGCAACTTATCTGGCATGTTTTATCAAATAAGATACGGACCGAGAACTCAAAAATACCACCTTCGCAAAGTTTGCACCAGCGCAGCGATCCGAAGGTGATGGTCCGCCTCCCTCAATAGGACTCGCTCCTCGCATGAGTCACCTGCAAGGGCGTACTTTGTCTTCCATCTACAATGTTTCCTGTTGTGTTTATTTGATCTAGATGAATTTATAGCCACGGGATGGTAATAAATGGTTGAGGGGATGGAGTACCTTGCCGACCGCTATTTGCCAATAATAACAATAAACTAAGAATGCCAGCACCAGCTTTTGACGAACCAGCGGCATCACAACAGCCGCAACCAGTGAAGAATGAAGTGTTAGGCTTTGGCCAGGCAGCGACAAGCGCTGTGGCAGGCACAGCACAAACCGGAACGTAAATGCAGTCAGTGCAGGCAGAACCTGAGCGCAATAAAGCCGAAGACAACAAAGCCAATAAAACGGCACTTGTTATGGAGAGGTTGGGGGATCATGTTGAGGCTTTTAGCCTTCTTGTTTTTCCGCTGTAAGCTCACACAGGCGCCGTCGGAACTGGTATTCGCTGCGCTTGGCGAAATGATAACCAAGAACGGCAAATAACCTGAGGTCTAAGGCAATGACATTGCCAGCAGTCCTCAACAAGAGCGACAAAATACCAACAATAAATCCGGACAGCACCGCCACAGCCTTTTCTGTCGGCGTTTTGACTATGTTGCCAATTCGCTGTAGGGCATCTTTCTTTTATGTTTCTTAGTTCAGGATTTGGCGCTGGCGTTTGCGTGGTGTTGTGCCGCCCGCGGTTTTAGTGATTGCAAACACAATTGTGCTTATAATAAATCCCAGCGAGATGAGAATCGAGGCTAATGTGATGCCCTGTTTGCAGAACAGTGTTATCAGCCTCAGGGCCAGGTTTGTATCCCTACGGAGGATTCTGCTGATGGTCTCCCTTATCCAGCAAAACTCGGTGCGAAGGTCTTCTAGGTTTGCACTGGTTGCCTCTAGGTCTTTAATGTGGTCTCGTATCTCCTGGCTCATCCCCTTCTCTTTCCTCTCTGGATAGGCTCGGGTCGTTTTCCATCAAGTCCAACTTTTTATTTCTACGTAGATGTGGTAATCGAGCGCTGCAAACTTCGAAAGATTATTTATAAGCTAGCCACGCATCATTTGAAGCGCCACGCTGAGACAAAGGATCTCACACATTGGAAGGTTGTTGGCTATCCCAGTGTCCTGTGCTGCCGCTTCCTTGAGCACTGTGTCCTCTGATCTCGCTGCAGCGAGAAGCTCATGATTTCTCAGCACGCCTACGGTAGTTTTGTTTGTGATCTCTTCTCGAGCTGTGGTGAGCTTTTTTCGTGCTTCATCCCAGAGTTTAGACGAAATTAACTCCTCCTGCCTTTGTACAGTGAATGGGAACATGAATTTACTTGGATCGTTTTTCGATGTCAGCATAATCCATTTTTGACCCTCACTCTACTGAGAGCGTTCCGTCCTTTCGTGCTATAAACCTTTACTGAGAGGATTCCGTCAATTTGTTTGCTGTTAACCTGATGCTGATGTCGCGCTTTTTAGAAAACAGTAGTGTTTTGTGATGAACATAAAAGTCGGCTAGGCGTTGCCTTGGTTTTCCTTGCATAAATCTTGATTGCACCATTTGGTATTTTGCTGCACCCAGCCCATGAAGGGGTTCCGTTGACAGTTCTTCCGTGTCATTATCTTCTGTGGTGAATGTGGTTCCACCGTCGTTCCAATATTCTTCGTCTTACAAATATTCTTCACGAGGGTCGACCTCTTTCATTTCAAAGCCGCCTTCAGCCATGCTTTGTCTTATCGGAGCGACGGGCAGAAGGTTATGTAGCTATGCCTGCTTACTAGAGATAAGGCACGTGAAATCCAAGAGCATTTCCACTCGAAGAGCTGAAGTATGTCTCCCTCTGAATACGGTAACAAGTTAGACTTATTTCGCTCCATCCGCTGCGTGCATGACGTGAAAGGCGTTAGGAGTACTGTTTTTGTTACTAATAACCAAAGCACCATAGACCACAAAGAGCATCTACTTGTCAGATTTCGAAACCTCAGCGAGAACGATGCTATTGTGCCAGTCACCACTATGTTGACATTCACAATCGCTTCGAGCGATCGCACGGGAGCCAATGTAGACGCCAACCGTACAATCGTGAAAAATCTCGGCCGTGACATCATCAGAAAGATCACTGTAATGCTGGAAGGCAATAACGAGGCCTCTAGTTACGACGCAGATATATGGGGCTTCTACAAGGACCTCTGACTGAAGAAAAAAAAGAGGACCTGCGCAGTCTACCAAGGGCATTCAAAAAGCCAACACAGTCAGCAACTATATGTGTCGATGCCAGCAATAAGGCTACCACCACCGAGCCAGACGCTTCTATTGCGCCGTGTTTGGGAACAGCTTCTTTGTGCCGCTTGATTTCGAACTGTTTAATGATCACATACCCTTTAATCAATCAGTCTTTTCGATCCGCCTTACCTTTGAACTGACATTGAACAACTACGGCCGCGTGATACTGAGCGCTAACCGGGTGCAGGCTACACTATAACGGGAATTTCGCTAGGCATTTGACAAATTTAACATGGGAATGGTACTTGGGGACAAAAAGCGGTACTTGGGTGCATACGGGAAATTTAACATGGGAATATCACTATGGGGTATAAGGAGAATTTAACATGGGAAATGCACTTGGGGGTCTACGGAAATTTTGCATGGGAATAACACCATGGGGCATAAGGAAAATATAACTTGGGAATATGACTATGAAGAATAAGGGAAATTTAACATGGGAACGACACTGGCGACTAAAGGGTATTTAACATGAGAATGACACATGGGGACAAAGAGCGACACTTGGGGCATAAGGTAAATCTATTATCGAAATAACACTATGGGGTATAACGGGAATTTAACGTGGGAATGGTACTTGGGGTTCTACGGAAATTTTATATTAGGCCGCCATGTTGTGGGTTAATAGGGTTTGGGGGAATTGTAATGTTAAAATTGTCCATAGTTTTAATATGATGTGACCCTATATGGACAAGATGGGAACAGTAATGTTAAAATGTATACAGTCATCTACTGACCATCACCTAGTCATTTACTTTTCAATGCTTAGTCATCTACTATTCAACACCTAGTCATCTACTGACCATTACGTAGTCATGTACTATTCAAGATTTAGTCATTTACTATTCAAAACCTAGTTATCTACTATACAACACCCTGTCATCAACTCTCTAACATGTCATTTGTAGTGACCAATACCCCACATTTATTATTCAACACGCCGGTTTGAGTGACGAATACTCACTTATCCACTGATCACACAGAGTAGGATGCACAATAAGGGGTATAAAATAGAATTTAAATCGTTATAAACAAAACTAACTTCCCTATCTCAATATAACTTCCCTATTATCCCATTATAAACAAAGCAAAAACTCTATCCCCTATAACTTCCCTACCATCCCCTTTTTAAACAAACCTAACGCCTCCATCACTCTTGTAATCCATGTAATCGTACCAGTAAAGTGCAAGGTGAGACAAAATCGTAGAAATATACATAGTACCACACATGGAGTGAAAGAAGACAGAAAAAGTAGCCTTCTATGGACATTTAACAGGTTGGAGACAAGAACAAACACATACACTTTAGGACAGGGGACTGACTTACTTTTCTCAATCCAAAAGCAAACATATATCACATATTGACGCTAAGCCTGTATGAAGCCAGAGACAGAGAGACAGACACACAGACAGACACACAAACAGAGAGAGATTACACTTCCTAGGATCTAGTACAATGTCATTGTTCCATCGACGTATACTACGTTATCATATATCTAATCATTTCCAAAACAAGTTAGTACACATGTTTTAATGGGAACCCAAGACTGCGTTGATGAAAAAAATACACACAATATTGTCCACAAACAATTGAATCTGATCCTTGTAAGTGCACTGAATCGAATGGATACAGCGTGTCTTCTCATAAAGTCAATTATATCGTCTTCCAGAGGAAGTAATCCATAGAAATCAAACTATTTCATCTTTGTCATTTTTGGTACAGTTCTTTGCACATTTTAGCATTTTCACTTTCCCCATAGGGGACGACTAAGGCCATTAACCCGTTTTGACCCAATAACGACATGTGATATTCGTATAGGAGTCGAGTTTGTGATACTGATACATTGTCTATTTTTGTTTTCTTCCAAAACTGAACCTTTTCTCTAGACTTGGGAGCAAAAGACTTATCTCTGACCCCTGACATTTATGAGTCATTGGTTACTCTAATATCATCTTTTAAATATACAAATATGCAACCTTTTTGAGTTTCCAAAGTCCACGTGATTAAAACATGTTTTTCGTATCGCATATTGTTCAGTTTCTATAATTTCTAAATATGAACATCTCTTTTTGTATTAAGACGGGTGAAATTGGTCTAAACCCAATTTCGAGATGACAGGTGGGGAATCGAGCATATTTACACACCCAAGGATACAACGAACACACATCGATGAATGTGATTTATTCTCCTTGAGATTCGTCAACTTTGTACAGCAGGCGAATATAATTGGTCCATCCTGTAAGCAAACTGTCGCATGAATTCAAAAGCTCGAACTCCACCACATCATACTCTTCAACGGTGCTTCGAAATTCTGAATATATTGTGAAAGATCGATCGTAATCGTGTTCCCATATTTATATCACTTGGTTTCCTTGACTTTCTAAACTCTGGCGTCATTGGTATGTTTTGGCGTACAGCTCTTCTATGCTTGACTCTGACAGAAAATCTGTTATGTCTCGTTGAGGAAAATAAGAGTGGCATACACTATATGTCTATTTATTTTTAAGTCCAACGTTCCACGGAATAAGAAGCAATTGTCTTTTCTTCACCGCCGTTTTTAGCATGTTGTATCCACTTGTCTTGACTTCACACAAGTAATGTAACCAACTCAAAGCTTTGGCTGAATATTGTTGTCTGACAGCTTGAATTGACTTTTGTTACAAATTTACGATTTTACCAAACCTAGATTTAGTACATTGACTGAACTTGGTTTATCCGTTACTGGTTCACTTCTTTATACATTAAACTTTGGATAGAATTGTTTTATGCCAAACCCAAAAAGTGACAGAGGGAGACAGAAAGTAAAATTTTATATTCGAGTTTGAAAACGGCAAAACTCAAGTAACATAATCTTCTATAGATATTAAACAGGAAAAAAAAAAGAACAAACACACACTTAATAATATGCATTTGTGTATGGGGTCTAACATTAACATTACGCCGTAGGTGTTTAATATTTGTCTGCATAGAATCAAACGGGAAATGTAATGTTAAAAAGTGTACATAGGTTTAACATGTGTAGGTCTGTATAGAATCAAACGTGAAATGCAATGCTAAAGATATCCACATGTTTAACATTATGGGCGTATATGGCCTCTAATGGTAAATATATTGTTAAATCGACACATACTAACCAATACGCCGTTTGGAACACCCAGTGATCTACTATCCAATTCCCAAACTATATCATCAACCTGTCGGGAGTCTATCTTGACGCATAGTCCTGATTATAAATATAGTGTGATGTCAACCATTCCAGCTCAGATTAGCAGAATGTATGCTGGTGTCAGTATCGAAACACAAACAAACTTGATGTTGAGGTTGAAATCAAGACAAAAACATCCATATCTCGGGATTAAAATGGAATCTTCTGCTCATTATTTGTCAAACAGAAGAATAAAAAGTAGCATAAAGGGTACTCTCGGGGCTATTCTTTTATAGAAAGTTACTAAAATATTTGTCTACCTCCTTTTTTCTAAAAGGGGGGACCTGTCTGATATCTCTCTCTCTCTCTCTCTCTCTTCCCTATCTCTTACTTTATCCTGCATTTCCCTATCTCTCACTTTATCTTGCATTTCCCTATCTCTTACTTTATCCTGCATTTCCCTATCTTTATCTTCCCTTCTTTCATGCATTTGCATTTGTTCTCATTGTAGTCTGAGATTTTCTAATTGTATGTCCTTAGCTATCTGTAATTTCCTTCCTACACTAGACGGAGATTTCCTCACTCTTTACACTCGAAACATCCTCTTCAAAAACACATGTTTGTACCAAATATTGTATCAAAATACTCCTAATCTCTTGTTTCAACAGGGAAGCCTTTACTTCAGTCAGACTATAATGTTTTGCGATTTGATGTAACTCGTCCTTCTTCAAGGACTCAAATATCTCCTGGGTAGGATCAAGTATAAAATTCTCTACCTTGGATGTCATGATGAAAGCCTGTTCGTTTCTCTATTTATTTCCTAATCGGGAAATCAGAATGTCAAAGACCACTAAAATTTCAAACAATGAAATTCAAATCTCAAAAAGAAACAATTTTCCGAAATAATAAAATCTCTGAAATATTAAACTTCGAAACTATTGAAATAAATTCAAATCCCAAAAATATTCAAATAATTTTCTATCTCGGAAATATTCAAATAAAATATTCAAATAAAATCCAATCCCGGACGAGCCCCTAATTTCTCTTGTTACGACTAGGGGTAAATGTAACAAAAGAAAGAATTACTCAAACAAGCTTTCATAATTTACAAACACAAATTTAATTTCATAAAATATAAAATATTCTAAACAAACAAAGTGAAAGAATTAAAAATAACTTACAGTGTAGAATTTCCTTAAATAGTCTTAAAGTGTTCTTTTGTAATCACAGATCCAGAAGTTATCTAAAACAGTCCGAATGAAGAATGTTTCGAATGAAAACACCAGTGTGCTGATGTACCAACAAGAATCAGTTATATCCAAATATTATTAATTCCAAGTAAATCCTTGTGTATGTAGAATATCACACAAGTTCTAGAAATGTTTCCGAATAATTGCAACGGAGCTGAATAATTCTTAAATCTTTAAATGTCAGTACTTAATCCCAAAAATGTAGTGTGGAAATATTTATGAAGTAGATAATCACACACAATGAACCAATCTTGTCTATGACCTCTCAAGATTAAATAATTATGAAGAATACCAGAACACAGAGATAACATCTCATTATATAGCTTCTGTACTGCGTCTTTAAAACAAATAAAACTCATTTCTTATTCCGTCTCAAATAAACATCTTAGTATTACGATCTTATAATCTAACTTCTGGTCAACAAAATGAATCATTCTTTGAATTGCGAAATCTAGGTCAGAACATTCTAGTACGCGCTAGTCACGTGATATGTGAGTCATGCTTCAACCGACAATACTATTGATTTTTCCCAGGACAGAAGAAATGGGTCGTGTAAACATGTTGATGTACATATGTACTTTACAAAAAAAAACGTCAGCTACCAAATTATAACACAAAGATTATAAACCAAATAAAATAAATAATTCCTCTCTCTGAATTTACTCTGAATTTTCACAACACAACTATAAACATTTGATTATTATAATGATTCTTCTTAGGATGACCATTTGAACAAGAATTAAATATTTTCTACCAAAATCTCAATATATAAACGTAAGTCACGTGACAGAATGGTCAAGAATATGCGCAACTTTAATGGAAATTGTCCTCTGTGTACGTGACTTTTCACACGTAAGCCGTGAAAAATTCTACGCTAAGTTCTAAATGTTATGCAAACAAATCTGACCTTGAACTCAAATGCAGTAAACATTTTGTTTATAAAATGACTAAAGTACAACGTACTTTAAGGACACGTATTATAAATTCAATATACATACCAGTAGAATGCGGCTTTGTTAATGTTCCTTTTCGTTGTGTCAATTTGGCATCAGACTTACTTTCCATAACCGTGACTGTTGGGGCAGTGACCTCTTTACCTGTAGAAGGTATTCATTTATTACTCGGTAATGACCTAGCAGAAGATATGGTTGTGGTTAATCCACTAGTAACTGACAAGCCTTTTTTGGATCAAAAAGTTGATCCTATTGAGATTGAAATCCCTGATTTGGATCCTGTTTATGCAGTTACCAGAGCTATGGCAAAAAGAGTTCTTGAGAATGATGTTGATCGTGAAATTATTTCTTTAACTGACACATTTATTGGTCAGTATTTTCATGAGGTCACTTTCACTCCTGATATTGATCAATCAAAATGTATTGATCACTGTGACCCTCTTTTTACTACTCATTCCCTCTATTCTAATCAGGGTGACAAAAGACAATCACTCATTGTCGAACAGAAACAAGATCCTAAGATCTCCTGTTTGTTTCAGAAGGCTATAAGCGAAAATGAAGCCCAACAAGTTCCAGTGTATTACTTTGTGGAAAATGGGGTCCTTATGAGAAAATGGAGATTACCCGAGGTACCCTCTGGTGACGAGTGGTCAGTGAGCTGTCAAATTGTCATCCCGAAGCCATATCGACAGGACATTCTTAGTCTAGCCCGTGAAACTCCCTTGGCTGGTCATTTAGGAGTCAATCAGACTTTTTACAAGATCTTGAATCATTTTTATTAGCCGAAACTTAAAAGTGGTGTTTTTAAAAACTGCAGATCTTGTCACATTTGTCAAATGGTAGGAAAACCCAATCAGAAGATACCTAACTCTCATCAGTAACCTACTCCTGCTTTCGACGAACCATTTAGTAGAATAATGGTAGACGGTGTCGGTCTCTTACCTAAGACCAAATCAGGCAACCAATACTTGTTGACCATAATGTGTGCGTCTACAAGATTTCCAGAGGATATTCATTTGAGAAATATGAAAACTAAAACCATTGTAAAAGCTTTGGTGAAGTTTTTTTACACTTGTTGGCTTTCCCAAATCTATCCACTTTGACCAAGGATCAAATTTTATGTCAGGAATTTTCCATCAAGTTGTGCCTGAGTTACGTATCCAACAGTTTTAATCTTCTGCCTATCACCCTGAAAGTCAAGGACCTTTGCAAAAATTTCATCGAACTTTGAATAATATGATTCGGTCATATTGCTTTGATACAGGAAAGGATTGGGATGACGGGTTCATGTGTTGTTGTTTGATGTTAGGGAATCAGTTCAAGAATCATTGGGTTTCAGCCCTTTTGAACTGGTCTTTGGACATACTGTTCGCGGACCACTGAAGTCCTTAAAAGAGAAACTTCTTTCAAATGAAGATCCAAAGATTAATCTTCTTGGCTATGTCTCTGATTTCAAATATAAGTTGGCAAATGCTTGTGAAGAATCAAGAACTAATCTTCACTCTCCTCAGTCAACAATTAAATTGAGGTATGACAGAAATACACAGGAAATGAGTTTAAGCCTGGTGATAAAGATTTGGTTCTTTCCCGTACCTCAAAATCCCCTTCGGGATAAATTGTATTTTCTTCAATCAGTTGAAAAGAAAGTAAATGTCTTAAATTATATCATTAACACTCCTGGGAGGCGGAAACAGAAACAACTTTCTCACATAAATATGTTAAAGGAGAATTTTGACAGAGATATCCCAATTAATTATTCAGTCAATTTGGTTGTACCGATCCCACACAGTGAGGATGTCAACGATGGAATACAATCTGACTGTAGTGACTTTGGTTTAACCAACCTTCGGAATTCAGAAATATTGAACAATCTGGACCAGGAAATGTCACATCTACAACAAAAGGAATGAAATTGAACAGCTATTACATGAGTATGAGCGCTTGTTTCCTGGTGTTCCAATAAGAACAAATAAAATCTATCATCACGTTGATATTGTAGATTCTACACCTGTGAAGCGGCATCTTTACAGGATGAATCCTCTCAAACAGGAATATTTGACAAAATAAAGTAAATATTTACTGGAGAATGATTTTATAGAACCAAGTGAAAGTAACTGGAGTTCACCATGTATTCTTGTGCCTAAGCCAGATAATACATTCCGTATGTATGTGTATTCACTATAGAAAAGTCAACAGTGTCACCAAAACTTCTTCATTTCCAATGCCAAGAATGGATGATTGCATTGATAAAATTGGAAATCTCAGGATCTTGTTCCTGTTCGACACCAAGTTTGACCTTTTAAAAAGATTGTGGCAAATTTCACTCACGGAAAAAGCAAAACAAATTTTCAGCAATTGTAACTCCAGATCGGCTTTATCGATATAAAGTGATGCCTTTGGAATGAAAAATTCTCCGACAACATTCCAGCGTCTTATGAACACGATAACATATGGCCTAGATAACTGTAGCGCGAACATCGATGACGTCATCATCTACAGCGACACTTAGGACAATCACTTGGAACCCATTTGGAAATTCTTCGATCGACTCAGCGATGCAAATCTGACGATTAATTTGAGCAAAAGTGAGGACATATCGTGGGACAAGGTCAAGTTAAACCTGTAGAAGCTAAGGTCAAGGCTATCTCTGAATTTCCTGTGCCTGTTTGTACAAAGCAACAGATGCGAATTTTAGGTATGGCTGGATATTATCGGAAATTTTGTTCAAATTTTTCTATAATTGCCGAAACTTTGACAAATTTGTTGAGTAAGAAATCCAAGTTTCATTGGTCTGACCAGTGTCAGGAATTCTTTGATAAATTAAAGGCCATACTTAAGAGTGCACCATTTCTGTTTGCACCAAATTTCAGCCAATTATTTAAAATGACTGTTGATACTAGTGATGTGGGGGTTGGTGGAGCATTGATTCAAGAAGACACAAATTATGTGGATCATCCTGTATGCTATTTTTCTAAAAAGTTAAACAAGTACCAGAAGAATTATTCCACAATTGAGAAGGACTGTTTGGTTTTGATATTGGCTTTACAACATTTTTGAAGTGTATGTTAGCTCGGCTCTTTCTCCTATTATTGTATTCAGTGATCACAATACCCTTAGTTTCATTAACAAACTGAAAGATAAAAATCGGAGATTGTTGAGATGGAGTTTAATATTACAAGAATATAACACTGACATTAAACACATCAGGGGAAAAGATAATGTGATCGCAGATGCACTCTCACGTGTATAGAAGCAATATATTGCCTTATTTTATGTAATTATGCTGTGTTTCATTTACAAGACATCTTCCTATGTAATTTTGATTATTATAGTATTAGATGTATATTTAAAAGAAAACTTTATTGCATAAATCATTCTTTTTCTTTATGAGAGGAGGTGTTATGTGTGATGTTTATATACCTAACTTTTGCCTATGATTGTAAGTTTTATGGTTATTTGAAATACATACTTAACTTTTGTCCAGTTGTTTACATAGTATTTCGCAACGTGTCTCGTTGTGATATGGGTCAGGTAGGCCAGTGTTTTTTCATTGGAAGTACTCATATTCTGTCGTGACATGGGTCAGGTACGCCTGTGTATATATACAGATTTTGGTAAATAATTTCATTCTTGCTCCAAAATTCCTTTTCTAAAGATCAGTCTGAGTTTACTGTTGTTTTGTTAAAATCAGATATAATTTGAGAGGAATTATTTATTTCAAATATTCTATGGAATTACTGAAATGCTCATTGAATTTTGGATTAAATACATGATTTTGGGATTATGTGAACTCATTCAAATACATTCTGGATTACATCTTTGTGGTAGATCAGGACATTCAAGGCTATTGGAATTAATTCGGAACATTCTATTATTTTGGATTTGTGATTAGGACATTTAGGATTATTTGGAAATTAACTCACAAATTGTAAGTGTCTTTTGAATTTTCACCTTAATTAGCTGGAAATAAATTGTTTGTTGCTTTTACTTGATTTTATTGGTTTCACTTTCTTTCTGTTGCATATTTTAAGACCTAGAGTCGTAACACTACTTTACTACGTCTTCTACTGCCACTACTAGTAAATAAACTACAGAGGTTCTCTGCTGTTCTCTACACGTATTAAGTACTTCTTAATCAATGTGTAAAATGCCGTTACAAAATTGTAATGGTTTTATGGTCATTGACCAAACTTATCAGATATATCCATTGTATTCTGATTAGTTCTGGGCTTCGCAAGAAGGTATCAGAGGCCACGTGTACAGTGAGACATAGATATAAATGGACATTGATGACAAACAATTGTTTTATCTAACGCGTTAGAAACTAACGCGTTAGATTTTTGCAACTAATTCATTTGAACATGCATCTTATGCAATAGAATATACTTCTAACTCATTAAAAATACTTCTAATGTGTTATAACTTATTTGTAACGCGTTTTGAAATTTTAACGCGTTTGCTCCGATATTTAACCCGTAAGGAGGAAATGAATTTCTATGCAATTAAAGCGTGTTCTAAGTGTGTTCTTGATGCTACGAATCGACTGTCTCTGCCTTTGAAACATACACCCCGTTAGAAATATATTTTAACGTAGAAGTATATTCTCTAAGCATGTTTTATTGCGTTAGTTGTAATACAGATAAAGAGGATATCTACATCTTTTGAGTACATAGAATGAACTATTTTACGAGTGAAGTGGAATGCAGTGTCACGAGCGGAGAAGCCATAAATGACAATCAGAAATGTTTCCACTTCGAACTGAAACTTCTCCTTAGATCTACTAAAAACATGGATTTTCTTTTCATTATATATTTTTGAACGCACAAAGCTCTGACTTGCATGGATTTTGTTTCCATTATGTGCCAATGCAGTTAACACTATAGACGATTAAACTGTATTATTACATCGTTTAAAACATAGCTCCAAAAATTTTACAATAATTTAGGACAGTGATTTTTTACAAAAGCATCTCCTACGTATAATGCTTTTAATTGCGCATTTGTCTCATTAGTGACCGTTTTCTTATGAACAAAGAAAGGAATTAATACATTTTTTGTACGGATTGATACAGTGAACATTGTTGGATGGAAATAGCATCATAACAGAGCTTTCGGACCCGACAGCCTTCAGAGCGTAACGTCTTTAAACAAAATATTATAATGATTGTGAGTTTGCTCATTAGGATATTGCTTATTTATTTTGTTTATTTCTGCATTTTAAACGTGAACTCTATGACCTTAACAAGCTTGCAGTGTAATTCTGTAGCAGCCGCTGCAACCAAATTTCGATAGTCACTTCGGTTTGCAATCAACACCCACCCATCCCGGATTTCTCCATCGCTTTCAAACATGATTATGAGTGTGATCAAAGTTAAAATCGCTAACTAAGTAATTGTTAGTATTATATCTGATTCGGAATTTTGGCCCTGACGACTTTTACCGTTTGTAGTATGGTGTAATAGGTATGGGCGACACTGAATATCGAATAGAAACAGGTAAAGTATGTTCAGTCAATGACATTGTGCAAGGTTCGTTTGGAGAATTATTGTACATAAGAAATTACAATTGACGAGCTAAGTGTCATTTGTAAGGCGCTTCATTGGTCCAAAAACTAAAAGAGTTCGTGTTAAACCTTGGGAAATCAAAAGTAACTGGTCAGAAGTCACTAAAATTCGTTTCCAACGCCTTTCACTGTCGGAATTGCAATGGCCGTGATCTTCATTCAGAATTAGTCTTGAAGTTCGGGGGAATATGCACCCTCGACTGACAAAGCGCCGGCTTATTCAAGTGGGCGTCATGAATCTTAAATAAATACAAAGCAAAAATAGTATGATGCCAATTACTTTCTTATTATTTAAAACAGGAAAGAAGGAAGAGCGTCACAGCTGGTACCTTTAAAGGCAAAATATATTCGTATCAAAATTCATAAAAATCTGAAAATGTCATTAATATCCTTATAACAGAATTATATTTACCAAAAGTGTTTACTTAAAGATGTATATTATTAATAGTTTATAGATTATACACCTATAAAATAAATTAGTATATGGGGCATTTTACATATAGAACTAGGTTCTATTTGGTTATAAAGGAAACTTTTCTATCAGTGATCGTCCAAGACATTAGTGGCAAAAGTTAGGGGTTAGAAAATGAACCCAACATATTGGAAAAGTAATGCTTTTCAGATGAACTTTTTCCTATATATTTTATAAAAAACAAAAGAGTTCCTGTCAAAATGAAGTGCACTAGAAAAGAATAGTTTTTGTTTGTATGTTTTGGTGTGGTCTTTTTGTGGGAGGGGGATCTTTTTGTTTCTTTCTTTTTTATTGTTCGCATAAAGGTACATGACACAAAAGTAACGTGTTACTTTTGGTAAAAGCTTTTACCTCTTAATTAATAAATTTCGAAAATTGAGATTACAAATAATGTTGTCAGTATACACCGGTACCTATATTTCAGCGCTTATGCGTCGAAAAGGAATTTTCTACAAAGTAATAGCATTAAGATTAGCCGCAATAAACTGTCTCGCTGTTTAGGGTGTAAAATTTGAAGTAAACGGTAATAAAACACACATATAGTAACTGGAAGCATCGAAGGTCCATTACAACGGGCAGTGTACCATCCACAGCATCACACGCCTTGTTGCGGCACTATACCCCTTATCCAGACAATTAGGGTACAATATTCCGTATCATCCGCTACGATGTCTACCCGGCCTAAATTGGCCAGCCAATATTATAGGCCGGTGATTAGTAAATATGTGTCTCCTGATTGGTTAGTCAGTGACGTAATTCGCAAAACATTCCAAAACAGATACTTTGGAACCTTCCCCCTGGACTTCGGTGATTGGTTGGTAGCTTCACATCGGGCCGGTGCATCATGGAAAAAGTTCGGAGATTCCGTACTTTCACTAAAGATAGAGGATGATCGTTATATGCGGTCTCACGAGCACCGTAAGTGTGATGCATTTGTCAGGCAAGTGTTAACTAATCACTATTGCCATAGGGAGGAGAAGCGAAGCAATTAAAATTAGAGCAGCGTATTTGCTCTAAATCGACAGAAAATGAGAGATATGTGCACGAATTGATTATAGTAAGATAAAGATGAAAGATCTTTTTAAAAGCTTAATTAATATGTTATAAGAAACATTTACCAGTTGCAAATTTAGTAAACCGGAAGGGTAGTGATATGAAGATGAAGGTCCCATCTCTTGCACCGTATAATGTCTGCATTGGTATGGGTCGTTCGACTGGCTTAAGGTTCTGAATGTTTGGGCTGAAAGTTCTTCGCAACTATAGTGGTACCATTTGTTGCAGCATTCACACAAGATGCTGTTAGTAATAGCATCCTCACTGCATACTTTGCATGGCCAGCGAGAAATTATTGCTCTTTTAGAACGAGACATAGTCGATGTAAACGTAAAAGCGAAAGTTGAGAATGAAGTCCGTTTTTGTTTTAGCCGTCTTATATACAATTTCCATTTTGTGAGTTAAAAAAATGAAATAACCTTGTACCCAATCAAACGTTTACTTTTTGAAAAAATAAATTATAGTAACAACATTCGAAATGACGACTACCAATGAAATTGACTAAAGTTTTTGATTGAATGAGAAGACTTTTACCAAACACACCGTAAACAACTCTACCATACTCCATGGCTTCAGTGGTGGCGCGACAAAAGCACACCGAGAAAAACGCGCCGCGAAAAACATATGTTTACATGAAATCATTCTAGAAAATTACACTCTAACATATGCTAGTGTTACTCATCACATTGGAAACAAACAAAAATACCTCGATGTATGGCTTCATCAATCTGCCGAATGAAATCATATTTGCATTAGATTTAACAAGTACAAATTTTTAAAACCTTTATTCCAACATATTGTGCTTTTACTCGGCAAACCCGAAACATAAGAAATATTTTCCTACGGCGTCTTCAGTCCATTGAAAGCAAACACCACTATGTGTAGTCATGAAATCATATTAATCTTTCTCATCAATAACAAAATATCTTTTACTTGATTAGTATTACATTTTTATATATTTTTTCTTTTGAAGTCAATCATATAACTCATTAAAAAATTATGTATATTTTTCCATGCTTTTATACCCTTTACTTGATTTTTATCTTCTTTTTACGTTTTTTTTTTTTTTTTTTTTTTGTTTTTATTTTTCATTACTTTCAAGTAAATTATAATTTTATTTTCATAAACGCATGGTATATATAAATACCGTAAAAATATCCATTTTACATTACGGATATTTTGCAACATTTATCCGAAAAGCTTCTGTCATTTATTTCAGACATTATCAAGTGAAGGAAATACAAAACAGAAACCAACAACGATGTGGACATTTTCTATCTAAAAGCAAGAAAGAGTGGTTAAATAACATCTTTATAATTAAAATAACATCGTTTTAATTAAAATACATCCACACACATCCAAAAATCACTGATGTTTTGGACCATTTTATAAATTGCTACAATTATTGGAGTATATTGGAGTAAAAAGACGCTCCCAAAAATGTTTATTCAGATTGGAACCTTGAACAGGCACACGAGGGTACATACAGCAGAAGCACCATTTAAGTTTGAAGTATGGGATAAAATGTTTAGTGACATTGACAATTTTAAGAAGCACCTGATGATACATACTGGAGAAAAACCATTTGTATGTAAAGTTTGTAATAAAAAGTTTCGTGAGAATATTGGTTTGAAGAGGTACACGAAAACACATATTAGGGACACACTGCTTAAGTGTGAAATGTGTGATAACATGTTTAGTGAATTTAGCCAGTTGAAGAGACACATGAAGATACATACAGGAGAAAAAACATTAAAATGTGAAATTTGTAATAAAATGTTTCGTGAGAAAAGTGGTATGAACAGGCACATGAGAATACATACGGGGGAAAAACCATTCAAATATGAAGTTTGTCATAAAATGTTTAGTGATAGTGGTATTTTGAAGAGGCACATGATGATACATACAGGAGAAGAAACATTAAAATGTGAAATTTGTAATAAAATGGTTCGTGAGAAAAGTGGTATGAACAGGCACATGAGGATACATACGGGGGAAAAACCATTCAAATATGAAGTTTGTCATAAAATGTTTAGTGATAGTGGTATTTTGAAGAGGCACATGATGACACATAATGGAGAAATGCCATTCAAGGGTGAAGCTTGTGATAGAATGTTTAATAGTAAATGTGGTTTGAAGAGGCACATTGATAGACATACCTGAGTAAAACCATTCAAATGATAAGTATGCAATAGACTGTTTATCCTGAGTCGTGAAATGAATAGTCGCGGGGGGGGGGGGGGGGGAAATGCAGAAAAACCACATCAATCGGAAGTTTGTGACAAATTGTGTAATCATACCTGCCATAACACAATGTGTCACGCTAAAAACAAGATTTTTAGTAATCTTCGGATAGAGAAACCATCTCCTCAATATATGCCCGTAACATGTATAAACAGTAAACAGTCCTCATGTAAAACTATCCTTGGGGCAGTTTATATAGCTAATTGTCACAGAGGCAATTAAAAGGCAAGGTGGTCATGTATAAACAACCACCATTTCACATATTACTTAATTGGCTGACAATAGCTAGGATGATGTGTTAAGTCCTTCGAAGATAGTTGAGGGGGAGTCCATTATGTAAATTTGCATAGGTAAAATTCACAAAGTTGAACAACCCAATTCATTTTAGGTTATAGGTAAATCGAAGAGATGCATGTTGAAGAACAAAAGTTATTACACATCATTGCCTTGAATGAGAATGTTTAAGCCATCTATATTATAGATTATTGGCAAGTTTGTGAATGGCTGCAATGTTTCGTTAAAGTCGGATTTTACTCCATATATAAAAACGCAAAGCATGATTATTTCAGTCGTCAGAATAGTGGTAAAGTGTGATTCATTTCAAAACACATTTTCTGTGATTCAGGAAGCAATAAGCTATCACCGAAGCAAGCAAAGCCCAGCAAAACTAAACTTAAGAACTCCTGGTTGACGGAGTTTGACTTTTGTGAAGCACAGAAGCAAGTGGAGCATTTAATTATTTGCACCTACTGCAAAAACCACATCGACATAAGTCATTCTGGAGTGTATGACGTCCATCGAAAGAGCAGCACCACCTGTATGTAACATTGGGACAAACCAGAAAATATTTGACATTCAGATTAGTTGTCTTCATTATTATTTGTTATCTTAATCTTGTTAAAATACCAACTATTAATTGATCCATGCTTTTCATGATGATTTTAGCCATAAAATTGGTTGATTGAAAGACAATAATAAGCACACAGTTGTGTTTGCACAGTTGATTTGTGTTGATCAAGTGTTAACACCCGTACTAGACAGGGGCATTTATTATTGCTGTATTACCTGTAAGTCCCCCATTAAACTTGAAAATAGTATGTCCCCTCCCCCCCCCCCTTTCCTCCAATGAAGTGGTCAGTCTCATATGTGATGTATATTCTTTTTCCTATAGAGACAAGCATATCTCGTGATCAAACTGCATCAGATACAGTTCTGACTATGCTAACATTATGGTCACCAAGATCAACTCAGTTCTGACCAGGATTCGCTCAAAGAATCCAGCAGGGAAGTTTGAACAACAGTATCATCCAGTCTCTAATGAGTTCAAAGATAAACACAAATGAAACTTGCATTACCTTCGAACGCCCAATTAAACTATTGAATTCCACAAAGACTGCATGTAACTCAGCTTATATTTTGCCATCCAGTGGATTTTAAAGACAGAAACATGGTGTATGTTTTTATTTAATGTCAGTGTGGTTGTGATCATGTGAGTGTTTGCAAATATGAGTATGTGTGTTGTGATGATATTTGACTGTGTTAAGTCGACTAATTTTTTTTTTATAAGTGTATTAAATGTATAAAGAAAACAGACAAGTTATTTTCATTTATTCAGATTTGAGTTTCCAATTATTTTTCATAGGCATATATGAAAAGATAGTTTATTCTCTATTGAACAACGTCATTTTTTGGTCACACGCACTGACCCCCCTTGGGACCTCAAAACATACTTTTTGAGTCTCAAAAAAATCCAACACAGTTTGGGAATATGGTAGGTATGTGTAATCAAGGCAGTGAATTGAAGCAGATGAGAATATATACTGGAGAACACCATGTAAAACAAAACTATATAACAACCAGCAGCTTCTAAAACCAATAGTGTGACACATGTTACAGCGATTGACACGGAAAGAGCTGCTCACCCGTTAGGCTAGTCCAATAACATAGGCTGCGACACATTTATATCAACAATTAATGCTTTACATTCATATATTAACTTTTACCAGGTTACTATTTTCAGGATATGTGACATCCTGTTGGGGATCTGAAAAAAGGACAGTTCTTTTCTACATTTCTTGTTGTGACAGGGATATGACTCGATAAATTAAAATTGAGATGTATCAGTAGAAACTAAATACAAATTTTCTCTTACATGCCAAAAGGTTTCGACGATTTAGGCTTAACCTCCTAAGCTCTGTTGGTTGCACCAAATTTCAGCAGTTGTGTTTCCACTGTGAAAATGTCAAGAACAATACTGGAATTATCCACAAGTTGTTCTAGAACACTTGTTCATGAAATATCCAAAAAATGCACCTGAACATTTCATGAACGGTTCATGAACATTAAATGGCCAGATTTTAAAGAATTTAAGTTCAAGATTGTTATAGAATATAAATTCTTGAACACTTCATGAACATTTCAACATGAAATGTTCATGAACTTTTCAAGAACTAATGTTCTAGAACAAGTATTGAACTCGTCATTCTTGGAAATTTGTCCATTTAATGTTCATGAAATGTTCGTGAACAGCTAAAAAACAATTTCAAGAACATTTCATGTTCAGTTCAAGAACTCCATTTCGTTACGCCATAGTAGTCACGTGACATCGTGTAACATTTATAAAACGAAAGAAAATGAACTTTTTAATAGAAACAAAACTGCAATAAAACTTTACTTTTCTTCTTCCCATGTTGGTACATGTTTGTGCACATGCATCCACACATACCAAACACTAACAACAGCAATCATCATCATCATCAAAGAAATGAAGAATGAAGTGATGGTTAAATATAAAATGAATGATTAAATAATTTGAATGGAAAAATAATACATGTTCTCATAAGGTTATCTATATATAAACAATACAAATGAGAGTCACATTATACACCAACATATACTTTAACATTTCACAATTCTTTTACATTTTAGATGCACCATGGGAGAATTTGTCGATGTTACCTGATAATGAAACACTCATTTGACTCCGAACATTAAGATGGAAGGGTTTACTGCATGCACTCTGAACATTAGGGTGGAAGGGTTGACTGCATGTACTCTGAGCATTAAGATGAAAGGGTTTACTGCATATACTCTGAACATTAAGATGGAAGGGTTTACTGCATGTACTCTGAACATTAAGATGGGAAGCTTTAGCGCATGTAACTAATTTTGTCCCTCCAAGTAAAAAATGTAACACGTTTTTTTTTCTGTCATAATATTTCCTATTCAATTAGGTATTGCAACATGATTTGAGTATTAGTTATTTTGTTTATGTAAAATGAGTTAATCAGTACATTGTGACCAATTTATGTTAAATTTTGACCAGAAATTTATCTTAAAATATTCTGTATGGTCCTAATTAACTTTTTTTAAAAATGTTTTTATATTATTTTAAGTTAGCTGAGCATGGTAAGGATGATAAAAAGATACAAAATATTTCTGTAATTGGAAAATTTTAACATGTTTGATTTTTTTAAATGTCTATTCATCCAGTTAGACAATAGTGCATTTTCTTAAATATTTCATTGGAGTAAGTATTTATTATGTCAGATAAGCTGGCATTAGGTGATGCACTGTACTTGAAGCAACTACAGTTATATTTTTGTTCTTATTTTTTACTCTGATACTTTCAAAGTATGGTGTCGTTGAAAGTTCTTGTAATTTTTAAAAAATTATATGTTGTTACAATTGCATGAGTAGCATGCCATCAGAGTTTCTGTTCCCTCTTGTATTGAAGATTCTTGTGGGAACTGCATTTTTGCTGAAATTAGAAATTGGCATATGTGTATTTTGCATACCATGGTAATATTTATGGAATGCATATTGTTGTCAAAATGCATGAGTAATGCCTATATTTATATAAGTACGTACATGTATATATCTAATATACATGTATAATTAAGGTATCATCTATTGAGATTGCTATTTGAATAATGTAAATATTAATGTAAATAGTAATGACATTTTCACTCTTCTCATCACAGTATACACTTTATAAGTGAAATCATTATAACTATATAAGCATGTTTACAAGTTTCCATTTGTTGGCCTTATGTCATATAACATATATGCTATTAGTTGGAATTTCCTCTGACCTATCCCACCCCATTTTAGGTACTTTGACATTTATGTTGGGGTGTGAGGTCAGAGTGCATTGCCTATCAAAAAGTTGGAATTCGCCATAACTGTGCAGTGTTGGCATAGGGTACTATCAGGCCTAGCATACTTAAACAACTTTACATCAAGCTGTAACCGCATATAATTGATATAAAGATGATTTATTTTCTCAGGAATTGCGAGTATAACTATTGTTATGTCTTAACTTTGTTGACAGACGAGACAAAACTACAGCATTGATGCAATCTGACATGATATTCCATTTGCTTTGGTAGTCACATAACTACCCAACTATCGCAGCTTACATATCCATGACACCAGAGAATTTCAATAGTCACAGTACACATGTACCAACAAAATGTTTTCTACAAACATTGTGTGACTTTCATTTCATATTTTTGAATTGTTTTTACAACAATGTAAAGTTTTTGTTGTTGTTGGTATCATGTGACTATTGAACCTCTGATGTCATGTAGGTAGGGCTCAATGAAAGGTCGTTTAAGTTGGCTAGACCTGGTAGTACATAGCTACCCTATGGCGACACCGCATGGTTTCAGTGAATTCCAACTTTTTGATAGGCAATGCGCTCTAACCCCACACCCCAACATAAATGTCAAAATATCTAAAATGGGGTGGGAAAGGTAAGAGGAAACTTGGACTAATAGCATATATGCCATGGACTAATAGCATATATGTCATGGACAAATAGCATATAGGCCATGGACTAATAGCATATATGCAATAGACTAATGTATTGACTCGTGTTCATGGTCATCTAGAGCAAACATAATTTTGTAAAAATTCATTTTTATTCACTCGTGCCTTAATTACATATGTTTAAAAAAAAGACAATTACATTATTCATGAAGCAAATGTGAACATTTTTCAATTTTAAATTGTGTTTCAAACATTTTTTGGTACTCGCTACATCTGTTAGTACCTGCAGTGCTTGTATTTGGACATGTACATTTCCCCCCCCCCCCCCCCCCCGGTCACATGCTGTCGAACCAGAAGTGAGAAAACACGTGTTGAAGTACTTATCTATCGCTCTATTTGGAGATCAAATTCCATACTAGGAAGGGGGCAATGTAATGACATGCTGACACTTTGTTATTTGAAATAAAACTGAAGACTTATTACTACAATATAAATATTCAATTTGATACCAGTCATTCTAACCAGAATAAATATGGTAATGAAGCCATGTGACATGTGTCAAGCATGGTTAGGTTTCCACTTTCATCATCACATTAACACATTTCCACTTTGTTATTTATTATTTGTCATTAATGTACATTTATGATATTTTAATTGTAACTTACAAATCCACTTCAAGTTATGTCCATGAGAATTTTATCATTAACGTTTATTATTCATTGCGTTGTGTACGTCGGTGGTGTTCTCTGCATCTCCGATTGTTTCTGAACAGGTATGTTAGCCACCTTCTCATTGGTCGCTTGACATACGTCTTCGGCAGCGACCAGCTTTTGGGTGGTTGTCAGGGATGCAGATACACATGCCTTACTACTATAAATAGCTTTGGTTTTGGGGCGGTCAGGGAGATCTTCCTATAGAGTTTGTCCTATTGACACATATTTCCGAATCTAATCTCTCCACTGCATTAAGGTTTTGTGAACTTGAATGTAAATGCCCAATGCACAGATATGCCAAATGCATCAGAATTTGGTATTTATATGATGTTGATTGACTATACAATGCTCCATTCACTTCAGCATCTGTACTTAGCACACCTAATTCCCCTTTGGTAACCTTACCGAGTTCAAAAAGAACTCGACCCATTCTTACCAAGCCTTTTTAAGGGTTTATACTCATGTCAGGCTGTCTTTATTATTATTCTAAAGCATGTTTATTGAAATATAATTACTTTTGGTAATTTTAACCCATTTGAGAGTCATTGTTTTGCAGTGTTGGGAAATTCTAACCTGACCTAGTATTACCGAACTCTGTCATACGTGTAGATTGGCACTGGACCGGTGTATCCCAATGACGTAGGTGGAATCAACCCTCTATTACTAGAACTTGCATGTACTTTTACATAGATTAAAGCGGATTTGTTGTTTTTTTTCTATGTAATAAACTTGTTCCTTGCTATGCAATCTTCCACACCTTCAAATTCTAGTAAATGATTGAAGGCAAAGCAGTCTGATGTGAATGAAATCCATGAATACAAAAAGTCAATGAAAAATTATTTCACTCTTTCTCTTTATTAGTGTCCCTAATATTTAGTCAGTGTTATGGACTGTTTTTGTAGCGTTGCCTCCTGAAAGGGTTCTTATGCTCTGTGTATGCCGTTCTTAGCAAGAGCATCCCATAATTTGAAGGTTTTATAGCTTAAGTCGCTATAAAACTGGTGGCAGCAGTTGAAAGGGATACTTGATTTAGGGTGAAATTAAAATGCAAGAAATTATTTAACTAATTCTCTGTATTTAGCTGGTAGCCTAAAAGGCAGTGCTCATTCATTGCTCAGTGAGTTTGGAATAGATCAGAGGCATGACTTCAGTTGCTTGGTACATGCCCTATACAATAGATTTGGCTCAGTAAGTAAAACATCTAAATATAGCTCGTCTTCAAACTAGAATTAAAGTCGAGCAGAGTTATCCCAATCAGTGCGTAAATTGACCAGACAAGCATATCCTAATGCTCCACATTCGCTGATATTGTATTTCTTGATTGGTTTATTGATGCTATCGTTGATATGAACATGCATTTGAGAATACAAGAGGCAAGGCCTAGAGATATCAATGATGCGGAATATATTGCTATCAGACAAGAATCCTACAAGTTCGCTGAGTGCCAGAAAGGACCCTCTGTCCATCTAGTAGATCAAATTGATCAGGCAAGTAATGATCATGATAGGGATATAAAAAACCAGTTGCAATCTGCAAAAAGGGAAATGTTGATCTTGAGACAAAACTGAATTGATTTGACAGGAAGAGCGACAGTTCAGGGACAAAAACAGAGCCTTGGTGCACAAAACAAAAATTATAAACAGTTCAATTCAGGCTCCAAGAGTCTCTTAAACAAAACAGGATGAAATCAGAGGAATGATGGCAGAAATAAAAATCAGAATTGGAATAAAAACAAGGGGCAGTATGGTCAGGGAAAAAAGCAGATGTTGGGATTGGGGGCCCAATCTCAACAACCACAGATGTGGGGCCTCAGGATTTAGCTGTGAGCTCTTTTACAAGTGATGAGGGATTGTTTGTGGGCAAAATAGTAAATTACTTCACTGTAACCATAATGGTGGTAACAGGTGCAGATTTGAGCATAATTAATAAATACATCCAAAACTTGAACATTTTCAGGCAACTTTGGTTACTGCCACTGGTGAGACATCCCCGTTTTATGGGAAATCTTTTGTATCGATCACTGTTGGAAAACATACTTTTGTACATACAATTTTGTTAGCAGATATTAAGAATGATTGGATTATATGTATGGATATTCTCACCACTATCAAATGTGATGCTTTATTAAGCAAGAAATGGGTGTACTGATCTTACAGATGATTGCTATTGATACTGGCATTGCCTGCCCAATCAAGCAAAATCCAAAATGGACGCCACTAGCTACAAGGGAAATAGCTGAAAAAGTACGGCATCATAGAACCCTGGACATTCCGTGTGGTGTTAGTGAAGAAACATGATGACAGTACACGTTTTTTCATTGATTTTCGTAAGCTTAATGATGTCGCAGTGTAAAATAGTGAACCTTTGACATGCATTGATGACACTCTGGACACTTTGTCCAGCTGGAAGTGGTTTAGTACTTTGGGCTTAAAAACTGGATATTGGCAAATCACAGTTGCTGAAAAGCTGTACCTGAAACAGCTTTCACAGTTCCTGGTTGTGTGTAATGCCAGTTTTGTGTAATGGCTTTTGGATTATGCATCTGGTACTTTTGAGATTAATGGAGAGATTAGTGGAGCGTGTTTTGTATGGATTATCCTGTAATATTTATCTTTGGTACCTTGAGGACAGTATCATGTTTGCTAACACATTTGATGAAGTGTTGACCGGGTTGTGTAGCAAGTGTTTCAGTTGTTAAAAGAAGCAAATTTGAAACAATTGCCTAAGAAATGTGTACTTTTCTAGGTCACATAAACGAAGAAGGTATTGCTACCGACCCTTCAGATGTAGCAGTTGTCAATGAGTGGCCATTGTTTAAGAATGTCAAAGTGAGGAGTTTTCTTGGAGTATGTGTATCTTCAGTGGTGCTCACAGTACTACAGAGGTCTTCCATTATTTGCCATGAATATTGATGACTTCCATACATATAAACATGGAACTAACACGATTTTGTTTTTAAATCGTCTGGAAAAGGATCAATAGCATGGAGATGCAACAACAAGAGCATACCGGATTTAAATTGTAAAAATACTTGTCAAACAAATTCCTTGAAAACGTTCACATACAGATCAAACTGAAACTATTGCACTGCTTGTTATAAGAGAATACTGCTAAAAAAAAAGTATGGACTCTGCTTTTATTACAGTTAGTTACTTCCTGCGCAAAAAATACTATCATAATCCTAAATACTTTCTTCATTTTGATTGGTCTGTTCAGCGTGAACAATAACACATATGGACAGAATGCAAAAACTTGGGATTAAGTTTTAATTTTAAAGTGTAGCGTGTGCTTTATGATGATAATAATTCACATGCATGGCTATGCGGGACGTTGCATAAAAAAGCCCAATGACAACAATCAATTAGACTTTGCATTCTTCCATAAAATAAAAATGGAAATATCAACATAAAAAGCCTAAATATTGGAAGTTTGGAATGCCAAGTCTAATGTAATTGGACTACTATCGGGTCAGATACTAAGTTGTGATGCTTCACCACATAGTCTACAATCTAGTGGATTTTACCAGCCAGCCAGTACTTGATTTCTTCTGGATGCCACACAAGAAGAACTGACATATAATTCATCCAAGCACATGCCAGAATCCAAGCATACCAGGACTCCTTTTTTCATAGTGCCCTTGTTGACAGTCATAATGTCATAATGATATTTATAATTTTACATTCATATTCTCTTCTCAAATTGTTATCAAGCACATAGAGACAGCTACTACACAGTAAGTTGATCAACACCCCCAGAAGCTTCTGTGGGGGAGGGGGAGGACAATTGACTCGATATGACAGATGTAGCGCTAATGACATGGCTTGTTAAATGGACATTGACAGGTGGGAAGCTGTGCAAGAAAGAATCGGGTCTGAAAATACGTCAGTCAAGGTCGTGGTGCAGGTTTGTGAGAAGTGAGGTGCAATGCATAGAGCCTTGCTCCGGTGAGTCAAAGGATATCAGCCAGTGTTGATGATCTCTAAGCAGCTGGTTTGTCCCAGACAAGTGCATCGGCTGGAGTGGAAGAGATGCTATCTCAGGTCATTTTGGTCAGTATCAACATGATGCTATATGGAACTTTTCGAAACTACCTAAGGAAGGAGTGTCTAGGGCTTCTAGTCAGCCTGAGCTACAACACCTTTTCAGTGAAGACCAATATTAATGACAGGAAACGCTTAGATGAGTCAAGATAGGAAGAAGGGAGAGACTGGAATGGCCAAAGATGGGCAATAAGAAGACAAAGAAAGAGTTTGACATTGACTTGAGAACATCTTAAATGCGGCTCTGCAGGGTAATGTCGATGGGATGTATCCAACCCCTTTCTAGCATTGTTTACATCTTAGGAAAGGAGAAGTTTGACTCAAACACATTATAACCCTCACAGAAAAGATGATCAGGGGGAGTGTCTTATTATCCTACCAGCAGAGTAACCATCATGTGCTCTAAAAACTGGGGAGCCTACCTAGAAGGAAGTGTGTGAGGTTGTAAGGATAGCTGGGTCTAGCTCAGTCCCTGGACCTAGTGGTGTCCCCAACAAGGTGTACAAGATGTGCCCTGGGTTACTGAAACATCTGTGGGGACTGATGCGGGTGGTATAGAGGAAAGAGAGGGTCCCTGCTTGTTGGCAGTATGCTGAAGGCTGCTTTGTACCAAGAGAGAAGGACTCCCGAGATATCAGTCAGTTCCAGATGATATCGCTACCGAGCATAGAAATAAAAAAATATATATATTCTCTCCTTTTGGCAAAGTGATCAACTAAGTACACAATAAGCAGCCAGTATGACATGTACATCAGTCCGGAAATGAAGATTCCCAGGATTTTCTGGGTACACTGAACACACAAGTGCCATAAATTGATGCAGTGCTGAACGACACAAACTGCATCGAACTTCTAAAGAACCAGGTAGAAGAAGGGATGAGGAATATTGATAAATCAGGACTTCCTGGGAAATTCAAGGCAAGGATGTACCAGAACGCAACTGATGCTCAATGAGATAGCAACAGCGACTGTGGAGGGTACGAGAGAACAATCAGCAAGTATTCGCGCAGATGGTTTGGAGTCCCACCATCACACGTAGGATTTGGACTCTACACCAGGTCTGGAATGCACCAGCTACTGCTGTTATCAGTGGAGGAAGAATTCAAGGTGGCCAAGGCAAGGGTACTCATGACGCTGAAGCACTGAGAAGATCAGTACTCCAGGCATTGAAGTCAGGACTGGTATGAAGTGCTCAGTTTCCCGTGCAGCTGAAGCAGCAGAATGTAAACTCCAGCACAAGGACATAGTGGGAACAACCTGCCCTAGAAGACAAGGTTTGAGAGTAGGTCTAGCGCTAGAAGGAAGCTGACTCAGCTACGAGAAGGTCAGTAATCCAGGACGAGCTACAGAAAGTGGAGGAAGAGAGTTCGATGATCCAAGATGTTCAACAGGGAAGCCAAGAAGCATTGACCAAGTGATCACTACCAGGGAGGAAACTAACGTGGTCCGATATATGGAATTACAAGGCTCTCCATATCCAGCTTCTGCTGAGATCAGTGAATGATCTATTGCCATCTCCAAAAATTTTGCATAGATGGGGCCTCATTTACAATCTGCAGGTACTCTCTTTGGTAAAAGAGGTAGCCTAGAGAACACATCCTGTCAGCATGCCAGACAGCATTAATACAAGGCTGCTATAGATTATTTAGAGTTAGCAAATGCTGATGCAGGGACAGGCTTATCAGTTAGTCAATCATCCAGAAATGTCCCCAGGGCATGCAAGGTAAAAACAATACTTGATACACACGTCAACACATATTAGGGCTGACAATAGGCTAATTCAAAGTCTTTGCATGTTTAAGAAGGGTCAGCTTTTAAGATAAATTCTTGTAGATAAGCCAATTAGGAGAGGTTGTGTTTATTTGCTTATTATCTAATCGTGTTTGATGTTATTCGTTTGTACATGTATAAATGCTCAATAAAACTTTTTTTTTAAAATTAAATACCTGGACTTTAATAACTATGCCTGTAGCCTTGCTTTTGATACTTTGCTGACAGAGAATGATAAAATAGTATTCAGAAGGAATGTACGTTGCTTAGCTAATTCTTCATTACGTTTTTTAAAAAATGCATTCTTAATTGTTTGCACGTACATGCACACCAACACATATATTCTCCCATCATTAAATCTCTCTCTAGTCACACAAGTTATCTCCAATCATTAAATCTTTCTCTACTCACACAAGTTATCTCCCATCATTAAATCTCTCTCTAGTCACACAAGTTCTCTCCCATCATTAAATCTCCCTCTAGTCACACAAGTTCTCTCCCATCATTAAAACCCCCTCTAGTCACACAAGTTATCTCCCATCATTAAATCTCTCTCTAGTCACACAAGTTATCTCACATCATTAAATCTCTCTCTAGTCACACAAGTTCTCTCCGATCATTAAATCTCTCTCTAGTCACACAAGTTCTTTCCCATCATTAAATCTCTCTCTAGTCACACAATTTCTTTCCCATCATTAAATCTATCTCTAGTCACACAAGTTATCTCCCATCATTAAATCTCTCTCTAGTCACACAAGTTCTTTCCCATCATTAAATCTCTCTTTAGTCGCACAAGTTATCTCCCATCATTAAATCTCTCTCTAGTCACACAAGTTCTCTCCCATCATTAAATCTCTCTCTAGTCACACAAGTTCTTTCCCATCATTAAATCTCTCTCTAGTCACACAAGTTATCTCCCATCATTAAATCTTTCTCTAGTCACACAAGTTATCTCCCATCATTAAATCTCTCTCTAGTCATAGTCACACAAGTTCTTTCCCATCATTAAATCTCTCTCTAGTCACACAAGTTATTTCCCATCATCAAATCTCTCTCTAATCACACAAGTTATCTCCCATCATTAAATCTCTCTCTAGTCACACAAGTTCTCTCCCGTCACTAAATCTCTTTCTAGTCACACAAGTTATCTCCCATCATTAAATCTCTCTCTAGTCACACAAGTTCTTTCCCATCATTAATTCTCTCTCTAGTCACACAAGTTCTCTCCCATCATTAAATCTCTCTCTAGTCACACAAGTTCTCTCCCATCATTAAATCTCTCTATAGTCACACAAGTTCTCTCCCATCATTAAATCTCTCTCTAGTCACACAAATTCTTTCCATATTTCACACACGCACACACAAACAAAGTTATCTTGCCATCTCTCTCAAATCATTTGAAAAACATTAATGTTATTTAAGTTTTATAAATGTACGGGTTTTATGGTCTTCAAATGTTAAGGCTGGTATCGATGATGATGTGCTTGAACATTACCGATATATAAAAAGAGTTTTATTTCTTTCTCACATCTGTGATACCCTTAGTAAACCAAAAAATTAGCAATGCCACAAACTAAATTTGGTCCCAAAGATTTTTGGTTTTGAGGGGTTTGCTATATATATATATACATATATATATATATATATATATATATATATATATATATATATATATATATATATATATATACATATATATATATATAATATTAAGTCAAAGAAACTCAGTACGGATTAATATTTTGCTTTTGGTACATAATAATGTTTTATGACAAAGTATAACACAAATATAAACTTGACTACATGCCACAATTTTTGCAGAATAGCCTAATTATATACCTAAGACAAAGTGGTCATCAATTGCTATGTATACTTTAACATTTTGTTTAAAATCATTTTAAAACAGTTATCAATGGGATAAAACAATAATTTATAATACAGTTAAATTTTCCTCCTTTCATAATGTATTTAAATAATGTCTATGTAGATGTGTTTACTTATAAATATTTATCTTCCAGGGAGAGTGAGAGAAAAGAGAGTGAGAGAACTTGCATGAATTTACGTTACCTTAGTATGACTTACATTGTAATGTTTTTTTTAAATTTTATATAGTAGAAGGCCTAAAGGGAGATTAGTTGTACTCAACTAATTGAGTTACATAAAGACATTATTATTATTATTATTATTATTATTATTATTATTATTATTATTATTATGCACATCTGATAAAAGGCGGTTTCAGATCAGTCTCAAGAAAAGTAGCCATAATCATGAGCTGTATAGTAAAATTCCATATTTTTATACCGACATTCCAATTTTTTCTTGACAAAAGATTCCCGATTTTCTGTTTGGTAAATATTAAATATAGGATATAAACAAGCTGACAGCATAATAGAATGTTTTGAATATCACTTAATAGTAATTCTAGACCCTAATTAGGGCCTCTAACATTGAAATAAAAAACAATGTGGCCCGACTTGCATAACATAACAGTTGACCATTTCACTAAGCAGGATTATGTACTATTGTAAGGACACAACTTACCATATATACTCGTTTATAAGTTGGGTCCAACTGCAAACAACATAGACCCTGATCATTTAATGTGCTGGTAGATCAGGGCCTATGCTGTTTGTTTTACTGACTGCTCTTAATCTTTAGGTCAATTTTACTTTTTTTGTACTAGTCTAAGAGACTTGGTCCCAAACTGATAAACTTGTTTGCAAAGTCAATTAATCTGAGTCAGAAGGATGCTTTCTGTATAAATCTTCAAATGCTATTGATTGGATAATTATGTTATGAAAACAAGTGTTTCTAGGCTTCTGTATTTTCAGTACTTTCATCTACATTTGAGCGAATTTCAGCATTCCAGCGCTTACTTTTGTAGCTGTGGGTATGTGTACCCCATATGGTCTAACCGAGGGTACCGTATATGCTCACTTACAAGTCAACATTTGTTTTTACTGAAAATTAAATTCATGCAGAGTAGGGGATCATTTTATAAGTGCGACACAAACAAATTTTGATAAATCTAGGGGTAATGTTGGAAACTCTAGATGTTTGTAGTACATATAAAAACTGTCAATTCAAATATTTTTACGTTTCCATGCCACTATTCCCATCCAGAATTAAACTGAATATATGGTATGCAGTGTTTATCCGTTTCATGACGGTATTCACTACATGATACTCGTATCTACAGTTTGGATTTTAATAATGTTGAAAATATTACTTGTAAATTAAATATTACCTACCACAAAGTGAAGCATCAATGTTGTTTACCATGCATGTTTACTAGTAAGTATATTATTCCATTTTCGTGCAAGTCTGAACAACCTGTATTTGTATTATATTTTGTGAGTTGCTGTATAAACACTGTTTGTAGTTTGGTGCAATAAAAGTTTTGATTTGATTTGTATTTTCCTTTACCATAGGTCAGATTTAATTCCCAAGTGATATTTTCCAAGTTATCTACCATGGGCTGATAAGCCCTCGGCTTGTAAAGGCAGCATTCACTTTATTTTCAAGTTGACAATCCTTTTGATCGAGCCGCAAATTTAATACTTGTTCAGTGTCAAGTAGAGTTCTACAACTTATTGTACATTGTTTAACCTCAGTTTGTAAAGGCAGCACCCTCTTTGTTTTCCAACGTGACAAACCTATGATCAAGCCACGAGTTTGATACCTGTTCAGTGCCACGTAACAGAGGCTGGTTATTTTAACTCCCTCCGATCATGCCGCACTATTGACACCTATTCATTTGCATCCTTTAATAGATTTCCAGACTGTATGATCAAAGTGTCACTTACAAAGCCCAAACTCAGTCTCTACATAAGCACCCGTATATGACAGTAAAGATGAGGAATTGGAGTCAGACAAAATTTACGATGACTAGACAATGAAGGAGGATTTCAGAAGTTTACATAGTGACATTTATTGGATACCGTGAATCACAAAAGTGTGGACTTGATTTTCATTATTTATACGACGTGTGGAATTAACATATTACGGGATATTGTGAATTGGCTCATTCTGGGCTAGTTTTTATACTGGTATGTGACCTATAATAGAATTCATGGATTTATCATAAATGGATTTAAAATGTCAACCATTATGGATTTCTGTGGATTTTATGACACAAATGTGGACAAAATGTTAAGTTGTCAATTTATTGGCGACAGATTCTACTCAATAATATAACTATTTCATACTGGTTTTGTCTTTCTTTATTTTTCCTATCTATCCAGTATGTCTTGTTTATTTTTCCAATGTGCAACTCTGACTGACTGACAACAAGTCACCCCTTCAGATGGATCTGACTTGCAAAATACACTTCAACTTATTGGAGGGTCAAAGAGAAATTAGCTTTTTGCAGCCCTAACAATGGGTGTTCAACTTATAGTCGAGTCGACTTATAAGCGAGTATAACGGTACATATATATATTAGAAGGTACAATGGTTGAGTACATGTACCCCATGTGATCAAAACTGAGGGTTCATGTAAATATTAGAAAAGTGCTCGGTGCATGGATATATTAGAAGGTACTGGGTACATGGATATATTAGAAGGCACTGGGTACATGGATATATTAGAAGGTACTGGGTACATGGATATATTCGAAGGTCCTGGATACATGGATATATTAGAAGATACTGGATACATGGATATATTAGAAGGTACTGGATACATGGATATATTAGAAGGTACTGGATACATGGATATATTAGAAAGGTACAGGGTGCATGGATATATTAGAAGGTACTGGATACATGGATATATTAGAAGGTACTGGATACATGGATATATTAGAAGGTACTGGGTGTATGGATATATTAGAAGGTACTGGGTACATGGATATATTAGGAGGCACTGGGTACATGGATATATTAGAAGGTACTGGGTACATGGATATATTAGAAAAGTACAGGGTGCATGGATATATTAAAAGGTACTGGATACATGGATATATTAGAAGATACTGGATACATGGATATATTAGAAGGTACTGGATACATGGATATATTAGAAAGGTACAGGGTGCATGGATACATTAGAAGGTACTGGATACATTAGAAGGTACTGGATACATGGATATATTAGAAGGTACTGGATACATGGATATATTAGAAGGTACTGGATACATGTATATATTAGAAAAGTACTGGGTGCATGGATATATTAGAAGGTACTGGATACATGGATATATCAGAAGGTTTTGGATACATGGATATATTAGAAGGTTCTGGATACATGGATATATTAGAAGGTACTGGATACATGGATATATTAGAAGGTACTGGATACATGGATATATTGGAAGGCACTGGATACATGAACATATTAGAAGGTACTGGATACATGGATATATTAGAAGGTTCTGGATACATGGATATATTAGACGGTACTGGATACATGGATATATTAGAAAAGTACAGGGTGCATGGATATATTAGAAGGTATTGGATCCATGGATATATTAGAAGGTATTGGATCCATGGATATATTAGAAGGTACTGGATACATGGATATATTCGAAGGTACTAGATACATGGATATATTAGAAGGTACTGGATACATGGATATATTAGAAGGTACTGGATACATGGATATATTAGAAGGTACTGGATACATGGATATATTAGAAAAGTACAGGGTGAATGGATATATTAGAAGGCACTGGATACATGGATATATTAGAAGGTACTGGATACATGGATATATTAGAAGGTTCTGGATACATGGATATATTAGAAGGTTCTGGATACATGGATATATTAGAAGGTACTGGATACATGGATATATTAGAAAAGTACAGGGTGCATGGATATATTAGAAGGTACTGGATACATGGATATATTAGAAGGTACTGGATACATGGATATATTAGAAGGTTCTGGATACATGGATATATTAGAAGGTACTGGATACATGGATATATTAGAAGGTACTGGATACATGGATATATTAGAAGGTACTGGATACATGGATATATTAGAAGGTACTGGATACATGGATATATTAGAAGGTACTGGATACATGGATATATTAGAAAAGTACAGGGTGCATGGATATATTATAAGGTACTGGATACATGGATATATTATAAGGTACTGGATCCATGGATATATTAGAAGGTTCTGGATACATGGATATATTAGAAGGTACTGGGTACATGGATATATTAGAAGGTACTGGATACATGGATATATTAGAAGGTACTGGATACATGGATATATCAGATGGCACATTGGTTGGGTACATGTACCCCATATGGTCAAAACTGAGGGTACATAGATATATTAGAAAGTACAATGGTTGGAAAAAAATTTATTCTATGGTAAACGATGGTGTAACATGTGTCAATCATAATATGTATAATTCTTCATGACACAGAATCTATTAATTATCAGCAGCTTAAATCGTATGTTTTTTTTCTTCTTTCCCCTTTGTTGTTTATTCCTAACAATCCTAAAATCTTGATAATATGTCAAATTTAACAAGTGATTAGATAGATTGAAATACTCCGATTTTATAGTATGCCAAGAACAACCCATGTCCAATATCACTTGTTTTGGGCAGTAGTTTCCAAATTTATTTGGTCACGACCTCAATAACCATTCCATCACAAGTATATTCCTGCTTTTCAGAAGTTCATGATCTTTTTAAATAAATTTCAGTACTGCAAAATCTGCATACATGAATTAACAAGCCACTACACTCATCTCAAAAACATGGTCACCCCAGATAAGGTGTTAATGAACATGCAATATGATTGGATAATGATGTACCAATGGCCTTTGATGTAACATTCACAGCAGAGTATCTTGGTCTACAAGCTGCTTCATAGATAGTCTAGAAGACATGTGGCAAGCAGCTGGTTGATCATGATCAAAAATCTGTATATGCAGATGGAGTTGACTTCATAAACGTTTCCAAAGGTCTTTCTTTAATGTTTAATCTACACATGCTACGTACAGAGCTTATCTGATATATGTGCCCCTTGATTACTGTATGAAAATGCACGTAATTCACTTTAGAAATGTATGCACACAAGCTTTTATATCTGAATTATGTACTGTAGTACATGAATAGGAATGAAGAATTCTGTGGAGAGCTGTTATTAAAATAATTTGTTTAAATGTTTATTTAATTTTACCAATGGCAGCTGTATTTGATGGTGGATTAGCATCATTTCTTTTCAATGGAAAAGCCTTTGAGCTATGATGCTTTCTGTCAAATCTGGTCAAATTCAATTTACCGGTAACAGTTTTTGAGAAAATGTTGTTCAAGTTTTTTCTATCTTTAGTAATGGCAGCTACATCTGATGGCAAATTGGCATAATTTGTAAAAAAAAACAAATTGAAAGCCCTTTATGTCGGATCGCTTTGTGTCAAATTTGGTCAAATTCTGTTGAGCAGTTTTTGAGAAGTCTTTAAAATGTTGTTCTCATTTTAGTAATGGTGGCCAAATCTGATGGCAGATCAGCATCATTTATACAAATTTGAATGCCCTTGATGTCAAATTTCTTTTGTATAGTTTTGAGAAGTCATTTAAATGTTTATTTTTAGCAATGATAGCCATATCTGATGGCAATCATTTGTACAAACTTTGTAGCCCTATATGCCAGGAATTTGTCTAGTGGTTTTTGAGAAGTTTAGAGTAATAATTGCTTATGGCTGCATGACTGATGACACAGAATGGTTGCAGGGCAACTGTCAGGTGAGCTAATGAACACAAAATAGCTCAAATTTTACATCATAGTTGCTTTGGACAAGGAACCAAGATCAACCTGTTCAAGTGATACTTGCTAAAGAGTCAGTAAATCTCAGAAAGCCTATGTGATCAAATAGATTTTCAACATCCATTTTGTGAAAAATGAACAGAGGCTACTGTTATTTTTTTTCACTGATGTGTTTTTCTTCCACAACAAAGTCTTTGATTCTTTGATAGCAACAGCAACAGGTATCTTACTTGTTGGAATTTTTTAATTAAATAAACTATAGATAGTAAATACACATATGTCAAAGATTATAACACCACAAACATATTTTTTAACAATTTTTCTCTTAGAACAGAAATGAAACAAGTTTTACATGCTTTGTCCCATTGTAGTTTATTCACCTAAAATGTTTTCTACCCTATCTCCTGGAATGGGACAGTCTAATAATATCAATGTTACAAAATATTATGGAAAACAGATGACATTATTGCACTGTACCAAATGAAACCTAATGATTATTTTCCTGACAAATTTATGATTATTCTTACTTAATTTTATAGATGTAAATTCAGTCAGACTTAATGCTATTTTTCAATCATTAGGGTGAACCCTTAAAATTCAAAACATGAAAAATTACATCCGACTCTATATGAATATACCTCTCTGGCTGAACTTGGGCATGTGATCAGTTTCTAAATTGCTGAAACCTGGGCATGTGATCAGTTTCTCATTGTTGAAACTTGGGCATGTGATCAGTTTCTAATTGTTGAAACTTGGGCATGTGATCAGTTTTTAACCGTTGAAACTTGGGTATGTTATCCTGTTCTAACTGTTGAAACTGGGGCATGTGATCAGTTTCTAAATTGCCAAAACCTGGGCATGTGATCAGTTTCTAATTCCTGAAACCTGGGCATGTAATCAGTTAATAAATGCTGAAACCTGGGCATGTAATCAGTTAATAAATGCTGAAACCTGGGCATGTGATCAGTTTCTAATTGCTGAAACCTGGTCGTGATAATACTGGCTATGTTTTATTATAGATTCAAAAATATGGTAATGTATAGATCTAACTGTGTTTATTCATCATTAGAAAACTTAAAACAATCAAAGCTAAACATAATAAAATAGATCGTGCATGTTCCATAAATTCTGTATCAATTTGTTCCTTACAACCTGCCATTAATACATATATGGGATACTGAATCACAACCTATCATGTATGTAGCAAACTCTAGTAAAACATAAATAAACAATAAACTTTTTAAAAAAAAAATATTTATGTAAAACTTCAAATATTTTTTAAACACAGAAATGTACAGAAACAATAAATGACAAATTCTGTTGAATATAGTGAGCTGGATGGCTGTTTGATTCTTTTCTTTGCATTGTTTTATTTTTATTAAATTTCTAAATTAAGAAACGAATTAAATCTCATTTAAACCACGGTAATAAAAGATTATTATTTCACAATGAAAATTAATAAATCTTTTCCTTCTGCTCTTGTTTGAATGGTTCTTTTACTTTAATAACATAACCAATGTACAGAACATCATCATTTCTAATTTTAAAGTATTGAAGTATGAAGCTGTGGTCATCATGACACGATATTTCTACAGCAAATGTGATCAAGACAACATTATTAGTGCTGAGTTACTGATTGCAATATGCTGCCATTATTATAAAGACATGGTGAAAAATGTACATACTGTACTTAGATTGTTATATCATGTCAAGATGTTAAATTCCTTTCTGTAAGATAACAACATAGATATATCTAATTGTCATTATTCATACATACTGTATATACTCACAAGTCCAACTGCAAACTGCACAGACCCAGATCTGCTGTCAAATAATGTGCCAACAATATGGGTCTAAGTAATCAGCAGAACAAACAAGACAAACCCTGATCTGCTGGTGCATTGTGTGATGGCAGATCAGGGTCTATGTTGTTTGCAGTTGGACTCGACTTATAAGCGAGTATATATAGCAATCATGTCAGAATATAATAACAGATAACTCGTCTTAATGACATAAATCATGTCATCTTGATCACATGTGCTACTGAAAGATCTTGTCATGAAAATGGCAGCTAATACATCCACAACACGGTGTGTTTTACCCATTAAAAGGCCCTTTATAAAGGCACCAAAAGCTTTAAATGTTGAATAGAAGAAATGAAGGATTTCATGAATTGGGATTAAAACCTAGCAGCAGAAAATAAACTCTAAATCCTACTTTTGATACTTCTCGGCAAGCCTTCAGGGAGATCTCTATTCATTTTTAGATTTTTCCAGATTATATCATCATTCACTAAAATTATTTACAAGCTTCTGGGAGATTTACAGTTTTCCCTCACTCATCTTGTGAAATTGTAGAGTCTAAATCAGGAAATGATCTGGCAGGGAGTCTCCCTGGTAATCTGGCAGGTAGTCTCCCTAGTGATCTGGGAGGGAGTCTTCCCAGTGAAGTCGGAGGTAGTATCCTAAGTGATCTGGCAGGTAGTCTCCCTAGTGATCTGGCAAAAAGTCTCCCCTGTGATCTGGCAGGGAGTTTCCCTAGTGATCTGGCATGTGGTCTCCCTAGTGATATGGCAGGGAGTTTCCTTAGTAATCTAGGAGATATTACATGGAATTTCTGTTTGGTTTATGGTTTTATGGGTTTAACGCCATTTTTCAGAACATGATAGGCTATACATGGCAGCCAGTATATCTGGTGGAGGAAGAACCCAAGAAAATCCCGAAAAGAACCACCGACCCACGGGAAGCTACTGGCAAGCTTTCTCACATAACCAGATTGGACGGTAACTTTCTGTTTTAAGTTAAACTGTACTTAAATCAGAGAAACCTCGTTTGCTTGTCCTCACCAGTTACTGAAGGTGCATACAGGTACATATGAATTACAATGTAACTTTTTTAATGAAAATTTTACCCATTTGATTGGGAGGCAAAATTAAGAGAAATATTATTTTAAAGCGACTTCGTTCGCAAAATGGATAGTATCAAAATTTGATGTACATTATCCCATATTACCCCCACCCACCCACCCCCATTTTCTGCCCTTTCTGTCTTTTAATGCCCTAATAACAAAATATTAAATAAGAGTTCACACAAATACACTGGAATTACAGCAACAGATAAATTATACACTCAGCTGTCACATTACATGTAGGAAATGTAACATATACACCATTACAGTGTTTTCTTGGAGGTTCAACAGTAAGAATAATAGAAGATATTCTGTAAATACATGAAAGATGATCATAATAAACTTACAAGTTATTTTGCATACAAGCACAGTTATAAAATTGTTCATGTGATTTCTACATTATATATATGACTGCTTTGTGCCAAGATATGAGAATGTGGTTATATTACAACAATATATCAGTAAGCTTAGCAGAAAATATGATGTCTTTCATGAAGATCATGATATTTGCACTTAATAATAAAAAAATTTACCATATGTACATGGAATGATCTGAGAATTGCACACTAATTACACACCCATGGTGTCTTAGTTAACAAGAACCTGACAAACCAAATGACCGAAAAACAATGTAGATTTGTAACAAATCACACATGTGAAAACAATTATAGCTGCTATAGATATGGTAACAAAAATTTCTACGCAGAGAAACATGACATGATGACAGTTGTTTTAGATGTGTTATGTATACAGAGATCTAATCAATAGTCATGTATTCACAAACATATCAAAATATTAAAAGAACCATTAAGGTACTGTATACACTCGCTTATAAGTCGGGTCCAAATAAAAATGACATAGACCCTGATCTGCTGTCGCATAATTACTTTTAACAAACTGCATAGACCCAGATCTGCAAGTGCATTATGCGACAGAATATCTGGGTCTGTGCAGTTTGCAGTAGGACTTGACTTATAAGCGAGTATAGATGGTAAATGAGTGTAAATGGTACTACAATGGTACCACACTCAACTTACTAACTTACCACACAAATACCTGTACCATTTTGTAAGTATAGTCATTACCTATTATTGAACATACAAGATAAAATCTACTGAGAATTCATGCACTTTCATGGATATTAATTTTTGTGGTTTTGGTGAAGACATTTTCATAAGGACTGAAATTTGTGGATTAAGGAAAATGTCATATTGTTTTGACAAAAGAATCATTGTTGATCAGGTCTTGAAATGTTTGGTCTGTATCAACCATGAAATCCACGAGAATTGGTATCCCATGAAAATCCATGAAAAATGGTATCCCATGGAAATCCACTAAAGTTAGTATCCGTTCGTAAGCACTGAAATTTGTGAATTAAGGATAAGGTCATATTGTTTTGAAAAAGAATCATTGTTCATCAGGTATTTAAATTATTGGTTTGTATCAACTATGAAATCCACGAAAATTGGTATCCCATGAAAAATCCACGAAAAATGGTATCCCATGGAAATCCATGAAAATTGGAATTCCATTGAAATCCATGAAAATTGGTATTACATGCAAATACACAAAAATTGGTATTCCAAGAAAAATAGAGAACACACAGCAAGTGATAGATACAAATCTAATTTTGGGCAAATAAATAATACAGAAAAACCTGACTTGAAAGACAAGTATTTTAGAAGACCATCCATCTCCTATAACCAAAATTTTGATGCAAAGATCAATTTTGTTATATCATGTGATCATCTCTAATAGTAGACCAATTATCTTAAGGATGTCAACTTTCATAAAATCAATTCTAACCATGGAGCTTGACTGTGCAGCTTTTCTTATGATATCATTTTATATTACATGAATTGTTACCCAAGTGTATCATAGCCCTATTAACTCTGGGACAGATTGGACTTAAATTGACATGGTTGCAACTTCTGTCTCTTATCAAATAATGACAAAGAAAATTGCTTAAACAAGAAAATGCACATAAAACTATAAATTTTTAAGTGATTTTGAATCATTGGGACTCTTAACTAAGTAAAGATATCATGTTTTAAAAAATTTAAATAATCCAACATTTCACAAGCAATCATCTTACTGTCATATTATTTATAGCACAGAATTTTGAATTTTTTAATTAACTTACAATGCCATTAAGTACTTAAAATTATATGATGATGGTACAGTATTTCCTCATTATAACAATGTCCATTATAGCCACAATGTATACCATGTCCATGGGAGTCATTATAACAATGTCCATTATAGCCACAATGTATACACTGTCCATGGGAGTCATTATAACAATGTCCATTATAGCCACAATGTATACACTGTCCATGGGAGTCATTATAACAATGTCCATTATAGCCACAATGTATACACTGTCCATGGGAGTCATTATAACAATGTCCATTATAGCCACAATGTATACACTGTTCATGGGAGTCATTATAACAATGTCCATTATAGCCACAATGTATACACTGTCCATGGGAGTCATTATAACAATGTCCATTATAGCCACAATGTATACCATGTCCATGGGAGTCATTATAACAATGTCCATTATAGCCACAATGTATACACTGTCCATGGGAGTCATTATAACAATGTCCATTATAGCCACAATGTATACACTGTCCATGGGAGTCATTATAACAATGTCCATTATAGCCACAATGTATACACTGTCCATGGGAGTCATTATAACAATGTCCATTATAGCCACAATGTATACACTGTCCATGGGAGTCATTATAACAATGTCCATTATAGCCACAATGTATACACTGTCCATGGGAGTCATTATAACAATGTCCATTATAGCCACAATGTATACACTGTTCATGGAAGTCATTATTGTGATCTGCATTATAAGTGAGGGTGTCTTATACATAAGGATGTTCCAGCATGGCTGTGTGTCCTGACTGTACATTCATTGAGTATTTAATGATGTGATATATTATAATAATTGCTTCAAATGAGCCAAGAACATATATAAAGTCAAATATATTACTGTATATACTTGCGTATATTCTAGTTTTGACAAATTTAACGACTACAAACCTTTTTGGAAAATTAAGAACTTTTACCACTGTAAATTATGCAAAGAAGTTCGTAAAACCCATGCTAAGATTCACAAAGAACTAAATTTTCTACAAATTGTATCTGCCAAAAAATGTGGCTGGCACAGCAAAAGAATTATTAGAAACAGACTGACTTTACTAGACAGAAAAAAATATGGCTCACTATCTTTTAAAATCTGATGTTAAGTTTTAAAACTCTGTGGTCCTACATTGAAAAGATAAGAACTTTTGTTGAGCATTTCTCTGAGACAAACATGTGAGAGATAGCAAGCCTGTGGCATCAATTCAATTCAAAAAGGCAAGACACAGCATTCCATATAACCCTTGTTCTTTTTTCAAGTTGAACAATATCATCTTATTTATGGTATGAATATATGTCAGCATACAAATGAGGTATTTGCATTCCCAAAATAACCCCTCAGTACTTAAAATAGAACTGATTGCTATCTCTGAACCTGAATTAAAAACTATCCATATAAATATAGAACAGATATTAAAAAAGAAGTACATGTAAAATTTGGAGAAAAAGATAGGCGTAAGTTAGTGATGGCCAAAGTCTGCAACAGGACTAAACCCTATCTTAATTTGAAACTTTTTAAATGCCAAGTTGGCAAACCAGTCCAGCTGTTTGAGCTAGAAACGAGAGATTGCCTCTGTTCCACATGAACTGTAACTAGTCAAGTTGGCAGAGTAGACAAAATATCACCACCTATTAGTTCATGTCATGACATACAGGACTGTAGACTGATCAGCCTCCTTTTACAGTCAATCTGCATTGATGTGTGTCAACATTCATAATAAGTGTTCAAAGGCAAACTAGCCTATTATATCTTTATATGAAAAAACTTTCCTCAATGTCAGACAATTTCAGGATGAGCCAGGGCCAAACTGTTCCCTTCTAGGGTATAGTCCTAGCTTTAATGCCCCCCAATACCAGTGTATTTGGACCCTATGTAACTACGAGTCAGAAAATCACTCGTATCTTGATATAAGATATGGTTTTCATTACTGCCCTAACAATAATTTAAATATCTCAATGCACTGCAAGCAAATTTCATGAATCTAACTTGTATATGCTTTTGAACCTAGTATCATGTTGAAAGCAAAATATTCTAAAATAAATAAATAAACTATCAAATTAATCAAATAGGAATGTTTCAAAAAGAAAGAGACTCTAAAAATGTAAGTGTCCAAAAGAACAATTATGAATCATAATTATAATCACTAATGGCAGTGTTTAATACATCATAACCAATACTAACCATATGGAAATATATCATAACCAATGCTAACAATATGGCAATACATCATAACCAATGGTAACCATGTGGCAATACATCATAACCAATGCTAACCATATAGTAATACATCATAACCAATACTAACCATATGGCAATATATCATAACCAATGCTAACCATATGGCAACACATCATAACTAATGCTAACCATGTGGCAATAACCATATAGTAATACATCATAACCAATGCTAACCATATAGTACCACATCATAACCAATGCTAACCATATGGCAATGTCTTTACATTACTAGGCATGGTCTAATAATTATTTGTCAGTTACACCGCTTTTGTAAAATTGAAATGGCACATGGATTAGCAAATATGAATATTGTTATAGATGACAATGCCATCATCAGTAATGTAAACCTTATTTGACAGAACTTGAAATATACAACAGCTATACAAGGTGCTGTAAAGTCTATACAACAGCTATACAAGCTGCTGTAGTCTATACAATAGCTATACAAGGTGCTGTCAAGTCTATACAACAGCTATACAAGTTGCTGTAAAGTCTATACAATAGCTATACAAGGTGCTGTAAAGACTATACAACAGCTATACAAGGTGCTGTAAAGGCTATACAACAGCTTCACAAGGTGCTGTAAAGGCTATACAGCAGCTATACAAGCTGCTGTAAAGTCTCATAATTTCCTACATTTTTCAGTTATTCATTTCCCTCAATTCTTCAACTATCATCACACCACTACCACCACTCCCAAGTCACACCACTTTACCGTAACTATTATGAACATAACATTTTGTATTATATCTCAGTTTCAAGTCTCCAAGAGCCATGCATGTAGTGGGAGGGACAAATAATTGCCAGACATTTTTTGAGGGATGGTGGAGACAAAACATTTGTCTGATATTAACAAGAGTCCCTAAAAATACTAAAGGGAATACTGCTAATGGCACAATTTTGGTGATATCATAAATATGAACTGAATATACAACAAGGGGTATGAATAACAAGAAACATTTCTTGTTATCTAGTAAATTATTTGGTTTACATAAGATACATGATGGTACAAGCTTTGAATGGATAGATTCTTGATGATTATATTTATCCATGTCTATTACAGAACTGTCTATAGCATACACCCAGATCTGTCCTCATATAATACACTGTCTTCATGAGGACTGGATAATTTGACCCAAAACTGGTAATAATTATCATCCCATTAGATTGATAAATAATCGATTTTTACTCATTTTTGGCAAGTGCAGAAAAAGAACTCCAATTAGCATGAAATTAATTACATTGGTTGATCCACATATTGCACAGCATCATCCAATATTGCACTACATGATCCTTTTTGGCTTCTGATAAAATCATAGCAATATTTTCCCACGAATATTCTTTATGATTTTTAACTCCCATGCTGTATTATTGAATGGTAATAAAGACAAGAATGACCAGTAACAAGCTTTTGTTTGTGTATGGTACAATCAAATAATAGACAATTCTCATACAATCAAATAATAGACAATTCTCAATCACATGAAAGCTTCACTAACAGTTTTTCTGAAATGGACTTTGTTTTAATGATATTTTGATGTGCATTCCACACTCAGTCAAATTCTACTGTAAGTATCCACCTTAAGTATGACATGTCATCTGTGAGAAATGGTGAAACAGAAGTTTACGGCATAAAAAGCCAGGTCAGAACTGAATGAAATCTACTGCTCACGCTGGTCAAGAGCATACACAAACATCATACACAATTATCAGTTACCTGTTGTGTCAATTTCCCATGACTGAGGTCAAGCAAACTGTAGTTCTAAATTCAATGTAAAAAGATAGTTTTCATAGCAGTAAAATGTCTCCTTTAAAGATTGATTACATAACTTTTGTATCAATAATCCTTTTTAATACGTACATCCGTCAATCAACTGATGATCTGATTAAATGTGCCAGCTCTAGTCTCTACTGTTCAAATGAAATCACTTACTGAACAAATGGTGCTGATCATGATGCAAATGTAATAGTAGATCAGAGTCAATTTGGTATATGTTATATGCAAGCTAATATGGACCTGCTGAAATGAAGTATAACATGTCTGACAAAGAAGAATTTATCACTGTACCAGAATAATGTACCAAATGTGCTTGCATCTACTTTATATTACTTACTTATCTACAAAGTCTGAAATCACTCTACCGATCTCATCGCAAAGAATTATACTTGCCATATTTAATGTAATACCAACACTGTGTACTTAAAAAAGAATGCAATGTTTCCATCATGTGTATGCAATGTTCCCATCATGTGTATGCAATGTTTCCATCATGTGTATGCAATGTTCCCATCATGTGTATGCAATGTTCACATCATGTGTATGCAATGTTTCCATCATGTGTATGCAATGTTCCCATCAATGTACACAATGTTTCCATCATACGTGTATGCAATGTTCCCATCATGTGTATGCAATGTTCCCATCAATGTACACAATGTTCCCATCATGTGTATGCAATGTTCCCATCATGTGTATGCAATGTTCCCATCATGTGTATGCAATGTTCCCATCAATGTACACAATGTTTCCATCATGTGTATGCAATGTTCCCATCACAATTACACAATGTTTCCATCATGTGTATGCAATGTTCCCATCAATGTACACAATGTTTCCATCATGTGTATGCAATGTTCCCATCACATGTATGCGAATTTTCCCATCACATGTATGCAATGTTTCTATCATGCATATGAAATGTTCCCATCATGTGTATGTAATGTTCCCATCACATATATGCAATGTTCCAACCATGTATGCATGTTTCCATCACATGTATGCAATGTTTCCATCATGTGGATGCAATGTTCCTATCACATGTATGCAATGTTCCCACTATGTATGAAATGTTCCCATCAGGTGTATGCAATGTTCCCATCATGTGTATGCAATGTTCCTATCATGTGTTCCCATCAATTATGTGCAATGCTTTCTCCAGCTTTCCAAGAAAATTGGCCCCAGGGCCCCCTGTGTCAACTTTATGGGGTCCTTCTCACTCTCGGAGTGTCCTGATTATTATTTCATCATAATACTACAAACTTATTACTTGCTTATTACATTTTCATTCATTGATTGGATTAACGACGTGTGCGGCCATTCGGCCATTTACGTCGACTCTTATTACATCCATACACTTATGAAGACTTACATCAAACTTCTTTAAACTAATATTACAACTGTTATACATAGAGTACTTCTCCTTCATGCTAAATTATTTCAAATTTATTATCATTTGGTCTTATTCAGTATAAAAAAAATGTCACAGATAAAAACTGAAATGACATTCCCAATACATACCATCTATACTTGCTTATAAGTTGAGTCCAACTGCAAAAAACATAGACCCTGATCTGCCATCGCATGATGCACCGGCAGATCTGAGTCTGTGGTGTTTGTTCTACTGATTACTCCAAACAAACAGCATAGATACAGATCAACCAGTGCATTATGCAAGAGCAGATCTGGCTCTGTGCAGTCTACAGTTTGACTCGACTTATAAGCGAGTATATATGGTAACTCCATCATGGGTACTTCCCTTTGATTTGCTGCAAAGTTGTAAAAAATGAAATTTTATTTTTTGTATTAGTCATTTTAAAGCTAACTTATTTATATGAAGAAATCAGCAGATTGATTATTCCATTATCTGATGCATTCTTTTTGCTTTATTGGCCAAACTATCATTTCCAGTACTACTATCAGATCCTGTGGGCCAGTGTAGTAATGTACCCAAATGGTCATAGTCACTATTTTAAATTCTGTTGTTTCCTAAGGGCCTCTAAATACATTGTATTAGATTTGTATGAGACCATCGGTCATTATCACCTTACAGACACAAGAATTTAGCATTAAAATGTACTATATAATGTTATTCCCCATGATTGGCTCACAAAGAGAGCTATCAGAACCCTATGTAATCATGGCCATTGAGAAGCCTGCCACATGGCCTAATTGGTAAAATCATGCATCTTGACAACTTAGTGGACATGCCTAAAATGTTGTGACAAGAGTACAAACTTGCAAACGATACAAATGGATACTTTTTGTACACCTTTTACAACACATTGCCCATATTTACGTGCACCCTTTCAAATTTTACTGTGCTAAATGGTATACACTGGAGAAAACTCCATGCATATACTCAATGAGTTAGCTCCCTTTTCCTATGTTGTAAGCACTTTAATTTGGAAATGCATTCTCTTTCTCCGAACATGGTCATACTGAATAAAACACATGCAAGATTCATTTTTTTACATTAATTTAACCTTAAAAATTAAAGAGTAAGGAACTACCAGGAACGCATGGTTGTAAGTTCCATCAAAGTTACATTGTTCTAAGTGAATCTTGGCATCTGCTTCCCTACAAAGTGGCATGCCAGTATCGAGAAGTGCACTAATAATGGATATTGTTAATAAAGTTTTGACCAAAAAGTGTGTATCCGTGCCCTTATTAAAGCATAAGTGGGTAGTATTACAATGAATACAATTTGTTCACATAGTCAATGGATTATTAAAATGATGCCATATTAGCGCTTTTTTAAATGACTTATTCAAATCATTCTATCCATTTCATTACAAACAACTATACATTTTCACTAAAATAGTCTTTTCGCTGTTTACAATATTTGTATAATCATTCAGAAATGTAATGCAATTCATATTATTGGTTCTTTCAAATAAATATTCAACAACGCAGTCAATAAATTATGTCAGTATTTTGATCAAACTATTTTATATTCTTTCATCATTTTTTCTTTGCACTACTTGAGGCTGTAGCTTTATGACTTGATGGGAGCGGACTTGTAACATGACTTGAAGTTTGTCCAGTACTACGTCGATTCATCAAGTTAGCAGCACTTTTCCGAGAATTTCGACGTCGCTTATCCCAGATTAGTTTATCATGTCGAACAAATATTCCATGCCTAGACCGACACTTGAAATACTGTATTCCTTTTACAGAACCATCATTTTTGCCTGTAAAAGAAAACAAAATTGATACTCATCCAGATACAGCATAAAAATAAAACATTATTTAATATATTGAAAAATTGCTGTAATTGCCTGAAAATCTGATCAGGTTATCTACATATATAAAAATATATTCCTTTAAAATTTAATTTTTTTACCTCAATTTTACCTCAATTTGTTTACCTCAAGTTGTTTTTATATAATCATGCTAAGAAGGTTGTTGTGAAAAAGTCAAAGTCCACAATGTTAAAAAATTTGCAAAAAAGCTTCATTCATTCCTGTAATGGCATAACAATCTAAGCATGTCATCCAGATATAGATACAAATATTCCAACCAAATTTGTCTACACCGATTGACCTTTGCACAATCTTGCTAACAAGCTTCCTAACACATAATCACTGGAACATGAAAAATAGGACACTTCTTTTGCCTGTGATGAACAATACACTCCACGATGAACACACCCATCAAGTGTCATCAATGTACATACAAAAGTGTCATAGAAACTGAGCAAAATGCAAAACCTTAATATTGATATCTTCACCTACAATCACAAAGCCATGGAAAAAGTGATAGCCATGCATGACTTGCTTATGCTTCACAGGCATGACAAAAATGGGAAACATACCAACTATTTGCATTCCAAAGTTTCCTTGAATCAAATGTGAATCCTTTGATATACATGAACCCAACTATTAGATAATTATATCACTGTTGCCTTTAATACTCAATACAAGTAATATCTTGAGACTTACATGGAAATGCATAGCCTCTTAGATATCACATTTTCTTTCTGTTTGTTTGTCTGTCCCTCCATCTTTCTGTCTCTACATAACTAACAGGAGGACACTTGTCATAACTTAATAGTTCACAAATATGTTTTAATTGTCAGCATTATGGAATGAGCTTTAGAAATGAACTGTGAAATTTGTTATCTGTTAGAGTATTCATTTTTGTGGATTTAAATGTTTGCTATAAACATGAATTTAAAAACTCAACAAAGATGATTTATCTGTGTATAACCCTTCAGCCAATCCACAAATTCAAGTAATGACAAATATACTAACTTGTGTAAAATAATGAAAATTTATATCAGAAAAAAGATATATGTAGAATATTTTATTACGAAAAAATTTTTTTTTTTTAAAAAAAGGACTTAACATTCCAGTTTTCAGTGTGAAAGAGCTATGTTTGGGAATTGTATCCATACCTTCTGGTAGATCTAGTTCCACACCAACCCATGGACCACTGGCAAACTCAACACTTCCTACATAATGTACAACTCCAGTCATCTTGGCCCCGCCTCTAGAAGGAATCACCTGTACACTCTCACCAACCTGGATCCAGGATGGGACTGGGGATTCCTGCAAACGATCCAGGTCAGCACGACTTCCAAATGAGCACACGCTGGAGGAATCTTCTGAAATGTTAAGTAGTGGATCATTGTTGTGTATGATGTTTATATAATATTATAAATATTTTTCAGAAATTATAAATGTTTCTTGACTTTAATATTTGATTAAATCTTAACCCTTTGGCAGCGGGATACGACTCCAGTCGTACTTTACCTTTGACAGCGGGATACGACTCCGGTCGTATGTTCAAAGCATTCTATGGAAGGGTGGATTAAACCGTATACTACGTCATTATTTTACGTGTACTCTTTTGAAAAGAAGGAAATAAAGGTAGAAGGTACACAAGTGCTTAGTCATCGAGTAAAGGTAGAAGGTACACAAGTGCTTAGTCATTGAGGTTCAAAATTGAAAAAAAACTTTGAAAATTTCATTTTAAAAGCAAGGTTTATCGTGCAAAGTTCAACATGGCGGACGCATTTCATGAGGCAAGTGATGGCAGCGACTTGGAGGCCGATTTTGATGAAAATATTGACAATTTTGTTGGTGAAGTTGATGTTTTAGGCGGCGGTGATCGTGATGCTGATTTGCTTGAAGTGGGTCCAGCGGATGATAACTGGTTAGCTGTTTTTTTTTACTCGGACGACGACGATGATAACGACTTCGAGGGCTTTCCAGCTAATTGGACAATTGAAAATTTTACGTCTCGTCATGTTCGTCCGAATACCGAGATTGGAGGGTCAGTAATTCAACACCCAGCAGAAGCATTGGCATGCCACTATTTTGAATTAATTTGGGATGAAGAATTTTGGCAACATCTTGTCACAGAGACCAACATTTATGCGGAACAAGAGCGCAGAAAGAACCCACCTCCACCTTTTGCAGCAAAATGGACACCAGTTGAAGGCGTTTTTAGGTTTATGTTTGTGCATGAGTGTTTTACGTCTTCCATCTAGGAATGACTATTGGAGACAAAAGAAAGGATGTTCAAGACCAATTTTAATACTATCATGTCCCGGGATCATTTCAATCAGATATGAATTTACTGATGTTTTTCAAACAATTCAATTGTGAAAGTATAAATATGTAAGAAGTTACTTGTGTTTTTCAAACAATTCAGTTGTGAGAGTATAAATATGTGTGCATATTATGAAATTGTACAGCAATCCTGGAAATTAACAATGATAACAACAAAACACTGGCATTTTTAATGCAGCATATAATTTATTATGGAATGAAAATACAGAATCAAAATGAGCAGCATTGTCTGTCAACTTTCCACATGAGGAACTGTGTCTGCTGCAAGCTCCCAAATTTTCACACGAGTAAATTAAATAAAATTGTAATAACTTTTGATATTCTTGATGGATTTTTATAATTTTTCGACCATTTTAAACAGCATAAAATTCTCCACATTTTATACATTACATATTGGATATAAAATGATCATTTCAAATAAAAAAATTGCATTGAAATTTAGTTTTAAATTTTTTTTGAACTATTTTTACTAGTTTGCTTCTCTTTAAATTGCAATGGATTTTTTAAATATGAATATTTTCAATTAAAAAATATAAGGCTTTGTAGAGATTTTCATGCATTTTAAAATGGTATATAATGTTGAAACATTATTTGAGAAAATTGTCCTGTAGAGCCAGGTTGACCAACGTCACTACATTCACTCATGATGGTACACCACTGACTGAAAAAATGTTCAGTTCTACACAACTGCCTGTCTGTTTGGGCTTCAGTATGAAAATGGTTAATATTAAGTATAATGTTTGACATGTTTAACTATTGTGCTTGACTTAGGATGTTTACTTAATATTTGAGTTCAAGGATAGTTTTGATAAACACGTTGTTGATTCAATTTGAGGTCAAAGTTGATTTTGTTTACAGATAAAACTAAAACTCCCTTTAGAGTTATGTGTCAAAAGTCACACACCATTTATTATCCTAGAATATTCTGTCCTGTGACCTATCTTTATAAATACCATGTTTAGTGGACAGTTTTTCAGTTTCGACATTGCCATCAGTCTTTTAAAGAGCCATTACAATTGTGGACAATATTTCCAAATTCTGAGAGAGGAATTATTTAAAATATTCATTTGATTATAAAAGTGCTCATAGACTTTTGGATTTTGGATTTTGAATTAATGATTTTGGGATTTATGTGAACTTATTCAAAGACATTTTGGAGTACTTCATTTGGCATATCAGCACATTAAAGACTACTGACCCATCAGGGCATTAAAGACCATTGGCACATCAACACATTCAAGGATACAGCCATTCATTCTGAACAGTCTATATTTAGGACTTGTAATTAGGACACTTAGAATTATTGGATTATTTGGATTTTAATTCGCATTACTTTAAGTGTCTTTTGAATTTTCACTTTAATTGCCTAGAAATAAATTGCTTGTTGATTTTTACTTGATTTGTTGGTTTCACTTTCTTTCTGTTACATTTTTCTTAGACCATAGAGTCATAACAATCACACATGGGTGTTTATTAGATATGAAACAAATCTGTGCAACATACAAGCTGGTTACAGTCAGTTGCCTACTGTACTACTGTTAATTCACTATTCTTGATGGATTTCGTGGCTGCTACAAACGTTGACTTTAAAGACAACAAATAATGGTACTTCTGTGGAAACAAATGGGACTCCCTGACAATGACTACTTAACAATGGTCCTATCATGTAAACAACAGGACTCCTTAACAATGGCCTTTCTATGAAAGCAATAGGACTCCTTAACTATGGCCCTTCCATGTAAACAACAGGACTCCTTAACAACAGCCCTTCTATGTAAACAATTGGACTCCTTAACAATCCTCCTTCTGTGAAAACAATTGGACTCCTTAACAATACTCCTTCTGTGGAAACAATAAAACTTCTTCCACTGCACACATTTTCAAATAATGAATAATTATAAAAAGCAAGTGTTCTATGGAGGATGGTGTCTCACCTGTGTCAGTGCATTGAGGCACCTGCCAATTTCTGTCTATGACTTGCAAACACTCCAACATAAAACCTTGACACTGCCATTGCTGCTTCTGGCAGAAAGTTGATACCAATGTCTCACCATACTTATCTCAATGAGGGTAAAAAGGAAATGATTAAAGCATACCCAGAAAATATAACTCACCTGACAAATGTTCATCAGAATTACCCACAAAACTATTCCTCTTTTTCTTTTCTACAAGAAGACCTTCTGAAAACTCTTCGCTCCCAGGGGAAAAATCAAGACATGAAACTGGCCTAGGTCTTCTTTCAGAGGAACCAATATGACTTCCCAACCCAGCAGCACTCTTTGGAGTACTTTGGTTTTCTGGTCTGATATGTAACCTCTCCTCTATACTTTCAGATTTGGTCAAGCTCCTTTCCAACAGACTGGCACCTGTTGTACTCAAATTACTATCATTCCTATCATCCATAGATAAGAATTCAGAATTATCCGGTCCTTCATCCTCTCCAAGCCTTTCCAATTCCTCCATTGCTTCTTCACTGTATGGATCAAAGCTTTCAGAATGGAGAAGACTTTTGGAATATCCTGAAGAACTATCACTAACTACACTATCATTTGTCTTACTTAATGAGTCATCCCTAACATTAACTGTCCTACTTGCTATACTATCTTTATTTTGGTAGCTTCGTGTTGCACTTTTATCACTGATATCTTTTTGCGAACTTTTTTCATGCTCTGAATCCAAATTATTTTTTCTCTGTTTTTCAGAGATTTCACTATCTTTAAATGGATTCTTTGAGTTTTCACTACCCTTGGGTATGTTCGAGTTGTCACTACCCTTGGGTATGTTTGATTTCTCACTACCCTTGGGTATGTTGGATTTCTCACTACCCTTGGGTATGTTCGAGTTATCACTAACTTTGGTTCTGTTTTTTGAGTCATCCATTGCAGCTGTAGATATGTGTACCAAGTCCCCACCCAATTTCTGACTGGAGGAATCTATTCTTAAATCCTCCTCACTTATGTGCAAGTCAAGTAAATTATCAGTCATCTGAGATTCTTCCTCTTCAATGTCATCATCTAACATACTTTGCTCAGAGCAGCTGTATTTCTTGATCTCTGCCTCTTTAGTTTGTGATATGTCACTTTTGACTTCAGTAACAGTTACATTTATTTTTGGAGACATTTTTTCCTCCTTGGATTCTTCCTCTTTAGCCTGTAACATGTTACTTTTGGTTTCAGTTTCATTTTCTGTGAAAGACTTATTTTCCTCCATGGCTACATTACTAGTCTGTGACAAGTCATTTTTTACTTCAGTTGCTTCTACTATGCAAGATGTTTCATCCTCTTTTCGGGTAGCATGACTTTCATCTTCACCAAGATCACTGTCTCCACTACTTGTCTGCCCTAATATTTGAGATCGGCGTGCCATTTTATCCTTCACAGACTCGATGTTATCCTCATTGCTACGAAGACTTAAGGAATCCTCAGAAGACAAGGTCAAAGTTGAGACAGCCTGTGAACCATAGCCACTGGAAGCCATGCTAGGTGTGTAGTTTTTGGTCTGAATTTCAGCAAGGCTTTCATTGGTACCAGAATGTGGGATGGAAGTACCATCTTTATCAGCTTCCTGTTTTTGTGACTGCTGACTCTGATAGGATTCAAATTCCTGAAAGTCATCTGAGCAAACACTGTGAGGGTCTGACTCGATGCATGTCTTAGCGGGTGGGTGTGGTCTGACTGGGCTGTCCTCATCCTCCTGAAACAAATACAAGGCTTCAGTAGAAAACATATCATACACTGTAAAACTGAATACTGTGAATCGTGGTATTCTAACAACATTAAAAAGTTTCATGTAATTTGTAAATTTCACATATTTCTCACACACAACTTTACTGAACCTGATTTGTTTTGGAAAGCAAAAGCACATCTTCTCCATCCCCACCACTACCTCCTGGCCCAATAATGTCATTCTATGACACTGGTACTTGACAGAAGGCAAGAAAAAATCTAACAAGGTGAATTAAAGGAGCTTCAATAGAAGGGCAATTTAGAAAGTCCCTAATTTAAGGCAAAAAGGTTACAATTTGTGCCTAGAAGGGGATGTCATTATGCCTAGAAGGGGATGTCATTATGCGACAAAAGATATTTCCAGCATCACAGAATTAAAACATGTATCCACTGTTACTAGTTGATATTTTGTGCAATGTGGTGATGTCCCATTGTGTGTATATATCTTGGAAATCACTTGTGGTGACAACCGATGTCATCCAGTGGCTATAATGCCACTACAGTCTCTCACAGACCCATATGTAGCGTCTCGTCAAAACCACTACATTTTATCACAGACCCATATGTAGAGTGTCATCAAAACCACTACATTTTATCACAGACCCATATGTTAGGTCTCTTCAAAACCACTACATTTTATCACAGACCCATATGTTAGGTCTCTTCAAAACCACTACATTTTATCACAGACCCATATGTTAGGTCTCTTAAAAACCACTACATTTTATCACAGACCCATATGTAAGGTCTCTTCAAAACCACTAAAGTTGATCACAGACCCATATGCAGGGTCTCATCAAAACCCAGCAAAGACTAAACTTTACAATAATATCAAGTACTGTCTATACTCATTTATAAGTTGAGTCAAACTGCAAACAACATATACCCTGATCTACCATTGCATAATGGGCCAGCAGATCAGAGTCAATAGTGTTTGTTCTACTGATTACTCTTAACAAACAGCATAGATCCAGATCTGCCAGTACATTATGCAATGGCATATTTGGGTCTGTGAAGTCTGCAGTAGGACTCGACTTATAAGCGAGTACATTGGTAATGTCAATTCTCAGCGTATTTTACAAGTTCCAGACCAATTAAAGTGGAAATTCTGAAAACCAGCATCACGGCATCAAGATAATACAAGTACCAGTTCCAGATTAAGGCATCAAGATAATACCAGTATCAATTCCAGATTAAGTCCAGATTAAGGCATCAAGATAATACCAGTACCAGTTCCAGATTAAGGCATTAAGATAATACCAGTACCAGTTCCTGATTAAGACATCAAGATAATACCAGTACCAGTTCCAGATTACGGCATCAAGATAATACCAGTACCAGTTCCAGATTACGGCATCAAGATAATACCAGTACCAGTTCCAGATTATGGCATCAAGATAATACCAGTACCAGTTCCAGATTACGGCATCAAGATAATACCAGTACCAGTTCCAGATTAAGGCATCAAGATAATACCAGTACCAGTTCCAGATTAAGGCATCAAGATAATACCAGTACCAGTTCCAGATTAAGGCATCAAGATAATACCAGTACCAGTTCCAGATTATGGCATCAAGATAATACCAGTACCAGTTCCAGATTATGGCATCAATATAATACCAGTACCAGTTCCAGATTATGGCATCAAGATAATACCAGTACCAGTTCCAGATTAAGGCATCAAGATAATACCAGTACCAGTTCCAGATTAAGGCATCAAGATAATACCAGTACCAGTTCCAGATTAAGGCATCAAGATAATACCAGTACCAGTTCCAGATTAAGGCATCAAGATAATACCAGTACCAGTTCCAGATTATGGCATCAAGATAATACCAGTACCAGTTCCAGATTATGGCATCAAGATAATACCAGTACCAGTTCCAGATTATGGCATCAAGATAATACCAGTACCAGTTCCAGATTAAGGCATTAAGATAATACCAGTACCAGTTCCATATTAAGGCATCAAGATAATACCAGTACCAGTTCCAGATTAAGGCATCAAGATAATACCAGTACCAGTTCCAGATTATGGCATCAAGATAATACCAGTACCAGTTCCAGATTATGGCATCAAGATAATACCAGTACCAGTTCCAGATTAAGATAATACCAGTACCAGTTCCAGATTAAGATAATACCAGTACCAGTTCCAGATTAAGATAATACCAGTACCAGTTCCAGATTAAGATAATACCAGTACCAGTTCCATATTAAGGCATTAAGATAATACCAGTACCAGTTCCAGATTATGGCATCAAGATAATACCAGTACCAGTTCCAGATTAAGGCATCAAGATAATACCAGTACCAGTTCCAGATTAAGGCATCAAGATAATACCAGTACCAGTTCCAGATTAAGATAATACCAGTACCAGTTCCAGATTAAGGCATCAAGATAATACCAGTACCAGTTCCAGATTATGGCATCAAGATAATACCAGTACCAGTTCCAGATTAAGATAATACCAGTACCAGTTCCAGATTAAGGCATCAAGATAATACCAGTACCAGTTCCAGATTAAGATAATACCAGTACCAGTTCCAGATTAAGGCATCAAGATAATACCAGTACCAGTTCCAGATTAAGGCATCAAGATAATACCAGTACCAGTTCCAGATTAAGATAATACCAGTACCAGTTCCAGATTAAGGCATCAAGATAATACCAGTACCAGTTCCAGATTAAGGCATCAAGATAATACCAGTACCAGTTCCAGATTAAGGCATCAAGATAATACCAGTACCAGTTCCAGATTAAGGCATCAAGATAATACCAGTACCAGTTCCAGATTAAGGCATTAAGATAATACCAGTACCAGTTCCATATTTTTGTCTTCCTCTCATAAGACTGAAATGATTTTGGTCAATTTAAGTAGCCAACAGAGGTTACACTTTGCAAAATTTAGAACAAGTTTGATATCTGTCCAACAGGGGCCTGGAGGCTGACATCTTGGGAAAACAACAATAACAACAATAAGTAAATTCGTCTCTTTAAAACATATGAACACTGCAAATAAAAAAGGTCCAAGTCTACAACTTTATTTGCATAAAAGTACAAAACTTTAAAAAATTGCTATAACTGCATGAAATTATAATAATAAGGTTATTTGCATATTAATACAAGTTAGTCTATTAAATTTAATTTGTCTATCTTAAGTGAATTTTGCTCAATCACACTTATAATTTTTTTGTCAAAGGGGTCTAGTTCAAAAAGTTGAAAATGTTGTTACAAATGGACAAACTGCTGTAATGGCCTGAACATTTACTCAGGTTATACACATATGAATGCAATACACATATGAATGCAAATATGCCTACTACATTTTATTTGTCTACCTCAAGTGGATTTGCTTAATCGAGGGTCCCAGTTCAAAAAGTTCACAAAATGTGCATAAAACTGAAAAATTTCTAAAAATAGCCTGAATATGTATGTAGCTCATTTACATATGAATTCAAATATGCCTACTAAAAATTTTGTGATTTTCCTTAACTGTGCTATCGAGTTTTCCTGAAAAATTGCCTAATCAAACTAAAAATCTAACGAGATCATCTACATATTAATACAAATATGTCTACCGAATTTCATTTGTATATCCTGACTGTCTTGTTTGCTTAATGAGCTTACAAGGTTTTTGTGAAAAGGTCAATATCCACAAATGTCTAAACCAAACTGAAAAGTTCCTTTTTAAAAAAAGCATGATATCTAATCAGATCAGCTACAATAATAACACATCTACATGCAAATATGCCTACCAAATTTTATTTATCTACTGTTGATACTTGCTTATAAGAAAAGTCCAACTGCAAACAACACGGATGATGATTTGCTGTCGTATAATGTGCTGGCAGATCTGGGTCTGTCAAGTTTGCAGTTGGACTCAACCTATAAGCGAGTATATAAGGTATCTCATCTGGCTTTTGCTTAAGCGTGCTTACCATGATTTTTGTCCTAACAAATTGTCCAAAAGCTTCAACATTTTTTGTAAAATATTGAAAATTAAGGTCACAATTAAAAGAACCTAACCAAGCCTTGCGCCCCGCTCTGGGAATACCAATATCCAATCTGGTATGGCTTGGCTCAGTGGTTTTTAGATACCTTGCCTACAGGGTTGGATGTATGGAGATGGTCAGCACAAATCAATACGTCTCCCTCACTTGGGGGGGGGGGGGGAGGGGGAGGGTGAGCATAAGACCTCATGAAACTATTTAAAACATATATTACCCCATCTGTTTCCCAGATGACATCAAAAACAAAGCCACTTCTGTCTTTTTAGCAATTACTGTATATATTCACATATAATCTGATGCCAACTGCAAAATGCATAGACCCAGATCTGCCATCACATAATGTGCCAGCAGATCTGGGTCTATGCAGTTTGTAATAACTAATCAGTAGAACAAACAACATAGACACTGATCTGCTTGCGCATTATGCAATGGCAGATCAGGGTCTATGTTGTTTGCATTAGGACCTGGCTTATATGCGAGTATATACGGTAATTGTTTTACTAAAATATATTATTTTATATACATGCTATCTAAAGCAAGGTTAAATTGAGAAAAAGCCTTTCTACAAGTTTCTAGCACATTTCAACTTGTGATGGCAGTGACATCATCTGAGTTGTAGGAAGGGTTGGGTAACCACACTGTGAGGAGTGTTGTATAACCTTGAAGGTAAATCCATACATGTTAATCTCCCAAGATGAGGGGTGTCTCCCATCACTCACTGAAACCTCCCCCAGACTCAAAATTATTATTGAAAAAATTACAGAGCAGAATTTTTTTTCTCTAAACCTTGCTTTCAATGCAGTATATTTACTTCCTGTGATCCCATGACTGTGAACTAGTGAGCATGACACTGTAATTGCTAATTTGACAGACAGTAACCTCAATCATTGCATTATACTATGTGCGATCAGTAGTAATTTGAGAAAGATTAAAGACATTCATGGAATATGGTTGAATTACTAATGAGCTCAAGCACATAAAACAATCAAAATTATTGGAATTCTTTTGGTTGGGTTGATTTGGCTTCAGTGTTTAAAGTTTGCTGAGATGGATTATACTATGTGCGATCAGAAGTAATTCAAAAAGGATTAAAGACGTTGATGGATTATAGTTGGCTTCCGTATTTTAAGTTTGTCAGGATTGGCTTCAGTATTTCAAGTTTGCCAGGATACCCAAGTGTGCATTATCCACCAATGCTAAAATGACAAAATCTAAACAACCGAAACATCACATGAAATTCAATAATGGATGGAATGGAAACATGAATTTCAGTGGTTGGCATCAAGTTGAAAAGGACATGAATATGCATTCTGCCATTCTCATAAAGTCGATTTTAAAAAGAACTTCTAAATTCGACCCAGGTAACACCAATCTTGAGCAGTTCTGGCACACAGAGAGCAACCTAAATCTACCCACAGGCAGAAAAGAAGATAAATATTTTGGTGGACTCGCCAGAGCTGTACTACAATTGCCACATTCCAATGCAGGCACTGAAAGAATATTTTCTATTCTGAGGAAAATTCAGGCTGACTCTTGAGGAAACTTGGACCCAGTAATGATTCATCATCTCACAAGTGTTAAGATCAACAATGATGAGGACTGCCACAAATATAATCCAGGCAATGATCTACTAAGAAAGGATAAAAATGCTTGTGCTGCATATAAGGACAGTATGAAAGGCAACAAGTTACTGTAAAAGGACTGATGTGATGAGATGATGTACATATTTTAATACAGAAAAAGGACATTTGTTCAATATTTTTCATTTTTTTCCAGTTGCATGCCTAAACTTGGGTCGATGAAAATCCTCCTGTTTTGAATCCAAAACTCCTGACCAAATTATGCAAATCTCCTGAGCTGCCCTAAGCTGAGCTCTGTTCTGTCACCTGTACATAAATCATTACCTTGAAATATATTTTGCACAAATAGTTTCCTTACAAATTTGTGAAACGTTTTTGATTGAGAGAATTAATTACTGTACAGTTGACAACATTGCTTAATGAAATCTTTTATTTATCACAAAGTATCAACAATACCGAAAACATTTATATCCTGTTTGGCATATTTACTTTGATGTGGTGAAAATCTAGTCATGAATGAAATCAACATCAATGTAGGTAGACTTTACAAGACATTTAGCATGTACCATTAACAACCAGAATGCAAAACAGTATGACCTCCCCCAGCCTGCCAGTGTAAAAAAGGATATTTTCTTCATTTGTATGAACCTCCACGAAGATATAGCATTTTAGAGATGATTTTTTTTTTATATAAAAAAAGTATGTTGGTGTTGTAATTTTCATGATAATTACTAAAGTCTTGTACCTAATGAAATAAAATTATATATCTGAAAGAGAGAGAGAGAGAGAGAGAGAGAGAGAGAGAGAGAGAGAGAGAGAGAGGGAGGAGAAGAAGGCAGATCTTACTTCCTCTGTATCATGATGGAGTAGAGGTTTAGTTTCACACCTCTGCTGCTCCTCCTGAAGAGTTCGGAGAGGCTTCATTGGAATCATCTTGGCTTGCAATGGACTCATGGATATCTTCCCACCTACTGCAATCATTACAGAGGAAGTTTAGTAAAAAAGTATAGCTCCTTTTCAGAAGGGGTAATTTTGGTACGTATCCTTTGTCTACCCTGATAAACGTCCAGACCTATTTTCTTTATCAAGTTTCACTATAATATCTCAAATCAAATTTCATCTTCACCTTGAACATTTCAAAGTCATTCACATGTGTAATGGATCTTTGGGCTAGACATACAATTTTGCTACTTTGTTAAAACTGAACTGGCTAAAAGTATGCATACTTACAGTACTGGTACATATACTCCTTTTTCAAATCCAACCTTATTCATTACCATTTATTACATAAAAAAAGATAAACGTGAAGCTTTCCTTCATTACAGCATCCTTCATTATAATGCAATTCAAGATATAACACGGTCACACTGTGGATGGTAGATAAGGACCCCAATTACTACATTATAGCTAGCGACAACTGTATTTTCTTTTACAAAATGGCAACCAACTTAAGCTAATTACTGCAGAGAAAAATGTATTCCCTATTGGGAATATGATAAAAATATGGCTGATACAGAATTTATTGTCTTTCTAAATCTCCTCTTCTACTTGTAACTTGGTCATTCTATCTATTTTACAAATCGACAAAAGTGACAACTAAATTACTACAATCAAATTGATATGTATATTATAATACACAAAATTACCTAACCATGAAGAAGAGGTCATATGAAGATGAGAAATCATTTCATATTAACTGCCAGAGTTTGTAGACTTGCATAAGTATATGGCATGTTAATTGATTAATTAATTCAGAAGTTAATTAGTTTTCTCCACTATTAACCATGAAGTGAATTCTGTGGGACACAAGGAACTATGAAGGAGTGATCATATGAAGGGAAGAGTGAACTGTCAGTCTGTAGCCTTGCACGAAAATATAACAGGCTAATTTAAAAAAATTTCCACTGTTACCAACAAAGCAGATTCCATGGATTGTGGGGAACTATGAAGGTGAGATCATATGAAGATTACAGTGGTCTCATTAAGTGTCAAAATCCATTGACTTGCACAAAAATATAGTGTTAACTGATACTTTTTTCCACTGTTACCCACGAAGTGTATTCCACAGGATGTGGGGATCATACAGTCACAATTATAACCCATATTCCTAATTTTTGTAGTAACAAGAAAAAAGTTTATGAATCCGGGGGTTTTCAAATACTTGTATGTCAAAAACTAATAAAAAAATGATTTATATATTTCTACTACCATATATACTCGCTTATAAGTCAACGTTTTTTACTTAGAATTTGACTCATACAGAGTAGGGGTCGTCTTATAAACGCGACATTAAAAAAATTTAAAAATCTTGGGGTAATGTTGGAAACTCAAGATGTTTGCAGTACATAAAAATACTGTCAATTCATATATTTTTACGTTTTCATGCCACTATTCCTATGCAGTAATGCATATATGGTATGCACTGTGTTTATCCGTTTCGTGACGGTATTCATTACACAATACATGCATCTACAGTTATTTGGATTTTATTAATTTGAAAATATTACTGGTAAATTAAATACTACCTACCGCAAAATGAAGTGTCCGTCAATGTTTACCGTGGGTGTTTACTTGTAAGTATATTGCCTCCATTTTCGTGCAAGTCCGAACAACCTGTATTTGTATTAATATTTGTGTTTTGCTGTATAAAGACTGTGCTTGATGCAATAAAAGTTTTGATTTACTTTGTATTTTCCTTTTCCACAAGTCAGATTTAATTCCCAAGTGATATTTCCCAAGTTATCTGCCAGTGCACGTGGGCCGATAAGCCTTTGACTTGTAAAGGGACTCACTTTGTTTTCAAGTTGACAATCCTTTTGATCGAGCCGCCAATCTATACTTGTTCAGTGCCAAGTAGAGTTCTACAACTTCCTGTGCATATACTTTGACCTGAATCACTTTGCCTGTAAAGGCACCACACTCTTTGTTTTCCCACGTGACAACCCTTTGATCAAGCCGCGAGTTCAGTGCCAAGTAACAGAGGGTGGCTATTTGAACTCCATGTGATCTTGCCGCACAATTGACATGTGTTCAGTTGCAGCCTTTAATAGATTTCTCACTTTATGATCAAAGTGTTACTCACAGAGCCCAAGCTCAGTCTTTGCATAAGCACCCACATAGGAGAGTAAAGCCAAAAATCGGAGTCGGATGAGATTTACGATGACTAGACGACGATTTACAATGACTAGACAACGATGTAGGATTTCAGAACTTTATCAGACAATGAGGATTAATTCTTGGACTTTGTACCAGATGACATTGGATAGTGACATTTATAGGATACCGTGAATCACAAAAAAGTGGACTTAACTTTCATTGTTTATTTGTACGACGTGTGGAATTAATATATTACGGGATATTGTGAATCGGATCATTCTGAACTTCTATTTTTATACCGGTATGTGACCTATAATTGAATTCGTGGATTTATCATATAAATAGATTTGGAGTCGGACGATGTTTACGATGACGGGATGACATTGGAGGAATTTAGAACTTTATTTGGTAACTCTGATGATGAGGATGAATTCTTGGGCTTTGAACCAGAGGACATTAGACAGTGACATTTATAGGATACCAATTTTATACCTGTATGTGACCTATAATCCAATTCTTGGATTTATCATATAAATGGATTAAAAATGTTAAGCTATATGGATTTCATTACACGAAGATGGACAAAATGTAAGTTGTACATTTATTTGTACATATTCAGCTCAATAATACAATTGTATTTTTTCTACATTGGTTTTTGTTTTTATTTGTCCTATCTATCTATATGTCTATCTATCCAGTTTGGCTCGTTTATTTTTCCTAAGTGCAGCTCTGACTCAGTGATGACATGTCACCCCTTGCAGAAGGATTTAATTTGCAAAAAACACCTTGACTTATAGGAGGGTCATAGCTGAATTGGCTTTTTGCAGCCATGAAAAGGGGGGGGGGGTCGACTTATAGTCCAGTAGACTTATAATCGAGTATATACGGTAATTTGAAAATTATGAAATAGTTTAAACTCTCTATCAATAATTGACAAGAAACTGACAACATAAATGAAAGAAGTGTCTACCATAACTGTAGCAACATTATTAAGTTATGAAACAAACCCAAAACAAATTCAAACAAAAAGTTTCTGACATGAATAAAGAAAATTGACAAATAAATCCTTCCTCAGTGCTAAAAATAAAGTAAACAAAAACAAAGATGCAAAATGCACAAAAATGGAACATTTCTAAACATAATGCAAAATGAGGCTTTAAGGAACTTTGGAATTTAACTTTTTTTATCTTCTGCATCTAGTACTACATTCCTTGATATGAAGTTCTGTGGTTCTCTCTGGCTATTCATTAACTTTCTGAAAAGGGTGTATTTTTTAACTTTATGTCAAAACCTGAATATAATTTCATATTGCATAAAATGATTAATATTACATTATAATTTCATATACATTATTATCATCACATTATGATTTCAAATTACATGTACATTAAAACTGCTTTAAAGGGAAAAAAAGAAAGAAAAAAGGTCTTGTCAGAATTTTCTGCTTTCCAAATCATAATTAAATAATTCTATTTATTCAACACATAAAGCTTGTAAAATATCTTTAATATTTCAACAGCTTTACTAATTAAAAAAACTTCCCCAAACAATTGGTTTTTTTTTTGTTGATAACAAATGTAATGAAATTAAACATTCCCTTTTGTTATTCCCCAGATTAATTTTCTTGGTAATTACTGGTACCCACCATATTTTATCATCAGCCACAACTCTTTTTATCAGTAATTTTTATTTGGCTTACTATCAAGGTGGGTTAACTTTTAAGGCATACCTAATTTGGTACATAAATGTTGATATTAGTTATATGCAGATTAGTGACCTCTGTTAGACAAAATTGATGTTGTATATGTGCTGGTGATGACTTACTAATGCAAATTAAAATTCACAAAATTATAACAGTCATTTAGTTTGTATTTATTCTTAAATAGTTGTTATTTAGTTTCTCCTCTACATGGAAACATATCATTTTAATATTTCTTCTTTACTTACTTTTTCGCAGCCCCCCCCCCCCTCCATATACACACACAAAAGGATATGGAAGGATACAGCATATGAACATATTATTTAGGGTAGTTTGTTTCCAAGAAGGCTCAATTTAAAATAATATTTTGCAGGACTAATATGGCTACTATTCAAGGTAACTATGCTGACTTTCAAAGCAAGCACAATTTCATAATTTCATAATTTGTATTTTTGTTCAATAAGAACAGAAAGAGTGGAAGGGAGAAAAAATAGGAAACATAAACCATGTTTGAAATTTCATCTACATCATGCATTCAATGGCACTTCTAAAGTTCTTGCTTGAAAAAGTCAAAATCATGCAAACTTTGTGCATAAAAAGCATCAGGCTTACACATGAGCTGAAAAAAAAAACACAAAAAAAACATAAATCTATAAATACGGTAGCATAGCTTGAATTAGACCAATTTCACATGCCACATTGAACATACGTTTAGCCGAGTTACTTCCAGAATTAACTCGGAGATCAAGAAATGTTGGTCGAGCTGGAAGGTAGAAGTAAATGATGCTGATTTTTATTCAAGATTTTATCATTCCTATTATTCAGTGATTACAATATTTCCTAGGTAATCAAAACACAATAAAATTATTCATATTCAAGATTACAACACAATAATTGAGAATGCAAAGTCAATCTTGGACCATTAGGTAACCGATATAACAGTAACCCATATAGCAGTAAAACATTTGTTGTATAGATGCCACTTCTCTGCATGTTTCAATCATATTGGCCAAAATATTGAACATAGGACACACAATTTAGTCTGAATTAATTAATTTGTTTTCCAGACCAAAAAAATTATTTAATGTTGAGAGTCACGATAGCACTCTAGTTAAGGTATGTACTTGTGCCCAAAATGGTGTGGGTTCTATTCCCATTGTAAGATCAAGCCAGATTGGGTACCGTGGGGCGTCTTTGATGGAAGTATGGACAGAGGGACATACGGATGTATGTTACAGAGCACATCAAGATGATTCTGCCACATTTGTAGCTGGGACATAAAAAAAACACATATCCAACTACTATCCTTATGTAATAATTGTCTGTAATAAATGTATGTAATAACTGAATATAATAATTTAATGTAATAATTGTATGTAATAATTGAATCTAATAATTGTATGTAATAATCATATGTAATAATTGCATGTAATAATTGTAGGCAATAATTGTATGTTTGTACAACAAAGTATGCCTTCAATAAATAAGATTAGACATTCTAAGACATATATACCGTACTGATGGCAAGTCTTGGGACAGGAAAAAATTATTATTATATTTCGTGTCCCAAGACTTATCACCCAATCCAAAAAAAATTGTCCAACTAAAAAAGTAATAGAATATATTCTCATAATTAATTTTTCAATGAAAGTTTTGGTATTTATTAACATTTTTAAATACAATAAAAATAATACTTTATTTATCTTTTCTATATGCAGATGAATCAAAAGTTGAAAATATTGCATTTTCTGCCTGTTGCATCTGCAACTACAGCACTTCAGTTTTAAAATAATCATAGTTAAATTACGTAAATTATATGATTGCTTGACGTTTTTGCATGGCCGCCATGTACCAACTTTTGGAAAGACTTCGCACGGCCACCGTGTGCCCACAATAGAAAAGACTATCTGCATGGTCACAAGTCAATGCATTTGGGACGAGTCAAAAATATTCTGAATCATATAAACTCATCTAAACATAACATATACCTATCAATACCATTATGGGTTTGGTGGCCGATTGATCAGACTATAAAAGACCATAAAAAGGAAATTGTTCCATAGTGTATATTTTGTATGGCACCCATGTACCAAATTTTACAAAGACTATTCAATTTTACTTTAACGTCTAGAAATATCAGGTTCAGACATATCAATCACTGTAGTCAAGCGGAAATATGTCAACCTATCATGCAAACAATCTGGGGTCAAAATCCTACTCTATGCTTTTTTTTATTGTTTATTTTTATTGTATGCTTTGTTATTTTGAATTATGAACGAATTATGTTACTCAGATTTACTGTACGAATGTACACTAAACACTGCAGAACATAAGCGGTCAACAGCTGACATTACCTAAGAAATCTGCTACTTTCAAACTCTAAATACACTTTACATAGCTAACTTGTTTCAGCATAAAATTAAAAGAAAATCTTTTTGTCCTGAGTGAATAATGGAAAAAGTTCATTGATTGGGTGGGAATACTGGAGTTTCTCACCCACGAGATTCACTCAATATTTATTCAAAAATTTCTATTTCTACCAGAGGTGAAGGAGTATAGCATTGTACAAGTTTAACATTAATGACTCGCAAATACGGAATTAAATGTAATCAGTTGCAAAAATGAGTATATTTTGCAGATCAGGTATGCAGCAGCCGTATGAATAGCTTTACATAAATTATATACACAGTGGCCGTGTGAATAGTCCTTCCAGATGACACAGTGGCCATGTGAATAGTCTTTCCCAGTTAAGGTGCACAGTTACCATGTGAACAGTCTTGGTCTATGGGCCTTTATTTACTTGGATTCATACATGAAACATTTACCGTTTTTCAGTGATATAAGCGATCCTACAAAGTGATGTGATCTATATGAAAAGACACATGTTTAATGAATATTTATAAATATATTAGGCACATAAGCAGCATATATTCACATAACTGTCATATAGTCATTAAAGAATGACCATAATAAATGTTAAAATTCTGAATATAGACAGACTAGATCATCATCGATCCATTTTAGTTTTTTGTTTTCATTCCACTTTTGATTTTGGCAATCTGGTGTTTGTTTCTGAGGCTCCTTTTGCTTATAATTGGTGGATTTGTCTTCTGTTTTCTGACAGAAATCCAGGCCAGTTAATTGTTTAAACCCTGAAACTGGCTTGGATAAAGAGTGAATTTTGTCTGAAGGCAATGGTTGTACCCCTTTGATCAACAACATTAATCCTTTACAGCCCTTTACTTCATAATGTTAGCACAATTACCATAGACAAGAAAACATGTATTTATTTAAAGGTTGCTTACATCAAAGCAAACTACCACTGCGTTATTATTGCAATTAGTTTCAAATCATTATTTCTGAGACTTCTTAATCATATTTTTGAGATATTATTGAAGTTTAGTGTAGTGGTGCCTATGATTCAAAACCAAGAGATTTACTTCATTCAGCACAAGCTAAAATTTTCAATGTACATGCAGTGATGCCATGATGTAAACAAGTCACTATATATATGCGAGCGATTAACCAAACACTAGTTTCATTGTTTTAATACTGGTACCACATTTTAATGAAATAGGTATTTACATTTTCAAGTCAGAAAATCTAATTACTGGTGACTTTTGACAATTTTAATGCAATAATGCATAAACTGACAATAGTAAACTACAGGTAGAGCAAAAGTGGGAGAAATTACTTTCAATATGGTTACAACATTGTTCTAATGCTCAATGCTTGTCATCGTCCAATGAAATTATACATATTTTAAATAGGTAGAAATGATAAGAAAACTGAGGAAAATTAAATATATTTTTTTAATTTTTCAAACAAATTATATGAATTTATAACATTACCATCTAATAATTCATAATGGTAGTCCCTTAACAACAGCAAAGTCTTTTTTTTTTTAAAAATAACATTACAATTGATAAAATACGCTGAGCAAATAGTAGTAAAAAAAAAACAAAATGTCAACAGTGTCCCAAGATTTTAGTACATGAAAAAATTGCTATAATTTTGTGTTCCAACTTTTATAGGTCATAGAAAAATTAGTTTTGAAAATAATTAAGGGTGTCCCAAGACTTGTAGTGTCCCATGACTTACCATTATTATGGATATCCATATAGACATTCTTAAACATAAATATATATATATATATATATATATATATATATATATATATATATATATATATATATCCATAGACATTCTTAGCTCTATATATAGTCATTCTTATATATATATATCCAGACATTCTTAGACATATATATATATATATATATATATATATATATATATATATATATATATATATATATATATATATATATATCCATAGACATTCTTAGACAAATATATATATATATCCATCCAGACATTCTTAGACAAATATCTATATATATATATATATATATATCCATACAGACATTCTTAGACATATATATATATATGTATATATATATCCATAGACATTCTTAGACAAATATATATATATATATATCCAGACATTCTTAGACATATATATATATATAAAAATCCATACAGACATTCTTAGACAAATATATATATATATATATATATATATATATATATATATATATATATATATATATATATATATATATATATATATATATATATATATATATATATATATATATCCATAGACATTCTTAGACAAATATATATATATATATCCATAGACATTCTTAGCTCTATATATAGTCATTCTTATATATATATACATCCAGACATTCTTAGACATATATATATATATAAATCCATACAGACATTCTTAGACAAATATATATATATATATATATATATATATATATATATATATATATATCCATACAGACATTCTTAGACATATATATAGATATATATATATATAATATAAATCCATACAGACATTCTTAGACAAATATATATATATATATATATCCAGACATTCTTAGATATATATATATATATATATACATACATACAGACATTCTTAGACATATATATATATATATATATATATATATATATATATATCCAGACATTCTTAGACATATATATATATATATATATATATATATATATATATATATATATATATATATATATATATCCATACATTCTTAGACATATATATATATATATATATATATATATATATATATATATACATACAGACATTCTTAGACAAATATATATATATATATATATATATATATATATATATATATCCATACAGACATTCTTAGACATATATATATATATATATATCCATACAGATATTCTTAGACATATATATATATATATATCCATACAGACATTCTTAGACAAATATATATATATATATATATATCCATACAGACATTCTTAGACATATATATATATATATATCCATACAGACATTCTTAGACAAATATATATATATATCCATAAAAATCATAATTATTTCTTTGTACTAAAATTTTTCACACAATAATAATTTGTATTACTATTAAAAAAAATATTAATTTTTATGCAACTTGAGTCCAATATAGAAAGCGCAGTGTTTGAGAGATAAAGTATATATTTTAATACTGAACAAAAGTGGCAGAAATAAAGATATTTACTATGCATCTGTTCTATACTTCATTTATTTATTGCCGGATATTTTTATGTATATTTATTTTGAAAATTTCTCTCAAAGACCAGTGTGTGAAAAGGGATACTACCTATTTTCAACTGAATGTACATTAAACTGAAATTACTGAAAGAACTTTGACCTTTTCTACATCTAAAAACATTCAGTATTGATCTGATCAATCATATTGAAATAATACATACCAGCATCCATCCTAGAACTAAATTCAGATGAAGTGTAGACCAATAATTACAGTAATGCCAGTGTTGCAGCCAAGTTTGAAAGCTCAAATAAATAATCATCTTTGCTGTAAGATTCTCCTCTCTGATGCCTCCAACCATACTCTAACAGAATGGGAGAAGTCGAAGTCAACAATGTTATGTCTCTCCAAGTTTACAGTGATCAGTCTTTGTGAAGTTCAACTTTTAGGTGATTTCTTGAGGGTTCATCTTTTTTTTTCCTGCTACTGTGGAATCCAATTCTTTGTTGGAAGTTTCACTTTCTGTTTGACTTTCATCTCAATATTGTGGGTTTACCAGTTTGTTCACATGAGTGATCATTTCTGCGGTAATTTTTATTCCTTTCACGACATGAGCGTGATACTGGGGTAAAGAAATCAGTTATCATTCGTTCCATATCTACCTCTAAGCAAAACTTTGCCAAGTTTACAAATGATAAATGGTGCTACATATCATGTGACTGGAAGCACATGCACATGAGAATTGCTGAGACTACAAATTTTTCTTTTAGTTAAAACGTTAATAAAACAGGAGTGAAAGTTACCTCAATACACTACTTGAATTTGTTGCACATTGTTTCATCAGGACTATTGCAAGTCAGTTGCATGCCAATCCTATTTTTCACCCTCTCAACCAAGAAATATTATGGGATATACCAAGTATACAACTATTTCCATAAAATCCTGAGTATTGTCATATATGACGTTAGGAGAATTGGGGATAATAGATAGTCCGATCATGGCAACCAGTGCAACTGAAAAAGTCTGTTTGATGGAATTTGTTCACTTGCATAAAAAAATAATTAAGCAATTCAGACATTTAATGATTGGTTGGTGCATCTGATTCACATTAAAGGTAAAAATACGTGCTTTGTTCGTTTTTTTTTGGACACTTTGGTGCATTAAATCACCTTCTGTGCAGGATTTGGTGTCTCTTTTGCGCAAATCCTGCAAGGGTGCATTCTGGCTGAAACGCTACAATGCATGTATTCCATTTAGAAAATCCTAATCAAATCATTATCAAACAGTCTCCATTATAAAAAATCAAGTCAGTGTCGTTTTTCTCTTTTAAAACAACAAGATGATTTTGTACACATGAGCTTCGAGCTATATTAATCAAAACCCCTTGTAAGTGAAAGCAATCTATTCCACAGATTTAAATACTGTTAATCGTATTCCATAGATTTAAATACTGTTAATCGTATTCCATTCACTGCCTTAGCTGCCGAATTGTTATTCTATTTTCTGCATCTTTTTATCAATATGATGCATAAGATTTTACTTACCTGTTTTATATAAACCTGCATGAAACTATTATGTAATAATGAGTAAGAGCTTTAGAAAGTAAAACAAAAAAGATGTAACACCGCACACATTGACATGGGAACCATTGCCAAAGCTGTGTAGATGAAGTCATGCAATTTCTCATTTACTGAATGATGAATCATGCACTGAATAGAATAGCCCTATCCTTCATAAAAATAGAGTCAACACAGACTCTAACATGTACTAAAACAGAGTCAACACGGACTCTAACATGTACTGAAATATATTCCAACCAAATCAAAAGACTGAATTACTGTATGTACTCGCGTATAATCCGGGTCCAAATGCAAAAAACATAAACCTGATCTGCCATAACATAATGCTCCGGCAGATCAGGGTCTATGTTGTTTGTTCTACTGATTAGTGTTTACCAACTGCACAGACCCAGATCACCTGGCGCATTATGCGCTGGCAGATCTGGGTCTATGCAGTTTGTAGTTGGAATCTGCTTATATGTGACTATATCTGGCAGTCTGCTTCAGTTAAGGTTTCCAAGTTTGTGGTAACATTTATTGCTCATGAGTAGGGTCTTATGAGAACGGCAAGTGCTATTTATGATGATAAAATAATTGCCCAGATAGCAACCATATCACGGGACAATCAAAAGCTTGAAGTCTGAATAAATGTTAACTGAGATTTTGTCTGTGCCAAACAATCAGTTTTAAATAATAATAATAATAAAAAAACAGGAATAGATTACAATGTTCTTGATGTAGTCTGGCTCCTAGTTGGGGCTGGGGAGCAGGGATTTAAAAATTGAAAATTGTATGCTACACTGATTAAGACAGAGTGAAGTCTGAACTTCTCAGGGAAAAGTCAGTGGTGTGTGGAGGTCTGAGCCGAGTGCAAATATTAATGACATCCTAGTCTAGCATTTCACAACAAATACAACCACACATACTGCATACAAATACATCCACACATACTGCATACAAATACATCCACACATACTGCATACAAATACAGCCATACATATTGCATACAAACATAGCCACACATATTGGATACAAATACAGCCACACATATTGCATACAAACATAGCCACACAAACTGCATACAAATACAGCCACACATACTGCACACATATACAGCCACACAAATTGCATACAAACATAGCCACACAAATTGCAAAAAAATACAGCCACACATATTGCATACAAATACAGCCACACATATAGCATACAAACATAGTCACACAAATCGCATACAAATACAGCCACACAGATTGCATACAAATACAGCCACACATACTACACACAAATGCTCAGGAAAATATTTTGAGTGGGGTTAAAAGACCCTAAGTATTTTTTCTTTTTTTTTTTAAATCTAAAGCACAATAAAACCAAAGAATTTTAGATCATTCAATAAGGGCCTTTAACATTTTAACATACATGATACCCAGGGAAGGCGTTTTTTTTTTTTTTAAAATATATGTCAGGGTGCTCCGATTACTTAAAGAGTTTGTATGAAAATAATAAAAAAATTCAAAATTGCATCTATGGATAACTACTCCACAATGAAAATGACTTCCATGGGTCCCAAGTATGTTTTGCTAGAAAATCCCCAAAGTTTTTATTGTTTCATAAAAAACTATAAAAAAAGTATTTATTTTTTTATTACAGCATGATGTATAACTTGATAGGCTGTATAACAACAAAAAATCAACAATAAATTTTACTTGAATCTCAGTTTTCAATGGATATAGCATACAAATGGTGAACATGCCACAGTGAATAAATGAGTTATGGTATTTATCCCAAAAACATGCTTTATGGGTGAAGAGATCAGTAATATTAAACTGCAGTTTAAATTGAAGTAACCATTAACTGATGTTTACCAAAAACTGTAAGAAAGGTGAAATCGCTTCAAGAAATCCCCAAAACCTTTGAAATTATTCAAAATCATGACAAAGAATGATTGCTGAGCTGAAACTATTTAAACAAATGCAATTTTGGCAACAGGACTCATGTAAGCTTAAAACAGTACTTGTGTAAGCTTAAAACAGTACTCATGTAAGCTTAAAAACAGTACTCATTTAAGCTTAAAAATAGCACTCATGTAAGCTTAAAACAGTACTCATGCAAGCTTAAAAACAGTGCTCGTGTAAGCTTAATAACAGTACTCGTGTAAGCTTAAAACAGTACTTGTGCAAGCTTAAAACAGTACTCATGTAAACTTAAAAACAGTACTCATGTAAGCTTAAAACAGTACTCATGTCAGCTTAAAAGCAAGATCACTGAATGGGATCCCAAAGCTAAATAAAGCTCCACAACGTTGATTGGCCAAAAAATGGTTGTCAACTAACCTAGAGTTGCAGAGCATTTAAAAGTTAATTCCTTGGCAATGGTGACTATGTCAATGCCAATAGCGGAGTATGCCCTTTTTCGGAAACTTGACTCACCAGGCGAGAAGGACCGATCTGCAGCTGATAAATCCTGGATGCTATCAAATCGCATCTGTAATAAAATATGTGAAGAAGCAATCAGAGTTGTAAAATGTCAACACAGCTTACTAATCACACTATCATTACCCAATCAGAATGTCAACACAGCTTACTAATCACACCACTGTTACCCTATCAGAATGTCAACATTGCTTACTAATCATACTACAGTTACCCTATCAGAATGTCAACATTGCTTCCTAATCATACTACTGTTACCCTATCAGAATGTCAACATTGCTTCCTAATCATACTACCGTTACCCAATCAGAATGTCAACATTGCTTACTAATCATACTACCATTACCCTATCAGAATGTCAACATTGCTTACTAATCATACTACTGTTACCCTATCAGAATGTCAACACAGCTTACTAATCACACCACTGTTACCCTATCAGAACGTCAATATTGATTACTAATCATACTACTGTCACCCTATCAGAATGTCAACATTGCTTACTAATCATACTATTGTTACCCAATCAGAATGTCAACATTACTTACTAATCATACTACCGTTACCCAATCAGAATGTCAACATTGCTTACTAATCATACTACCGTTACCCTATCAGAATGTCAACATTGCTTACTAATCATACTACCATTATCCTACTAGAAATTAATTTAATAAGTTTGATAAACAGAAAATAAGTTTATGAATGCAACTGTGGATTAACGTATTTCACGCTGTTGGAAGTTTCTTGGTAAAGATAAAGTTAGCAAATACAACTCTGGTGCACTGATTGTATCTTTTTCTATACTTTCAGAGAATTCTGTATACTGATTTTGCACTTGTATGTTGTTGTTTTTTTTAAACATTCTGTCTGCCAGATTTTTCTTCTCATTATAAACTTCCATATACTTCCTCATCATCATAAAACAAAATGCTAAAAATCACACAAATATTGGAGTTTTAAAGATTTACATAACAATCTGAACAAAGAATTTATTTTCATAATCATAATAAAACTGAATGTATGGTTTAATATTTTTTATCAACACCTCTGAATCCAATCTCATCGATTACAAAGAAGTACTGTAACTGTAAAAATAAGCACTAGCATAAATATAGCGACTAAACCTTTACTAGCATAATAATAGAAAGAGGATCATACAATACAGAATATAGCCAGACTAAACCTTTACTAGCATAATAATAGAAAGAGGATCATACAATACAGAAACCTTTACTAGCATAATAATAGAAAGAGGATCATACAATACAGAAACCTTTACTAGCATAATAATAGAAAGAGGATCATACAATACAGAATATAGCCAAACTAAACCTTTACTAGCATAATAATAGAAAGAGGATCATACAATACAGAATATAGCCAAACTAAACCTTTACTAGCATAATAATAGAAAGAGGATCATACAATACAGAATATAGCCAGACTAAACCTTTACTAGCATAATAATAGAAAGAGGATCATACAATACAGAATATAGCCAGACTAAACCTTTACTAGCATAATAATAGAAAGAGGATCATACAATACAGAATATAGCCAGACTAAACCTTTACTAGCATAATAATAGAAAGAGGATCATACAATACAGAATTTCTCTTATGATAAGACTAGGAGGCTGGCCTAATAAATTTATCAAAATTTGTGGGTGGGAATATTAACAGAGATAGCTTTAGTACCATATCTAACACAATCTGGGTAAAATAGCAGGTGGGCTTTTCATCCAGTATGGGCTTATCATCAAGCATGGGTTTATCATCAATGGGCTTATCATCAAGCATGGACTTATCATATAACATTAGCTTATCATACAGCATGGGCTTATCATCAAGCATGGACTTCTCATCAAGCATGTTATTATCCCATATATGGGCTTATCATACAGCATGGACTTATCATCAAGTATGGGCTTATCATTAAGCATGGATTTATCATCAAGTATGGGTTTATCATCCAGCATGGGCTTATGATCAAGCATGGGTTTATCATTAAGCTTCATCTTATCATCAAGCATGGACTTACTATCAAGCATGGGTTTATCATCAAGCATGGACTTCTCATCAAGCATGAACTTAACAAGTATGGGCTTATCATCAAGCATGGACTTATTATCAAGCATGGACTTACTATCAAGTATGGGCTTATCATCAAGCATGGACTTATTATCAAGTATGGACATACTATTAAGTATGGACTTATTATCAAGTATAGACTATCAAGTATGAGCTTATCATCAAGCATGGACTTACTATCAAGTATGGGCTTATCATCAAGCATGAACTTACTATCAAGTATGGGCTTATCATCAAGCATGGACTTACTATCAAGCATGGACTTATTATCAAGTATGAACTTACTATCAAGTATGGACTTACTATCAAGCATGGACTTATTATCAAGCATGGACTTACTATCAAGTATGGACTTACTATCAAGTAAGGACTTATTATCAAGTATGGGCTTATCATCAAGTATGGGCTGATCATCAAGCATGGACTTACTATCAAATATGGACTTATTATCACGTATGGACTTACTATCAAGTATGGGCTTACTATCAAGTATGGACTTATTATCAAGTATGGACTTACTATCAAGTATGGGCTTATTATCAAGCATGGACTTACTATCAAGCATGGACTTACTATCAAGTAAGGACTTACTATCAAGTATGGACTTACTATCAAGCATGGACTTATTATCAAGTATGGACTTACTCTCAAGTATCGGCTTATCATCAAGGATGGACTTACTATCAAGTATGGGCTTACTATCAAGTATGGACTTACTATCAAGTATGGGCTTATCATCAAGCATGGACTTACTATCAAGTATGGACTTATTATTAAGTATGGACTATCAAGTATGGGCTTATCATCAAGCATGCACTTACTATCAAGTATGGACTTATCATCAAGCATGGACTTACTATCAAGTATGGACTTATTATTAAGTATAGACTATCAAGTATGGGCTTATCATCAAGTATGGACTTACTATCAAGTATGGGCTTATCATCAAGCATGGACTTACTATCAAGTATGGACTTATTATTAAGTATGGACTATCAAGTATAGGCTTATCATCAAGCATGCACTTACTATCAAGTATGGACTTATCATCAAGCATGGACTTACTATCAAGTATGGACTTATTATTAAGTATGGACTATCAAGTATGGGCTTATCATCAAGCATGGACTTACTATCAAGTATAGACTTATCAAACATGGACTTACACTCAAGTATAGACTTATCAAAAATGGACTTACTATCAAGTATGGGCTTATCAAGCATAGACTTACTATCAAGTATGGGCTTATTATCAAGCATGGACTTATTATCAAGTATGGACTTACTATCAAGTATGGACTTACTATCAAGTATGGGCTTATCATCAAGCATGGACTTACTATCAAGTATGGGCTTATCACAAGTATGGACTTATTATCAAGTATGGACTTATCATCAAGCATGGACTTACTATCAAGTATGGACATCATCATCAAGCATGGACTTATTATCAAGTATGGACTTACTATGAAGTACAGGTTTATCATCAAGCATGGACTTACTATCAAGTATGGACTTATTATCACGTATGGACTATCAAGTATGGGCTTATCATCAAGCATGGGCTTATCATCAAGTATGGACTTACTATCAAGTATGGACTTATTATCAAGTATGGACTTACTATCAAGTATGGACTTGTCATCAAGCATGGATTTACTATAAAGTATGGACTTATTATCAAGCATGGACTTACTATCAAGCATGAACTTACTATCAAGCATGGACTTATCATCAAGCATTGACTTATCATGGATAAATATGGTAATACATTTTGCCAATTAGCAAACTGCAAAAATATATGTACTGAATATATAGAATTCAGTGATGTCATGATAATTAAATGACATACATATTTAATGCTTTACAGTATATTGCTTACAACATTTTTAATAATGTAAAACCCAATATTGATTTCATAAAAAACATGTAATGTTAAAAGGAAGTTAAAATGAATTTTAGGCACAGAGGGTCTGCCTGTGTTTATTCTATTGCCAAGAATTTTTACATGACAGAAGATACAGAAACTAATATCATGTTATTAGGACATGAGATGATTAAGAGCATTGGATACAGCAAGTGTTTGGGGACATCTAACCACAGACATACATAATAATAATAAAGCAAGTGTTTGGGGACATCTAACCACATACATACATAATATTAATACAGCAAGTGTTTCGGGACATCTAACCACACACATACACAATAATAATACAGCAAGTGTTTGGGGACATCTAACCACAGACATACATAATAATAATATAACTTTTGTGTTAGGTCAATCAATTATATGCAGCTTATGTTTTTTTGAGCAGCACAATCAAATATAATTACCTTTTGATCCAACCTTGGAGGAGACATGAAATGCTGGGGGGGAAAAAAAGTAAAACATTAAAATCAACTGATTTCCTCCGATTTCTTCAAATGCTATCAAATTTTAATTTCCTCATTACTTGATAAACATTATTTTCCCTGAGTTGTATTAAGATTTATATATAAAAAAAAAAAAACAACATTTACTTTCTTTATATAGTCCAAGCTAAATTCATCTTTCTCAGTGATAGTTATTTATATTTTATATAGATTGATACCTGACCTGGCCAATTTTACTGGTATGACATACAGTCATACTGGACCTGGCCAGTTTTACTGGTATGACATACAGTCATACTGGACCTAGCCAGTTTTACTGGTATGACATACAGTCATACTGGACCTGGCCAGTTTTACTGGTATGACATACAGTCATACTGGACCTGACCAGTTTTACTGTTATGAAATAGTCATACTGGACCTGGCCAGTTTTACTGGTATGCCATAATCTTCCCTGATCTAGACATATTCAATTTATTAAAGAAACTTAACTGTTGGTTCAACCCAAATGAGCATTCCTTGGCTACCATTGCTTTTCAACCAAATGAAATGGCAGTCCACAAAAGCTACATTGTACAGGAGCAAAACGGGTAACTTCTACATGTCATGGAAATGAAGTACACATGATTTATGAAAATTTGTGCCCAATCTTTTTTTCTGCATGATTATGCCCCCACATTTTCAAACATTTTCACTAAAGTTTCAATTTTATTATGATTTTTAAAATCATGTAATGCAACCCTGCATTTGCAGGACTTGGGAGAACAATTCTTCAATACCTTTATCAAAGATCACTTTGACAGCAAAGTAAGAAATAATACAAAGAATACATGTAATTGAACTTAAACAGTACTTTGTTATGTTTGTTATGTTCAGAAATTTGCAAAATCCAAATTCATTATGAATTTGAAAGCATTATTAAAGTCATAGATAAACAATTATTGTTCAACTGTTAATCCTGTAAAAAATGTGAAGAATCTTAGTTTACCGTGTTAGCAGGCAAACTAGTCTACAGTTTGGACTGGCAAATGGTATACCGTGTTAGCAGGCAAACGAGTCTACAGTTTGGGCTGGCAAATTGTATACAGTGTTAGCAGGCAAACTAGCTTAAAGTTTGGGCTGGCAAATGGTATACCGTGTTAGCAGGCAAACTATTCTACAGTTTGGGCTGGCAAATGGTATACTGTGTTAGCAGGCAAACTAGTCTACAGTTTGGGCTGGCAATTGGTATACCGTGTTAGCAGGCACATGTTAGCAGGCAAACGAGTCTACAGTTTGGGCTGGCAAATGGTATACCGTGTTAGCAGGCAAACGAGTCTACAGTTTGGGCTGGCAAATGGTATACCGTGTAGCAGGCAAACGAGTCTACAGTTTGGGCTGGCAAATGGTATACAGTGTTAGCAGGCAAACGAGTCTACAATTTGGGCTGGCAAATGGTATACCGTGTAAGCAGGCAAACGAGTCTACAATTTGGGCTGGCAACTACCTGGTTGATATTTGGAACACTTGTGGTTTTGGTCAGATTCCGGCCTTGAATGGCCATTAATTCTTTCACAGCAACCTCCTGAAACATAGAAAACATCATGTCATACACAGGAGTTAAGATGCGTATGTTATAAATTTGATTCATATGAAAGAGCTTTGCTTGCAAAAAGTAAATGTCAAGGGTTCTACAGAATGCAATGTTTCAATTACAAATGAAACTATACCACAGATGTACTGTGTACAAAACAAGCTATACCACAGACACAATGTGCACAAACCATGCTATACCACAGACACCCTATGTAAAAACTAAACTATACCACAGAAACACTGTGCACAAATCAAGCTTTACCACAGACACACTGTGTACAAACCAAGCTATACCACAGACACACTGTGCACAAACCAAGCTATACCACAGACACACTGTGCACAAACCAAGCTATACCACAGACACACTGTGTACAAACCAAGCTATACCACAGACACACTGTGTAAAAACTCAACTATACCACACAGACACACTGTGCACAAACCAAGCTATACCACAGACACACTGTGCACAAACCAAGCTATACCACAGACACACTGTGCACAAACCAAGCTATACCAGACACCCTATGTAAAAACTAAACTATACCACAGACACACTGTGCACAAACCAAGCTATACCACAGACACACTGTGTACAAACCAAGCTATACCACAGACACACTGTGCACAAACCAAGCTATACCACAGACACTCTGTGCACAAACCAAGCTATACCACAGACACACTATGTACAAACCAAGATATACCACAGACACACTGTGTAAAAAACAAGCCATACTACAGACACACTGCATACAAACCAAGCCATACCACAGATGCACTGTATACAATTTTAAACAGCTAAACCATCATCTATGCCACAGATGCACTGTATACAACTTTAAACACCTAAACAATCAAAGTATTCAGAACACTTATGTCTGGAGGGTCGGTACATTAACATATTAAGCAGGGCCAGTGGGATCAAATTAATGTCAGTTACATCAATGTTCCAAATTTGTCTATGATTAAATGCAAATATCCATATTCATGTTACTATTTCATTATGATCACGCACAAATAACCCATATTGCTATAGATAATCTGAATCAAAACTTTTTAAAAGTCTTTGCTTCATCTCTTAATAATGACTTTAAAATAACAGCAATGAGGTAATTTAATAAAATCATTCTAGCAATTTACCTTTCAAAAATACAATTTCCAAATGCCTATCTATGATACCACTTACACAGTCAGATCTTAAGTGTTTCCACTTAATGTTAAAATTTATGTTCTTGGCATAAAATATAACTCTATAAAATAAATGTACATCACCCAAAATTGTTTTTCCAAATATTGTTTTGGAAATAAGAGATTAAATTATATGATGAAACAAATTTAAGATTTACTTCACACTGACACACTGGTACAGTTTGGAAAAGCGGCATCTATACCATTTATATTTGCTTATAAGGCTGGTCCAACTGCAAACTGAATAGATCCAGATATGCTGTCACATAATGTGCCGGCAGATCTGGGTCTTCATAGTCTGTTAGGAGCAATCAGTAAAACAAACAACATAGACCCTTGTGGGCAAGTGGACCCAACTTATAAGTAAGTATACATGGTCCCTGCTTGTAGTATTCTTTAAAGTAAAGGTCACTGAGACCTTGTTTTAGTCCTACTACACAGAGCATAGGTAAACATTTCTGCATTTTACAAACCAACTGAGCTATCATTTGCTAAATTAGCAATATATCAGTCAACAAGATACAATTGCTAGAAACTCAGATAAATGTATTTCTTATTTCAAATAACAGATACAAAGACATCATGGTATATGTTGTATCCTTATCTACATTTACTCTTTGGTCCTATCTTCTAAGCTTGTTTCTAATTAATTGTTTAACTAAAAGGAAACATAAATCAAATGCTACATGCTGATGTATAACTATCCAATGCCATGAGATACATGCAATTTTATTCATGTAGACAAAACATTATAATTTTAACTATCACTATACTCTTCATATACTATCCAATATGTGTATGTTCGACTCAATTCTGTTATGTTTGTATTACCTTTCTGACCAGTAAATATGCTGCCCCCTGCAGGTCCAATTAGGGAAATAGAGATCATGTTGTGTTCTGTTAATATGTTACTTTACATCATATCATTTTAGGTCGTGTTATATTACTTTGTCTGTAGAATAATAATGTGAGGATTTATCTTTATTCAGTCTGTACCTGTCGTAGCCGATCAAGGGTCAGAATACTCTCCACTGCTGACACGCCTTTGATATACTTCTCGATGTACGTCTCCCCATCTGCAGCATTAACCTCATTGGATGAGGCAGCCATCTGGGCCAGTGTCTCCATGTTCTCCAGATCTTCTGAGGCCTGAAAAAAAAATGGGACCAGTAAATGTTAGCTAACACAAAACAAGTATATGTTTAATACACTGGTAAAAATTACAACATTTTGCTAGCATACCAAACTGCAAACAGCAGAGACTAAATGTTCTTTTTGACATTCTGCACAAACTTGCACATTCCTCCTGACTAGGCACATGTCAAACCAGCCTTATGTTGGTTATCCATATACAAAACAGTGCACATGTAAAATCTTTCCCTATTTCATTTCCACCCAGGTAATGAGCTTCAAAGCACAAAATATATAAAAGCAGAGTTGCATCTTTTAATGTCAGACTTTAAAATAAAGTGGAGAATGTGAGAACAGAATTCTGTCCATGATCATATTCTCTAAAGGTGAAACTTTTCATGGACAAAATATACCCAGGAATGAAATCTGTTTTCTGTATATTTTCATCCTATAAGAGTGAAATATGGGCACAAGTTCATTTGGGGAAAGGTTTAAATAGTTTAAAGTTCTAAAGTCCCGGACAAGTCGATTATTTTGGTCAATATTTATTACTGGAAGGGGTGGGGGATGTTCTTGTTGAGGACTTCACAACGTGATGTTAGAACACAAATATATCTGCTTTGTACACCACTATGTCCTAACTCAAGCCTTATCATGTGATTAATTACCTTGTAATACACCATCTGATTCACTTCTAATCTCTCTCTATAATCACAAATACCAGTCTGCAATACACTTCCTATATTTTGTATTGAGTTTAATACAAGTCTGTATGATCTCATGTTCTTAGTATACTGAATTACCTCAACCTATGCAATAATAAATGTAGCATCTCAGGGATTTTTGGAGAATGTCTGAGATTACAATAACTGGCCCCTGTTCCAATGAAAAGTATTTCAAAATCTTGCAAAATTCAAAATTTCAGTAACTTACCCAGTGATGGATTCTGGCCCCATTCCCTATCACCCAAGAAAAATCCCTGCATCTCAAAGCTAAAACCTACCTTTGGAATATTAGACACAACATCATATGTGATACCACTTGCTCTAAATACATCCTGAAATGAAATGTACGAAATAAATACTGAATTTGTTGGCAGCATGAAAATTCAAACAAAGTTATGTTCTGAATGTTCACACACACACACACACCTGAGATCCCAAAACAGCTATATTTGCCAGACATAACCAACAAAAGAGATCAAATGACCATTTTGCTAACTTGATACGTCAGACACTGGATACAAGGTTTTCATAATTATATCAAGGATTTGTTTGGACATAATGTTTTTTCAATGGTTTAAACACAATATATCCACAAAGCACAGGACAATAGAGGTGTAAAAGCTCATCTCATAATCTTATACAAACCCTATAACTGAATGATTACCCCAGGGTCTGTACAATGGACATTACATCAGTCCATCAACCATGTGCTTTATAACTATATGAACAAAATGTGTAGCCTAGGCCTTTAATTTAAAAGAAAAAATAGATACTAGCAACAACAGCTAACTTTTATTATCATCCTCCAAAACTTGTTTGAGGACCTGAGCAAATAAAACTTTACCATCGGATCCGATCAAAATGCCCATCAAATTAAGTTTTCTGTATTACTGAGGTAGTAGTTCTGCTTGCTGTCGATTAATAATTAATTTTTTAAGCAGTATACTTGTGGAATAGAAAACTTATTTTGAATGAAATTCTAAACTGTAGTTATCATTTTATAAATAAATATCTGGTGAGAAACTAGTGAAGCATGAGAGAATAATACTAAAAGTGAAACAACTGCTAATACAGCTGAAAAAAATAACACATTTTCCAGTCCATTTAATAATTAAGTATATCAATATTCTCTTTTGTTTTACAACTTTTATACCTCCTTTGAATGTTTTTGTATTAAATTTGACAAATATCTGACCACCATATTAATTTTCTGGAAGAAATGTCTGGCAAGAGCCACTAGAAATTCTGAATCACTGACACACATATATATGTACAATACAAATTGGATAACACCAATTTTCTTGTCAAAATTATGTCTGTGATAAGTTGCATAGCACTTCCATTTTTAAGGTTTGTGGTGGAAGGAATTCCAATACATTCAAAAGGCTGTATAAACTTTTGAACAAACAACAGCGTTTACTCCTGAGGTCTTGTTTAACAGTACTTGTAAAACAAACTCCACAGCAGTCTGAACCTTGAAAAATCCTATCTATTATAAGGGCTATTGCTTAGCATAGATAAATCAAATAGATTGGACTGCAATATATACAAGTAGACACGTTAGACAGTGAGATGAAATATACAATACATTGTGCACAAAAGGCAGGTGTCTGAAAAAGTAGAAGATGGAGAATAAAAACTTACAGTGCCTATAAATCTCTGTTTTAACTTGTCCGTAAAACTGGAGATGGTGTGTTTTGTGTAAATATTGATGCATAATCTCTTTCGCAGAACAAGCTCCATGGAAGCTGGGTGACTTAGTCGAACAATGGCCTTCAGTATCATGTAGACACGCTCGTTAGAACTTGTCAAGCGATTCAAGTAATTTGAATCATGGACTGAAGAATCCCAAGATACGACTGCACACACCTACAGCAGAAAAAAATGCATTTATTGATTTCCCTACAAGTAAGCACTCACCTCTCATTAAAGCTTCAAAAGGGCTTTTTGGATTATTATCTGATACTAGATTTTCAAAGAAAGAATGAAGGTAATTGTAAACCGTTTGATACTAGAGCACTTATTAAATATAATTTCAGGGATGAGAGTGTACATATTAGAGCAAGTGTAAAGAGCATCCAATGATAAAGGTTGATTTGGGTTGGAGATTACCTTACTGAGGGCTTAACTTTTGAGCACCTATCTTCTGATGTGCATCTCTCAGAATAATGCTAGCTCTGCATGACCATTTGCACTTCTAAACTTCGGAAGTAAATTATGAAAAAATAAAACTGATAACGTTTCTTTTAGCTTTTTAATATTTTAATATTTTGTAAGTGCACTTTCAGAAAATAGCAATGCCTACACAGCAAAAATTTATTTGTATATTTAGAAGAGGCAAAGTTAGTGTCATTTGTGATATCTCAAGTTCATTTCTTGAGCATACAGAATCAGTCATTTCTGCATCAGACACATGGCTTATGGGACCTGAGTGGTCTGGTGGTTAACATGGCTGATTTGTGAACAAATGGGTGCGGGTTCAAATCCTACCATTGGATCAGCCCAGGTTGGTTACCATGGTGTGTCCTTGGGCACTTTACTCCAGTTGCCTAAGCACTTAATAGCCTACTTGTGTTGCTGTGCCGTAAAAAAACCAAACCAAGCTAAACAAAATAGTGATCAAACAAAAATGTCAACCCAAATAGATGAAAACCCCCCAGGTGTATGTTAACAGTTTCTACGTTGTACAAGTTGTAGAGCAAACAACTTTTCCCTGTACCTTCCCCTCTTTCAGTGTCCAAAAACCTTGAAACTAGTATTGAAAATCTTTTTTCAGCCATTATTTAATGCCTGTGTAACACCCAAACAGCACAATGTAATGGGAAGTAACTCCTGAAGTTATTTTATTTTTGGTATGACCATGAATCATGATGCTGACCTGAAATCTGGAATTCTTGAAATATCTAGACAATTATGTACCTTGATTTCAATGGCAGGATATTACTCTGAAATTTCCAAACCTATTACAATAAGGCCATAATGAGATTTGCCAGTAAGAATATGGACCATCTCATTGGGTCCAGTATAACACACACCAAATGAACAAATAGTATCATCCAAGATCAGTCATTGTACAATGTATCAGCATACAGGGCTCTATGTTTTTCATTCTAATAATAAACATTGTACAATATACCAGCATACAAAGTTCTATGTTTTTCTTCCTAATTATAAACATTGTACATTGTACCAGCATACAAGGTTCTATGTTTTTCATTCTAATAATAAACATTGTACAATATACCAGCATACAAAGGTCTATGTTTTTCTTCCTAATTATAAACATTGTACAATGTACCAGCATACAAAGTTCTATGTTTTTCTTCCTAATTATAAACATTGTACAATATACCAGCATACAAGGTTCTATGTTTTTCATTCTAATTATTAACATTGTACAATGTACCAGCATACAAGGTTCTATGTTTTTCATTCTATTTATAAGTGAAGAGCACATACCCTGTTTTGCTGGCCATAATGTACAATACAACACTGTGCACAGTGGGTGGATGAGTGGTTTTTTTTATGGGTAAACACAGAATTTTACTATGTCTAATTCTTGGCTTGATTTGTAGGTTCTAAGTCTAACTAAACATTATTTCCCAAGTTACTGAATCAGAATATTAATTATTTTCAGCAATTACTTACATTTTCTTTTTCAGTATAGGTTTTGATAATGGGAAGTGATAAAAAGCTGGAAGACTGCTCCCTAACAAGGATCGAGTTTATCCCTGCGGCCTGCAAACCCTCTTTAGCATTTGGGGTACTCATGTCATCAGCTGAAAGAGATAAATAAATCAAATATATATATATGTCACAGTTTATTAGCACTAGGGGTACTCATGTCATCAGCTGAAGGAGACAAAAAAAAAACTAGATATATGTCAGAGATGACTCTATTGATATGATGTAATTGAAGGGCAAACTTCCAAGTCAAACAGGGGCCATAACTCTATTAAACCTTTTTGCAAAATGGTGAAAATCAAACTCACCTAGATCTTCTAAGGGCTGTTCCATTTAAACATACATGATATCCAAGGAAGGTAATTTTAAAAAAAAAATATGTCAAGGTAGTCTGATTATTCAATAAGTTCATGAAAATGATACAAAATTCTAAATTGCACCTATGGGTGACTACTCCACAATGAAAGTGCCTTCTCTGGGTCCCAAGTATGTTTTACCGAAACAGACCTTAACAAACTTTGTCTCAATCCATATAGTCCTTCTAAAACTATTGAGTAGAAATGTAATTCAAGACAAGACATCATTACATGATGTAACATGACAGAGAAGAGAGTCACTGCACCAGATTTAGGCACTAGGGTAAAACTTTACATATTTTGGTTCGACTGTGCTACAGGTACAACCAATTTCCACAATTTTCTTCCATGACTATTGACCTAAATAAAAACTAATATCATTGGATGGGCAACCACTTATGAAGTCCCTTGTACATGCTAGACTCATTTATAAGAGGACATGGCCGAGAAATCTGGTTTAGTGGGATGCTTTCTGCATAAATTTCTTCAAATGCTGATAATTGCATATGTCATGAAAACAATTGTTTCAAGGTTTCTGTATTTTTTATATCTTCACCCATATCTGATGGCAAGCTAGGATCACTGAAAGACCATTATGCTAGGATGCATTCTGTCAAAGTCAAATTATGTTAAGTAGATTTTGAGATAAAGTCGATTAAATGTTTTTCTTATTTTTAGAAATGGCAGCCACACTTGATGCCATATTGGCATCACTTGTATGAATTTCAAATGCCTTCAAGCTAGGATGATCTCTGTCAAAATTTGGTCAAAATCTGTGAGCAGTTTTTGAAACAAAGTTGTAATAGGTATGTCTATTTTTAATAACAGCAGCCATATTTGATGGTGGGCTTCACTTGTACAAATTTGAAAGCTTTTCATGCTAGGATGCTTTCTTTTAAATTCTTTCAAATTCTGTTGAGCACCTTTTGATAAGAAGTCATTGAAAGATCTTATACTTTGAGCAAAGGTGGCCATATTTGATGGTGAATCTGTATAATTTGTATACGGATGCTTTGGTCAAATGTTATCACATGCTGTTGAGCATTTCTTAAAAAATTGTTTAAAGGTTCTTCTATTTTTAACAACAGTGGCCATATTAAATAGCGGATCAGCATCATTTGAAAAAAAAGTTGACTACCCTTCTTGCCAGAATGCTTTATATAAAATCTGGTAAAGTTCTGTCAAATGTTTGTAAAAAATGTCATTTAAAGGCTTTTCTGTTTTTTTTTGTCATACAGTCAATTTTTCAAAAAGAAATGTTTACAAGTTTTTTTTTTTAAATATTTAAGCAAAGGTGACCATATTTGATGGCAGACTGGCATTATTTGTACAAAATTGGAAGCCATTCATGCCAGGATGCTGTCTGCCAAGTTTGGTTGAAACTGGTCTAGTGTTTTTGAAGCAGCAGTTGAAAATAGCAATGATGGATGATGCACAACCAATGCAGGAGCATATCTGGGCCATGAAATAAAACTGGAAACTGCAGAGGTATGCAGTAAATGCATTACTTTGTTCTTCTTCCATCCTAAAATACCAGAAAACTTTGATTTCTACGTATCTTAAGTGCTCTATTTTGCTTACACAGTGGGTCACAGTGTAGAATAGATACCCAACCTTCCTTTAACTGGCCTACTGACAACGCTCATTATTATATGAACATCTCTGATATTAAAGATTTTGTTGTGAAAATCTGCATACAAGATACTTCAACAGCATGAATGGGTCATCTTTGAAAATTCTGTCTAAAATGAGTGAAAAATAAAGTTTATGCCAAGATGAATTTGTACATAATGAAATGTTCACAAGAGTTCAGTTAGTGGGGACTTGAAAAAGATTCAGTTACCGGTAGTGATGACTTGGACTCAGCTAGTGGGGACTAGGAGAAAAGTTCAGTTACTGATGACCTGGGCAAACAAACAGGATACATGTAATTACATAACAATTATCAATTTACCTGCAATATAGTTGTTCAGCGATCCATTGGGACCTCAATCATCAGTAATTGACAGTTGTCAACATTTCAATTAGGATTCAAGCATTAAAGTCCATGATTTCACTGATGTAGAGCTGGACCTTAATATTTATTATTATTATTATTATTATTACTGAAATTATCAAACTTGTCGATACAAAGCACCAAAAGCAACCAACACAAAACATGAACAATGCCAGCATTGCTAACAATCTCATATTTATCAACAAGAGGCTCAAGTTGGCTGGAGAACACTCACCTGGCTAACATTTGCCTCATAGTCAAATGCAAGAGTAACTGGCCAAGAAATGTGGGTAAGTATGATGCTTTATGAAGAAATTCCTATGCTGTTGAATGCATACATTATGAAACAATTGTTTCAAGGAATCTGTACAGTTTGTATCTTCATCCATATCTGATGGCACATCAGCATTACTTGTCCAATTCTGAAAAGCTTTTATCTCAGGATGCAGTGCAATGTTGGTCAAAGTCTTCTGAGAGGTTTTTGAGAAAAAAACCTTTTCTTTTGTGTTAGGACAGTGGGAATATATTATGGCAGGAAGGTATCATTTGTATAAAACTGAAATGACCTTTTGCCTCGATACTTTCAGCCAAATTTGGTCAAATTCTGTTGAGCATTTTATTTTTTAAAAAAGAAGTCATTTAAAGGCTTTTATAATTTTAGCAATGGTGACCATATTTGATGGTATTATTGGCATGATTTGTATAAACTTGAAAGCCTTTTTTGTGCCTGGATGCTTTCTGTCAAACTTAGTCAAATTCTGTTCAGCAGATTTTGACAAGAAGCTAATTTAAGATTTGCCTGTTTTAGTAACTGACCATATTTAATGGTGGAAAAGCATCATTTGCATAAATTTGTAAGCCTTTTATGCCAGGATGCTTTTTGTCAAATTTGGTCAAATTCTGCGGGGGGTTTTGTGAGAAGAAGTAATTTAAATTTTGTAAAACTTGGTAAAATTATGCTGAGTGACATTTCAGAAAAAGTCATTTAAAGGTTTTTCTATTTACAGTAACAGCAGCTGGATTTGATGGTGGATCAACATCATTTAATAAAAATTGAAATCGATTTAAGCCAGGTTGCTTTCTGTCAAAATTGATCAAATTCTCTTAAGTAGTTTATGAGAAGTCATTTAAATAATTTTCAATTTTCATTCAGTAATGGTGGTGATATGTGATGCTGGACTGGCATCATCTGTACAAAATTAAAATCACTTTAGGTTAAATTCTGTAACGCATTTTTTGAGAAGTCATTTAAATGATTTCAATGTTCATTCTGTAATGATGGCTATATGTAATGCTGGACTGGCTTCATCTGTACAAAACTTAAACCATTTCATGGTGTTTTCTGTAAAATCTGGTCAAATTCTGTTAAGTGGTTATTTAAAGGTTTTTCTATTTTTAGTAATGGTGGCCATATTTTACAGTTAATCAACATAATTTTGTTTGTTTGTTTTTGTGGGGTTTAATGCCATTTTCCAGCACATGATAGGCTATACATGGCAGTCAGTATATTTGGTAGTGGAAGAACCCGGGAAAACCGTGGGAAAAAACACTGACCCACAGGAAGCTACTTGCAAGCTTTCACACATAACCATGTTGGTCGAGCCAAGACTAGAACTGATGCAGACAGAGGTGAGTGATCTGTAAAGGGCCACCCGGTGCCATGTATCACTTTGTACAAACTTGAAAGACCTGTATGCTTTCTGTCAAGTTTGGTCAAATTCTGAAGAGCAGTTTTTGAGATGTCAATTAAAAAAATTTCTTTTAATAGTAATGGCAGCGCTTTTTATAGCAGATCAGCATAATTTTGTATGCCAGGATGCTTTCTGTCAAATTTTATTAAATTCTGCTGTTTATAATTTTTCTATTGTTAAGTACTGATGGCCAGATCTGATGGTGGATTAACATCATTTGTATAACTTTGAAAGCCTTTCATGCCAGGATGCTGTCAAATTTGGTCGAATTCCGTTGAGTGACATTTCAGAAAAAGTGATTTCAAGGCTTTTCTTTTTATAGCAATAGCAGTCACAATTAATAAAAACTTGAAAAACCTTTATACCAAAATGCTTTCTATCAAATTTAATCAAATTTTTGAATTGAGATTGAGAAATCGTAATAGGTTTTCTATTTTAAGCAATGATGGCCAAATTTGATGATTTTTCTTGTACCTCAAGATAATTAAGCCTTTTTCAACTAATATTATGGATCTAATTAGTTTTCTTTTCTTAAAAATCAGAGGAAGAATATTTTGTTTAAGTTATTTTGGGGCTGGAATTTTTGTCTTAAAAAAGCCCAGCTCACCCACCCGCTCAAAATGTATTGTCTGTCTCTAAGCACTGACAAAGTATCACCACCAGAAAAACACACATATGTACACACACTCACATAATCAAAACCACACTGACATTAAACAAAAAAGTTTCTTTCTTTAAAATCCACTGGACAGTGGAATACAGTCTTAAATAGATGAGGTCTTAACCGATCTCAATAGTTCAGTGAGGGGTCTGAAAGTGATACAAATGTCATCAGAATTCATCTCTGCACCAACCAGTTCAAACTTGTGCGAAGGTCTTTATTAGTTATTCTCAGCATAGAAAAAAGAATCTTTTTGCATCTGCATTGCTGTGAGGGAATTTGAAACATGCAATGGACACACTAGTTAGAATGTTTAAACATGTAATGGACACACTAGTTAGAGTGTTTAAACATGCAATGGACACACTAGTTAGAATGTTTAAACATGCAATGGACTCACGTTAGAATGTTTAAACATTCAATGGACACACTCGTTAGAGTGTTTAAACATGCAATGGACACACTGGTTAGAATGTTTAAACATCCAATGGACACACTGGTTAGAATGTTTAAACATGCAAAGGACACACTAGTTAGAATGTTTAAACATGCAATGGCCACACTAGTTAGAATGTTTAAACATGCAACGGACACACTAGTTAGAATGTTTAAACATGCAATGGCCACACTAGTTAGAATGTTTAAACATGCAATGGACACACTAGTTAGAATGTTTAAACATGCAATGGACACAACAGTTAAAATGTTTAAACATGTTAAGGACTTTTGGGATTAAGCTATGCATTCAAGCATTGTCCCAATGCTGGATGGTGTTACTATGTCAACAGATTTCGTACACTCCTGAATGACTAATTTCGATTTGGTGTTTGCACTATGTGCAAAGAATAAAATGCTCTCTCTTGCTGCTGTGCTTCACAAAGTCAAACTCCATCAACCATGAGTTTTAAAATTTAGTTTTGCTGGGCTTTAGTTGCTTTGCAAATGGCTCATTCTTCACTTAATATCTGCTGTGTTTCAACATTTTGCCTTCAAAAATGAATCACAATTCCACACTATTCCAACTACTGTAAAATCCGACTCGATAGAAACGTTGCCTCTGATTATGAACTACCTAGTAATCTTTAATAAAACATCAATGCAAGAAAGAGTAATAACTAGTTTCTCTGACATACATCTCTTACTTAACTTCAAACGAAATGGAAGGTCCACTCTGTGTACTTTACCTGTACAAATTAGCCTAATGGGTAATTCCTACAAAGGAATGTTCCACTCTGTGTACTTTACCTGTACAAATTAGCCTAATGGGTAATTCCTACAAAGGAATGTTCCACTCTGTGTACTTTACCTGTACAAATTAGCCTAATGGGTAATTGCTACAAAGGAATGTTCCACTCTGTTTACTTTACCTGTACAAATTAGCCTAATGGATAATTCCTACAAAGGAATGTTCCACTCTGTGTACTTTACCTGTACAAATTAGCCTAATGGGTAATTCCTACAAAGGAATGTTCCACTCTGTGTACTTTACCTGTACAAATTAGCCTAATGGGTAATTCCTACAAAGGAATGTTCCACTCTGTGTACTTTACCTGTACAAATTAGCCTAATGGGTAATTCCTACAAAGGAATGTTCCACTCTGTGTACTTTACCTGTACAAATTAGCCTAATGGGTAATTCCTACAAAGGAATGTTCCACTCTGTGTACTTTACCTGTACAAATTAGCCTAATGGGTAATTCCTACAAAGGAATGTTCCACTCTGTTTACTTTACCTGTACAAATTAGCCTAATGGGTAATTCCTACAAAGGAATGTTCCACTCTGTTTACTTTACCTGTACAAATTAGCCTAATGGGTAATTCCTACAAAGGAATGTTCCACTCTGTGTACTTTACCTGCACAAATTAGCCTAATGGGTAATTCCTACAAAGGAATGTTCCACTCTGTGTACTTTACCTGTACAAATTAGCCTAATGGGTAATTCCTACAAAGGATTCATAACACATCCCCCTAGCTATTGTCAGTCAATTAAGTAATCTGTTCAAGGTTGGTTGTTTATCTCTGACTGACTTAAATGGAAATCACCTCTGTAACAATCAGCAGTATAAACTGCTCCAAGGTGATAGTTTTCCATGAGCATTAAGCAAGACTGTTTACTGTTTATACAGGTTACAGGCATATATAGTGGCATAAAGAAGGTCTCTATGTTGTCATTTTTTGTTGTTGCTAAGATGACTGAAAATCATATTTTGACAAATACAACTGTCAGGGGGTTTGGGAGTAAAAAGTTTTGTTTTTCATGTGACCGATCATGTTATGGCAAATATGCTATGCGAGAATGGTTTCTGTCAAATTTGGTCATGTCCTGAAAAGCAGTTTTTGAGAACATTCTTAAAGCTTTTCTATTTTTAGCAATGGTGACCATATTTAATGGTGGATTGGCATCATTAGTATAAATTTAGAAGCCTTTCATGCCAGGAGCTTTATGTCAAATTTGACCAAATTCTTTTCAGTTGTTTTTTGAGAAGAATTCATTAAAAATTTTTCTATTTTGTATGAAAACAATTGGTGATGAATTTGATGGCAGATTTTATAATCATCTTTAAAACTCTAAAAGCCCATCATACCAGGATGCTTTGAGTCAAATTCTGTCCTGGAGTTTTTTACAAGAAGATTCTTCAAGTTTTTCTATTTTTGGTAACAGCAGCCATATTTGATGGCGGACCAGCATCAGTGAAATAATTTAGAAAGCCATTTATATCAGGATGGTTACTTTCGAATTGGTCAAATTCTGCCATGAAGTTTTTGAGACGAAGTTGTGTAAATCAAGTTTTTTTAAATATTTATAATAACAATCACTACATCTGATGACACATCATTTGTTGAAAGCCTTTCATGCTCTGTCAGGTTCAGTTGAAATTGGTCAAGTCGTTTTTGAGAAGTTATAAAAGCAAAAGATAATGGATTGATGATCGATTACGGATTAGGGATATACCATTAGCTCACTTGACTTTATAGCCAGATGTGCTAATAATGTAACCTGTCTTTTTAATATTATTTACACTTTATGTTCTAATTCGAAAAAAGTTTCCAGAATTTAACAAATTCAACATACATACCATTTAAATCAAGAAACAATACTGGCATATGCTGTTCCATATCTGGGGGAGCCTCCCTGAAATTGCAAGACAAAATGAATAATGAGTACAATGTATCCATGGAGAATTAATGCTCCAACTGCCAGAGATCTAATTAATGTATCCATGGAAAATTAATGCCCTAGCTGCCAGTAATCTAAATAATGTATCCATGGAAAATTAATGCTCTAGATGCCAGAGAGCTAAATAATGTATCCATGGAAAATTAATGTTCTAGCTGCCACAATAAGCTAAATAATGTATCCATGGAGAATGAATGCCCCAGCTGCCAGAGAGCTAAATAATGTATCCATGGAAAATTAAAGTTCTAGCTGCCACAGTAATCTAAATAATGTATCCATGGAAAATTATTGCTCTAGGTGCCACAGTGATCTAAATGCAAATCTTAACCAAACATACATACAGAAAAAGGTAACACTTAGCACATCCATAATGGTACATGAAAATAATTCTGCATCTTTGTGTGCTGTATAGATAATGCACATGAAAATAATTCTGCGTCTTTGTGTGCTGTATAGATAATGCACATGAAAATAATTCTGCGTCTTTGTGTGCTGTATAGATAATGCACATGAAAATAATTATGTGTCTTTGTGTGCTGTAAAGATAATGCACATTCTACTTTATCTATTCAAGCCTACAGTTTTTGACTCCTATAATGGTGATATAATATTTTCATGTATTTCATAAATATTGATGAAAAATGGTTGAAATGTTTACAAATCAAATTCCTATATCCATGTGGCACTGATCTTTGATTTTAATGTGTTTTATTGAATCAAATCTTGTACTTGGCTTAGAAAGCAACAATCACATTTGCAACAGATTGCTATTGGACTGCATGTGCACACAATAAGGATGGAAAAGATGTAGACACAGTTAGAGTACTACCAGTCAGCAGGTGCCCCTGGGATGCCACTTCCTGCTGCTGGGACCATGACAGCATTTCTCTCCTCTGTCAGACACACCCACTGCTCAATCAATGCCCTCTCTCTGTCTGAATCAGATTCTGACTTGTCTGAAATAAACAGTACTTGTTAATTTCAAACTTGTTTTGAACAGATATTGCATGAGTTGCTCTTTTAAGTTTAAACTCAATGTCACGTCAACTGATCTCTATTCTGAATTTTAATAAGCAAAGTTATTTCTTAAAAATTGGTGTTCTACTCCTTGAAAAAGAAACAAGAGCCCTAAGTGGGCCTGATATTGCTCAACTCTGTAACTGACTTGTGTAAACTTGTGAAAGCAAATTCATACACATATTAAAACTGGAGTGGAACAACAGGTTTGGAGCACTTAGTGGCTACATTATCTATTTGGTGTAAAAAAAAAAATAATGTGTGTGTTTCTGTTTTCATGCAAAAATTTACCTGGTTGCTTTGAATAAGATTTTTTGAAAACTCATTTCCCCCCTCCCCCATTTTACAAAAGTTGAACCGTTTTTCAGATGAAGTCTTTTAAAGGTTTTTCTATCTTAAGTAACAGTGGCCTTATTTGATGGCAGATTGGCATCATTTGTACAAATTTGAAAGGTCTTCATGCCACAATGCTTTCTGTCATGTTTGATCAAATTATATTTAGCATTTTTCGATAAGAAGTATTTTAAGGCTTTTCTTTTTTATGAATGGTGGACATATTTGATGGTGGATCAGCATCATTTCTACAAATTTTAAACATCTTCTTGTCAGGATACTTTCTATCAGGTTTGATCAAATTCAAGTAAGTGACTTTGGAGAAGTCATTTAAAGGTTTTTCTCTTTCTTTGTAACAGCGGCTTTTCTATATTTAGTAATGATGGCCATATTTGAAGGCAGATCTACATCATTTGTAAAAATGTGGAAGGGTTTCTTGCTTTCTGTCAAATCTGATCAAATTCTGTTCAGCCTGTTAGAGCAGAAGTTATTGAAAGAGTTTTTACTATTTTTAGTAATGGTGGCCATATTTGATGGTGGATCAGCATTATTTGTACAAACTTGAAAGGTCTTCATTCCAAGCTGTTCTGTGCCACATTTGGTCAAAGTTGGTCCAGTGTTTTTTGAGAAATTTGAAATAGCATATGTTGACAGACACATGATGCACAGTGGATGCAGGATCATGACATGCAATAACCTCACGACCTTACGGCCAGGTGAGCTAAAACAGGGTGTTTACTTGTAAATACAAATTGCCTCACCAACAGAAGCACATCTAGAGTAGCCAACTAATACAGACTGGAATGGAGGACTGATACTAAGGCAATGAGAGTTAACAGCAGCAATGAAAGTTAAGTGCCTTGCAAAGAAATATGCCGTTCGAGTTGATTCATGCTGAGCTGGACAGGATTTGAACCAGCTTCCTCATTGGTTGTGACTCTAAGCTAATGACTAAGCCACCATGTGGAGGAAGGAAGTATTACTGAAATGCGCTACTCATTAACAGTTTCATCAGTTTGATTTAATGTGGTAGCTGCAGTAACTCAGATGAAAGAGGATCAGAAGGGTCATGGGTTCAACTACCTCAGTGTGGGAAATGCACATAGCTCCCATTTCCTTGGCATAATATTGTTAATAATATGTCCAAGTGACATTAAAACAAAGAAAAACTAACAAACATTGATTACATGTAGTATTAACGAGACAATCCTGTAACAAACAATGGCTGAAAATACAATGTAGCTTGCAATAAAAACAGAGACCACCTTTTTCTTAAGTCCATCTTTTCTTGAGTCACAAAAGACATACATAAAAAACTACAACACTGAGACTGCAGATGGATGGACAGACAGATGTATACAGGCAGACATACGTAATGATGCTAGAGTAATTGCCATGTCAAGCTTCTGCCAAGGTGGACTTAACAATTAGGTCACACTGACCAAGTTTTGTTGCAGCAAGTTTGGTATAGCTTAGTTAATCTCAATGAGATGTACCCACATAGCTACAATTACATAAGCCTCTCAAGCATGAAAATTAGGTCACAGTGACCTATCTTTGATATAGTTTAGTTATTCTTGTTGAGATACATCCACATACCAATTTTCAAGACAAGTTGATACAGGGTCCAAAATACTGCAGGGCTTGAAATTAACTTTTATCAATATCAGCAGAATTTTGATTCTTGTAATATTTTCAACAAGCAAATGATCAGGTTATTTTCAATGTCCACCAATAAAACTGAAATTTGAATACCAAATATCACTAGTAAAAACTTCTGGTTCATGTTTTTTTCAGCTAGCAACATCAGAATTGTAACTAGCAAACTGCAAGCTTGCTAGCATCAAATTCAAGCCCTGTATTGAGGGTGTAAAGAACATAAAGCTGAAAATGCATAGGCCACTCAAGTGTAAAAATTTGGTTACAGTGACCTACTTTTGGCATAGATGTGTTACACTTGTTGAGAAGCAACCTCATAACAATTTTTAGAAGTGTAGGTGGGTCTTGTGATATTAAGGGTTTTTAAAAAAAGCTGAAAATACATAAATCACTGAAGTGTGGAACTTAGGACACAGTGAAGTAGTTTTTTTATGATTTGAGTTAATCTGGTCTTACTTACCAATTTTATATAGGTGATATAGGCTCCAAGATATTGAAAGTGTAACAAATAACAAACACAGGAAAAATATGCCAACGAATGAATGACCATATATACTCACATAGAACCCGGGTTCAAATGCAAACAACATAGACCCTGATCTGCCGGTGCATTATGCGATGGCAGATCTGGGTCTATGCAGTTTGCAATTGGTATCGGCTTATACGCGAGTATATATGGTAATGGGCAAAACTTTATATCCCCTCCCATATTTGCTGGCAGAAGGATTAAAAAAAAGATATTCAGACAGAAAGTGGACTAAAACTGGAAGATAGATGAAGAAGTTATCGTGATTTTAAATGTATTAATTAATGTTACATGATACAAACTTCATCAGTGACCGACGGGGCTCCTGCATGACTACCCACTTAATTGCCCCAGCATGTGAAGTAAAAATGCAATTAAGTAAATAGTCACTCTCATTTGGGGGATTACACTCATCAGAGGGCAACTGAAATTCCCACTATAAAACAACTGACTGACAGCTCCCTTGTTAGGCAGAGAAGTCAACAAGTTGTAATGCCTTTTGCTGCCTACTAATGATGACCAGGAATATGGCATGACGTGATCTTCAATGTGGAGGTCACCACAGACCCGAGAAAGCCACCAATTTTAGCTGACTGCATGTCTGTGCAAATACTGCAACTGTTGACCAAACCTGGGACTGCAGAGGTGCAAAGCAAGTGTACTAAGCTTGCCCAAAATGCTCTGTATGTATCTGATGATAAGCCCATGGCAAACACTTATAAAGGATATGTTTGTCTGATAATAAGACTACCCACTACTTTCTGAAAAATTATTATCTGGCCACCTGGTCTTACCATGGAATAAATAATATGATAGGCTCCTTCTCTTATCATGGAATAAATACTGTGATAGGCTTCCTCGTTTTATCATGGACTAAATACTGTGATAGGCTTCCTCGTTTTATCATGGACTAAATACTGTGATAGGCTTCCTGGTCTTATCATGGAATAAATACTGTGATAGGCTTCCTCGTTTTATCATGGAATAAATACTGTGATAGGCTTCCTGGTCTTATCATGGAATAAATATTGTGATAGGCTTCCTCGTTTTATCATGGAATAAATAATATGATATGCTTCCTGGTCTTATCATGGAATAAATACTGTGATAGACTCCTGGTCTTATCATGGAATAAATACTGTGATAGACTCCTGGTTATATCATGGAATAAATACTGTGATAGACTTCCTGGTCTTATCATGGAATAAATACTGTGATAGACTTCCTGGTCTTATCATGGAATAAATACTGTGATAGACTTCCTGGTCTTATCATGGAATAAATACTGTGATAGACTCCTGGTCTTATCATGAAATAAATACTGTGATAGACTTCCTGGTCTTATCATGGAATAAATACTGTGATAGACTCCTGGTCTTATCATGGAATAAATACTGTGATAGACTCCTGGTCTTATCATGGAATAAATACTGTGATAGACTCCTGATCTTATCATGGAATAAATACTGTGATAGACTCCTGGTCTTATCATGGAATAAATACTATGATAGGCTCCTGGTCTTATCATGGAATAAATAGTGATAGGCCCCCTGGTATTATTGTGGAAGAAATACTGCAGATAAAAAGTTGAAAGGATGTTGAACAAATGTCCTCCATGAACACATAAACTTTAGTCATTACTTACCAAGTTTTATTCATACAGATTGTTTAAAATGAAACCACCACTCTTCTTAAATCACAGGAACAGAGCATTAGTGGTGATGATAACTTATCTGAATTTCAATATTGTATATTTATCTGTGAATTTACTGTAAATTTTACCTTGTTTATTAATCAACTTTTGGATCTGTTCATCCAGGTAATTCTTCCTTCTGGCCAGAGCTTCAGACCATTTGTCCCTAACAAGATTTAAATCCTCTTCCTGATAGGAATCTAAGCCTTTCTGTAACTTGAATCTTCCCAAGATGGATCCCACATATATGGAAGTTACGGCCTCACAAATAAGTGGTAGTGTACCTGAGTGGGCCACAGGTTTGACACGCACCTGAATCCTTCGTGAATGACCCTGAAGAGACAATGAAATAAGAGTACAGAACATTAACAACAAATGCTAAGAAAATATGCAAACAGTATAGACCATGAAGGAAAAGGAATTACACATAAATGTAGAACACAATACACCTTTTAACACGTGAACTCACTTGTATCTCGTGTATCTCGGAAAGCAGGTGTGGATCATATTTTGTCTTACAGAAAATATATAAAAAAGGATCTTATTTGCTTAACGTGAATAAAATCAAAATTGGTAAATGAAACCTTGATGTATCACTCGTTTTCTGCATGGGGGATAACTCAGCATAACCCTGACCTAATGATTCCCAATAATCATCAAAGGTTACTTCCCTTGCTTTAATAGGCAGACGGCAAGAACAGTATTTTTCTATTTTTAGTGATATTTAATGGCAGATCAGCATCATTTATAAAAACTGTAAAGCCCACTGTGCCCGGATACTTTTGGTCAAATTCTGTTAAGCATTATTTTACAAGTCATATAAAGGTTTTTCTATTTTTATTAATGGTGGCCATATTAGATGGCAGATCAACATCTTTTGCAGAAACTTTAAAAGTCTTCATGCCTGGATGCTTTCTGTCGAACTTGCTCAAATTCTAGTCAGCAGTTCTTAAGAAGTCATTTAAAGGTTTTTCTAATTTTTTGTTGTTGTTCAGAGCAGCTTTTTTGTTTTTTTGTGAAGTTATTTAAAGGGTTTTACAAATAAAATTTAAATAAATTATAACAAAAATAGTATATATAAGAACTGACAGCAGCTAGTTTATTAAAGTACAAGTCATACAGGTCATGTAGGCATTCAGTACCTACTGTTTAAATAATGGGTGTACATTTTTAGAATTTAATTACTCATACATTTAAATGGCGATTATTCACTTTATTTTGATTCTCAAAGATCCATATTCCTTGGAATGTTAATATATACACGCTCCATAAAAATACATATGGCAAAATCAATGTTAAAGTATGTGGACATTTTGTAACTAGGTCAACCTAAAGGTGGGTCCAAGTACAAACTGGATCAAATGTCGCATACTGTCATGCCACAAGGAAAGCTGCGTGTGTTTAAAACAAATTTGTATTACCCTGTTATTTGTTGATTTGACCTGACATCCTCTTTCTTGACCCAGTTTAGTACCTTGCCACCATTGTAAAAGTCCATAGTGAACAATCATTTTTGTCTGGGAGTTTTTTGATGACATGTAAGGTGCAGAGCATTCAACAATCCGGATTGAACAGACTTTGGTTGTACTATATTAGTATTAAATTTTAGAACAACAATTAATATTTAATATAAGATGAGTAAATGTGCCTACATGACCATGTTGATATACACTTTAGTTCCAGATGAAATAAAAAGAAAATATGTAATGACAAAGTCTGGAATTGAGCAAATTCAATGTACCTGTCTAAGTTGAAAGACCCCAGCACAAGGTACATCAGGTTGTGGCTTGACTTCCACGGGGGCATACTCCCCCTGATCATTCAGCTCCTGGATTTCTACCCGTAATTCAATTTTCCTCATCACCTCACTCCATCTGTGGTAGAAATGATGAAATACCTTAAGTTAGCAGACAAACCCATATTTATCTGATGATTAGTCCTTGCCTGATCATAATCCCATCCCAATCTTTACAACCTTTTGGCATATAGAGCATATACAGCACTCCCTCACAATAAGGCACTTCATTATAACACCCATTCATGTTTTAAAGCAGATTTGGTTATGGACATTATGTAGTAGTGACATTTGTATGAATAATGTACTCCATTATAAGACACTCTCCTTATAAAGTGGTAGACTATATGGTTCCACAGACAGTGTTATAATAGGTGAGTACTGTACATGCAAGAATATGTTAGTCTCATAATATGCTTACCCATTACTTTATTAAACATTTATTAAGCTGGCCCCATGGTCTTATGATGTGAGAAATACTGTACAATACTGCATGTAATTTTTCATTCCCAGTCCATAAAAGTCATACATTATTCAGTTTTATGCTTTTATTTTCCACTGAAAGAACTTTGCAGACTAATACAAATTTGAAATTTTGTCTTTGTTTCAAAATAAGGTAGCTGAAACTTATAATAAATGTTTTTACCTATTACTTTTTTACAGCTCAAAAATTAAATTATAAACAGCATACAAAAAAAGTACAGCAGCTCACAGGCATGGTAATGTAGAATAGGCCTGATGAACACTCCTCAATGGTTATGTAGAATAGGCCTGATGAAAACTCCTCAATGTTGTAAGAGGAATGGTTATGTAGAATAGGCTTGATGCACGCTCCTCAATGTTGTAAGAGGCATGGTTATGTAGAATAGGCCTGATGCACGCTCCTCAATGTTGTAAGAGGCATGGTTATGTAGAATAGGCCTGATGCACACTCCTCAATGTTGTAAGAGGCATGGTTATGTAGAATAAGCTTGATGCACACTCCTCAATGTTGTAAGAGGCATGGTAATGTAGAATAGGCCCGATGAACACTTCTCAATGTTGTAAGAGGCATGGTAATGTATAATTGGCCTGATGAACACGCCTCAATGTTGCAAGAGGCATGGTAATGTAGAATAGGCCTGATGCATGCTCCTCAATGTTTTAAGAGGCTAGGTAAAATAGAATAGGCTTGATGCACTCTCCTCAATGTTGTAAGAGCCTTGGTAATGTAGAATAGGCTTGATGCACACTCCTCAATGTTGTAAGAGGCATGGTAATGTAGAATAGGCCTGATGAACACGCCTCAATGTTGTAAGAGGCATGGTAATGTAGAATAGGCCTGATGCATGCTCCTCAATGTTTTAAGAGGCATGGTAATATAGAACAGGCTTGATGCACACTCCTCAATGTTGTAAGAGCCTTGGTAATGTAGAATAGGCCTGATGCACACTCCTCAATGTTGTAAGAGGCGTGATAATGTAGAATAAACCTGATGAACACTCCTCAATGTTGTAAGAGCCTTGGTAATGTAGAATAGGCCTGATGCACAGTCCTCAATGTTGCAAGAGGAACGATAATGTAGAATAGGCCTGATGAATACTCCTCAGTGTTGTAAGAGGCATGGTAATATAGAATAGGCCTGATGAAAACTCCTCAATGTTGTAAGAGGCACGGTAATGTAGAATAGGCCTGATGAACACTCCTCAATGTTGTAAGAGGCATGGCAATGTAGAATAGGCCTGATGAATACTCCTCAGTGTTGTAAGAGGCACGGTAATGTAGAATAGGCCTGATGAACATTCCTCAATGTTGTAAGAGGCACGGTAATGTAGAATAGGCCTGATGAACACTCCTCAATGCTGTAAGAGGCATGGCAATGTAAAATAGGCTTAATGCACCCTTGTAAATGTTGTAAGAGGCAGCAAAATGAGGCAACCTCTTTGCCATAGTAAACATCACAAGATGATGTTCAAACTGAGGCCTTGAGCTTTTCAAAAGAGTGCAATTTATATCAAACAAGAGACCTCCATTTTGTCTAGCCCACCTTTAATTTAGCTATGTAAAAAGTTTTAATATTAAAGTTAATCTTGGGTGTGGATGGGCAGAGGTAAACACACATGGACACCAAATGATCGTTATGTTAAGCTTTTACCAAAGTGAGCTCTAAAAAAATTTGACCTTGTATTTTATGGATTTTACCCTTTTTGGACTTTGTCTTTGTTTTGTATGCTTTTTTTTTTTTGCAACACTTTCACCTTCCATCTCATGGTGCATACTTTTTTTGGTAGGAGGGAGTTTTCTTTACCCAGTTTGCCACCTAGCTTTTGCAAATCACTGTATAGCCTGGATTGTGCTGATGTGCCATTAAATCCTATACATACATACCAACATATATACAAACATACAAAAAAATTACAGACAATATAGTGGTGTTCAGCAGGTATATCCAGAAAATGTAGGAAATGGTCTCCCAAGCATGAAAATCTTGGCCCTGTAACCAAATGACTACACTTAGCCAAATGGCATCCCAAGCATGAAAATGTTGGCCCTGTAACAAAATGACTACACTTAACCAAATGGCCTCCCAAGCATGAAAATGTTGGCCCTGTAACCAAATGACTACACTTAGTATAGTATCATAACTTTTCATAATGATTTCACCAATTTTGTAAATTTTAGCATAAATGTGGCATGAACTTTTGTAAAACTTATTTGATGAAAAAAAAAAAATTCATATCAATTTATTGCTTTCCATACAATATTTTCAAGAATTAAGCTTTCTCATTAAACTTGTGACAAATTTGTACTCCACAAAAAATTTAAAAGTCACCAATTTCTTAGTCAAAGAAACTGAAATCAGTCAAAGCAGTGCCTTGGGCTGAGCCACATAACCTGTTTAACAAAAATAATTAATGGAAAATCATCAGATTTTCATGACAAAATCTCTCGTTTATTCCACTCACCTGTCAGTAAAAGACAATCACTTATTCTACTCACCTGTCAGTAAGAAACCTTCACTTATTCCACTCACCTGTCAGTAAGAGACACTGTCCTTGCCTTCATATTTTCAATGCAGGACATTTGGGAACCAAACCCTACAATGCGATGACCCCAAACCTCTATCGATAGTGCCCTGTCATAGCAGTGTTCTACAAATTCATCTATGACATTTATTTTAAAGTCCTGAAAAATAATTTTTAAAAAAATAGGTAAAAAGTAACCAAAGAGAGAAAACAATTTTCCTGCAGATCACTGAACTGAAAGATGATGCAAGTCTGTGCCAAGTTTCTTAAAAGGAAAATCCCCTCCTTGGAAATTTTTAGAGTTGACTCTTTAAAAAGATCTCAATGTTCTGACTTGTATTAGGTGTCAAAGCCAATGTTCAGACCTGCATTAAGTGGCAAAACCAATGTTCAGACCTGCTTTTGGTGGCATAGCCAGTGTTCAGACTTGCATCATGTGGCAAAGCTACCTGCCAAAATAAAAGGAATTTATATTCCAGGAAACATTTGAAGCTCATAAATTATATATGATCACTAATACAATGAATAACTTTATATTTACAGAGTTTAATAAAATTACTGCTTACAGCTTTATGTGTAAACATTCATTCACATCCATTTTATACTCATCTGTTGATAGGGGTGAAACGATTCATCGATACTTTTATCATAGCAATACACGTATCGATACAAGAGGTGAAGAATCAATACAAAATGATACTTACCCTATTGAAGTTATTTTAATCTTCAGCAGTTATGAATAATGATTAGTCGTTTGCTTTTTATTCTTTAAACTGAGAATTTATCTGAGACGGCCATTGCAGGCACAGGCATTAATGTTTGTCAGTAAAAAACAAAAACAAAAAAAACTTTTGAAAACACCACTCACCTTTTGCAAATGAACACAAAATTACATGGTTCAAAATGTGCCTCCCCCCTTTTCGGCAATTACATGCTAATTATTTTATCCCATCAGCATGTTCAGCCACTGATAATATATATATCAACATAAAGGAGACTTTCCTAATTTGTTCCCCATGTATGATTGAAGTACTTTACTGATCATTTAATAACCACTTTTACGTGAAGTTTCTCTGTTGCTTTGTATCTGGTCTATATGCATCAAATTTAAAGGCTCCACTTCCGGTTGGTCACTCAGTGAAATATGTTACATTAAATTCTTATTGGTGGTTATTGTTTGTTCCAGTCAAGGGTAAACAATAATCACCAATCAGAATTGACTGCAACTTATTCACTGCGTGACACACCGGAAGTATTGGCACCCAAAGTCGATCCAGGTAGACACAAAGCAACAGAAAAACTTCATTCAAAATGGTTATTAAATGATCTGTAAATTACTAAAGTTGTACATGGAAGTTGTACATGGAGAAAAAGTTTGGAATATTTCCTTTTATGTTGATATAGATAATCAATGACTAAACGTGCCAACAGGACAAATAAAATTAGCATAAAATCAGCGAGGAGGCAGATTTCATACCGTGCAGGTTTGTCACCTGTGTTAACTTGTTAATTTTGTATAGAAGGAAAGTGGGCATTTTCAATAGTTGTCCTTTTCACTAACAGAAATGAGTGCCTGTGGCCGCGGCAGTTGTTTTACATCTGCAGGAAGTAGAATGTGATAGATTTTGGTTGTTAGTCATCTCCACTCCCACACATGGACTTGCTCTAGATAAGATTTTCCTTGCAGGTGGAAATTGCACTATTTCTTCTGTTTTGAAGCTAATACTGTCATGTCTTTCAAATTTAAGTGAAGACATGAAATTTATAATAAGATGTTTTATAAGCATTCATGCAGTGCAAATCAAAGGGTCTGGTTACAAAGATGAGTCCTGGATCCGATCCAATGGAATAGCCTCAAATGGCCTAAATCATTGAATTAAAATCACTAACAACTAATATGTAGTCTGTTTGGATGTACTTTTTTTTTTATCTTGTCAAGGCTGAAATTGGCATATGAACAGATGCTAAATCTATGTGTTCTGTAATCTGCATACTAGAAATACAACCAATAAGTAAACACATATAAAACAGCACAACCCTACCACTGACAGATCTTCTAAAGATGAAAAGACCATCAAGTTGATATGTGTATTGATAATTATCGTATTGTAGGCTGTGTATCGTGAATTGTATCGATACAAAGCACAGGTTTATATCGTTTCACCCCTATCTGTTGCTCATAAGTAGTACTGGTAAACATATATTATGCAGAAAATAAATTTAGACTGAAGTAATCTTGGCCCATTTTCTAACAAAAGTTGTTTTTTTACAATTTTGTATCTTTACATTTTTAGAATTTTACTTTAAATCAGTACTGTATAGCCAGTATAGTAAAAACTCCAAGCTGATATGACCATCCATGTTCGAGGAGTAGCGATAAAAATATTTTCAAGGTGGTTACTGTGGTGGCCATATTAGACCCTAGACCAGCAACATTTTTATTTAGGACTAACTAGATATCATAAGAAGTCTTTTAGTTGAAACTCCATGTCGATACGACCATCCATTCAGGAGATGTAGCGATAACAAGATTTTTTCAAGATGGCTGCTGTGGTGGCCATATTGGATGTCAGATTGGCACCATTTTCATTTAGGACCAACTAAACATCATAAGAAGTCTTTTAGTGAAAACCCCATGTTGATATGACCATCTATTCAGGAGGAGTAGTGATACAAAAAATGTCAAGATGGCCACTGTGGCGGCCATACTGGATGTATGAGCAGCACCATTTTAATCTAGGACCAACTAGACCATGGGTGTGTAAAGTTTCATGTCAATCCTCCAAGTAGTTTAAGAGGAGTAGCAATAACAAATTGTGCTAAAGGACAGATGGATGTTGGATGACAGATGATGGACAACGGGCGGACAACAGACCATCCCATAAGCTCTTCTGGTCTATGACCAGTGGAGATAGAAAATGTAATCAATGCCAGTAAGATGAAATATAGGTCGCAATAAGCTTCTTTTTGTTGTAAGGTTTCACTACAAATAGAAAAGCATATCATCACCAATTTCATGATTCTAGCATGAACAGTGCTTGTGATATGAACATCAAATACAAAATTTAACACAAATCAGTGAAGCATAAAATATGGGCCATAATGACCTACTTCTGCAATGTGGGGGTACTGCTCATAAAAATGCATCCCCTCACCAAGTTTCATAATTCTAGATAGGATAACATGCAAATCACCTATGTAGTCATGAGCCAAATGTAAGGCAACCTACTTGAAAAGTTTGGTGGTCAAATTTAAGGTCACCATGCCTTCATGTGATCAGCTTAGTTTAGTTACCTGTATTTACAAAATTGGTAAACACATAAGCGAACATGCACATGGCAGTTGGTGACACAGGAATTACGTGTTCCAATAAAAAGATCTATTTCTACAGTTGGTGACACAGGAATTATGTGTTCCAATAAAAAGATCTATTTCTACAGCTTGGACTAAGAGGACTGTATAGTAGGATATTTCTATTCATTACCGTATTTGCCGGCCTATAAGTTGATACTTTTTGACCGGAAAGTCTGGGCTTCATCTTATACTCCGAATCGACTTATATGAGGATATATATATATTTCTATTCATTATTTGCTTGTAGTTTGTATGATTTTTACATTGAATGCGGCATTGCTAGGAAAAAAGTGAAACATACAATAATTCACTGAAGCATATATTACACGACATTACACATTAGGTAGATTTACTAATATTGCTGATAAAATTTTATGTAAAAATCATTTCCTTTTGAAAAAGATGTTTGCTAACAGAACGTTTGTAATCAGTAACATTTTATTTAAAGAAATGCCATTTTAAGTTTCTAAGCCACCATACGTTTCTTAGTCATGATAGATCCTATAAAAGCATCGCATGCGAATGTCTGCACAGTATGTCTGGTTGCTTTTATTTATAAATCTTTTTCATCATATAGATGGATGAAGCAGTAGGAAACAATATGATGATGATCCTAGGAATGTTGTATCTAAATTATCAGATATATTTAACAGAGACATATCTTGCATACTGAATCCTGCATTAACAGGAGGTAAAAGATGTACAACTAATGAATCACTAGCTGAGCGAGGCATGGAATGCATATTATAACAGCAGTCAGCTGTTAAGTGTTCCCAATGTATAGATACAGGTAAAAGTTGAATTTCTTATCATTTCAATTAAACAGAATCAATTTGGTTATTGTAAACCATGTACACATTTACAAATTTTGGCAAACATTGTAGAAGACGACAAAGAGCAAAGGTTTGAATTTAGGCAAACTAACAAACAATAATAAAAAAAAAGAATAATGTAATTTTTAACAATATACCTAGATCTGTCTGACAGATATGTGAACAGTCATCATCAACTTCGACCTTGGACCAGCCATTATAATTCACCATTTGGAGTTCTCTGAACCGTCTTTATAAATATTTCCTGCCCTCAAATTCACTGAACCATCTATATAAATACTGACTGCCCTCAAATTCACTGAACCATCTTTATAAATACTGCCTGCCCTCAAATTCACTGAACCATCTTTATAAATACTGCCTGCCCTCAAATTCACTGAACCAACTTTATAAATACTGCCTGCCCTCAAATTCACTAAACCATCTTTATAAATATTGCCTGCCCTCAAATTCACTGAACCATATTTATAAATATTGCCTGCCCTCAAATTCACTGAACCATCTTTATAAATATTGCCTGCCCTCAAATTCACTGAACCATCTTTATAAATATTGCCTGCCCTCAAATTCACGGAGCATCTATATAAATACTGCCTGCCCTCAAATTCACTGAACCATCTTTATAAATACTGCCTGCCCTCAAATTCACTGAACCATCTTTATAAATATTGCCTGCCCTCAAATTCACTGAACCATCTTTATAAATATTGCCTGCCCTCAAATTCACTGAACCATCTATATAAATATTGACTGCCCTCAAATTCACTGAACCATCTTTATAAATACTGCCTGCCCTCAAATTCACTGAACCATCTATATAAATACTGCCTGCCCTCAAATTCACTGAACCATCTTTATAAATATTGCCTGCCCTCAAATTCACTGAACCATCTTTATAAATACTGACCGCCCTCAAATTCACTGAAAAATGGTCTTAACCTTAATTTTCTTCTTCTAATATTAATAAAACATTACCCATATCTGTCATTTATGGTAATATTAATAAAACATTACCCATATCTGTCATTTATGGTAATATTAATAAAACATGACCCATATCTGTCATTTATGGTAATATTAATAAAACATGACCCATATCTGTCATTTATGGTAATATTAATAAAACATTACCCATATCTGTCATTTATGGTAATATTAATAAAACATTACCCATATCTGCCATTTATGGTAATATTAAGAAAACATTACCTATCTCTGTCATTTATGGTAATATTAATAAAACATTACCCATATCTGTCATTTATGGTCATTCAACTGACAGTAATTTTGCTGCCTGCTAAACATTACCCATATCTGTCATTTATGGTAATATTAAGAAAACATTACCTATCTCTGTCATTTATGGTAATTCAACTGACAGTAATTTTGCTGCCAGCTAAACATTACCCATATCTGTCACTTATGGTAATTCAATTGACAGTAATTTTGCTGCCAGCTAAACATTACCCATATCTGTCATTTATGGTAATTCAATTGACAGTAATTTTGCTGCCAGCTAAACATTACCCATATGTGATTTATGGTAATTCAACTGACAGGAATTTTGCTGCCAGCTAAACATTACCCATATCTGTCATTTATGGTAATTCAATTGACAGTAATTTTGCTGCCTGCTAAACATTACCCATATCTGTCATTTATGGTAATTCAACTGACAGTAATTTTGCTGCCAGCTAAACATTACCCATATCTGCCATTTGTGGTAATTCAATTGACAGTAATTTTGCTGCCAGCTAAACATAACCCATATCTGCCATTTATGGTAACTCAATTGACAGTAATTTTGCTGCCAGCTAAATTATCCATATGTTTCTCCCTGCACGTATTTTTCTAGAACCATGGCATAAGCTGAGATTGATTCATGGGTCATGTATTAGACTGGTCCCTTGTAGGTTGCAAGCCAGACCAGTCACATGGAAAGATGCCAACTTAATGTAGAAACTGGCAGTCTCACAATCAAAGTAGGATTATCCTGTGAATTAAGCTGCATCTTGCAAATAGTTTGTGTGTGTGTGTGTGTGTATGTGTGTGTGTGTGAAATGTGGTACCTTATAATTAGAAAGTGCTGATCTCATTTCTTAGTTGCACATTATAATTCTAAAAGCTACCAGTGACCAGTTGAAAGTTTTCACTCCTCGTTTATCATTTTTAGTAACAAATGCAAACATTTTAGTCAGAACTTGGAACACTGTACATGTATGTACAAGGTTAGCTTCTCCTTGGGGGTGGGGGTGGGGGAGTTAGGTGCTATAAAAACCACTCCAAACTGTTGCCTAGAACCTAGGAATAACAAATGGTTGAGATGCAGTAAGGCTGTTCATATGTATATGTATGGACACCAACACTGATACCAATGCCAATGCCTGGGATAGTACTGTAGCTCTAATCTACTTTGTAGAAGCAAGTTAAAAGAATTTACATTTAAAAGTGGCTGGATAAAGTAAGAATTCAAAATACAGTGTTCCCTCACCATAAAGCTGTTCAGGGAAGCCATGAAATTGTACTGTGATATAGGCAAGGACACCTTATACTGGGGTCATACTACAGTAATCCTCACCATAATAATATTCAGGGAAGCCCTGAAATTGTACAGTAATATAGGCAAGTTTACCTTATAATGAGGTATATTACATGAAAAAATATACTTCAGGTTGTATAATGGGCTCCCTGACTATACCTGTGTGACTATACCTGTGTTATATCAGATACCATGTTATACTGAGACACTTTATAGTGAGGGACCACTGTATTTATTGTATGTTTATAAAAGACGTACCCAAATACAAACAATATATGTGTGCTGCCAGATCTGGGTCTATGCTGTTTATTCTTCTTAAAACAACAGGCAAAAAATGATCGTTAGAAAAATGGTTGATCCCCATGATCAACTGTAGCTATTACAAATGAACAATTAACATTACTTTTCAAGTTCACACCAATGACCTTGGCGTATGATCTATCGATCGCAGATTTAATAGGAAGCTGCTCTTCCTCAATGTAATGCAATAATGAAGTTGATAAAAATTTTGTCGGAAGGCAGTTATCATGTGGAACCCAAAATGACAATTTTAACTCCTGAGACCTTGACCTTTTATCTCTGGGCTCAAGAATCTACATGGAGGTGCCTCTGCCCAAGTGTGGATGACCTATGAAGTCTGATGAAAACTGGATCATGGATACAGAATTTATACAGTGAAATTTTTTTAAATTTACAATGTCAGCTATAAGGTTCCTGGTCTCAAAATCAACAAGGGTCTGCTCCTGTCTAAGTGTAGTATACCCATTAAGTTTGATGAAAATTTGGGCAAAGAAACATGATTAAGCATGAAGAAAGGAAAATCACATTTTCAGCTCCAGTCACCTTGACCTTTGACCTAGGAGCTTCTAAATAGATAGGCTTCTATAGGCACATACAAGGTCCGAGAAGAAAAGACCAGAGCAAACTAAAGTTAATATGCAGAAACCACCTCTTCAATGGACAGACAGAATGAAATCAATTATATTCTCCCACATCCACGCCCTTGGTTGGAGGGATAAATGCAAAGATCTGTATCTGCTGGCACATGACCATAGATCTGATCTATGTTGCACACAAATGGGTGCTCATTCTATGCAAGTGTATATGGTATGTTTGACTCTTACCCGTCTATGATCAAATCGAAAAGACCTTGTCCCTTTTCTGGGGTTAATACTGTTGGCCTCTGGGTTGATGACAGGAGCCACAGTAATGGGTTCCTCCTGACCCCAGAAGGAGTACTGGCAGAACACAAAATGTGACAACTCCCTTGGGAGCCCCTTGGCTTCATGGATACAAACCTACAATAGATTGAAGATTTTTACTGTGAAAATATGAAATATATATATAGAAAGAGGCAGATTAAATTGATGCACATGTATCTTATTTAAAACATCAAATGCAAAAAAAAAAGATACTTCCTAAATCTGGGTAAGTAGATTCCCTTTAAAAATGAATAGGATCAATTTTAATTATTTACACAAGGCAAAAATTGGGTACTGAAGCAAACTCGATTCCGAAATGTTCTCTTCCCACCCCGAGGTCAATTACTACTAATGTCCAACAACCATCACTTTTAACCTACTTATATGCTACACTTTGTTTCCATGACAACCTAAAAATACTGAATTATGCACAGAGAGACAGACAGACTGACATAGTGATAGTTATTCCCATCCCCATATTACCTGGCAAGGGATAATTATGACATATAGCACAATAAAAAGTACTCTTTTCAGAGTTTTAACTAAATAAAATGATTTGGACTTTAAACAAGGCTTCTGATGAATTTTACATATTGTCTGCAAACCATATATGTATATAAATAATAATTGCTTGTAAAATGTTGGAGTATTTACCATATATACTCGTGTATGAGCCGATGCCAACTGCAAACTGCATAGACCCAGATCAGCCATTGCATTCTGTGCCAGCAGATCTGGGTCTATGCAGTTTGTAAGGACTAATTAGTAGAACAAACAACATAGACCCTGATAGGCAGACACACTAGGTGACGGCAGATCAGGATCTATGTTGTTTGCATTTGGATCCAAATTATACCTGAGTATATACTGTAACCTATTTTAAAATCATAGCTAAGAGTTCAAGCAATCCAAAATCACAACAACAAAAAATGTATAGGTTGTGCTCTTTCTTGTTCTACTCTTAGCTGAATAACTATCCCCAATTAAGAGTCATTACACAGAAATGTATACCAAAACTCCCCTATCATTATTTGCCTATAAAACAAAGGATCAACTAGTATTTAATAATTCATCAAATTTGCACAGGTTGAAGAACACAGAATCCTTCTAATAAATACACATAGAAATATGAATGTTGGTGAATGATTTTCTTTTCCTCAGTATGACACAATAATTGAGATCACATCCATTTTCTGTAACTGCATGGCTGATAGACCATAATTGAGATCACATCCATTTTCTGTAACTACATGGCTGATAGACCATAAATTGAGATCACATCCATTTTCTGTAACTGCATGGCTGATAGACCAATAATTGAGATCATATCCATTTTCTGTAACTGCATGGCTGATAGACCAATAATTGAGATCATATCCATTTTCTGTAACTGCATGGCTGATAGACCATATCCATTTTCTGTAACTGCACGGCTGATAGACCAATAATTGAGATCATATCCATTTTCTGTAACTGCATGGCTGATAGACCATATCCATTTTCTGTAACTGCATGGCTGATAGACCAATAATTGAGATCATATCCATTTTCTGTAACTGCATGGCTGATAGACCATATCCATTTTCTGTAATTGCATGGCTGATAGACCAATAATTGAGATCATATCCATTTTCTGTAACTGCATGACTGATAGACCAATAATTGAGATCATATCCATTTTCTGTAACTGCATGGCTGATAGACCATATCCATTTTCTGTAACTGCATGGCTGATAGACCAATAATTGAGATCATATCCATTTTCTGTAACTGCATGGCTGATAGACCATATCCATTTTCTGTAACTGCATGACTGATAGACCATAAATTGCTAAAGATTTCCAAAGTTCTTGTATAGTTTTTATTGACTTTCTTTTAAAGTAATGCTATTGTGATTGTTAAAAATGTATAATAATTTTTCTGTTTCCATATTTAATGTGACAGAATTAGCAACCATGTCATTTTACTTTGTTCATAGCACTACAATACACCGAGGTAAAAAGTGACAGCCTATTGATGACATCATAATGTAATTATTATGTCATTTCAAAGTGACATCATACTGATGACATCATAATGTAATGATAATGTCATTTCAAAGTGACATCATACTGATGATATCATAATGTAATGATCATGTCATTTCAAAGTGACATCATATTGATGACATCATAATCTAATCATGTCATTTCAAAGTGACATCATACAGGTGTATAATTGCATTCATAATGTAATTATGATGTCATTCCAAAGTGACATCATATTGATGACATCATAATGTAATAATCATGTCATTTCAAAGTGACATAAAACAGACATCAAATGAATTTACAAGGGAAGCAAAACCACTAAGAATTTGGTAGGGTTATACAGTGTTATGCTTGTTCATATAACTGTCAGTCCAAATGTTTGGTTAAAGTGTTGGTGGGGAATTCATGCTCCATAACAATATTCTGATTTCTATAATATGTCTACAGTGAAGAAACAGGGTACGCAACCTTCCACTCACCCTGACAATCATTGGTGAGCCAATTGGAGTGCCTGCCACTGTGGAACCATCCTCATCGGAGTCTTCTGCGTGTATATCAGCGAATCTGTCCAGCAGATCACCCCCAAGCTTGGAAATTTCAACGTGAAGTTTTCCTGCCACCTATTAAAATATTTTTGAAAATACAGTGGGAAAATTTTTCATTCTGAAAATACTGGTAAAAGCACTGCTGTTTTTATTACAACAGGAAACATCATTAGTTGAATAAGTAAGGGCAGACATGAGTACAAAGCCATTTTTGAATTTATTCTCTGTTCTTATTTCAATTTTCTCAGAACAAAAAAAAAAAACACAAATATAATGATTTCTTACCTATCCTCTATTCCATATTTTTTAAAAAATTATAGTGATTGTGTGTATAAGTCAAATAAAGAATTAATGGTGCAGTACAACTCTCCTAGAGTATGGATTATTTCAAAAGATTTTTTTTTAACATGAAAACTTTTTTCCTACAATAAAGAAAGAAAAGAATACTTAGAAGTTCAAACAAACAAGCAAGAACTGATAATTGTATGAATTATAGAACAGATTAAGCTCAACTTGATGGCTGATAATGGGTACATGGTGATCAAGACATTCCAGATACAGTACTGATAATAGGTACATGGTGATCAAGACATTCCAGATACAGTACTGATAATGGGTAGATGGTGATCAAGACATTCCAGATACAGTACTGATAATAGGTACTTGGTGATCAAGACATTCCATATACAGTACACATTTTTCAAGTTACGAAATTACCTGCTTATTTACTGAACATAAAGGGCAGAGAATTGGAATTAAGTTCAAGACAGACTTACCTCCTGATTCTAAAAACAAGTTTGCCAGTTGTAGAACAGATTCTCCTTACTTTCTGAAATTATGGGGAGACAATCTTGGTGTATTTCAGAACTTACTTACCTCCCCTTGCTGGCTGATTCTTGTCACATCGTGGTTAAGCTTAACATGGTGCATAAAAAACTAAAAAAATACATTAGGCAGTTGCAAAATACTCCTAATTCTCTTACTGTTAAGAGGAAATACTATTGGTGCGATATTGTGACTTACCTCCCCTTGCTGGCTGATTATGGGCACGTGGTAGTCAAGTTTGACATCATAGAAGAGACAATCCAAGAACACATTTGCCACTCCAATTAAATTATGGTTTTCTTGAGATTCATAAAATGGGTCACCCTTCTGTAGTGTGCCATCATCCTATAAGAACAATATAAAATGGATCAGCCCTTTGTAGTGGGCCATTATCCTCCCTTTGTAGTGGGCCATTATCCTATAAGAACAATATAAAATGGGTCACCTCTCTGTAGTGGGCCATGATCCTATAGGAACAATATAAATGGGTCACCCCTCAGTAGCGGGCCATCATCATAAAAGATTATAAAATGGGTCTTCCCTCTCTAACGGGCAATCATCCTATAAGAACAACATAAAATGGGTCACCCCTCTGTAGTAGGCCATCATCCTATAAGAACACTATAAAATGGGTCACCCTTCTGTAGTGGGCCATCATCCTATAAGAACACTATAAAATGGGTCACCCCTCTGTAATGGCCCATCATCCTATAAGAACAATATAAAATGGGTCATCCCTCTGTAGTGGGCCATCATTCTATAAGAACAATATAAAATGGGTCATCCCTCTGTAGTGGGCCATCATTCTATAAGAACAATATAAAATGACCCAAATTCCACTTATATCGTGCTTCTTCTTGTTCCATATGCTCTATACAAGTTAATACCTGTACTTGCAATTTCATGCTTAAAATTACTCTGAATTTCTCATTCCATGACTTTCTTGGTATAAACCAAATGCTATGAGAAACAAAATCTACATAAAGCTAACAGATCAGAACTATATTATAACAAGAAAAGTCATTATGTAAGTCAGATTCTTAATGACTTTGAATCAGTAGGCATTTATAGTTAATTGAAACTAATTTAATAATTTTTATTTTATCTAAATGAGCCTGAAAAACTGAAAGCGCTGACTGGAATAAATTACCAAATCCCAACAAGATCTGTCAGTAAGCGTGTGCTGATGGAATACCCTGCTCTACAAGTAATAATCTGACAAAACCTATAATCGTATATGACATAAATTCTTATCATGATACAAAATGAATTCCAAGTTTCATGAAGGTATTTCAAAATGATTCAGAAGATATTAACTTTCAAGAGTGTGACGGTGTAATAAACACACATTTTTGTTTTCTAAATGGAGAATACTCTTAAAATGCTGATCTGATAGATCCCATTCTTTTGTAATTTGACGAAACACATTGTCTAGTCATGATACAAGAGCATACCAAGTTTCAATATGACACCTCGAGCATACCAAGTTTCAATATGACACCTCCAATGGTTAAGTAAAATAGGAAGACTTTGTGTATATACAGTTTTCAAACATGGGAAGATAACTCTAAAAGTACTAATCTGACAAAAGCCAAATCTTACATGGGACATAAAGTCTTGTCACAATACCAATGCATACCAAGCTTACAATGAAGATGTATCAAACAGTTCAGGAGACATTAACCAGAGAAGAATGTGACTGTAAGATAGATAGAAGGACACAATTTGTAATAACAAAAAGAACAGAGCCTGCATCTTGAACCCAAAATCAAAGCATTACTATATAATACATGTGACATTGATCCCAAGGTCAAAAGGCTGAGCAAGCATTTTGCAAAATGAATTGTTCAAGCTTTATAATAATTCATCCAAAGTATGAAGAACATATATCAAGGGTTTTAGGAAATATCAGCAAATGAAGCAAAAGTACCGCAAACAGCATATTATAAATCCACCCTGATTATTGACCAACAGGTCTCAATGACCTTAACCTTCTGAACTAAACTTACTGTGCAGAAACCCTTATTTTCTTATAAGATTCACCATGACTGTGACCTCTACTCTTTAGACCCCAAATCTATATAGGTTTCTTTATTATCCTAAGTGCAAGTCACCTGCAAAGTTTGGTCAAGGAACATACACTAGAACAAAGTTACTATACAAATGAGTTTTTCTTTAAGCCACAATGACCCTGACCTTTGACCTTTTAACAAAATATTAATGGTCTTCTTCCATATCTTGGCAGGTGTATAAAAACCTTATCCAAAACCTTAATGTAAACATTCTATGACTGTGAACCTTAGTCCAATGTCATAGGGAGAGCAAGAGTGTAAAATGAATTGAGTAAGCTTCGTTTTATTGATTGATACCAAGTATGATGAAAATCCATCATGTTGTTTAGTAAATATTTGCAAATAAAAACACTTTAACTAAACCTTAAAGCAAATTTTCAATAACTGGGACCTTTATCCCGAGGTAAAAGGTATGAAAAAGCATATTGTAGAAAGAACTGTCTAGCTTCTTTATGCCAAGTATGATGAGAATCTATCGAAGGATTTAGAAAATATTATGCAATTTAAAAACTTTAACTACAACCTTAACAAACTGCTGACGATGACAACGACACTTTTTGCCACTGCCAGCAGCAGGAAAGTTACTGCTATGTCTCACACCCCACGAATGTGGGTTCAACACAAATGGGGTTAAATCTCAAAATACTGACCAGACAGAATCCATCTGTTACTGGGCACAAGGTCCAGTCATGATACAAAAGCGTACCAACATTCATGAATATATCACGAGAGGTGCAGGAGATATTAAGTAAAGTGTGATGGACAGATGGATGGACAGACAATCTGACTCCAAAATATACATGTATATTCAAAAAAGCCATATTACACTATAAGCACTGACTGCCCATGGCACTACAAGCAGCAACACTTCTAACATTTATTGCAAAAAATCTCATTTGAATAGATATATTTGAAAAAAGAGGATGATATAGATTAGCTGCTAATGTTAGTAAGGAGACAAAGAATAATGTCTCACTACCTGAATATAAATTGTTGTAATATTACATGCCTGTCATAAAAACAAAATTACCTGCCTTCATGCACAAATTTTAATCAGCATAACAACGATATAACCCGAATTAATCATCCAGTATATCATGATGAAATGGACCTATCCAAAATGACTTGGAATGGAGAGATAACATACCCGAAGCAGGGTCACAATGCAATCTGACTAAAATCCAGACTGATTCCACCAAGCATCTAAGTGACACTCATCATCATTTTTGGGCTACATTATTTTCATGATACTATTCCATTCTATTTCAAATATTCCGGTTTCTTCCAAATTAAGATAGAAGGTCAGGTACCTCTACATCAAGCCCACAATGAAAGCATTGCTGTATAATGTGATCTCGACTCCAACTGTCTTGATTTCATAATGATTTATCCCATGTATGAATAAAATCCATAGAGTTTAGGAAATATAAACAAATGAAAAAAATGTAGCCAAAACATGAATGCAAATTTTCTATGACTGTGACCTTGAACAGAAGGCAGCATGTCACAAAATGAATTGTTTTAGCTTCTTAGCTTTAAAGGTCATAGTGGCGAGCAAGCATATCATAAAAGGAATTGTCTCCATGGCTCATAATGATATAACATTAATTTTCAATGACTGTGACCATAACCCAAAAGTAAAAGAGATGAGATTCATAATACATGATCCCAAGTATGAAGAAAATCCATTAGTGGGTTTAAGTAATATAAGGAAATTCAAAACTTTAACCAAAAATCTAACTGTTGATGATGATTAAAAACTTTAACCAAAACCCTAACTGTTGATGTTAATTAAAAACTTTAACTAAAACCGTAACTGTTGATGATGATTAAAAAGTTTAAGCAAAACCGTAACTGTTGATCATGATTAAAAACTTTAACCAAAACCCAAACTGTTGATGATTATGTCAGCAGAAAGACGACTGCTATGTCTCGCTTCCCACTAATGTGGGCTAGACAGCAAGAAAACTGCCAATAGCAATATGGCTGGATTGCAAAGACAGCCAATAGCAATATGGCTGGATTGCAAAGACCACCAATAGCAATATGGCTGGATTGGAAAGTCCACCAATAGCAATATTGCTGGATTACAAAGACTGCCAATAGGAATATGGCTGGATTGCAAAGACTGCCAATAGCAATATAACTGGATTGCAAAGACAGCCAATAACAATATGGCTGGATTGCAAAGACAGCCAATAGCAATATGGCTGGATTGCAAAGACAGCCAATAGCAATATGGTTGGATTGCAAAGACCACCAATAGCAATATGACTGGATTGCAAAGCCCACTAATAGCAATACAGATGAATTGCAAAGACTGCCAATAGCAATATGGCTGGATTGCAAAAATTAGTTTTGTCTAAATGGTGTATTACTCCTCTGATGTATCAACGTAACAAGGTACAGTACTCTGCAGGCAACTGCATCTAAGAAACTGTGCTAAAGGCAAAGATTAATACAGATCACTGGAATGTGAAATATTAGTCACAATGATCTGTTTGACTGAGATGTGCAATACTCATCATAATGCATCTTAATTCCAAGTGATATGACACTGCTGGAAATGGTGTTTGCTAAACTGAAGTAAATGTAGAGGTTAATGTACATCACTGGAGCATGGAATTCAGGTCATAGTGACCTAGTTTTGATTGATAGGTGTATACTTCTCATGATGCATCTACATTCCAAGTAACATAACCATGCAGGTAGCAATGTCTTAGAAGCTGAGCTAAATGCAAACGTTAACCAAAGTGTTAACACCATACACATGGACAGAGTCATCAATCAATCCAAAGGTCAGAATTGCTTTGCAATCAAGCCAATAATGGCAGCATATGTTCAAATCTCTATATGCAGTTCATGATTGAGGTTGTAGGCAAAGCTTCTGCAACCACTGATGACTATAGAAAATTTGAAAAATATGGTACCCATATAAGAAAAGGCAAAAAAGCTTAAAACTTTCTATTTACCTGTATATCTGTCTATCGAAAAAAGAGAATTGCAACAAACAAAGATTACTATTGATTTATAAAATGCAATAATAAGGTGAATCAAACAATTATGCATAAAACTAAAGATTGAACATTATCTAAAAATGCATGAATATGTACCATTCATGTCCTCTTATAAATCTAGTACAACTGCAAACATAGACATTGATCTGCCATCTCATAATGCTCTGGCATATAAGGGTCAATGTTATTTGTTCTACTGATTACTCATAAATTTATAAACCCAGATCTGCAGGTGCATTATGAGACAACAGATCTGGGTCTATGCAGCTTGCAGTTGGACCTGACTTATAGGTCAGTATATACAGTATTACATCATTACTCAAGATAACTTGTCCATCAGATTGCAACATGGAACTCTTTCCCTGATGATAGTGATCCCTTTCTTTGACCTCCTCAGGATAATGTGGCCCTTCACATGATGCAGGTATAAGCATGGATCCCATTACACTGATTTACATGTACAACATATACAGTTCTGTGTACAACATACGCCTTCCCTGTGAGCAGTGCGATGATTAAACATCGACTGCAGCATAGGCGAGGGCACTAAACAGTGAGGAAGACTCAAATTGTGATAAACAGAGAGTGTGGTGCTAGCAATTTTCATTGATACATAAGAAATATAATCTCCATTGACTTATACAAATATTCATCCAATGTAGTTTAATATTTATGGATATCAGAGATGAAAAAGTTAGTTTGTACTACTAAAAACAGTCAGCACATGGCAGTTACAGGCACTGGCATTAAAGTTGATTGACTCTCATGTCTGAATGAAAAAGTACATATCCCTTTTAGGACGATTACACTGTACAACTTAACTGAACCCAAAAAAATTAAATATAATTATCACTTGACAAGACTTCTTTAATTGGCATATATTTCATACAATGTTGCCACCAGTAGGCATTTCCCAACATTTGTATTGACTGATTCATCAGATATTGTGTAATTTATTGAGAAAACATTACAAAATATATGCATTCTTATTAAAATGTGCAAATTTTATTGTCTATTCCAAACTTTTACTCATTAACCACCGTTCTCAGTGATAAACAAGCAATACATCAAGACTTCACTTAATATTTTTTATCATGATTTTTTAATATCAAGCAAACAGGAGACAACATTTTGCACTTTCTGAAAGGAAAAATATGGGATGCACACTTGCCTCCATATTATAAGCCGTTCACAAAGTATCAGGGTGCACTAAAGCTAGGGATAGCTCATTAGGACAGTCTTGTGTACAACATACCTCATTAGGATAGTCTTGTGTACAACATACCTCATTAGGACAGTCTTGTGTACAACATACCTCATTAGAACTAAGTTTTGTCTACAACATGCATCATAGGACAGACCTGTGTACAACATACCTCATTAGGACAGTCTTGTGTACAACATACCTCATTAGGACAGTCTTGTGTACAACATACCCAATTAGGACAGTTTTGTACAACATAACTCATTAGGACAGTCTTGTGTACAACATACCTCATTAGGACAGTCTTGTGTACAACATACCTCATTAGAACAGTTGTGTACAACATACCTCATTAGGACAGTTTTGTGTACAACATACCTCATTAGAACTAAGTTTTGTGTACAACATGCATCATAGGACAGACCTGTGTACAACATACCTCATTAGGACAGTCTTGTGTACAACATACCTCATTAGGACAGTCTTGTGTACAACATACCTCATTAGGACAGTCTTGTGTACAACATACCTCATTAGGACAGTCTTGTGTACAACATACCTCATTAGGATAGTCTTGTGTACAACATACCTCATTAGGACAGTCTTGTGTACAACATACCTCATTAGGACAGTCTTGTGTACAACATACCTCATTAGGACAGTCTTGTGTACAACATACCTCATTAGGACAGTCTTGTGTACAACATACCTCATTAGGACAGTCTTGTGTACAACATACCTCATTAGGACAGTCTTGTGTACAACATACCTCATTAGGACAGTCTTGTGTACAACATACCTCATTAGGACAGTCTTGTGTACAACATACCTCATTAGGACAGTCTTGTGTACAACATACCTCATTAGGACAGTCTTGTGTACAACATACCTCATTAGGACAGTCTTGTGTACAACATACCTCATTAGGACAGTCTTGTGTACAACATACCTCATTAGGATAGTCTTGTGTACAACATACCTCATTAGGACAGTCTTGTGTACAACATACCTCATTAGGACAGTCTTGTGTACAACATACCTCATTAGGATAGTCTTGTGCACAACATACCTCATTATGATAGTCTTGTGTACAACATACCTCATTAGGACAGTCTTGTGTACAACATACCTCATTAGGACAGTCTTGTGTACAACATACCTCATTGAGACAGTCTTGTGTACAACATACCTCATTAGGACAGTCTTGTGTACAACATACCTCATTAGGACAGTCTTGTGTACAACATACCTCATTAGGACAGTCTTGTGTACAACATACCTCATTAGGACAGTCTTGTGTACAACATACCTCATTAGGATAGTCTTGTGCACAACATACCTCATTATGATAGTCTTGTGTACAACATACCTCATTAGGACAGTCTTGTGTACAACATACCTCATTAGGACAGTCTTGTGTACAACATACCCCATTAGAATAGTTTTGTGTACAACATACCTCATTAGGACAGTCTTGTGTACAACATACCTTACTAGGACAGTCTTGTGTACAACATACCTCATTAGGATAGTCTTGTGTACAACATACCTCATTAGGACAGTCTTGTGTACAACATACCCCATTAGAATAGTCTTGTGTACAACATACCTCATTAGGATAGTCTTGTGTACAACATACCTCATTAGGACAGTCTTGTGTACAACATACCTCATTAGAACAGTTGTGTACAACATACCTCATTAGAACTAAGTTTTGTGTACAACATGCATCATAGGACAGACCTGTGTACAACATACCTCATTAGGACAGTCTTGTGTACAACATACCTCATTAGGACAGTCTTGTGTACAACATACCCCATTAGGACAGTTTTGTACAACATAACTCATTAGGACAGTCTTGTGTACAACATACCTCATTGAGACAGTCTTGTGTACAACATACCTCATTGAGACAGTCTTGTGTACAACATACCTCATTAGGACAGTCTTGTGTACAACATACCTCATTAGGACAGTCTTGTGTACAACATACCTCATTAGGACAGTCTTGTGTACAACATACCTCATTAGGACAGTCTTGTGTACAACATACCTCATTAGGACAGTCTTGTGTACAACATACCTCATTAGGACAGACTTGTGTACAACATACCTCATTATGACAGTCTTGTGTACAACATACCTCATTAGGACAGACTTGTGTACAACATACCCCATTAGAATAGTTTTGTGTACAACATACCTCATTAGGATAGTCTTGTGTACAACATACCTCATTAGGACAGCCTTGTGTACAACATAACCCATTAGAATAGTTTTGTGAAAATACATACCTCATAGTGTGCTTTGAACAAACCTCAGTATAAAGTGACCTCACTTAGTACATAGTACGATTTTTTTGCCCCATGGTCAGCATTGTTATGTCTGGGGGCCCCAGGTGGCGGAGTGGTCTAAGGCGCTTGCCTTTACAGATCACTCACACATCTAACCTCTCTATGCACAAGTTCAAGTCTCAGCTCAACCAATGTGAGAAAGCTTGCCAGTAGCTTCCTGTGGGTTGATAGTTCTATCAGCGGTTTTCCTGGGATATTTCTCCACCACATATACTGGCCACCATGTATAGCCTATCATGTGCTGAAAAATGGCATTAAACCAAAAAAAAGCACACCAAACCATGTTATGAAAAGTGCACTGAACACTGCTCCTTCATCATAACTCTGTTCACGGGAACCATACAAGTGACCTGCACCATATGCAAGGGAACCTAATACTGAGGTATGTTCCAATAAGGCTGTGTCATAATAATAATGCATACAAAAACACATTAACCTATATTAACAATCAAGTAAAATATTTCAGGTAGCAAAACATAAGGTTTGCTTAGACTAGACTCGATTAGTACTTTCTGTCTTAATTGTGTATTCTTAGTAATAAAATTGTTGGTGTCCTCATGCTGGCACTTTTCAAAATGTTTAATCTAAATAACCCATGTCGAATAATTTTTTCCTCAAATGTAGCAGTAATTATTGAATTATTGTTGTAAAAATATTCATTATAATTTTCAGATCACTCTTTTATGCAAAAATTTACACATTTCCAGAATGAAATAAAAAAATTTGGGGGTTCATTTTAACAGCACTTTTAACACATCATTTGCTGTATCATGCCAGGGAAATGAGAGCCAAGTGCATTCCCCAAGGACACAATGAAGCAGCTGACTCTGGATGACCTGGGCGAGTACTGAACCTGTGACCAGTGGATTATGAGTGAAAAACAAATTACAAACAATAATTATGATTTTTAGAATTAAGTGTGTAAGAAAAAAACCGAGGGTAGGAAACATTATCGACAATAAAAACCATTATGGACAACATATATACACTAAAGGGTTGCAAACATTATCGGCAACACATACCGTATTTTGGTATGTATAACATGCACTGATGTATAATGCACACCCTGATTTTCCACCCACAATGAGGGGAAAAAATGTATAATGTGCATGTGATATAAAAAATACATTTTAAAATCTTGATAATTTCACTCTGTTTTGTAGTCCGACAACAGTTGTCCATTTTGGATAGTGCACTGATCATTATTTATTACAAGATGTTTGAATTCTTCACAATAAACCCAAAAAATTTTTTGCATGAAGTGAATGTGACATATGTAGGCAGCTATAGTGCCTTCATCCATCGTCAGATTGACCTGGAAAAAAATCTTTCTTTTTAAGTTCTTTTATATAATGCGCACCCCCGACTTAAAATAAGAAAATAGGTGAAAAAAGAGTGCGTTATACACAGATAAATATGGTATACACCATAGAGTTGGAAACATTATGGACACTATATATACACCAAAGGGGAGAAAACATTATGGACAATACATATACACCATAGAGTAGGAAACATTATGGACAACACATATATATCAAAAGGGTAGGAAACATTATGGACAATACAAATACACCAAAGGATAGGAACCATTATGGACAATAAAAATGATCCAAAAGGTAGAAAACATTATGGACAATACATATATACAACAAAAAAAGCAGTGGTGACCTCTAGTTGAAAGAGTACTAGGGGAGACAAAATAACAGCAATGCCAACCATTAGAGAGAGCAACCATGAAATTTGATACATTGTTATAAAATGCTTTTGTAATAAAAACTGATTCATGCAAAATGATTTATACATTGGAGTTTATACTTCTGTTTACCTAGGGTACAAATACTGAAAATTACTACCATTGGGAATTCATGCAGTCAGGTAAGACATATCATGGTCTTAAATCCAAACTATCATTTAGCAGTATGTATGTATGTCTGTATGTCTGTGTCTGTGTGTGTGTGTGTTTGTGTGTATGTATGTGTATATACACACAACTCACTCATTTTGGCATACATGGGTAACTTGCAAACCCATTTATGATACTGGGGAAGGGGGGAGAGGGGGTATGGACCCCATTTTTTCTTTTGGAAACTTTTTGAAAAATGGGACCATTTTTGCTGAACTTGAATAAAATAATAATGAAGACAATCATGTAACTCTGATATATAGCTCATATTATCATTGAAAATGGTGGTGAGTACCCAGACATTTGGAATTTGCAACATGAAATTCACAACTTTTGATAAGATGTCATATATTTTGTGACATTTTCTATTTTTTTTAAATTCTCAAAATACACTGTAAATAACAATATTCAAAAAAATATCGATCAATGACAATGGTAATGCCTATTGGTGGCAACATATTAAAAAATAAATACCAATTAAACAAGTCTTGTCTAGTAAAATTAGGGTTTCAGATTTATCTTTAATTTGGTTTCATTGTAATCTGTATTGAAACGTGAAAAAGTGTCAGTTGATCGTCACAGCGATGCCTATGAGAGTTTTCGTGAGAACCTAATTAAGTGACGACTGTGGTTTGATCTGACTTGCAGAAGTGCTTGTTGCATTGTTGCAGTCAATTAATAGTAGACCTGCTTTGTACTATCATGTTAATTAGATCTTTTGTATCAAATCAAGTAAAAGGTGTAGAATAAAACAAGTTAAAAGCCATGCAAATCCTACCTGCATAAGAGCAGGCAGGAATGGTCATTTGTCAAGTCATTTCAACTGACCAATCAAACACCGTTTTAAATATTACTATGTAAGTAACATAATTAAAGTATCTAACATTAGTCAGTGGTTTATCCTAGCAATTCCCAAATGTGATCAAGGACAACAAGAGGACCAAACAAAAAGTGTACTTGGTGCATGAAAAACTTAGTTTCATAGCAGGGGTTCATTATGGAAAAGCGAGATCCAAAGTTTTTAGTGAACTTAAAGTTCACGAATTGGCACTCAGACATTTGCGCAATGATAAGCAGAAATTTCGCGATTACTTGCAATGAAATCACAGCATCCATAATTTATTAATAAAACGAGAACAAAATTTGAGTTTTGATGTTGTTGCTTCTTAAACAAATTTCCATTTAAAAAAAAAAAAGAATCAACAATAACACTAGAATGTATCCACATTCACATTCAAAAAGGAGTGATGTAATACACAATGTTTTTGCTGGTACATATGTGATGTGGATTGAAACCTCTTGAGTAATGTTTTTCATGATCTTTCAAAGATTGGTTATCTTGAAGAAAAAAAGGGTAATTTATGCAGAAAAGCAAACAACTTTATTATAAAATGAGTATTCAACCATTAACCACCTCCATCCTTCTCTTCTTGCTGTCAATATCCTTTAATTTCCTTATTTTTCAGAGGTACCTCAGTGAATAGCGCCCTCACTTATGCCGCGGTCTATGTTTTTGGACTCCACTGTGCACGAGTTATCAAGTGAAAGGTGTATGTATCAATATATAACAGCACCTCAGCACAATAATGGCTACATGGTGACAATCCAAAAAAAAGTTCCAAAAATAAAAAAATTATGAATGGCACAAAAACATTAGAAAGATGAATTATTTTTAAAAAATGTAAACATGAAGAACTAAAAGATAAAATAATAAATACACAAAACTGCATACATTTTTTGTTCTGAGTCGGCGGAAAGAACGAGTTTGATATGGCATAGGGATATGTTGAGGCCTCGACGTATTCATAAGCCATATCAAACGAGTTCTTTTCCCCCCGACTCAGTGCAAAATCTGAATGCAGTTTTGTATTTATTACATACCTCCTTTTTTATGCTTTATAAATAATGTTAGTTTTACTGTATGAATGAAATTCAAAATGAACTGGGATTTATAAAAGTTTGATTCACTGCATCTAAAAATATCTACATGCGGACGTCAAAGAAGGCACCTAAGTAGTTCGAATCTGTGTGTGTGATACGGAAATACAGATTAAACAGCTGTATCAAAATCCAATTCAATGGGTATGTAATAAAAGATAAAGATGTTAAATTCTGTAAAATGTAAATAAGTAAAATACAAAGGTAAAAAATATAAAGTCTTTAAAATATATGGTCAAAAACTATTGCATAAGCTGCAATCACTGAAAAAGTCCAAGATTTCTTGGACGGAACCTCACCATAAAGTTCCTAAATCAGATTCACATAAAATCACAGCATGAAATTAATGAGAATGAACAAACCAGTACAGCACAAGATGCATGACTATATACAAATTTTCAACTATATTCATGCTAAAAGAAATATTAAAACACAGGGGAACAATCATTCTTGTTCACTGTATGCTCATGGAAGTAAACAGTACATGCTTACATTTTATACCTTAATTACCAGTGATGTTTCTGTACCCTCCTGAAGTTAACAACCATTTGATACCCTAATTAAGAGTGATGTTTCTGTACCCTCCAGAAGTTAATAACCATTTGATAACTTAAAGTACCAATTATATTTCTGTACCCTCCTGAAGTTATTACCTGTTTGATACCCTGATTACCAGTGATGTATCTGTACCCTCCTGAAGTTAATAACTAACCTTTTATTGTTGATCACAAAAGACTGGTCTAAAAGTTGCCCAAAATACCTATTAAATTCATTGCACATATTTCAGAGATTATCAAATGTGCTCGTCTCTACTTTTTTTTATTACACTGTAAATTCTTATGACTTCAAATACAACAAGAAAGGTTTTAATCACATCTGGTTTAAATTTGCAAGTAATCTGAAACACAAGATCAGATTCAGTTTTTCTTTTGAAAAAATTTCTTTACATTGTCCTTAGGGGCAAATTCTGTAAAGAGACACTGTATTGACAAGGGCATCTGTTACAGACTCCTTTCATTAAATGTACCTAAATTTCCTGATGCAGATATAATAAATTCTTCTGCAATCTATTTGCACAGTTTATTCATATATATTGTAAAACTTTGATAACTCAGAAATCAATCCCTCGAATACTCGACATTACTCCAAAAATATGCACAACCCCTATACAAAACATTCTCATGTCTGCAACCTCGGAGAACTCAAAACTACCAAAAACTTGAACTAAAAATGTGGTCTGACAGCACTTAAAGTTTTCAAAGTTTCATTGGATATAAAATCTTAAACTTAACTGCTCTATTTAAATTATTATGAATTCAAAGCTCTAGATAAGAATTTAATGAATCTGGTATTTTACTTCCTGGTTTAGAACTAATCGCATTTTTTTTCAAATCTGAAAGGGTATTTTGTGAACACCGCAAAACACAAACTTATGATAGCAGACTTAATGTAAATGATCAAAACGTTAATCATGCCTTTTAGAGTGCATAAAGCATCTCAGTAACAAAGACTAATTTGGGGTACATTCAATTATATGGCTGTATTTGAGTGTTATTACACCCATCAAGTACTATCATTTCAAAATGTCCATGAAACATCCAGAACTTGCTCCAACAGCATATTTTATACTAATCAAATGTGGCATTATAAACATAGACTGTGCTTAAAGAAGTAGCAATACACGAACCAAACTCAATTAACTCAATTATTGTGCTTTAACTCAATTTGCATAAAATACACAAAATATGCTGCTTTATATTCTAGAGCTAAGTCAATTCAATTCTTTTACATAGTCTAATTGGTAGCATTTTTATGTGTTAAATACGTAGAATTTGCATGAAAAAGTGAGTAATATTCTGTCGTTTTTTTTTTATTTTCATATTGAAGAAGCCAATTTTTGTGATTGAAACTTTTAAAGTGTATAATCTGAACATTTTTCTCTGAAACAAAGAACAGGCAAGACAGAAGAAAGGAAATAAAAAGCCATGCAAGAAGCGAACACAAACCGAATCAGAGTCATCATCATTCTCCTCTACCCGCATTGGAAGTCCCTGATTCTTCCGTTCCTCATACATGTCCCGCATGTCTATGATTTTGTTCTCCAACTTTTCCATGGACCAGATCTGACTGCCACGGCCCTTGCGACGTACCAAAATGGCTGGCTCACTCACAAATGCTCCTCTCTGTGAAGGAAAACTGACAGCTGTGAGCACACAGTAACTTGGTAAAGACTGCAGAAACTGAAAGCTGTAAAACCCTGTAGTGACATGGATTCAATACAAATATTTCCAGCATGAATCTGATTTGTCCCCCTATACAGCACATGGAAAGCAAGAAAGGTGTTAATGGCTGGTTTAACAAATGATGTAATAAAAGTGAGTCAATGATCAATGGTCTATACAAATTATCACTCGTCTGTGATGGTGGTTACAATTAGGATGCAGCACACTTGAATGACACAATCAGGATAAATATTGTATGAATTCATATTGAAATACAAATATAAATAATATATTGAAGAAGAGTGTTAATGGCTGGTTTAACAAATGATGTAATAAAAGTGAGTCAATGATCAATGGTCGATACAATATATCACATGTCTGTGATGGTGGTTACGATTAGGATGCAGCATACTTGAATAACACAATCAGGATAAATATTGTATGAATTCATATTGAAATATAAAATAATGTCTTCCTGGGTTCTTCCTCCACCAAATATACTAGCTGCCATGTATAGCCTGTCATGTGCTGAAAAATGGCGTTAAAACCCACAAAACCAAAACCATGAAATACAAATAGAAGACTATATATTATTTATGAGATATCAAGAAAGGTGTTAATGACTGGTTTAACAAATCATGTAATAAAAGTGAGTCATTCACAGACCTAATGTCTAATGCTGAGATTTCTCAACCATTTTCAAAACAGAGCCTAGGGTCTATGGAATTTGGAATTATTACATGTAAAAATGGCAAACTGTGAAATTTATATTTTTTTTTACACGCTCACCAAAATTTAAAAATAAAGATTCTTCAACTTTTAAATAATTCAAAAACCTATTTTTTTTTGACAGTTTGTATCTCTTGGTCCACTCATAGTAATTTCTCTCTAAAAGTCTGTGTAGTAAGAGACATGGAATTTTTAAAAAGTTCAAATTCAGAAATTTTTACACTAAAATTGGGAAAAAATTAGTTTTGTCATTTGGAATGTGGACGAATTTCAACCCCAAAACAGACCTAGAAAATTCCCTGAAATGCAATTCAAAAGATACACTCTAACATTTTCAACTTCCCATATACTTACAAGACTCAAAAATCTGCATTTTTAATTATACTTTATATTTGGATTTTTCAAACTCATTATAAGGATCTCCACTATATCACAGTTCGTGTTATATGGCAAGTATGGTCAACTGCCCAAAAAATTCAAGATATGAAGCATTCAAGGTATCAGTGGTAACTTCTCACAATCACAAGAAATTCCAAACTTACCCTTCTGTTTGGACTCAAATTGGAAGCTGGAATCTGCAGGGTGACATGGAATTCTGTCTTTTTTCCCATCTCTTGTGCCAGAAAATTGGCTTCTCTGACCAAAGCATTGGCTTTTACAACCTCCTCCCGGAGCTTGGCCAAACTCTGCTTAAATAATTTGTCCCTGAAAAAAATGATTGACTGAATGCTTATCTAGCAGCACACTAACACAATAAAGGTTATATGGTGTTGAGGCAATTGGAGTAAAGTGTCTTGACCAGAGACACTCCACAGTAGCCAACACAGCCTAGTCTGTGCAAGGTTGCAATTTGCGCCCTTCTGGTGGTGAGTCCAGTGTCCTAACCACTGAGCCAAATGAATATTTTGGTGTCACTCAATGTTATTGAATGCAGAAACTTCTCAACTTCATTGTTACAAAATAAAAGGCCCAAGTGAGCCTGAGATTGTTCACCTGATTGACATCTACCTTAAAGTCAAATGCCAGTTGGCCAAGAAATCTGGATGAGTGTGATGCATTCTGACAGGTTCCTCTATTATTTAGTAATGACACCCATACTGAATGACTGATCACGATAATTTGTGCAAACTTGAAAGACCTTATGCCAGGATGCTTTCTGTGAAATATGGTCAGATTCTTCTGACTGGTTTTCAAGAAGTTGTTCAAAGTTTCCTGTATTTTAAATAATGGCAAGCAAAGCTGAGAGCAGACTGGCATCAATTGGTCAACTTTAGCTGACCTGTTTTCATGAGGAAGTCATTCATGTTTTTTTTGTTCTATTTTTAGTAATAGTTGAACACATACCAACAACATTTTTTTTTCTTGGAAGGTCTTCATGCTAGAAATTTGTCACATTATCATCAGCATTTTTTGAAAAGAAGTAATTAAAAGGTTTTTCTATTATCAGTAATTTGGTCAAGTTCTGTTCAGTGGTTTTTGAGTAGAAGTTGTTTATATATTTTCTACTTTTATAAATGACAACCATATGTTATGGTGTATTAGCATCACTTGTAAAAATTTAAAAGGTCTTCATGCCAGGATGCTTCAGAGAAATTTTGGTTGATACTAGTTCAGTGGATTCTGAGAAGTTAAAAATAGTAAATGTTGACAGACAATGAATGATGGACAGACAACAGATAGACAAGACAGATGACGGACACTGGGTCCTACTAGAATGATGGACAGACAACTGATAGACAAGACAGATGACGGACACTGGGTCCTACTAGAATGATGGACAGACAGATAGACAAGACAGATGATGGACACTGGATCCTACTATAATGATGGACAGACAACAGATAGACAAGACAGATGATGGACACTGGGTCCTACTAGAATGATGGACAGACAACAGATAGACAAGACAGATGATGGACACTGGATCCTACTAGAATGATGGACAGACAACAGATAGACAAGACAGATGATGGACACTGGGTCCTACTAGAATGATGGACAGACAACAGATAGACAAGACAGATGATGGACACTGGGTCCTACTAGAATGATGGACAGACAACAGATAGACCAGACAGATGATGGACACTGGATCCTACTATAATGATGGACAGACAACAGATAGACAAGACAGATGATGGACACTGGGTCCTACTAGAATGATGGACAGACAACAGATAGACAAGACAGATGATGGACACTGGGTCCTACTAGAATGATGGACAGACAACAGATAGACAAGACAGATGACGGACACTGGATCCTACTATAAGTTCACTTGACTTTATGGCCAGGTTAGCTAATAAAATATTGGGACTATTGCTTGACTGCATGTAAATTGAATATAATTTGTTGCAACATATCATTTATACTAGTATACAAGTCAACCAACATATGAATTGACCCCCTTGTTCAATTTCAAGTATGAAACGATGTTGATTTATCTAAGACCCATTTATCAGTGAGGGTAAATGCTATGAAATCTGCCAGATAAAACTGGTTGTCAATAATCATATAACCTGATTTACAAGTCAAAGTTTCTTATAATATTTGGGATTTAATTCGGTAAGAAATAGAATTCTCAGAAACATTCTCATCATCAATCAGTAATTTCAATGGTGTTCAAAACTGCCATATTTTCTTAAAATTTGTAATAATTGTTTGGCTGACAAGTTGACCGTCTTTCTGTGTAATTCAAATTTTTCTGAAAAAAATCTTAGCTATAGCACACTTGCATGTGAAGAATATTCTAAAATTTAAATTTTCTTGATTAATTCACAAGTCATTACTGATCCCTAGAATTAAATGATTTACAACATGAAGAGTAACAACCAGGCTAGGGCCTGCATGTCAAGTCCTAACAACCACGCTAGGGCCTGCATGTCAAGCCCTAACAACCAGGCTAGGGCCTGCATGTCAACCCCTCAATTACTGGTAAATTAAAACCTTTCACCCATACCTTAATAAAAGTTGTGATACTGATGCCACATTTGAAAAGTGACTACTATGGCTAAAAGTGTATAACCAGTTGAAACTGGGTTATTTAAATTATGTCCACAGCAATCTAGCTACTGCCAATGCATATAACCAGTAAAAATTGGGTTATTTTAATCATGTCCACAGCATTCTAGCTACTGTCAATGCATATAACCAGTAAAAATTGGGTTGTTTTAATTATGTCCACAGCATTCTAGCTACTGTCAATGCATATAACCAGTAAAAACTAGGTTAGTTTAATTATGTCCACAGCATTCTAGCTATTGTCAATGCATATAACCAGTACAAACTGAGTTATTTTAATTATGTCCACAGCATTCTAGCTACTGTAAATGCATATGACCAGTAAAAACTGGGTTATTTTAATTATGTCCACAGCATTCTATCCACTGTCAATGCATATAACCAGTAAAAACTGGGTTATTTTAATTATGTCCACAGCATTCTAGCTATTGTCAATGCATATAACCAGTAAAAACTGGGTTATTTTAATTATGTCCACAGCATTCTAGCTACTGTCAATGCATATGACCAGTGGAAACTGGGTTATTTTAATTATGTCCACAACATTCTAGCTACTGTCAATGCATATAACCAGTACAAACTGGGTTATTTTAATTATGTCCACAGCATTCTAGCTACTGTCAATGCATATAACCAGTACAAACTGGGTTATTTTAATTATGTCCACAGCATTCTAGCTACTGTCAATGCATATGACCAGTAAAAATTGGATTATTTTAATTATGTCCACAGCATTCTAGATACCGTCAATGCATATAACCAGTACAAATTGGATAATTTTAATTATGTCCACAGCATTCTACCTACTGTCAATTCATTTAACCAGTAAAAACTGGGTTATTTTAATTATGTTCACAGCATTCTAGCTACTATCAATGCATATAACCAGTGAAAACTGGGTTATTTTAATCATGTCCACAGCATTCTAGCTACTGTCAATGCATATAACCAGTACAAATTGGGTTATTTTAATTATGTCCACAGCATTCTAGCTACTGTCAATGCATATGACCAATAGAACATGGGTAATTTTAATGATATCCACAGAATTCAAGCTACTGTCAATGCATATGACCAATAGAACATGGATAATTTTAATTATGTCCACAGCATTCTAGCTACTGTCAATGTATATAACCAGTAAAAATTGGGTTATTTTAATTATGTCCACAGCATTCTATCCACTGTCAATGCATATAACCAGAAAAAACTGGGTTATTTTAATTATGTCCACAGCATATGACCAACAGAACATGGGTAATTTTAATTATGTCCACAGCATTCTAGCCACTGTCAATGCATATAACCAGTAAAAATTGGGTTATTTTAATTATCCCCACAGCAATCTAGCTACTGTCAATGCATACGACCAATAGAACATTGGTAATTTTAATGATGTCCACAGCATTCAAGCTACTGTCAATGCATATGACCAATAGAACATGGGTAATTTTAATTATGTCCACAGCATTCTAGCTACTGTCAATGCATATGACCAGTAAAATTGGATTATTTTAATTATGTCCACAGCATTCTAGCTACTGTCAATGCATATAACCAGTAAAAGCTGGGTTATTTTAATTATGTCCACAGCATTCTAGCTACTGTCAATGCATATAACCAGTACAAACTGGGTTATTTTAATTATGTTCACAGCATTCTACCTACTGTCAATGCATTGCTATAGACAAATAGATGGATGAATAATTATTACTTATTACTGAAATTAGAATAAAGCAATTTGATACACTGAAAGTTGTGATTGTAGTGTCATGTATATACAAAAGAACATGTCTCAAGAAATGTCAAATACAAAGCTTACTTTATGAACATTAAAATATTTGAAATGACTCTGTTAAAGTACACATGAAAATTTCTGATTGTCTTCATGTCTTCATACCTCTCTTGTGCCCACTGTTGATATTTTTTTTGGATTCCACTCTGTGAGCTAGTCGGGGTGAGACGGTTCAAGTCAAGAGCTGGAAACGGTCCGGATGGTGTTCCTGGAGACATCAGCTGATTGCGTAACATCTGCATTTGTTGTTCATACATCTGACGCTGTTTCTCTAATGCCTCTGCAAGAAAATGATAATAATTATTGTAGAAACAGAACCACATATATAAAGATCACCGAGAAACACTATGTCTATCCTTTCAAAAAGCACAATGTATTAGACAAGGTGTTTACTCATAAACCACATGTATACAGATTCCCAAGAAACACACTGTCTATCCTTCACAAAGCACAATGAGTTAGACAAGGTATTTACTCATAAAACACATGTATAAAGATTCCCAAGAAACACACTGTCTATCCTTCAAAAAGCACAATGCATTAGACAAGGTTTTACTCATAAGCCACATGTATAAAGATTCCCAAGAAACACTATGTCTATCCTTCAAAAAGCACAATGAGTTAGACAAGGTGTTTTTACTCATAAAACACATGTATGAAGATTCCCAAGAAACACACTGTCTATCCTTCAAAAAGCACAATGAATTAGCAAGGTATTTACTCATAAGCATGAATCCCCTCAAGAACAGATGAATATTTGGAGTAAGCAATGATATACAGACTGTTATGGAGGATTGGTACTGAGGCAATAGGAGTTTAGTGCCTTGCAGAGATATACCCCATGACAGCCTATTCAGGTTGGATTGGACAGACTTCAAACCTGCTATGCATTGGTTTTGAGTTTAAACTGACAACTGCACCATGCTTGCACATTGAGGGAAATATTACTGCAAAATACCAACCATTAAGATGCATCAACATACAAAGTTTCATCAGCAGGTTAAAGATGCATCAACATACAAAGTTTCATCAGTGCAGAGTCAGAACCAATCTGATTACTTGTAGTCTACATGCAATAGGGTTAAAGATAAAACACTATGTAACAAAAAGATGACTGAAAATCACAACATCAGTTAAACACAAATGTGGCTATCCATGATATTAATATATGTGCTGAAATCCTAAAAACATTTGATTGACCTTGGAGGTCTGGATTTCACCAACAAAACTTAAAAGTCTAGACTAAACCTTAAGTATAGAATCCCGGGATTTGGTTGGCTGAAATTTATGTTTGATTTAAAATTGACTAATCAGATGTCCAAAGTATAGACTTAACTTTAAAACTTGTGTTGGTGAAATTGGGGCCAGGTCTTATTATTCATCCTGTGTTATACATCTCTCCCTCGTTATAACATAGTTGTCAGGGTCCACAATTGCTGACTGTGTTATACATTACTCCCTTAATCACTTGCACCCGGATAACTCACAAACCCACTTTTAACGAGGGGTCAGGCATGGATCCCATTTTTTTATACTAGAAAATACCCAAAAAATGTGATAAAAAGGAATTGTTTTGCTGTGAATCAACAATGACAAAATGCAGTGACATAATACACATTGTTTACAAGAACATGTGATGGTTGTTGAAACAGCTTTGAGTAAAGCTGTTAATGATCTTTTAGAGGTTCGGCATCTGGAAAAAAAAGGCAATTTATATAAAAGAATGAACAATTTCATTAGGAAAAAACTCTTTATTGACAATTATTCCCAATGCAATTATTAAGTGAATATTCAGCCATTAAACAACGCACCAAGCCCCCCCCCCCACCCCCACATACTGTTTGCAACATTCTTTTGTCCTAAAGCACAAAACTGTCAATTCAATATTGTATTCTTTTGTCCTAAAGCACAAAACTGTCACTTCAATATTGAATTCTCTTGTCCTAAAGCACAAAACTGTCAATTCAAGATTGTATTCTTTTGTCCTAAAGCACAAAACTGTCAATTAAAGATTGTATTCTTTTGTCCTAAAGCAAAAAACTGTCACTTAAAGATTGTATTCTTTTATCCTAAAGCACAAAACTGTCACTTAAAGATCGTATTCTTTTGTCCTAAAGCACAAAACTGTCATTTAAAGATTGTATTCTTTTGTCCTAAAGCACAAAACTGTCACTTAAAGATTGTATTATTTTGTCCTAAAGCACAAAACTTTCACTTAAAGATTGCATTCTTTTGTCCTAAAGCACAAAACTGTCAATTAAAGATTGTATTCTTTTGTCCTAAAGCAAAAAACTGTCAATTCAAGATTGTATTCTTTTGTCCTAAAGTACAAAACTGTCATTTAAAGATTGTTTTCTCTTGTACTAAAGCACAAAACTGTCATTTAAAGATTGTATTCTTTTGTCCTAAAGCACAAAACTGTCAATTCAATATTGTATTATTTTGTCCTAAAGCACAAAACTGTCACTTAATGACTAAATTCTCTTGTACTAAAGCACAAAACTGTCATTTAAAAATTATATTATTTTGTCCTAAAGGACAAAACTGTCAATTCAATATTGTATTCTTTTGTCCTAAAGCACAAAACTGTCATTTAAAGATTGTATTCTTTTGTCCTAAAGCACAAAACTGTCACTTAAAGATTGTATTATTTTGTCCTAAAGCACAAAACAGTCACTTAAAGATTGTATTCTTTTGTCCTAAAGTACAAAACTGTCAATTCAAGATTGTATTATTTTGTCCTAAAGCACAAAACTGTCAATTCAAGATTGTATTCTTTTGTCCTAAAGCACAAAACTGTCATTTAAAGATTGTTTTCTCTTGTACTAAAGCACAAAACTGTCATTTAAAGATTGTATTCTTTTGTCCTAAAGCACAAAACTGTCAATTCAATATTGTATTATTTTGTCCTAAAGCACAAAACTGTCATTTAAAGATTGTATTATTTTGTCCTAAAGCACAAAACTGTCATTTAAAGATTGTATTCTTTTGTCCTAAAGCGCAAAACTGTCATTTAAAGATTGTATTCTTTTGTCCTAAAGCACAAAACTGTCACTTAAAGATTGTATTCTTTTGTCCTAAAGCACAAAACTGTCATTTAAAGATTGCATTCTTTTGTCCTAAAGCACAAAACTGTCATTTAAAGATTGTATTCTTTTGTCCTAAAGCACAAAACTGTCACTTAAAGATTGCAGCATTCTTTTGTCCTAAAACACAAAACTTTCACTTAAAGATTGTATTCTTTTGTCCTAAGGCACAAAACTGTCAATTAAAGATTGTATTCTTTTCTCCTAAAGCACAAAACTGTCAATTCAAGATTGTATTCTTTTGTCCTAAAGCACAAAACTGTCATTTAAAGATTGTTTTCTCTTGTACTAAAGCACAAAACTGTCATTTAAAGATTGTATTCTTTTGTCCTAAAGCACAAAACTGTCAATTAAAGATTGTATTCTTTTGTCCTAAAGCACAAAACTGTCACTTAATGATTGTATTCTTTTGTCCTAAAGCACAAAACTGTCATTTAAAAATTGTATACTTTTGTCCTAAAGCGCAAAACTGTCATTTAAAGATTGTATTCTTTTGTCCTAAAGCACAAAACTGTCAATTCAATATTGTATTCTTTTGTCCTAAAGCACAAAACTGTCAATTCAAGATTGTATTCTTTTGTCCTAAAGCACAAAACTGTCAATTCAAGATTGTATTCTTTTGTCCTAAAGCACAAAACTGTCATTTAAAGATTGTTTTCTCTTGTACTAAAGCACAAAACTGTCATTTAAAGATTGTATTCTTTTGTCCTAAAGCACAAAACTGTCAATTCAATATTGTATTATTTTGTCCTAAAGCACAAAACTGTCACTTAATGATTGTATTCTTTTGTCCTAAAGCACAAAACTGTCATTTAAAAATTGTATTCTTTTGTCCTAAAGCGCAAAACTGTCATTTAAAGATTGTATTCTTTTGTCCTAAAGCACAAAACTGTCAATTCAATATTGTATTCTTTTGTCCTAAAGCACAAAACTATCATTTAAAGATTGTATTCTTTTGTCCTAAAGCACAAAACTGTCATTTAAAGATTGCATTCTTTTGTCCTAAACCACAAAACTGTCAATTAAAGATTGTATTCTTTTGTCCTAAAGCACAAAACTGTCAATTCAAGATTGTATTCTTTTGTCCTAAAGCACAAAACTGTCATTTAAAGATTGTTTTCTCTTGTACTAAAGCACAAAACTGTCATTTAAAGATTGTATTCTTTTGTCCTAAAGCACAAAACTGTCAATTCAATATTGTATTATTTTGTCCTAAAGCACAAAACTGTCACTTAATGATTGTATTCTCTTGTCCTAAAGCACAAAACTGTCATTTAAAAATTGTATTCTTTTGTCCTAAAGCGCAAAACTGTCATTTAAAGATTGTATTCTTTTGTCCTAAAGCACAAAACTGTCAATTCAATATTGTATTCTTTTGTCCTAAAGCACAAAACTGTCATTTAAAGATTGTATTCTTTTGTCCTAAAGCACAAAACTGTCATTTAAAGATTGCATTCTTTTGTCCTAAAGCACAAAACTGTCATTTAAAGATTGTATTCTTTTGTCCTAAAGCACAAAACTGTCACTTAAAGATTGTATTATTTTGTCCTAAAGCACAAAACTGTCACTTAAAGATTGTATTCTTTTGTCCTAAAGTACAAAACTGTCAATTCAAGATTGTATTCTTTTGTCCTAAAGCACAAAACTGTCAATTCAAGATTGTATTCTTTTGTCCTAAAGCACAAAACTGTCATTTAAAGATTGTTTTCTCCTGTACTAAAGCACAAAACTGTCATTTAAAGATTGTATTATTTTGTCCTAAAGCACAAAACTGTCAATTCAATATTGTATTATTTTGTCCTAAAGCACAAAACTGTCACTTAAAGATTGTATTCTTTTGTCCTAAAGCACAAAACTGTCATTTAAAGATTGTATTCTTTTGTCCTAAAGCGCAAAACTGTCATTTAAAGATTGTATTCTTTTGTCCTAAAGCACAAAACTGTCACTTAAAGATTGTATTCTTTTGTCCTAAAGCACAAAACTGTCATTTAAAGATTGCATTCTTTTGTCCTAAAGCACAAAACTGTCATTTAAAGATTGTATTCTTTTGTCCTAAAGCACAAAACTGTCACTTAAAGATTGCAGCATTCTTTTGTCCTAAAACACAAAACTTTCACTTAAAGATTGTATTCTTTTGTCCTAAGGCACAAAACTGTCAATTAAAGATTGTATTCTTTTGTCCTAAAGCACAAAACTGTCATTTAAAGATTGTTTTCTCTTCTACTAAAGCACAAAACTGTCATTTAAAGATTGTATTCTTTTGTCCTAAAGCACAAAACTGTCACTTAAAGATTGCAGCATTCTTTTGTCCTAAAACACAAAACTTTCACTTAAAGATTGTATTCTTTTCTCCTAAAGCACAAAACTGTCAATTCAAGATTGTATTCTTTTGTCCTAAAGCACAAAACTGTCATTTAAAGATTGTTTTCTCTTGTACTAAAGCACAAAACTGTCATTTAAAGATTGTATTCTTTTGTCCTAAAGCACAAAACTGTCAATTAAAGATTGTATTCTTTTGTCCTAAAGCACAAAACTGTCACTTAATGATTGTATTCTTTTGTCCTAAAGCACAAAACTGTCATTTAAAAATTGTATACTTTTGTCCTAAAGCGCAAAACTGTCATTTAAAGATTGTATTCTTTTGTCCTAAAGCACAAAACTGTCAATTCAATATTGTATTCTTTTGTCCTAAAGCACAAAACTGTCATTTAAAGATTGTATTCTTTTGTCCTAAAGCACAAAACTGTCATCTAAAGATTGTTTTCTTTTGTCCTAAAGCACAAAACTGTCACTTAAAGATTGTATTCTTTTGTCCTAAAGCACAAAACTGTCACTTAAAGATTGTATTCTTTTGTCCTAAAGCACAAAACTGTCAATTCAAGATTGTATTCTTTTGTCCTAAAGCACAAAACTGTCAATTCAAGATTGTATTCTTTTGTCCTAAAGCACAAAATTGTCAATTCAAGATTGTATTCTTTTGTCCTAAAGCACAAAACTGTCATTTAAAGATTGTTTTCTCTTGTACTAAAGCACAAAACTGTCATTTAAAGATTGTATTCTTTTGTCCTAAAGCACAAAACTGTCAATTCAATATTGTATTATTTTGTCCTAAAGCACAAAACTGTCACTTAATGATTGTATTCTTTTGTCCTAAAGCACAATACTGTCATTTAAAAATTGTATTCTTTTGTCCTAAAGCACAAAACTGTCAATTCAATATTGTATTATTTTGTCCTAAAGCACAAAACTGTCACTTAATGATTGTATTCTTTTGTCCTAAAGCACAAAACTGTCATTTAAAAATTGTATTCTTTTGTCCTAAAGCGCAAAACTGTCATTTAAAGATTGTATTCTTTTGTCCTAAAGCACAAAACTGTCAATTCAATATTGTATTCTTTTGTCCTAAAGCACAAAACTATCATTTAAAGATTGTATTCTTTTGTCCTAAAGCACAAAACTGTCATTTAAAGATTGCATTCTTTTGTCCTAAACCACAAAACTGTCAATTAAAGATTGTATTCTTTTGTCCTAAAGCACAAAACTGTCAATTCAAGATTGTATTCTTTTGTCCTAAAGCACAAAACTGTCATTTAAAGATTGTTTTCTCTTGTACTAAAGCACAAAACTGTCATTTAAAGATTGTATTCTTTTGTCCTAAAGCACAAAACTGTCAATTCAATATTGTATTATTTTGTCCTAAAGCACAAAACTGTCACTTAATGATTGTATTCTCTTGTCCTAAAGCACAAAACTGTCATTTAAAAATTGTATTCTTTTGTCCTAAAGCGCAAAACTGTCATTTAAAGATTGTATTCTTTTGTCCTAAAGCACAAAACTGTCAATTCAATATTGTATTCTTTTGTCCTAAAGCACAAAACTGTCATTTAAAGATTGTATTCTTTTGTCCTAAAGCACAAAACTGTCATTTAAAGATTGCATTCTTTTGTCCTAAAGCACAAAACTGTCATTTAAAGATTGTATTCTTTTGTCCTAAAGCACAAAACTGTCACTTAAAGATTGTATTATTTTGTCCTAAAGCACAAAACTGTCACTTAAAGATTGTATTCTTTTGTCCTAAAGTACAAAACTGTCAATTCAAGATTGTATTCTTTTGTCCTAAAGCACAAAACTGTCAATTCAAGATTGTATTCTTTTGTCCTAAAGCACAAAACTGTCATTTAAAGATTGTTTTCTCCTGTACTAAAGCACAAAACTGTCATTTAAAGATTGTATTATTTTGTCCTAAAGCACAAAACTGTCAATTCAATATTGTATTATTTTGTCCTAAAGCACAAAACTGTCACTTAAAGATTGTATTCTTTTGTCCTAAAGCACAAAACTGTCATTTAAAGATTGTATTCTTTTGTCCTAAAGCGCAAAACTGTCATTTAAAGATTGTATTCTTTTGTCCTAAAGCACAAAACTGTCACTTAAAGATTGTATTCTTTTGTCCTAAAGCACAAAACTGTCATTTAAAGATTGCATTCTTTTGTTCTAAAGCACAAAACTGTCATTTAAAGATTGTATTCTTTTGTCCTAAAGCACAAAACTGTCACTTAAAGATTGCAGCATTCTTTTGTCCTAAAACACAAAACTTTCACTTAAAGATTGTATTCTTTTGTCCTAAGGCACAAAACTGTCAATTAAAGATTGTATTCTTTTCTCCTAAAGCACAAAACTGTCAATTCAAGATTGTATTCTTTTGTCCTAAAGCACAAAACTGTCATTTAAAGATTGTTTTCTCTTGTACTAAAGCACAAAACTGTCATTTAAAGATTGTATTCTTTTGTCCTAAAGCACAAAACTGTCAATTAAAGATTGTATTCTTTTGTCCTAAAGCACAAAACTGTCACTTAATGATTGTATTCTTTTGTCCTAAAGCACAAAACTGTCATTTAAAAATTGTATACTTTTGTCCTAAAGCGCAAAACTGTCATTTAAAGATTGTATTCTTTTGTCCTAAAGCACAAAACTGTCAATTCAATATTGTATTCTTTTGTCCTAAAGCACAAAACTGTCATTTAAAGATTGTATTCTTTTGTCCTAAAGCACAAAACTGTCATCTAAAGATTGTTTTCTTTTGTCCTAAAGCACAAAACTGTCACTTAAAGATTGTATTCTTTTGTCCTAAAGCACAAAACTGTCACTTAAAGATTGTATTCTTTTGTCCTAAAGCACAAAACTGTCAATTCAAGATTGTATTCTTTTGTCCTAAAGCACAAAACTGTCAATTCAAGATTGTATTCTTTTGTCCTAAAGCACAAAATTGTCAATTCAAGATTGTATTCTTTTGTCCTAAAGCACAAAACTGTCATTTAAAGATTGTTTTCTCTTGTACTAAAGCACAAAACTGTCATTTAAAGATTGTATTCTTTTGTCCTAAAGCACAAAACTGTCAATTCAATATTGTATTATTTTGTCCTAAAGCACAAAAGTGTCACTTAATGATTGTATTCTTTTGTCCTAAAGCACAATACTGTCATTTAAAAATTGTATTCTTTTGTCCTAAAGCGCAAAACTGTCATTTAAAGATTGTATTCTTTTGTCCTAAAGCACAAAACTGTCAATTCAATATTGTATTCTTTTGTCCTAAAGCACAAAACTATCATTTAAAGATTGTATTCTTTTGTCCTAAAGCACAAAACTGTCATTTAAAGATTGCATTCTTTTTTCCTAAAGCACAAAACTGTCATTTAAAGATTGTATTCTTTTGTCATAAAGCACAAAACTGTCACTTAAAGATTGTATTATTTTGTCCTAAAGCACAAAACTGTCACTTAAAGATTGTATTCTTTTGTCCTAAAGTACAAAACTGTCAATTCAAGGTTGTATTCTTTTGTCCTAAAGCACAAAACTGTCAATTCAAGATTGTTTTCTCTTGTACTAAAGCACAAAACTGTCATTTAAAGATTGTATTCTTTGGTCCTAAAGCACAAAACTGTCAATTCAATATTGTATTATTTTGTCCTAAAGCACAAAACTGTCACTTAAACATTGTATTCTTTTGTCCTAAAGCACAAAACTGTCATTTAAAGATTGTATTCTTTTGTCCTAAAGCGCAAAACTGTCATTTAAAGATTGTATTTTTTTGTCCTAAAGCACAAAAATGTCACTTAAAGATTGTATTCTTTTGTCCTAAAGCACAAAACTGTCATTTAAAGATTGCATTCTTTTGTCCTAAAGCAGAAAACTGTCATTTAAAGATTGTATTCTTTTGTCCTAAAGCACAAAACTGTCACTTAAAGATTGGAGCATTCTTTTGTCCTAAAACACAAAACTTTCACTTAAAGATTGTATTCTTTTGTCCTAAGGCACAAAACTGTCAATTAAAGATTGTATTCTTTTCTCCTAAAGCACAAAACTGTCAATTCAAGATTGTATTCTTTTGTCCTAAAGCACAAAACTGTCATTTAAAGATTGTTTACTCTTGTACTAAAGCACAAAACTGTCATTTAAAGATTGTATTCTTTTGTCCTAAAGCACAAAACTGTCAATTAAAGATTGTATTCTTTTGTCCTAAAGCACAAAACTGTCACTTAATGATTGTATTCTTTTGTCCTAAAGCACAAAACTGTCATTTAAAAATTGTATACTTTTGTCCCAAAGCGCAAAACTGTCATTTAAAGATTGTATTCTTTTGTCCTAAAGCACAAAACTGTCAATTCAATATTGTATTCTTTTGTCCTAAAGCACAAAACTGTCATTTAAAGATTGTATTCTTTTGTCCTAAAGCACAAAACTGTCATTTAAAGATTGCATTCTTTTGTCCTAAAGCAGAAAACTGTCATTTAATGATTGTATTCTTTTGTCCTAAAGCACAAAACTGTCACTTAAAGATTGTATTATTTTGTCCTAAAGCACAAAACTGTCATTTAAAGATTGTTTTCTCTTGTACTAAAGCACAAAACTGTCATTTAAAGATTGCATTCTTTTGTCCTAAAGCACAAAACTGTCAATTCAATATTGTATTATTTTGTCCTAAAGCACAAAACTGTCACTTAATGATTGTATTCTCTTGTCCTAAAGCACAAAACTGTCATTTAAAAATTGTATTCTTTTGTCCTAAAGCGCAAAACTGTCATTTAAAGATTGTATTCTTTTGTCCTAAAGCACAAAAATGTCAATTCAATATTGTATTCTTTTGTCCTAAAGCACAAAACTGTCATTTAAAGATTGTATTCTTTTGTCCTAAAGCACAAAACTGTCATTTAAAGATTGCATTCTTTTGTCCTAAAGCACAAAACTGTCATTTAAAGATTGTATTCTTTTGTCCTAAAGCACAAAACTGTCATTTAAAGATTGTATTCTTTTGTCCTAAAGCACAAAACTGTCACTTAAAGATTGTATTCTTTTGTCCTAAAGTACAAAACTGTCAATTCAAGATTGTATTCTTTTGTCCTAAAGCACAAAACTGTCAATTCAAGATTGTATTCTTTTGTCCTAAAGCACAAAACTGTCATTTAAAGATTGTTTTCTCTTGTACTAAAGCACAAAACTGTCATTTAAAGATTGTATTCTTTTGTCCTAAAGCACAAAACTGTCACTTAATGATTGTATTCTTTTGTCCTAAAGCACAAAACTGTCATTTAAAAATTGTATACTTTTGTCCCAAAGCGCAAAACTGTCATTTAAAGATTGTATTCTTTTGTCCTAAAGCACAAAACTGTCAATTCAATATTGTATTCTTTTGTCCTAAAGCACAAAACTGTCATTTAAAGATTGTATTCTTTTGTCCTAAAGCACAAAACTGTCATTTAAAGATTGCATTCTTTTGTCCTAAAGCAGAAAACTGTCATTTAAAGATTGTATTCTTTTGTCCTAAAGCACAAAACTGTCACTTAAAGATTGTAGCATTCTTTTGTCCTAAAACACAAAACTTTCACTTAAAGATTGTATTCTTTTGTCCTAAGGCACAAAACTGTCAATTAAAGATTGTATTCTTTTCTCCTAAAGCACAAAACTGTCAATTCAAGATTGTATTCTTTTGTCCTAAGGCACAAAACTTTCACTTAAAGATTGTATTCTTTTGTCCTAAGGCACAAAACTGTCAATTAAAGATTGTATTCTTTTGTCCTAAAGTACAAAACTGTCAATTCAAGGTTGTATTCTTTTGTCCTAAAGCACAAAACTGTCACTTAAAGATTGTATTCTTTTGTCCTAAAGTACAAAACTGTCAATTCAAGATTGTATTCTTTTGTCCTAAAGCACAAAACTGTCAATTCAAGATTGTATTCTTTTGTCCTAAAGCACAAAACTGTCATTTAAAGATTGTTTTCTCTTGTACTAAAGCACAAAACTGTCATTTAAAGATTGTATTCTTTTGTCCTAAAGCACAAAACTGTCACTTAATGATTGTATTCTTTTGTCCTAAAGCACAAAACTGTCATTTAAAAATTGTATACTTTTGTCCCAAAGCGCAAAACTGTCATTTAAAGATTGTATTCTTTTGTCCTAAAGCACAAAACTGTCAATTCAATATTGTATTCTTTTGTCCTAAAGCACAAAACTGTCATTTAAAGATTGTATTCTTTTGTCCTAAAGCACAAAACTGTCATTTAAAGATTGCATTCTTTTGTCCTAAAGCACAAAACTGTCATTTAAAGATTGTATTCTTTTGTCCTAAAGCACAAAACTGTCACTTAAAGATTGTATTCTTTTGTCCTAAAGCACAAAACTGTCACTTAAAGATTGTATTCTTTTGTCCTAAAGCACAAAACTGTCAATTCAAGATTGTATTCTTTTGTCCTAAAGCACAAAACTGTCAATTCAAGATTGTATTCTTTTGTCCTAAAGCACAAAATTGTCAATTCAAGATTGTATTCTTTTGTCCTAAAGCACAAAACTGTCATTTAAAGATTGTATTCTCTTGTACTAAAGCACAAAACTGTCATTTAAAGATTGTATTCTTTTGTCCTAAAGCACAAAACTGTCAATTCAATATTGTATTATTTTGTCCTAAAGCACAAAACTGTCACTTAATGATTGTATTCTTTTGTCCTAAAGCACAATACTGTCATTTAAAAATTGTATTCTTTTGTCCTAAAGCACAAAACTGTCATTTAAAGATTGTATTCTTTTGTCCTAAAGCACAAAACTGTCAATTCAATATTGTATTCTTTTGTCCTAAAGCACAAAACTATCATTTAAAGATTGTATTCTTTTGTCCTAAAGCACAAAACTGTCATTTAAAGATTGCATTCTTTTTTCCTAAAGCACAAAACTGTCATTTAAAGATTGTATTCTTTTGTCATAAAGCACAAAACTGTCACTTAAAGATTGTATTATTTTGTCCTAAAGCACAAAACTGTCACTTAAAGATTGTATTCTTTTGTCCTAAAGTACAAAACTGTCAATTCAAGGTTGTATTCTTTTGTCCTAAAGCACAAAACTGTCAATTCAAGATTGTTTTCTCTTGTACTAAAGCACAAAACTGTCATTTAAAGATTGTATTCTTTTGTCCTAAAGCACAAAACTGTCAATTCAATATTGTATTATTCTGTCCTAAAGCACAAAACTGTCACTTAAACATTGTATTCTTTTGTCCTAAAGCACAAAACTGTCATTTAAAGATTGTATTCTTTTGTCCTAAAGCGCAAAACTGTCATTTAAAGATTGTATTTTTTTGTCCTAAAGCACAAAAATGTCACTTAAAGATTGTATTCTTTTGTCCTAAAGCACAAAACTGTCATTTAAAGATTGCATTCTTTTGTCCTAAAGCAGAAAACTGTCATTTAAAGATTGTATTCTTTTGTCCTAAAGCACAAAACTGTCACTTAAAGATTGTAGCATTCTTTTGTCCTAAAACACAAAACTTTCACTTAAAGATTGTATTCTTTTGTCCTAAGGCACAAAACTGTCAATTAAAGATTGTATTCTTTTCTCCTAAAGCACAAAACTGTCAATTCAAGATTGTATTCTTTTGTCCTAAAGCACAAAACTGTCATTTAAAGATTGTTTTCTCTTGTACTAAAGCAGAAAACTGTCATTTAAAGATTGTATTCTTTTGTCCTAAAGCACAAAACTGTCAATTAAAGATTGTATTCTTTTGTCCTAAAGCACAAAACTGTCACTTAATGATTGTATTCTTTGTCCTAAAGCACAAAACTGTCATTTAAAAATTGTATACTTTTGTCCTAAAGCGCAAAACTGTCATTTAAAGATTGTATTCTTTTGTCCTAAAGCACAAAACTGTCAATTCAATATTGTATTCTTTTGTCCTAAAGCACAAAACTGTCATTTAAAGATTGTATTCTTTTGTCCTAAAGCACAAAACTGTCATTTAAAGATTGCATTCTTTTGTCCTAAAGCAGAAAACTGTCATTTAAAGATTGTATTCTTTTGTCCTAAAGCACAAAACTGTCACTTAAAGATTGTATTATTTTGTCCTAAAGCACAAAACTGTCACTTAAAGATTGTATTCTTTTGTCCTAAAGCACAAAACTGTCAATTCGAGATTGTATTCTTTTGTCCTAAAGCACAAAACTGTCAATTCAAGATTGTATTCTTTTGTCCTAAAGCACAAAACTGTCAATTCAAGATTGTATTCTTTTGTCCTAAAGCACAAAACTGTCATTTAAAGATTGTTTTCTCTTGTACTAAAGCACAAAACTGTCATTTAAAGATTGTATTCTTTTGTCCTAAAGCACAAAACTGTCAATTCAATATTGTATTATTTTGTCCTAAAGCACAAAACTGTCACTTAATGATTGTATTCTTTTGTCCTAAAGCACAATACTGTCATTTAAAAATTGTATTCTTTTGTCCTAAAGCGCAAAACTGTCATTTAAAGATTGTATTCTTTTGTCCTAAAGCACAAAACTGTCAATTCAATATTGTATTCTTTTGTCCTAAAGCACAAAACTATCATTTAAAGATTGTATTCTTTTGTCCTAAAGCACAAAACTGTCATTTAAAGATTGCATTCTTTTGTCCTAAAGCACAAAACTGTCAATTAAAGATTGTATTCTTTTGTCCTAAAGCAAAAAAATGTCAATTCAAGATTGTATTCTTTTGTCCTAAAGCACAAAACTGTCATTTAAAGATTGTTTTCTCTTGTACTAAAGCACAAAACTGTCATTTAAAGATTGTATTCTTTTGTCCTAAAGCACAAAACTGTCAATTCAATATTGTATTATTTTGTCCTAAAGCACAAAACTGTCACTTAATGATTGTATTCTCTTGTCCTAAAGCACAAAACTGTCATTTAAAAATTGTATTCTTTTGTCCTAAAGCGCAAAACTGTCATTTAAAGATTGTATTCTTTTGTCCTAAAGCACAAAACTGTCAATTCAATATTGTATTCTTTTGTCCTAAAGCACAAAACTGTCATTTAAAGATTGTATTCTTTTGTCCTAAAGCACAAAACTGTCATTTAAAGATTGCATTCTTTTGTCCTAAAGCACAAAACTGTCATTTAAAGATTGTATTCTTTTGTCCTAAAGCACAAAACTGTCACTTAAAGATTGTATTATTTTGTCCTAAAGCACAAAACTGTCACTTAAAGATTGTATTCTTTTGTCCTAAAGTACAAAACTGTCAATTCAAGATTGTATTCTTTTGTCCTAAAGCACAAAACTGTCAATTCAAGATTGTATTCTTTTGTCCTAAAGCACAAAACTGTCATTTAAAGATTGTTTTCTCTTGTACTAAAGCACAAAACTGTCATTTAAAGATTGTATTCTTTTGTCCTAAAGCACAAAACTGTCAATTCAATATTGTATTATTTTGTCCTAAAGCACAAAACTGTCACTTAAAGATTGTATTCTTTTGTCCTAAAGCACAAAACTGTCATTTAAAGATTGTATTCTTTTGTCCTAAAGCGCAAAACTGTCATTTAAAGATTGTATTCTTTTGTCCTAAAGCACAAAACTGTCACTTAAAGATTGTATTCTTTTGTCCTAAAGCACAAAACTGTCATTTAAAGATTGCATTCTTTTGTCCTAAAGCAGAAAACTGTCATTTAAAGATTGTATTCTTTTGTCCTAAAGCACAAAACTGTCACTTAAAGATTGCAGCATTCTTTTGTCCTAAAACACAAAACTTTCACTTAAAGATTGTATTCTTTTGTCCTAAGGCACAAAACTGTCAATTAAAGATTGTATTCTTTTCTCCTAAAGCACAAAACTGTCAATTCAAGATTGTATTCTTTTGTCCTAAAGCACAAAACTGTCATTTAAAGATTGTTTTCTCTTGTACTAAAGCACAAAACTGTCATTTAAAGATTGTATTCTTTTGTCCTAAAGCACAAAACTGTCAATTAAAGATTGTATTCTTTTGTCCTAAAGCACAAAACTGTCACTTAATGATTGTATTCTTTTGTCCTAAAGCACAAAACTGTCATTTAAAAATTGTATACTTTTGTCCTAAAGCGCAAAACTGTCATTTAAAGATTGTATTCTTTTGTCCTAAAGCACAAAACTGTCAATTCAATATTGTATTCTTTTGTCCTAAAGCACAAAACTGTCATTTAAAGATTGTATTCTTTTGTCCTAAAGCACAAAACTGTCATTTAAAGATTGCATTCTTTTGTCCTAAAGCACAAAACTGTCATTTAAAGATTGTATTCTTTTGTCCTAAAGCACAAAACTGTCACTTAAAGATTGTATTATTTTGTCCTAAAGCACAAAACTGTCACTTAAAGATTGTATTCTTTTGTCCTAAAGCACAAAACTGTCAATTCAAGATTGTATTCTTTTGTCCTAAAGCACAAAACTGTCATTTAAAGATTGTTTTCTCTTGTACTAAAGCACAAAACTGTCATTTAAAGATTGTATTCTTTTGTCCTAAAGCACAAAACTGTCAATTCAATATTGTATTATTTTGTCCTAAAGCACAAAACTGTCACTTAATGATTGTATTCTTTTGTCCTAAAGCACAATACTGTCATTTAAAAATTGTATTCTTTTGTCCTAAAGCGCAAAACTGTCATTTAAAGATTGTATTCTTTTGTCCTAAAGCACAAAACTGTCAATTCAATATTGTATTCTTTTGTCCTAAAGCACAAAACTATCATTTAAAGATTGTATTCTTTTGTCCTAAAGCACAAAACTGTCATTTAAAGATTGCATTCTTTTTTCCTAAAGCACAAAACTGTCATTTAAAGATTGTATTCTTTTGTCATAAAGCACAAAACTGTCACTTAAAGATTGTATTATTTTGTCCTAAAGCACAAAACTGTCACTTAAAGATTGTATTCTTTTGTCCTAAAGTACAAAACTGTCAATTCAAGGTTGTATTCTTTTGTCCTAAAGCACAAAACTGTCAATTCAAGATTGTTTTCTCTTGTACTAAAGCACAAAACTGTCATTTAAAGATTGTATTCTTTTGTCCTAAAGCACAAAACTGTCAATTCAATATTGTATTATTTTGTCCTAAAGCACAAAACTGTCACTTAAACATTGTATTCTTTTGTCCTAAAGCACAAAACTGTCATTTAAAGATTGTATTCTTTTGTCCTAAAGCGCAAAACTGTCATTTAAAGATTGTATTTTTTTGTCCTAAAGCACAAAACTGTCACTTAAAGATTGTATTCTTTTGTCCTAAAGCAGAAAACTGTCATTTAAAGATTGCATTCTTTTGTCCTAAAGCACAAAACTGTCACTTAAAGATTGCAGCATTCTTTTGTCCTAAAGCACAAAACTTTCACTTAAAGATTGTATTCTTTTGTCCTAAAGCACAAAACTGTCAATTAAAGATTGTATTCTTTTGTCCTAAAGCACAAAACTGTCAATTCAAGATTGTATTCTTTTGTCCTAAAGCACAAAACTGTCATTTAAAGATTTTCTCTCGTACTAAAGCACAAAACTGTCATTTAAAGATTGTATTCTTTTGTCCTAAAGCACAAAACTGTCAATTTAATGTATTATTTTGTCCTAAAGCACAAAACTGTCACTTAAAGATTGTATTGTTTTGTCCTAAAGCACAAAACTGTCATTTAAAGATTGTATTCTTTTGTCCTAAAGCGCAAAACTCTCATTTAAAGATTGTATTCTTTTGTCGTAAAGCACAAAACTGTCACTTAAAGATTGTATTCTTTTGTCCTAAAGCACAAAACTGTCATTTAAAGATTGTATTCTTTTGTCCTAAAGCACAAAACTGTCACTTAAAGATTGCAGCATTCTTTTGTCCTAAAGCACAAAACTGTCAATTATTGATTATATTCTTCATCAAAGTCAAAGCTGTGATTACAGTCAGGGGGACATTTTATGTACCTCTGCCATCCTCCAATGATCAAAATATGCGGATTTGTGAAAATCTGGGGGACACTGTCAGTTTGAGGTGTGACAATGTCCATGGGCTTGCTCAAGGTGCAACACAGCAAAGGATATAAAAAAAAATAAACAAACTTTAAATCACATCTTTGAAAATCAATGGTAAATTCAATGACTGATTCATTAATTGATTGATTGGTATTCAATGGCACATCAACACATGGAAGGTTATATATAATGCAGAGTTAAAATGGAGTCAAGTGTCTTATCCACTGACACACCATATGGACAGGATCAAACCCACACCCTTCTGCATGCAGACCTGCTTACTCTGACAGATGTCTATCAGTAGCTTCAGTCGAACTCATAAATTTATCCACCTTGTCCATTATTTGCCATACTGGTATTACATCAACAACTTAAAGAAACTCACAAAAATGAATGTGGCTATTTCTAGCATCACTGATCCTCTAACCAGCTGACACTTCTTACCCCTCTTATATACTGAATTGGCTGATGCCAAGTCACTATATTTCATTCATACATTTATCTTAATTAAAACCATTTTGTTTGCTATTCAGAGTGATCATAAATCCTAGTGCTTTGTTTTATTTGTCAACAGTTCTTCACAAAATCAAATTCACAGGATTTACATGTAATGGCTTCATTCATAATCATACAAGTGCTTGAATTAAGTGCACTACAGCATTCTCAATGACTTCAGTGATAGAACTTTAGAGCCTGATAAATGAAAACCACCGACATGCAGTTCTTTTTGCAGAAAAATACTCTGACTGTAAAATCTATACCTTAATCTGCAGGCCGTATTTCTGTAAAATATTCCATAAAATTACAGTGAAATCATAGACATAAACTGCTCTATGCAAGCTAAACTGTAAGCCCCTACTTTAATTCAAATAATGACTAACTGTTTGACGTAACGATAAAGTCATGGATATGGGAAACATGTATCACTATTTAAGAACCAAGGAAGACAAAAAATACCCATGTTGTTTGCCATGCTACCCATTATTAGATCAAGTTAAACACCCACTCATCTGCCAGCTGTGCTGACCCTGATCTGCCATCATGTAGGGGACCTGAAGGTCAGGGTTTACTATGTTCTTCTTATTTGAAGCCAACAGTGTCGACTCTAATCTATCATCACATTGTGGACTAACAGGTCAGGGTCCACCATGTTTGTTCTACTTTATATTTGAAGCCAACAGTATGAACTCTAATCTACCACAACACAGTGGATCACCACAGATTTACCATACACATGCCTAAACTTTCAAAGTGCACCAGAATTTTCAGAAACTAATCCGCAAGCCTGTTTTCTTGTTTTTTAATATCAGTTTTCTAAGCAATTTTGAAAGATTGATAACCAATTATCCTAGAAATGTCTGTTTCAGATACTGATCCAGCACATAAATTGCCTGTCAATCACACAATTTTCAAGAGAAATATTTTGCCATTGTTTGTGTAGAGAGGGCCTTGTTAGTTCCATAAAACCAAACTGATTTCAACAGCTTGCAGTTAATGCTTGAATATAGCATTCCATTATTGACTAAAAGAATTATTATAGTAATATGTTTTAACAGAAATGTTACAAAATTGCATAATTTGCTATTTAATTTGTGAATCAATTCGCAGTCACATTTTGTTGGCATAACTAAAACTGAAAGTTTCATGATGGAACATCTAAGAGGTTTTCTATTGGGCTCGTTTATAAAAGAAGGAGTGGTTCATTTTGCTTGAAATGCTAACTTTCTCTGTTTTTAACTGTAACTATTTTTTTTTAACTTGAAAAAAAGGGACTATCTCGCCCCCCCCCCCCCCTTTCCAATCTGCCACTGTGTTACTGACAGGATATTTGCTTGCTCCAGGTGAAGAACGGATATATTTCATCAAGTCGGTGAAAATACTTCAGATTTTTACCCATGAGATGAAATATATCCATAATTCACTCGGAGCAAGCAAATGTTCCATTTTTTTAATACTCAAACATATTGGCTAGCAATATGTATACCAGATCGATGTAGCAGATTTCTTATTTTCGTTTAATTTTTTAATTTGCATCGCACACGATAATGTCAGCGACTTACCGTTCTGCTGTGTTTTGTGTATATTCACACAGAAAATATCAGTAGTGACATATTTCTCCTTCCCAATTCAAGGCAAAAAAGCATATTAAAAATATAAAAAAAGTTGAAGAAAAAAGTATATGCACATTGTGGGATTTGAACTTGGCTCATCTGCATGTAAGGCAGCTATACTTGCCACTACACCACGTAGGCATCTAAAAATAACTCCGATTTCTTGGTCATAATGTTATCGATGTTATTGACAGGACAGTGAGAAAATATTTCTGGCATTCTACTCCAGTGAATTATCAAAGTTATTTATCTTGGAAAATCCAGTAATTCACTACCTAGCATAAATTAAACTGTATTATTGTGCAAGTTTACCACAGTGGGACAATAATGATTTTTATGTTGAAAACAGACTATAGTCTTATACCATGAGGTTGAATACAAATTCTCCTTATTGATCTGACCAGTGTTTTTTCTATGTTCTTAATAACTCCATCAGTTTATATTAAGGTTTGTAGCAATCCCTCCACTAAATGAAGCCCAAAAAAAGGGTTCAGTACCACATACTGTGCAGTGCCAAATATACTCGCATATAAAGTCGGATCCCAGTGCAAACTGCATAGATCCAGATCTGCTATTGCAGGTAATGCAAATCTGGGTCTATGCAGTTTGTAAGGAGTAATCAGTAGAACAAACAACATAGACCCTGATATGCTGGTGCATTATGCAAAGGCAGATCAGGGTCTATATTATTTGCAGTTAGACCTGCCTTATAAATGAGTAACTACGGTACTGACAGGCAATAGAATTTCCATAAGCTTTTTTATTTCATCCTAGTCTGAAAGTAACAATTCACTTGTCCTTTAAGAAATTGTTTGTTTAACATACAAATAACAAAATATTTTCAGATAGAGAATGATGCTACTTTAGCACACATTAAGTCTATTTCAAAATTATTCTTCAATCAGAAAAACATATTTGTAATAATTCCTGTTGATTGATGCCAAATTAGCTCAGCCGCATAGAGTCTGGAGTTTGAAATTGACTATTAGGTCCTCTCATCATATGATAATAATGATGACAAATGGATGCTTCTAAAAAGACACAAAGAACAATACAAAATGATATCTTATTACTTTGCAATTCTGTCAAGGTCAATCACAGACATCAATTAAATTACTGAATTGGAGATAAGACCCTGCAGAAAATAATAAATTAACATCAAGCCAGAAGTAAAAACTGTACAACTTCAATACTTTTACTGGTATATCTGGAAACAAAAATTTATGTGAACTTTCTTATTTATCAAGTTGTGTTTTTTTAACAGCATATCAACACATGAAAGGTTATATTATGATGTGGCAGTTGGAGGAGTGCCTTGCTCAGGGACACAACATGGCAGCTGAATCAGCCAGGAATTGGGCAGTATTCAAACTTGCACCCTTCTGGTGACTAGTCCTGTACAGTAGCCTCAATACCACCATGACTCACTCACATATGAAGACTTCAAAATAAAAGCATATTCCTCAAAAAGCATTTTTAAAAAGGCTGGTGAAGACAATGTTTCTAAAAATACTGAGTGAATTATAAAGTTTAGTTTACTGAATAAAAAGATTGTTATTTCAACCAAAGAAACTAAAATTTACCTTAATTTCTGCTAAAGAATCTATTGGCTGATAAAGTCCATCTATTTTCTTATACATGAATGAAAATAAAATTACACAAATGAATTTAGGATAAAACAGTTAACTTTCCTCTCCTGTGTTCTGGTCAGGATTTCTATGCTGCTCGTAAAATGTTAAACATTTAAAAAATAAATAATAATTGTCATACATACAATCCAGAATATGATTTTTCTTTAACAAATAAAAACATAAAACAAGATGGTTAGGGCCTACATGTCATGCCAAAGTCAAAGCATTGTGGACAATTTTTAACCAACACCATAACACACTTTAGAGGGGCGAGGGGTGTTATACAAAAAAGAAAGAAATGTTGGAAATATTCAAGGAATAAACTTAGTTGGAATTCATCTGGATTAAAAACAAATTCTTCTATTCATGACAAGAATACAGCCAATTTATGACAAGAACACAGCCAATATATGAATGATGTGATAAACATACAAGGAAGCTAACCATTGACAAAGATGGTACCATCCATCATCTATAGCCAAGTATTAGATATGCAAATTCATCACCATTGCAAAGAATGAAGCAGACAAGTTGATTGCCTATGATTTATTAATGTCTCTCTTAAACTGTCACACAGTACACATGTATTAAGAAGGTTACACATCTTCATCAACAGCATGAATTGGTTCGGTGTTTTATGGCACATAAATACTCTGAAGGTTATATTGTCCTGAATTAAGTCAAGTCAAGTGTCTTGCACAATGACACACCATGGTAGCAGATATGGGCTGATTCAATGGTGGGAATCAAACATGCACCCTTCTGGTCATGATTCCAATGCCCTGACCAATGAGCCTCTGTGGCTGAAGCTGTGCATTTGTGGCGAAACATCACTGTGTTTTGGCATATTCTCTACTTTTAATTGGGAACGAGGTGTGTCCCATTTTTTTCCAGAATGACACAATTTGAGACCACAGTGCAACATAAACAAAGTTTGCCTGACATACTGATACACATTACAATAATTGCAGAGACCCCTCCATTCATGAAGTTCCTCAATTTGACACTCAAACTCAAATACTGGTTCTGTTGTAAAAATACTTGTAGTAAAAATCTCATCATTATAACTACATTACTCAAACGAAACACTTTCTCCTCTACATAGAGGAAATATGGAGGTAAAAAAAAATGTATCACAAGTTTTAATCTTTTGAATGAAATTAAGTTACTCACTACCAATTCCAAAAATATGAGTTTGCATATTCACTTTAATAAGGAGTGCAAAAGAAGCTAAGGTCAAATCTAGCAGACAATTTCACATGAAAGAGCAATCATGATTCCCTCAATTTAATCAAGGTGGATTGCATGATCTTTTTTTTTTAATTCTAAAAGATACATACGAGGAGATGAACAATTCTTTTTCCAGAAAAAGGACTTCTTCAAGAAAAAGGACTTTTTTATTCAAAACATAAAGAAAATAGTGTTAGAATCTCTAAAACATTTCTTGATCACTTACAAAAGCAAGCAAGACCTATTGATCACTGTACTGACTGAAGTCAAAGCTTGCAGGAAAAGGGTCAGTTCTGTCAACGAACGTAAAGTCTTACCTAATAAAACTTAAATAGTAATGTTTTCTAGGACTGCCCTGGGCTTTGTTTTCACAGAGAGACTCCACATTTCATGGAATGCTTGTTTGAAAGATATTTTATGATGTGTGGCAAGGACTCCTATAATATATCTAACTGGGTAAAGTACCATATAAACTTGCTTGTAAGTCCAGTCCAACTGCAAACAACATAGACTGGGTGAAGTACCATATAAACTTGCTTGTAAGTCCATGCCAACTGCAAACAACATAGACTGGGTAAAGTACCATATAAACTTGCTTGTAAGTCCATGCCAACTGCAAACAACATAGACTGGGTAAAGTACCGTATAAACTTGTTTGCAAGTCCAGTCCAACTGCAAACAACATAGACTGGGTAAATTACCGTATAAACTTGTTTGCAAGTCCAGTCCAACTGCAAACAACATAGACTGGGTAAAGTACCGTATAAACTTGTTTGCAAGTCCAGTCCAACTACAAACAACATAGACTGGGTAAAGTACTGTATAAACTTGTTTGCAAGTCCAGTCCAACTGCAAACAACATAGACTGGGTAAAGTACCATATAAACTTGCTTGCAAGTCCAGTCCAACTGCAAACAACATAGACTGGGTAAAGTACTGTATAAACTTGCTTGTAAGTCCAGTCCAACTGCAAACAACATAGACTGGGTAAAGTACCGTATAAACTTGTTTGCAAGTCCAGTCCAACTGCAAACAACATAGAAACTGGTCTGTCATTGCATTATGCCAGGCACCTCAGGCTCTATGTTGTTTGTTATATTGATTACTCCTAACAAACTGAATACACCCAGATTTGTCGACACATTATGCGATGGCATATCTGAGTCTTGCAGTTTGCTGTTGGACTAGACTTATTAGTGAGTATATGCAATAGTGAAACCTACCATTGTCCTACTTTATGAGGAATACCACAACTCTGTTACATACTCAGCAGTGTAACAAAATACCATCTCTGATCATCAGCAGAACTCAAATAAATATAGAAAAGATAAAGTGATCATAAACGATTTGTTGTGTGCGAACATTTGTCAGAGCATGAAGGAAGAGTTAGAGCTCGCAGATTCAAAGTCTTTCCGAAGTACTCCGACAAACCTTTACACACAGCAAAACAATGTATTATTAGATTATAATTGTTACATAATCCATCACTTAGTACATAAATTATATACCAAATACCTATAATGAGGAGTCTTTTAACAAGAAATAGCATGTACTTAGCAGCACATATCATCCTGATGTTTTGAGTACAACAACAAAATGGCATGCATCAAGCCAGACAAAAAAGATCTGATAATTTAAGAATACATATAAAAGTGTCTACCATTCTGCCCACTTAATACCCCAAAACATCCAAACTATCGGAATGTGATCTAATTTGCAATCCAGACATTATGCGAGACCATCCTTAGGTAATTTCCTAATGGGTTTATCTGACAGAGTATCTACACTAAGCCAGATCTAGACCAGTTGACAGGATTTATGACGAAAGAGATTCCTTAGTTTTATATAGTTTGTTTCCCATAGCTGACGATTTATTAATGTAGTGATGAATCCTTTTTCTCCCTGAGGTAAATTAAGTACATTAGAGTTTTATGCTGAGGAAAATGTACTCCATGAAATAGAGAAACTTTATTAAATCTAATTAACCTATCCATGTGTTTACCTGTCTATCCACCCAAACTTGACCTTGGTGCATCTTTACAACTAATAAAAGGCTCAGAGATTGAAGCATATGATCTACATCACAGTGACCGATTTTAGCTGAGTCAGCCATCCATACAGTATTGTATAAATCTATGATACATATCATAAAAAAATACAAAATATAGGTTTTATTTGGTTTATATATCAGTCACAATACAATTAATTATGCAAAAAATAAATGCCATCAAATATGTAAGTGTTTAAAATGCAGCAGCTCAAAGCCCACCAAGATAAAAGCAGCTTTGGGTCTGATACAGCAGTACAGCTTTGGGTCTGATACAGCAGTACAGCTTTGGGCAAGGTACAACAGTATAGCCTTGGGTAATGTACAGCAGTACAGTTTTGGGCAAGGTACAGCTTTGGATCAGGTTCTGCTGTACTATATCCTAAAAATTCAAGTTGAACATAAAATATGAAATATTCATGTTCACTTTGACAACTGATTCAGACCTATAAAAAATAAAATCACACCCCACAATCAGAAAGATTTAATTTTCTTACAATAAAATCCCTATCCAACGGTCAGATTTATCACCTATCTAACATCCATTGACAATGTGGGAATAAGTAAGTACACAGGAATGGTCAAATTTATTATCTATCTAACATCCACTGACAACGTGGGAATAAGTACAGAGGAATGGTCAAATTTATCACCTATCTAACATCCACAGACAATGTGGGAATAAGTACAGAGGAATGGTCAAATTTATCACCTATCTAACATCCACTGACAACGTGGGAATAAGTACAGAGGAATGGTCAAATTTATCACTTATCTAACATCCACAGACAATGTGGGAATAAGTACACAGGAATGGCCAAATTTATCACATATCTAACTCCCACTGACAACGTGGGAATAAGCACAGAGGAGTGGTCAAATTTATCACCTATCTAACATCCATAGATAATGTGGGAATAAGTAAGTACACAAGAACATGCTTATAGTCAACTGCTGAAAGATCAAAAAAGGGGGACATACTATAATGTCTCAAAAGGCACCATATTTGAATCTGTTTTTTTTTTATATACACTGAAGCTGTAACATGGTTAGTTATAAAAATAAACTTCACAACTCAATCAAAACCCTTTTACAGGAAATGTACAGGTTCAAAGGTCATGATCATAATACTCAAGTTTTTATATTAATATGGCTAAAACCTTGGTTATATCTCAAATTAAACCATGTATTTTAATATGATTCATTTAAGATAATATTTCTATATATATTTTATTTGGATGCTGCTTAATGTCATCAGTGATAATTCAGAAAGAGGCTAACCTTTGAACTTTTACCAGTTAACTGTGTTACAAAAGTGGCAACTTGAAAGATGTATTTAACACCATTATCAACCAGCTGCTGGCTCAATTGTCCCCTACTTTTCAAGCTGAGCTGTCTACTTTTACAACACTGTAACATTTTTTTTAAATATCGTTGCATTTGACTCAGAACTATACTTTTAATTTTGAGCTAGCTACTAAGAAGAAGACTACATTATTACATAACTGTACATTTATACATCGTGTTAATTCGTTATTTTTTCAGAATTATTTATGCTGTTTTTACATCACATAATTTAATACATAAGGTGTTAATGGAACATGGGGTTGGGGCAGGGGTAGGTTTGGATTGGTACTAAAAAGCATAACAAGAGACCCAAGTAGGCCTGATATTGCTCACCTCATTTATATAACCTAACAGTTGACAATTTCACCTACCTTCAATATGAAGTGTGGTAAAATCTGATCTGAGCGACCTCTGCTATGAGCGACCACCTGTCATTTACCAGCACAATTGTCATACATGGATCAACTTTATTAAATAAATGCACTGTCAAGATTGACCAGCGACTATGATTTTTCGGCAAAATATCTGTTTTTACACTGCTATGAATGACTACATTGCAAACACAGATATAAGCAAAACTGACCTTTATTTAATCTTTTGTAACCATAATTGTTGAGTCGAGTCTGCATGTGGAGTGCAGATTGTTCCAAACCGAGATGCATACAGAAATGAAGGAAAAAGTTGAATCTGGTTACCAGTCCATTAGATTTAAGTTGTATGCCAAAGACCGTAAGACCAGACTTGTGTACTTGTCACAAGCTACCATTGTAGCGCCATAGTCATAAAAATCCATGTTACAATGAACCATTTTCCTACAAAGGATTAGCAATCACGAATGCACATAGTTGAGTGTACTTAGAAATTGTTCATTTCCATGAAAAAAATCAATGAGAGATTCTAACATTTTAGAACTGGTTGGCACATCTTCATTGGATTAAAGATGAAAATGCGTGCCTTTAGTGAAAACCCCATGCTGATATGACCATTCATTTTGGATGTCCAAAGCAGCACCATTCTGATTCAGGACCATGTAGACCATAGGATGAATGTGTGTGTACAGTTTCATGGCAATCCTCCACGTAGTTTAGGAGGAGCAGCGAAACAAACTTGTGCTAACGGATGGACGGATGACTGATCACAAATCATCTCATAAGTTCTTCTGGTCTATGGCCAGTACAGCAAAGAATTGTATGACCCTATAGTCAATAGTGTATGTGAAACTGACCTAAATGTAATACGTTACCAAGGTGTGATGGATAGATCAATGGATGGATGAATAAGGATAACACTTTATCTTCTTTACATGTTCATATTTTGGTTTGGTATAAAAACATAAAAATGGCATATATTTGCACTTTGTAATTTGACAATCATCCCAAAAGCATGTTCTAATAAAAACTTTGTAATTAATTAATATGTGCAAGTTAAAACTGAGAACAGTAGGGAAATTGCAGTTCCTTCTACAACTGCCATGACACTCATGCCTGCAAATTTTTTAATATTTTGCTTTAGAAGGATGTATGTGTTATCATTTAATGGCACCTGTGCACAATAATGCCAATACGGTGCCAATCAAAAGTAAAGTTCTAAAAATGTAAAAATGAAGAATTGCACAAAAAAACTTCAAGAAGATAAAGCCCTCCAATAAATATAAGCATAAAGTACAGTACAAGATTAGAGATCAAAATATACAAATTCTTTAAAATGTATATAAAATGAAATATCAGGTTGAAAATTATTTGTTTGTTGCTTGAGAAGGAATATGGTTTTTAAATACTGAGTTCCAAGTCAAATTGATTTTTCACTCCCAATGATAGCTCAGTTGGTAGAGCTTCAGATTTTTAATACAAAAGTTGTGGGTTTGATACCAACCCACAGCATCCTAGTTCAGCTGCTTCTATGTGCCCTTGGAAAACAAAATTAGCTCCCACTTCCTTTGCATTAAATTTTCCAATAATGTCTTAAAAGTACTTTTAATACCAACCTACCACAACAATCCCATTTCCTTGGCATGATATAGCCAATAATGTATTAAAAGGGCCATTAAATACCAACCTACAACAACATGCTCTCTGAATATTTGATGATTTACAGGCTGATATTTTTTAAAACTGAGTTGATTACAAATTGGTTTTGCTATAACCTTCTCAGTTGCAAATGTCACAGTATTCCTAAGCCCAGGCGGTTTGTCTTGAGAATTGGTTGGGAAAAAAAAGGGAAGGGGGGCTATTACTGAACAAGGTTTGGAGGCTTTCTTCAAGAGAAATTTGCCAAAATTTGGTAAAAATGGGGGATGTTCTTATCAGAGAATTATGGCAATTTAACCCATTTCATACTGAAGCCCAATCAGACAGGCAATTGTGTAGAACTGGAAAATTGTTCAATCAGTGGTGTATCAGCATGAGAGAAATGCAGAAATGCAGTGATATTGGTCAATCTGGCTTTACAGGACAAGTTTTTCAAAAATAATTTTTTTAAAGTTATATACTATTTTTAAAAGCATGAAATTTTCAGATGTAAAAAAATTCAGTGCAAAGTAAAGTTAAGTAATCTAAAAAACATACTTTACATGTTTTTTAAAACTTACTTTCAATGCAATTTATCTATCTGAAATATTTATTTGACCTCCCATATGTAAGTGTATGAAATGTGGGGAATTTTACGCCATTTAAAAAATCCATCAAGAATGTCAAAGGTTATTAATATTTTATCAAATTTAATCAGATGAAAATTGGAGAGCAAGCAGATCATTACTGGAAAGTCCTAAAAGCTTTCCATTTTGGTTCCGTATTTTTATTCCATAATAAATTCTAATGTAAAAATATCAGAGTTTTGTTGGGTTTATTTTGGTTCATTTTCAGGAATACAATAAAATTTCATAATATTATGCACATATATTTATATGTCAAAATTTAATTGTTTGAAAAATTTGAGTTCTTTCATATGATTTATAATTCATAAATGTGTAAAAGGTAAGTAGATCCATATTTGATTGGAAAGATCATGGGACATAATGTAACTGAAATTAGTCTTGAACACCCTTTTTTTGTTCCCAATAGTCATTCATGGATGAGAGACGTAAAACATCCATGCAAAAACAGAGGGTGGGTGCTCTTTTTCTGAGTAAAGATTTGTTTCTGTAACTAAATGTTGCCCAAGATCTTGATCCCATTTCAGATCAAAATAATGACAAGGTAAAGCTTCGTCTGGGTGTTAAATCACACTCCCTCCAACCTCAGTATATGGGCGAACTTACGAGCAGTAGAGTTCTCAGTTAGCTTGAAAACCATAGAAGTCTTCATCATCATCAATACCCGAGTAAAATAACCCAACTAGCTAGTTATCATCCACTCAGTTTATTTGATGTAGTCAAGATCACGATCCCCACTGCCTAAAATATCAATTTCCCCACATAATTGTCTATATTTTCATCAAAATCAGCATCCGCATCACTGCCATCACTTGTCGCTTCAGCATTGTTGGCCACTTTGATCTTCTCACATTAAAATTCAGTTTTGAAATAACATTTTTAACTAACCAGTTATCATCAGCTCTGTTCATTTCATTGCGTAAATATCACAATCCACACCGTAAAACGTCAATTTTCCCCACTAATTGTCTATATTTTCATAGAAATTGGCATCCACATCACAGCTATCACTTGCTGCTTCAGTGCTGTCCACCATGTTGATCTTCACACGTTAAAACTCATGTTTGAAATCAAATTTTCAAATAACCAGTAAGCATCAACTCAGTTCATTTTGATGAACTAGAGATAACAATCCCCACTGCCTAAAATGTCAATTTTCTACATGAATTGTCTATATTTTCAACTAATTAAGTATGCACATCGCTAACATCATTTGCCTCTTCAGTACTGACTGCCATTTTGATCTCCGCACATTAAAACTTAATTTTTTATTTCGATATTTTACCAGCTTTGTTTTTTTTTTATAACTCATGCTGTCACTGCATGAGTTAGTATTTCTGTACCTTCTACCTTTATTTCCTTCTTTTCAAAAAAGAGTACACGTAAAATAATGATGTATTACATGGTTAAATGCACACTTCCATGAAATGGTAGATGGAATGTAGTGAACATATGATTAGAATTGTATCCCATATGAAAAGGTAAAGTACGACTGGAATTGTATCCCATACTTAATGGGTTCAACAAACAACAGAAATCTGGATTGCTGTCTCATTTTTGGATCTTTTCATGCTAAAGAACCGAAAGATAAAATGGTTCCCTCAATAGAATAAAGGTTTACTATATATACCAGGGGTGCACAACTTAAACGTTTACATGGGCCAGAATCGACCTTGATTGGAACTCCAAAAGTTTTGTGTCTATAATAAAAGCGTAAATACACATGCATAAAGAAAAGGACATGGGCCGCAGGCCACACAAAATGTGTCAGCAACCCACCCGCCATATGTTGTGCACCCCTGGTATATACCAATGTATAACATAACGTCACAACAGATTAGAGGTTATACTGTTAATTTCTGTATGTTATGCACCCTGGCAGGGTTGCATCTAGAACTTGGTAATTGTGGGAACTTGCCCCCACTGAATCAGAAAAAAAGGGGGCCGACGTAGTGATAAGGGGGGCATCCCAGTATGGTGTGAAAAAAAAACTTCAACAGATTCAAACAATTCAATAGCAGGTATAATAAGTGTATTAAATTCATATCATGTGTTCTGTATATTACTGTATAACACTTAAAACTGAAATCAATCTTGTGTTTTCTAATAAGAATATTTTTTCTACACACTTACCATTAAAGGATCAAACCATGTAGGAATGCTACATGAAATTTTAAAATAACCTACATATATAAACTATATCTCGTGTAGAAGGTATCAATGAGTCATTTTCAAGAATTCTTTCCATTTTAATCTATTTTTATTTTTATGGGAGAAAGGGTAATTTGAAGTCTTGAGCCTTTTAAAAATGTCAATGATTTGTTTCCCCCACTAGTTTTAATGTGATTATCACGTTAAATGACTAAAAAGCAATACTGAGTAACAATATACATTTTACTTAGTATTTACATAAGAAACAAAAATGGTCCAGTATAATCTCCTAGATACAAAAACTGTTATGGAATAAAACATTTTAATTGAGCTGTTTACAGGGTGCTGCCATTTTCGGTCATTACACTACTAGTAAGGGGAACCTACTCTTTACATATTATAACCTGGGTTATTACAAGCCATATTTCTCATGAATATATTTAATTTTTAAAATAATAATGTGATAACAATTCCTGTGTTGTTATGGAATAAATCACTTTGAGTAGTTCTTAAACTCACTTTTACATGGCTTTGCTATTTCTGTGATTGCACTAAGAGTTCTGATAAGGGGAAACTACTCTTTACATAATATACCCCGGGTTTTTAAAAGCCAAATATTCTGGTGAATTCTTTTTTTTTCAAGCTAATAAGGTCATAACAATAAAAGAGCAATTTCAAAACAATTAAAAATATTCAGTAAATTGGTTGTATATACTAAATATTGGTGATAAATTGAGATTTCCAAAATTAACTAAACTGTTTTTACCTTCAATTCACCACCAAATCTTTGTGCAAGAAGTATATACAAATGCACAAATATCTCATGAATATTGCTGCTCACAAGGACGTAACACAAGACCACCCAAACGCAGGTTAAAATTATGTATCCAGGGAACAAAATGTTGAGTACAATTTAGAGTTATGTCCCTTTCCTATAGTGTCGCTAAACCATCAGCTGCAAATCATTTCACTCCTCTGTCCAATCTTATATCTTAAAAAAACCAGTGTCAGGTATTTCCTGCATGTCACATGATAGCTGTCATGCATGCAGTTTTAAGATTTTCACTTAGTATCAAATCCAGAAACGCCTGTTTGCGAGCTGGCAATTCAACATGACTGTCAAGGGTTAATGTCCTGAAATTAGTATTTCCAAGTGTGAAGGAATTTTCTTTGCCAGTTTTTACACACCAACTGCAGAGCATCTCATTGTTTTCATTTGTTTCCAGTCATGTTTGATTTTTTTCCACTCTGAACTGAAAAAGTATTTTTTTTTTCTTGACATTAGATGGACCCTCAGTTTCGGAGCTCCATCTTTAGACACATCATCACTAGCATTGTCTGATACATGATACCGGTAAGCCTGAGGATTTGGTTCACGCTGTCACTGTGCCTACTGACAGAAACATCTGCACTCTGACTGTTATTAGAACTATTACTCTTAAATTATGAAAAAGTGTCAGAGTTTTAACTGGTTTTGCCCAGCCAAACTAGCCCCAGCATCAAGCATGTGCTCTCCTGACCTTTCTTAGCAACCAATCAGAATTGAGCATGTGACACATGAGAAATATGTGACGTGGTTCACAAGTACACAAGGACAACATATCCGCTGAGAGTGACAACTGGGATTTTCACATAAATAAAAATAAGTTTAAAAAAGTGCATTCTTTGCGAAAAATGCGAATAATTCTTATTTTTTGCATGACTTTTCCCACATAGTCGAAAATTTTGTAGGAAATCTAAAATTTTGCGGGGATTTTCATGATTGCGTTTCCTAGATGCAACCCTGTACTAGTATATACGAATTTATAACATACATAAAAGTGAAAACCTGGCAGACCTGACCCAGGTCTGTCATCAAATAATGTCACAACAGATTAGAGGTTATACTGTTAATTTCAAAATAACATCATAGACCCTGGTACGCTGGTGCATTTTGGGATGGCAAATTTACATCAATGTCATGTACAATTAGGAACACATTATGCACAATAAAATATGATATATAAATCAATATACATTTCAAGCATATGACTCACCCTGTTTGTCATCTTCATACTGTTTCTCCATGGCCATGATGGCTTCAGATATAGGATCATTGCTGTATTCCTTCATCATCAGTTCCTGCTGGGCAAAGTCATAGTCAATTTTCTGCTCTGGCTCCATGGTCTTGGGACCTGAAACACACAACACAGTACTAGTCCGAGTTTGGTTACATATAAAGTAAAACCTCAATTATTTCAACCAAAAAGTTTCTGCAGAACAATATAGTAGATACAAAGTGGATTGACCAAGTTACTCTTCTGTTAGTGTAGGATGCAGCTGAGTGTAGTTCAGTGACATACTGGAATCATTCTGGCACTTGCTGCAATACAATCAGCAGGTGTAAAATTACACTCAACTTCACAGACACAGTAGAATTTACCCAGCCAATATGTAGATTAGCTTATTTAGTTAATTATATTCCATAAAGGACTCACAGCAGATGGAAACTTGAAGGTTTTAAATCAGTCTAACACCACATAGTGCAGTGTAGCTTAGACTTGACTCTACCTGTAACAAAATGGATTGACCAAGTTACACTTATTTTAGTGTAGGATGGGCTGAGTGTAATTCAGTGACATGTTAGTGTCATATTCTGGCATTGGCTGTATTACACTTACAAGGTGTAAATTACACTCAACTTCACAGGTACAGTGGAATTTACCTGACAAATATGTAGATTACCTTACTTGCTATATCTCCTAAAGGACTCACAGCAGATGGGAAACCCAAGGGTTTTAAATCAAAATCTAACTCCGTAGTATAGTGTAGCTTAGGCCTGACTCTACCTGTAACACCTGGATTATTACACATCAAAGCAGGGTGTAAATCAGTAGCAATTAAACAGTTATGAGTGGAAAATGGTCAATCATGTGCTCTCTGTAGCAACCTCTGATGATATAGCAATCCCTAACAATAAACTGTATCCTTGTGGGCTTAAAGTACAAGACTCTAGGGAATTTTCAGTCCATTAAAAATAAATAGATTTTCATGTAGTCATATAAAAATCTGGCATTCTGAATTGTGATTTTTCCCTCAAAAGTTACTGCATATCTATGAGCCATGCAACAACTCAAGTTGGCACTTCAAGTTCTACATGACACTATCAAATAGCAGGGGCTCCAAGTTACATTGATCACTGTCACTCCTGCAAATGTTACAAAGTGTTCTGTCTTGAGCTTAATATGACATCATGTCCAGAATATTAAGGGGTGGAGGTGAGAGAGAGAGAGAGGGGGGGGGGAGAGAGAGAGCATGCCAGAGATCTGCATTAGGTTGGTATGACCTGATACCTTCCTCTTGGAAAATACTGGCACATTTAGCATTCTATACCTTAAAGAATGAACTGAATTTGAAAACTAGTACACAAGCTACAATTTATTTAAATAGAAAGAAATGTGATGTTCTTGGAATTTTAACTACATCTGCTATTATGACAAAATAAAGGAATCATTGATTGACCCCAAATACCTTCCCAAAGCTGAAATCATTACTGTCAATTTGCCAACAGCTCTTTATTTACTTAATCCCAGGTCTCTCATCCACAAGGAATGTATTGAGAAATATCACAAAAGAGCTCCAATTTTCCCATGCAGAAAATAATACCAATGTCGACGCCAATAAAACAAATATCCTTCTATTAAAACAATTGGACCCACAGCATTTGCTTTTTTGTTAGTTTCTTGATCAATATTTCTGTCATACAGTTTGCCACTTGTAATCCCTAGTCAATATGTTTCCATCTATTGCAATCAATTGTCAATATGTTTCCATCTATTGCAATCAATTGTCAATATGTTTCCATCTATTGCAATCAAATGTCAATAATTAAAGAGAATCTGCGTGATGAACTATCATTGTTCTAATACTGATTTACTGATTACAATTTAATCGTGAGTAGCAGACTTCAGTAAATTTAGAACCCTTACTAAAATAATAATAGTGCAGAACTTTGCAAACTTTATTATTACTATTAATTATTAATTAATAATGATAAATTAATAAATTATTAATTATTAATTAAATAATTAATTATTAATTATTATTTATTATTAAGTTTTTGCTTAGTTCAGTTTATAGTTCGCCAGAAATTAGACGGTTTTAATCTGGGCTGGTTGGTTTTAATGACACTTTAACACATTATTGGTTTATATAATGCCCAGAAAAAGGGAGCTAAGTATCTTTCTCAAGGACACACCATGGCAGCTGATCAAGGCTGGGCTGGGCAAACATCAAACCTGTGACCTTTAAATTATGAGTCCTTGTTGCAAATTAGATTTGAACAGACGATATCCTGAGATGTAAATATGTTATCTATGAATTGAACATCTGTTCAAATCTAGAGATGTGGCATGCTACCTATCGGGTCTGAATAGAACATTTGTTAAAATCTTGAGATGTGGACATGCTACCTATAAGGTCTGAATAGACCACTTTTTCAAATCTTGAGATGTGGACATGCTACCTATCAGGTCTGAATAGAACATTTGTTCAAATCTTGGGATGTGAATATCTTACCTATGAGGTCGGAATAGAACATTTATTCAAAAATCTAGGGATGTGGATATCTTACCTCAGGGGTTTAAATAAAAAAACATAGTAGCAGAAGTTGGAAAGGTAGCAGGAGGGAGGCGGGGGACAAAACCTCCCTCAGCTGGTTCAGGGGGCAACATCTCTGTTGTGGTGTATGGGCTGAAATGGTGTTGGTGTATCAGCTCAAGTTAGTCTGTCTTTCTTTTACGGAGAAATGTAAAATTTGTTTGAAAATACTTTTTTTGTATTCTAGAATGTTGAATAATATCCATATTGATAATTCATATCTCGGTGGGGGGGGGGGGTGAGGTCTTGATGATCTTGTAGATTCCATCCTATCAATAAGGAAAACCTGTATCATGCAGAATCATCAGGTTCATTGATATTGATACTGAATCACTGCAATATGTTCTTTGTTCTTTAAATGAAATGAATATCTCTTAATTACTTAACTGATAAAAGGTCTAATAAAAAAAAGTGTTAAAAAAGAAGCATGGAAAAATCCAAGCTGCCAAGTTGCCAGGAAAATAAGCAAACTTATGGTTTTATAATAATACACAATCTAAAATCAACAAGACAGATAATCAACTAAGGAAGATGATGTATTGTAGTGTGTGAAAAGCCCTGGACAGAAGATATTGTAGATCTATTTTATAATACTGTATATATGCTGAAAATGTTACAAATAAAAATAAAATTACAGATTTGTTTCTAACAGAATTGAAGGAAGTAGACTCACTTTGAATAAATGTTTAATATATGGCCCAATGTGTGTGTTGTGTTCATGCTGTATTTTATTTTCACTATGTGCTTTTATCTCTTGTATTTAGTTCAAACTGTAAGCAATATGCTCAACACGGTGATCTTAATACATATCTGTTTCATGCTGTCTGATAATTTGTTACACAGCACTATTTGAATTTTTTGTTTAGCCAAATGTCAATTGTCTGCTTTTCTTACTTAATTATTACCACTTGATCACCACTCCTGATCGTGATCAATTGGGCGTAAAAGAAATGAGACTAAAATATTTGGTTTTCTTTGACATAGATTGAACTGTGTGTCAGGCAAGCACTTTCAATGATGCTGAATCAGAAAAAGCAAGCATCTTCTAGACTTAGACCAATCTGTATCAAATGGAAGATGCTAATCTTAAGTGGATGAACCATCTTAGACAGAATACTGTGATGTATTATAAAACTTTTAAAATGAACTTTTTTAAATTTTAGAATTGAGGGTGGCAATTTCGATACAAATATATGGCAAAAAATCGTTGGCTAGCGGCTTCTATTGAAATACCTGTTACCTATGCGGTCTGAATAGACCACTTGTTTCAATCATGTTAACTGTTAATGTATTTTTGTAAAACATGTAGTATTACAAATAGTGTGCTTGTTTGGATAAAACATCTATAGCTGGACAATTGTTTTAAAAATGACAGCCATGATTACCATCCATTATCGCTTATAAGTCAGGTCAAATGGCAAACAACACAGACTCAGATCTGCCAGCACATAATGCACCGGCAAGTGAGAGGCTATGTTGTTTGTTCTACTGATTACTCCAAGTAAACTGTATAGACCCAGATCTGTTGGCACATTATGCAATGGCAGATCTGGGTTTATATATCTGCTTCTATCTTGGTTTCTGTTTTACTCTTCATGACCTTAAACTTTTTCCAAACTATTGTCTGTCGACATACTCTGATTACATTTTGGTTTTAAAGGGTTCTTTTTTGTGTAAAATTGGTACTAAGGCCCAACAATTTTCTTTCCAACAAATTTCTTTCAATTTTCAGAGCAGAGGGAATTAAGTTTAATGAGTTATATTTTATTTAAACTAAAGTGGGGAAAAATTTAGAACCAGAAAATTGTTACAGTTTTACTGAAATTTTGATTTTGAGATGTTTCAATGACCCAAATGTGACAAATGAATAGAAAATTTATATGATGCCAATATGATAACAATAGAAAAAGTTTTTGAAGCCAATCTGACAATTGAATACAAATTGTATGTTATGACAATCTGATGACTGAATACAAATTGTATGTGATGTCAATCTGATGACTGAATACAAATTGTATGTGATGTCAATCTGATGACTGAATAGAAAATGTATGTGATATCAATCTGATGACTGAATAGAAATTGTACGTGATATCAATCTGATGACTGAATAGAAAACTGTATGTGATGTCAATCTGATGACTCAATAGGAACTGTATTAATGTCAATCTGATGACTGAGTACAAATTGTATGTAATGTCAATCTGATGACTGAATACAAATTGTATGTGATGTCAATCTGATGACTGAATACAAATTGTATGTGATGTCAATCTGATGACTGAATAGAAATTGTATGTGAGGTCAATCTGATGACTGAATAGAAAATGTATGTGATATCAATCTGATGACTGAATAGAAATTGTATGTGATATCAATCTGATGACTGAATAGAAATTGTATGTGAGGTCATGCTGATGACTGAATAGAAATGATGTCAATCTGATGACAATAGAAACTGTATGTGATATCAATCTGATGACTGAATAGAAATTGTATGTGATATCAATCTGATGACTGAATAGAAATTGTATGTGATGTCAAACTGATAAATGAATAGAAATTGTATGCGAGGTCAATCTGATGACTGAATAGAAATTGTATGTGATGTCCATCTGATGACAGAAGAGAAATTGTATGTGATATCAATCTGAGGACTGAAAAGAAATTGTATGTGATATCAATCTGAGGACTGAATAGAAATTGTATGTGATATCAATCTGAGTACTGAATAGAAATTGTATGTGATATGAATCTGACAAACTGAATAGAAATTGTATGTGATGTCAATCTGATGAAAATAACAGAAATTGTATGTGATGTTAATCTGATGACTGAATAGAAAATTGTATGTGATATCAACCTGATGACTGAATAGAAATTGCATGTTATGTCAATCTGATGACTGAATAGAAAACTGTATGTGATATCAATCTGATGACTCAATAGGAACTGTATTTAATGTCAATCTGATGACTGAATTGAAATTGTATGTGATATCAATCTGATGACTGAATAGAAAATCTTCTGTGATGTTGATTTGTTCAATTTTGTAAGTTTTGTTTAATATTCACTAAAAGTGCTGGCCAATTGCTATTTTCTGAAATAATCCATTTTTACTCATCATATGTTTTGTTTCAAATTCAACCAGGCTAGCCTCATGTAAATCATACAAGTTATATAAAATTTTGAAAAAACTTACTGTTTTTCTTGGGACAATTGAGCCTGAAGAAATGATTGTTGCCCCAAAGAATCCTGTTACCATGTTTCACGCGAGTGCGCTGATGGATTACAGACCCGTTTACGCAAGTTCTGAAAATAAAAAATAACAAGTTATACTACATACGTGCCTTCTGGTGGATACCTAAGCTTAATTGGAACTGTATAGCCTGGATTGTGCTGATGTGCTGTTAAATTATGCATATGTTCATATATATATATATATATGCATACACACTCATGCACATGCATACACAAGCACATACATACATACATATTAAGCATAGCCAGGGTTGTGCTGTTGTGCCATTAAACCACATAAATAATACATATATATATATATATATATATATATATATATATATATATATATACATACCAGGCCAATGGAATCCCTTATATATGCTCAACATGTCCGATGATAATATTTTGACAGGGTTGCAAAATAATACAGTTGGACCTTCGCAGTTATAAATCTTTCTCATTTCCTTTGTAAAATCTAATCATTTCAAATTCTTTACAAGACAAAATATGCACAGAATGGCAAATCTTTGTATGAAATATGCTGAACTGCCTTCAAGATCAATCATAATTCCTCCCTAAGGCCAAAAAAAAAATATGTGTGTTTCCTATTGCACTGGTTTTAAAATTAGAGTAGGCAGGTAGTTTTTTTTTTTTTTTTTAACATTATATATAAATCAAATAATATTTCAAGTGCTTCAAAGTACTGGGCAAAACCGGCTCAATTAGATGCAGAAATCAATTTTGGCAATGTGATTTTTTAAATTTTTTTTTAAAAGGGTGGGGAAAAAGTGCTAGGGTCGGCAACAAGAAACAGGGATGGTCGGACAACCGGAAACACACATATTTTCTTTTTCTTTGGCCTAATCCTGGCTTCACGCTTCCACCAACAAAGCAAATTATGGTGGTCATGCTAATGATCCCATGATCCCATCTATACTGTTATGCATTCTGTCAAACATCAAAAAGAATCCCATGATCCCATCTATAGTGTTATGCATACTGTCAAACATCAAAAAGAATCCCATGATCTCATCTATACTGTTATGCATAATGTCAAACATAAAAAAGAATCCCATGATCTCATCTTTACTGTTATGCATACTGTCAAACATCAAAAAGAATCCCATGATCTCATCTTTACTGTTATGCATACTCTCAAGCATCAAAAAGAATCCCATGATCCAATCTATACTGTTATGCATACTGTCAAACATCAAAAAGAATCCCATGATCCCATCTATAGTGTTATGCATACTGTCAAACATCAAAAAGAATCCCATGATCTCATCTATACTGTTATGCATACTGTCAAACATCAAAAAGAATCCCATGATCTCATCTATACTGTTATGCATACTGTCAAACATCAAAAAGAATCCCATGATCCCATCTTTACTGTTATGCATCCTGTCAAACATCAAAAAGAATCCCATGATCTCATCTTTACTGTTATGCATACTCTCAAGCATCAAAAAGAATCCCATGATCTCATCTATACTGTTATGCATACTGTCAAACATCAAAAAGAATCCCATGATCTCATCTATACTGTTATGCATACTGTCAAACATCAAAAGAATCCCATGATCTCATCTATACTGTTATGCATACTGTCAAACATCAAAAAGAATCCCATGATCTCATCTATACTGTTATGCATACTCTCAAGCATCAAAAAGAATCCATTGATCTCATCTATACTGTTATGCATACTATCAAGCATCAGAAAGAATAAAATAAACACCACTGCAGCTTTATTTTAAATCAAGTAATGTCACAGAGAATTGGAAAGTAGAAATCAATAAAGCAAACAAAGCACCCATCTATGTTTTGCTAATTGGTTGTTCATAGTAACAACAGCCAATCATATAAATTTGTTAGCATAATTCGCCACTGTTTAAATACTTCATCATTAATAAGATCACAGGAAAGATGCAGTATTCTCGTTTTTCCCCAAGTTATCATAGAACTTAAATATACCTGACAAGCATTATCCAACACAGAACTTAAATATACCTGACAAGCATTAACCAACACAGAACTTAAATATACCTGACAAGCATTAACCAACACAGAACTTAAATATACCTGACAAGCATTAACCAACATAGAACTTAAATATACCTGACAAGCATTAACCAACACAGAACTTAAATATACCTGACAAGCATTAACCAACACAGAACTTAAATATACCTGACAAGCATTAACCAACACAGAACTTAAATATACCTGACAAGCATTAACCAACATAAATACGAAACAAAGTGTCAATCTAAAGAAGGCCAGAAGTTTTTACAGTAAATGGTTGGACCAATTCTCATGGCTGACATGTGAGAAAAACAATCAAAGTGATGGTTTTTTGGCGAGTTTTCTCCCAACAGGAGAACAATTTTCTCATGCTAGGTTTATGTTTCAAAAGTGTCAGCTGTTTTCAATCATGCAGGATGTAATGAACATATACAGTCCATGAAAGCTGTTGTCAATCATGCAGGATGTAATGAACATATACAGTCCATGAAAGCTGTTGTCAATCATGCAGCATGTGATAAACATATACAGTCCATGAAAGCTGTTGTCAATCATGCAGCATGTAATGAACATATACAGTCCATGAAAGCTGTTGTCAATCATGCAGGATGTAATGAACACATGGAGTCCATGAAAGCTGAAAATGAGACAAAAAGCAACCTTCTTGTTGCTATATTCAACAAAGTATCAGACCTGGCAGAGGAAGCTATGACAATGCTATTTCAAAATGCCAACTCTTCCAATCAACAAGTGATCAGTCCCTGATTAAGCTTAGTCAGGTTCATGAATTTTGCATTTATTTACAGAAAATGCTTTGAACATCATTTGAGAGAAGATATAAAGTCATTCCTGGGTCTTACTTGTAAATCTTCTGTAACCAACTGGTAAGACCCAATGAGGGGTTGCAATAGTTAAAAAAAGACACAAAAGCAAACAGTACAAAAAAACTTTCTTTCAAACATTAACCAAGAGTCCCTCAAAAGGACTGACACTCTACTGGGTGAAAAGAATTTCCACAAATCTGAGATAAGACCATTTCTTCCTTTTAACCGTCGAGTGTTGAAACCATCTCTGATATTCTTCAGTGATAAGACAATTTTCAAACTAGATGCTGTGGTGGACATTTTGGATATCAGATTGGCACCTTTCTCATTTAGGACAAAGTAGACATCTTTAGAAGTCTTTTGGTGCAAACCCCATGTCATAATGATCATCCATTCAGGGGGAGTAGTGACAACAAGATTTTCAAGACTGCCATCATGGCACCCATATTGGATGTACAACTGGCACCATTTTCATTTAGGACCAACTAGGCATCATAAGAAGTCTACTGGTAAAACCCAATGTTGATATAGCCATCCATTTCTTCGGAGTAGAGATAACATTATTTCAATATAGCCACCGTTGTGGCCATATTAAGGGTTAGTCATTTTTATTTAGGACCACCTAGACACAATAAGAACTCTTCTGATGAAAACCCCATGTCAAAATGACTTTCCATTTAAGAGTATTGTAAACAAGATTTTCAAGATGGCTACATACTGGATGTCAGATCATCACCATTTTAATTTAGGATCAACAAATCATTATAAGAAGTCTTTTAGTGAAAACCCAATGCTGATATGATCATTCATTCAGGAGAAGTAGTGATAACAAGATTTTTAAGCTGGCCACTTTGGCAGCCATATTAGATATTAGATCGGAACCATTTTCATTTAGGACCAACTAGACATCATAAGAAGTCTTTCAGTGAAAACCTCATGTTGATATGAGCATCCATCCCGGAGGAGTAGCGATAACAATAACAAAATTTTCAAGATGGCTGATGTGGTGGTCATACTGGACATCAGACAGGGCTTGAAAATAGTGTCTATGAGTGGCAGGTTCAGGACCCATCACACTCTGAGAGAGCCAGGTCCAACATACATATTAGCAGGTCTGACTTGGGCCCAAGGAACATCAGATTCAATACAAAAGTTAAGTTACAAATGTTCTTTGCTTCTTGCATGAGCATGAATTGGGTCAACCTTTAAGTTGTATGTACCATGGGAAAAGTCGCTTGATCTATCACCTAAATCAGGAAACTTCAAACAGGTCAAACACAATAATTGTCCTGTCTCCCCATCATATTTGACCCATGGACAATTTTTTTGTTAAGTGTTCTCTAAATGTTCACCATTCTTTGCATCCTTATTTGGCTTATTCTGTTTTGCTGGAAGGCCATTTTCCTCATTTTTTCTTCCTTCAGCTTTTCGGATTTGCCACTGGATGAGTGGCCAACGTTACCTAAACTTAAGACTCATCTTGATTGCCATTCATGGCCGTTGGAGTGTAACCATGTGTAAACGTCACTTCACATTTTAATGTTCTAGTTAGTGGCTAATTCAACCTCATGGTTTGAGTACCAGTAACACAATATGCAATATGCACATATCTATTGCATCAGGTATTTAAAGTCTCACTGAATAAGGCTTCAGGTGGAAGACTGGAATGTTCCGTTTCCAAGTAATTAGGCAAAGTCTCTTTGAATGAGATTAGACTTTAGGTTTTGCGGTTTTGATATGCTTGTGGAATAGAACTCAACTCAGAGGCAAGAAAAGCAAAGACTCAAACTCTATTCTATACATGATGTCCCAGTCTGACTGTCTTGTACACAGTAAAACATAAGTACAGTTCAAGTAATATTGATTGGAACGGACTTTTGCTGATATCTCAGTCAACATTTTAAAACTCATTGAAGTAACAACTTTGAGACCACAGAAGAATACTTTGAATTTCAATTTCTTGGAAAACTGGGAGGTACGACGGACTTTTGACACATTAGGCTATTTGGTCCAAATGTGAATTCCAGGTCCTGAATCTCGGACCACCGCTATTTTCAGGCCCTGTCAGATCAGCACCATTTTCATTTAGGACCAACTATACATCTTAAGAAGTCTTTTAGTGAGAACCTCATGTTGATGGGATCATCAATTGAGGAGGAGTAGCAATAACAAGATTTTCATGATGGCCACTGCGGTGGCCATATTGGATGTCTGAGCAGCACCATTTTCATTTAGGACCAACTAGACCATGGGATCAAAGTGTGTGTAAAGTTTCATGGCAATCCTCAAAGTAGTTTAGGAAGGAGGGAGGGGTAGCGTTAACAAACCTGTCCTAATGGATGGACGACAGACGATGGATGAAAGACCATCCCATAAGCTCTTCTGTACAGGAAGTTGTCCTTAACACTGGTGAAATGTGTAACTAAACTTCACAAAAGTGGTTTATAAATGCTGTCCCTAATAGGCAGGTGTCCTTAACCAGCGCCAATTACCTATGTATCACACACACACACCCAAATCTGAAACAGTGTATACCCTGCCTGCCATCAAATAACAGATCTATTTATAGATCAGGATCTATTTATAGAACTGGGATTATTTAAAGATCAGGGTCAATCCAAGTAGAACAAGTAGCAGAGACCCTGTGTGACAGTAGATCTATGCTCTGGTATTTGCAGCTGGGTGTATGTTGTAGATGAGCAAATTCAAATTTAGCTGGATAATATTGTGTAACCCTTCCTCTGTCCGTCCATCTGTCCATATGTCTGTAACCACATATCCTGAAACCACTGCGTGGAATTTCACCAAACTTGGTACATACTGGTAGGTTGCCCAAGCGATAACCATCTGTGAGATGGGTATGGTTTTTGGGCATCTCTGAGTTATGTGATGTTTTTGAATGTTTTTTCTTGACCAAACTTTAAACATGCAGTGATGGCATGAGGATACATCATATATATGTAACAGGTTTTTGGTTATGATTCTAGGCCAAGAATGGGGGATGGGTGAGCAGGTCTAATGGGTGGAGTGGGGTTGAGGGAATGGGGTGAATATGTAATAACAAAGCATGTAATAACCAAGACAATTTATCATCAGAACTGAAACAATTCAGCTGACCTTTTCCTCCGTTTATTTCCACTGATATTCTACTCAGAGTAAGTGGAGATTAAGTGTACCACTTAAACAGTCCTTGACTACCACTAAAAAGCCACATATAAAAAACCCAGCCCCCCCCCCCACGAAAATTAAATAGTCAGTCCCTTACAGTACACATGCAGTAGGCCCTACTTTGCATCAGAATCTACAGTAGCTGACACTAAGTTGCATATATTCAACCTCATGAACATGTGCTGTTGTTGACTGTGTAGTGCCATTACTGCTTAAGGATTAAGCATGCATACTTGCCATATTCTCAGACAGTGTTGGGGATTTTGACACTCAAAAAGTGTGTTTTGAGGTCCCAAGGGTGGTCAGTGCGTGTGACGCCCCAAAAGCGATGTCATCCAAGTGAGAATAAGCTATCTTTTCAAATCAGCCTATAGCAAATGACTGGAAATTCAAATCTGGATAAAAGATATAATGGTAGAGACATTACTACCAAATACTTAAAAATGGGTTACTTAGCATTGTCAAATAACATGACCACAAACATGGTCACAACTTCACAGACATTAAATACAAAAATACACCAAGTTACTGTCTTTAAAATCTATTGGACAGTGGGATGTAGTTTTAATTACATGCAGTCTTTGCTGCTGTCAATAGTTCAGTAGTTGGTTTGATGGTAATGCAAGTGTCATTTATGTTCACAAATATGCCTACACTTTTCTTTCACGAATGTGCATCCACATCTATGTTGGCGCAAGCAATGACAAAAGTCGCTACAAATTATAAAACCTGTAAGATGGCAATGAATATCCATTTCAAAACAATGAATCTGACAATGAAAACATTCAAGGTTTGTGGTAGTCAGCCGAGTTGGTAAAGTGTTTGACCGCCGCTATTGTAACATATTTTCGAGGTTAAAGTCACACCTACGGCAGTGAAGATTTAATTTATTCTCAGGCTGAATTAATGAAAAAAGGTAATAATTTCTTTAAAAAAATACACAATTTGTCATTTGATTAATGATTTAACACTTTTAAATTATTAAAATTCCATGGTGCAGTTCATTTCAGCTTAATCAGATATTCAAACATGATGTTTTCATGAGTTACTTGATCACATGATAAAACGTTTATTGCAATCATGTAGATGTCCAAGGAATATATGAGAAGGTTTAAAATTGTCAAGCAAATAAGATTATCTCATTTTTTTCGCACTTCTAGTGCATTATGTAATACAATTTTCCTTGGTCCCTTTAATATGTTGTGTGTCCCCCAAATCTGGAGGGTGAGGGACAGTGTCCCTGACCTTTGGATCCTAGGTGCAACACTGCATTAGAGATTGAATGGTGCTGTTGTTCAACCTACCGCAATAATCATGCTTTTGAATTTTATATATAGAGTAAAAATCCGACTTCAAAGAAATGTTGCCAATGATCGCAAACTTTAATAAGGATCGCTTCGACATTCTCATTTAATGCAGTCAGTGATGTGCAATAACATTTGTGTTTCAAGATGCATCTGTCTGATGTATTTAACTTCAGACAAATTGGGTTGTTCCACTTAGTTTACTTTACCTATGCAAATTAGCCTAATGGTCTCTCCCTCAGCAGTGCTCAAAGGATTTGACATGACACATCACCCTAGCTATTGTGAGCCAATTCAGTAAATCTCTGAAAAGTGTCTATCTCTGACCGCCTTACCTGTTAATTGTCTCTAAAAACAGCTGTATAAACTGCCCCGATGATAGTTTTACATGAGGTCTGAGCAAGACTGTTTACTGTTTACACATACCATAGATGACAGACATACATCTTTGGGATCAAGAAATGTACATTTTTTTTTGTGGGAAAAATTTTATTCGCTAAGATTGCTGAAAATCGTGTTTTTCTAAACACGACCGTGTTGAGGGGTTTGGGACTTCAAAATCGTGTTTTTTGCATGACAGATAGTGTTATGTCATGCATGAACATGTGGTTCACATTCCAGTGTAAATTCAGCATTTTCTGTTATTTTCTTTATTTTAACAGTAGTGGTTGTTATTTGGAAATTAATTTTGTCCTTATTTCAGAGGGTTACTTTTCCTTGACAACAATAGGATAAATTTATGCTGTTCAAGAGAAGCCAAAAGGTGTGCCTCTCATCAAGTCAGTGCATAAGTTTGTTCAGATTTTCTTTAAAATAAAGTAAAAACATCAAATTCCTAGAAGTGGCAGTGATCAACTTTCCACTGATCATGACATAAAATTCTTGAACTACAATGTTTGAACTGAATTGGAAATGCAACTATAAATCACCCTGACATTTCAGTCTTTTCATGGTTGGTTTTCTTTCACTGGGTATTGAAATGTCAATAAATAATGTCTACCAGCTCCTCCATGATGGAGTTGCACAACACGTGCCAGACAAGTCACAGTGGTGATTTGAAGGTATTTAGCACTCTAATGCCAAGTGAAGGCATTAAGAAACAAAAAATTGTCTGAGCTGTACTGTATTTACTAAGTTCATGTTCAAATAATTACATAGAGATTCCTTCCCTCTTCCATTTCAAATAAAATCTGTTACATTTAACATATGTCATTGGTCCCTTGAGGTTTTTTTAAACGGATTTAACATGAACTCCTCGAGACCACACTTTAAATATGTTTTGTTTTTTAATAGGTACAACAAATCCATGATGCAGTACTGGTTGTTGCTGATTCCTCCAGAAAAATCAATATTCCATGAAGAAATCTGGCCATGATTTTCTTGCATAAAGTGCAAAGACAAAAACTGTGTTGCCCTTTTTTTTAATGAAATTTGAACTTCGAAAATATTACCAAGAGAATGACTAATAAGGTCACTAAAATCCTGGCCTGGTCAGCGATAGTAAGCTACTTTTATGACTGCCAGAGTTTTTCTGAAGAAACTTTAAAACCAAATGTTAGCTTTCTTTGCTCTCAAAATGCAACAGAATGGTGTAACTTGCATATATATGATGAACTAGATCATCATAAAGACAGAAAAAACAAGCATATTCAACTGCATCACCATGAAATCTATATCTTCAGTGATTTCTCCAGGATTTTCATACGGAGGGACTCTGGAATTTTCATAAGTGTGGTGGGGAATTTTTCAATATTTAAAAGGGGGCCATTTTAAAAGAGAACAGTAGATCCCTTACAGTACATAAAAAAAACTGTGCGTAATTAATGACTTTGAATGAAAAAGTTTTGTTTTGTTGGCTTTAACAGCACTTTTAACACATTTTTGGCCGTATCATGTAGAGGAAATGGGAGCTAAGTGCCTTTCCCAAGAGCAGACCATTGCAGCCAACACAGGCTGGCCTCTGCAGATACTAAAACTACAACCTTTAGATTACAAGTTTGACATTCTACCAACTGAGCTACCATGGCTCCCATTTAATGAATTTAAAAAAAACAGTTGTTTTTCTTCATTGTCGGCACAAGTGTGTGCAATCATGTGTTGTGACAATGGCACTATGTCATATGCATGAGAACTGGATGTAACGGTAGAGACATTACCACCAAATACTGAAAACTGTAGTCTGTCATTACACAACCTTGCCAAACTGTAGTCTGTCATTATAAAACCTTGCCAAACTGTAGTCTGCCATTATACAACCTTGCCAAACTGTAGTCTGCCATTATACAACCTTGCCAAACTGTAGTCTGCCATTATACAACCTTGCCAAACTGTAGTCTGCCATTATACAACCTTGCCAAACTGTAGTCTGCCATTATACAACCTTGCCAAACTGTAGTCTGCCATTATACAACCTTGCCAAACTGTAGTCTGCCATTATACAACCTTGCCAAAAGCCTTTTACTTACCAGATTATTAATGAAAGCATCTGATTGCTCAATTTAAGAAAAAGTCACATAATAAACCAGGCATGTACAACTTCCTCCTGGGCACGGGCCTGATACGCGATTACGAAAGCCACACCCTATGATGCAATTAAGTGGATAAAACCAGATCGCGAGCCAGATCTGGCCTGCAGGTTGCACATGCCTGCAGTCAAGCACTGACATGACCAGACTGTACTTTGCTAATATTAATGAGTGTTACAGGTGATATTATACTCACAGCAAATCAACTGTTCAACACATGCTTGCGGATTCATTAAATTTAGCAGGGATTTGTGCAGTTGCACATCTTGAAAACACCTTCTTCAGTATCCTGAAGCTGATTGAATTTCTTGAACTAATAATTTATACAGTAATGTACTTATTGACCCTTCCAACTTCCAAATGAGGTCCTAGCGGATGATATTCTGCCCATTTTTCCTGGATGGTGGAGAAGCTGGCAGTTGGACCGACTTATAAGGCTACCATACTTTCTCATTTTTAACAAGGCAACAGAGACAATATCGTCACAAAACCTACTAATAATGGCAATGACAAAAATCCAGTTTTTAGTTCTTCTGCTGATATATGGTTTTTAATTTTCTTGAGATTCAAAATACTTATTTAATTGCATGCAAACACTATATTAACATCTGTCAGTAGTAAACAAATTTAGCAGCCAATAATGTCATGTGAGAAGGGTCTATTCACCAGTGCAACGTCCATTACCTGCCACCTGTGGTATGGAATAAATTTGCAGGACAGGAGGCAAACTAGGAATGTGTCTATGGAGTATGGATCCCCAACCTCAGTGTCTGAAATGATCTAAACACGGACTTAACTAGTGTGTGATGGCTGCATGGATGGATGGAAAAACATAGGTAACACTTATGTCCTAACACCGTCATTGTGGGGCATAAACAATTACTTTTGGGAAAAGTCAGATGCTGGCCGGATAAAGCAGGTGTTTTCTTAAGCGAAGTGACCACTGCAAAAGTTGCACTGTAATGAACAAATATTAGTATTTCTTCCATAATTAGTCCAGGGACCTGTCTTTTAAATGGGATAAAATGTAGAGATGAGTTTTTTAGAAAAGCTTTCTTAGATAAAATTTACCTTACTTTTTTAAAAGTTGGGGATGGGGCAATCATCAGAGAAATAAGCTTGTTGATGGCACACAAAGTCAAATAATCCATTTTCGCTTTAGCTGTAACAATTCAACTTCCCTTTTCATTGGATGTACCTCACTATTTGAACATTTCAGATCATGTTTCAATTACCAGTACTTGACTTTATATCTTGGTCTCTTTCTTTATGTCAGTAAAAGAACAAGCATAGGTTAGTTTACATTCCTTTCTGAACCTTCATCCCCAAGTTTAAGGATCGTAGGTGGGGGCACAGGGTATTTCCTCCCCAAGTTAAAGGAGTGGGGTATTGTGATACCTTCCAACCATCCATCTGTCTATAACTCTATTAAAATGATGGGTGGAAGTTCACCAGACTTTGTATATGTGACAACCACTTTTGAGAGGGTGTTGAATTTTTGACCCTTCATGCCCAATATAAAGAAATGCATTTACAGTGACATTTTAAAAAAAAAAAACAAATGTTAAACATACAGCCATAGCATGAAGACACATAAAACATGTAATAAATTTGGGGTTATAACTATGGGTCAAAATAGAATCTGAGGGACATTATGCCACAAGAGTCCTCTTTTGTACAATAAGAATTTCTAGGAATTCAAGATAAGACCATTTCTTCTTTTTAAATGATGAGTGTTTAAACCATCTCTGATATTCTTGAGCGACAAGATTTTAAAATTAGATACTGTGATGGCCATATTGGATGTAAGATCTGCACTATTTTCACTTAGGATTAAACAGACACCATTAAAAGACTTTTGGTGAAAATCCCATGTCAATATCACCATTCATTCAGAAGATTTACTGGCAAGATTTCAACATGATCATTGTGGCAGCCATATCTGCTATAACAAGATTTTCAAGATGGCCACCATGGTGGCCATATTGGATGTCAAATTGGCATCATATTTATTCAGGACCAACTTGACAGCCTAGGCAGCCTTCTAGTGATAACTCCATGTCAATATGACTTTCCATTTAGGAGTAGCAACTTGAAGATTTTCAAGACTGCTGCTATGGTGGCCATATTTGAGGTCAGATCGGCACCAATTTCTTTCAGCACCAGGTAGATATCATAATTGTTCCTCTTGTGAAAACCCATGTCAATATGGCTTTCCATTTAGGGGTTGGTTTTTTTTTTTATATATTATTTTGTGGGGTTTAACACCATTTTTCAACACATGATAGGCTATACATGGCGGCTAGTATATTTTGTGGAGGAAGAACCACTGACCTGCAAGAAGCTACTGGCCAGCTATCTCTCACATACCCACATTTTCATTTAGGAGGAATAAGCAACAAGATTTTCAAAATGGCTGCCATTGTACTGGATGTCAGATCAGCACCATTTTCATTTGGGACCAACTAGACATCATAAGCAGTCTTCTGGTGAAAACCAAATGTCGATATAACTTTCCATCTAGGAGGAGTAGTGATAGGATTTTCAAGATAGCCATTGTAGCAGCCATATTAGACATTAGATCAGCAGCATTTCCTTTTGGACCAACCAAACATCATAAGAAGTCTTTCAGCAAAAACCCCATGCTGATATGACCATCCATTCAAGAGGAGTAACAATAATAAGATTTTCGAGATGATCTAAATAGTGACCATATTAGATGCCCAAGTAGAACCATTTTTATTCAGGATCAACTAGACATCATAAGAATTCTTCTGGTGAAAACCCCATGTCGATATTTCTTTCTGTTCAAGAGGAGTAGCGATAACGATATTTTAAAGATGGCTGCTGTGGGGGCCATACTGAACCTCAGATCAGCACCATTTTCATTTTGATCGAACTAGACACCATAAGAAGTCTTTTAGTGAAAACCAATGTTGATATGACCAACCATTCAGGAGGAGTAGCAATAACAAGATTTTCAAGATGGAAATTGAAGTGGCCATACTGGACGTCTGATCAGCACCATTTTCATTTGGGACCAACTAGACCTTGGAATGAATGTGTGTCTAAAGTTCATGGCAATCCTCTCATTAATTTAGGAGGAGTAGCGATAAAAACTTGTGCTACCAGATACATGGATATCAGATGATGGACAACAGGCCATTCCATAAGATCTTGTGATCTATGACCATTAGTGGCAATAAAATGCTTAGGGATTTGCCATTGTGAGCAATGGAAATAACTCGTCACTTTTACTAACTCTAATCCCATCACTGTAAACTGGAGGCACTTCTGCTTTAAATGTGAAAACAATATCAAGATGTTAAGTGATAACATTAGTCATTCCAATAAACAACACTGAAAGACAAGAGGAGATACTACAAATGATTGTGACAGCAGAGATAAATTTTCCAACGAATGCAGTGACTTTTACATTCACAGAAAGTTTACATTTCAAACAACCTCAAAAGACATCCTAGACTTGCTGAGCTTTAACTGCTTGCAATTTAAATGCAAATGATAAGACAAATATTTTAACTAAAATGTACCGTATATACTCGCATATAATCTAATACAAACTGCAAACTGCATAGACCCAGATCTGCCGTCACATAATGCGCTGGCAGATCTGGGTCTATGCAGTTTGTAAGGACTAATCAGTAGAACAAACAATATAGATCCTGATCTGCCGGCGCATTATGTGATGACAGATCAGGGTATCTACATTAATGATGTTTGACATCGCTATCTACATTAATGATGTTTGACATCACTATCTACATTAATGATGATTGACATCGCTATCTACATTAATGATGATTGACATCGCTATCTACATTAATGATGATTGACATCGCTATCTACATTAATGATGATTGATATCGCTATCTACATTAATGATGATTGACATCGCTATCTACATTAATGATGATTGACATCGCTATCTACATTAATGATGATTGACATCGCTATCTACATTAATGATGTTTGACATCCCTATCTACAATAATGATGTTTGACATCGCTATCTACATTAATGATGATTGACATCGCTATCTACATTAATGATGTTTGACAACTGACAAACTTAAATATGTCCTCTTCCTTAAACAGACTGAAATTGGAAATTTGATTTTTGTATGGAAATGATCAAAGAACTACATAAGAATTGTGCTGAATGGCATAACTCGCAAACATTGCAAAGTCACTACAGCAAGAAAAGGTCACTGTGATCTACTTTTGCCCCTGGTGAGAAGTATCCCTCAAGACATGCATCCATCATTTTTTATGACTATATACAACAATGTCTGAGAAACTGAGCTAAATGCAAAATTTTACATAATCAGAAATACATGAAAAGTAGGTCACTGTGATCTACTTTTGCCCCTGGTGAGAAGTATCCCTAATGACATATGCAACCATCGTTTTATGACTATATGCAACAGTGACTGAGAAACTGAGCTAAAGGCAAAATTTTACATAATCATAAGTACATGAAAAGTAGGTCACTGTGACCTCTTTTTGCATGTGATGAATAGTACTCTTCATGATGAACACACCCATTAAGCTTCATGACTGTCCATACAATATGCAAAAACTTTATGTTGATGATGACAATGATGTTGGAAATATGATACCCATGTCTCGCCTACGCCTTGCTGGCAAAACAAAGACCGAAGAATCTCAAAGACTGCTGAAGCCTGCAGTGCACAGTTTTATGAACCATCATAAGTTCATGCAAAAAATGTTTGTACATTTTGTTTTCATTTGAAATTTATTACACTTTTGGCATACAAAACTCCAATGTACGATTTTAAATAAAAATCTATGAAAATGGTGTATACCAAATAGAGACCAGTCCCAGAGATCACTGAAGCAAGTTTGAGCATGAGATTTTGTGCTCAACCAATCACAAAGGATTTGATTTCTGCAACAAAATTTCTGACTGGCTAAGAATGAAAGCTTTATATTTCAGAATCTCAAGCTCAGGCCTGGTGATCATTAAGTTATTGAATTATGAATTCAAGCTTGAGATATTGTGTCTGCCAATCACAAAAGATGTCATTTTTGATAAATCGCTTTTGACTGGCTGAGAGATGCAAGTCAATCTCTAGGTCAGGTGAATATCTCGTATCTCTAGCAAAAAACATTTATCAACAATAGAAGATATCTACAACTCTCTCACAAGTCAATAAAAAGAATGCTTACCTGGCACCTTCAAAAGGAATAAGAAACACTTCATTGTTTATAATCTCAACAAGACAATGCTGAGGTTGAATGCCAAGACCACTAAGCTGAATATCATGTTCTATACGCTCTGCATCAGGACCACCAGGACAACCCACTAGTGTGTGTTCCTGGAAAGAAAGAAATGAAAGTTAATGTTAAACTTTATTCATATTGTAATGGGATGATAGTAATTTCATAACTGCTGCCATCAGGAATCATGCCCATTTTGTCTGTTTTGCAGTCTGGCACATATACGATTGGACTTAAAAATACAGACCAGGTCACTAGGCTGCTTAATATGTGGTCTTGTATACCTCAATCATTAGACTCTCCCCCTTACTTTGACATCCATCCTCGAAGGTCACTCAGATTCACATCCTCTACCATGCCATCAGCTACTGAGAGTTGGTCAAGCCCCAAATATAATAGGATGATACAAAGTCTATAACTCTAGCCATTGGGAAACCCACTTTGTCTGTGTGACAGCGCAGCACACATACCACTTGACTGAAAGGTCTGGACCAGGAAGGCTGGTTAGTAAGGTTACTCATATACCTCAACCACTACACTACACTACACTATACTAATTGCAAAACAAGTTCTGCCAAATTATACATGTTTATGACAGTTCAGATGTTGGTGTAATGTGGTCTTGTATGTAGAGGAAACTGGAGAACCCAGAGAAACCAGTTACACTGAATGGGCAACCACACACCCTTAAACATGTAATAACCAGTTACACTGAATGGGCAACCACACACCCTTGAACATGTAATAACCAGTTACACTTAATGGGCAACTACACACCCTTGAACATGTAATAACCAGTTACACTGAATGGGCAACCACACACCCTTGAACATGTAATAACCAGTTACACTGAATGGGCAACCACACAATCTTGAACATGTAATAACCAGTTACACTTAATGGGCAACCACACACCCTTGAACATCTTATAACCAGTTACACTGGATGGGCAACTACACACCCTTGAACATGTAATAACCAGGAATCAAACCCAGGACTACAGAGATGCACAACAACTTCATTACCAACACACAATCTCTGTTATATACTGTAAAATCTGAACAGAGAGTATATGCATACAAATACGCATATACAAAAAATAACATCACACAAGCATTCTCATATTTTTTATCAAAAATATGTGTATAAAAAACAAAGTATAAGACCAAAAGCTGCTTTTGTGGCAATTACATTGTTCCCTTTCAAGTGATTAATGGAACTGTATATTATTTTTAAAGAACCATGTTCCATTTCTACTTTTTTATTATTTGTATTTCTACTTTTTTATTTTTTGTATCTTATTTTTTTCATCAATCATCTCTGACGTAAACTACTGTAAAATCATGTTAATTTACATAAATATCAATTACAAAAACTTAACTACAGCATACATTGTACTGAATTTCAATTGTCAATAAGTTAATACAAAAAATAAATGCATTTAACCCTTGTTAATTACAAAATATTAGCATGCATGTTAATTATCCATACTTTACTGCATATTAATTATTGACAGCTGAGCATGGTCTATGCCAATATAAAGTACTGATTACATGAGAGCTGGTACATCACAGCCGATATTTATTTTCTGTTAAATAAAAAAAAAACTTTTTTTTTTTGACAAAGATGGCGAAAAACAGTTCTTTTACACATAATGATAGGTCCAAAGTGTGAATGCAGGAGATTTGTATTTTCAATGCAGGAGATTTTTGTTTCCAATACTGGAGATTTGTATTTTCAATGCAGGAGATTTTTGTTTCCAATACAGGAGATTTGTATTTCCAATGAAGGAGATTTGTATTTCCAATGCAGGAGATTTTTGTTTCCAATACAGGAGATTTGTATTTCCAATGCAGGAGATTTTTGTTTCCAATACAGGAGATTTGTATTTCGAATGCAGGAGATTTTTGTTTCCAATACAGGAGATTTGTATTTCCAATACAGGAGATTTTTGTTTCCAATACAGGAGATTTGTATTTCCAATGCCGGAGATTTTTGTTTCCAATACAGAAGATTTGTATTTCCAATGCAGGAGATTTTTGTTTCCAATACAGGAGATTTGTATTTCCAATGCAGGAGATTTTTGTTTCCAATACAGGAGATTTGTATTTCCAATGCAGGAGATTTTTGTTTCCAATACAGGAGATTTGTGTTTTCAATGCTGGAGATTTGTGTCTCCAATACTGAAGATTTGTGTTTTCAATGCTGGAGATTTGTGTTTCCAATACTGGAGAATTGTGTTTCCAATACAGGAAATTTGTGTTTCCAATGCTGCAGTTTTTTGTTTTCAACAAATGTGATTTGTGTTTCCAATACAGGAGATTTTTTTGTCCGATAAAGGAGATTTTTGTTTCCAATACAGGAGATTTGTGTTTCCAATACAGGAGATTTTTGTTTCCAAAACAGGAGATTTTTGTTTCCAATACATGAGATTTGTGTTTCCAATGCTGCAGATTTTTGTTTCCAATATAGGAGATTTGTGTTTCCAATGCAGGAGATTTTTTTATCAAGTTATCAATATATTAACATATCCCTTACAACTTTTTCTTCACCAAAATGTCAAAAACGATGCTGAATTTTAAGTATTTAAATTAAGGAACGAAAAGAAAAGAAACTTGTTGATAACAATAGTGGGCAGTACATTTTTTGTTTTTTAGCTCCTAATAAGACTGATCACTGGTGAAACAAATGCCTTTCAAAGCCAATATTTATTTAGCATTTATCATAATGATGACATTATCCTATGTGAGCCCCCTTATCATTATGACGATGTTATTCTATGTCAGCCCCCTTATCATTATGACAATGTTATCCTGTGTCAGCCCCCTTATCATTATAACGACATTATCCTATGTGAGTCCCCTTAGTATTATGACAATGTTATCCAGTGTCTTCCCCCTTATCATTATGATGTTATCCTACATCAGCCCCCATATCAATGTAACGATGTTATCCAGTATCAGCCCCTTATCATTATGATGATGTTATCATATGTCAGCCCCCTTATCATTATGACAATATTATCCAGTGTCAGACCCCTTATAATTATGATGTTATCCTATGTCAGCCCCCTTATCATTATGACAATATTATCCAGTGTTAGCCCCCTTATCATTATGATGTTATCCTATGTCAGCCTGATATGATTATGACAATGTAATCCAGTGTCAGCCCCCTTATCATTATGACAATGTTTTCCAGTGTTAGCCCCCTTATATTGATGATGTCATCCTATGTCAGCCCCCATATAATTATGACAATGTAATCCAGTGTCAGCCCCCTTGTCATTATGACAATGTTTTCCAGTGTTAGCCCCCTTATCATTATGATGATGTCATCTATGTCATCCCCCATATCATTATGACAATGTAATCCAGTGTCAGCACCCTTATCATTATGATGTTGTTATCATGTCAGCTCCCTTATCATTATGACATTATCCTATGTCAGCCCCCCTATCATCATGATGTTATCCTATGTCAGCCCCCTTATCAGTATGATGACGTTATGCAATGTCTGCCCCCTTTTTTTTAGGTCAAATACATCAATACATAATGACATTGTACATTATACTTAAAGTCTAACAAAATTGGAGATTTGATCTCTGACCAGGAGATCGGGAGTTTTGCCAATATATGAACCAACTGTTTGTAAATGATCGAGATACAATTGTACAAATATCCTGTGGGAATTCTCATTTCAATTAACCTATACTGTTTTAGAAAATCACTACAAAATGTGATTAAGTAGCATTATTTTGCAATTCAAATTTTTTTAATTTTGAAGATTCTGAAGAGACAATTCAAGACAGTAAAACACTTTTCATTACAGCAATAAATATGGTGGTATTATGATACTATTGATTATTTTTGCTTGCATTCCTAAAGCACAAAATTATTTGAAGCTGATCCAACAGGATACTACTGTCTTTAGCCAGAAGGAAGCTAATTGTTTCATCTGTTATTCACAGAGATTCTATATCCTAAGTAATTTATAGGAATGATTCACAGTGAGCAGGTCATGCCTAGAAAAGCCATCTAATCTTCAAAGTTACCCTGTACAGATTACCATAAATTGCCGTTAATAAGCCTACAACCACTTCTAGCACAAGGGGAAGTAGTATAAGGGGCATTTCCGGCCCAAGTTCTAAGGCATTTTTTTTCAGCATTCATATAGATATATAAGTTTTACATCATTTTGTAGATGAACGTTTGAACTTTAATAAAAACAAACCATTTTTTGGCATGGATATTTCTAGTAATAAGGCTAAAAAAAAAAAGCCTTCAAAGTAGGTCTGGGTTTATTGGCCAAATTTAGAATATTTTGAGAGCTTTTGTTAATAGTCACTACACTTCTATCAAAGGGGGAAGTACTATGCGGGATATTTCTGGCCCAGGTTATAGGTCATTTTTTCAACATGAATATAAATAGGCAATTATGATGAAAGTTTGAACTTTTACAAAATTAATTTTTTGGAATGTATAGTTCTACTTAGAAGACTAAAAAAAAAAAAGAAAGGTAAAGTTTTATTGTCCAAATTGAGAATATTCAGAGCTTTTGTTAATACAGCTATTCCCCGTTATAATGCACCTTGTTATAACACAATTCCGGATATAACGTGGTACTGCTATGGACCCCATGACCAAAATCGTACTAATATATAACAATAAGAGTTGAAAGAAAACAAGGTGAAACTTCATTTCATTTTCAAAACACCATTATTTCAAAAATTTTGATAGAGCCCACTATACCATGATTTCATACATTACGCTATTCTCAATATATTGCGGTTCCGTGTATATCACATTACTCGGTATTGCGCAGTTCGGTACATAACTTGGTCGGCGGTGAAGAACTCCGGCTACTGTGTTATAACAAGGGATAGCTGTAGCTGCTTCAATTGAGTACCAAGGCCATTTACAAATATACTGTGTATAATATCTGTATCTTCAACATATTACAAGAACTTTTTGGTTATCAAATGAAGCATTAACCAGCATACAATGTCATGTTTTCATTTTTCAAATACTGGATGCTGTATTAGATCAAATTACATTTAAGTTTCTTCATATACGCTGCAACTTCTCTTATTTAGTATATCTGAAAATTAGTATCAAGAATAAAATGAATGACCAGAACTGTCTGAAAACTTAGGGTGCATAAAAAAAATTATTCAAAGAACAAATTTAGGAAAGAAGTTGTTTTCTGGAACACTTACATATCAAGCCTGAATCTTAATTGGTAATAATCCAAACTGATCAATCAAGTTTATGGTAGTTACCAGAAAGACAGAATGAAAGCAGTTGTTTGTGTGCATTTTATCCCACCCCCACCCCTACCCCAACCCCTTGTTCCAATAACACCTCATATATTAAATTGTGGCATAAAACATAATTAAATCTGCAAAAACATTTAATTAATGCAATTTATAAATTTATACTTTTGTTGTCATATTATAAAATATAAGACACAGCTTTTCAATTACCACTTATGAAATGCAGTTCACTGGTAAAGGGTCAAAGGTCAGAATTAAAAACTTTCTGAATTATCACTGATGACATTAAACAGCATCCAAAAAAAGACATAGAAACATCATCTTAAATGAAAGATTATTACAATACATGATATAATTTAAGATATATGTAACTTTTTAGCCATATTAAAAAGGAAAACCAATGTGTTAAGGTAATGACCAATAACCTTGTACATTTTCTGTAGAGGACCTTGGATGCATTTGTGAAGTTTATTTGTACAAGTCCCCAAGTTACAGCTTCAATGTACTGTATATACTCGCTATAAGTCAAGTTCAACTGCAAACAACACAGACCATGATCTGCCATTGCATAATGCGCAGGAAGATCAGGGTCCATGATGTTTGTTCTACTGATTACTCCTAACAAACTGCATAGACCCAGATCTGCCAGCACATTATGCAACAGCAGATGTGCATCTGTGCAGTTTGCAGATGGGCTCAATTTATAAGTGAATATATACTGTATCATAAGATAAAGGGATATACTGTATCATAATATATACTGTATCATAAGATAAAGGGATATACTGTATCATAATATATACTGTATCATAAGATAAAGGGATATACTGTATCATAATATATACTGTATCATAAGATAAAGGGATATACTGTATCATAATATATACTGTATCATAAGATAAAGGGATATACTGTATCATAATATATACTGTATCATAAGATAAAGGGATATACTGTATCATAATATATACTGTATCATAAGATAAAGGGATATACTGTATCATAATATATACTGTATCATAAGATAAAGGGATATACTGTATCATAATATATACTGTATCATAAGATAAAGGGATATACTGTATCATAATATATACTGTATCATAAGATAAAGGGATATACTGTATCATAATATATACTGTATCATAAGATAAAGGGATATACTGTATCATAATATATACTGTATCATAAGATAAAGGGATATACTGTATCATAATATATACTGTATCATAAGATAAAGGGATTTACTGTATCATAATATATACTGTATCATAAGATAAAGGGATATACTGTATCATAATATATACTGTATCATAAGATAAAGGGATATACTGTATCATAATATATACTGTATCATAAGATAAAGGGATATACTGTATCATAATATATACTGTATCATAAGATAAAGGGATATACTGTATCATAATATATACTGTATCATAAGATAAAGGGATATACTGTATCATAATATATACTGTATCATAAGATAAAGGGATATACTGTATCATAATATATACTGTATCATAAGATAAAGGGATATACTGTATCATAATATATACTGTATCATAAGATAAAGGGATATACTGTATCATAATATATACTGTATCATAAGATAAAGGGATTCTGAGGTGGTCTGTTTCTTTAACTGCTATATACTCTGCATTCCATCTGAGATAATTTTATATCCCAAAAATGGAAATGTATGAGATGTGTTTATCTAAGGAAATGGTCTGTTATCACGATTACCACAAAGCATTATGTCTACAGGGATGCAGATGAAAGAAGTAAAATCTAACAAATCTGTAATCATTGGATGGAATATTTTAAAGGTGCTGATTGGTTGCTATATTGGCTACATCAAGTCAAGTAAATGGAAGCTAAGTTGCCCTTCCCAAGGCCATTGATGCAACTGACCCATGCTAACTTGGAATCCATGACACAGTACATCTGTAACCAACACTGCGTACCTCCACAATGAATCTTAACATTGATGATAACTAAAACGTTCACACTAACACCACTGGACAAGCTATACCAAAAAATCTGCCCATTTACTAACGCAGTCGAGACAAATAAAATTAATTTTTTAAGGGCAAGGAGAAGAGAAATAAGAAATGAAGAAATAACAATAATTCATGAACAACTGACCAGTCATGCAACAAAATTACCAGACTACAAAGATTTATTACTGCAATTAAAACTATATTGTGACTCTGGGAATAATTGTGTTTGTACACTATGACTGGCATTCTGTGGTGCCCAAATAAAAATTTAATTGCCAATTTTCCCTGATCAGTGTGAAAGAATGATCCTGCAATATAACATAACCATCTCTTTACACTACATGAAATCTCAGTAGACACCAACACTCTACTGCATACAAGTTGTTGAATATAATATTCTCTGTACCATTTCAGTTACTTTTAACACAAAAGCTAGCACTAAAATTATGTTACAATGACCCACTTTTGTACAGCAGTCTAAATTATTCATTCCATATCCTTATAATTTCTTGAGGTGATGAAATAATAAAGTCAAGAGATGGCTCCATGATGAGTGATGTCGTCTGCAACAGTGTTACTATAAAAAATGATTTACATAATATCAGAAATTTAAGCTTGTACAAGCACAAACAAAAGAAACAATACATTATACCCAAGGTAAGTTATGAAAATGTTATTAGTACTAATTTTTAAACATCACTGACTTCAGTTTTATGAAGTCCATGCTGACAAGCTTTGATTAAAACTGACACAGGAATATAAACATGTCTTGAGACAAATATTAGGCAGTGAGCTATATACAGTTGCTAATATTGGACATTGAATCTTCCCTTCCAATAAGGGATGTAGGTTGTGAGCCATATACATGTATACAGCTAACTAATATTTGACACCGACTTTTCCCTTTCAATAAGGGATGTAAAAATTAAATTTTGCCCAGTGAATTCATTAACTGAATGCTTTGAACACCCATGTCCTGAAGAAAAAAAAATTGTCTTTACAATCACAATTTTAGTCCAATAAAGCTGAAAGAGTAATATTGTCAGGTGAGATATTACGTCAATGTACCTGTAGTACATACTTGTTAACACTGATGTACCTTGAGTACACTCATGTCTACACCAATGTTCCCTGAAAACATTCATTTATACACCAATATACCTTAAGTACACTCTGGTATACACCAATGTACCATAAATACACTCATGTATATGCCAATGTAACCTGAGTACACTAATGTATACACAAATGTACCCTGAGTATACTCATGTATACACAAGTGTACCCTTCTTTCCACAAATCTATCTAAGATTCCAGTCTGATGAGAGTTTGCTAACATACTAACATACATTTACTATGTGTACTTAATACAAGTTTGAAAATCATTTGCAAACGAATCTTTCCCTGTGAATTTGAACAATATACTAAAGGTATTGTTCTCTGATAATGACAAAATGCTCCTCTGATTGCAAACAACATGCCTAACTTTATCTGAAGATGGCAAAGTGATTTTCAATCAGACTTAAATCAACAGATCTTGTGAAAATCATAACCAAAACATAACAGATGGATAGTTTCCACTTTGCCTAAACCCATTTCTCCTACTTCCCGTGTCGCCTATGCACATTTCACCTACATTTCCAATTAACTTACTTTCCAACTCACCTACTGTAAAAACCTGACTAATTTCCAACTTGCCTACTTCATAACTTTAAAAAATTGAAGTCTCTAAATTACTGGACTCGATACTTTATCACTGTTACAATAAAAAGGAGAAAATACATGACAACACTTTTAGTGCAAAATCTACAAATTCATTCCAACACTTTGCACATTAATTTAAAATTGATTATATATATATTAGTGAAGCATTTGTTAGTGCAGATTTTATTTTTTCCTGAACAGATTTGTGCATTGTCATATGGATGGTTGTGGGCTGTGAAAAAAAAGAACCTTCCCATCTTTACCATCATGATTCATTACCTACTTATAAAATTAAGGCCTTTGTACCTGTTGGGTGTACACACTTTTCATTAAGACAAGACACAAAAGCTATAGTTATTCTCTCTCTTTAATTGTCAAAATCGGAAAACCCAACTTTAGTAAATGCATTTCCATTTTGTTCCAAATGTGCAAAAATGAAAAAACAAAATACAGATGGAATTAATAAATGCATACTCTAAATACATTTCCATTTTGTTCCAAATATGCAAAAACCCACAGATGGAATCAATAAATGCATAATCGAAATGCATTTCCATTTTGTTCCAAATGTGCAAAAATGAAAAAAAAAAAAAACAAAAACAGATGGAATCAATAAATGCATAATCAAAATGCATTTCCATTTTGTTCCAAATGTACAAAAATGAAAAAAAAATACAGATGGAATCAATAAATGCATACCGGTAATTGAAATGCATTTCCATTTTGTTCCAAATGTGCAAAAATTGAAAAAAAAAGAAAACAATACAGATGGAATCAATAAATGCATAATCAAAATGCATTTCAATTATGATAAATGAAAAACTGTGATGATATATGAAACACAAAAACTGTGATGATAGATGAAACACAAAAACTGTGACGATAGGTGAAACACAAAAATGTGAATGGAATGCAAACAGAACACAAACTAAATGCAAACAGAAAACAAGTAAAATGCAAACAAAATAGATTTGGTAAAATTACCTATTTCAGGGTCTGTACTTCCAACAAACATAAACTTCAGCTTACCTTTTTTTACAATCAATGTAAACAAGACAGATTTTTTCACAACATTGATACATAACACTAGCTCTTTCCTTGCTGCATGTATCTATTTTAAATGAAACAGATTAATCCCCTTCCCATTTCAACACGTTTTTCCAAGTCTCAACTGAACAACAATGTGTACCATATATACTCGTGTATAAGTTGGATCCAACTGCAGACTGCATAGACCCAGATCTGTCATCACATAATGCACCAGCAGATCTGGATCTATGCAGTTTGTTAGGAGTAATCAGTAGAGTAAAACAACACATCTCCTGATCTGCTGGCACATTATGCAATGACAAATCAGGTACTATGTTGTTTGCAGCTGGACCTGACTTACAAGCTAGTATGAACAGTATGACCTGATATGACATGCACATTTTACACCTGATACTTACCACTCTGGGCAGAAGAAAATGAGGTGTTGTATACAACCATAGGCAAGTTACCTTTAATTCTGATCACAGATACTGTAAAAGAGACTTTACGCTCGTTTATTTTCATGGTACTTAGCTTGGTGGACTGGAGAATTTTTTATTGTTTCCACACAAGGATAATTTATGTTGGGTCTCTACATGGTAAATGTAATAACCACAAAACCCCACACATTTTTTATACCCTATGAAAAATTGTGTATGTACATTAAATAGCAGTACACAACATTGGTAAAGTATTATTTTTTTATGGGGAGGCAATTTGATCTCCGAGTTGCTATATCTGTTACTGGTTTCCATCACATAGCAATGACAGGAAAAATGTGCCACCTTACTAAAAGTTAATCAAATAGTATAGAATTGTTTTGTTCACATGCACACACACACACATACACACACACACACACACACACACATGACAATACTGCTAGTCAGACTAAATATAGGGGTCAAACAGATACAGAATAAACTTCAGTTAATGAATCAGCAACAATGCAAACTCTGAGACATATTAATATAAATTGTGATCATTCACTTCTTTTTCACACCTTAAAATTGTAAAGCTTAGTTTTTTTAATTGTTTTAATTCTACCAAAAAAGGTGGTCATTGGGCTTTTTGTAATTTTAAAAGAATTTATGCTGAGATAACAGTACAATGTACTAGCCAATTCTGGCATACGCCGCCTACACATGACAGCTGGAACTGATGTATGACATTTAAAATCAAATTATAAGAGACGAAAAAGATTAGTATGTATTAGAATTAATGGCACCTCAGCACAATAGCGCTATATTGTGAAAGGATAAATATGTCGGTGTAATTTTGAAAACTTCAAAACTGACAACCCACAAGCATTTCTGTATACAGTGCCAACTCCCATAATGGTCACCCTTCTTAAACAACCACTTCCCATATGCAGACAGGTAAAAACTGTCCCCTTCCTTTCACTATATATATTCTACCTCCCTTAAGCAACATGTCCCTTAAACAGCCAAACTTTTTCTTTCCACTGAATGGCTCATATAGAAAGGTTGTACTGTACAGTTGTCCATCACTATAATGTACCTCAGTATAACACAAATCCCGATATAACATGGGTATTGCCATGGATCCCATTGTATTAGGGTTTTTTTTAGATGTAATGTACCTCAGTATAACACAAACCCTTATGTAACACATGTATCATCATGGATCCCATTGTATGAGTAATTTTTTCCATGTACCTCAGTATAACACAAACCCTGATGTAACACATGTATCATCATGGATACCATTGTATGAGTTATTTTTTCCATGTACCTCAGTATAACACAAACCCTGATGTAACACATGTATCGTCATGGATCCCATTGTATGAGTCATTTTTCCATGTACATGTACCTCAGTGTAACACAAACCCTGATATAACACATGTATCATCATGGATCCCACTGTATGAGTTATTTTTTCCATGTACATGTACCTCAGTATAACACAAACCCTGATTAACACATGTATCATCATGGATCCCATTGCATGAGTTATTTTTTCCACGTACATGTACCTCAGTATAACACAAACCCTGATATAACACATGTATCATCATGGATCCCATTGTATGAGTTATTTTTTCCATGTACATGTACCTCAGTATAACACAAACCCTGATTAACACATGTATCATCATGGATCCAATTGTATGAGTTATTTTTTCCACGTACATGTACCTCAGTATAACACAAACCCTGATATAACAAATGTATCATCATGGATCCCACTGTATGAGTTATTTTTTCCATGTACATGTACCTCAGTATAACACAAACCCTGATTAACACATGTATCATCATGGATCCCACTGTATGAATTATTTTTTCCATGTACATGTACCTCAGTATAACACAAACCCTGATATAACACATGTATCATCATGGATCCCACTGTATGAGTTATTTTTTCCATGTATGTGTACCTCAGTATAACACAAACCCTGATTAACACATGTATCATCATGGATCCCATTGTATGAGTTTTTTTCCATGTACATGTACCTCAGTATAACACAAACCCTGATTAACACATGTATCATCATGGATCCCATTGCATGAGTTGTCTTTTGCATATAATATACCTTAGTATAAGGTGATTTTACCTATACCTCAATATACTGTTATGACTTCCTCAAACATCATTATAGTGTGGGAATACTATATTTACTATGTAACTTATAAAAATATGAAGTACAATAGTATTCCATTTTTCATCAACAAATCATATTTACTTGGTTAAATACAGCATAATAACAACATTTGTTTGTTCAAATATATACCTTTGTTTCTTACATGACAGAGACAAGCCCATTCTTCACTCCTAGGAAATGTCTAGCAGATTGGGTTGGGTGGGGGTGTCTTTGAAAATAAACTTATGTCATTTTTTTCCCAAGCTGCATGGGTCCATTATTATGTTACATTGTCCAAGAATGGGTTGTTTGAAACATAAATAGACTAATAATGCAGTGCTTGATACATTATAAAGTTGTTATAAATTTAATATTCTTTTCAGATCAAACAGAAGTCACTCTTGAAATTTCCATACATTTCAGCACTTCCATCTAATTTACCACAACTGTTCACATTACTTGGACTTCGCTTGTCTTCTACTCTGAAACTTGCATGATTTGTCAGGGTTTTAAAATAATTATTGCAAGATTTGTCAGGGTTTTAAAATAATTATTATTCAAAACTCACCTCCTACTCTTTATCAAGTTTTAAAGGCAGTCTCTTATCAACTGAAAAATATACGTCTTTAGGTGTCGATATTTGTGTTGATACATGTAACTGTTTAATGTTAGTAATACTGTATTAGTCACCTATGTTATGACCCCATACTAGCTTTTACCTCTGACTATAACCACAGGGTGTCACTGAATGACACTGACTTTATGACAGTCCCATAAAAATATAGCTCAAACTACATACCACCTTAAACTGATATACCGGTACACAAGACCCTATTTGAGCTAGCTGGGACTGAATTCTGTAGACAACTATTTTTAAAATATAGTGGTAGGTAGATGGCTTTTACAAAGTCTTCCCTAAATTGCAGTGTGCATGACCACTATAATTTGACAAAAAAATACACAAATTCCACGAAATCAAAATCCATCAATTAAACAGTCAACAACTTTGTTGTGTGCAAATTCAATCTTTTATATGATGGAGCAAGGTTTAATTTCATTAACCTCATCCCACCATGTCACATTTATTTTTATCATCTTCATCAAGTTATGTCACTTTTATTTCTATCATCTACAGCCCATCATATTAATTTTATTTCTATCATCATCATCCCATCATATTAATTTTATTTCTATCATCATCATCCCATCATATTAATTTTTTTTCTATCTACAGCCCATCATACAAAGTTTATTTCTATCGTCATCATATTAATTTTATTCTATCATCATCATCCCATCATATTAAGTTTATTTCTATTATCTTCATTCCATCATATTAATTTTGTTTCTATCTACACCCCATCATACAAAGTTTATTTCTATCATCATCATCCCATCATATTAAGTTTATTTGTATCATCTACAGCCCATCATATTAATTTTATTTCTACCATCTATAGCCCATCATATGAAGTTTGTTTCTATCATCATCCCATCATACATGTATTAAATTTATTTCTATCATCATCCCATCATATTAAGTTTATTTCTATCATCATCATCGCATCATATTAAGTTTATTTCTATCATCATCAATCCATCATATTAAGTTTATTTCTATTATATTCATCCCATCATATTAATTTTATTTCTATTATATTCATCCCTTCATATTAAATTTATTTCTATTATATTCATCCCATCAAATTAATTTTATTTCTATTATATTCATCCCATTATATTAAGTTTATTTCTATCATCTTCATCCCATCATATTAAGTTTATTTCTATTATATTCATCCCGTCATATTAAGTTTGTGATCGTCATCTTATCATGGTACCTTGTTGGAGATAAGATGAGTGCCATTTTCATCCAGCACCAGTTACGTATTGCAATAGTGTTTTTGTGAAAACCCTTCTTGTTACAACCATCCGTTTAGAATTAGCAGCCATATAAAGATTTTCAAAATGGCATTTTAGAAACAATTATATAATGCAAGAAAGACTAGTTTTAAAAAAAAATAATTTAAAATGATGATATTGCTATCCGTTCAGAAGAAGTAGCTGTAACAAGATTGTTTACATTTTTAATGGTCACATCATCAGCATCATTTTCATTTTGGACTAACTACATACAGTGAGAAGTTTTTTGTTGTTGTGAAAACCCCATGCTGAATCCATTTTAGTGAAAACTCCATGCTGAATCCATTTTAGTGAAAACCCCATGCTGAATCCATTTTAGTGAAAACCCCATGTTGAATCCATTTTAGTGAAAACCCATGTTGAATCCATTTTAGTGAAAACCCCATGCTGAATCCATTTTAGTGAAAACCGCATGCTGAATCCATTTTAGCGAAAACCCCATGCTGAATCCATCATACCTTCAAGTGGAATAGTGCTAACAATGTTCAAGATGGCCATCATGTTGGAGATCTGATTAGCACCATTTTCATTTGTGACCAACTGGATATCATAATTAGTGTTTGTTTTGCAAAAAAAAAAAAAACCAACATGTTAATATGACAATCTGTACAGGAGAAGTAGCAATAACAAGATTTTCAAGAAGGTTCCAAAGACAGCCATATAGGAGGACTGAATGGCATCATTTTCATTTAGGATAATGAACATGTACATACCACAAGAAGTATTATAGTGAAAACCCCATATCGCTATGACTACCCATTCAGGATGAGTAATGATAACAAGGTTTTCATGATGTCTGCTATTGTATCACATTGGAGATCTAAATGTCATCATTGTAATTTAAAACCAACTAGATATTAAAACAAGTCTTTTAGGGAAAACCCCACATATCAATATCACATACCTGTGACAGAACCAGGATTTCAAACCAGTAGATTTACAAATTTTGATCAGGAGATTGGCTTCTAAAAAGGGAGATTTTTTATCGGCATAAATTTTACGTGTTTTAAGGGAATTGAAAACAAAACAAGTTCAATTTGTCGCAAAATATGTATTCTCTTCATATTATAATACAACACACAATTTTGCACATGATTCTGATTCAGAATCTGATGGAAAATGTTACAAGCAAAGATTTTTTTTATAAAATCCACAGGCATTTTTAGTTTCCTTCAGAAGATCATTGTCTGGTGACCACTGGTGACATTCACTGTGATTGTTAACCTTCACACTTAGCAGGCTCTCAATAGTCTGCTGGTCCAGACTTCCCCTTGAATCACTCTGGATTTTCCGAAGAATAGAGAATGTCCTCTCTGTGTCAGCATTGGAATGTGGCAATGATAGGACAACTACACTCAGTCTTGAAAGAAGTTCTAACTTCAGTTTTCCTGTTGCTTAGTAACTTAGTTCTTTGCTCTCCATGTTTTGCAATGATGTAAGTTGACAAATGTTGTGAAATATTAAAAATAATAAACATTTTTGGAAATAATTATACTGAATTATTGCTTCTGAAAAATATTTCATTTGTGTAAAATCTGAATGGCTGTGACATATTAAATTATTTTCTTTAAATATAAAATTATTTTAAAAAATGAAAATTTTAAAAAATTACATAAAAATCTGGTTGAGGGATCTGAAGATCATTTCACTTGTGCCTATGTTGCATGTTGGAATACCAAGGAATCTGGTTGAAATACGCTGAACTGTTTGATCATACACACAGACTAGAACATTCAACATTTTATCATCCCCTTGATCATTTGATTCATCAATCATGATACTGAACTTCTGACTCCTACACATATTTTCAACTCTTCTGTCCCAGTGGGGGGCTAGGGCCTGAGTGACAATATGTGTTGTCTTTGTACGCTGGCATGAAAATTTTTGTGCAATTTCAGAGTCAGGAAACATGACTTTAACCAGTTTAGTAAAATGATCTGCTATGAGGAATGGTAAATTGTGCTCTGCCACAAAATTTGCAAACAAAGTCTCTGCAAGTGTCACTTTATCCACTTTTGATCCAGTCTCAAATAATGCCTTCAATGTGGGTGTGTTTGTTACAGAAGAATCGTTGCTCCTATGTGATGGTGTCTGTATATGCCTGGTGATATCATTTCTTCCTCCATATGCTATCTTAAAATCCAATTTGCACGAAAGACACAGTGCAAAGTCAGGACCTTTGCTACTAGCCTGCACACACTTAAATTCTGGTATCCAAGCGTTGTTAAACTTGCTGTAGTATTTCTTAGCTGGTGGCTTCTTAGCATTGGGAGAAAGCGGACGTTTCGGCATTTTGACATGAATTGAAAAAAAAAAATACAAGCTGCCTTAAATATTCATTTTAAACCATCGTGAACAATACAAGAACAATTAAAAGACATCGAATCAAAATAATTACTCAAGTGTTTCTGCCAAGATCATTTTTGGTCGGTCTCCGTTTTATCTTCCTTCCACGACAGATCGGCTGAGTTTTAGTCAAAGACTTATGGTCATCAAGGATTACCTTTGATCCTTTTATTACTTATAACACCTCAAACAACATCCCGCATTTGGCCTTAAACTCTCCAAATTACAACAATAAGGTAATCAATTAGCCGCTTCTGTGTCAACATGCTAACAATTGTAATCCCACTACTCAACCACGCATTGTCGCACCAGTCATATCGTAGGTCTATTATTTCCGGCTCCCAGTAGACTGGTTCTGGCTGGTTTATCTAATGTGTTGATAGAACACGTAAAAAAACCGGATTTAAAAAAAAAAAAAAAAAATTTCCGTGAAATTTTCAAAACCGGTAGATTTCGACTACTAAACGGTATGTGCGGTAGACGGTCTTTAAAACGGTATTTTTGGCCTACCGCCGGTAGAATCACAGGTATGATATCACCATTGTAATTTAAGACCAACAAGATATCAAAATAAGTATTTTAGAAAATACCCCATGCATCAATATCACCATTGTAATTTAAAACCAACTAGATATCAAAATAAGTATTTTAGAAAATACCCCATGCATCAATATCACCATTTGCTCAGCAGAAGGAGCAACAACAATATTTTCAAGAGAGCCACCATGGTGATCATGTTGTAGATCTGATAATGGCACCATTTTCATTTAAAATCAACTACCTTTAAGAAGTCTTTAAGTGAAAATCCATGTCAATATGATCATCTGTTCAGGATCATCTGTTCAGGAGAAGTAATGATCATCTGTTCAGGAGAAGTCGTGTTAGGATTTTCAAGATTGCTACTTTGGCAGCCATATTGGATGTCAGGTTAGCACCATTTTCATTTACAATCAACTAGACAACATAAATCTTTTAGTCAAAAACCCAAAGTCACTACAGGCATACATTTAGAAGTAACTAAAAGATTGATTTTCAAGATGCCCACCATGGTGGCTATGTTGGAGGTCAAATCAGCACCAGTTTTATTTAAAACAAGACATCATAAGAAATTTTTTTTTGAAAAAGTCCATGTCAATATGACAATCCATTCAGAAGAAACAGAGATAAGATTTTCAAGACATATTTGATGTCCAATGGGCACCATTATCATTTACAACCAACATGACACAGGGATGAAGGTGTGTAAAGCTTCATGGCAATCCACTCATTAGTGTAGGAGAAGCAAGAACTAGTTTGTTCTAATGGACTGATGATGGATGGAGAGACTGATGACAGGTTATTGCATTAGTTTTGCTGGACTATGACCAGTAGAGCTAAACATGATGAGAAAATGTTTATAATTGCAAATTCTGCCACAAATCTGTAAACTTGGTGCAAAATCCACAATTTGCAGAACAATCCACAGGTTTGGTAACCTTGAAATTGAATACTGACATATCTATCACCCTCAAACACCTGGTGCACCTGTTCAGGTATATCACTAAAATTATCTACTAGTGGGAAAACAGCTATAAGACAAGCCAAAGGTCAGACATGACTGATGTGTCAAATATGGAAATATGTGAAATGTTCAACAATAAAAATTCATACCACTGTAATTGTACAGCATGATATCACCAAAACTTCATTAATTACCCAACTCTGTCAAGAACTATAAAATTCCATTCCATGCAAATGGTGTGACATGTAATAATCACTTATTTTATTTTTAAATTTTTGGCAATTGCATGATGGTGTATTTTTTTATGTAAAGTACATGATCATGGCATAATATGTAATAGTGATGATCAATCTAATTTGCCTTGGCCTATGTAGTATGTAATAGTGATGATCAATTTAATATACATGTACTGTGGCCTATGTATTATGTAATAGTAATGATCAATTTAATATACAGTGGCCTATGTATTATGTAATAGTAATGATCAATTTAATATAGTGGCCTATGTATTATGTAATAGCAATGATAAATTTAATATACAGTGGCCTATGTATTATGTAATAGTGATGATCAATTTAATATACCATGGCCTATGTATTATGTAATAGTAATGATCAATTTAATATACAGTGGCCTACTGTATGTAGTATGTAATAGTGATGATCAATTTAATATACAGTGGCCTATATATTATGTAATAGTGATAATCAATTTAATATAGTGACCTATGTATTATGTAATAGTGATAATCAATTTAATATACAGTGGCCTACTGTATGTATTATGTAATAGTGATGATCAATTTAATATACAGTGGCCTATGTATTATGTAATAGTGATAATCAATTTAATATACAGTGACCTATGTATTATGTAATAGTGATAATTTAATATACAGTGGCCTATGTATTATGTAATAGTGATAATCAATATAAATAGTGGCCTATGTATTATGTAATAGTGATGATCAATTTAATATACAGTGGCCTATGTATTATGTAATAGTGATAATCAATATAAATAGTGGCCTACTGTATGTAGTATGTAATAGTGATGATCAATTTAATATACAGTGGCCTATGTAGTATGTAATAGTGATGATCAATTTAAAATACCGTGGACGATGTAGCATGTAATAATGATGATTGATTTAATATACAGTGGCCTATGTTGTATGCAATAGTGATTATCATTTATATATACAGTGGCCTATGTATTATGTAATAGTGATGATCAATTTAATATACTGTGGTCTATGTAGTATGTAACAGTGATTATCATTTTAATATACAGTGGCCTATGTAGTATGTAATAGTGATGATCAATTTAATACACTGTGGTCTATGTAGTATGTAACAGTGATTATCATTTAAATATACAGTGGCCTATGTAGTATGTAATAGTGATGATCAATTTAATACACTGTGGTCTATGTAGTATGTAACAGTGATTATCATTTTAATATACAGTGGCCTATGTAGTATGTAATAGTGATGATCAATTTAATACACTGTGGTCTATGTAGTATGTAACAGTGATTATCAATTTAATTTAAACAAAAAATGTTGCTGACTGCTGGTGAGACAGAAATTGCAAAATTATTCTTTTTGAGTACAAGTATCAATAAGAAACACAAGAACTCTGCAGAATGCTATGTCTTGCCTCTGCCCGAGTTTATTCCAAATATCCAACCAAGTCAACAGAACAAGTAAAACTGAAATGGAGTTCAATGCAAAAGTGTAACACAATCACAGGAGCATAAATAATAGGTCACTGTGATCTGTTGCTTGCCCATGATGGTGATTGGTATCCCCCATGGTGATTGGTATCCCCATGATGAATGTATCCATCAAGTTCCCTGACCTGCAAAGTGTCAGAAAAAAGGAACAAAATGCAATATATGAAAATAATTTACAAGTGCATAAAATATAGGTCACTGTGATCTGCTTATCCCCAAGATGAGTTGTATCCCTAATGATGAATGCACCAATTAAGTTTCCTTACTGTGCATGCAACAGTGTTTGAGAAATGGAGCTAAATGCACCTTAGCATTATGACTGGAGCATAAAAAGTAGGCAACTGTGATCTGTTTCTCCCCATGTACACCCAAAGTTTCATAAATACAAGCAACAATTTCCAAAACATGGAGCATTATGCCAAAAAAATAATGTTACCACTTGAGCATAAAAAATAGGTCACTGTGACACACTTTTGCTAAAAGTGATAAGTACTTTTCAAGAGGAATGCAAATCTCATGACAGCCAATACAAAAGTGTCAGAGAAACAGAGCTGAATGCAACATTTAATGTTAGCCTCATGATAATAACAATGATATCAACTGTTACAACAACAATGACAATAAACTGAAACAAAAATCTTGTCTATGATTCGCAGGTGAAACAAAAACTGAGAAGAAAGAATATGGATGTTAAGCATCATCATTTGAAGCCGGAAAATAACTGATATATATTGTTTCATTTCCTTCCTTTAGCTGGTACTGTATTTATAACTCAGGTTCACCTGCAAACTGCATAGACCCAGGTCTGCCATTGTATAATGCACCAGCAGATCTGGGTATATGTACCGGTAGTTTGTTATGAGCAATCAGCACAACAAACAACATAGACCCTGATCTGCTAGTGCTTTAAGTGACGGGAGATCAGGGTCTATGTTGTTTGCAGCTGAACTTAACTTATAAGCAAGTATATATGGTAATTCAGTTTAAAGATCTCTAGATGTATGCTTACTGCTGTGGTCACAATCACATATTCCAGCATAAAATTTCATTTTAAATTCAAACATGCAGTACAAAGACTGACAGACAATTTCTGTCTATGATAAGTCTATGAAGGTGACATATTCTATCAAACATTGACAGACAATTTCTGTCTATGATAAGTCTATGAAGTAGACACATTCTCTCAAACATTGGCTGACAATTTCTGTCTATGATAAGTCTATGATGTAGACACATTCTATCGAACATTGACAGACAATTTCTGTCTATGATAAGTCTATGATGTAGACACATTCTATCAATGACTATAGAAGCTTTCAAATGAAATCCACCTAATATTGTGCTAAAATCTAATCCAAAACAAGCTCCAACAAACCATATCCATCTTCTGGGAAACTAATAAATGTTACAGACACATATATCAATTGAATAAGCATGTTTATATAATCATCTCTTATGCCTCAAATCAAAATGCTTTCAACAATCAGATCATGTCGCTAGAACAACATAAAAGTAATGCAAGTAAAGCAATGTTATTAATTTTTACAATGTATTTACACTCGGAACACTTCCAATGATTGAAATTTAATTTGCCTAGCTACTGGCTTTACAATGGCACAGAGATTTGAAAAAGCTGATATTACATAAATCTATTATTAAGCAAAATTACTCCACATTGGTCAATCCATATAATAAAATCAAAACAAGCTTCCTTCATCTCTCAATATGTCTGAAGCATTAAACCAAAAGAAGAGTCCATGGATGGGAATGACACTCCTCTGCCTGACACATATTTTATAGCCTTTTCTTGATATAAGTTTTTTTTTTTTCATAAATGTTTAATTGATGCAATCCTTTTATATTGACTGCGAATCTGGTAAGTTCATAAGTATGCTAACAAGGTAATTTTTTTTGTTTCCTCACCAAGTCTAACAATGAATTCAGAACATCAAGTTGTGGATTTTTTTGTAACTTTAAAACTGGTAACTTGCAAGAAAAGTAAATATTTGCCAAATTTGAAATTAATGAAGTATATTTTAAAAAAAGGAGCAAAATAACCAGATTTTGTACTCATGAACTCCTAAAACTCGGTGCACATTCCAAAATGGTGTGTGTGTGTGTAGCAATATGATCTGAAAATAACATAAAATTTGAGATCTCTGACATAATGGTGATCTGATGGACACTGATACGAGGTCATGTTCTGCTGACCTTTCATTTTACCAAATAAAATTACAGCTGTTACATTTACGAAAGTGAAAAATTTCATTTGGAACATATTGCTTTTAATGATAACATGAAATGCAACACTTATTCTGACAGGTTACTAAAAATAAGTGGACCAGGAATTCCAAAGATCGGCAAAATATGAACCTTAAACAGTGCCTGACATACCTGTATCTACTTGTTATAAGCAGATCTAGATTTGAATCAGTGCCTGACATATCTACTTGTTATAAGCAGATCTAGATTTGAATCAGTGCCTGACATATCTACTTGTTATAAGCAGATCTAGATTTGAATCAGTGCCTGACATATCTACTTGTTATAAGCAGATCTAGATTTGAATCAGTGCCTGACATATATGTATCTACTTGTTATAAGCAGATCTAGATTTGAATCAGTGCCTGACATATCTACTTGTTATTAATTAGATCTAGATTTGAATCAGTGCCTGACATATCTACTTATTATAAGCAGATCTAGATTTGAATCAGTGCCTGACATATATGTATCTACTTATTTTAAGCAGATCTAGATTTGAATCAGTGCCTGACATATCTACTTGTTATAAGCAGATCTAGATTTGAATCAGTGCCTGACATATATGTATCTACTTATTTTAAGCAGATCTAGATTTGAATCAGTGCCTGACATATATGTATCTACTTATTATAAGCAGATCTAGATTTGAATCAGTGCCATACATGTATCTACTTATTATAAGCAGATCTAGATTTGAATCAGAGCCCGACATATCTACTTGTTATAAGCAGATCTAGATTTGAATCAGTGCCTGACATATCTACTTGTTATAAGCAGATCTAGATTTGAATCAGTGCCTGACATATCTACTTGTTATAAGCAGATCTAGATTTGAATCAGTGCCTGACATATCTACTTGTTATAAGCAGATCTAGATTTGAATCAGTGCCTGACATTTCTACTTATTATAAGCAGATCTAGATTTGAATCAGTGCCTGACATATCTACTTGTTATAAGCAGATCTAGATTTGAATCAGTGCCTGACATATCTACTTGTTATAAGCAGATCTAGATTTGAATCAGTGCCTGACATATATACTTATTTTAAGCAGATCTAGATTTGAATCAGTGCCTGACATATATGTATCTACTTATTTTAAGCAGATCTAGATTTGAATCAGTGCCTGACATATCTACTTGTTATAAGCAGATCTAGATTTGAATCAGTGCCTGACATATATGTATCTACTTGTTATAAGCAGATCTAGATTTGAATCAGTGCCTGACATATATGTATCTACTTGTTATAAGCAGATCTAGATTTGAATCAGTACCTGACATATCTACTTATTATAAGCAGATCTAGATTTGAATCAGTACCTGACATATCTACTTATTATAAGCAGATCTAGATTTGAATCAGTACCTGACATATCTACTTATTATAAGCAGATCTAGATTTGAATCAGTGCCTGACATATATGTATCTACTTATTATAAGCAGATCTAGATTTGAATCAGTGCCTGACATATCTACTTGTTATAAGCAGATCTAGATTTGAATCAGTGCCTGACATATCTACTTGTTATAAGCAGATCTAGATTTGAATCAGTGCCTGACATATATGTATCTACTTATTATAAGCAGATCTAGATTTGAATCAGTACCTGACATATCTACTTATTATAAGCAGATCTAGATTTGAATCAGTGCCTGACATATATGTATCTACTTATTATAAGCAGATCTAGATTTGAATCAGTGCCTGACATATCTACTTGTTATAAGCAGATCTAGATTTGAATCAGTACCTGACATATCTACTTATTTTAAGCAGATCTAGATTTGAATCAGTGCCTGACATATCTACTTGTTATAAGCAGATCTAGATTTGAATCAGTGCCTGACATATATGTATCTACTTATTATAAGCAGATCTAGATTTGAATCAGTACCTGACATATCTACTTATTATAAGCAGATCTAGATTTGAATCAGTACCTGACATATCTACTTATTATAAGCAGATCTAGATTTGAATCAGTGCCTGACATATCTACTTATTATAAGCAGATCTAGATTTGAATCAGTGCCTGACATATATGTATCTACTTATTATAAGCAGATCTAGATTTGAATCAGTGCCTGACGTATCTACTTATTATAAGCAGATCTAGATTTGAATCAGTGCCTGACATATATGTATCTACTTATTTTAAGCAGATCTAGATTTGAATCAGTGCCTGACATATATGTATCTACTTATTATAAGCAGATCTAGATTTGAATCAGTGCCATACATGTATCTACTTATTATAAGCAGATCTAGATTTGAATCAGAGCCCGACATATCTACTTGTTATAAGCAGATCTAGATTTGAATCAGTGCCTGACATATCTACTTGTTATAAGCAGATCTAGATTTGAATCAGTGCCTGACATATCTACTTGTTATAAGCAGATCTAGATTTGAATCAGTGCCTGACATATCTACTTGTTATAAGCAGATCTAGATTTGAATCAGTGCCTGACATTTCTACTTATTATAAGCAGATCTAGATTTGAATCAGTGCCTGACATATCTACTTGTTATAAGCAGATCTAGATTTGAATCAGTGCCTGACATATCTACTTGTTATAAGCAGATCTAGATTTGAATCAGTGCCTGACATATATACTTATTTTAAGCAGATCTAGATTTGAATCAGTGCCTGACATATATGTATCTACTTATTTTAAGCAGATCTAGATTTGAATCAGTGCCTGACATATCTACTTGTTATAAGCAGATCTAGACTTGAATCAGTGCCTGACATATATGTATCTACTTGTTATAAGCAGATCTAGATTTGAATCAGTGCCTGACATATATGTATCTACTTATTATAAGCAGATCTAGATTTGAATCAGTACCTGACATATCTACTTATTATAAGCAGATCTAGATTTGAATCAGTACCTGACATATCTACTTATTATAAGCAGATCTAGATTTGAATCAGTGCCTGACATATATGTATCTACTTATTATAAGCAGATCTAGATTTGAATCAGTGCCTGACGTATCTACTTATTATAAGCAGATCTAGATTTGAATCAGTGCCTGACATATCTACTTATTATAAGCAGATCTAGATTTGAATCAGTGCCTGACATATCTACTTATTTTAAGCAGATCTAGATTTGAATCAGTGCCTGACATATCTACTTGTTATAAGCAGATCTAGATTTGAATCAGTGCCTGACATATATGTATGTACTTGTTATAAGCAGATCTAGGTTTGAATCAGTGCCTGACATATCTACTTGTTATAAGCAGATCTAGATTTGAATCAGTGCCTGACATATCTACTTATTATAAGCAGATCTAGATTTGAATCAGTGCCTGACATATATGTATCTACTTATTTTAAGCAGATCTAGATTTGAATCAGTGCCTGACATATCTACTTGTTATAAGCAGATCTAGATTTGAATCAGTGCCTGACATATATGTATCTACTTATTTTAAGCAGATCTAGATTTGAATCAGTGCCTGACATATATGTATCTACTTATTATAAGCAGATCTAGATTTGAATCAGTGCCATACATGTATCTACTTATTATAAGCAGATCTAGATTTGAATCAGAGCCCGACATATCTACTTGTTATAAGCAGATCTAGATTTGAATCAGTGCCTGACATATCTACTTGTTATAAGCAGATCTAGATTTGAATCAGTGCCTGACATATCTACTTGTTATAAGCAGATCTAGATTTGAATCAGTGCCTGACATATCTACTTATTATAAGCAGATCTAGATTTGAATCAGTGCCTGACATATCTACTTGTTATCAGCAGATCTAGATTTGAATCAGTGCCTGACATATCTACTTGTTATAAGCAGATCTAGATTTGAATCAGTGCCTGACATATCTAATTGTTATAAGCAGATCTGGATTTGAATCAGTGCCTGACATATCTACTTGTTATAAGCAGATCTAGATTTGAATCAGTGCCTGACATTTCTACTTATTATAAGCAGATCTAGATTTGAATCAGTGCCTGACATATCTAATTGTTATAAGCAGATCTGGATTTGAATCAGTGCCTGACATATCTACTTGTTATAAGCAGATCTAGATTTGAATCAGTGCCTGACATATCTACTTGTTATAAGCAGATCTAGATTTGAATCAGTGCCTGACATTTCTACTTATTATAAGCAGATCTAGATTTGAATCAGTGCCTGACATATCTAATTGTTATAAGCAGATCTGGATTTGAATCAGTGCCTGACATATCTACTTGTTATAAGCAGATCTAGATTTGAATCAGTGCCTGACATATATACTTATTTTAAGCAGATCTAGATTTGAATCAGTGCCTGACATATATGTATCTACTTATTTTAAGCAGATCTAGATTTGAATCAGTGCCTGACATATCTACTTGTTATAAGCAGATCTAGATTTGAATCAGTGCCTGACATATATGTATCTACTTATTATAAGCAGATCTAGATTTGAATCAGTGCCTGACATATATGTATCTACTTATTTTAAGCAGATCTAGATTTGAATCAGTACCTGACATATCTACTTATTATAAGCAGATCTAGATTTGAATCAGTGCCTGACATATGTATCTACTTATTATAAGCAGATCTAGATTTGAATCAGTGCCTGACATATCTACTTATTATAAGCAGATCTAGATTTGAATCAGTGCCTGACATATCTACTTATTTTAAGCAGATCTAGATTTGAATCAGTGCCTGACATATCTACTTGTTATAAGCAGATCTAGATTTGAATCAGTGCCTGACATATCTACTTGTTATAAGCAGATCTAGATTTGAATCAGTGCCTGACATATCTACTTGTTATAAGCAGATCTAGATTTGAATCAGTGCCTGACATATATACTTATTTTAAGCAGATCTAGATTTGAATCAGTGCCTGACATATATGTATCTACTTATTTTAAGCAGATCTAGATTTGAATCAGTGCCTGACATATCTACTTGTTATAAGCAGATCTAGATTTGAATCAGTGCCTGACATATATGTATCTACTTGTTATAAGCAGATCTAGATTTGAATCAGTGCCTGACATATATACTTATTTTAAGCAGATCTAGATTTGAATCAGTGCCTGACATATATGTATCTACTTGTTATAAGCAGATCTAGATTTGAATCAGTGCCTGACATATCTACTTATTATAAGCAGATCTAGATTTGAATCAGTGCCTGACATATATGTATCTACTTATTATAAGCAGACCTAGATTTGAATCAGTGCCTGACATATATGTATCTACTTGTTATAAGCAGATCTAGATTTGAATCAGTGCCTGACATATCTACTTGTTATAAGCAGATCTAGATTTGAATCAGTGCCTGACATATCTACTTATTTTAAGCAGATCTAGATTTGAATCAGTGCCTGACATATCTACTTGTTATAAGCAGATCTAGATTTGAATCAGTGCCTGACATATCTACTTGTTATAAGCAGATCTAGATTTGAATCAGTGCCTGACATATATGTATCTACTTATTATAAGCAGATCTAGATTTGAATCAGAGCCTGACATATATGTATCTACTTATTTTAAGCAGATCTAGATTTGAATCAGAGCCTGACATATATGTATCTACTTGTTATAAGCAGATCTAGATTTGAATCAGTGCCTGACATATCTACTTGTTATAAGCAGATCTAGATTTGAATCAGTGCCTGACATATCTACTTGTTATAAGCAGATCTAGATTTGAATCAGTGCCTGACATATCTACTTATTTTAAGCAGATCTAGATTTGAATCAGTGCCTGACATATCTACTTGTTATAAGCAGATCTAGATTTGAATCAGTGCCTGACATATCTACTTGTTATAAGCAGATCTAGATTTTAATCAGTGCCTGACATATCTACTTATTATAAGCAGATCTAGATTTGAATCAGTGCCTGACATATATGTATCTACTTATTATAAGCAGATCTAGATTTGAATCAGTGCCTGACATATATGTATCTACTTGTTATAAGCAGATCTAGATTTGAATCAGTGCCTGACATATCTACTTGTTATAAGCAGATCTAGATTTTTGAATCAGTGCCTGACATATCTACTTATTTTAAGCAGATCTAGATTTGAATCAGTGCCTGACATATATGTATCTACTTATTATAAGCAGATCTAGATTTGAATCAGTGCCTGACACATATGTATCTACTTGTTATAAGCAGATCTAGATTTGAATCAGTGCCTGACATATCTACTTAGTATAAGCAGATCTAGATTTGAATCAGTGCCTGACATATCTACTTATTTTAAGCAGATCTAGATTTGAATCAGTGCCTGACATATATGTATGTACTTATTATAAGCAGATCTAGATTTGAATCAGTGCCTGACATATCTACTTGTTATAAGCAGATCTAGATTTGAATCAGTGCCTGACATATCTACTTATTATAAGCAGATCTAGATTTGAATCAGTGCCTGACATATATGTATCTACTTATTTTAAGCAGATCTAGATTTGAATCAGTGCCTGACATATCTACTTATTTTAAGCAGATCTAGATTTGAATCAGTGCCTGACATATCTACTTATTATAAGCAGATCTAGATTTGAATCAGTGCCTGACATATATGTATCTACTTATTATAAGCAGATCTAGATTTGAATCAGTGCCTGACATATATGTATCTACTTATTATAAGCAGATCTAGATTTGAATCAGTGCCTGACATATATGTATCTACTTATTATAAGCAGATCTAGATTTGAATCAGTGCCTGACATATCTACTTGTTATAAGCAGATCTAGATTTGAATCAGTGCCTGACATATCTACTTATTATAAGCAGATCTAGATTTGAATCAGTGCCTGACATATATGTATCTACTTATTTTAAGCAGATCTAGATTTGAATCAGTGCCTGACATATCTACTTATTTTAAGCAGATCTAGATTTGAATCAGTGCCTGACATATCTACTTGTTATAAGCAGATCTAGATTTGAATCAGTGCCTGACATATCTACTTATTATAAGCAGATCTAGATTTGAATCAGTGCCTGACATATATGTATCTACTTATTTTAAGCAGATCTAGATTTGAATCAGTGCCTGACATATCTACTTATTTTAAGCAGATCTAGATTTGAATCAGTGCCTGACATATCTACTTATTATAAGCAGATCTAGATTTGAATCAGTGCCTGACATATATGTATCTACTTATTATAAGCAGATCTAGATTTGAATCAGTGCCTGACATATATGTATCTACTTATTATAAGCAGATCTAGATTTGAATCAGTGCCTGACATATATGTATCTACTTATTATAAGCAGATCTAGATTTGAATCAGTGCCTGACATATCTACTTGTTATAAGCAGATCTAGATTTGAATCAGTACCTGACATATCTACTTATTATAAGCAGATCTAGATTTGAATCAGTGCCTGACATATATGTATCTACTTATTTTAAGCAGATCTAGATTTGAATCAGTGCCTGACATATCTACTTATTTTAAGCAGATCTAGATTTGAATCAGTGCCTGACATATCTACTTATTATAAGCAGATCTAGATTTGAATCAGTGCCTGACATATCTACTTATTATAAGCAGATCTAGATTTGAATCAGTGCCTGACATATATGTATCTACTTATTTTAAGCAGATCTAGATTTGAATCAGTGCCTGACATATCTACTTATTTTAAGCAGATCTAGATTTGAATCAGTGCCTGACATATCTACTTATTATAAGCAGATCTAGATTTGAATCAGTGCCTGACATATATGTATCTACTTATTATAAGCAGATCTAGATTTGAATCAGTGCCTGACATATCTACTTATTATAAGCAGATCTAGATTTGAATCAGTGCCTGACATATCTACTTATTATAAGCAGATCTAGATTTGAATCAGTGCCTGACATATCTACTTATTATAAGCAGATCTAGATTTGAATCAGTGCCTGACATATCTACTTATTTTAAGCAGATCTAGATTTGAATCAGTGCCTGACATATATGTATCTACTTATTTTAAGCAGATCTAGATTTGAATCAGTGCCTGACATATCTACTTATTATAAGCAGATCTAGATTTGAATCAGTGCCTGACATATCTACTTATTTTAAGCAGATCTAGATTTGAATCAGTGCCTGACATATATGTATCTACTTATTTTAAGCAGATCTAGATTTGAATCAGTGCCTGACATATCTACTTATTTTAAGCAGATCTAGATTTGAATCAGTGCCTGACATATCTACTTATTATAAGCAGATCTAGATTTGAATCAGTGCCTGACATATATGTATCTACTTATTATAAGCAGATCTAGATTTGAATCAGTGCCTGACATATATGTATCTACTTATTTTAAGCAGATCTAGATTTGAATCAGTGCCTGACATATATGTATCTACTTATTATAAGCAGATCTAGATTTGAATCAGTGCCTGACATATCTACTTGTTATAAGCAGATCTAGATTTGAATCAGTGCCTGACATATCTACTTATTATAAGCAGATCTAGATTTGAATCAGTGCCTGACATTTCTACTTATTATAAGCAGATCTAGATTTGAATCAGTGCCTGACATATCTAATTGTTATAAGCAGATCTGGATTTGAATCAGTGCCTGACATATCTACTTGTTATAAGCAGATCTAGATTTGAATCAGTGCCTGACATATATACTTATTTTAAGCAGATCTAGATTTGAATCAGTGCCTGACATATATGTATCTACTTATTTTAAGCAGATCTAGATTTGAATCAGTGCCTGACATATCTACTTGTTATAAGCAGATCTAGATTTGAATCAGTGCCTGACATATATGTATCTACTTATTATAAGCAGATCTAGATTTGAATCAGTGCCTGACATATATGTATCTACTTATTATAAGCAGATCTAGATTTGAATCAGTGCCTGACATATCTACTTATTATAAGCAGATCTAGATTTGAATCAGTGCCTGATATATCTACTTATTATAAGCAGATCTAGATTTGAATCAGTGCCTGACATATCTACTTATTATAAGCAGATCTAGATTTGAATCAGTGCCTGACATATCTACTTATTTTAAGCAGATCTAGATTTGAATCAGTGCCTGACATATATGTATCTACTTATTTTAAGCAGATCTAGATTTGAATCAGTGCCTGACATATCTACTTATTATAAGCAGATCTAGATTTGAATCAGTGCCTGACATATCTACTTATTTTAAGCAGATCTAGATTTGAATCAGTGCCTGACATATATGTATCTACTTATTTTAAGCAGATCTAGATTTGAATCAGTGCCTGACATATATGTATCTACTTATTTTAAGCAGATCTAGATTTTGAATCAGTGCCTGACATATCTACTTATTTTAAGCAGATCTAGATTTGAATCAGTGCCTGACATATATGTATCTACTTATTTTAAGCAGATCTAGATTTTGAATTAGTGCCTGACATATCTACTTATTTTAAGCAGATCTAGATTTGAATCAGTGCCTGACATATATGTATCTACTTATTTTAAGCAGATCTAGATTTGAATCAGTGCCTGACATATATGTATATACTTATTATAAGCAGATCTAGATTTGAATCAGTGCCTGACATATCTACTTATTATAAGCAGATCTAGATTTGAATCAGTGCCTGACATATCTACTTGTTATAAGCAGATCTAGATTTGAATCAGTGCCTGACATATATGTATCTACTTATTATAAGCAGATCTAGATTTGAATCAGTGCCTGACATATCTACTTATTATAAGCAGATCTAGATTTTGAATCAGTGCCTGACATATATGTATCTACTTATTATAAGCAGATCTAGACATACTTGTACCTACTTATTATAAGCAGATCTTGATTTGAATCGTTGCCTGACACATGTATATACTTATTATAAGCAGATCTAGATTTGAATCAGTGCCTGACATACATGTATCTACTTATTATAAGCAGATTTAGATTTGAATCAGTGCCTGACATACATGTATATACTTATTATAAGCAGATTTAGATTTGAATCAGTGCCTGACATACATGTATCTACTTATTATAAGCAGATCTAGATTTGAATCAGTGTGTGACATACATGTATATACTTATTATAAGCAGATTTAGATTTGAATCAGTGCCTGACATACATTTATCTACTTATTATAAGCAGATCTAGATTTTGAATCAGTGCCTGACATACATGTATATACTTATTATAAGCAGATCTAGACATACTTGTACCTACTTATTATAAGCAGATCTTGATTTGAATCGTTGCCTGACACATGTATATACTTATTATAAGCAGATCTAGATTTGAATCAGTGCCTGACATACATGTATCTACTTATTATAAGCAGATCTAGATTTGAATCAGTGCCTGACATACATGTATATACTTATTATAAGCTGATCTAGATTTGAATCGGTGCCTGACATACATGTATTTACTTATTATAAGCAGATCTTGATTTGAATCGGTGCCTGACATCTACTTATTATAAGCAGATTTTGATTTGAATCAGTGCCTGACACATGTATATACTTATTATAAGCAGATCTAGATTTGAATCGGTGCCTGACATACATGTATCTACTTATTATAAGCATATCTTGATTTTAATCAGATTGGTTCTGAAAATAACATGCAATAAATAACAACTTTCTGGAAATTATTAAATCCATGCTGTAAAATCTCTTGCATATAAATCAGTTTACTCATTACCAAGTTGAGGATCTTGGTGAATTTGGGCAAATCTAACAACCAAAAACATTTCGCACATTTAAACTTAAATAATCAGATACACTGAATTGACCTAAATATAAAAACCTTTCCCTTTCTTGTCACTGGTCGACACTATTTATTGGAAAAAATAATGGTGGCCCTTGTCATGACAGGAAGAAGGAAAGTCAGGTCTCCATAAACAAAAAAAAAGCAACGATCCCATCTTGGCCAACATCTAATTATCACCAAAACAAAACCAAGCCTTGATTTTCTGTAATTACACTTTACTTTAACAATACATTAGACTGAAAAGAACTATTGCCAGAAATTTGTGTCATATGTCTAACCATAAAACTCTCAGTATCAGATATTTAAAAACTTAAGATAGGCTCTAATAACAGCTATTATTTCTGTGTGTGGAGAAAAAAAATGCCATTAATTCAGTTAAAGTATCTCAATGATGAATCCAGTAACTTTCGTTAATCAGTCTGTTCATCTGTCTGCCTGCACAATACTGATTTGCATGAAAGTAAAATCATGTAAAGAAAGATTATTTTTATTAAAATGTATTGAAACATTAAAGGAGAACTGAGGATACATAACAAATTTTCTTTTAGAAGAAAACAGTGATTATTCATTCTTTCAGAAACTTGTTGAAGTGTTTGTCCAACATATTGCATGTTACATTTATTACAGGTTATCAATTAAATTACATCAGTCAATATGCAGTCAAAGAAAAGTGGGGTTAATTCCATATAGCTCTCTACGGATAAATCTATTTTTCGTCCTCAAAAAGACAGACAAAAATGCAGTACTTCAAAGAGCATGCACAAGGGTGTTCTTGTGTAAAATTTGCATTCATTTATAAATATAACTCGGAGTTGTTTTTTTCCCCATGCCATCACAAGGAAACAGAATAATTATATATGTTGGAATTAAGTCCTTTTTCATCTGGTTTGAGAGCAGCCAGATTGGTTCTAGTTAGTTAATCAAGCCTCATAAAGAAATACGGCTTTTCCTGAAAAATCTAGAGGCCCAGATAAAAGATAAAGTGAATACAAGGACCTTTTCAGGCCCATAAAAATCACAACTAGCAGCTGAACACCAGCTTTTAATCTATTGCCCTAACCATCGACCAACCCCACACATTTCACCCAGATAAGAAACCTCTACTGCCATGAATTCTTCCTTACAAAACATCAAACCAGAAAAGATTACCCTCTGTGATGCAAAAAGGGAGATGAACAGATGCATGGATAGAAATGATGGACATCATAGATAATTACCGGTAGATTAGATTTTATTAGATTAGATTAGGTAGATTAGATAGATTACATACATACATACATACATACATACATACATACATACATACATACATACATACATACATACATACATTAGATTTCATTACATAACATTAGATTAGATTAGATTAGATCAGACATATATATATATATATATATATATATATATATATATATATATATATATATATATATATATATATATATACATAGATTAGATTAGATTAGATTAGGTAAGATAGATACATAGATAAACAGACAGACAGATAGATATCCATAAAAGTGCAGATGTTAATGAGGCTAAATGTTTAATTATGAAAATAAATGAGCATGTATTACATTGTTTTTCTTCTGTATATATTGTTTAATGACAAAATTAACATATACGAAGCTGTGTGCAAACTAAATGATGCCAAACAAAAGCAATCAGCTGACCTATTTGTTGGACAGATAATTGATCCTAACAATTCTAAGAACAAAGGCTGGGGCACACTGTTCATCTAACCTAGCAATATCTTTGACTTTTGCTTTACATCCATCATTAAGTTCTAACCATCATCAATCTAATCAGAGATTTCTTCACACTTTGTACTGATCAAGTAACATGTCCCCCCTCTCTACACTGCTATCAGTTATGGACACTCCTCAGTGGTCTTAGATTTTGAAGCAAAGTTTCACTCCCAACAAACCATTCCATTCAAATGTCACTTGACATTAAAGATCTTCAAGAACCAATGTTCAACCTGATTATGAGAGTACAACTTCCTTTTCAAACCATTACTTAATATACACACTGGATTTTCATTCTGGTGATTCTCTGATACATGTTCCATATATACTCGCTTATAAGTAAAGTACAAATGCAAACTGCATAGACCCAGATCTGCCATCGCATAATGCACTGACAGATCTGAGTCTATGCAGTTTGTTACGAGTAATGGTTTGAACAAATAACAGACCCTGATCTTCTGAGGCATTATGCAACTGCAGGTCAAAGTGTATGTTATTTGCTGTTGGACTCGACTTAGAAATTATTATATATGGTATCCATAATAATGCTGTATGTATATGGCTCCCAGAATTTTCCTAACTTATTTGGAAGTGAAATAGTTTTAAAAGGAGTCATCATATAAAGCAAACAGTAACTTTTTCGGTGTTTCCCAATTGCCAAACAGATGTACCTTTATCCATTAACCTTTGACCATTTACATGTACACTACCCTTATACTGAATAGGAACAGCTATTTAACCCTAAGAATGTTTAATCCATGTCTGTAAAAGTGGTAAAACATGAAAAATGCTTGATTAGTTCAAGGTTCTAGTGAATGATTTCACTCAATACTTAACTCTATTCAAACAAATGACACTATCATTAACTGATCAAAGACAGCAAATACGGTCAAGACAACAAAACAAAGGAGCTCTGACTTCAAAAAGAGTCATCAAGAGATGACATATTCCCCCAGTCCCCCATTTATGTAAGCACTCCTAATGACACACAGCACTCTCAATTTACATACTACCTACATTATACTTTGCTCCCATGGTAACATACAACCATTGGTCTTTATTGGCACTCTGAATACATTATTAGCTGAATCGTGCCAATGCAATGGAAGCTAAATGCCTTTCCCCAAGGACACATCGAGGCAGCCAACCTGGGCTGACCCAGGCAGGTATCAAACCCATGACCCTAGGATTACAAGTCTTACACTCTACCAACTGAGCAACCATGGCTCCCTTCCATGGTAACATTAATAATACTGATACAGAATATTCTAAGTATCAAATGGCACCTCCACACAACTTGCTCAGCACATGTACTAAATTTTGGCTGAAATACCTAAATAAGCAATGGTTGCGAGTTATGCTCCTGAAGCAAACATTTTTACAGACAGACATAGTGACATACCAGGAGATAACTCCACCCGCAAGAAGATCGAGTCATCTGTATCTCTCGCTCCCCCCCCCCCTCCCCAAGATGTATGCTAGGTGGCAGAATGACTTGTCAAATATTTCATATGCACGAAATTCATATGTACAAAATATACAGGGAAGGAATAGATACCATCATATGTACAAAATATACAGGGAAGGAATAGATACCATCATATGTACAAAATATACAGGGAAGGAATAGATACCATCATATGTACAAAATATACAGGGAAGGAATAGATACCATCATATGTACAAAATATACAGGGAAGGAATAGATACCATCATATGTACAAAATATACAGGGAAGGAATAGATACCATCATATGTACAAAATATACAGGGAAGGAATAGATACCATCATATGTACAAAATATACAGGGAAGGAATAGATACCATCATATGTACAAAATATACAGGGAAGGAATAGATACCATCATATGTACAAAATGTACAGGGAAGGAATAGATACCATCATATGTACAAAATATACAGGGAAGGAATAGATACCATCATATGTACAAAATATACAGGGAAGGAATAGATACCATGAGTTTTGATCCAGAAAGTGTGAATAATGGATGGATGATGAACAAAGACACAAAAAATGTACAAGGTATTGAAACTTAAGAATTTTGAATAGTAAAAGGCGCATCTATATCACTAATCTAACATGTGTACCAAATTTCATGGAAATATCTTAAACAGTGTTGCCCCTGAAACAAAAGTGTGGATAATGGATGGATGGATGGACAGACAAACAGACAAAAACACTGAAAATATTCAAAGTAAAAAAATTTAAATACCCCACTTGTCTAATTTGCATTTGTATGAACATTCATAGAGGTATCTTAAATGGTTTTGGAGTTATGCTCTCGAAACAAAAGCATGAATGATGAATGAACCGACAAATGGATGACAATGTTCAAAATAATGAACCTGAAGAACTGTGAATTGCAAATGGAAAATCAATACCACTATTCCAGAAAGTGCATATACTAAATTTCAGAGATATCTTAAATGGTTTTGGAGTTTTGCCCCCAAAATGAAAGCGTGGATAATGGATGGATCGATGGAGAAACTGACAAAAACATCAAAAATATTTAAACCTAAAAACTGTAAATAGCAAAAGGCATATCCAGACAACTAGTGTACTGCATGTATCAAACTAGTGTACTGCATGTATCAAACTAGTGTACTGCATGTATCAAACTAGTGTACTGCATGTATCAAACTAGTGTACTGCATTTATCAAACTAGTGTACTGCATTTATCAAACTAGTGTACTGCATGTATCAAACTAGTGTACTGCATGTATCAAACTAGTGTACTGCATGTATCAAACTAGTGTACTGCATGTATCAAACTAGTGTACTGCATTTATCAAACTAGTGTACTGCATGTATCAAACTAGTGTACTGCATGTATCAAACTTTTTGTGTTATCTTGATTTGCTTTTGACTTGTTCTCTGGAAATGAAAGTGGGAATGATGGATAGATGGATGGATAAAAACATTAAAGATATTGAAACTTAAGGATTGTGAATAGCAAAAGCCGCATCTTAACCATTACTTTAATATGTGTACTATATTTCATAGATATATACAGCTACACCGTTACTTTAATATGTGTACCATATTTCATAGATATATACAGCTACACCATTACTTTAATATGTGTACCATATTTCATAGATATATACAGCTACACCATTACTTTAATATGTGTACCATATTTCATAGATATATACAGCTACACCATTACTTTAATATGTGTACCATATTTCAAAGATATATACAGCTACACCATTACTTTAATATGTGTACCATATTTCAAAGAGATATCTTAAACAGTTTTGTAGATATGCTCAAGAAATGAAAATGTAAATGGATAGATGGATGACAGATAAATAGGTTGGTTGGTAGATGGATGACAGATAAATAGGCTGGTTGGTAGATGGATGACAGATAAATAGGTTGGTTGGTAGATGGATGACAGATAAATAGGTTAGTTGGTCGATGGATGACAGATAAATAGGTTGGTTGCTTGGTAGATGGATGACAGATAAATAGGTTAGTTGGTAGATGGATGACAGATAAATAGGTTGGTTGGTAGATGGACGACAGATAAATAGGTTGGTTGGTAGATGGATGACAGATAAATAGGTTGGTTGGTAGATGGATGACAGATAAATAGGTTGGTTGGTAGATGGACGGCAGATAAATAGGTTGGTTGGTAGATGGATGACAGATAAATAGGTTGGTTGGTAGATGGATGACAGATAAATAGGTTAGTTGGTAGATGGATGACAGATAAATAGGTTGGTTGGTAGATGGATGACAGATAAATAGGTTGGTTGGTTGTTGGTTTTTAATAGTATTTTCAACACATTATTGACTGTATCATGCTGAGGAAATGAGAGCTAAGTGCCCTTCCCAAGGATACACCAAGGCAGCAGGCCGGTGCTGACCTGAATGGGTGTCAAACCCACAACCCTTGGATTTGGAGTCCTATGCTCTACCAGTTGAGCTAATGGCCCCAAGAACTGACAAACAGATAAAAACATTCAAAATATTGAAACTTAAGATTTGTAAAGAGCTAAAGGAACATCCAGACTACTTGTCCAACACATGTTCCAAATTACATTGAGATACCTTGAATGGTTTGGTAGTTATGCTCTGGAAAGAAAAAATATTTATGGCCAGACAGACAGATGGTCACTGATTGTTGTATCTCCCCACTTTACATACCAGGGGTAATTATAAATGCCACAATTAATAACAGCACTCTTGATGATTGCCATATTGACACAGATAGGGTCACATTATGCTTGCTGTGCAGAAGCATCAATGCATCCAGGAATCAGTTTAAAGCACAGTTAGTGCTACTTTCAATTATGATTGTGTGAATCTCATGCAATTTAAATGACAAAAGCCCAACCTCATCCCACCTACCTACAACTGTCAGTCGATAAGTTGTTTATTTGGCATTCTACAAATACTGCTGAGCTGGATATGCATGAAATGTTACACAATTATGCCCGAGGCAATAAGTTTGACAGGCATTGCTGCCATGTGTTTAACTGATGGCAGACAACCAATGCCCATGTGCTATATAACATGTATACATTCAAGTCATTAGAACTTTTTCTTCATCCAATTTTTGTGACATTTTCACACAAAAAACTGGAAATGACGGCTTTATAAAATGATGAGATTTTACTAACAAATGTTTGATTTTAAAGAAATGAATCTTCCACTCAGTGTGTGTGGTTATCTTAGTCTTGGGGATTTGTCAATTACCCTATCCAATTACCCTATCCAACAACCCTATCCAATTACCCTATCCAACAACCCTATCCAATTACCCTATCAAACAACCCTATCCAATTACCCTATCCAACAACTCTATCCAACAACCCTATCCACTATCCAATTACGCTATCCAATTACCCTATCCAACAACTCTATCCAACAACCCTATCCAATAACTCTATCCAATTACCCTATCCAACAACTCTATCCAATTACCCTATCCAACAACTCTATCCAACAACCCTATACAATTACCCTATCCAACAACCCTATCCAATTACCCTATCCAACAACTCTATCCAACAACCCTATCTAACAACTCTATCCAAAAACTCTATCCAACAACCCAATCCAACAACCCTATCCAACACCTCTATCCAACAACCCTATCCAACAACCCTATCCAACAACCCTATCCAACAACTCTATCCAACAACCATATCCAACAACTCTATCCAACAACTCTATCTGACAACTCTATCCAACAACCCTATCCAACAACTCTATCCAACAACTCTATCCAACAACCCTATCCAATAACCCTATTCAACAACCCTATCCAACAACCCTATTCAACAACCCTATCCAACAACCCTATTCAACAAAACATGCATCAGAGGATGAAAGAGTATCAACTTAATTAGCAAGTAAACAGGACCTCTTTTACATGGAGACACTTTCTATGTTTTATGCTGCCAGCATGATAAAGTGGAATGTTTAATTCTTTTTACAAAAGTTAGACCATTTTTTAAAATGCATTTTCATCAATATGAATTTAAGTTATTTATTTTATGTTTAAAACATTACCACATAACTGTAATCAATCTTAAAGTTTATGGTATGTTTATGGGTCAATTAAGACCATATATGGGTATGGGGGAGGTTGGGTTGGAGAGGGGGACATAACAAGTCAGCACTATGGAGTTATGTTTTACTCATTATATAATGTGGTTTCCAGGTCACAGATACTGGCTTCTTTCATTGACTCCAGACAATAGTATTATAAAGCGCCCTGAGTGTTTAATGGAATTGGCTCTTTTGCAGTTGTTAAATACTAAGATACACATAAGAAATAAAAGAAGGAAAGGAATCTTATGGCAAGTAGCAACCTCTAATGATACAAAGGTCCCCCGTTATAAGGCCACCCCTTCTGCACTGAAAAGCTGGCCTTTTATACATGTAAAAGGTGTGGTCTCTCTTGAGGTGGACAAAATGATTAAAATATATTTAAGTGTTTTTCAAGGTGTCCCCTGATATCAGGATGGCCTCTCTTGTAAGAAACTTCTCAAGAGGGGGACCAATGTATAACAACCCTTAATTATACAATGTATCATTATGTCATTAAGGATGATACATCTAAACCTGTAGTATTAGGGTTTATGGCTTAGCTTTCTAACTGCAACATCAACTCTTAACCACAAAAAAAATTTTTACCAGGTAGAGGGGCCAAACATCTTATGTGGGGTTTATTCTGTGCTGAATTTCAACCTGGTGTATACCTAATATCAGCCTAATCACAAGGTCAAGGTCAATTCCCATCAGTACTTGACAGACATAAAAATTGACATGTCAGCTTTTTTCCAGCTTTTTTGGAGGAATGGTTTTTCTCCTTGTGCCATTTGTTTTTCCTTGAGTAATATTTTTAGGAAGGGGATCTTGTAATGGCTAAAAGTGTTTCTAACTGTCGATCCATTCAAAATTTAGTTCCCCCATCACAATTTGTTAAAATTCCTGAATCAAAATTTAACATGGTATGTAAGGTCTCTCTGGAGGGGGGGGGGGATTGCAATTCATTTTTGGGCAACAAGGGCTACTTCACCAATAATCATGTACCATTTATTTTCACAGTATAATTTCATGTAAGGTTGTGTGATGAATGTGTAATGTAGTATGCAGACCTTTGGAAAGTGGCAAATTTCTATATTGTTGTTGCTATTATTGTTGTTATTGTTGTTATTGATAACATATTAATGTAAAGACATATTCATCGTGGGCTTTCCTTTAAATAAAGATCTGTTTCATTATGGTTCACAACAGAAAATCAACCCCTAATGAAACAATAATATCATTATTCAACCCCTAATGAAACAATAATATCATTATTCAACCCTTAATGAAACAATAATATCATTATTCAACCCCTAATGAAACAATAATAGCATTATTCAACCCCCAATGAAACAATAATAGCATTATTCAACCCCTAATTAAACAATAATATCATTATTCAACCCCTAATGAAACAATATTATCATTATTCAACCCCTAATGAAACAATAGTAGCATTAATCAACCCCAAATGAAACAATAATATCATTATTCAACCCCTAATTAAACAATAATATCATTATTCAACCCCTAATTAAACAATAATATCATTATTCAACCCCTAATGATATTAATAACTCTTAATTACATCATTAGGGCCAACCCCTAATAATACAACTATATCACTAGAAGTTGTACTAACAATGCCTAAATATAAACTTTTTATCCTTATGGGTTTGTTTTATCATTAGAGGTTGCAGTTATAATGCCTAATGATACATTGCATGATTGGGGGTAGAGCTGGTTTGATACCATTGATGCATCGATGAACTGCAATAATTACTCTGGCGACAGTACAATAATTACTCTAGCAACAGTACAATAATTACTCTGGCAACAGTATAATAATTACTCTGGCTCTGGCGACAGTACAATAATTACTCTGGCAACAGTACAATAATTACTCTGGCGACAGTACAATAATTACTCTGGCGACAGTACAATAATTACTCTGGTGACAGTACAATAATTACTCTGGCGACAGTACAATAATTACTCTGGCAACAGTACAATAATTACTCTGGCGACAGTACAATAATTACTCTGGCGACAGTACAATAATTACTCTGGCAACAGTACAATAATTACTCTGGCGACAGTACAATAATTACTCTGGCAACAGTACAATAATTACTCTGGCAACAGTACATCATGATATTGACTGGAACTACAGATGCAGGATGATAGCAGAATGAAGCATAAACTAAACGATATAAACCGTCCAAAGGTAAACCTATCCCTTTTGAATGAAGTAAACAACATGGCCCTTTATAACAAATTAATCCTGTTAGGGATTTCTGCTTGGAGTTATTTGTACTAACTTTTATTATTCACCCTCATTGAAACCCCTTTGTAGGTCCTAAGAGAGTTTGGGAGAATTGTGTACATTTGACCAGTTTTAGCAGGTGTTCAAAACATCAGCAGTACAAATCAATTTTCGTTACAAGTACTGTTTTAGTTACAGGATTTAGCTGTTGAAAATTGAAAGAATGTATGAGAAAAAAATGTATCATCTAACAATATCTTTCAGTTTTCTGATGTAGACTTTCATACAAACATTGAAATTTGTTCGAATGTTAACCTGGTCAAATGCACACAATTTTCCCAAACACTTTCTTTAGAACCTGCAAAGGGCTTTCGATGAGAGTAAACAGTAAAAATCCAAAAAAAAATAATCCCAAAGCAAAATCCCTGTTGCCTTCTAACCACTGTATCTGCCTAATTCATTGCAACACACTCTTTGTAAACTCTAGGAATTATAGTCTATCACAAGACAGCAGTTATTAATACTTGAAAGTATATTTAAATATAATACAAACTTACGTTTTGATTAGTTTGGTAAATATGTGTTCTGAGTATTCATTGTATTAGTATGCTTACCTCATACTATTGATTGATTAATAATCTACCTCCCGTTGAAGTACATATCATATTCTACTTAAAAAAATGCCTCCAACCCCTTTAAATATAAGCATTTGTCTACTTTTGATTTAGATATATCCAATAAAGGAATTCTATCAAGAAAGCACACTCTACATCCTCCATCCCTGATGTGTTCAATTTTATGATTGCACGTGATATCCTAGAGAAAACCAATTCAAAACAAAACAGGACCTTACAGGTGCCATACCAACTTAGCCTTTGCAATTCTACTCAATACACATGTATATTTTGGCAGGAAAATGATGTCAGTACATGTTGTTTAGTTTCCAGACCTTGAGTGCTATTTTTTTTGTTGTTGTTGTCTTTAGTGGACCATATCAACAAATGATAACTGTAAAGTCTATGTACCTAAAAGTGCACTCCAAGAGAACATGATATATTACCTGTGGCGGTCTTAAATTAAGGCACCCTCCTTATTTATTGTCATGTGCCAGGTGTGCGTCTAATCAGCAGAATGTGATAATAAACATGTTTTTAAATTATTTTTGTGCATCCAATTGATGTTTAGAGAAAATTTAAAAGAAAGGCACAGATAAAAAGAAAACCAATTAGTTTTTCTTTGTTCTGAAAATTTAGCATACCCTACAATGATACAAGAGATGTGTGTCTTCCAAACACACTCGCTTGTATATGTTTTAGTTCATATATGTGATACTATTGAGATACATATTGTATTTAAGGCAATTATTGTAATTCATAGCGTGATACAAAATGGCTTCTGATACCGAGCTCTAATTCGAGGTTATTATATTATATGGGGTTGCAGTTACAATGTCTAATGATTTATTATATCCCTTAGGGGTTGCAGTTACAATGCCTGATAATACATTGTATCAGTACGGGTTGTTATATTATATGGGGTCACAGGTACAATGCCTGATGATACACTGTTTCAGTAGGGGTTGTTATATCATTATGGGTTGCAGTTCCAATTCCCAAAGGCCTTTGAAACTCATTTACTGTTGTAAGAAAATGTCAGAATATCTGCGAAAGAACAAAGAAAGAAAAAAATCCTACATAGAAATAGATAATAAAGGAAAGGTTGGCAACCAAGTTTCTAGATGGGTGTGTATGCAGAACATAATATATAATCTATTCTGCAGTGAACACACATGACCTTGACCTTGGAAATGGTTATACCCTTAAATTTTCTCAAGTTCATTTAACATTGACTTCTTCTGGATAACTTTGGAACTACTGTCCTTACAGTCATGCTACCATGGTAGATGGATGATTACATTGGAACTACTTTCCTTACAGTCATGCTACCATGGTAGATGGATGATTACATTGGAACTACTGTCCTTACAGTCATGCTACCATGGTAGATGGATGATTACATTGGAACTACTGTCCTTACAGTCATGCTACCATGGTAGATGGATGATTACATTGGAACTACTGTCCTTACAGTCATGCTACCATGGTAGATGAATGATTACATTGGAACTACTGTCCTTACAGTCATGTTACCATGCTGGATGGATGGATGGTTAGCATTCATTCTTTTAGGCAAGGTAGGTTTTTTAAAAATACTTGAACGGCATCGAAAAAAAAGAATTTATACACTGCACCCCCACCCACCTAGAAAATTGGTTGCCAACCTTTCCTTTATTATATATCTCTATACAGAATGTTTTTATTTTTTCATGTTTTATGCCTGATGTCCCTCATCATACATCATCAGCATGTCTGATTAAGGAATTAAAGTGGAAAAACATAGATGCACAAATTTACTTCCAAAAAGCAGTTCTTCTTTACAAAACCATAAATGGTGTTGCACCTGCTTACATGATTGAATGTGTGCAACCTATTTCCGCTATTTATTACACTCCACCAGGGAAGGTAATGATTCCTAGACCAGATACTGAGCAATTTAAATCCTGTTTTCAGTATTCAGGTGCTAAGATATGGAATTCACTTCCCCTAAATGTCAGACTTGTAAGTTTAACAGTTTCAAAAGGAAATATCTTGCAGTTTTTCAAAGAGAGAGGACCTATTTTCTTCTCTTTCTTCCCAAAAGTAATATTACTTTATTACTTTCTGCCATTACAGTGTTAAATCTGCTGTTCAAATATTAAAAATGCTGAATGCCTTTTCGTTATTTTACCATATTGCTAGTACTGATATTGTTATTCCTATGCTGATATTGATGTTTGTTGTTATATGCATGCTTTGGATTGATGTTTGTTGTTATATGCATGCTTTGGATTTAAATTTGTTGTTATATGCATGCTTTGGATTTAAATTTGTTGTTATATGCATGCTTTGGATTTAAATTTGTTGTTATATGCATGCTTTGGATTTAAATTTGTTGTTATATGCATACTTTGGATTTAAATTTGTTGTTATATGCATGCTTTGGATTTAAATTTGTTGTTATATGCATGCTTTGGATTTAAATTTGTTGTTATATGCATGCTTTGGATTGAGGTTTGTTGTTATATGCATGCTTTGGATTGCTTCTGGGGATTTTATTGAGTAGCTGAGGATCTCAATGTCAATTCGTCATGTATTAATTGAGTTATCCTCTTAAAATAATGAATTATTATTATTATTATTATTATTATTATTATTATTATTATTATCATAAGGGGTTGTTATATAATTAGGGATTCTTATATTGTTAAGGGTTGCAGTTACAATGTCTAATGATATATTGTATCATTAGGGATTGTTATATCATAAGGTGGCTATATCATTAGGGGTTGTTATATCATTAGGAGTTGCAGCTACCATGCTTAATGATACATTGTATCAGTAAAGTTTGTTATAACATTATTGGATTACAGTTACCGTGCCTAATGATACATTGTATCAGTAAAGTTTGTTATAACATTATTGGATTACAGTTACCATGCCTAATGATACATTGTATCAGTAAAGTTTGTTATAACATTATTGGATTACAGTTGCCATGCCTAATAACACATTGTATCAGTAAGGTTTGTTATAACATTAAGGGATTACAGTTACCATGCCTAATGATACATTGTATCAGTAAGGTTTGTTATAACATTAAGGGATTAGATTTACCATGCCTAATAATAAATTGTATCAATAAGGTTTATTACAACATTACAGGATTACAGTTACCATGCCTAATGATACATTGTATCAGTAAGGTTTGTTATAACATTAAGGGATTAGATTTACTATGCCTAATGATACATTGTATCAGTCGGGTTTATTATAACATTAAGGGATTACAGTTGCCATGCCTAATGATACATTGTATCAGTCGGGTTTATTATAACATTCAGGGATTAGATTTACCATGCCTAATGATCCATTGTATCAGTAAGGTTTGTTATATCATTAGGGGTTACTATATGATATGTTCTAATAAAAGAAATTCATCTGAAGCAAGGATAGTTAGCTACAGTGGCTAATATAATGGCATTAGGAAGACTTTTGTCTCTGCTTGATTTTATTGGAAAATATAATGAATCTAAGGCCCATCAAGTCATTGTACCATAAGACAATTGCTGAAGTATGTGCAGAACAAAATAACAACAAAAACTCAAGTCTCTGATAACCCTGTCACATTCCACTAGTTTGGTATCTGTTTTCTTCAAAAAAGCATTACAAACTATCCAAATTAGCTTTAAGCATTAACAATCTTATCCCTGAATCAATGAGAGTTCAGTAAGGACCCTGTTCAATTCTATCCTAGGCCAACTTTATTGCCATGCATAATCTGGATCTGAATTGTATCCATCTTTCATGATAATGACAATTAATGATAATTATTGAACATACAATGCCTAAATAGAACACAAGATTTGACAGTCAACATTCAGTTTACATTAAGGATAGCAAAAACCTTTCTAATATTCAAGAAAAGTACAAAAATGAAAGTTATACTGATTTACAAAGAAACCTTGAAAATCACAATTTTTTCAAGTACAAGAAACTAATATTTTAACAGTACATCTTCTAGTCCCTGTTTATGACATTACCAATAGCTATCATATCTGCCCATATCTGACACACACCAGTGAGTAACTGTGAACTGTGAATGGCATAGACCCAGATCTGCACTAACATAATGCCTTGGCAGATCTAGGTATATAATGTTTATTCTGATTACAAGCTAACAACATATAGACTTAGATCTGCAAAGACAACTTATTATGAAAGATTTGGGTACAGTTCATTCTAATTACAAGCTAACAGTATACAGACTTAAATCTGTCAGGACATTTTATGATGACAGATTTTGGGTATAGTTCATTCTGGTTGCAAGCTGACAGCATATAGTCATATCTGCCAGGGCATATTATGACAATAGATCTGGGTCTATACTGTTCATCCTGGTTACAAGCAAACAGCATATAGACAGATCTGCCAGGGTATTTTATTACAATAGATCTGGGTCTAAACCAATCATGTGCAACTCCCTCCAGGGTGCAGGCCATATAAGCGATTTTTAAAGCCACACCCTATGATGTAAATAAGTGGATAAAACCAGGTCGCAGGCTGTAGGTTGCACATTCCTGGTCTATACAGTTCATCCTGGTTACAAGCAAACAGCATATATATGTAGACAGATCTGCCTGGGTATTTTATGACTGTTCATCCTGGTTACAAGCAAACAGCATATACATGTAGACAGATCTGCCTGGGTATTTTATGACTGTTCATCCTGGTTACAAGCATACAGCATATAGACAGATCTGCCACTGTATTTATAGCATGTTCTATGGTATGGCATCAGGCAACAAATGGGTAAGATGACATTCTGATAATAAACACAGACAGCAAGAGTGATTATGCAGCTTCAAAAAATAGTGGCTGATAGGCTATTATATTGGGGAAGCCTTACAGGTTATACTATAGACATATTGACAGGGTGTCTTGAAGTGAAAGCCTAATTATGACTTTGTGCAACTAATAAATTTTTGCCACCATCTATTAGAATAAAATCCATTCAGAACCAGCCGAATCCATAATTTGGGAATCAAATCCAGAAATTGCAATCATTACAAACACTGCTGACTACAAAAGTGGGAAGCAAATCCTGAAATCACACTAATTTCAGATATTACTGACTATAGGATCTGGGAAGTGAACACAGGGATAACAATGAAGATATTCGTGATTAAAGGAATTGTAAATCAAATCTGGAAATCACACTCATATTAGTATCACTGACTATATGAATTGTGAAGTAAATCCTGGGATAATACAACGAAGATGTTGCAGACTACAGGAAATGGGAATGAAATCCAGAATCACATTTATTTCAGGTATTACTATTGACTACATGAACTGAGAAGCAAATTCAGGGATAAGAATGAAGATCCTCCTGACTACAAGAACAAACAAAGGAAGAAAAAAAAGCCATCAACAAGATCTGTTTGTAAAACATGAATGCTTCCACTGCACAGCACAAGGTTTTAGTCTGAAATAGTTCATACATTTAGAAGCATCTGCTAAATTGCTATAATGGCATGAACAACTAATTCAGTCATTTACAAATGAATATAAATATGCTTACCAAATTTCATTTCTCCACCACAAATGGATTTTGTTTAACAGTGCTAACAAAGTTTTTGTCAAAATTAGTCTAAGTAAAAAATATTCAATAATATGTCCCAAAAAAATAAACGAAGGTAATGGCCTGAAAATCGAATCAAGTCATTTGCATATTGGTACAAATATACCTACCAAATTACACTGCTATAAAGTTGAGTGGTATGTAAGAAGCAATCTTACTAACAAGCTTCTCATGACAGACAGAAGTACACATGACTAGAAGGCGAGAAGAATGGAAGAACAAATGGACAGGACCAGCTTCAACAGTGGGGCATAAATTGAACAAGAAGGAGCTGGGACCATTATGTTGGATTTATTGCTAATAGGCTAGTATGCCATTTTGACCTTTGACCTTGAGCCACACACTAGAGGCCACTATAAAAGCTACCAATTTTCCTAACAGTGTGTGTGTGTGTGTGTGTGTGTGTGTTTTCAATAATTGTGAGTGTTGCTGTTGGGTAAATGTGCTCAGGAAAGAAAAGGTGAAAATATTTTCCTCACGTGGCAATGTCTCTTCTTCTTTCATGAAAAGATAACCAGATGGAAAGAGAGACAGACAGAAATACGTAGTATTAACTGCAGATCTTCTTTACCACATCCATGTGCCCAAAAAATCCATAGACTTTGATCAAAATATACCTTCCACAAGTGGCAACAGCATGTGTCATCTGACCCAAAGGGAAATACTAATTAATTATCATTAAATGATATTGAAACATGAAAAAGATATTAGAGTTGATTAAATTCCCAGATATCTGATTCATATATTGACATACTAGAAAATGACTGATTGAAACTGAAGCATCCAGGTTGAAACTGAAGCATCTGACAGATCAATCTAGTCTTCCTGTCCCCCTTGTCATTTTGACTGGTGTGGTTACATTATCTAATACAGCAGGCTTGGTTCTAATTATTTCTTGTCATGTACACAAATCTGAAGTGGCCAGTCAGGCGACAAGTCTCCCAACACCTACCATAGATATATATCCAAGCACATGGTGGACATGCATATCTCATGCTACAAAGTGTAAACAGAGTTGCATGACTTCTCTCCCTTCCTTTGCCTTTTTTCACTTGCACAAAAAATGTAATTCTTTACCTTTTTGACTGTAGAGATATGCCAAATTTTGAACATTGTTTCCTCACAAGAATTTACAAAACCACATTTACCTAAGAACCCCACTTACTACAATTTGTTCCGTGGGGCCTTAAACAGAGGAATGTGTTGGGAAACCAAAGTCAGGAAAAGATGGACATTCAGGGGCCATAACTCCTATAAATGATGAAATATGATGCATGAAATACAACTCCTTCAAGGTCTAATCAATACAAGCAAAATCCCATGTAAAGGTATGGAGATGATGAATATGGGCCATAACTCTGTTTAAAATGGAGAAGACAAAATGAAACCTATCAAAGGCACATCTTGGTCTAAGAGAAAATGTTCTTACCAATTTCCATCAAAATGTGTCAAATGATTCTTGAGCTATGCTGACTGCAAGCAACATTCCAAGTTTCTGTGTTATTTTACATGAGGTTACGCTCGATAAAATACGCCGATTGATCAGAAGAAGAAAAAAATATTTTAGGTGTTCCAAGACTTATAGTACATGAAAAAATTGCTTTAACTTCGTGTCCCAACTTTTATAGGTCATAAAAAAAATTACTTTTGAAAATAATTAAGGGTGTCCCAAGACTTATAGTGTTCCAAGACTTACCGTGATTACGGTACAGAATTCACTCTACATACCAGGTCTTATCAGCCTTGATAATAATGGATTCACAACACAGACCAGGTCTTATCAGCCTTGACATTATCTGAGATCTACATAAGAAAGTAATACATTTGGTATTTTACTCCCTGATTAGGAACTGACTGCATTTTTTTAAATGCAATCGGGTATTATATGAAGACCACAAAACACAACTTGTGATACCAGACTGAGATTGAATCATCCGGACATTAATCATGCCTTGAAGAATGCATCAAATGGCTTAGTGACCAAGACTTGTTCAGCTTGAAGAATGCATCAAATGACTTAGTGAGCACGACTTGTTCGGCTTGAAGAATGCATCAAATGACTTAGTGACCAAGTTTTTTCAGGATGCATTTCTTTATATGACTCTAAACGAGTCATTTTTCTCACAGTGATAAAGTACTTCATTTCAAATGTAAACGGAACATCTGAAACTTGTCCCAATACTATAGTATGCATGTATTGATCAAATGTGCCATCATAAAATATGGACTGTGCTTACGGCAGGAGCAATACACTAACAACTTTGAAATAAAAGTTGGAAATTAAGTTGTTTTTATTATTTGAATGCATTTAAAACTGTATGCATTTTTAAACTATTTGTATTTTTAATCAATTTGCTTAATACATGCATGTACATTATCTAAAACTCTGCATTACATATGCAATCAGATGGATGTCATATATACAACTAAATACATATATGGTATATTTCTCAGCTGCACAAAGTTATTATAAATGTTAGAAATATCAGTCACATTGGCCTGATTCTACAGTATAACAAATCACATTCTTTGCATCTTGCAGAAAATTTTGATTTTTTTTGGACTTGAGCACATATTTTTCTTTTTCACCACAAAATTAAGACCTGAATCTAAGACATACACAAGTGTTATATTGTGTCCCTGTATGAATTCAGAACCCTATATCTCTCCTAGAATATACAATATGCAGCTTCAATGAAAGACACACATACACACAGCACAATGCATTTACAAATAAAAATAACATTTATAATATTCAGAGTATCAAACAGAACACATACAACTTAATATTTCTTTGAATTTCTCAAAATTCAACAAACTCAACAATTTTGCACAATGATTATGCAAGTTAAACCATTCCTCCTCCACCTGCAAACACCATAGCAGTAATCCTTATTTATCAATATTAATGCATACAATTTTACTAGTAGGATTAAAATGTGAGAGCTTCCCAAAGTAAAGGATTCAAGTGACAAAAATGCCACATGATGTATTACTAATGACTGGATCAATACAACTTCCAGCTGTATAGATCAAGTACAAACATCCAAAGTGCCAAAAAAAAAATAAAGCCTAACAAACTGCCATGCCATTAGACCCGACTTAACATTCATGGTAAAGATTCCAGACAATCAACATTTACCAATGTCAACCATTAAATGAATCAGATGATTTTCTGCTTCAATAAAAATGGCCCAGGTAGTTTTATATCTTGTGCCTTGTTTGTACCGCTGCACAGGTGTTGTTGTTGCACTTTAGACTGGTTAATGAAAACTACATGCATGTGTAACTAGTTTCACACATCTAGCTAACTCATTTTTTTTTTTAAATGCATCTTCTGTGCATGCATGGTGTCAGTGTATATAAGCCTTACTCTTTGCAAATGCAATAAGTAAAACCTACATACATGTTTATTACTAAGGCATTATCTGCAAATTGGACCTACTCTAAGTAAGGTTTTCCTGGTCATACAATTTTAATTAAGATTAATTCCAATTTAAATGCTTTTAATAAATGTCATGTAATAATACAATATTTGTTTTGTTGTCTTTCTTTACTACATAAAAAATAAGCTAATACTTGATATGGTTTTAATATTTCAATAAGTAAATTTATCATCTGGCCTGCAACTATGGCGCTGCAGCCCTAGTAATGCATGACTAAACAAACCCTGTAAACCCTGTGACCTTGACATCTGGTCTTTTAACCACTCCATTCCTCTGCTAATATTTGACAAATCTGACAGTAATATATTTATGGAAACGAATACTGCCCCTTCATAATGCTCTTAACTTTTTATCCCCAAAAAACTAACACAAATTCATCCTGAGACCTTGACATCTGACACCCAGATCCATCAATCCCATGGGTGCACCATGTACACTGGCAAATCTGGTTAGAAGCCTAATGTCTATCCATATACATACGATACAAGCTTTTTCCCCAAAAAATATAAGAAACTCACCACTGCGACTTTGACATTTGACCTCCACAACAGTAACGATATTTACATACCATGGTAAACATCTTTACTTTGCCTGATATCAATTCATCCATGGCAATAGAAAAGAGTACTGCCAGAAAAAAAACTTTAACCATAGACTACCCACCTAAAATGTAAACAACTGCTCCATGTCAACTTGACCATTGAGCTTTTAGACAATCAGTCCCTAGGGATATTCCCCCACCCACCCACCCACCCCCTAAAGCATTTGTCTGCAAAGTCTGATGATGATCCTCTGATGAAAACAGAAGATCCTGCCTTTTTTTAAAAATTACCCAAAAGTTTATGCCAGAGAGATGGACAGACGGTGTCCGCTATGTCACATTGTACTTTACAGAATTCTATGATGCATATATGTGAAGCAGTCTCATGATGTTTGCAGACTTACAATTTATCTGTATTAATCATAATTTCACACTTTCTTGCTTGTTACCTTTGGTCCTATGAACAACCCCAAATTGTCAGTGGCTGGGGTTGTAAGTTGTGTCTGCATGAAGGGGTGGAAATGGTGTGTGAAATTCAATGATGAATTTCAGGGTAAGGTGGCAGGAATTTAGCATTTTAGAGTGCTGATGATGAGACAGTGAAAATAATCAAAGATTGCTCAGAACAGCCAAATGATAGAGCATTCAATTATGATTTTCCACTATTAGAAATGATTACATTTTTCTTCTTAAGAAAATGTTCTTTTTGGACATCAAATTCCAACATCTTCTACACACTGCAACCTAGACATCAATGATGCACCAATTAAGACATGTACATTTCTCGGTTGTCAATCACCAGAATTAGTCCATGACAATTCAAGGAGTTAGCCCTGTTGCAAATAAAACTATGACCATATGACTGAGACAAGAAACTAAATCACAGCAAGGCAATCATTTTTTTGAAAATATCCATATATATTAATTATATATTAATTTTCCACTTTAATTCTTCATGTTTTATAATATTATGAAATCTCCCTGAAAAGCAAAAGCAATTTAAATAAAAGCTTCTGGCTCAAGTAGCCTTCTGTAATATATCAGAAAAACAAGCCCTAGCAGTATGGCAGATGAGAAATAGAATCTTATTGTTGCTGACATTTTGGTATGTAATCTTCCAAAATAAAAACTTTGAATTAAAATAGCTTTCCACTGTGTAGTACAACCCAACAACATGGCAGATTAGAAATGAGCCATTAAATTATTAGGCTTTCTAAGACATTAGCAACTTTACCAAGTTTATGAAAATAGCATCCTCCAGTACAACATGAAAAATATAAAATATCTCCAACCCATTAAAATCAATAGTATGTAATCAGTTTTGATGAATCAATGATTAATCTTTAAATTTTAAATTATTCCCAACACTTGAGGTTTTATTAGGCCACTAACTAACCAGCCTAGCTGTTCAGAATATATTAGCCTTGTGGCAAATGCACATGATTGTGAAGTGAATGTACTAGGTTCAATCCTTGAAAGTGGCTATACTTTGTATCTCTTCCTACTCCATATCAATACGAGTCTCAGTTTCTAGTTATTTATGTAAATATATGACAAGTTCCTAATTGTTAACCTTGATTGCATGGCAAGTTCTGAAGGGAACAACTATTTCATTGGGGGGGGGGGGGGGGCTTGAGATTTATATTTTTCATTTACCTCAAGAGAATTTATTTTTTCAATTAATATAATGGATATAATAGGTTTTAGAGAATTAAATCAGAGCAAGAATAATTAAGAGCCGGTAATTTTTTTTCAAATTGTTCGCATGCTCATCCATAAAATAAAGCTGGACTTTGTAGAACCTAAAATGTATCTGTGCACTGGACTACGAGCAAAGCAAGCATTTTACCAATGACTTACCCAGACCTGACAAATTGCAGATTGAATTAATGCTGTCCGGCCAAAATGAGAAACCATAATTATTCAGTCTGAATGCAACATTACATCATCGAGGGACCACACGCTCTTGTAACAAAAAATCAATTCATGGACTGGTTTGACATTTTCCTAATGGATCATCATTGGTTCCTGCATTACAGAAAACTATATGTGACACAGTCCATAAGAATAGGCCAATTCCTCTGGCTATAAATCTGGTCCAACAAGTCACATATAGATTCATTTCAATGTATCATTTTATCACAAACACTCCCAAGCCCTCCTATAAGGGCCCTAATTTTTCCAGGCAATCTTTATTATCTCTCCCAGAGGCCGATCTTGTTTCACCTCTTCATGTCACATGTCTATTATGGCCTCTTTCTGCTAAGGTTTATAACAAATCAAAAACAGAATACAATTACCAATGTTGCCATCTGAATTTAGAAATACTATGCTTCAATCAATCTTAGATAATGCATTCCTATTTTATTCTTTGCATATTTCACAAAACTGAAGGGGGAAAAAACCATTTTATTGCTGAAATCACTTCTAAACTAAGACTGTTTGACCCGAAATCACATTGGTCCCTTTAAGCTCTTCAATGTTTTAAAAGAATCATTTATAATGGTGGCATCAATTTAAGGATGCCATGATGATCCAATTAGAAAAAGCCGGGACAGATAAGGGTAACACTATAAGCCTGAACTAATTATCCCTGTGTGCCACATTAATGTGTCTTGAGGTTGTACCCTACTTCTGAACTCAGTAATATCCGACTGTACACGGACAGATGAACCTTTGCAAAAAGTAGGATACATTTGAGATCTGAAGTAAAAAGGGGCCAGGACACAAAAATCGTGGGTCCAATAAGGCAAAAAAAACAACACATGCACGGATGAAACAGCCAAGTGAAATCAATGTCTTTTATACACGTAAGCATCCAACTGAACAAAAATCTCAGAAACGGATGTGTTTGGATGCAATCAGAAGTAACTCCCAAAATGCATTTCCTACCCCCATTTCAGGTGAAAATTAAAAGAATCTCCAGGGGAAAATGAGCTAACATGGCATGGACAGATAAGGGTAACACTATAAGGCATAGATATAAAAGGGTAACACTATGAGGCATAGACAGATAAGAATAACACTATAAGTCATAGCTATATAAGGGTAACACTATAAGGCATAGACAGATAAGGGTAACACTATGAGGCATGGACAGATAAGAATAACACTATAACGCATGGGCATATAAGGGTAACACCATAAGGCATGGACAGATAAGCGTAACATTAAGGCATTGACAGATAAGGGTAACACTATAAGGAATTGACAGATGAGGGTAACACAATAAGCCATGGACAGATAAGTGTAACATAAGTCATGGACATATAAGGGTAACACAATAAGTCATGGACAGATAAGTGTAACACTAAGTCATGGACAGATAAGTGTAACACTATAAGTCATGGACAGGTAAGTGTAACATTATAAGTCATGGACAGATAAGGGTAACACTATAAGGCATAGACAGATAAGGGTAACACATTAAGTCATGGACAGATAAATGTAACACTATAAGTCATGGACAGATAGACGTAACACTATAAGGCATAGACAGATAAGGGTAACACCATAAGGCATAGACAGATAAGGGTAACACTATAAGGCATAGACAGATAAGGGTAACACTATAAGGCATAGACAGATAAGGGTAACACTTTAAGGCATAGACAGATAGACGTAACACTATAAGGCATAGACAGATAAGGGTAACACTATAAGGCATAGACAGATAAGGGTAACACTATAAGGCATAGACAGATAAGTGTAACACTATAAGGCAATGACAGATAAGGGTAACACTATAAGGCACAGACAGATAAGGGTAACACTATAAGGCATAGACAGACGTAACACTATAAGGCATAGACAGATAAGGGTAACACTATAAGGCACAGACAGATAAGTGTAACACTATAAGGCATAGACAGATAGACGTAACACTATAAGGCAATGACAGATAAGTGTAACACTATAAGGCATAGACAGATAAGGGTAACACTATAAGGCATAGACAGATAAGTGTAACACTATAAGGCATAGACAGATAAGGGTAACACTATAAGGCATAGAAATATAAAGGTAACACCATACGGCATGGACAGATAAGGGTAACACTATAAGGCATGGACAGATAAGGGAAACACTACAAGCCCCTACTAAATTCATGGTGGGACTTACCGCACTCCCTCACAACAGTGCCCTTCATTATAACACATTTCCTTTTACAAGTCAGATATGGTCATGAATCATATTTATGTAATACTGCTACAAGTCAGAGATGGTCATTAATCATATTTATGTAATACTGCTACAAGTCAGAGATGGTCATGAATCATATTTATGTAATACTGCTACAAGTCAGAGATGGTCATGAATCATATTTATGTAATACTGCTACAAGTCAGAGATGGTCATGAATCATATTTATGTAATACTGCTACAAGTCAGAGATGGTCATGAATCATATTTATGTAATACTGCTACAAGTCAGAGATGGTCATGAATCATATTTATGTAATACTGCTACAAGTCAGAGATGGTCATGAATCATATTTATGTAATACTGCAACAAGTCAGAGATGGTCATGAATCATATTTATGTAATACTGCTACAAGTCAGAGATGGTCATGAATCATATTTATGTAATACTGCTACAAGTCAGAGATGGTCATGAATCATATTTATGTAATACTGCTACAAGTCAGAGATGGTCATGAATCATATTTATGTAATACTGCTACAAGTCAGAGATGGTCATGAATCATATTTATGTAATACTGCTACAAGTCAGAGATGGTCATGAATCATATTTATGTAATACTGCTACAAGTCAGAGATGGTCATGAATCATATTTATGTAATACTGCAACAAGTCAGAGATGGTCATGAATCATATTTATGTAATACTGCTACAAGTCAGAGATGGTCATGAATCATATTTATGTAATACTGCTACATGTCAGATATGCTCATGAATCATATTTATGTAATACTGCTACAAGTCAGATATGGTCATGAATCATATTTATGTAATACTGCTACAAGTCAGATATGGTCATGAATCATATTTATGTAATACTCAAATTCTATGCATAATGTAGATCTTCATAAAGTGATCTCTCTGCATTCAGTTCATTATTTGGCACAATATTTAGATATTTGCATACATTTCCCTATCTTGCACCCCAAATAATAATGATAATAATAATAATCTCCCATGAGGCCCTCAGTGGCGCACAATATTCTATACATGTACACAATATTTACAAAAGAAAAGAAAGAATGTATTAATTTATGGGTTAATGTCACACAAATACTTCACATAAAACTTGCATAATGTACATACATGTATAAAATTTTAGACTTTTCTTGGTTTTGTAGTTTTAAACAGATATCTGATGCTGATCTTAAAGGGTACAATGTGGTAGTATTGCTGGTTGGTACAACAGATATCTGATGCTGATCTTAAAGAGTACAAAGTGGTAGTATTGCTGGTTGGTACAACAGATATCGGATGCTGATCTTAAAGAGTACCAAGTGGAAGTATTGCTGGTTGGTACAACAGATATCGGATGCTGGTCTTAAAGAGTACCAAGTGGTAGTGTTGCTGGTTGGTACAACAGATATCGGATGCTGATCTTAAAGAGTACAAAGTGGTAGTATTGCTGGTTGGTACAACAGACTCTGCATTAAAATTAAAACTTTAACAACCCTAAATTCCTTAAAATAATAACTTTAGATACTGTCTCCAAAATGAAACATTTAAGAATACAATTAAAAGAAACTAAATACATTTTCATTAGCGCTGTCTTTGACATGGATATAAAGATATGCCAACATTAAACGTTATAAAAGATCTTTAGTTTTTTAATAATTTAATTCCATATCTGACATCACAAAATATCTGATATGAAAAGGCAAAAAATTCATAAAACCAACAGGAGACTTTGGACGTTCTCAAATTTAATTTATCAAAGCTAAATTAAAGACTTCAGATGGATCATGTTCATCATATTAATTTCAAATAGAGACACAATAAAAAAAAAGAGTTCTGAAGACAAAGACTTAACAGCTCAAAAAAAGACAATAAGAGCTTGCCACCCCCCACCTCCCTACTCAAGACTGTGTCCCTGGGGTCATAATGCAAAATCCATCATACCATCATATATATATATATATATATATATATATATATATATATATATATATATGTGTGTGTGTGTGTGTGTGTGGCTTCCAGCTATGACTGTCTTTACAAAACTTTCACAAGGTTAGAAACTATTCAAAAATGTCAACTGAAATGTTTGTACATTTGACCCTCTCCCAGGGAACTCAGGGATGGGAACAGGCTGAAAAAAGACAGATGGAAAGATGGAGGGCATCACAATATCCATGGTAAAATGTATACACAGCATTGTATCACATATAAATCAGAACTATTCTGTGCTCTCTATAGGTAGTCAAAACTCAAATCAAAACTATTCTGTGTCCTCTATTGATAGTCTGAACTCAAATCAGAATTATTTTCTGTGCCCTCTATAGGTAGTCAAAACTAAAATCAGAACTATTCTGTGCCCTCTATAGGTAGTCAAAACTCAAATCAGAACTATTCTGTGCCCTCTATAGGTAGTCAAAACTAAAATCAGAACTATTCTGTGCCCTCTATAGGTAGTCAAAACTCAAATCAGAATTATTCTGTGCCCTCTATAGGTAGTCAAAACTCAAATCAGAATTATTCTGTGCCCTCTATAGGTAGTCAAAACTCAAATCAGAACTATTTTGTGCCCTCTATAGGTAGTCAAAACTCAAATCAGAACTATTTTGTACCCTCTATAGGTAGTCAAAACTCAGATCAGAACTATTTTGTGCCCTCTATAGGTAGTCAAAACTCAAATTTTTATGTAGATAAATGAGCATTAACTAAGCAAGAATTTACAAAATGGATTCAACCCGATATAAATACTGCTTGAATTGCAACAGACATTCACCCAAATAACACCTGTCACAAAAAAAACTATTTTTGAACTAAAAGGAATTTGTTTTTAAGGAAAAACGTGTCCACACACACACATATACACACATTCCATGACAATTAATGTCATTCTGTGCCAATGGTACTTGACAGAAGGAAAGGACAAATCTAGCACATTAAATATAATGACATTTTGTTAGGAATGTGATATAGAAAGTTCATGATCTTTAAGGTCTGGATTTTAGTCTTCTTCTGATGAATTTTAAGGTCTGGATTTTAGTCTTCTTCTGATGATTTTTAAAGTCTGGATTTTAGTCTTCTGATGATTTTTAAAGTCTGGATTTTACTCTTCTTCTGATGATTTTTAAAGTCTGGATTTTAGTCTTCTTCTGATGATTTTTAAAGTCTGGATTTTAGTCTTCTGATTATTTTTAAAGTCTGGATTTTACTATTCTGATGATGATTTCTAAAGTCTGGATTTTAGTCTTCTCATGATTTTTAAAGTCTGGACTTAAGTTTTCTTCCCATGATTTTTAAAGTCTGGATTTTAGTCTTCTTATTATTTTTAAGGTCTGGATTTTAGTCTTTTTATGATCTTTTTGGTCTGGATTTTAGTCTTCTTATTATTTTTAAGGTCTGGATTTTAGTCTTCTTATGATCTTTTTGGTCTGGATTTTAGTCTTCTTATGATTTTGAATGTCTGAATTATAGTCTTCTTCTCATTAAATCAAAACAGTTCAGTAAATTTTAGTGGCATACTGAAAGATTAGCTTAGCAAAATTAGGATAAGTTTGTCATTTGTCCCAAAGTTTGACATTTATCCCAAAAACAGATTTACATGTGTTTGTAAAAACACTCAAGACCAAATAAGTCTCAGAAAAATAATAATTAAAATCTACAAAAATTGCTTTATTGGCAAGAAAATCTTATCAAGTGCCTACAAACAAGTATCCCACATTTTCTACCTTAAATGGTTCTGCTAAATTGTGCTTACAAGGCTTTTGGCAACAAAAGTGCAAGTCAATAAAGTTCAAAAATGTTAGTTAAAAAGGGAATAATTGCTGCAATGGCCTGAAAATCTAATAGGGCAGGTTACAAATTCACATTGTTGCTATAAATAGAATTTGAAGTCATTTACCAACAAGACCTGGCATGTACCGCCATATTACTTTCAGACAAAGAGAACAAAACTAGAGTGTTCACAGCATGATGCTTACTCTGCACTATGTCTTATACTCTGTGAACTGTGTTGCTCTGCTCATATCAATGTGTACAAAATAACACTCAAAGATAAAATATAAACCAGATTTTGTAGATAAAACAAATAAAGACTTGTTTTATAGTCTTTAAGACTTCTAATTTGGGGAAACTAGTGATTTATCAGCTAAGAAGATAATTGTTTTATTGTTTGGTCTAATAAAAACAGTAAATAAAAACCCCATTCAATAGTAACATCCATTCATTGTCGTAATTTGCATCTTGTTTTTTTTGCATTCCTGATTTCAGTAAAATTATAATGTCCATTTTGCAAAATGGTATGGTCATTTATTATCCACTTGTTTATTCTCATTCATGTGTAAATTCATATATTTTGCAATTCTCCTATTTGTCTATCTTTTCTTACATTCATATATTATTCATTTGTTTGTTTGTTCATTTTTTTATTCATTTCATTATGATGTCAACTCTTTTACTTGTAAACTTACATGCACCTACCTCCATTTGTTCATATGTTTCATTGTGCATTCCTTTTAATTATAAGACTGACGGGTGAAATCGAAAACTAAATCCATTAGATTATTAGTGGCAATCTCAATAATAATTATTTAGAAGAAAAAAATTGTCAGAAAAATATTAAGGCACAAAGTTATAATTAAATTGATACAGTCATGGTGTAGGAACTCCTAAACAGTATTTTAATTTTTATTGAGTGAAAAAATATGCATTATTTAAAACTTTTCAGGTATGAACTTTTTCAGTCGTTAAAAAGATTGTGTGTGTCAAAATTGGCATGAAATGGTAAATCAGTCAGCAAAATCTATGTATTATAAAGAATACAAGTCACTACAGAATGTTGAGAAATATCTATGCAGAGGATTACGATTAATTAGCTAAACAAAAACCTGTGCCTAATGTCCGACAGTTATACTATAAAAAGTGCATTGTACTCCAATATAGTAGCCTTTATTGTATGACAGAGTGACTTTATATTAGGCTGTACGGTAACTTTGCCCCGGGAACATCATCTTCAGTTTACTCTATATATTGAAACTTAGCTGCCATGTTACGAAGTTTTGTCTGTAGGGTTTAAGACACTGCCCATGCGTACTATTTTTAGGCATGAGGTCATTATGTGTTGCATCACATCCGCCTAATTCATAACCTGCACTGTTAGGATATGAATACAATATGTTTAACAAATTTCATTTGTCAACCTTAAGTGGTTTTTGCTTCAGTGTGCTTACAAAGTTTTCATCAAAAATGTCTTTTCAAAATGTTAAAGATAATTTCTTTTTAACAAAAAAATGAAAAATTACCATCATGGCCTGAAAATCTAATTAGGACACCTACATACATGTATTAATAGAAATATGATATCAAATTGTATTTGTCAACCTAAAGTAATTTGTGCTTAAAAATGCTTTCATAGATTTTGTCAAAAGACTCAAGTCCTAATAGTTCAAAAATGTGTTTAAAAAATATTGAAAAAAAAGGTCACAGTCACCGAATCAGGTCTTGGGACCCAACAAAGGTATTTAAATGGTCAAATTTGGTCTAGTTTGGCTCAACTGTGAACATCTTGCTTACAAGAAAGTGTAATGGACAGCACAAAACCAATATCTTTCCCTCCCTTGGGGGGTGGGTGGTGGGGGAGGGAGACATAAATACCACAGTCTATTATAAACTATGCTACATAGCTCCAACTAATCATTTTCTGACCATCTGATATGGAGATCTGCATCATCTACTAACATTTTCAGATTCTGTATCACCATACATAGTTAGAAAAACCAGAACTACTTCATGACATCACAAGAATCCCCTCCCCCCCCCCCCCCCCTTTTCTCAAGATAGTAAACATTACTTAGGACTGAAACAAATATATTTTTCTAATAATTATGCATAATCTCAAAATTCATACAGCAACAAAAGTTCAATAATCTTTCAAGCAATATTAAAAAACATACTAAACTATCCACAAGTCATCACATGATAATTGCAGACTGCCTTTCAGTTCTAGATTGTCTGCATCCAGTTTGAATAGTGAAAAATAGTGAAGTCTCCTATGATTTGATGCACAAAACTGATGAAATACAACATTACTGCCAACCATGCGTGTCCACAAAATCTCCAAAACCATGTAGGATTTGATTTATTAAAACTGACTTTGCATCAAGTAAATTTAACATAAACACATCATGAGAATATACATGTACTGTGTCTCCTGAAATAGTCCAGGATATTCAAACACATCATGAGAATATACATGTGGTGTGCATCTAGAAATAGGCCTGGATATTCAAACACATCATGAGAATATACATGTGGTGTGCATCTAGAAATAGGCCTGGATATTCAAACACATCATGAGAATATACATGTGGTGTGCATCTAGAAATAGGCCTGGATATTCAAACACATCATGAGAATATACATGTGGTGTGCATCTAGAAATAGGCCTGGATATTCAAACACATCATGAGAATATACATGTGGTGTGCATCTAGAAATAGGCCTGGATATTCAAACACATCATGAGAATATACATGTGCTGTGTATCCAGAAATAGGCCTGGATATTCAAACACATCATGAGAATATACATGTGCTGCGTATCCAGAAATAGGCCTGGATATTCAAACACATCATGAGAATATACATGTGCTACATGTATCCAGAAATAGGCCTGGATATTCAAACACATTATATAGTGCCTCATTACCAACTATTTATCTTCTAAAAAGAAGTTCCAGTACTAACTTTCAATAAAATATTTATTCTTTCAAGGTAAATAATAAAAACATAATCAGCATAGTACGTTGATTGGGAAAGCTATATGATTTGTCATGTGAATGTGACATCAGCTGATCACTCAACATTATGTGTCTCGTGAGATCTGCTAATATTACATACAAACTCGAGATATGCAGCTTTCTACGTAAATGTATTCTAGTAATAATGCATTTATACTACATTTATTATATCATAAAGCCGGAAAGCCATCGTGGATTTCAAAACACAACTATAACAACTGCAATGGCTTACCATAGCTAATCCCATGCTTTTCAATACATATTCCAAACCCCCTCTCCCCTGCCCCACCTCACAATAAACGCACACATAGACAGTGACCCAGAGGACGTAATGCAAAATCCATAACATATATGATGTGCCTTCTTGCTATCATTTTAGATACATGTATGATATTTAATCAGAAATATATGAAAATGTAATTGAAATTGAATTTTTGTACACATGACCTTTAGCTCCCTCCTAGGGATCCCAGGTACGGGAGCCAATAATGACACCCCTCTTGCAGATTGTCAGCCTAAGAGCCAAGTAACTACAAAGTTTTGTGAATTTTCACAAAGTGGTTTAGGAAGAGGTGCGATAATGGGCAGACAGACAGACAGATGGAGGATATTGCAATGTCCTTGATGCGTTTTAAAAAAACATGGTGATAACAAGAGAAGCACATAATCATTTCTTCCTTGTATCACTGCTGTAACTCAGTTGGTAGATTGTCAGACTTGTAATCCAAGGGTCATGGGTTTGATGCCCACCCAGGCCAGCCCAAGTAGACTGCACTGTGTGTCCTTGGGAAAGGCACTTAACTCCCTATTCCTTGCATTAACATAGACAATAATGTGTTTAAAGTGCCGTTATAACTAACAAAACAACCCAAAAAAATCACCGTAATCATTTTTCCTTGTATCAATCTCAAAACTTGTACCAACATTTACTGAATGCCATCAAATAGCTCACAAAATAGTTTGTTCACTCAAACACACTGGTATCACTACTGAACCCCATCCCTAGTGATTGGGGTAATAAAGAATTTTTTTACAATATATTTCCCTGAACAGTATAACTAATTCATTTTATTATCCAATAAATTCAAATGCAAAATGACTTTCCAGAATAATAAATACCCAGGGAATAAGTATTCACTAAATATCTGAATACAATGGCAACTTCATTGATTTTTTTCAACTATAATATTTTCATAAGTACAAAGCAAAAATTTTTTGGCAAAAGGGGAACTGAATATATGATTAAGCCAAATCTATATTAATTTTGCCATTTCTGTTTTATAAACTCCTACAATCTTCATGAAATAAGCATAGCAAGAGATACAATCTACCGTATTATACTCGCATATAAGCCGATACCAACTGCAAACTGCATAGACACAGATCTGCCGGTGCATAATGCGCCGGCAGTTCTGGGTTTATGCAGTTTGTAAGGAATAATCAGTAGAACAAACAACATAGACCCTGATCTGCCGGTGCATTATGTGATGGCAGATCAGGGTCTATGTTCTTTGCATTTGGACCCGGATTATATACGCAAGTAGATATGGTACTATAGTATATGTTTAACAGAATATGTACAATTTTAAATATTCTTCAACTCTATTGTTAAAAGAATATTTGAATAATATTGACAGCTGCCATCTTTATTGTAATTAATACAGTAAAACCCGTCTTGAGAGACCACTGCTTTGAGAGATCACCTGTCTTGAGAGACCTGATTCTCGATGCATAAATTTACTGATTATATAGTGTTATGACCTGTCATGAAGGACCACCTGCCTTGAGAGATCATGATTTTTTGTCAGAAGGGGTGATCTTTCAAGACAGGTTCTACTGTACTTCATATGGTACAAATACTCTAAAGACAGCTTCATTTGCTGGAATGTACTGAAACTTATTTTATACCAATCTCAAGCAATCTAAAAATGGAGTCATGATCTCTGGATTTGTAAAATATTTATCAATATCTATAAAACATTTTAAACAATTCACAATCTCTTCTTTTACTCCCTAAACATGCTCTGCTTTCTATGTATGTATGTATGTATGTATGTATGTATGTATGTATGTATGTATGTATGTATGTATGTATGAGGGATCCTTAAATTATCCTGAGTGCAACCAGACATTCTGAAGTACTTCATAGGGACATATGAATCTACTGATTGTATTACAAACTCTTTAAAAAAAATACTGTTTTAACCCCTCTATAAAGCTCACCAGGTGGTAGCAGCAAACCATAAGTTTATCATTATGATTTACTATGTATTTCCCCACAAGCGTTTTGTGTGCAAGTGTGTATGGTTGTTTTAAAAAAAAAAAAAAATGTATTTACACTGTGTTTCTAACACCAATGATGACGTTGCCACATTTGTACTATGGTAAATATACTCACTTAAAGTGCATAAGTTTGGCGAAAGCATTCTCATTCTTTTGTTCATACAGATGTCTGTTTCAGTTTCTCTTCCACTTCCTGACTGCCGGCATTGGATCAAAGACTATTCTGTCAACACCAACAAGATTTACTTACATAAGCTTGTCAAGAGTGTCAACACTGAGCCTGCACCACAGCTTTGTTTAAATGAAATTCTGGCATGAAAATCCATGCTCACACTCCACGTTTGACAGTGGAAGTACCTGTGAAATATCAATCAAATGAATCAAACTCAGGTACTATCCTTTCAATGAAACTAGTTTTTTCAGTAATTCAGCTGCTGACAGTCCTCCATAATTGTTGTACACAATGTATTTGAGAATTATGTTCGCTGGCACAGATGACTGCTTTACTGTTCTCTTTTGGGTGACCATAATGAGTGATCAAAGTGTCTATCTGATCTTGACCAATCTGTCGCATGTCATTACATTTTGAGGAAAAGGTATTAGGCTCAAACATAGTGCATTAAAAATCTCATAGTCATGGAATCTATCACTTATGTTTGCAAGAAGAATCTCTACACACTGTGCTGCTTTGGCTGGCAAGTCATTGTCACATGACAAACACTTCAGTTCTATGCCTTTAAGTGACCTGTGTCGTGCATGGTGGTAAGAAACTCATTGCAGAGGGGGCCAAAAATGTGGCATATCTCCAAGGTACTTGGCTTCCAGCAATGTTAAAAATCCATCTAAATGATGCTTCATGGTAATGTATGGCAAATCTCTTGTCTGCAAACACTGGTTAAAGGGGTTTATTTTTCCAAAGATGTCACAAAGAAAGTGCAGTAAAAACATGAATTTGTATGATGTTATATTCCAATGAATTTGCCCTAATGTCTCTATGTTGGTTTTGGCATTAAGAGAGTTAAGGATGTTTAACCAGCTAACTGGAAGCAGTATAGCCTTCAGGCAGTTAAACTATAAGAAGCTTAGTCACTTCTGAATTAAGTTTTGTCTGCAGCATCTTTATTGATGTTTTTTTCTCACAGTTTCATGGATAAATAATCAAAGACAATTTCATATAATATTTTGGAATTTCCTATGACCAATATCCGGTTCCTCAGAAAACCTTTGAACTGCCAGACATGTCCAGCAAATACATGGATTTCAGGAATCCTGATATGTACGTATGCATTGGATTTATTGGCACATCAGCAAAATACTGGCTATATTGTGATGACTGAAGCTGCATTCTAAAACGAACAGATAAAGAATTGAAGAAAAAAAAAACTTTAGGAAGGTAGAGCCTTCCATATAAACCCAAACATGTACTGGTAATACTACAAGATAAAAATATAAAAGGTAAAGATCTTACAATTCTGTAAAAGGAAATATAAAATATAAGATAAAAAATAATGATAAAAAATATAAAATCATTACCATATAGAGGAATTTCAAGTTAGAAATGATTTTGAATACATTTTTACCTTTTGTTAATTTAGAAGATTAAACAAAACGAGTGCCACTAAGAAACATCTAATACTTAAGTCCTGTCTTGGAAAATTAAATTTCAGAATGTGGGACTGGTTATTTTGTTACATGACCATATTATCAGGTATTTGCATTTTTTAATTATAATAGGTAGTACATAATTAGAAACAATATTCATTATTGGTGAATCGTGTAAATGGTCTGTTTTGAGAAAATGGATCTGGTATATTTGTCTACTCTTTTTAAATTTTGTATGGCATAGCAACACAAGAAGGTTATTTAGTCCTGAGGCAATTGGAGTAAAGTGCCTTGCCCATGGAGACACCATGGTAGCTAATCGAGGTGACCCAATGAAAAGATTCAAACCCGCACCATTTTAGTCATGAGTCCGACGTGCTAATCACTAAGCCACCGCAGCTCCTGTCTCCATTAGATGAATCTTATGAAATGCAGGAGGGCTTATCTGGTCTATTCTGCATCCCCACAGGGAGACAATAAAGTACCGTACATACTTATTATAAGCCACATCCAAATGCAAACAACATAGACCCTGATCTGCCGTCGCATTATGCGATGGCAGATCAGAGTTTATGTTTTTTTTTCTACTGATTAGTCCTTACAAACAGTATACACCCAGATCTGCCGCCGCATTATGCAATGGCAGATCTGGGTCTATACAGTTTGCAGTTGGTATCAGCTTATACACGAATATATATGGTACATTTTATATTATGCTTCAATAAAAAAATGTTGGTCTTTATTATTGTATCTTATCAAAATAATATTATATCTCTACTACAATAAAATTCAAATGATCCTGATCAATGTCACCATCAAACAGAATATAATATTGATGCTATAACAATTACCATCATTGCAATATGAAAAATGTTTCTCAGAGAGAAAACACATTTTACAAACCTTGTTAGGAATTTATCCAACTAGTACTAACATTTCCTTCATCAGAATTAAGTGATTATAAATTTCACAATCTAAACTGCTGGCACAAATTGTACTGACACGAAAAGCCACTGGTCAAGTTACTTTCTCAAAAGCAGAAATGACAAGTTGCCTGTGTACTGGCCTCAGCTGACAAGCAGTGCAATCAAATCCATTCCAATCAGACCTCAGTTTCATTACTTCCATAATCCCTCTTCCACATCGGTGTTATTAGTTTTTACTACTCCACTCCTGTTTCTGAACCTCATTTCTTTTGTTGGACCAATTTTAGTGGATTGTAGAAGAAAAGACCAAGTCAATGCCGATGATAGTTAAGGTAACATCTGAACCAGAACTGATCTGAATGTCTCATTTTCTCACTGAACAACAAAATAATACCCCCCCCCCCCATTCTGCTTGTGCAAAATCAATTATATCCATATACTATGGGCACAATATCTTGTTATTTAGACTGTAGAATAACATTCATTAAATAAATATGAACAGACATTAACATTGCTTTAGGTGCTTCCACGGCTTACAAGATATTCAACAAACTGCAATGATTCTTTTTAAGATTTAAAGTTCCCTGTTTAATACAGCCCTCAAAACAAATGCCCATTTAAAAAAATGAAAAATTCCACTCATCAAAAACTGCCTTAATGAATTGAGTGCAACTCTACTTATCTGCTTTGTATTGGCAAATTTCCTCTCTTAAATACCTATAGTAAAAAAAAACATTCCTTTTTGAACCATTTACATCCTTTTTAGCTGAATGTATAATCAATGAAATAGTACCATTGCCTTTGTAAAAAAGATTTATTAAAACTTACTACATCAGAACTGTAAACATTCCCAATTCCTGTTAAATCCAAAAGAAAAATTCAGTCCCAACAATTTAAATTTAATTATAAAATCTCCATTCACTTTATTTATCCATTTAAAAAACATTCTTATTGAAAGGAAGGACAGTATTCGACACTTCTGAATATTTTTCAATGTTATTAAATATGCAAAATGTAATATATATTGTACACTCCATTAGATGCGGACTTGGGAAGTTCTTTCAAATTAAATCATTATGTATATGTTGCATGCTCCGTTAAATGGCGTCTTGTGGACTCCTTCCAACTTCAACCAATTTTTAGATGATCAAACCATGGTAGATGTTAAGATAAAAAATGACGAGCTTCATTTCAAAGATCATTAAAAAGTCTGAAACAGGTAATACAGGTAATTGTTGCTCCAAGATTATTAAAGAACAGTCACACTCAAGCTCCAATTTCATTAAAAATTCTGATATCCGATTGGTCAATGCTCTGACATTAGCAAATGGGAGTTAAGAATTTGGAGACGAGTCTGTGTTCCAGTGTGAGAATTCTTTGAAGTCTTGTGGCAGGCTGGTGTACAAAGGCTATCAACTGCATAGTCATAAAGACCATTTTTAATTTAAGACATCGTTTTGATTTTAATGACTACATCATTTAAAGCTTACAGCCCTGAATGTTTTAATAAACATCTTATTCCTAATTGGAGATTTAAAGATATCTTTAATAAAGATTGATGACATTTAAACTGAACATTTAACAGACATGATGGATTAGAATAGTTTTCTTTAAAGAAGTCCTGTTTATTCTCACAGGAAAATTGCAGGATTTCCTGAACTTTTTATAATTCTTTAACATGTTTGGAGAATGAAAAGGCATGAGTAAAAGCCATCCATTTAAAGATATGTGTTATATCTTTTTCAATCGCTATTATCTGGCACAAATTTCTTATAATATCTTAAGCAATAAAATTTCAGAATTTCATGCACCCAGATCCTAGTTTATATCATCCTTGATAAATATTCCTTAAATTATATTTTTCAAAATACATTGCACATTTTTAAGAATGCCTAATGTAAATTGTATGAATACCCATTTTTTGCACATCTCAGAAGGAATCACAAGAGTCCCTAGAAGGGACTGACACTCTCCTGCCTGAAACAAATTTACAGGAATCCAAAATAAGACTGCATATTATATACTTTTATTGTTTTTAACTGAGTACTGAAATTATCTCTAGTATTTTTAAGAAACTCCAACATACCAAATTTGGAAACAAAATTATTTTCTTACATGTACAAGTTAATAATGTTCACTATATAACTGTAAGTGCAGTACAAAATTCTTTGTCATGACTTTTGAGTTTGAACATTATATCATAGACAGAAAAATTACTGAACTTGTCTCAATATATACCAACATGCTAAAGTTGCTTAAAGCTATAACTAAATATTTTTCAGCAAAAGAAAAGTTATTTCAGTAGCATCATTCAAGGTATTCATTAGGTATATCCACAGACTGGGTTGATAAAAAAAATCCAATCAAACTTGTGTTTTTATGTACACAAGCCAATAAAACCAAAATCCAACGTCAAGACTTTTGACCTAAATCAATCTCAGAATGTTGACTATCAACTTATTGATTAGAACGCAACTAACACAAAATCTGGTCAAAATTCACTTGTATCTATACAAGTCACCGGGTTCATGAGCTCACTTAAGAAGAAAAATGCAAGCAATGTCCTTTGACTTTAACTAAACATCAATTAGGTCTGATTTTCAAAACTCACAACATTGTTGATATGTTGGTGCTCTGATCAGAACCATTTTCATTCAGAACCAATTAAATATTGCGTGAAGTGTCTAAGTAAGCAAGAGTCCCTAGAAGGGGCTCATGCTCTACTGGGCAAAAAGAATTTCCAGGAAATCAAGATAAGACCATTTCTTCCTTTTAACAATGTCTACTATTCTGAATGATGAAAACATGTGGTTTCACGTCATTTTTCATTCATGCTGCAAGATGGCGGCCAGGTAAACAATTGCTTAGAAGAACTCTGTCAAAATCAGTGAATATCATATGATTATTCATTCATCCAGGATTTATACATCATGGATATTGTTCATCTAAGTACTTAAATGATTTTTGTAAATCCTCATTGTGACTGTTTGCTGTTAAATATTATACTATTTTTTAAAAATACTTACCAGAGTTCTGCATACAAATAAATTGGTGATAAATCTAATAATGTCAATACTGTAGAAAATTTTCAACGGATCTAGTCTATTTGAGTTCTTTGGATTAACCCAAAAGGATATTCATGATATGGAAGTAAATTCATACAGAAAGGCAATCCCAGATTTTATCCACACCAAGAAAATTAAGACAATATCTGTATCCATGTCAGGAACAATTCATCACTGAAGCAGATGAATGAAACTAGGACTAATTTCCAACTCTACAAATACTCATAGCAACATGGGTATGTGTCCAAATTCACTACTTCACATGAAAATAAAGTTAAATGTACTGTATTCCCATCAACAAATACCATTTTATTTAAGGGCAGTGGATGCTTGGCTTGGAATTATAATGGATTTCTTGAACTGTGTTAAGACATAAACAACAGATCTAACACAAACACTGAGTCATCACATCCATCCTCAGCTTGGCCCATAACCTCAACTCATATCAGTGCATGTCAAGCAAAGCCACAAAAATAAACTCCCTTGCTCAAGAAGACACAAGCTACACAGGGCTGAATTACTTAACACCCCCCTCTCCCATAGCCCTGGTAGACCCAGATAAACTTCATCAAATTGTAGAAGACAATGCCACTAATCAAGATAATGAAAATCCAAGTACAGGCTGGCACAAGCCACATAGTGCCTAAATATATAACGCCTCTAACACATCCGGTCTCCAAGCCCAGGTAGACTCAGACATATTTCATCAAAGTGTAAAAGAAAATGAAACTAATCATGCTGAGACTTCTTTCAAACACAATGCAAGTCATAGTTTACAGTGCCATGGAAAATTATGTTCCAAGTGACTTTGATAGTTGTGATCAAGGATCTTCACCTATATGTGCATGTGTGTGTGTGTGTGTGTGTGTGTGTGTGTGTGTGTGTGTGTGTGTGTGTGTGTATGTATATATATACATTCAGTAGAAGTAGTGATTAAAAAGAATTTTCAAAATGGCTGCCATGGCAGCCATACTGGATCCCAGATCAGCACCATTTCAGTAAGGACTAACTAGACATCATAAGAAGTCTTTTAGTGAAAACCCCATGTTTATATGACCATCCATTCAGGAGAAGTAGCGATAACAAGATATTGGATGTCCGAGCAGCACCATTTTCATCTAGAACCAACTAGACCATGGGATGAATGTGTGTTCAACATTTCTTGGCAATTCTCTAAGTAGTTTAGGAGAAGTAGCGATAACAAACTTGTGCTTAACAGATAGATGGATGACAGACAACAGACCATCCCAAAAGCTCTTCTGGACTATGACCAGAAGAGTTAACAACCCATGTCAATGCCGCCACTCATGCAAGAGGAGTAGTTATAAGATTTTCAAGATGGTCACTATAGTGCCATGTTGGAGGTAAGATGAACACTATATTCAATCAGAACCAGCAACAAATTGCTATAATAGTGTTTTAGTGACAACCCCATGTCGACAAGACCGTCCATTCACAAGTAGCCAAATAACGATTTTGAGGATGGCTGTCAAGGCTGCCATTCTAAAAGTTATATCAGCATCATTTCAATAGGTGAATATCTATTTTTGAAGAAAGAAGAAGTGGGGGTGTTTAATGTCAGTGTAGCAATCCATTTATTTTGGGTGGTCACACTGGCATCATTTTTATTTAGGATCACTACATATAATGGAAAGGGTTTTAGTGAAAGCTCCATGTCAATATGACCATCCCTTCTGAAGAGTCATGATAATAAGATTTTCAAGATGGCTACAATTAATCAGCACTATATTCATTTAGATTTGGTCTGGAGTGGTATTTTACAGCACAGTCACACAAGTAGATTATTTAGTGCAGAAGCAAATGGAGTAGCATGCCTTGCCCATGAACACACCATGGTAGCCAACCTGTGTTTTCTTTAGGACCAATTCAGTTACATAAGAAGTTTCTCAGTGCAAACCCAATGTCTATAGGACTATCTGTTCATAAGAATTAGTTATAGCAAGATTTTCAATATGGCTACCATGGTGGCAATACTGTGCATCTGATTGGCACCATTTTTATTTAGAACTAATTACGTATCGTAAGTGAAAACCCCATGCTGCTATGACTATCAATTCTGTAGAAGTAGTGATAACAAGTTTAAAAGATGGCCACCATGGCAACGGAATTGAGGGGTCTGATTAGCAGCCTTTTCTTTTAGGACCAAATAGACATCATGATAAATCTTTAGACCAAATAGACATCATGATAAATCTTTAGACCAAATAGACATCATGATAAATCTTTAGGACCAAATAGACATCATGATAAATCTGTAGACCAAATAGACATCATGATAAATCTTTAGACCAAATAGACATCATGATAAATCTTTAGGACCAAATAGACATCATAATAAATCTTTAGACCAAATAGACATCATGATAAATCTTTAGACCAAATAGACATCATGATAAATCTTTAGGACCAAATAGACATCATGATAAATCTTTTTGTCAAAACCTCACTAGATATGATCATCCATCAAGGAAAAGAAGCATTACCAAGATTTTAAAGATGGCTGCAGTGGCAGCCATACAGGATGTCACATTGGCAACATTTTCATTTACGACCAACTAGACATCATATGAAGTCTTTTTCAGTGAAAACCCATGTCGACATGACCATCCAACTCAGGTGAATTAGTGATAGCAATATTTTCAATGATGTCCAAGGGCATCATTTTCATTTACAACCAGCTCGACATCATAAGAAGCCTTTTAATGCAAAACCCATGTCAATATGATATCCATTAAGGAGAAAAGACAAGATTTTCAAAACTGCCACCATGGTGGACATAGTGGATGTCAGATTGGCACCATTTTCATTGAGGACCAACAAGACCTTGGGATGAATGTGTAAATAAAATTTCACTGCAATCCTCCCACATAGTTTAGAAGAAGTACCAATAACAAACTTGTTCGAATGGATGGATGACAATGGGATGATGGACACAAGGCCATAGCAGAAGCTCTTCTGGTTTATGACCAGTTGACCTAAGACGAGCTAAAAACAACATCAAGAATGCTTTAGCCAAGAATGGCAATTCAGCTGAAAACATCTTCCAAAATACCTTCATGAATGCAGTTGGTATTATCTCAAGTTATAACATCAACATGAAATGCATGGCATAGATTCAATGATTCTTGTAAAATTCCAAAGCATCTACAATTGTCTTAAACCAAATTTATGAATTACAACTGCAACCTTGTTTGGAATTAGTAACTTCTATGCCACAGTTTTTACATCAGCTCTTCATAATTTCATACAAAAAGAAGAAATAACGCAGAACAGAATTAAGCCCATTTAATCCGTCATATTCACGATAAATTTGACAAGTCTCTTACCAGAGCTATGATCTGGAGCAATATGAATGAGCAAGGAGCAAGGATTGGCTGGATCAATAGATGCAAGACAACTGTCATATTTTGTAGAAAAGTATCAACAGGGGAATAACTTTTAGACCTATCTGCCCAGCAAGAATAAAAGTGTAGAAGATTTGTATACGAATATGTAAATTTGTGATAGTATTTAAATCTACTTAAATTACTGCCAACTTGACCATCAAAAACCATGCATAGCAAAAATATATCCCTTATTGCAGATTACCAGGTATTATTAATGTACAAAATAATGATAAAACCTAGGGGCCAGACTAATGATAAAACCTAGGGGCCAGACTAATGATAAAATCTATGGGCCAGACTAATGATAAAATCTATGGGCCAGACTAATGATAAAACCTATGGACCAGACTAATGATAAAACCTTGGGGCCAGACTAATGATAAAATCTATGGGCCAGACTAATGATAAAACCTAGGGGCCAGACTAATGATAAAATCTAGGGGCCAGACTAATGATAAAATCTATGGGCCAGACTAATGATAAAATCTAGGGGCCAGACTAATGATAAAATCTATGGGCCAGACTAATGATAAAATCTAGGGGCCAGACTAATGATAAAACCTAGGGGCCAGACTAATGATAAAATCTATGGGCCAGACTAATGATAAAACCTAGGGGCCAGACTAATGATAAAACCTATGGGCCAGACTAATGATAAAATCTAGGGGCCAAACTAATGATAAAACCATGGGGCCAGACTAATGATAAAACCTAGGGGCCAGACTAATGATAAAACCTAGGGGCCAGACTAATGATAAAACCTAGGGGCCAGACTAATGATAAAATCTATGGGCCGGACTAATGATAAAATCTATAGGCCAGATTAATGATAAAATCTATGGGCCAGACTAATGATAAAACCTAGGGGCCAGACTAATGATAAAATCTATGGGCCAGACTAATGATAAAACCTAGGGGCCAGACTAATGATAAAACCTAGGTTTTGTTACAAAGTAGGGAGTGGACTTTTAATCAGACAGATATTCTAAGGGAATATTTGCCAAAATTGTGAAAAACAAATGGGATGGTCATATCATCAAGTATGGGCTTATCATCAGGTATGGACTTATCATCAGGTATGGGCTTATCATCAAGTATGGGCTTATGATTAAACATCGACTTATCATCAGGTATGGACTTATCATCAAGTATGGGCTTATGATTAAACATGGACTTATCATCAGGTATGGGCTTAACATCAAGTATGGGCTTAAGATTAAACATGGACTTATCATCAAGTATGGGCTTATGATTAAACATGGGCTTATCATCAGGTATGGGCTTATCATCAAGCATGGGCTTATGATTAAACATGGACTTATCATCAAGTATGGGCTTATCATCAAGTATGGGCTTATGATTAAACATGGACTTATCATCAAGTATGGGGTTATGATTAAACATGGACTTATCATCAGGTATGGACTTATCATCAAGTATGGGCTTATGATTAAACATGGACTTATCATCAGGTATGGGCTTATCATCAAGTATGGGTATTTTGATTAAACATGGACTTATCATCAAGTATGGGCTTATGATTAAACATGGGCTTATCATCAGGTATGGGCTTATCATCAAGCATGGGCTTATCAGGTATGGGCTTATCATCAAGCATGGGCTTATGATTAAACATGGACTTATCATCAGGTATGGGCTTATCATCAAGTATGGGCTCATCATCAAGCATGGGCTTATCATCAAGTATGGGCTTATCATCAAGTATGGGCTTATCATCAAGCATGGGCTTATGATTAAACATGGGCTTATCATCAGGTATGGGCTTATCATCAAGCATGGGCTTATGATTAAACATGGACTTATCATCAGGTATGGGCTTATCATCAAGCATGGTCTTATCATCAAGCATGGGCTTATCACCAAGCATGGGCTTATCATCAAGTATGGGCTTATCATCAAGCATGGGCTTATGATTAAACATGGGCTTATCATCAGGTATGGACTTATCATCAAGCATGGGTTTATCATCAAGTATGGGCTTATCATCAAGCATGGGCTTATGATTAAACATGGGCTTATCATCAAGTATTGGCTTATCATCAAGCATGGGTTTATCATCAAGTATGGGCTTATCATCAAGTATGGGATATCAACAAATATGGGCTTATCATCAAGCATGGGCTTATCATTAAACATGGGCTTATCATCAAGTATGGGTTATCAACAAGCATGGGCTTATCATCAAGCATGGGCTTATCATTAAACATGGGCTTATCATCAAGTATGGGCTTATCATCAAGTATGGGCTTATCAACAAGCATGGGCTTATCATTAAACATGGACTTATAATTAAGTATGGGCTTATCATTAAACATAGGCTTATAATTAAGTATGGGCTTATCATCAAGTATGGGCGTATCATCAAGCATGGGCTTATCATCAAGTTTGGGCTTATCATTAAACATGGGCTTATCATCAAGTATGTGCTTATCATCAAGTATGGGCGTATCATCAAGCATGGGCTTATCATCAAGTATGGGCTTATCATCAAGTATGGGCTTATCATCCAATAGATATGGTAGGTTGCATATCTATGGAAACAAAGGGAAGACATGAAATATGAATAAAAGCTGCCTGATGATAATTGACTGAAATACTAAACACAGCATGACTAAATACAGCATGAAATCATAGCCAAACAGTACAGTCATAATTTTGGGGTAATTCAAGACCTCAATCGATATCCTATACAGCCACTATTGTGCTGAGGTGACATAAAATGCTACTATATATGAACATACTCATACAAAAAACATAATATGCATAATGATAATCACTTTGTAAAATATCGGATGACAATATTACTAGAAGTATTTGTTACAAGAAAAGACCAAAGGGCCACTGTCTAGAATCATATATACTTGCTTATAAGTCTGTCCACCTGCACACACCCAGATCGCATAATTTGCTGGCAGATCTTAGTCTATACAGTTTGCTAGGAGTAATCAGTAGAACCAACAACATAGGCCCTGATCTGTGAGCGCATCATGCCATCATGCAATGGCAGATCAGTCTATGTTGTTTGCAGTTCGACGTAAGCGAGTATACACAGTGCAATTTATTATGGCTTACTGGTAGTCAAGTTTGAGCCAATTACCAGTAAGAACTTACCATTTGTTGTAGCTTACTGGCAGCAATGTTAGAGCCAATTACCTGTAGGAACTTACCATTTGTTATGGCTTACTGGTACTAAAGTTAGAACCAATTACCTGTGCCAAAAATCTGTGAAATACCAGTCTTCCTTATTTCCTCTTTGAAGATTTTACTAAAGGTATGGTTACTATTTTGATTTATAAACTGAGCATGAATAATAATTCTCCGGTTGTACTGTAGCAAAATCTTCCTTCTTTATTTTTAGCACTCGGAACTCTTTTTCTTTGTGTGTGTGTGTGTGTGTGTGTGTGTGTGTGTGTGTGTGTGTGTGTTTGTGTGTGTGTGTATTTTGTGGTTGTCACAAATTTAAAGTTTCAATGAAGAATGATCCTTTTATGAAAAGAATCGACTCCACATCCATAAACTTAAAGTACCTGCAAAACTGTAACAAAAATTATACCCACAAAAACTAATAAATTTAAAGCAATACATCTGCAACTTTCACATATCTAGCGTTTTGAATTCATAAAACTTTCTAAAAAAAACCCTAAAACTTTTTACTCAAAACTGTTTGTAAGAAACTATACTTTTAGTCAAAAAAACACTTGAAATTTTGTAGAAATATTTCATAACAAAAGGACACAGAGCATACAATATCATGCACACATTTTGCAAAGATTTGGTGATAATGCAACTTAAAGTTTAAAATTCTCTGTATGAATCAAAACAGTTTCAGGAATTCATTGAACTTTTAAGACAGATGTCACTAAAGAATTACTTGAAACTTACAGATTAAAAATCATGTAAACTGTCCATTGTAATAATATTAAATTTTCAATTCCAGATTTATCTTTATTGCAAACTATTTCTACAATTCTGAAGACTTTCCAGCAGGTACAATTAAGATTTCTATCTAATGATTTTTGTGTAAAAATCAGAGACTTTTTATTTCAAAAGTCTAATGAATTCCAGACCTGATAGATATCTCGTATTCCTTCAACAAACTTATTCAATGCATTTAATAAGAACTCAAAGTCTATAGTTATGTTCTTAAATTTTGTAATTCAATAGAGACTTATCTGGCAGTAAAAATCAAAAAAGTCAATCTACCATTATATTTTCTGCAATTTTTCATACCTTCTAATTTTCCATAACACATAAATCCGTAACAATCATAATTATTGTTTGCCCTTAGTTTTTGTACATAGAATATAGTTTTATCAGTTAACTTAAGATTTTTGCAGATGATATGTAATTAAGAATCAGCTGAAAATTATAATTAATATTTTCACCCATACCTATTCATGCACCAAATTATTGTACTTAAATAATAATATAAAATAAAAATATTTTTACAAAAATTATAAAAGATTAAACTAAATAATTAAATAAATTTTAAAAAATTAATAAAATAAAATTTTTTTTTAAAAACCCAGAAACCAATTTCTTTTTAAATAAAAAAATTTACATTAAAAATTAAAATCGCAGATAATATGGTCAAGAGTGACATCTGCTATTTCCAAACATCTTACCCACATTACACAGGGCCCCGGGTGGCCGAGTGGTCTAAGGCGCTCGCCTTTACAGATCACTGACATATCACCTCTGTCCGCGTGGGTTCGAGTCTCGGGCTCGGTCAACGTGGGTATGTGAGAAAGCTAGCCAGTAGCTTCATGTGGGTCGGTGGTTCTTCCCGGGGTTTTCTCGGGTTCTTCCTCCACCAAATATACTGGCCGCCATGTATAGCCCATCATGTGCTGAAAAATGGGGTTAAACCCATAACTACACAGTATGTGCAGAAGTGACAGCTTTTATCAACTGTATGAAGTATGTAAATATAAAATTCCCATTCAGACATCTGTTGTTTGGACTATGCAATCAAACAGACAATTATGTCAAACCACTTCATAAACCCTGGAGGTAGTACATTCCAAACAGGTCATCTCACAAATATAGCTGAAGGCTAGTTCTGAATGGCAATGCATTTTTTTTTTAAATTAATGTCCAAGAACTAATAATGCAAGAAATTATTTTAATAACTAACCATGATTATGAAAAGTCCTAACTGCATTACAACCTTCAAAAATAAACTTTATAATTTTAATGTACAAAAGCTTGATTTAAATTCATTACAGGTTAGTTTTGATTAAAATTTAATGAAATGAATTATATGCATAAAAAAATGATTTATGTTTACGCAGAAATAATCATAAGATGATAAAGATTATAATTATTTTAGAGATCGTCTTCTTATTATTGCTGGGGTCCCAGGTGGGCGAGTGGTCTAAGGCGCTCATCTTTACAGATCATTCGCATCTCATCTCTGTCCATCTACATTTGAGTCTCAGCTCGAACAACATGGGTATTTGAGAAAGTCTGCCAATAGTTTCCCATGGATCGGTGGTTCTTCCCTGGGTCTTCCACCAAAAATACTTGCCGCCATGTATATCATGTGCTGAAAAATGGTGTTAAACCCACAAAACCAAACCATCTTCCTCTTATTATTATTATTATAGTGTTGCTGTTGTTGTAAAACAAATCTCTGATTAGTGGAAGATGGAACATTTTACTGCAATGATTAATATTCGCATTATCATTATTATTGTTGTTGTTGTTTTTGCTGCTGCTGTTGTTGTAAATTTTACTGTAATATTTATTATTCTCATTATTATTATTATTATTATTATTATTGCTGTTGTTGTAAATTTTACTGTAATATTTATTATTCTCATTTTTATTATTATTATTATTATTATTATTTATTATTATTATTATTATTAATTAGTATTATTATTATTATTATTTATTATTATTATTATTATTATTATTATTATTATTTATTATTATTATTATTATTATTATTATTGCTGTTGTTGTTGTAAATTTTACTGCAATGTTTATTATTCTCATTATTATTATGTTGATTATTTATGTTTTTTAGGTCAAAACTGTTAGATAACTTTTTTTTTCTCTTCAGAAATACCCACCAAACTTTCTTTAAGGGAGTGTATTTCCGAACACAATGGAAGATGTTAACGATTATGAATCATGGGGAATGTTGGGTAATTTCAATGTTTGGGAATAACCTAATTTTATTTTTTAGCAATGAATTAGGGATAATCACCCCTTCCGACTGTATAATTGATGAAATAAAAATCCAAAAGTTTCTTAGCACAGAAATGCAACAGGGGTTGTAAAAATATGTTTCATAACTACCATTTTCTTTGGGAATAGCAAAAACTGCTCTATTTTCTTTTTAATTTCATTAAGTTTGTTTCAATTTTTATTTTTTTAGAAGAAATCTCACAGCTGAAGGATTATACTTACACAATATCTTGCAGAAGTTTTTATACTAAAAGTTCCTTTAAGTATCTTGTCAGAGAAAATATTTAAATTAATGCATCTATCCATAAAAAGAACTTTTTCCAAAATTCTTTGTTTTTCATAGCATCGACCATTTACTCAAAGTGAATTACTGATATTCAACTATCAGGCATTTTCAAAGGCATCTGAAAGTAACATGGTGCAATAGCCAACATCAATTAAATCCTATGCAATCAAATTCAAATGATTAATGGCCAAGCCTCCAAAGAATCTGGTACCCATCCATTCTCTTTGATAAGGAATATTTTTTACAAACCAACACAGAAAACAGTTCCACAAAACTGACAATATTGAATTTTTATAGGAGAATATCGATCTCAATGCACTATCGATTCTTTTGAAAAGAAACCATAGTGTGAATACTGACTGGAATATTGAAGTCTCCTTATGGTGACAATGTAAAACCAATCCAGAATCTACTACTGACTGGTACCTCTTCCTCTACAGAAAAAATTACAACACAGCAGTATTATATAATAAAACTGTAACTGTAATACCAGTCCAGTAATAACAAGATCTGTAATGAACTCTCTCACATCTTTTTTTTTCTTCAACACAATGGTTTTGATGTTCAACTGAGGAATACTTAAGTCACACTGCTGAACTATTTTCCTTTTTTTTCTTCCTTTTTATAAAAACCTAGAGATCTCAATTCAAAGCTTAAAATCAGATTTTCTTTGTTTCTCTTCTTTTTGTAAAGCTAGTACTAATATTTGCATGTTTACCATGAATTACTACACCAAAGCCTTTCTTATGCTAAAATTTAGCCTGACTCCCTGCCTTGGCTCGGAGAAAGCCACATTTGAGACTAGCGTCTCCATTCCTTTCATCATTATAATGCTGATTGTGAGATCTGGATGATAAATTTGTATCCTCAAACCTTTTTTTCTCTCCTTTCCAATCAGGTTCACTGCATGCTGTAGCTGAAGGATAGACTGAGTGAGTAATTTGAAGTTTGATAAAAGAGAAGCGAGGAAGAAAATCAATCAGACTGGTACAGCAGCCTGTTGCTGATGGAGCAAATATAAGGATTTATGAAGCTTGTTGAAAATATCACCCCTACAGGCGACCTGTTAACATAATAACCTTAATCCATTTAATATGTGACCAAACTAGTAAGCACAGATGTAACATATTTACTCAAAGGGTTCTTTTCAAATCTGCATTAAAACAGCAATTAGAAACTCCACACAAAGAATCCAATAATACAAGACTTTACACCACTTTGGCAATTAGAAACTCCACACAAAGCATCCAATAAGACTAGACTTTACACCACTTTGGCAATTAGAAACTCCACACAAAGCATCCAATAAGACTAGACTTTACACCACTTTGGCAATTAGAAACTCCACACAAAGCATCCAATAAGACTAGACTTTACACCACTTTGGCAATTAGAAACTCCACACAAAGCATCCAATAAGACTAGACTTTACACCACTTTGGCAATTAGAAACTCCACACAAAGCATCCAATAAGACTAGACTTTACACCACTTTGGCAATTAGAAACTCCACACAAAGTATCTAATTAGACTAGACTTTACACCACTTTGGCAATTAGAAACTCCACACAAAACATCCAATAAGACTAGACTTTACACCACTTTGGCAATTAGAAAATCCACAACAAAGCATCCAATAAGACTAGACTTTATGCCACTTTGGCAATTAGAAAATCCACAACAAAGCGTCCAATAAGACTAGACTTTACACCACTTTGGCAATTAGAAAATCCACACAAAGCATCCAATAAGACTAGACTTTATGCCACTTTGGCAATTAGAAATTCCACACAAAGCATCCAATAAGACTAGACTTTATGCCACTTTGGCAATTAGAAATTCCACAACAAAGCATCCAATAAGACTAGACTTTATGCCACTTTGGCAATTAGAAATTCCACAACAAAGCATCCAATAAGACTAGACTTTATGCCACTTTGGCAATTAGAAAATCCACAACAAAGCATCCAATAAGACTAAACTTTATGCCACTTTGGCAATTAGAAAATCCACACAAAGCATCCAATAAGACTAGACTTTATGCCACTTTGGCAATTAGAAAATCCACACAAAGCATCCAATAAGACTAGACTTTATGCCACTTTGGCAATTAGAAATTCCACAACAAAGCATCCAATAAGACAAGACCACACACCACTTTGGCAATTAGAAATTCCATAACTGCTCTAAACTAAATGTTGAAGAACATGGTGTCCTTTAAAAACACTGTAATTTCTTTTCTTCCAAGAAATTAACACATTTTATTAATGAAAGTAAGTGTAATACATTGAAAACTGCCCTTAACATATTATGACAAAACAGGCTATATATAGAGGTTTTATTATGGGGCCTATATGCCTCTTTCTAAATGGGCAAGTAGATAAATTACGGGCCTATATGCCTCTTTCTAAATGGGCAAGTAGATAAATTACGGGCCTATATGCCTCTTTCTAAATGGGCAAGTATATAAATTACGGGCCTATATGCCTCTTTCTAAATGGGCAAGTAGATAAATTACAGGCCTATATGCCTCTTTCTAAATGGGCAAGTAGATAAATTACGGGCCTATATGCCTCTTTCTAAATGGGCAAGTAGATAAATTACAGGGCCTATATGCCTCTTTCTAAATGGGCAAGTAGATAAATTACGGGCCTATATGCCTCTTTCTAAATGGGCAAGTAGATAAATTACGGGCCTATATGCCTCTTTCTAAATGGGCAAGTAGATAAATTACAGGGCCTATATGCCTCTTTCTAAATGGGCAAGTAGATAAATTACGGGCCTATATGCCTCTTTCTAAATGGGCAAGTAGATAAATTACGGGTCTATATGCCTCTTTCTAAATGGGCAAGTAGATAAATTACGGGCCTATATGCCTCTTTCTAAATGGGCAAGTAGATAAATTACGGGCCTATATGCCTCTTTCTAAATGGGCAAGTAGATAAATTACGGGCCTATATGCCTCTTTCTAAATGGGCAAGTAGATAAATTACGGGCCTATATGCCTCTTTCTAAATGGGCAAGTAGATAAATTACGGGCCTATATGCCTCTTTCTAAATGGGCAAGTAGATAAATTACGGGCCTATATGCCTCTTTCTAAATGGGCAAGTAGATAAATTACGGGCCTATATGCCTCTTTCTAAATGGGCAAGTAGATAAATTACGGGCCTATATGCCTCTTTCTAAATGGGCAAGTAGATAAATTACGGGCCTATATGCCTCTTTCTAAATGGGCAAGTAGATAAATTACGGGCCTATATGCCTCTTTCTAAATGGGCAAGTAGATAAATTACGGGCCTATATGCCTCTTTCTAAATGGGCAAGTAGATAAATTACGGGCCTATATGCCTCTTTCTAAATGGGCAAGTAGATAAATTACGGGCCAATATGCCTCTTTCTAAATGGGCAAGTAGATAAAAGCCATATAAGACCCGATATAAAGCCTGCCTTGCCAAGCGTAGATGTTTTTCAATTCCTTTACGCTGCTTGTATTACTAGGAAAATACAACAATAACAAAGAATTTAAGTTTTGTGGCAATGCACAAAGTTCAAATATAAGTTTCATTAAATGGGAGTCATAATTATTGACCTGTTCCATTAAATGGGAGTCATAATTATTGACCTGTTCCATTAAATGGGAGTCATAATTATTGACCTGTTCCATTAAATGGGAGTCATAATTATTGACCTGTTCCATTAAATGGGAGTCATAATTATTGACCTGTTCCATGTACAAACTGGTTCTACCACAGAGATAGGAATTTAATATTCTTCGAAGTATTGATGTTCACGTTGGTAAACACACATTCAAACATATACTGTACAACTACCATAAATACTCACTTATAATGTGATACCAACTGCAAACTGCATAGTCTCAGATCTGCCGTCGTATAATGCACCAGCAGATCTGGGTCTATACAGTTTGTAAGGAATAATCAGTAGAACAAACAACACAGACCCTATGTTGTTTGCATTTGGACCTGGGTTATACGCAAGTATATACGGTATGACCTTTCTCCATTCATTTTCCTTACAGGACATACTTAATTCAATAGTTACATGAAATAAGGAGTTGATGGTACTGACACAGTATAAGAAGAGGAAAGTTAGTTAATAAAATGGTCATGAAATGTGAGTTTTTGCATTGGACTTGATATAAGTGCACCACTAGTCATAAGGCCCACATCTGACTGTATATGCCCATGCTGCCAACTCAACTACAATCAGACTTGGGCCACTATGAATGATCTGTAACCTATAACAATATAAAAACATTCATATGCTAACATAATAATATTTCCACGCAGAACTTGCTGTAGGAAGGAAACATAATACAGTAAGCTACAAAATTAATCAAGCTGATTAATAAGTGAGAGAAGTTGGAACATCAGGAAATTGCCTGAAACAAGTCATGAAAATTTAATTAGGAAAATTATCAGTTTAACCTTTGTTGATTAGATTTTGCCTTATATGTAACAATGACCAGCAAACAACTTAAAAGTTTCCTAAGAGGAAGGAAACTATGGCATAATACAGTCAGCAACAAAATTAATCAGGCTGATTAATAAGTGAGAAGTTGGACAGTGAGGAAATTACCCGAAACAAGTCATGAAAATTGAATTAGGAAAATTATCAGTTTAATCTCAGTTGATTTGATTGTTGCTTTATATGTAATACTGATCAGCCAACAAGTTAAAATTTTCCTAAGTACTATATGTAATTCTGTGAAGACAGAAATCAGCGTCAAATTTGGTAAATGAAGCGATTTGATTGTTCCTATTAGTCATCTATTATTTAGAAGGTGCATACTGAACGCTTTATATCTACAAGATTGGATCTGACTGGCACAACATTAAATAATCCAGACTGAACTGGAGAGCAGCAATCAAATAGAGGTACGACAATCAAACAGAGGTACGACAATCATAGAAGCACTGCAGCTGCAAAAGCAGTTTAGCCATAGGAGAAAAGCAACAGCAGAGTCCAGTATCCCTCATTATCAACTGTGACAGGGAACTCCAGTGTCCCTCATTATCAATTGTGACAGGGGACTCCAGTATCCCTCATTATCAATTGTGACAGGGAACTCCAGTGTCCCTCATTATCAACTGTGACAGGGAACTCCAGTGTCCCTCATTATCAACTGTGACAGGGAACTCCAGTGTCCCTCATTATCAATTGTGACAGGGAACTCCAGTGTCCCTCATTATCAACTGTGACAGGGAACTCCAGTGTCCCTCATTATCAACTGTGACAGGGAACTCCAGTGTCCCTCATTATCAACTGTGACAGGGAACTCCAGTGTCCCTCATTATCAACTGTGACAGGGGACTCCAGTATCCCTCATTATCAACTGTGACAGGAAACTCCAGTGTCCCTCATTATCAACTGTGACAGGGAACTCCAGTGTCCCTCATTATCAATTGTGACAGGGAACTCCAGTATCCCTCATTATCAACTGTGACAGGGAACTCCAGTGTCCCTCATTATCAACTATGACAGGGGACTCTGATGTCCCTCGTTATCAGCGGTGACATAAGACTCCAGTGTCCCTCATTATCAACTGTAAATGGGACATAAGTGTCTGCATGAAAAGAAAAGATTTTTTTTTTTTTTAAATTCTTCAAGTTATGGAACAAAAACAACAGTGTAAGCCATTTGGTCAACAAAGGTTCCTCCTTAACAGTCTGAAACTAAAGCTAGCCCATGAGCTTGCTGGTCAAAGAGATGAAACTGAGCACAATAAGTTTTCATGTATATTCCAAAGAAACATGGATTAGTTACACACATAGGAGGTATCGAGTTTGGTAATCAATATAACTAATGAAAAAATCACCATGAAACATTGATACTGCAGACAATTACTGTTTGTATTCTGGTTCTGACTGACAATCCTAGAAAAGGCACTCAGTGATCAAAAGGAACCAAGGACCCTTCTTGTTCACTCTTTAAAACAAAAAGCAAAAAATATATGTATATGTCGGTGAATTTTTTTAGGTCTCCTTGTTTGTTGAATTTGACACTAGCCAAATTTTTTCATTTGTTTGTAATAAGTGTGAAAATAGTAAAGAAATAGTAATTATGCAAAGCAGTTCAAATGAAATCATGTTGGGCTGTTCTTCCATCCTATTGCCATTTTATTCCTCACTTCATATCTTTCAAATAAAATACAAAATTCTCTCATGATGAGCCGATTCCAAGTTTTATACAATTCTGGCAAACATTTCAATTAAGAAATCTTTATCTGATGGTATGCCTATGTTTTACTTGTAAAACAAAAAAACAAACATATTTTAGCATTCATTGAGCTTACCAAGAAGAGAATTACCGTATATACTCGCGTATAATATGGATCCAAATGCAAACAACATAGACCCTGATCTGCTGTCGCATAATGCGCCAGCAGATCAGGGTCTATGTTGTTTGTTTTACTGATCAGTCCTTACAAACTGCATAGACCCAGATCTGCCGGCGCATAATGCGCCGGCAGATCTGGGTTTATGCAGTTTGCAATTGGTATCAGCTTATACGCAAGTATATACAGTAGTAGTTTCTCAATATAATGTACCTCATTATAACACTGTTCCTGGTATAACAGGAATGGTAATGTATTCCGTTAGATTAGGTTTTTCTTCCATGTAATGTATCTCAGTACAAGGTGACATCACCTATATCTGAACAGCATTAGAGCGAGAGACTACTGTATAATCAATATAGTCCCAAAACTTAAAGACCTATATGAATACTTCTTGCATGCAAAGCACTCTTTGAAGCTCTCTATTCCCTGTAAGACTGCAAGTTGAGGTCCAACAAGGGTGTGCTTGTATAAAGAAATTTTCTAAATCTAGGTCAGAGGTCAAGGCCACAGTCACTGGAGCTAAAATGGTAATTTTAGGTTCCACATTATAAGTTCACTTTCCCCAAGTTTCCCATACCCAATATTTAATGTATCAAAAGTCAAGGTTACTGGATGTGAAATTGCAAAATTATGATAATTTTACATTTGTAACAGCAACAGTCTGTCGGGGTTGGATCAGTCATTTATCTGATGGCTATTTTTTTTCTTTCCCATTACTCCAGTGTCTGCACAAATATTTAAGAAAAAAAAAAAAAAAAGGTGTAATATACCGTGTCTTATTATACCGAGGGACAAGTGTAATAATACTGAACCACCGACGAGAGGGTAAATCTTTCCCATGGAAATATTGTTTTTCCGTGAAAATATTGTGTTCCCATGGAAATATTGTGTTCCTGATAGCTAATTTTCCTAACAGGCATATATCCAATTCCTCCGAGATAATGCTGCCTGGATTAATTAGAAGATGTCAATATACAGGGCTTAGGTCTGAGATGTGGTCAAATTGCAAGCTTAACTCTGTTGTTGCCATAAGTGTCTAGAAATGAAAAACACACCAGAATATGCAATTTGAAGACGAGAATCATGTGCAGATCTAAAACATCCATTGTTTAAGGAATGTCTTGACATAAAACCTAAAAAAACAATGAATCAACTTCCGGGCCTTACCAAGGAATCTAAAATACTTTTTTTTTTTAAAGTAAAGGAACCATTATGAAGAGGAAGGGATCCTCTATAATGTTACCACTGAACATGAGGCCCAAGTGTGCCTGAGATCATACATTACATCTACATAATAGCCAAATGCATGAGTATCAAAGAAATCTGGATCAGTAAGATGCTTAATGTTGAAATTCCTTCCAATGCTGTTGATTGCATATGTTATAAAAACATTTGTTTCAAAGTTTCTCTATTTAATTTCTATCTTCATCCCTATATGACAGCACTTCATCATCATTTGAAATATTGAAAGGCCTTTATGCCAGGATCATTTTTTTTCAAAATTGGTCAAATTCTGTTGAGCAGTTATTTTCAAATAAAGTTATTAAAATGATTTTAATTTTTTATTTTTAGTAAAAATTGCACACAAAAAAAGTTTTAATATACTTGTGGCCAGATTTTATTGGAGATCAGCTTCATTTATATAAATGTGGAAGTTCTTCAAGCCAGGACACGTTCTGTCAAATTTGTGTAAAATTATGTTCAGTAGTTTTGGAGAAGTTGTTAAAGATTTTTTATTTTAGTAACAGCAGCCATGTTTAATGGTGTAATGGCACCATGGGCATGAAATTGAGAGAATGCTTTTTCTCAAATTATGTCAAATTCTGTTGAGCATTTTTTGAAAAGAAGTCATTTAAAGGTTTATCTAGAAAACAATGGCCATTTTTCATAAACTTAAAAGCCCTTCATGTCAAGATGCTTCTGTCAAACTTGGTTAAATTCTGTTGTGTCTCTATAGAAAAAGTCATTTAAAGGTTTTATATTTCTAGACATAGCAGCCATATCTGATCGCAGAATTACATCTTTTGTACAAAACTGAAAGCCTTCAAGACAGGATGTTTTCTCTCAAATCTGGTCCAATTCTACTGAGCAGTTTTTGAGAAGACGTAATTTTAAAATTTTCTATTTATAGCAACAGTAGCCATATTTGATGGCAGATGGACATCATTTGTACAAAACTGCTTACTAGCAAATTTGCTAAAAGCTTTTGAGCTTTTGAGCGGTATTTGACAAGTCATTTAGAGGTTTCTCCGGTGTTAGTAATGATGGACATATTGGATCAGCATCAATCCAACAAATCTGATAGGCCTGAATGCTGCCTTTAAAATACATTGCAAATTGGTCAAAGGGACTTTGAGAAGTTGTAAACAGTAACTGTGAATGGACTATGAATGATGCACAACGAATGAAAGATGAAGGACCATACACAAGCTAATTTGACCATAAGCTAAACATTCTTTAATAAAGTGACATGGAATTAATTTGTCTTTGGTGTCCAACTGATATCACAAAAAAAAACCTGTCAGGAGATGTGGCCAAGGAATCTTTACTATTAGTTTTGTTCAAGTTGGGTTACCTTACCACCCATACTGAATACAAGCTGACATGGCATTCAGAAATAGCTGTAACAAAAAAGTAACCCTGACCTTCACTCCTGGTAACTAACTGAATTGGACCATATATTGACTAGCTGTCAAAAACTGATATATTCTGCTCATATTGACCACCATATATGCCTGACAATGTAACACATAAATTTTCAGATAAATAGCACAGAAACTGGACACCTACACTATAAATGATTCAGAAACTTGGCATTTAAGACAACTAAATGTGGCCTTGTACTAGCCTAAAATTTTTAGTTCCTAAACACTCGTATAAAAGGATTCAGACCTGTACTTATTCATGTATAATGCACATTTAAGTGCAAATAACATAATGTATCGCAGGTACTTTAGAGGCAGAGAAATTTTAGTGTTGTTGTTGTTGTTGTGGGTTTAACGCCATTTTTCAGCACATGATAGGCTATACATGGTGGCCAGTTTTATCTGGTGGAGGAAGAACCCGGGAAAACCCCGGGAAGAACCACCGACCCACGGGAAGCTACTGGCAAGCTTTCTCACATATCCACATTGGCCGAGCCCGAGACTCGAACCCACGCAGACAGAGGTGAGACGGCAGTGATCGGTAAAGGCGAGCACCTTAGACCACTCGGCCACCCGGGGCCCGGAAATTTTAGTGATTTAAAGGTCTAAACTAAATTCCATCAAAATGTATCAACTTTGCCATTAAACCCTATACATACATACATAAATATATACATAGACAGACAGATTGCCATTAAACCCTATACATACATACATAAATATATACATAGACAGACAGACAGATATATACCTCCCTAGATCTGCAATTACTAAAATATAACTCGCCAAAATTTAAAATACACCTTTCTGAGTAAAGTTACTAAATGTTATGTGACTTGCTGCAAATACCTGCCATACAATAAATCCAGATCTACCATCTTACAGTGTGCCAATGTAACACATAAATTTTCAGATAAATAGCACAGAAAATGGACATACTTCACCTACACTATAAATGATTCAGAAACTTGGCATTTAAGACAACTATATGAGGCTTTGTAACAAACTAGCCTAAAATATTTAGTTCCTAAACACTTGTATAAAAGGATTCAGACCTGTACTTATTCATGTATAATGCACATTTAAGTGCAAATAACATAATGTATCGCAGGCACTTTTAGAGGCAGATAAATTTTAGTGATTTAAAGGTCTAAACTAAATTCCATCAAAATGTATCAACTTTGCCATTAAACCCATACATACATACATAAATATATATATACACACAGACAGACAGATATATATATCCCTAGATCTGCAATTGCTAAAATATAACTCGCCATAATTTAAAATACACCTTTCTGAGTAAAGTTACTAAATGTTATGTGACTTGCTGCAAATACCTGCCATACAATAAATCCAGATCTACCATCTTACAGTGTGCCAACAGATCAGGGTCAAATCTACCATCTTACAATGTGCCAGCAGATCTGGGTCTATGCTGTTTGTTCAACTCATGATACAAATACACAGGAAGTCATGGTGATGTAGTGGTTAGTGTGATGGACTCACAATGCAAAGGTCTGGGGTTTGAATCCTGCCCATAACAGACAAGGTCAGCAGCTGTGATGTGTCTCTGTGCAAGGCACTTTACTACCATTGCCTTGGCACAGTATATCTTGCATGTGCTGTGCAGTGAAACACCAAAATAAAAATAAAAAATTCAAACAAACCACAACAGACCCTGCTCTGTTGGCACATTATGTGTTGGTAATCTGGGTCTATGTTACTTGTAGTTGCAAGTATTTGATATAAATATCATATGTAGATAACAAGCAAGTGACTCAATGACTTAGGCCATACATTTTTGAGGAAACTTCTGTCAGAATTACATTTATCTGTACTAATATATGGTAAGAAGCTAATAAAAAACATTAAAAAAGTACCATTATTTTTAAAAAATGCTCTGTCACAAAAAAGACGGGGGAAAAAAAAATCATGGGAGCATGAAAGTAAATTGAGAGTGTTGGCCATATAAGTAAACCCATCAATCAAAATAATCCAAAAGACTAGGTCATGGTTGCTTCTAATGAGTGGACTTAATTGGGTTCTCAAAATTCCTATAACCACATGAGGTAATGTTTCTATATATTAGGCCAAAACTATTCAAATGTCAAATAATCGTATAAGGTAATGTTTTTATATGTTAGGCAAAAACTATTCTCAAGCTAAAGTTATTTATCTTAAAGAAAGCTATCATTTTGGAACAGTGTATTTATTTATCGTAAAGAAAGATTTAGTTTTGGAGCATTGTATTTATTTATCGCAAAAAAAGATTTAGTTTTGGAGCATTGTATTTATTTATCGTAAAGAAAGATTTAGTTTTGGAGCATTGTATTTATTTATTTTAAAAAAAGATTTAGTTTTGGAGCATTGTATTTATTTATCGTAAAGAAAGATTTAGTTTTGGAGCATTATGTTCATTTACTGAACCCTAGTATATATAACTTGGTGATGCTATCTAGAAATTAAATGCAAAATGTGATAATAAAGACCACATTTCACCAGCTTAATACATTTTTTTAAAGTGGGAGTTGGCTTTGCAGGCATTTTTATAAAAAAGTGGGATAGACTTATCATTCATCATGGGTGAATAACAGTTACATAAAGCAGTGCTTTTCTTCTATTTTGGGGTTTAAAAAAAGCTAAATTTAATGCAAATTGAATATGATAGTATCTTTTACTGCAAGCAGTTACCATTGGTCATACAATATTATTCAATTCATATCATGGTGTGTTGACAATTATCATTGGTCATATAGTATTAATTAATGCCTATCATGGTATGTTGACAATTGAAATTGGTCTTATAGTATTAATTAATGCCTATCATGGTACAGTATGTTGACAATTATCATTGGTCATATAGTATTAATTAATGCCTATCATGGTATGTTGACAATTACCATTGGTCTTATAGTATTAATTAATGCCTATCTTGGTACAGTATGTTGACAATTACCACTGGTCATATAGTATTAATTAATGCCTATCATGGTATGTTGACAATTACCATTGGTCATATAGTATTAATTAATGCCTATCATGGTACAGTATGTTGACAATTACCGCTGGTCAGATAGTATTAATTAATGCCTATCATGGTATGCTGACAATTACTATTGGTCATATAGTATTAATTAATGCCTATCATGGTATGTTGACAATTACCATTGGTCATATAGTATTAATTAATACCTATGTTGACAATTACTGTTGGTCATATAGTATTAATTAATGCCTATCATGGTATGTTAACAATTACCATTGGTCATATAGTATTAATTAATGCCTATCATGGTATGTTGACAATTACCATTGGTCTTATTGTATTAATTAATCCCTATGTTGATAATTACCATTGATCATATAGTATTAATTAATGCTTTATCATGGTATGTTGACAATTACCATTGGTCATATAGTATTAATCAATGCCTATCATGGTATGTTGACAATTACCATTGGTCATATAGTATCAATTAATGCCTATCATGGTATGTTGACAATTACCATTGGTCTTATAGTATTAAATAATGCCTATGTTGACAATTACTTCTAAAAACAACTTGTGGAAACTGAGAGAGTGAACTTGTCTTGTCTGACTGGGACGCTGATGAACAAGGAAGTAATGGAAAGTCAGAAAAATTACTAATGATGTTTGACACACAGATTACAGACCAGTCTGTAATTTTGTAATCATCACATCTGCAACATCAACAGGTTTTATACTCTGTGTCAACGATTCCAAACATGTGTCCCTGCAAAAAGATAACCGTTGAAATAAAATTGATTAGTTAAATTACATTTAGATAATCACATCTTTTGGACCAATTCACCAAGTGCAATGAGATCCATCCACTTCGCACTATTATTAGACCCATCCTTTTGCTCTATTATTAAATTTCCATGTTATTTTTGTTTTTTTTTACAAAGAGACTGTTTAACTCGCAAGCTGACACATTGCAGCACTCCCTCCATATAACACCATTTATGGGACCCACAAATAATCCATGTTACATATGAAGAAACTTTAGAATGAGGTTTGCTACAACAAGGTTGTGTTATAATTGCCATAGCAACACACAAAATGGGTACTGAATCACACAAAATCACATCATAATTGGATCTAATTGGCTAACAAATAAAATTAGGTGAAATAAATTAAGTAACAATCATGATCAAACAAAATTTTACCAATTTCATGGGATCCATAAAAACACCCTCCCTATAAGACAGCATCAGTATATTGGGAGGCATTATAGTGAGGGAATGCTGTATATATTAACTATTAAATTGACATGTTAGCATATGAAGCACATGTTAAGCTATTCATCCAACCAACCACCTGCATCCAAGTCAAAGGTTTATTTTCTTTTTTCACTAATCCTAGGTCTAGCAGGAATGAAATAAATTAAACATGATTTATAACCAAGTTTTTGTGTTTTGTGGGTTTTAACACCATTTTTCAGTACATGATAATCTATACATGGTAGCCAGTATATTTGGTGGAGGAAGAACCCAGTAAAACCCCGGGAAGAACCACCAACCCATGGGAAGCTACTGGCAAGCTTTCTCACATGCCCACATTGGCTGAGCTGAGACTCGAACCCACGCAGACAGAGGTGAGATGTCAGTGATCTGTAAAGGGGAGCGCCTTAGAACACTCAGCCACCCAGGGCCCCCATCTAGAACCAAAACTGCAGTGCTCAATACTTCAATAAATGAAACCATAAAAATTGTGGCGTATCATTTTTTTCAGCAACTTGATCAATTAAACCTAATTAGTGCTTAAACATCTTTTCTTAACTTAAAAAAAATAATAACAGGAAGACCTTTTCTAAGACATTCTGGTAACCTTCAGAAGTTCTGTAAGTGGAGTTGATGATAAACTCGCTATTTAGTGATACCATATATACATGCTTAAAAGTCTGGTCCAACTGCAAAATAACACAGACCCTGATCTGCTAGTGCATAATGTACTGTCTATGTTCTTTGTTCTATGCATTACTTCTAACAAACTGCATAGACCCAGATCTGCTGGTGCATGGTGCATTATGTGACTGCAGATCTGGGTCTGCCAAATTTTCAGCTGGAGCTATAAGCATGTACAGATGGTAAGTAACTTCTCTCCGTTACAATATTCGGGGCCCCGGGTGGCCGAGTGGTCAAAGGTGCTCACCTCTACCGATCACTGCCATCTCACCTCTGTCCGCATGGGTTCGAGTCTTGGGCTCGGCCAACATGGGTATGTGAGAAAGATTGCCAGTAGCTTCCTGTGGGTCGGTGGTTCTTCTCGGGATTTTCCCGGGTTCTTCCTCCACCAGATATACTGGCCACCATGTATAGCCTATCATGTGCTGAAAAATGGCGTTAAACCCATAAACCAAACCTCTGTTACAATAGGACCAAGTATGAGAAAAACTGGGAAAAGAAAAGGGTAAAAACAGGGACAAGTGAGGGGTAAAAAAAACACGAGCGAGTAAGGGGTAAAAAAAAAACAGGGACACAGGGACAAGTAAGTAAGGGGTAAAAACAGGGACGAGTGTGTAAGGGGTAAAAAAAAACAAGGACAAGTCTATAAGGAGTTAAAAAAACAGGGACAAGTGAGCAAGGGGTAAAAACAGGGACAAGTGAGTAAGCGGTAAAAATGCCTTTGTTTAACAAGATCTGCATTACAACTGATGTTTGAAAGTAAAACTTTTGTTGCACAAAGGTATGTATGTATGTATTAGCATTTAATGCCACATAAGCACAATAATGCACAAATCTGAAATGAGACACAAAAGCTGCAGTAGTTCAGTGGTTAGCATGCCAGACTTGTGACTGAAAGGGTGAGAGTTTAAATGCCACCATTGGATTAGCCCAGGTCAGCACCATGATGTATTATTGGGCAAGGCACTTTACTCCAATTGCCTTGATCCTATATAACCTACTGTGCTGTAAAATACCAAACCAAACCAGTAAAAAACCAGAAAGTGTTTTTTTCAAGTGTTAAAACCACTAAAATTTCAGAATTAACATAGTAGTGGTTGACTTGGATTCCAGTCAGATAACTCCATGATTGAATGGTGGATCCAATTTTTATTTTGTGACTCACATTACGAAAGCATATATTTTGTATGAAATTCACCTAATTATTGGCCAAGAACTAAAATTAAGTGAAATAATTAATAAATTTTCAAAATTTTCTTCATCTAGTATAGTGGGGCACATGACAATAGCTGTGTTGTATCAAGGGATCATGTTATACTGAGATGCCTTACAGTGGGGGAACACTGTAACAGAACAAATATAATGGATGCACTATACGATTTGTATATGCCAAGCCAAGCCTTACACGAACAATATGATAAAAATTCAGTATGATGCCTATATGATACAATTTGTTCACCTAATCTGCCCATCAGCAAGACTGTCATCAACACAAAAGGTTCCGATTTGTTACCATGTCTCCAGAGTATGGCAGCAAGCTGATTATTTACCATGTCTCCAGAGTATGGCAGCAAGCTGATTATTTACCATGTCTCCAGAGTATGGCAGCAAGCTGATTATTTAGTCATCAATCCTTGAACAGGAGACAAGGCATCATATACTTTTCCCAACAGAAATAATGGGAAAAACAGTTTCTTTATGATCATTACAGTAATTCAAAGTAACAGCTCCCAGGACAATAATGAGTTCTAGACAATTGAATTAGCAACAGTGTTCCTGTTTAGCAAATGTGGAGTGTAGAATTTATTATATTTAAGAGATGTAAAATAGGATGGTGTGTCACACCAGATCTTTCTTATGGTGTCAGATATTCATGAAATGAAACCTGTATAAAACAATACTCAAATGAACATTAAAATTAATTATTTATAAACAAAATTTTGTTTCACAAATGTGAACAAATAAATCTGGACATATATTATAACCATGTTGTATGCAAGAATGGCCCAAGTCGAATCTGTTATAAAAAAATAGCCATTAGAACAATGGCTAATGCCACACAAACTGACCATAACTATTACAAAAGTCAAATTAAAATAATTTTGCAATTTCCTTTTACTGACCTTGATTTTTGATCTACTGATCACAGACTCAATAGGGAGCTGCCCTCACTATAATGTAATGCAACTATGAAGTTGATACAAAATTGGGAGTGGGAAACTTAAGTGAACTTATCATGTGTAACCAAAAATGTCATTTTCAGCTGTGACCTTGCTCTCTGTGGCTTGAGAATCAATAAGGAGACGCCTCTACCCAACTGCAAACTCCATACCTTCCAGATCACGATGTTTCACATGAAAACCATTATTTTTTTATTCCCAAGCCCCACAATACAGTCATGTTTATAAAAAGACAATTTCCAGTGAATCTTATAAAGAAAAAAAAAGACAGGTCGAGAAACCTTTCTTGACACTCTGATATATGCCTGTAACCTGTAGCCTGTTAATCAGTAAACAGTCATAACTAGCATAGCTTCTTCACCTTTAATGCTGATGTAAAACTATCAACATGGGGTAGTTTATACAGTTCATTATCACAGAGGTGATTGAAAGGTAAAGGCCATCAAAGATAAACAACCACCATTATACATATTAGTTAACCGACTGACAATAGCTAGGATGATTCTGTGTTTGCTAGTCCTTACAGCACTGCTGTGTGAAAGCCCATTAGGCTAAAATGAAACAAACCAATTCATTTGAAGTTAGGTAAATCTGAGATGACAGGTGCTAAAAAAACAAAATTTATTACACTTCATTGCCTTGAATGAGAATGTTTAAGCCATCTTTAATTAAAGACTTTGGGCTAGTTTGTGATCAGTGACAACATTTCTATAAAGTTGGATTTTACTCCATACATAAAATGCAAAACACAATTCTTGTGGTAGCTGGAATTAAAAAGTTAGGAACAGCATCGGAGTGTGATTCATTTTTTAATGCAAAATGTTGAAACGCTGCTGTGATTCAGGGAAGGATAAGCCATTTGTGAAGTGAGGAAAGAGCAGCAAACTAAATTGCAGAACTCCTAGATGAAGGAGTTTTGCTTTGAGGAGCACAGCAGCTATGGGAAGGGGGTATTTTACACTTTGCAACATTAGTCATTCTAGAGTATATGACATCTATCAACAAAACCTATCAACATTAGTCATTCTGGAGTATACAACATCTGTCAACACAACCTATCAACATTAGTCATTTCAGAGTATACAACATCTGTCAACACAACCTACCAACATTAGTCATTCTAGAGTATATGATATCTGTCAACACAACCTGTCAACATTAGTCATTCTAGAGTATATGACATCTATCAAAAAAACCTATCAACATTAGTCATTCTGGAGTATAAAACATCTGTCAACACAACCTACCAACATTAGTCATTCTAGAGTATATGATATCTGTCAACACAACCTGTCAACATTAGTCATTCTGAAGTATACAACATATGTCAACACAACCTAGTCATTCTGGAGTATATAACATTTGTCAACACAGTAACACCATGCTGCATCATGGCAGATGCAAAAAGATCATTTTCACTGCTGAGAAAAATTCAACAAAATGTTTGAGGACGTTTAAACAACAGTACCATACTGTCTCTAATTAGAGCAAAGTTGAACACTTATGACATCTGTATCACTTTCAAACACTGAACACTTATGACATCTGTATCACTTTCAAACACTGAACACTTATGACATCTGTATCACTTTCTAACACTGAACACTTATGACATCTGTATCACTTTTAAACATTGAACACTTGTGACATCTGTATCACTATCAAACCCCCCCAATAAAGGATTGAGAGCAGTAAAGTCTGCAACTACAAGTTAATACTATATTCCGCTGTCTAATTGATATGAAAGACAAAAACTTCGCACATTTTTCTATTTAATGTCTCAGAATTAAAAGTGAGCTGCCCCTGACCAAGTGTTGTCTACCTATGACGTTTGATGAAAACTAGGCCATGGAAACCTGACTTATCATTCAGAAAGTTAGGTTGCAGAAACCACATTATCTACAGATGGACAGTTGGACTATAACTATAGTTCCTCCAACCAACCAACCCCCCTGCACATTCAGTTGGGGGTGTGTGTTATACTATGTATTTATGCATCCATGTATGCATATGTATGTATTCCGGTATGTATCAATATATATATATATATATATATATACAGACAGATACATGGATAGACAAATAAATGCAACTGAATCTATCTCAACAATCCTGCACAATATTTAGTAAAAAAACAAAAAAAATTATATTTGAGAAAAGAAATAGAAGAAATTATTAAAAAAATATGCACAAGACTACAATCAAAACCTAATTTCATAAACGATGAATCCAGAATTGTTCTCTTTTTCTTCTACAGACCTGCTAACCCTAACAAGACCTTCTCAGTAGGGCAGTTGATATTTTCCCATAAGTTAGAACAATTTTCAGTAAGGTATAATGAAATATCATATACTGCTTTTGTTAAATTGGAAAACATGCATTCAAAAAAGTTCAGAAGTGTGATCTGAGAGACTATTGTAGTGAAAGCAAACATTAAAGTTGGTAAAGTGCACTACGACCCTAATTACCTCCAATGCAGGTTCAAAAACTGCACTTCAAAATTCCATGGAATTTAATGGCTTCTTGCAAGTTCTCTCAACTTGACATAATCTTTGGGTTTTCTTCAATTTCACAGGGCAATGGCAATCGTCTCTCCCGCAATAAGACATACTCAAATCAACATTATATGATGTCCAATAAACATAATTGTTCATTGGCCAATTTTTTGTCCAATAATCTGAATATTCCTTTTTATACTTCTGTGCTGATTATTTCAACATGTTAAGAGGCTTATTATCCCTTTCACATTCAACATCTTTTCATTTGTTGGACGCCATTTACAGAAAAATGCTATAAGCAACAGCTTGATCATGCAGGATTTCGCATTAAACATATGAGCAGTTTAAAGTATCTGGGATGCTCTTGTAAAGTTAGGCTGGTTCCCTGACCAACTCCACTGAATCTAATATGAAACCCAGATCTGCATCAAACATGGACAAGCCAGTATCCAGATTTGACTCCAATGGTTGTATTTTATTACTCTTTGCTATTATTCCATAAGTCCATAATTTAAGGATCATTTCAGTAAGACTTGCAGTCAAATCATAAGGGTTGGCAGGTCTGCTTCTATCTGCTTTTGTCTCTCAAATGATCTTTTCCTAGAGTTTGTACTCAAATGTTTAGATTGATGTTTCAATTGTCTTTGAAGTCATGTGTCCAATAAATGTTTCTTCATCCTAACATATTAATTTCTTTTGTTTTCCCCTATGTATTGCTTTTTACAGCTTAGACAATACACCACATATATCATATATTTTGCATATCACATGAAATGTGTTAATTTTAAAATTTCTACCCGTTTTCAAAATATTTACAATGTATGAATTAATTAAACAATCACACAGCTTAAATTCACACTTAAAACAACCAGTTCTGTAGATGTTCGGTAGTCTCGAGCTCACTAAAAAGTCCCTTAAGTTCTTATTTCAATTGTAAGCTTAACTAAAGTGCATGTTCCAAACATTTCAGGCTGAACGTAAATCAAAATGAACATTGAACGGAATTATTTCGTGTGATTTGCTGCGAAAATTTATTCTTCTTAATGCCACAAATTTCATTTCCTAAGTTCCCTGATTTTGTATCATCCTTCTTGTAGTCATGCGAAAAGCAATGTATAAGCATCATGCAAGTCTTGTTCATTGTTGCAAATCCTGCAGAACCTCAGTATTTGGGATTTAACAATGCTCCCGAATGTATGACTTGGATGAAAACTATTTTTATGTAGCACAAGATGTGTGTCAGTTTCCTTTGAAATACACCCTAGTATCCAGATTATCTTCCTTTGTAAAGTTATTTCCTTTTTTGTATTTGTTACATCTAAGAAGTCCACACATTCTTTTAATGTTAATGGATGAATAGTGGTTAATTTTAATTTTTAATTTTTAAAGTTTTAATTTTAGTGAATAGTGATGAATAGTGGTTTATCGTACAGTTAAGAAACTCTTTTAGTTCTTTTTAATGGGTCCAATGAAGAAAATATCACCAATAAACCTAACATAGAAAAATGGTAGCTTTTGGGCCCTGGCAAATATTTCTTCCTCCCATTCAGCTACATAAATGTTGCATCAGATAAAGCAAACTTCTTTCCCGTAGCTGTACCTTTTTGGAGATACATTTTTTCATTAAAAATACAATTGTTATTTTAAAGACAAATTTTCGGTCATTGTCAGTAAAAAGGCAATCAACATCAGCTGTAACAAGAACAGAGCTTTTTGAAAGGTTTAATTTTACTCGTTTTTCCAGAAAATCATTTGTATCGTTAATATATGAACCCAGTTTCAGGACCAAAGGGTTTAAAAATCTATCCATTTGGCAATACACTCCATCTTACTTGAACGATCTGAAACAAAGGGCCTACCATGCAGAACTTCCCTTCATCTACTCTAGTTTTCCACTGGTTTGTGAGGAAGATACCTTCATCTTGAATTATTCAGAATCAAATAGTTTAATTCCCTTTTGTCTGAAAAAACACCTTTACTTAATTTTCCAAGTTGAGGTCTAACTTTCAATGCTGTATCATAATAAATTTGTTTTGAAAGAGGCTAATAAATATTCCAAATCATTTAAGTGTCACTCCACGTCCAAAATATACTGGTCTCGGTATATGACAACAGTGGAATTTTCCTTATCTGCGTTCTTTATTACCAAAGATTTGTTTTGGGATCAATTTTTCAATTAACTAATTTCTGATTTAATGAGGTTTGAATTCTGAATAAAAATATCCAGCACGCTTTTGTACATCCTCCAGTATATAAGCAGACTGTCATCTGGATTTGTTTTTGAATTTGGATTCACAACAATGCTTATTTCATATTTTGAGATGCATACCTTCCAACCCCTAGAGAGGTAAAAACGTAACCTAAGTGGCAAAAAAGCATAATCTGAGCATAAAAAGTGTAATCTATATATTACATGCCATAATTACAATACACTGTATGAAAAATGCACATTTATTTTTGCTACTAACCTGGATCTACAGCTGGTTAAAGTTCTTGACACAAATGGCCAAAATCCATGTGGATTTGTATCAGAATACAAACATAAAACATACTGACAAATTATATATATACAACACACATTTTAACTAGTCTACATGTCTAACATTCTGCTCAGTGATCATAAAGACAACTCCACAAAACCTGCATAGAGCATGACAATGTGCTCAATCTGGGTGCTGTATTACATCACTTTCATATTCTTTTTCATTTGTAAAGTACTACTTGTCCTTTTTTTGATCAGACATGTTTTGAAGTTTAAAATGATCTCTATCCTCTAACATTTTTCAGTCATTTAACATCCATGTGTAACATAAATAAAAACTTTTTCACTTAAAATCTGGCCCCCTTTTTTTTTATCGACTGGTCTGCATAATGATTCTCGTCATTCATATAATGAATCTGCAAATTGAAGAAACCCATCTGTTTTACTTTAAAATCTGCCATATATAGCTGCTATAAATAGAACATAATGACAGTGTTATGAAAGTACATGTAGGTCAACAATGGACAAGCATGCTCTTATGCTCTTACACAGCAGCCTTCATTTCTAGAATATTCTCAAATTTATATGATGTGTGGGATTAAAGAGATGATAATAAAAAAAACTTTTTTTAAATGTAGCAAATAAGCGTAATCCATATACAGAAAAGAGTAAGACATAATTCTGCTAAAAACAGCATGATGATTACACCAAAAGTGTAATGGTTGGCAGGTATGGAGTTGCCAAAAAGGTGAAATGAAATTTTAATAACAAACACTTTTCAAAATCTATATTTTCCAGTGTCTGTATAAAATTAAGACCTTTTGAAAGTAAACTGCACTCCGCATAAGACAGAATGTGATGTTTGGAAATATTTACCACTGAAGTTCTGAGTCGGGATTGCAACCTATAACACAAGTGCTGAATGTATGTAGCTGCAATCTCATCTATCCAGTGTATGTCGTCAGTTCCTGTAAGAAACTTTTGTCTATCATTAATTCCAATGTCTAGAATTTTACTTTCCAGACATTTATTTGTGGCTCAGACTTCTTGGCAAAAATGTGTCAGGCGACGTATCTTAGCACCAGGAAAATATTCAAATCCAGCATTCCCAAGGTGGCATTTGTCTTGTCAAATACATGTTAAATTTGAAGTTACAATTACAACCTCCTCTTTACAAAATTTATGTGTGCAGGAGTGGTGTTAGAGGAAAATAAGTGAGATTGGTTAGGGAGAGGGTCAGCCAGTCCAATTGAGGAGGAGAGAATGTTCCAACACTTCGAGGTCTATGAATGAGTTTTTGTAATGAGGGTCCTCACATGCTATTCTGCTTGACTGCTGTTGGACTTTTAGGAACAAATCTGGCACTCCATAATCTAAAATTTGTCCTAAAATATTAATTTCACCCAAAGCCTCAGATATCACATTTGGATAGTACCTCTTCATACAGTCTTGAACCAAAGTTGACCAAATGTTTGCTACTTTTCTCAGTTCCAAAAATATGGAGGCATCTAGGCTTACAAGGCCGAATTAAATCATGGAGATTACATTTGTTTTAAAAGAGAAAATAAATTAAGTCCAAGTCTTCAGCTGAAAATTTTGTTTCACACTTCCTTTGTGGATCATACTAAAATCTGCACCTGTTTCAAACTTCTTTTGTGGATTATACTAAAATCTGCACCTGTTTCACACTTCCTTTGTCAATCATACTAAAATCTGCATCTGTTTCACACTTCCTTTGTGAATCATTCTAAAATCTGCACCTGTTTCACACTTCCTTTGTCAATCATACTAAAATATGCATATGTTTCACACTTCCTTTGTGAATCATACTAAAATCTGCACCTGTTTCACACTTCCTTTGTGAATCATTCTAAAATCTGCACCTGTTTCACACTTCCTTTGTCAATCATACTAAAATATGCATATGTTTCACACTTCCTTTGTCAATCATACTAAAATCTGCACCTGTTTCACACTTCCTTTGTCAATCATACTAAAATATGCATATGTTTCACACTTCCTTTGTAGATCATACTAAAATCTGCACCTGTTTCACACTTCCTTTGTGAATCATACTAAAATCTGCACCTGTTTCACACTTCCTTTGTAGATCATACTAAAATCTGCACCTGTTTCACACTTCCTTTGTCAATCATACTAAAATCTGCATCTGTTTCACACTTCCTTTGTGGATCATACTAAAATCTGCACCTGTTTCACACTTCGTTTGTCAATCATACTAAAATATGCATATGTTTCACACTTCCTTTGTCAATCATACTAAAATCTGCACCTGTTTCACACTTCCTTTGTCAATCATACTAAAATATGCATATGTTTCACACTTCCTTTGTCAATCATACTAAAATCTGCATCTGTTTCACACTTCCTTTGTCAATCATACTAAAATCTGCATCTGTTTCACACTTCCTTTGTGGATCATACTAAAATCTGCACCTGTTTCACACTTCCTTTGTGGATCATACTAAAATCTGCACCTGTTTCACACTTCCTTTGTAGATCATACTAAAATCTGCATCTGTTTCACACTTCCTTTGTGAATCATACTAAAATCTGCACCTGTTTCACACTTCCTTTGTCAATCATACTAAAATCTGCACCTGTTTCACACTTCCTTTGTCAATCATACTAAAATATGCATATGTTTCACACTTCCTTTGTCAATCATACTAAAATCTGCATCTGTTTCACACTTCCTTTGTCAATCATACTAAAATCTGCATCTGTTTCACACTTCCTTTGTCAATCATACTAAAATCTGCATCTGTTTCACACTTCCTTTGTGGATCATACTAAAATCTGCACCTGTTTCACACTTCCTTTGTAGATGATACTAAAATCTGCACCTGTTTCACACTTCCTTTGTCAATCATACTAAAATCTGCATCTGTTTCACACTTCCTTTGTGAATCATTCTAAAATCTGCACCTGTTTCACACTTCCTTTGTCAATCATACTAAAATATGCATGTTTCACACTTCCTTTGTGAATCATACTAAAATCTGCACCTGTTTCACACTTCCTTTGTGAATCATTCTAAAATCTGCACCTGTTTCACACTTCCTTTGTCAATCATACTAAAATATGCATATGTTTCACACTTCCTTTGTCAATCATACTAAAATCTGCACCTGTTTCACACTTCCTTTGTCAATCATACTAAAATATGCATATGTTTCACACTTCCTTTGTGAATCATACTAAAATCTGCACCTGTTTCACACTTCCTTTGTAGATCATACTAAAATCTGCACCTGTTTCACACTTCCTTTGTCAATCATACTAAAATCTGCATCTGTTTCACACTTCCTTTGTGGATCATACTAAAATCTGCACCTGTTTCACACTTCCTTTGTCAATCATACTAAAATATGCATATGTTTCACACTTCCTTTGTCAATCATACTAAAATCTGCATCTGTTTCACACTTCCTTTGTCAATCATACTAAAATCTGCATCTGTTTCACACTTCCTTTGTGGATCATACTAAAATCTGCACCTGTTTCACACTTCCTTTGTGGATCATACTAAAATCTGCACCTGTTTCACACTTCCTTTGTGGATCATACTAAAATCTGCACCTGTTTCACACTTCCTTTGTCAATCATACTAAAATCTGCATCTGTTTCACACTTCCTTTGTGGATCATACTAAAATCTGCACCTGTTTCACACTTCCTTTGTCAATCATACTAAAATCTGCATCTGTTTCACACTTCCTTTGTCAATCATACTAAAATCTGCACCTGTTTCACACTTCCTTTGTCAATCATACTAAAATCTGCATCTGTTTCACACTTCCTTTGTCAATCATACTAAAATCTGCATCTGTTTCACACTTCCTTTGTCAATCATACTAAAATCTGCATCTGTTTCACACTTCCTTTGTCAATCATACTAAAATCTGCATCTGTTTCACACTTCCTTTGTAGATCATACTAAAATCTGCACCTGTTTCACACTTCCTTTGTAGATGATACTAAAATCTGCACCTGTTTCACACTTCCTTTGTCAATCATACTAAAATCTGCACCTGTTTCACACTTCCTTTGTCAATCATACTAAAATCTGCACCTGTTTCACACTTCCTTTGTAGATCATACTAAAATCTGCATCTGTTTCACACTTCCTTTGTGGATTATACTAAAATCTGCACCTGTTTCACACTTCCTTTGTGGATCATACTAAAATCTGCATCTGTTTCACACTTCCTTTGTGAATCATACTAAAATCTGCACCTGTTTCACACTTCCTTTGTGAACTATACTAAAATCTGCATCTGTTTCACACTTCCTTTGTAGATCATACTAAAATCTGCATCTGTTTCACACTTCCTTTGTCAATCATACTAAAATCTGCATCTGTTTCACACTTCCTTTGTGGATCATACTAAAATCTGCATATGTTTCACACTTCCTTTGTCAATCATACTAAAATCTGCACCTGTTTCACACTTCCTTTGTAGATCATACTAAAATCTGCATCTGTTTCACACTTCCTTTGTGGATTATACTAAAATCAGCACCTATTTCACACTTTTTTTGTCAATTATACAAAAATTGGCATCTGTTTCACACTTCTTTTGTCAATTATACTAAAATTGGCACCTGTTTCACTCTTCTTTTGTCAATTATACTAAAATTGGCACCTGTTTCACTCTTCTTTTGTCAATTATACTAAAATTGGCACCTGTTTCACACTTCTTTTGTCAATTATCCTAAAATTGGCACCTGTTTCACACTTCCTTTGTGGATCATACTAAAATCTGCACCTGTTTCACACTTCCTTTGTGGATCATACTAAAATCTGCACCTGTTTCACACTTCCCTTGTAGATCATACAAAAATCTGCACCTGTTTCACACTTCCTTTGTAGATCATACAAAAATCTGCACCTGTTTCACACTTCCTTTGTAGATCATACTAAAATCTGCACCTGTTTCACACTTCCTTTGTCAATCATACTAAAATCTGCACCTGTTTCACACTTCCTTTGTGAATCATACTAAAATCTGCACCTGTTTCACACTTCCTTTGTGAATCATACTAAAATCTGCATCTGTTTCACACTTCCTTTGTGAATCATACTAAAATCTGCATCTGTTTCACACTTCCTTTGTCAATCATTCTAAAATCTGCACCTGTTTCACACTTCCTTTGTCAATCATACTAAAATCTGCACCTGTTTCACACTTCCTTTGTCAATCATACTAAAATCTGCACCTGTTTCACACTTCCTTTGTGAATCATACTAAAATCTGCACCTGTTTCACACTTCCTTTGTGAATCATACTAAAATCTGCATCTGTTTCACACTTCCTTTGTGAATCATACTAAAATCTGCATCTGTTTCACACTTCCTTTGTCAATCATACTAAAATCTGCACCTGTTTCACACTTCCTTTGTGGATCATACTAAAATCTGCACCTGTTTCACACTTCCTTTGTCAATCATACTAAAATCTGCACCTGTTTCACACTTCCTTTGTGAATCATACAAAAATCTGCACCTGTTTCACACTTCCTTTGTAGATCATACTAAAATCTGCACCTGTTTCACACTTCCTTTGTGAATCATACTAAAATCTGCATCTGTTTCACACTTCCTTTGTGAATCATACTAAAATCTGCATCTGTTTCACACTTCCTTTGTAGATCATACTAAAATCTGCACCTGTTTCACACTTCCTTTGTAGATCATACTAAAATCTGCACCTGTTTCACACTTCCTTTGTCAATCATACAAAAATCTGCACCTGTTTCACACTTCCTTTGTAGATCATACTAAAATCTGCACCTGTTTCACACTTCCTTTGTCAATCATACTAAAATCTGCACCTGTTTCACACTTCCTTTGTAGATCATACTAAAATCTGCATCTGTTTCACACTTCCTTTGTAGATCATACTAAAATCTGCACCTGTTTCACACTTCCTTTGTCAATCATACTAAAATCTGCACCTGTTTCACACTTCCTTTGTGGATTATACTAAAATCTGCACCTGTTTCACACTTCCTTTGTGAATCATACTAAAATCTGCACCTGTTTCACACTTCCTTTGTAGATGATACTAAAGTCTGCACCTGTTTCACACTTCCTTTGTCAATCATACTAAAATCTGCACCTGTTTCACACTTCCTTTGTCAATCATACTAAAATCTGCATCTGTTTCACACTTCCTTTGTGGATCATACTAAAATCTGCATATGTTTCACACTTCCTTTGTCAATCATACTAAAATCTGCACCTGTTTCACACTTCCTTTGTAGATCATACAAAAATCTGCACCTGTTTCACACTTCCTTTGTGGATCATACTAAAATCTGCACCTGTTTCACACTTCCTTTGTAGATCATACTAAAATCTGCACCTGTTTCACACTTCCTTTGTAGATCATACTAAAATCTGCACCTGTTTCACACTTCCTTTGTCAATCATACTAAAATCTGCACCTGTTTCACACTTCCTTTGTAGATGATACTAAAATCTGCACCTGTTTCACACTTCCTTTGTCAATCATACTAAAATCTGCACCTGTTTCACACTTCCTTTGTAGATGATACTAAAATCTGCACCTGTTTCACACTTCCTTTGTCAATCATACTAAAATCTGCACCTGTTTCACACTTCCTTTGTCAATCATACTAAAATCTGCATCTGTTTCACACTTCCTTTGTGGATTATACTAAAATCTGCATATGTTTCACACTTCCTTTGTCAATCATACTAAAATCTGCACCTGTTTCACACTTCCTTTGTAGATCATACTAAAATCTGCACCTGTTTCACACTTCCTTTGTCAATTATACAAAAATTGGCATCTGTTTCACACTTCCTTTGTAGATCATACTAAAATCTGCACCTGTTTCACACTTCCTTTGTCAATTATACAAACATCTGCACCTGTTTCACACTTCCTTTGTGAATCATACTAAAATCTGCATCTGTTTCACACTTCCTTTGTGAATCATACTAAAGTCTGCACCTGTTTCACACTTCCTTTGTAGATCATACTAAAATCTGCACCTGTTTCACACTTCCTTTGTGGATCATACTAAAATCTGCATCTGTTTCACACTTCCTTTGTGAATCATACTAAAATCTGCACCTGTTTCACACTTCCTTTGTGGATCATACTAAAATCTGCATCTGTTTCACACTTCCTTTGTCAATCATACTAAAATCTGCATCTGTTTCACACTTCCTTTGTGGATCATACTAAAATCTGCACCTGTTTCACACTTCCTTTGTCAATCATACTAAAATCTGCACCTGTTTCACACTTCCTTTGTAGATCATACAAAAATCTGCACCTGTTTCACACTTCCTTTGTGGATCATACTAAAATCTGCACCTGTTTCACACTTCCTTTGTAGATCATACTAAAATCTGCACCTGTTTCACACTTCCTTTGTAGATCATACTAAAATCTGCACCTGTTTCACACTTCCTTTGTCAATCATACTAAAATCTGCACCTGTTTCACACTTCCTTTGTAGATGATACTAAAATCTGCACCTGTTTCACACTTCCTTTGTCAATCATACTAAAATCTGCACCTGTTTCACACTTCCTTTGTGGAGCATACTACAATTGGCACCTGTTTCACACTTCCTTTGTCAATCATACTAAAGTCTGCACCTGTTTCACACTTCCTTTGTCAATCATACTAAAATCTGCACCTGTTTCACACTTCCTTTGTCAATCATACTAAAATCTGCACCTGTTTCACACTTCCTTTGTCAATCATACTAAAATCTGCATCTGTTTCACACTTCCTTTGTCAATCATACTAAAGTCTGCACCTGTTTCACACTTCCTTTGTCAATTATACAAACATCTGCACCTGTTTCACACTTCCTTTGTGAATCATACTAAAATCTGCATCTGTTTCACACTTCCTTTGTGAATCATACTAAAGTCTGCACCTGTTTCACACTTCCTTTGTAGATCATACTAAAATCTGCACCTGTTTCACACTTCCTTTGTGAATCATACTAAACTCTGCACCTGTTTCACACTTCCTTTGTGAATCATACTAAAATCTGCACCTGTTTCACACTTCCTTTGTGAATCATACTAAAGTCTGCACCTGTTTCACACTTCCTTTGTGGATCATACTAAAATCTGCATCTGTTTCACACTTCCTTTGTGAATCATACTAAAGTCTGCACCTGTTTCACACTTCCTTTGTAGATCATACTAAAATCTGCACCTGTTTCACACTTCCTTTGTGAATCATACTAAAATCTGCACCTGTTTCACACTTCCTTTGTCAATCATACTAAAATCTGCACCTGTTTCACACTTCCTTTGTGAATCATACTAAAATCTGCACCTGTTTCACACTTCCTTTGTCAATCATACTAAAATCTGCACCTGTTTCACACTTCCTTTGTCAATCATACTAAAATCTGCATCTGTTTCACACTTCCTTTGTGAATCATACTAAAATCTGCAACTGTTTCACACTTCCTTTGTAGATTCATACTAAAATCTGCACCTGTTTCACACTTCCTTTGTGGAGCATACTAAAATCTGGCAACCTGTTTCACACTTCCTTAGTCAATCATACTAAAATCTGCATCCTGTTTCACACTTCCTTTGTCGAATCATACTAAAATCTGCACCTGTTTCACACTTCCTTTGTCAATCATACTAAAATCTGCATCTGTCTTCACACTTCCTTTGTGAATCATACTAAATCTGCACCTGTTTCACACTTCCTTTGTGAATCATACAAAAATCTGCACCTGTTTCACACTTCCCTTTGTCAATCATACTAAAATCTGCATCTGTGATCAACCTTCTATTCCAACTCTTGTAGATCATACTAAAATCTGCACCTGTTTCACACTTTCCTTTGTCAATCATACTAAAATCTGCACCTGCCTTTGTGAATCATACTAAAATCTGCACCTGTTTCACACTTCCTTTGTCAATCATACTAAAATCTGCACCTGTTTCACACTTCCTTTGTCAATCATACTAAAATCTGCATCTGTTTCACACTTCCTTTGTGAATCATACTAAAATCTGCACCTGTTTCACACTTCCTTTGTGAATCATACTAAAATCTGCACCTGTTTCACACTTCCTTTGTGGAGCATACTACAATTGGCACCTGTTTCACACTTCCTTTGTCAATCATACTAAAATCTGCACCTGTTTCACACTTCCTTTGTGAATCATACTAAAATCTGCACCTGTTTCACACTTCCTTTGTCAATCATACTAAAATCTGCATCTGTTTCACACTTCCTTTGTGAATCATACTAAAATCTGCACCTGTTTCACACTTCCTTTGTGAATCATACTAAAATCTGCACCTGTTTCACACTTCCTTTGTGAATCATACTAAAATCTGCACCTGTTTCACACTTCCTTTGTAGATCATACTAAAATCTGCACCTGTTTCACACTTCCTTTGTGAATTATACTAAAATCTGCACCTGTTTCACACTTCCTTTGTAGATGATACTAAAATCTGCACCTGTTTCACACTTCCTTTGTGAATCATACTAAAATCTGCATCTGTTTCACACTTCCTTTGTCAATCATACTAAAATCTGCACCTGTTTCACACTTCCTTTGTAGATCATACTAAAATCTGCACCTGTTTCACACTTCCTTTGTCAATCATACTAAAATCTGCATCTGTTTCACACTTCCTTTGTCAATCATACTAAAATCTGCACCTGTTTCACACTTCCTTTGTGAATCATACTAAAATCTGCACCTGTTTCACACTTCCTTTGTCAATCATACTAAAATCTGCACCTGTTTCACACTTCCTTTGTCAATCATACTAAAATCTGCACCTGTTTCACACTTCCTTTGTCAATCATACTAAAATCTGCATCTGTTTCACACTTCCTTTGTCAATCATTCTAAAATCTGCACCTGTTTCACACTTCCTTTGTGGATCATACTAAAATCTGCATCTGTTTCACACTTCCTTTGTCAATCATACTAAAATCTGCACCTGTTTCACACTTCCTTTGTCAATCATACTAAAATCTGCATCTGTTTCACACTTCCTTTGTCAATCATACTAAAATCTGCACCTGTTTCACACTTCCTTTGTCAATCATACTAAAATCTGCACCTGTTTCACACTTCCTTTGTGGATCATACTAAAATCTGCATCTGTTTCACACTTCCTTTGTGAATCATACTAAAATCTGCACCTGTTTCACACTTCCTTTGTGGATCATACTAAAATCTGCATCTGTTTCACACTTCCTTTGTGGATCATACTAAAATCTGCACCTGTTTCACACTTCCTTTGTGGATCATACTAAAATCTGCACCTGTTTCACACTTCCTTTGTGGATCATACTAAAATCTGCATCTGTTTCACACTTCCTTTGTGGATCATACTAAAATCTGCACCTGTTTCACACTTCCTTTGTGGATCATACTAAAATCTGCATCTGTTTCACACTTCCTTTGTGAATCATACTAAAATCTGCACCTGTTTCACACTTCCTTTGTCAATCATACTAAAATCTGCATCTGTTTCACACTTCCTTTGTGGATCATACTAAAATCTGCATCTGTTTCACACTTCCTTTGTGGATCATACTAAAGTCTGCATCTGTTTCACACTTCCTTTGTCAATCATACTAAAATCTGCATCTGTTTCACACTTCCTTTGTGGATCATACTAAAATCTGCATATGTTTCACCACTTCCTTTGTGGATCATACTAAAATATGCACCTGTTTCACACTTCCTTTGTGGATCATACTAAAATATGCATATGTTTCACACTTCCATTGTGGATCATACTAAAATCTGCACCTGTTTCACAATTCCTTTGTGAATTATACTAAAATCTGCACCTGTTTCACACTTCCTTTGTAGATCATACTAAAATCTGCACCTGTTTCACACTTCCTTTGTAGATCATACTAAAATCTGCATCTGTTTCACACTTCCTTTGTGGATCATACTAAAATCTGCATATGTTTCACACTTCCTTTGTGGATGATACTAAAATCTGCATCTGTTTCACACTTCATTTGTAGATCATACTAAAATCTGCATCTGTTTCACACTTCCTTTGTGGATCATACTAAAATATGCACCTGTTTCACACTTCCTTTGTGAATTATACTAAAACCTGCACCTGTTTCACACTTCCTTTGTGAATTATACTAAAATCTGCACCTGTTTCACACTTCCTTTGTAGATGATACTAAAATCTGCACCTGTTTCACACTTCCTTTGTCAATCATTCTAAAATCTGCATCTGTTTCACACTTCCTTTGTCAATCATACTAAAATCTGCATCTGTTTCACACTTCCTTTGTCAATCATACTAAAATCTGCACCTGTTTCACACTTCCTTTGTCAATCATACTAAAATCTGCATCTGTTTCACACTTCCTTTGTGAATCATACTAAAATCTGCACCTGTTTCACACTTCCTTTGTGAATCATACTAAAATCTGCACCTGTTTCACACTTCCTTTGTGGAGCATACTACAATTGGCACCTGTTTCACACTTCCTTTGTGGAGCATACTACAATCTGCACCTGTTTCACACTTCCTTTGTGAATCATACTAAAATCTGCACCTGTTTCACACTTCCTTTGTCAATCATTCTAAAATCTGCACCTGTTTCACACTTCCTTTGTGAATCATACTAAAATCTGCACCTGTTTCACACTTCCTTTGTCAATCATACTAAAATCTGCACCTGTTTCACACTTCCTTTGTCAATCATACTAAAATCTGCATCTGTTTCACACTTCCTTTGTGAATCATACTAAAATCTGCACCTGTTTCACACTTCCTTTGTGAATCATACTAAAATCTGCACCTGTTTCACACTTCCTTTGTGGAGCATACTACAATTGGCACCTGTTTCACACTTCCTTAGTCAATCATACTAAAATCTGCACCTGTTTCACACTTCCTTTGTGAATCATACTAAAATCTGCACCTGTTTCACACTTCCTTTGTCAATCATACTAAAATCTGCATCTGTTTCACACTTCCTTTGTGAATCATACTAAAATCTGCACCTGTTTCACACTTCCTTTGTGAATCATACTAAAATCTGCACCTGTTTCACACTTCCTTTGTCAATCATACTAAAATCTGCACCTGTTTCACACTTCCTTTGTGAATCATACTAAAATCTGCACCTGTTTCACACTTCCTTTGTCAATCATTCTAAAATCTGCACCTGTTTCACACTTCCTTTGTGAATCATACTAAAATCTGCACCTGTTTCACACTTCCTTTGTCAATCATACTAAAATCTGCACCTGTTTCACACTTCCTTTGTCAATCATACTAAAATCTGCATCTGTTTCACACTTCCTTTGTGAATCATACTAAAATCTGCACCTGTTTCACACTTCCTTTGTGAATCATACTAAAATCTGCACCTGTTTCACACTTCCTTTGTGGAGCATACTACAATTGGCACCTGTTTCACACTTCCTTTGTCAATCATACTAAAATCTGCACCTGTTTCACACTTCCTTTGTGAATCATACTAAAATCTGCACCTGTTTCACACTTCCTTTGTCAATCATACTAAAATCTGCATCTGTTTCACACTTCCTTTGTGAATCATACTAAAATCTGCACCTGTTTCACACTTCCTTTGTGAATCATACTAAAATCTGCACCTGTTTCACACTTCCTTTGTGAATCATACTAAAATCTGCACCTGTTTCACACTTCCTTTGTAGATCATACTAAAATCTGCACCTGTTTCACACTTCCTTTGTGAATTATACTAAAATCTGCACCTGTTTCACACTTCCTTTGTAGATGATACTAAAATCTGCACCTGTTTCACACTTCCTTTGTGAATCATACTAAAATCTGCATCTGTTTCACACTTCCTTTGTCAATCATACTAAAATCTGCACCTGTTTCACACTTCCTTTGTGAATCATACTAAAATCTGCACCTGTTTCACACTTCCTTTGTCAATCATACTAAAATCTGCATCTGTTTCACACTTCCTTTGTCAATCATACTAAAATCTGCACCTGTTTCACACTTCCTTTGTGAATCATACTAAAATCTGCACCTGTTTCACACTTCCTTTGTCAATCATACTAAAATCTGCACCTGTTTCACACTTCCTTTGTCAATCATACTAAAATCTGCACCTGTTTCACACTTCCTTTGTCAATCATACTAAAATCTGCATCTGTTTCACACTTCCTTTGTCAATCATTCTAAAATCTGCACCTGTTTCACACTTCCTTTGTGGATCATACTAAAATCTGCATCTGTTTCACACTTCCTTTGTCAATCATACTAAAATCTGCACCTGTTTCACACTTCCTTTGTCAATCATACTAAAATCTGCATCTGTTTCACACTTCCTTTGTCAATCATACTAAAATCTGCACCTGTTTCACACTTCCTTTGTCAATCATACTAAAATCTGCACCTGTTTCACACTTCCTTTGTGGAGCATACTAAAATCTGCATCTGTTTCACACTTCCTTTGTGAATCATACTAAAATCTGCACCTGTTTCACACTTCCTTTGTGGATCATACTAAAATCTGCATCTGTTTCACACTTCCTTTGTGGATCATACTAAAATCTGCACCTGTTTCACACTTCCTTTGTGGATCATACTAAAATCTGCACCTGTTTCACACTTCCTTTGTGGATCATACTAAAATCTGCATCTGTTTCACACTTCCTTTGTGGATCATACTAAAATCTGCACCTGTTTCACACTTCCTTTGTGGATCATACTAAAATCTGCATCTGTTTCACACTTCCTTTGTGAATCATACTAAAATCTGCACCTGTTTCACACTTCCTTTGTCAATCATACTAAAATCTGCATCTGTTTCACACTTCCTTTGTGGATCATACTAAAATCTGCATCTGTTTCACACTTCCTTTGTGGATCATACTAAAGTCTGCATCTGTTTCACACTTCCTTTGTCAATCATACTAAAATCTGCATCTGTTTCACACTTCCTTTGTGGATCATACTAAAATCTGCATATGTTTCACACTTCCTTTGTGGATCATACTAAAATATGCACCTGTTTCACACTTCCTTTGTGGATCATACTAAAATATGCATATGTTTCACACTTCCATTGTGGATCATACTAAAATCTGCACCTGTTTCACAATTCCTTTGTGAATTATACTAAAATCTGCACCTGTTTCACACTTCCTTTGTAGATCATACTAAAATCTGCACCTGTTTCACACTTCCTTTGTAGATCATACTAAAATCTGCATCTGTTTCACACTTCCTTTGTGGATCATACTAAAATCTGCATATGTTTCACACTTCCTTTGTGGATGATACTAAAATCTGCATCTGTTTCACACTTCATTTGTAGATCATACTAAAATCTGCATCTGTTTCACACTTCCTTTGTGGATCATACTAAAATATGCACCTGTTTCACACTTCCTTTGTGAATTATACTAAAACCTGCACCTGTTTCACACTTCCTTTGTGAATTATACTAAAATCTGCACCTGTTTCACACTTCCTTTGTAGATGATACTAAAATCTGCACCTGTTTCACACTTCCTTTGTCAATCATACTAAAATCTGCACCTGTTTCACACTTCCTTTGTAGATCATACTAAAATCTGCATCTGTTCCACACTTCCTTTGTCAATCATACTAAAATCTGCTCCTGTTTCACACTTCCTTTGTCAATCATACTAAAATCTGCATCTGTTTCACACTTCCTTTGTGGATCATACTAAAATCTGCATATGTTTCACACTTCCTTTGTGGATCATACTAAAATATGCACCTGTTTCACACTTCCTTTGTGGATCATACTAAAATATGCATATGTTTCACACTTCCATTGTGGATCATACTAAAATCTGCACCTGTTTCACACTTCCTTTGTGAATTATACTAAAATCTGCATCTGTTTCACACTTCCTTTGTGGATCATACTAAAATCTGCATCTGTTTCACACTCCCTTTGTGGATCATACTAAAATCTGCATCTGTTTCACACTTCCTTTGTGGATCATACTAAAATCTGCATCTGTTTCACACTCCCTTTGTCAATCATACTAAAATCTGCACCTGTTTCACACTTCCTTTGTGGATTATACTAAAATCTGCACCTGTTTCACACTTCCTTTGTGGATAATACTAAAATCTGCATCTGTTTCACACTTCCATTGTGGATCATAGTAAAATCTGCATCTGTTTCACACTCCCTTTGTGGATCATACTAAAATCTGCATCTGTTTCACACTTCCTTTGTGAATCATACTAAAACCTGCACCTGTTTCACACTTCCTTTGTGAATCATACTAAAATCTGCACCTGTTTCACACTTCCTTTGTCAATCATACTAAAATCTGCACCTGTTTCACACTTCCTTTGTCAATCATACTAAAATCTGCATCTGTTTCACACTTCCTTTGTGAATCATACTAAAATCTGCATCTGTTTCACACTTCCTTTGTGAATCATACTAAAATCTGCACCTGTTTCACACTTCCTTTGTCAATCATACTAAAATCTGCATCTGTTTCACACTTCCTTTGTCAATCATACTAAAATCTGCACCTGTTTCACACTTCCTTTGTGGATCATACTAAAATCTGCATATGTTTCACACTTCCTTTGTCAATCATACTAAAATCTGCACCTGTTTCACACTTCCTTTGTGAATTATACTAAAATCTGCATCTGTTTCACACTTCCTTTGTAGATCATACTAAAATCTGCATCTGTTTCACACTTCCTTTGTCAATTATACTAAAATCTGCATCTGTTTCACACTTCCTTTGTGGATCATACTAAAATCTGCACCTGTTTCACACTTCCTTTGTCAATCATACTAAAATCTGCACCTGTTTCACACTTCCTTTGTCAATCATACTAAAATCTGCATCTGTTTCACACTTCCTTTGTGAATCATACTAAAATCTGCACCTGTTTCACACTTCCTTTGTCAATCATACTAAAATCTGCATCTGTTTCACACTTCCTTTGTCAATCATACTAAAATCTGCATCTGTTTCACACTTCCTTTGTGAATCATACTAAAATCTGCACCTGTTTCACACTTCATTTGTCAATCATACTAAAATCTGCATCTGTTTCACACTTCCTTTGTGAATCATACTAAAATCTGCACCTGTTTCACACTTCCTTTGTCAATCATACTAAAATCTGCACCTGTTTCACACTTCCTTTGTGGATCATACTAAAATCTGCATATGTTTCACACTTCCTTTGTGGATGATACTAAAATCTGCATCTGTTTCACACTTCATTTGTAGATCATACTAAAATCTGCATCTGTTTCACACTTCCTTTGTGGATCATACTAAAATATGCACCTGTTTCACACTTCCTTTGTGAATTATACTAAAACCTGCACCTGTTTCACACTTCCTTTGTGAATTATACTAAAATCTGCACCTGTTTCACACTTCCTTTGTAGATGATACTAAAATCTGCACCTGTTTCACACTTCCTTTGTCAATCATACTAAAATCTGCACCTGTTTCACACTTCATTTGTAGATCATACTAAAATCTGCATCTGTTTCACACTTCCTTTGTGGATCATACTAAAATCTGCACCTGTTTCACACTTCCTTTGTGGATCATACTAAAATCTGCATCTGTTTCACACTTCCTTTGTGGATCATACTAAAATCTGCACCTGTTTCACACTTCCTTTGTGGATCATACTAAAATCTGCATCTGTTTCACACTTCCTTTGTGAATCATACTAAAATCTGCATCTGTTTCACACTTCCTTTGTGGATCATACTAAAATCTGCATCTGTTTCACACTTCCTTTGTGGATCATACTAAAGTCTGCATCTGTTTCACACTTCCTTTGTCAATCATACTAAAATCTGCATCTGTTTCACACTTCCTTTGTGAATCATACTAAAATCTGCACCTGTTTCACACTTCCTTTGTCAATCATACTAAAATCTGCATCTGTTTCACACTTCCTTTGTCAATCATACTAAAATCTGCATCTGTTTCACACTTCCTTTGTGAATCATACTAAAATCTGCACCTGTTTCACACTTCATTTGTCAATCATACTAAAATCTGCATCTGTTTCACACTTCCTTTGTGAATCATACTAAAACCTGCACCTGTTTCACACTTCCTTTGTCAATCATACTAAAATCTGCACCTGTTTCACACTTCCTTTGTGGATCATACTAAAATCTGCATATGTTTCACACTTCCTTTGTGGATGATACTAAAATCTGCATCTGTTTCACACTTCATTTGTAGATCATACTAAAATCTGCATCTGTTTCACACTTCCTTTGTGGATCATACTAAAATATGCACCTGTTTCACACTTCCTTTGTGAATTATACTAAAACCTGCACCTGTTTCACACTTCCTTTGTGAATTATACTAAAATCTGCACCTGTTTCACACTTCCTTTGTAGATGATACTAAAATCTGCACCTGTTTCACACTTCCTTTGTCAATCATACTAAAATCTGCACCTGTTTCACACTTCATTTGTAGATCATACTAAAATCTGCATCTGTTTCACACTTCCTTTGTGGATCATACTAAAATCTGCACCTGTTTCACACTTCCTTTGTGGATCATACTAAAATCTGCATCTGTTTCACACTTCCTTTGTGGATCATACTAAAATCTGCACCTGTTTCACACTTCCTTTGTGGATCATACTAAAATCTGCATCTGTTTCACACTTCCTTTGTGAATCATACTAAAATCTGCACCTGTTTCACACTTCCTTTGTCAATCATACTAAAATCTGCATCTGTTTCACACTTCCTTTGTGGATCATACTAAAATCTGCATCTGTTTCACACTTCCTTTGTGGATCATACTAAAGTCTGCATCTGTTTCACACTTCCTTTGTCAATCATACTAAAATCTGCATCTGTTTCACACTTCCTTTGTGGATCATACTAAAATCTGCATATGTTTCACACTTCCTTTGTAGATCATACTAAAATATGCACCTGTTTCACACTTCCTTTGTGGATCATACTAAAATATGCATATGTTTCACACTTCCATTGTGGATCATACTAAAATCTGCACCTGTTTCACAATTCCTTTGTGAATTATACTAAAATCTGCACCTGTTTCACACTTCCTTTGTAGATCATACTAAAATCTGCACCTGTTTCACACTTCCTTTGTAGATCATACTAAAATCTGCATCTGTTTCACACTTCCTTTGTGGATCATACTAAAATCTGCATATGTTTCACACTTCCTTTGTGGATGATACTAAAATCTGCATCTGTTTCACACTTCATTTGTAGATCATACTAAAATCTGCATCTGTTTCACACTTCCTTTGTGGATCATACTAAAATATGCACCTGTTTCACACTTCCTTTGTGAATTATACTAAAACCTGCACCTGTTTCACACTTCCTTTGTAGATGATACTAAAATCTGCACCTGTTTCACACTTCCTTTGTCAATCATACTAAAATCTGCACCTGTTTCACACTTCCTTTGTAGATCATACTAAAATCTGCATCTGTTCCACACTTCCTTTGTCAATCATACTAAAATCTGCTCCTGTTTCACACTTCCTTTGTCAATCATACTAAAATCTGCATCTGTTTCACACTTCCTTTGTGGATCATACTAAAATCTGCATATGTTTCACACTTCCTTTGTGGATCATACTAAAATATGCACCTGTTTCACACTTCCTTTGTGGATCATACTAAAATATGCATATGTTTCACACTTCCATTGTGGATCATACTAAAATCTGCACCTGTTTCACACTTCCTTTGTGAATTATACTAAAATCTGCATCTGTTTCACACTTCCTTTGTGGATCATACTAAAATCTGCATCTGTTTCACACTCCCTTTGTGGATCATACTAAAATCTGCATCTGTTTCACACTTCCTTTGTGGATCATACTAAAATCTGCATCTGTTTCACACTCCCTTTGTCAATCATACTAAAATCTGCACCTGTTTCACACTTCCTTTGTGGATCATACTAAAATCTGCACCTGTTTCACACTTCCTTTGTGGATAATACTAAAATCTGCATCTGTTTCACACTTCCTTTGTGAATCATACTAAAATCTGCATCTGTTTCACACTTCCTTTGTAGATCATACTAAAATCTGCACCTGTTTCACACTTCCTTTGTCAATCATACTAAAATCTGCACCTGTTTCACACTTCCTTTGTCAATCATACTAAAATCTGCATCTGTTTCACACTTCCTTTGTGAATCATACTAAAATCTGCATCTGTTTCACACTTCCTTTGTGAATCATACTAAAATCTGCACCTGTTTCACACTTCCTTTGTCAATCATACTAAAATCTGCATCTGTTTCACACTTCCTTTGTCAATCATACTAAAATCTGCACCTGTTTCACACTTCCTTTGTGGATCATACTAAAATCTGCATATGTTTCACACTTCCTTTGTCAATCATACTAAAATCTGCACCTGTTTCACACTTCCTTTGTGAATTATACTAAAATCTGCATCTGTTTCACACTTCCTTTGTAGATCATACTAAAATCTGCATCTGTTTCACACTTCCTTTGTCAATTATACTAAAATCTGCATCTGTTTCACACTTCCTTTGTGGATCATACTAAAATCTGCACCTGTTTCACACTTCCTTTGTCAATCATACTAAAATCTGCACCTGTTTCACACTTCCTTTGTCAATCATACTAAAATCTGCATCTGTTTCACACTTCCTTTGTGAATCATACTAAAATCTGCACCTGTTTCACACTTCCTTTGTCAATCATACTAAAATCTGCATCTGTTTCACACTTCCTTTGTCAATCATACTAAAATCTGCATCTGTTTCACACTTCCTTTGTGAATCATACTAAAATCTGCACCTGTTTCACACTTCATTTGTCAATCATACTAAAATCTGCATCTGTTTCACACTTCCTTTGTGAATCATACTAAAATCTGCACCTGTTTCACACTTCCTTTGTCAATCATACTAAAATCTGCACCTGTTTCACACTTCCTTTGTCAATCATACTAAAATCTGCATCTGTTTCACACTTCCTTTGTGGATCATACTAAAATCTGCACCTGTTTCACACTTCCTTTGTGGATCATACTAAAATCTGCACCTGTTTCACACTTCCTTTGTCAATCATACTAAAATCTGCACCTGTTTCACACTTCCTTTGTGGATCATACTAAAATCTGCACCTGTTTCACACTTCCTTTGTCAATCATACTAAAATCTGCACCTGTTTCACACTTCCTTTGTCAATCATACTAAAATCTGCACCTGTTTCACACTTCCTTTGTGGAGCATACTAAAATCTGCACCTGTTTCACACTTCCTTTGTGGATCATACAAAAATCTGCATCTGTTTCACACTTCCTTTGTGGATCATACTAAAATCTGCACCTGTTTCACACTTCCTTTGTGGAGCATACTAAAATCTGCACCTGTTTCACACTTCCTTTGTGGAGCATACTAAAATCTGCACCTGTTTCACACTTCCTTTGTGGAGCATACTAAAATCTGCATCTGTTTCACACTTCCATTGTGGATCATACTAAAATCTGCATCTGTTTCACACTTCCTTTGTGGATCATACTAAAATATGCACCTGTTTCACACTTCCATTGTGGATCATACTAAAATCTGCATTTGTTTTACACTTCCTTTGTGGATCATACTAAAATCTGCACCTGTTTCACACTTCCTAAAGGCTAAAACACGGTATTGGTGCTGATAAAGGAATTTTCATGTTATATGCATGAAATAGAAAAATTAAACAAGATATGAACCAATTTTAAAGATTGGTAAGCCTGGCATATACCTCTCTTACTTTCCTGAAAATTTCAAGAGGTTAGTGTAACACATTGTTGAGATATGCATGGAAACAAGCTCTAAAAATGGCCATTTTTGAGCGTTATGTAGTCTCACTCGAAAAAAGCTTGAATATAAAATAGAGAATTCTCTAAATATCATACTGAAATTATGCATTTATTGGTCTGGTTTTATGCGGAATTCTATCCTGCAAATATTGCTTCTTGAATTAAAGAAATTGGTAAAATATTATGGATTTTATAAGCAAAATACCGTCAGTAGAAGTTTTGTTTCAACACTGAAATTCAAACACTAATCTGTTGTTATATGCCAACATTTTGTACAAAATAACATTCATTATAACTTTTATTGACATCTAGAACTCGACTTTATATTATAATAAGTAGTAAAACCATTTAAATCACATGGCTAGCCAAGATATTCGATTGAGAGCTTGTTCTTTGTCAAACTTTCCAGTTCTAAATTTTGTAGTGTCTGTAACCTTTACAAGTTTATATGGCAATAATTTTGTTGTTTCATTATGGAAAAGTATAAATCCTACAAAGGCTCATGTGTATCCATGTGATGTCCAAGTTGGCCAAAATTGGTGGTGCTGTATTGTACCATTAAAAAACAGCAACTCAATAAAAAAAGTTACAGACACTACACAAACAGGTATAAAAATGAAAGATAAAAGTATTGTTCTACTTGTCATTAAAACATTGTTTTTCTCAATAGAAAGTTCCATCTTATGTGATGTAATGTTGCATCATCTATTTACCTCTGCAGCCAAGAGCAAAAAAGTGATGCAATAACTCTCTTGATTGAATATTGCATCATTCTTGCAGCACTGTCTGTTTGAGTAATTTACTACAAGACAATGTAACCTGAATTTCTTATCCTAGAAGAAGCTGCCTAATTACTTTTTCTGTTCTTTACCATGGTACATCCCTAAGACATGGGAAGACGACAAAAGCAAACCTCTGGGAACAACTCTGGTAAGTTTGTATTGAATGGTAAACCACACTCTTAAATTGTAGTGTCTGTAACCAATATCCCCTTTTTATACTGTCTATGACTTTATCCCTGTTTTTTTTTAAAAAAATGAAGCCAAATTATGTTTCCTATTACAGTATTGATGTGTAAGGCTAAATTTTGACATATTGTCTGTCTGCAATTTGTAATATTTTGGTATATTTATAGTTTCTTTCATCTAGATTTCTGATAACAGGCAACATTTTCAGTGATTTCTTACAATATGCAATTGAAACTGAGTATTTTTGCATTCCATATCATTAGACTAGTAAATTCAAACAGAAATATTATGAGAATTCAATGAGCTCAGACTTAGTATTGGATACATTGCTGATATTGTCAAATGGTTACAGACACTACTAGACATGTGAATTGACCCGACTGTTGTTTACATTATTAAGGAAAGTGTGCAATCATTGTAAATGCTAGAACATTGAATAATCATCAGGTTTTATGCTATTTCTTTTTCAATCAGATACTTTTCTTTAAGAATCTACAGGTTATTCCAGTTTGCTTATGTATGAAAGCATATTGCGTACTCATTACAAGTATGTTTTGTAAAGTCTAAATTTCATCCGTATACATAGAGGAACAAAAATGAGAATGAAGTTGTTTGCTTTTAGGAAGCAAAGATAAGCCAGAAGAAGATGAACAGAAGATTAAAGCTAGAAGGGAGAAGACGAGGCTAAAGGTACAAGCCTGGAGAAAAAAACAGAGGGAAAATAAGGCGAAACATGAGGAGCTAAAAAGGGTTGATAGAGAAAGAAGAAAAGATGCAAGACTACTAAAAAAACAGCAATCACTTTCCGATTCAAATCTTCAACAAGAATTAAGAAGGAAAAAACGTGAAGAAATGAAAAGGTATCGCCAGAAAAAGAAAGAAAAGCAGCCCTGGCAATATCGGTTAATAAGAGTGTTGATTTAAGAAGTCCGAAAACTGCTGAATTAAGTAGAAAGAAGAAAGAAGCTGTGAAAAGAACCCAAGCATGGAGAATGCGTATCAAACTGAATGAAAGTATACAGCAAGAGTGTATTCAGACTGATTGTGAAATAGGAAATACTGGGTCAGCCAGAGATTCACCAATGAATAAAGTGTTACCTAAAGCAACTCTGTACAGACAATTAAAAAAGGTAAAGGAAGTATTACCAAATACCCCAAAGAGAAAAGCAGTCATCATAAGTAAATTAATTGAATCTCCATCAACATCAAAGTTTCTAAATAGGAATATAATGATAATGACACCGGATTGCAGAAAAAAACTTGAATTGACAGATACTGTTATACAATCTGTGTCAGAGAGCATTTCAGAAGTGAAAACAAGGAAAGGGGGTGCAAAGAAACATGCATACAACATCATTTGTGACGCATTACTGAAGAAATATAAAAGACACAGACTAAAAAAGTATTTCAAAGTATCAGTGAAAGGGCAAAAACCTAGTTCTACATGGTGGGAGACGAAACAAAGAAAAAGAAGAAGGGATGCACTTAACTCTCCATTAAAGAAATCTGTGAAAGATTTTTTTCTAAGTCCAGAAATCAGTAGGGAAGTGCCTAATAAACGTGAAACTGTGAAAGTAAGAAAAGGTGGTCAAAAAGAAATACTTCAAAAACATGTGATGACTATGACATTAGAAGAAGCCTACAAAGACTACAAGTTAAGGAACCATAGTCACAAAATAGGATTAACTTCATTTTCTAAATTGAAACCAGTGAATGTTAAAAAGGTGTCTGAAACAAGCAGAAGATCATGCTTATGCCAAAAGTGCTGTAACGTGGCCCTAAAAAGTGAGGCACTAACAAATGTAAAAAAGCAGTGAAAGAAAATGGAGATTTGGATGAAATTTCAGTAGATAAGAAAAGCTTAAGTGATGCTACTTTTTGTAAATACGACACCAATCCAGCTATTAAATGTTTAAGAAGAGAATGCAAACAATGCGGTGTGAAATGTTTGCAGAGTTACCTTAAACCATTTGTTGAAAAGTATAGTGACAGGCAGATATCATGGCATCAATGGGAAAGTATAGAAATAGCAAAAGATGATAAAGTAAAGCGTTGCGTCTCCGGTGTGCCTAAAGAAACAGACATAAAAACATTAATTACATGCTTAGAAACTGACATGCAAGAGTATCCAGAGCACGTTTTCAGGGCCAAATGGCAACAGCAACAGATGGGAATTTGTGTTGATAGAATTGGTGAGGGTTCTATTGCTATGGTCATGGACTTTAGTGAGAACTATGGGTGTGTTTTTCAAAGTGAAGTACAATCTGGATTCTTCGACAGGAACCAAGTTACAATACATCCAATCATGTGTTACTATACAGAAAAACAGGGAGAAAAAGAATTCAAGATAAAGCATGCCATTATTGGCATCAGTGAAGAAACCAAACATGATGCAGACTTAGCTATCACTTTTGAGAACAAAGCTATAGAAATTCTGAAGAAGAAAGGTGTGAAAGTAGAGGAGATCCATGAGTGGACAGATGGCTGTGCTGCCCAGTATAAGGGGAAGAAAGCCTTTGCTGACATAAGTCTGAGGAAAAAGCCATCTGTAACACGAAATTATTTCGAAACATCACATGGAAAGAGTGTTTGCGATGGTCTCGGTGCGACAGTCAAGAATGCTTGCTACAGAGCTGTAATCAGCAATAGAAAGGTGATAGGTTGTGCAGAAGATGTATATCATTTCTGTACAGAGAAACTGAAAATGGAAAATACAGATAATGAAGCTAAAACAGTTTCGAGAAGGGAGTTCATCCTTGTTAAAGATGTTGAGAGAAATAGAGAAGAAACTGATGTGCAAACACTGCAAGGTACAAGAAAATTACATGCTGTAAAGTCAGGAAGCAATGATTATGAACTGAGCATAAGAAATCTGAGCTGTTATTGTGAGCAATGCATGAAGGTTGATGGGAGATGCAACTTCAGCGAAAATGTTAATGCCTGGGAAATGAGAAAGTTAGTACTCAATAAAGATAATTTAAGTCAGAAAGGAAAACAACTTAAAGACAAGAATCCATCAACAATAGAAAATAATGACAAGAAAAGAAAACAAGGAAGTAACCAGAAAGATCATAACTCAGCAACAAGCGAAAAGCCTAATAAGAAACGGAAGTCAACAGAAAGACAAAACATTGTGACAAAGAAGATCAAAGTTGACAAAAAAGCACCAACCAACACAGAGAAACCAATAGAGAAATACCACCCTGGAGAATTTGTTGCTGTAGGACTTAAGCCAAAGAAGGGACCTCTAGATGTATACTTAGCAGAAGTAATAGACATTCTTCATAACGAAGTTAGACTTAAATACATGAGAAAGTCTGGCAACATGTATGTTTGGCCTGAAAAAGATGATTATTCACAAGAGGCTCTAGATGCTATCTTGTACAGGGTAAAAGCTCCACAAATAGTCAATGAAAGGGGTCATTTCAAGTTTAATGCAGCTGAATTGTCTAAGCTCAAGTCAAATCTGGAAAAAAATCATAAGCACTTCTATTTGAAATGACAATATAAAGTCAAGGTTTAATGTGTAGTGTCTGTAACCTTAAGATCAATCACATATGGGTCTGTGTTTGAGTCAGCACCTTGGGTTGAACAATACTTTAGTGACTATGATTTATTGAACATTCATTATACTTCAGTATTTTACTCTTACAAACACTATTTAGTATTAAACTTTCAAGTGCTATTTACCAGTTCATAATTTTAACACAAGTATTGGACATATACCTGTTACAATGTGGTTTTATCATTTTATTAACTAATCAACATTCATTTAATGAATAATTCTAGTCAATGTGTTCATGTTGAATTATTTTTGAAGTGAATTTTATGGAGATATGTATGGTTCTGCAGCTGTATTGAAATGCTATAGTTTTGTAGTGTCTGTAACCAATTTTATGGACAATGTACTTCTGACTCTTATGGAAGTTTGCAATACTTTTGGCCAGTATTAATGATTTTGTTTGTTTAAATATTCTTCTTGGTGTTAGATAAATGCCTAAATAAGATTATTCTATGTCTTTTATGTTTGTTATGCAAAAGTTTCATGGTTAGGTTTTTTTTCTTAGTGATACCTTTGTCATAGATGTTTTGATTTTGTTATTAAGTTGTTTACCACTTCCAGTTATGTTGTTTACTTTAAATGTTGATATCCTGTTACTGACGTTACTGTGAAAAAAAATAAAGTTTTAAAGTTTTCATGCTGTTTTTCTTGCATGTTATACACCAAGTGTAGTGTCTGTAACTGTTGTTATACCAATGAATTGAAATAATGGTTAAACAAAATCGCATGCATGTTCAAGCTAAATCTAACTTGATCTGACTAGGGGACACCCTAGGGTATATAATGAGCTTCATTGAAATGTTCTATCAAACATTTCAATTTTTTAAGTGAGTGAGACTACTCTCAGCACCAATACCGTGTTTTAGCCGTTTGTGGATCATACTAAAATCTGCACCTGTTTCACACTTCCTTTGTGAATCATACTAAAATCTGCACCTGTTTCACACTTCCTTTGTGGATCATACTAAAATCTGCACCTGTTTCACACTTCCTTTGTAGATCATACTAAAATCTGCACCTGTTTCACACTTCCTTTGTGAATCATACTAAAATCTGCACCTGTTTCACACTTCCTTTGTGGATCATACTAAAATCTGCACCTGTTTCACACTTCCTTTGTCAATCATACTAAAATCTGCACCTGTTTCACACTTCCTTTGTCAATCATACTAAAATCTGCACCTGTTTCACACTTCCTTTGTGGATCATACTAAAATCTGCACCTGTTTCACACTTCCTTTGTGGATCATACTAAAATCTGCATCTGTTTCACACTTCCTTTGTGGATCATACTAAAATCTGCATCTGTTTCACACTTCCTTTGTGGATCATACTAAAATCTGCACCTGGTCACATATCAGTCACATATATAGGAAGTAGTTTCAATGGATAATTGTGATTTTTTTTTAAAAAATAATTAAGCACAAAACAGATCCTTATTTCATATGTTTTTATACATTGTTCTGAATTTATAAGTATTGAAATGTAATTTAGTTTGCTATTAGTCTTAAATGATTGCAGTCACTAATAGAATAATTATAAAGATTGTTAACATGCATCAAAAGATTATGAGATGCTAAATGTCACTGTGATTTGAGTTGTCAGTACACTGGCTACCTTATCATTTGCATATTGTAAAACAAAATCAATAATAGAAAGAAAACTCTGTTGGCTAATAAACAGACAAGGCTGCTCACAAAGTACATGAGAGTGATACCCCCACTAGAGAATTCCTAACTCTCACATCAAGTATTACATGGAAAATTCAAATTGTCCTTTAATGTATTTATTCACTAATGATTTTTACTCATTTGCATCACACTCCCATGCTCATGACTATAACCTACCAGTAAACCCCTTTTCCGGACAGACTCTTTTGAAAAATTCACAATTCATCATGCCTCACCCTAAATAGCTGAACATGAAATGCAGAGAGTGCATGTGCAATCAGGATTTATAGATTTTAAAAAATTACTACTTTTTTCACTTTGTAACATCATAAAGCAAGAGAACACAAAACATTTATTTTAAGAATGTATCATCAGAATATGATTATATTATTTATTCTTTCTTATTACAAACATATGTACCCTGACTTAGCAGTGACTACACATGCACTCTGCACACTTCCTGTATATCTACATTGGAAGAAGCGCAATGAAATGAAGTTTCAGATGTTGACCTGGAAACTAAAACAGTATCCTCAGGTCCCTGTTGTTGTACTCCAGCCATGCTTGACAAACTTGTTAGCTATGTAGCTTAAAGTCAAGGTCAGTTCAGTGATCAATATCAACAAAGTGCTTATTATTTAACAAGTAATAAGAACTTCTTGGTGATGAAGATTTACTATTATGGAATTATGTTACCTTTATTCTAAATAGGCCCATGTCAAGTGGGAAAATACTACTAAAATTAATGCAACGATAATACTAGTTTCATTAACAACATTTTAATATCATATTGTATCGATATAATAAATTAATATCATGTTCACACTGCAATATACTAATATTTGATAATATCATGTACACTTGTATGTATGTATGTATGTATGTATGTATGTATGTATGTATGTATGTAAGCATTTATAGGAATTAATGGCACATCAGCACAATACTGGCTATAGAGTGCTGATTAAAAGTTTAAGTTCTAAAAATGTAATGTCATGAAGGTAATTAGAGTTAAGGGTTACTACATCATGAATTTGTGATCAATAAGATTATGGTTGCTTAGAAATATGACCTCATTTCAGACATATACAAATGAAGCATTTAGACATCTGGTAATTAGTGAAGTGATCTGGCAATTTGTGAAGTGATCATGAATCTAGTAAAAACTCAAATCCTTGTATGTTAGCTTTACCACTGTAATGGCTGTAGCATGAGTTCGTGGAAGAGGCGAAATAAGAAATCCTTGTATGTCAGATTTACCACTGTGATGGACACATAATGGGTTCATGGAAATGGGCGGGATAAGGGTCTGATGTGATCCAATCCAGATCTCCAACTTACCTTCAGATAGTAGACAAGCAGCTCATTAAGGGAGGGGTCAGCATTGAGGTTCACCAGGAAGTATTTTCCTTGCTCCACTTTAATACCTGAAGTCTGTACTGATATCCCCATTCTCTCTAGGGTCTGATGGCGATCCTGCAAAAAGAGAAGAAAATCTTTGATACCTAAATGTTCTATAAATCTTAATTATCTAACAATTATGTTAGAAACTTAAAATATGTGGCATATGTGTCATAACCTTTCTGAAAACAAGTGACCAACAAAATGTATGCTGCACACATATGCTGTACAGTTAAAACTATTTTTTTTAATTCAGTTTCCTCGATAAACTGGCAACAAATTGTATGCATGTTAAAATTGTGTAATATACAGCAACAAAATACTGAGTTTAAATTTTTAATATCATAAGCAAGCAAACTAAATTTGTGAAAATTGTATCAAACTAATAGCAAGTTTTTCTTACACATATTGCTAATGAGCAAATGGCATAAATGTTGTTACATCCTACACATACTGCTAATGAGCAAATGGCATAAATGTTATGTTACACATTGCTAATGAGCAAATGGCATAAATGTTATGTTACATCCTACACATACTGCTAATGAGCAAATGGCATAAATGTTATGTTACACATATTGCTAATGAGCAAATGGCAAAAATGTTATGTTACATCTTACACATATTGCTAATGAGCAAATGTTATGTGACACATAGGGTAAATTTTACTGAATTTATAAAAAATCCATGCCAATAACATTTTTAATTTTTTCATACTAATACTCCTTACAACCAAATGATTTGTTTTGTCCCAGCACAAATGAAATATCTATGCCAAAGCAAGTTACAATCCATTTAGAGTTACCTCCCATTATGAATTCTGAACTTGTTATTAAGTCTATACTGGCTATCTATCTATCTGCATAGTTAGCCATACCCACTCATGGGAATTTTAAGCAACCTGCACAGTCTGCCATACCCACTCATGGGAATTTTAAGCAACCTGCACAGTCTGCCATACCCACTCATGGAATTTTAAGCAACCTGCACAGTCTGCCATACCCACTCATGGAATTTTAAGCAACCTGCACAGTCTGCCATACCCACTCATGGGAATTTTAAGCAACCTGCACAGTCTGCCATACCCACTCATGGGAATTTTAAGCAACCTGCACAGTCTGCCATACCCACTCATGGAATTTTAAGCAACCTGCACAGTCTGCCATACCCACTCATGGGAATTTTAAGCAACCTGCACAGTCTGCCATACCCACTCATGGGAATTTTAAGCAACCTGCACAGTCTGCCATACCCACTCATGGGAATTTTAAGCAACCTGCATAGTCTGCCATACCCACTCATGGAATTTTAAGCAACCTGCACAGTCTGCCATACCCACTCATGGAATTTTAAGCAACCTGCACAGTCTGCCATACCCACTCATGGAATTTTAAGCAACCTGCACAGTCTGCCATACCCACTCATGGGAATTTTAAGCAACCTGCACAGTCTGCCATACCCACTCATGGGAATTTTAAGCAACCTGCACATCCAGGATGTTAATAAAAAGTGCATGAATATCAGTCTTAAATATTAAAATATCAGCTTGCTGAAAGAATGTTAAAGGCCCAATGAACAAAAAGTTTATCTTCTTTTAACAACCTTAAAATGAAAATGATATTTACCCAATCATACGTTGAGTCCAAAGAGCAGAACTTTAGAACTTTTCTACAACAAAAACCCTCCTCCTCTTGATTTGTACACAGACCTATATTGTCTTACAAGTGATAATAATGCATGTGTGAAACTGATTGGACTCAAAACTGGAAGTGTGTATGTACATGTATACAGTTAGGTATGTATGCATGTATATAAATTATACATTTTAGCTGCATGAACTTACATTTTGTTTTTTAATTATCTATGTATGCATGTATGTGCTCAATAAAGTCATGTAAAATCATGTCTTACTGTATTACTGTAGTATTGATTACATATTTGTAATTTGTCTGGTCCTGAATGTTTTTTAAATTAATAATTGTTTGTAAATTATTCTTCAAATAGTCGATAGTAAAAGCTCACCAGAACTTGTGTTTGTATGTTTAAACATATGCACTGACATTAAATAATGATTACATTATTTGACTTTAAAACCACAACCTCCTCTAAACTAGCAGAGCACTACCACCTGAGCTGTCACAGCTGAAATCCTTTACCAGTTCCAGTGGCATTTTCCTACTGGAGTCAGAGGCAATTACTACATTGATTAATTTTATAATTTAAACACCCTCCCTCTTTCAAACTCATCATAGTCCAAAGTAAGGCACCAATTGCCACAGTGTGAATACAAGTTAGGCACCAATTGCCATGGTGGGAAAAAAAGTTAGGGATTAATTGCCATGGTGGGAAAATAAGTTAGACACTAATTTTCATGGTGGGAAAATAAGCAAAGCTTGACTGAGGTTCTGAACCTAGAGCCTCCCTAACTCTAGCTTAGAGCTCTACCAACTAAATATTCAAGGCGACAACCTGTGACAACTTGATCTGAAACTACTTTGATCCATCACATTGTACATTATGCTTTCTATAGACCAGTCAGTTACAAATGTGGTGTTTCCTCTCTGTTAACATCAACCCTGACTAATGCTACCTTCATCCCAATGAACATAATGTTTTCTATAGACCCTGACCAGTCAGCTACACATAATGCTTTCTATAGACCCTGACGAGTCAGATACAAACCTGATGTATCCTCTCTGTCTCCGTCAGCTTTTCCTCCCAAGTCTTTGTCATCTCTTTAATCAATTTCTCGGATTCTGCTAGTCTCTCCTTAAGATCAGGGGCCTTCATGCTCTGTAATGTACACAACAATCACATTCATGACTGTTGTCATCACAGTCTTTATCATCATCAGCAACACTGTGTCAACACCATTATTATCACTACAACATCCACCATTGCCACCACATTGATATTATCTTTATGATTACTGTCATTGTCATCATCATGACAAGCAACAACACTGTGACCATTATTTTCATCATCATCTCCCATTTAAAGAACATGAAATACCAAATGAAATACAAATTATAATTAGCATCAATGGCAGGTAAAATATAATGAATTCATTCTCTAAAATCTTTTTTCACTGGTTCCTTACTGGTACAAGATAGAAACATATGAAATGAAGATGGAGAACCATGCTCTCTGTACACTCTCTATCTTTCTAATGTTATTGCTATATATATACATAGAAAACTGACCCGTCTGAAGCTCTACAAATTCAGCATATAATCACTGATAAACAAAATACTTTCTACAGGCCAGTAATCATTTGTCATATACTCACTGCTAAACAAAATACTTTCTACAGGCCAGTAATCATTTGTCATATACTCACTGATAAACAAAATACTTTCTACAGGTCAGTAATCATTTGTCATATACTCCCTGATAAACAAAATACTTTCTACAGGCCAGTAATCATTTGTCATATACTCACTGATAAACAGACCAGTAAAATTTGTCATATACTCACTGATAAACAGACCAGTAATATTTGTCATATACTCACTGATAAACAAACCAATAATCATTTGTCATATACTCACAGATAAACAAACCAGTAATCATTTGTCATATACTCACTGATAAACAAGCCAGTAATCATTTGTCATATACTCACTGATAAACAAACCAGTAATCATTTGTCATATACTCACTGATAAACAAAACAGTAATATTTGTCATATACTCACTGATAAACAAAATATTTCTACAGGCCAGTAATCATTTGTTATATACTCACTGATAAACAAAATACTTTCACCAGATCAGTAATATTTGTCATATACTCACTGATAAACAATATACTTTCTACAGGCCAGTAATCATTTGTCATATACTCACTGATAAACAAAATACTTTATACAGGCCAGTAATCATTTGTCATTTACTCACTGATAAACAAAATACTTTCTACAGATCAGTAATATTTGTCATATACTAACTGATAAACAAAATACTTTCTACAGGCCAGTAATATTTGTCATATACTCACTTATAAACAAAATACTTTCTACAGGTCAGTAATCATTTGTCATATACTCACTGATAAACAAAATACTTTCTACAGGCCAGTAATCAATTCTCATATACTCACTGATAAACAAAATACTTTCTACAGGGCAGTAATATTTGTCATCAGATTTTAAGAATTTTCAAGAGTATGCATTACCATTTCAATAAAATGCATAAGAAGAGAAAATATTTAATGTAACCGATGTATCTCCTCCTCTCCAAACATGAATAAGAGGCCCAAGTGAGCCTTATATCGCTCACCTGGACAGTTGACATTTGCTAATGCTGTTGATGATCCAACGATATGCCATTATGGGTCCATCAAATGAATGATAGAATAAAATGACCAGATGTCTTTAATTTGCATAATTCACACGCTTTCTTGACCGCTACGCCTAACAATAAACTGTGCAGAAAAGCTTCGTTTGTGGAGTCGGGGTAGAGCCGTTCATCATTTTTTTCACATTTTTGGGGGTTTTTTTTCTTTATTTAGGTTTCCTTCGGGTTTTGGGGGGAGGGGGTCAGTTTTTAAGGTAAAAAGGAACATTTTAGGGTTTTCGAGGTCCGCTGCAGACCCTGTAGACATCAGATAGGCACCATTTTCATTTAGGATCAACTAGACATCATAAAAAGTCTTTTCATGAAAACCTCATGTTGATATGACCATCCAATCAGGAGGAGTAGTGATAATATTTTTCAAATTTACACAATCTTGTAAAAGTGACAGATGGACCAACATCAAGCGAACACCTTCACAACTGAACAAACATAACAGTTTTTGTCTGCTTCAGTTTAAAAATGGGAGAAATAGTTGTCTAATCTGATCTGAGTGCTAAATCAGTTTTATATTTGGTAAAATATGTAGTCCTTCACTGCTATGGTGCAGAAGTGGTAAACAGTGCTTCTATGCATAGAAAAAGACTGCCAGTATTTTTTAAAAAAAGATAAAATGCTTGCCCCCAATGTTCTCAGTTTCTTTGAATCTTATTCTAACAATATGCAAAAGCTTCACATCAAAGCAAGCACCTGTTCTACCTGAACAAGTACTATGAACCTAATTTTTACAAATGTATGGATGTAGCAGCATTTCATGGCACCTCATTACAAAACCGGTTATATGTTGCCAATGAAAAGTAAAGTCTGAAAAAAATTTAAAATGAAGAATTGCACACAAACTTTAGGAAGATAAACCTTTCCACATAAATGTAAACATGAAATACATGCCAAAATATAAAATGCAAAGATCTTAAAATTATGAAGAAAAAAAAAAGATTTTTTTTTAAAACATTGTGCATGATCATAATGCTTCAATAATGCAAAACCGACCTGTGCCTCTTGTAGTTCCTTCTTAAGAATGTCAACTTCATTCCGCAGTTCCCGTATGATTCTGGCATTGGGATCTTCATTGACGACAGCATGGTTGACGATTCGTTTGGCACGATCAGCATAGCGCAGTGTAGATAGTGTTTCCTCAAAATTGTCAGCAGCTGGACTGATTGTAGCAATCATCACAGTTTTACTGTTTCCTCCCAAGTTGTCCTGGGATAAAAATAACAATCTCATTCCTATATACGAGTTACAAAGTTTGCCTGTATGAGAAAGTCATGTGGGATATGTGTATCTCACACATGTGCACTCATTGACACCAAGATGATGTCATTATGTTTATCATGTCATGAATGTAAGCAATGTCTTTCACGGTTATAGTACTAAAAAGACAAATTTTGACAGCCTATAAAACAGTAAAATAAATGCTTTCTTGTAAACCAAACTTTGTATGCTCCTTGTAATGATGTAAAAACATTTAGAAAGTATTCTGCACCTCTAAAGCTATGTCCTTACCTATTATATGCCGTACCTTTTTGCAAACACTTATTTTCCAGTAAGAAATGAGAGAAAACTTAATCCATCATTTGAGTTGATGTGGGATAGGGAAATTTCACCTTTGGGATCAGAATTTGCATCAGACACATGACAAAGCCTCATGTCTGACACAAAAATTCTGACCACCCAGTGTTGCACCCAGGATCCCAAAGGCAGGGGACACTGTCCTTCATCCTAATTATTTTGGGTACACACAATATTTTAAAGGGACAAAATAAAATAGCAGATAGTACTTGATGTACTTGTAGCGCTAAAATTTTTTAGATTCTTATTTACTTTTTACAGCTTTGCCACCTTAACTTTGTCATCTGCACTGTACTATCATCTTTTCCTTGGACACTTACATTTTATAATAAATATTTTCTCAGGTGTTCAAGTACTTCATGAAAACACTATCATGTTAGAAGATCTGGTTCACCTGAAATGAGCTGCACTATGGAATTTTCCATTCCAAATCTTGCTCTTATTTAACTTTAGTATTTACTCATTATTCACAAGCATTTATTATAATAATTCATTTTTTTGTCCGAATTACTTTTCTTTTCAAATGAATAATTTATTAAATGACAATCTGTGCATTTGTATAAATTTAGTCCCTTTTGTCATTAATTCAACCTCATGATAAATGAAATTATCACCACCGTAGGTGTGTCTTCAAACTTGAAAATATGTTACACAAGCAAGCATCAAAGATTTTACACTACAACTCGGTAGACTAACACAAACCATGAATATTTTGATTGCCAAATATTGTTTTTAAAATGGATATTAATTGCCATCTTGGAATTTTTATCACCTTTGGCAACTCTGGCCACTGCTAGCATCAACAAAGTCGTGGATGGACATGCACTAAAGAAGTGCTGTAAGTTTCTTATTTTATTTTTTCCATACACAAAATTGCATGACACCCATGATCTCGTGCACAAGGTGTAACACTGCCCTCTGTTGGAATTGTACTTTCCTATACAAATGCATATGATTGATTCTATCGGTCTTGCCTGTATTACTGCCCCCCCCCCCCACTCCCTGTATGTGACTCTCTAAAACTTTATGGTAGAAGTGTACTCCCATTATTTAGATCCAGAAGTTCATCATATTGAAATGAAGTTTAGATAATTGTATATACGCCTAAATGTACAAGGTGTGTGGGGTTTTTTTTTTTTGGGGGGGGGGGGAGAGGAGGTCTCACTGAACCAGTTTTGTTACAAAGAACATAATTCTATGATGATCATCTAAATTTCATTTTTACATAGAATTCCATGGGATTTTGTCCTGGATGAGACATTTTTACATAGAATTCCATGGGATTGTTTCCTGGATGAGACATTTTTACATAGAATTCCATGGGATTTTCTCCTGGATGAGACATTTTTACATAGAATTCCATGGGATTTTGTCCTGGATGAGACAAGTTTACATAGAATTCCATGGGATTTTGTCCTGGATGAGACATTTTTACATAGAATTCCAAGGGATTTTGTCCTGGATGAGACAATTTTAGATAGAATTCCATGGAATTTTGTCCTGAATGAGACAATTTTACACAGGATTCCAAGGGATTTTGTCCTGAATGAGATATTCTGCATAGGATTCAACAGGATTTTGTCCTCGAGACATTTTTACATAGGATTCCAAGGGATTTTGTCCTGGATGAGACAATTTTACATAGCATTCCAAAGGATTTTGTCCTGGATGAGACAATTTTACATAGGATTCCAAGGGATTTTGTCCTGAATGAGATATTCTGCATAGGATTCGACAGAATTTTGTCCTGGATGAGACATTTTTACATAGGATTCCATAGGATCTTGTCCTGGAAGAGACATTTTTACATAGGATTCCATGGGATCTTGTCCTGGATGAGACATTTTTACATAGGATTCCATTAAATTTTGTCTTGGATGAGATATTATGCATAGGATTCCATTGAATTTTGTCTTGGACGAGACATTTTAAATAGGATTCCATTAAATTTTGTCTTGGATGAGATATTATGCATAGGATTCCATTTAATTTTGTCTTGGAAGAGACATTTTTACATAGGATTCCATCAAATTTTGTCTTGGATGAGACATTTTGCATAGGATTCAATTGAATTTTGTCTTGGATGAGATATTATGCATAGGATTCCATTGTATTTTGTCTTCAAAGACATTTTTACATAGGATTCCATTGAATTTTGTCTTGGATGAGATATTATGCATAGGATTCCATTGTATTTTGTCTTGGATGAGATATTATGCATAGGATTCCATTGAATTTTGTCTTGGATGAGATATTATGCATAGGATTCCATTGAATTTTGTCTTGGATGAGATATTTTGCATAGGATTCCATTGAATTTTGTCTTGGATGAGATATTATGCATAGGATTCCATTGAATTTTGTCTTGGATGAGATATTATGCATAGGATTCCATTGAATTTTGTCTTGGATGAGATATTATGCATAGGATTCCATTGAATTTTGTCTTGGATGAGATATTATGCATAGGATTCCATTGAATTTTGTCTTGGATGAGATATTTTTACAACAATGTATCCACTTCTTGGCATCAGCTTTTGAAAATTTAAATTAAATTTCAATGTCACTGTGCTAGAAATACACCTACAGCAACATTTTTAATTTATAACATGAATAAAAGTACACTAAAAATAATAGAGTCACCAAGATGCTGGTGTGAATATTTTCTCAATTTCCTCTGTTACATGGGACCTGATGTATCATTTTATAGTTAAAATGAATAAATTAGTCAACAAATCTACAAACTACCTGAACATAATTCCATAGAGATAAGCTTTGTGTGTATATCCAATTAAAACACTGATTTATTCAAGGGTTAAAGTGAAACTAATTGACACAGAGCAGATGGAAGAACATATCTCAAGACAAATTGCTATTTATGGTTCAGTTTAATATTGTAAACATATTGCTCTAAATAATCTAAACATTATTATTCTACATTTTCTTTTCTTTATATGTTACTAGAGAATGTATATTAACATCTGAAATATTATTTGAGGAATTACTGTGGTAATTTTCTTTTAAAAGCATTTTTTACTATTGTTTCCGCCATTTACATCAGTGGAACTGTCAAAGGGAAATAACTACTATGAGGTATAATCATTTACCTAAATCTGAGTTGCCTCCCTTGTCATAAAATTCACCTGAAAGTCTAGTGTGGATTTATACTGTACCTAATTTGAGTAACCCCATAGTTTGTTACAATTATTAGTAATACAAACCATATCTGGTGAAAGAGACTGGGCATGATGCCCTAAGTATAGAGGGATTAAAATCCCTCCAAGCCAAAAATGACATGTTAGTCTCAATGCCCCACTCACCTTAGACCATTATATAGAATGCCATAAAATGACTATCTTAACTTTAAAAATCATGTTATATTGAGTAATTGGCTTTTGAGTGTCATTATTTTCTGTTAACAGCTTAAATGTTAGAAAATATTTTTATACATTTATTCATATTATAAAACTTGGTCATTAATTGATGAGTGTGCTTCTACCTTAACACAAAATAATAATGTTGCAAAAATTGCTATATATCTAGAGCTAGACACAATGGTCCTGGTTGAATACAGTCTGCTTGGCAAAGCTTTTAACAGAGGAACATGCAGTGAAAATTTGAAACAAAAGTTAAAAGAACAGGCATTCAGTAGTCACAACTCCTCTACATGATGCCATGGATTGCTGGATACTCAACTTATTTAAAGTGTCATCAATATAAAGGTGTCTGACAAATTTGGTTGAAATCCTTAGTCAAGTTATGCTGCAGAAACCCATGTTAGGAGGATGGGCAATCAAGAGCCACAAGTCCTGTAAATGATGTTACAGAACTCTGAAAATCAAACTTATTCAAGGTCTCATCAATAGCTGTATGTCACATTTGGTTGAAATCCAATGATCCTTAGTGTAAGTGTAGTATAAGCTATGGAAACCAATATCAGGAAGAAGAACAGTCACAAGGCACAACTCCTATAAATGATCAGTGAAACACTGGAAATTGAGATAATTTAAGGTCTTGTCAATATAAAGCCGCATGCCAATTTGATGCAAGTCCAACTACACTTGGTAAAGTTAAGCTGTTAAAACCTAAAGTCAGAAGGAGCTCCTGTAAATGAAACACTGGTAATCAAGTTCATTCAAGGCCTTATCATGATAATGATACATGCAGGTTTTCATTAAAATCTAACCATACTTGGTAAGGTAATGCCACGGAAACCAAAAGTCTGGAGGAAGAACAAACTGGGGACATACAGTACAACTCACGTGATTTTCGAAATCCTGTGCTTCACGGTGGGTGACTTAATCCCCTCCACTTTAGCTCCGCATTAATGCTCCGCGGTGGAGGGATAAATGCCTACAAATCACCAAGACACCTCGGCTGGCATGCCGGTCAAATCCAGTGTGGAGGGGGCTGGTCGACATTACTGATTGACATTTGTACAGCCAATGAATGAAGACCACCTATGGAAAGACTGAGACATCAAGAGTGATTTACAACCGGATACCTACGGAAGAATCAGTCGTCTTTATTTCGATTATATATTTGGACAATAAAAAAATAATTTCAAAAGTCTTGTATATTCAGTACACATTACTGTTTATAAAAGGTTGATCAACTTCTTCTGCAATAAGTTTATGCTTTTAATTTATTTTAATTTATTCAAAGAAATATGAATACACTTATGCACCCACTTGATGAGAAGCACACCTTGCTGAGCTTCTCGAGCAGCATAAATTTATCATTTTGTTGCGAAGGAAAGTAATTCTCTGAGATATAGACCATTAAAATCCAAATTGACATCCGCTTCTGCTTAAAAAGAACCCAAACAAACAAACCTAAAACAATGAATTTACACTGAAATGCAAACCGCGTGCTTAGTCCTTCAGCAGTAATAGCATAGTTACAAGGCTGAATATTCTGACTGCATGTGTACTGTAAGGGACTGACTATTTAATATATGGGGCTTAAATGTTGTTGTTTTTTTTTCAACTGGGATATTTTTTTGTTCTTTCATCACAAGATAAATTAATTTAAAGTGAAATATGGAAAGAAATAACATCTTTTTTATACTTCAAATCAGAGAAAGACAATTGTTTTCATGCATTTACCCCCCCCCCCTTTAGAAAATTCAATTGCCTCTCCCCTCCCTAATAAAGACTTGACTTCAACGGATATTTCACTGCAGTGACCATTGTGAACACTGTTGTAAAATATTGACAAAGGTTTGCATCAAAGGATGATGTCAGTTTCAGCTTGGTCCCACCATTAACAACGGAAGTTTGATAATTGCTAGTAATTAATCTGAACTCGACTTATTATCGAAATGAAAAATAATGTGGAAAATTCTAAAATCTCAGATGTTCAAAGATTTTAATTTCCAACAAGTTTAGGGCATTTTGCATGGATGTATTGTCTCCACATGTATCCTATTATTTGCTCATTTTTCTAAGGCGAAAATATAAAACAAAATATATTCTTATAATTATTTTGACGCAGATATTAAAGTATGCAGTTTCCTGTTTGTGACTGTTGGAGCTTTTGGTTATTGAGCGTGTTTCTGTATGTGGTATATTGCTGTACAGCTAGAGTTACTGTGGCTGAGTGGATAAAGTGTGAGACTTGTATATACACACACACACACACACACACTTGGGTGTCTCCCGGGGGGATGTTGCCTGCGCCCCTACCCCTGATTTTTAAAAAATAATAAATATATCCCTTTCATTTCAGCTTTGCCCCCACCCCCACCCCAGAAAAATTCCTGCGGATGCCACCCACACACACTTGACTTTGGAGCACATGGTCGGGAGTTCCAATGCACGGGTGGGAAACTTTCTTTCTTTTTTGCTCCATAACAATGTCTAGCACGTTATTACTTTTCTTACCACTACCGAACATTTCCAGATTTCAGTTTGTGTACGTCTAGATTTATAATCAAATTTTAATATTTTAATTCTGAAGATTGCCTAAAAATGTTGACATTTCAAGCATCAAAAAAGTAAATTTTGGTCAACATCAATAAGCATTTTAGCGTTATTTTTTAAACTCACATTGGTGAAAACTCTTCAAAACATAAGCAGAATCATGAAAATCTTTAATGGCAGGATCATCTTTTTGGCTTAGTGTGAATGATAAGGCCGCTAATTGAAGAAAGCTAGCCAATCATGGAATACTTAACTGTTACTGAAGCATGTACAAAAAAAATGTTTATAATGTTAAGTGCAACTGATTATGATGACTTGCGCAGTAGTGATTTGGATTCCATATTTTATGAGAGAGAGACAGGAGGCGGGACTTTACTAAGAAGAGTTAATGATCTAGAAATATTCATCACATTTGTCTGTATTATGCATAGTATGCAATAGGAAAATGAACAGAAAATGTTAAACATTAATTTCATCTGATGCTCAAGTTTATTTGGTGATATAAATATACAGTAGTTACATACAACAAATGGCTATATATTTATCCCAGTTCAGGCTTGCTTTGAGATTTTGTAAAGGTGGGTTACTTATAATTTCTGTTGGTAAATTTTAAAAGGCAGAAATTAATTTTGATACAAGGTAGTTCTACAGAAAGGGAGCAGAATGATCGAGTGCTGTAGGTCTTGTTGTTAATAACACACGGTCGAATTACACCTTTGTAAGTATTTTGGAGCAAAACCATTGTCCATTTTAAACAACTAATGTGACCAATGCAAGGAATGGAAGAAAATAAACAGATAAATGTAAAAATTTGATACTAGCTGTATTGATTAGTTCACTAGTTTTTCTTTCTATCACTGATTTTTCTTTTACAAGAATCAAACAGTGGAATAGCCTGTAGTTGTACAATATGAATCACTTATCCCCGAGTACACTGTTTATTGTCAACTCAATGGCAAAGAAAACAAACCTGCTGAATAGCTGCTGTTGTACTTTGGGTTATCAGTTCGCACATAAAATAAACATGTCAATATCAAAGAAAACAAGCAGTTTTGATGGCTTCTCTTGTGCTAGGTTATTGGTTTGCGCATGAGCACTTGCCTTCAAAAACTGCACGTGTCAACTACATGTACCTAGGATGACCATTTGTGATTTGTAAAAACCGCTACTTTGGTAATTAATGCAAAAAAGTATAGTTTAAAATAAAATAACGTTGTGAAATCTTAATTAATGCTTTATTTAAGCGACTGGATGTCAAAAGAAATTGTACAATATGTGCATGAGAACTCATGCATGGAGTAACCATCAGAACTTGTGTGATTTTGTTTCACTTCAGTCAGGTATGACTGCAGCTTTGTTATTAACTTGTTCAATGTTTATCGTTCTTTTCATTGCAGGGAGAACAATATCACTGACTTTCAAATGATCATAAAAAAATTATATTGCGCAAACTGAAAAAAGATATAAGGATATGAATGCATGTTTAGATTCCAATAACATAGTATTGAAGCAAAAAAATTATATTCATTGCGCAAAATGTAGTATAAATACAGTTTGCGAGGCATATTATCGAGACCACGTCCACTCCGCGGTGGTGATCTGATGCGACTCCATGAGAAAGCGTGGTGTGCAGGGCTATTCTCCATGAGATGCCACGGCAACTCCATCAGGACACGCGGAGTGATGGTGGAGGGGGGTTTCTTAATCCTTGCCACCCCCACAGCAAAGCGTGGAGTTCCGAAAAATCACGTGAGCTGTACTGTAACTAATGTAAATGCTGTCATGGAACACTGGAATTCAAACTCATTCAAGTTCTCATGACACTGCATACCATATTTGGTTGAAATCAAACAAACCTTGGTAAAGTTATGCCTCAGAAACCAAAGTCAGGAGGATGGGCAATCAGGGGGCACAACTCTGGGGAAAATGTCATGGAATTCAGGAAATCAAACTCCTACAGGGTCTCATCAATATAAAACTACATGCCAAACTTGGTTAAAATCAAACAATCTTTGGTAATGTTAAGCTGTGGACACAAAAGTTGGGTGGTCAAGAAATCAGGGGCCATTAACACCCATAAATTATGAATCTGAAAGCTAAAAATCAAACTCTTTTGATGTCTCATCAATATAAAGCTGCACGGTAAGTTTGGTTAAAATCCAATAATTCCTCACAAGGTTATCCAGACCTGCCAACCCTAAAGAGACATTCTCTGTAAGTCAGTCGAAAGTTTTCAGTAAGTTGTACCAGTTTTCAGTAAGGTGTAAAAAATATCAAGTACTGGCAACAAGTACAGTTTAACAACCTTTACAGTTTATTTCCGTATTATAACTAAAAACTTACACTATACAGCTACTGTTGTGACTGGTATGTGGTGCTTTTGCACTTTCTGAGAAACTTCTGGTCAAACTCCATATTGAAGCATTCTCCTCCCTTCACTTTTATGACTAGTATTGCTTCCAAGGTATCAACCGACATAGATGATCTGGATTTTGAGTGGTCTTTTGCAACAAATGAGAACACCCTCTCACAACCTGCATTTGAATGTGGAACAATAAGCACATTCTTCATGATGCTGGACAACAATTTGCATTTCAGCTGGCCATTTGCATCCTTGAGTTTACTAATGAGATTCCATTGCTTGTCAACTCTTTCAGTGTTTAAGATCTCAGGATTCAATTCATCTACTTGGTAATTCAAAAACTCTGCTTCCAAGATGTCTTGCCAGTTGGTTTCCTTGGGTTCCATGCACAAAAGTCTTAATGGGAAATACAGCTGAATTCAATCATCATTCTTTTTGTCACATCAGCAACTGCACTGTGCTTCAGAAGTTCATTATTCAGGGGAAACCTCTTAACAATGTAATCACAAACAGTTGTGTAATAGTTTCTTACATCTTTATAGAAATCACAGAGGCTACTTTAATAAAGTTTACTTTCAGCCATATCTTTTCTTGTTTCTGAACCTACTGTAAGTGTATCATCTGACTTTTGTTTCTTACAGTCATGATAATCAATATCAGTAAGTTCCTTGGCCTGTGAAATTTCTGTAGGCTTAACAAATCTGACCAGCAATTGTTTGAATAATTCAAGCATGTTTTCTCTAAGTTTGTGGATCATAGGCTCTTCCTGCTGCAGGATTAGGTTATGCTTGTTAAATAATGGAATTATGTGGTCTAGGAATAAGCAATAAAGCTTCACCCTCCGGGACCGCAAAGCCATGCACACACTCCTAACCTTTTCCTCTCTGTAACTGATTTTCTTAGGGTCTCTCCTGTCATTTCTACCTGATGGGTGTCTGAAATCCAGTCTGAGCCTTTTCAACGAATTTCTGGGATTTAGCTTTCTCTAAGGAACATTTCTTGGCTTTTGTTTTCTCAGTCTTTCCTGCTGAGATAGACTTGGAGGTCGTACTAGCCTGACTTCTAGATTGATCACAGCTCAAAGTTTTGCTGCATGTACTTGCTCTGTCTCTATTTCCTTCTTTGTTACTAGACACACAAGTAACTTTATCCTTTGTACTAGATACCTTCACTGACCTGTAGCTTTTGGCTTTAGCCCTTTTGCCTCTAACCTCTTGTTTCTTGGTTTCCCTCTCAAATACATTTGTAAAGGTTCCCACTGTTTCAGCAGTCTCTTTATGCCTTCACCAAGAGACAACCATCTTGTTACTCAATGCTTCAATATTTTTGTCTGCTCTTTTCCACAAAGAATCTGAAGACTTTTCAGTTCCATTTTCTATTCACACTTTTATCCAAATAATATGATATGTCAACTAACCAGTCATCAAAACTCATTGGTAGTTTATCAGCCCCCTTTTAAACTGCTAAATGTATCAAATGGCATGAACATCCACTTAAGTACACAGAGGGATTCACTTTAGCTATATGTCCAAACACACCTTTATTGCAACCTGTCATCTCTGAAGCATTGTCTGATTCAAATGCAATACAGTTATTCCAGCTTACATTTCTCTTTTTCAAATCATCATTCAATAATGTGAAAATATTTTCCCCAGTAGAGGCTCCATCACACAAAAGTACTTCAGTTACAACCCCCTCTGTGTGATCAAAATATCTAACAACAACTGGGTACAACTTCTCAGAAACATTGCTACCATCAGTTGCTATACTGAAAGGCTGGGATGAAATATTGCTTACAATGTTTTCCTGAATTGACTTGCAGTGTTGTAATACAATAGCAGTAGTTTTTGTTCTACCACACTGATAACTATTTGCTACTGACGATTTCGGAAACATGTGTTTGAATAGTTTAGAAGCATGGTCTGATGCAGCAAGTGCAACATTATGCCCAACCAAAAAGTTTGTAAAATAAACTTCAGCCTTTATGACCCCCAGTTCAGTTTCTGGTTCTGCAGATGCAAATCCCATAGAGGTCAGCGACTTACAAGTTGACTTCATTGCAACGTATTCCTGTGTGCTTTTTGGAATTCACGTGGCGGCGACAGTCATCTCACCCACCATGGGCAATATTCAAGTCAACACGACATAATGTGCAATAAATGTAATGGTCGCCTTTTTTGCTTTTTTCTAAGCATGACCAAGTATCTTAGTAATCTTTTTTATACTTTTGTGACCACTGTTTTAACTTTTTACGAGGCTGATTGTCCTTTCAACCTTCAACGCATTCTCGTTTGGACGACATTTTCAGACGACAAGATGACAAAACGAAAAAGCGAAATCTTGATCAGGTACACGCTTTTCATGAACAACATAGGCAGGTTTAAAGCATCTGAGGTACCATTATATAGTTAGTCTTGTTCCCTAACAAAATCCACTCAGTCTAAGATGAAACCCCGGATCCAAACACGGAGTCTAATATGAAAATCCATATCTGGACTGAACCATGACAAAAAATATCCGGAATAGACGAAAACAATCATATTTTCGTAAGTTTTGCTGTTTTTCTGTAAGTCTGTAATTTTAGCGTCATTTTCGTAAGACTTATGGCAAAATCGTAAGGGTTGGCAGGTCTGGATTATCTTGCATAAACCAAATTTTTGATGGATTGATGGATGGACTGCTGTATGGACAGATGGACAGATGGACATGACTACTGTGTTCTGCTGACTTCAACAAGCAGGGACCTAACAAGATCTTCAGTATAAACCATGTTCTCTGGACTTCTCTATACCACAACATTTAACTGCCTTTCAAAGGAATGCTGAGTCACCTATGAGTGAAAGTGAAATCTGTGCACAGATTATAGTTTCTGAGATGTTGTACATATATGCTGATAATAAAGTATACCTTATTATAAAACATTCCTATAATGATTAAACAATAAAACATTCCTATAATGATTAAACAATAAAACATTCCTATAATGATTAAACAATAACTCACAAAGCAATCAAAATGACAAGGAAATTCCATATGCTGTAGATTACAAGAAAGGAAGCACACTTTTTTAAGACAGGACATATTTTTTTGTTGCAAGAAACTTTAAATGAAATTATTTCCCTTGTATTATAAATGGCAAATTATTTTTAAAAATCAGCATAGCTTAATAACAAGATTATTACTTGAATCTTTATCAAATGAAGGGATTGAAGATCATCAATATAATGAACTTATTAAGGGGTATGGCTTGTGATTTTAAATTTCCAGACCCACTTTGGTAAACATACAGTAAATTAAAAAGTACTGTACTATACTTGTAACTCTCTACAGAATTCTCTTGGTGAGAACAGACCATACAATCCAAGACTATAATACTCAATGAAATTCCCTTTTCAAAATTAGGCAGTCTCAATCATCAAGGTCCTCAATGAAATTCCCTTTTCAAAATTAGGCAGTCTCAATCATCATGGTCCTCAATGAAATTCCCTTTTCAAAATTAGGCAGTCTCAATCATCATGGTCCTCAACGAAATTCCCTTTTCAAAATTCGGCAGTCTCAATCATCAAGGCCCTCAACGAAATTCCCTTTTCAAAATTAGGCAGTCTCAATCATCAAGGCCCTCAATGAAATTCCCTTTTCAAAATTAGGCAGTCTCAATCATCAAGGCCCTCAATGAAATTCCCTTTTCAAAATTAGGCAGTCTCAATCATCAAGGCCCTCCAGGAAGACCATGTTAAACATTTTTCCAGACCAGATATTTTTGTTGACATATCAATGATACTGAACAGTTAACTTAATTTCAATATCTGTATTGCTTTTTACTATACTTTTTATTTTCAAATAAATATCTACCTATGACTTTAATATACATGCTGTATTCATGTACTCAAGATCAACTTGTAACTACCTGGGAATTAATGCAGGATTAAAAATTACTTGCCATTGTGAGATTTTTGTAGTCCCAAAAAGACTAGTACCTTAAAATTTGAAGTATGTTCCAGTCAGATACATCTCTATCTTGGAACACCAATCTGATGTTCCAGTCAGATACATCTCTATCTTGGAACACCAATCTGATGTTCCAGTCAGATACATCTCTATCTTGGAACACCAATTTGATGTTCTGTCTTTAAAATGGGCCATAAATTACCAAGAGTACCATGAACGGCACCATGTTCCATGTTTCTCTATGTAGATAACTGATATTTTTGCACATAAACCATTTTTTTTCTTTCAGTCAGAGTGACCTTGACTGGTATCCTTTTTACCCCAGAATCAATAGGCTTCTTCCTTATCCTAACTGCAAGCCATCGACAATGTTTGGGCCAGATCTATGATGTAGAACTAATGTTATTATGTGGAAACCAATTTTCATGTCAGTCAGATGCTTTTTGACTTTTTGACCCCAAAGTCAATAGCCTTCTTCTATGTGCAAAGTGCAAACAATCCACAAAGTTTGATTGATGTGTGTCATGTTGAACTAATGTTATTATGCAGAACCATTTTATAAATTATTATAGTCACAGTGACCTTGACCTTTAACATCTTGACTGGAAAATCAATAGTGTTGTTCCTTACACCAATTGCAAGCCATCAACAAAGTCTGGTAACCACAGATGATGGAGAACTCTAGTTATTGTGTACAAACTATTTTTCTTCTATCAGCAACAGTGACCTTTGACATTTTGACCCTAAAAGCAATAGGACTCTTCCTTACACAAAGTGCAAGCTATCCACAAAGCTTTGCAACTTTAGATTATGGAGAATACAAGTTATTGAGCATAAACCATTTTCCTTGTTTAAGTCACAGTGACCTTGACCTTGGAGCTTTTGAGACCAAATCTGATATGGTTCTTCCTTACCCCAAGCTATCCACAAAATTTGTTAACTGTAGATGGTGGACTACTAAAGTTATTCAGTGGAAACCAAATTGGTAACAGACACACAGACAACAACATAAAATAATTTGCTCCTTATTATGGCAGGCATATACAAATTACCCCATGTCATGGGATATGAACATTTATCACAGTATATAAAAATTACCCAAAGTAATGTCATGGGATATGAACATTTATCACAGTATATAAAAATTACCCCAAGTAATGTCATGGGATATGAACATTTATCACAGTATATTTTAATTTTAGACCTATTTTAAAGATAGCACATCTGATTATATAATCACAGGCACAACTGGTAAATGTTGTATCTTGTGAGGGCAGCCATTTGCAATACTCAACAGCCAACAAGATCTTGTGTAATATAATCCGCACCATTAAGAAACAAGGCCATCACATTTGTGTGCAAAATTCAAATGTCTTGATGACCAAGACCAAAGCTGCTTATATCCTGCAATGTGATTCGGAATATAGTTTTTAAAATTGTTGTTTTTAAAGTTTCTTCATGCAAATTAACGGACAGGATTGTATCGATTTGTGTATTATGTTGTTCTTTTTTGTTGTTGATGTTGTTTTTATTTTGTTTTTGTGTTTCAACACTATTCAGATGGACTAGCTACAAGCAAAATTCAACTAGTCCCCCAACATTTGTACTAGTCATACAACTCAACTAGTTTAAAGTCAAACCCTGACATATCCATGTCCTTTGCCAAATCCATTTCATGAACTTTGCTGACATTAAAATTATTGCCACATTTTATGCAGAGGTAAGACATTTTTGCTTTAACATTACCTTCAAAAGCCATGTTAACACAGAATCTCGATATGGCACAAATTTATCTTTCTTTTTTCCCCCAGACTGCTCTGCCAGGGCTGAGATCACTAAACCCAATGTTGTCAAAGATCTGGAAGAAAATAAATAAATAAACATAAACATTTATCCTTTCTTGACGATACTCATAAAAAGATATTATGCTCTCTGTGTTTTGTTTCCAAACTGCAGTCTAGAAATGACTAAATGACTTCAAACTGCAGTCTAATCCCGAGTAAATGACTTCAAACTGCAGTCTAGTCCTGACTAAATGACTTCAAACTGCAGTCTAATCCTGAGTAAATGACTTCAAACTGCAGTCTAATCCTGAGTAAATGACTTCAAACTGCAGTCTAGTCCTGACTAAATGACTTCAAACTGCAGTCTAATCCTGAGTAAATGACTTCAAACTGCAGTCTAATCCTGAGTAAATGACTTCAAACTGCAGTCTAGTCCTGACTAAATGACTTCAAACTGCAGTCTAGTCCTGACTAAATGACTTCAAACTGCAGTCTAGTCCTGAGTAAATGACTTCAAACTGCAGTCTAGTCCTGAGTAAATGACTTCAAACTGCAGTCTAGTCCTGAGTAAATGACTTCAAACTGCAGTCTAATCCTGAGTAAATGACTTCAAACTGCAGTCTAGTCCAGAGTAAATGACTTCAAACTGCAGTCTAGTCCTGACTAAATGACTTCAAACTGCAGTCTAATCCTGAGTAAATGACTTCAAACTGCAGTCTAGTCCAGAGTAAATGACTTCAAACTGCAGTCTAGTCCTGAGTAAATGACTTCAAACTGCAGTCTAATCCTGAGTAAATGACTTCAAACTGCAGTCTAATCCTGAGTAAATGACTTCAAACTGCAGTCTAATCCTGAGTAAATGACTTCAAACTGCAGTCTAATCCTGAGTAAATGACTTCAAACTGCAGTCTAATCCTGAGTAAATGACTTCAAACTGCAGTCTAGTCCTGAGTAAATGACTTCAAACTGCAGTCTAGTCCTGAGTAAATGACTTCAAACTGCAGTCTAGTCCTGAGTAAATGACTTCAAACTGCAGTCTAATCCTGAGTAAATGACTTCAAACTGCAGTCTAGTCCTGAGTAAATGACTTCAAACTGCAGTCTAGTCCTGAGTAAATGACTTCAAACTGCAGTCTAGTCCTGAGTAAATGACTTCAAACTGCAGTCTATTCCTGAGTAAATGACTTCAAACTGCAGTCTAATCCTGAGTAAATGACTTCAAACTGCAGTCTAGTCCTGAGTAAATGACTTAAAACTGCAGTCTAGTCCTGACTAAATGACTTCAAACTGCAGTCTAATCCTGAGTAAATGACTTCAAACTGCAGTCTAATCCTGAGTAAATGACTTCAAACTGCAGTCTAATCCTGTATAAATGACTTCAAACTGCAGTCTAATCCTGAGTAAATGACTTCAAACTGCAGTCTAGTCCTGAGTAAATGACTTCAAACTGCAGTCTAGTCCTGAGTAAATGACTTCAAACTGCAGTCTAGTCCTGAGTAAATGACTTCAAACTGCAGTCTAATCCTGAGTAAATGACTTCAAACTGCAGTCTAGTCCAGAGTAAATGACTTCAAACTGCAGTCTAGTCCTGAGTAAATGACTTCAAACTGCAGTCTAATCTTGAGTAAATGACTTCAAACTGAAGTCTAGTCCAGAGTAAATGACTTCAAACTGCAGTCTAGTCCTGAGTAAATGACTTCAAACTGCAGTTTAGTCCCGAGTAACTGACTTCAAACTAAAGTCTATTCCTGAGTAAATGACTTCGAACTACAGTCAGGAGCCATCTACTTTTACAACACTGTAACATATTTTGTCATATTCCTGCATTGACTTCTGACTTAGCCTTGTACTTTTAACAAGATAATGAGAAGGTTGGATAAATGAACTTTGTTGATTAAAATTGAATTCTGTCAAAGGAGGACAAAAATCGGTAGATTATATACTGAACCTGAAATTCTGAGTTAAATGTAAAATGGCTTGACATGGGAGAATGGGACATAGTTAGAAACTGGAAATGTGTCACAGGACACAAATTCCCATTCCAGTTAGGTATTAATAAGGGGACATAACTCAGTTAAATATTGACAGAAAAAGGTGATAAGCAAACCTGACCAACATCATTATATTCAAACCCAATTCTGCTAACAACAGTCCACTGAGTTCTTCAAAAGCTACTAAGTAAAAATTACATCTGTAAAAAACAGGATGCACAGAAAGGCAGACAGATGGAGGATCAACATGGGTATCACTAAATTCATAGAATATTGCACAGGCATAGCAAGGAACAACAAACTTAACAAACTTATTACATATGGCACCTAAATTAGGTATCATAACTCCATGGTAACAGCAGCGTATGTCTTACTTGTTGATATTACTCCCCTCCCTTAGTCTGTCACCAACAGCTCCTGTCTTCTGGGCACGCTCACTGCCTGCCAGGTCCACCAGACTCAGCTTGCTCACCTTCTCTCCTGACACCTGCACATAAACGAGGTTTCATTTAATAAAGGTCCCAGGACAAAAATATGCAACGTTTATATTTTTGTTTGTGATTTAGACAAGCTCCACATTTCCAGAATAGGTAAAATTGGTTTTTAAATTTGTTGCAAGAATCTTGCACACCACCAAACTATTACATAATGAATATCAAAACAGAATTTTTTAGCCTTTGCATCTTTCTACCCCTCAGGCACAAAATGAGCATGCTGTTCACATTTTAATGCCAATGCAAAAAAAAAAAAAAATGTTCAAGTGACTACAATGACACAGAAATAAAAATTTTGAGTTTTATCAGATCCAGCAACAGACAAATACAGTGAAATCCCTCAAAACCCAACCTTGTTAAACCAAAATCCTCTCAAGATCAAAACTGTTATTTTGTCCCAAAATTGTTTTTTTAATATCATCATTCTTTTTTTCAATAAACCAAAACTAGTCCACTCCAAAAACCAAAACAAATTTTCCACTCCAATTTCCATTTTATACTAAAAGGCCCCCATAAAACTGAAACTCATTTCAAAAACTTGGAAATGCATTTTAGCGGCTAAATTCCAAAAGACATTGATATTTATGGTCCAGAAATAGCCTGTGGTCATGCATTAAATATAACACACCTTATCACGCTGGACAGATTATTTAGAGTTAGCAAACGCTGTAGTAGAAATTGGCTTATCAGTTAGTCAATGACTTGGAAATGTCCCAAGGGTATGCAAGGGAAAAACAATACTCAACACACACACTGACACATGACCTAATTTAAGGTCTTTGCACGTTAAAGAAAGGCCAGCTTTTAAGGTAAATTGTTACTAACTAAATGCTTGTAGATAACCCAATTAAGAAAGATTATGTTTATCTGCTAATTATCAAATTGTGATTGATGCTATTTATTAGTACATGTGATCAATAGAATGTTTCTTAATTTTTAAATGCTGGCATGCAGCCTTGATTTTTATACTTTGTCAATGTAGACTAATGAAACAGTATTCTAAAAGTCAGATTCACTCAACAAATTTTCAAAGGAGAAAAATCATTACATACATGCATTTAAAAAACCATGACCGTCATTTGTCTTCACTCAAATGTCAAGATGTCAAAATGAATAGCTAAGCATCATAGGTCTGAACTATCCTTAAAGCATACAATCAGTCTGAACTATCCTTACAGCATACAATCAGTCTGAACTATCCTTACAGCATACAATCAGTCTGAACTATCCTTACAGCATACAATCAGTCTGAACTATCCTTACAGCATACAATCAGCCTGAACTATCCTTACAGCATACAATCAGTCTGAACTATCCTTACAGCATACAATCAGTCTGAACTATCATTACAGCATACAATCAGTCTGAACAAATAGCACAGTATGAATCTGTGCTAAAACCTACGTTGAAGAAACTAGGGGAAAACAATCTGGCATAGGAACTGCTTCATATATTTAAAAAAAAAAAAAGAATTCAACAAGTATAAATCTGTGCTAAAACCTACGTTGAAGAAACTAGGAGAAAACAATTTGGCATAGGAACTGCTTCATATATTTTTAAAAAAAAAGGAATTCAATAAGTATGAATCTGTGCTAAAACCTACGTTGAAGAAACTAGGGGAAAACAATTTGGCATAGGAACTGCTTCATATATTTTTTAAAACAAGGAATTCAACAAGAATGAATTTGAAAACAACAGTGATGCAAACAACCTTTGCTTCAACTGCGCCTGCAAATCTGACAAACTGAATGATCTTGTTGTGCATCAATAGTTTTGCCAAGCTAGGACGAAAAGCATTCCAGTCTCTTGCCTTATAATTGAAAAAAAGGCAAGTGATTCTGCCAGTGAACAAGTAACTGCAAACTTTAAAGGATCTAATGGACTTTCTCTCATAATTACATTCTCTCTCACTCTATCCCTCTCAAGACACGTACAGTAAGTGCTTTCCCTATTTCACACATGCACACATGAACAAAATTCTCTCTCTGTCTCTCTCAAATCACATGAAAATCATTAATATATTTTGGTTCTAAAAACGAACAGATTTTTAGTCCTAAATATTAAAGCTGGTGTTTATGACATTTTTTCATGTCTCCTATAACATCAGCAAATTGAAAACCTCTCAAAGCCGAAAATTAAATTTGGTCCCAAAGATTTTCGATCTTGAGGGGTTTCACTGTATTGCATTTGTCAATAATTAATTATTCTTGTTTCTATTTTGACTGCATGTATGTGTCTGTGACAAGCATTGCAATATTTTTATTCTCTTCAATCATATTCCTTGTTGGTAATGTTCAAATATGGTATCAAAATATCTTATGGAAATTACAATAAACCAAAATATAGCCCTTGAAAGGTCCAAAACTATTCTAGACAGGTAAAAAGATCATAAACTCTTATTTTCTAATTAAGATCTGGAAAAAGATGATGGTGCACATAAGACCATTTCTCTCTTTTTTGTCATATGTTTGTTTCCTATTTAGAATCATTTTTTTTTACTAACCTATATCCTAGTGTCATTTCATATATTTTGATATTAAAAAGAAAAAAGAAAAGAACAAACAATGCATTCAAGCTGGCATCTCAATCTGTCTTCCTGACTTTTCTATCTGTCATCAGTTACACCTGTCGATCAAGGTGATCACTCTTTGCAATGGATAACTGTCACTTCCCTTAGGGCTCAAAACTCTGAACTTTTACTTACATATTTTTGAATCACTCCACAAACATAACAATTATTATCTGTGATAAATTCTTAACAGATCTGATTATTTATGAAAATGCACTTTCCCCTAAAACTGATAAAATGTATTTCTCACACTAATTGTATCTTTCATGAAATTAATATCATATGATATTCTTCATGCAATATATAATATGAACAAAATATATTTTATGAAATTTGTAAATGTACTAACTTAAGAAATATAATTCAAACATGGGAGGCTTTGAAAATTTTGCTACAGATCTATACACACTGAATCAGCAAAACTTCTCTTTTTGTGAACGAAAAGTTAATTCATATTTTCCAAGAAGGTTACCACTGATCTTTCCTGACATGGGTTAAGATGACATTGCTTATATTTCTACTTATGTGGTAAGAAAGGAAATTATGGAAAACCACGTCTTGATACGACCATCTTTTCACGAGGAGTTGCGACAACAAGATTTTCAAAATGGTTGTTGTGGTGGCCATCTTGGATGTCTCGGCAGCACCATTTTCATTTAGGACCAACTAGACTTTTGTAAGAATGTATGTGTAAGGTTTCGTGGCAATCATCCAAGCAGTTTAGGAGCAGGAATAACAAACTTATGCTAATGGATAACCGGACCCCAGACAACAATAGAGCTTAAAAAACAAAAATAGAATCTTGGCATCATAAAAGTGACAAGGTGAGACGAAAAAACAATGTTCCTTATAATGTTTTAATGGTATTTTGTAAATAAATACGTGTTCTTTAATATCACCTTCTTGACATGATAAACTACACATTTCATTCTAAAGAGTGAAATGAATTCTTTGCATCAAATTGAAATATTCCCACTGATGCTGACAAAAATGGGGAACAATTTATAAAGCTGATAATTAATCCTTGATGTATAAATTTCATTTTTATTTATAAAAATATGCTATTGGTTCTTTATTCCAAATTAAAGCCAAGACATATAACATAACCACAGAAAGCCCCCCAAGGCTTTTACTGGGATGAATACTCACTTGTTTAACAGTAGGTATCTTGTACCAGGGGCATAATGGACATCATTCATTAATTGACAATTAAACATTGACACCTTACAGGTGTAATCACTGTTGCCTATGGTAAGAAAAGCTTATGCATTCAATTCATCACCGACTAAGGCAAACATTGGATTTTACAAATATTCTTCTTTGATCACTGATAGCCATATTTTCCAACAAGATTCACCATTTTCTACATGCATGACATAATCAGACCTTTAAACAAACTCCATTTTAACTGTAATCATGAGAAAACTTATTTTGTTGACAATAATTTTTCTTGTTTTCTACAAATGTTATGGAAAATCTCTATCACAATCAAAACCCATAGAGGACCATGAGAAGCTTCTTGCTCATGAACTGGCAAGGCGTGAAGCAAGCCATCATCAAGAGGGGGCATTGATATCAAGGTCATTGACAACAGGAACTGAATTACATTTGACTACAGAAAACACCACATCAATTTCCAAGGCCAAGGAGAGAGAACTATTGACAGCAGTTTTCAGGGCTTCAGAAAATCCGGAGATACTATCACATACTGAAAAGGCTGCATCAGATTTGACTCCTGATACACAGCGTAACGATGGTGCTCAACATGTACTTGGAGGCAGAAAAGGCATGGATCCAGAAGGCACATCCATCCCTCTACATACAAATACAGGTGTTAAACAGTCTGTGGAGGGCAAGAATTTTAATCATAGGACCCCTCCACCAACACCTGTACCACAATATTTTGATGGGAAGCCTCAAGAACAAAGATCGATTCCTGAAGTAGAGGGTAAATACTCTGCACCCATGGCTTTTCCTCTAACCCAGGGGCTAGAGTATCTTGACACACAAGGACAGCATACTGGAGCTAGTCACACAGAGAAGGCTGACTTTGGACCCATTGCACTCCCACAAACCCAGGGGTCAGAGTCCACAGCTAAAAAAGGTAGGTGCTAAAGATGCAAATTTATTTATATCAGTATGCACAGGTTGGTCTATAAATTTATCAGTCTGCCTGCCTCTCTCTCTCTCTCTCTCTCTCTCTCTCTCTCTCCATTCAGTTCTTACTGAAGAAATTACCAAGTGTTACCAACTTCTGACTCAAAAAAGAGAAAATTCTGAAATCTCAATTCAAAAAACTTTTTTTAAAACATTTTAAACAAAGAATTTCCTGCCATATATAAAAACATAAAAATACTGAATTTTGTACCGATAAGGCTATGTACACGTTTTAGTCAACCATTTTGGGAATTTCTGATTAAAAGTTTGTTTAATGTTCTATGCAAAACAACTGTCATGTCAAAATCCACATTGTCTGGCTCTGCTTGTTTGTTTACTTTGTGTTGTCTTAAGAAAACAAAAACAGTGTTGCAGACTAAAAATACTATGTTAATTACACTCAGTGATGCCCACTTTCACCAGATTGTAAACACTGCATGATGTACAGGTGATTAGTCTTGTTTTTTCATTTGGTCGAGGTAAGATAATTTGTGTCAAACGAAAATTATCATTTTTCCCAAATATCTTGTCCTATAAATGAATATTTGTATAGTATGCTTACCATATATATTCACTTATAAGTCAAGTCCAACTGCAAACAACAAAGACCCTGATCTGCCATTGCATAATGTGCTGGCAGATCAGGGTCTATGTTGTTTGTTCTGCTGATTACTCCTAACAAAACTGCATATACCAAGATCTGCAGGTGCATTATGCAATGGCAGATCTGGGTCTGTGCAGTTTGCAGTTGAACTCAATTTCTACGCAAGTATATATGGTATGTGTATGTCAAGTTCAATGCCAGTCTAAAGCAGGCTAGGTGACCTAGGTTTCATTATATACTTTCTTGCAAATAAAGAATTTACAAGATACTGTAATGTTGTAGTGTATAAGTGTCTCCACCCCTATTTTGAAATTTTCAGGAATTTGTATAATTTTCCATTCAAATTATTTATTAATCATTCAAATATCCTGGAGGAAAATTGGTTTTATTCACAGATTTTCTTCAAGTTTTCTTCCTGTCAAATTTTCATGTAGCATGATGTTGCACACTACAGCTGTACCTGGCCTAGAAGTAACAGACCTAGGCCAGATATAGAAAGTATCAACCGAATGACTGACAGATCGCCCTAGTGCAATGACCTGTGATGCCTTTCAAGATGTAAATGCTGGAAACACACTGTTCCTACCTATCAGATGTATACAACTTTTTGTCCTCACTTTTATTTTGTACCAACCGTTCCCACCTATCAGATGTATACAACTTTCTGTCTTCACTTTTATTTTGTACCAACCAACTGTCCCCACTTATCACATCTGCACAACTTTTTGTCCTCACTTTTATTTTGTACCAAACAACTGTTCCTACCTATCAGATGTATACAACTTTTTGTCCTTTTTTTTACCAACCATCCCCACCTATCAGATGTGCACAATATTTTGTCCTCACTTTTATTTTGTACAAACCATTTCTGCCTATCACATGTGCACAACCTTTTATCCTTTTATCCTCACTTTTATGTTGTACCAACCAACAGTTCCCATTTTGTCCTCACTTTTATACTGTACCAACCAATTGGCACAGCATTACTTGAACAGTTTAAAGCAACTAAACATTTTTAATGCAATAGTGACTATTGTATTGATCCATCAACTCTTGGATTAAATTATTAGCTTAAAGATTAAATGTATATGGACTACTGTAAACACTGTAATATCAAACAAACTTAATACTTGATGAAGATCTGGTATTTACCATTACAACAATCTGCAAACGTTTATTCATTTTCTTCCATCCACAGCACACAATGCGTATGTGCACACAGATTTGCATACTTGTCCATACTATTGTAAAGTTGTAGGCCTTGATTTGCAGACCTGTCCATACTATTGTAAAGTTGTAGGCCTTGATTTGCAGACCTGTCCATACTATTGTAAAGTTGTAGGCCTTGATTTGCAGACCTGTCCATACTAATATAAAGTTGTAGGCCTGTTTTCTTGGCACTTTCTTAACTTACTCTACTTATAATGTCTCTATCTGACAGGAATGAGCAGTGTTTGAAAACTGAATTTTTTTTTCACATTATAAACTATGTACTAAGAATTCACGTGATCTTATACCCAAGCAAGTATCAAACACTGCAAATTCATAATAAATAGGACAAAATTGAGAATTCAAACAAATTCAAAGTAGAATTAATTCTCCATGAAACCTTTCTGACGATTACATAGTGTCTTGTCATCGTCTAACTTTATTCTTTTTTAAAACTTAATTGATGTCTATAAAGTGTATGAACTATTGAAACTTTTTACTAATTCTGAAACTATGATGTCTGAAATATATATATATATAACTCCATTCGTAACAAAATCGCCTGTAGCAACGTTTCTTTCACAAGTCTCTTAATCAGAATGAAGAAATTTTATGAGATGATCACGGTGGAAAAAAACAACTATTATTATCCTTTTAATTTTAAGTTACAGACTGTTTGTGCTATCACATGAAAATGTTGGGGACAAAATAGTCTGTTCTTTTTCCATTTGGAAATATTTGCAGCAGGTACCACAGGTGAGACTTTGTACCAATATAAATGACCGATTTTTGTAGTCCTATTTCTAATGGTGAAATTAGTCCCATTTGCCACAGGTAGCTTGGACAAAAAATGGAAAATTGTACTTGTTCTCATTTGCCTGGTAATCTGAAAGCTATGCCATTTTAATAAAGCTTGTTCAGTACAGTTTTAACATAAAAAAAACCCTGAAAACCAACGTCCCCCTAATTTTCTTCAGTTCTTTACCTCTCTAAGTCCAGCTCTCTAAACCCCACACACCTTTATCCATATGTACATCAACGTACTAAGCCTCTGAAGCACTTGTACAAAATAACTTCAATAACATAAATAAGTGCGCCTAAGCAAAAACAGGACTGCATGTCTCAATGTTTTCTTTGAGCAGTGTCAGGTTTGACTTTATTTTAAAAAAAATATGAATTCTGTTTCAGATGGCCAATCTGCTGGCCAGCCTGAGAACAGCCCACCATCACCAACTGGAAGGCAGATCAGACCTTTAACTGGAGGACCCGGTCAACCATCCAGAATGACACCAAGGGGTCCTGATGGTCAGCAAAATGTGAGATCTCCTTCACAGGGAGGTCAACAGAGCCAACATCCTCGAGGATCACAGGGTCGACCTTCTGGACTATGGGACCAAAAGCCACCACCAAATCATGGAAATCAACAAGGAACTCCAGAGGGACTTCCACCCAATCATATGAGCCAGCAAGGACTACCACCAACAGACCCTAGAAATCAGCATGGCTCAAACAGAAGGGACCCACCAGAAAGATCTGACAGGCCCAGTGGCCCACTGGCACAAAGAGGTCCTGGGTCTTTTGACAATGGAACTGGAACCCTAGATTCAACAGGAGGACCAGTTATTGACCTAGCAGGTGCAACACTACTGAATTCAAAAATTGGAAATACTATTGGAGACCATGTTTCTGATGGACTGGAACTAATGGCAGAACATCAAACTAGAATGAATCAACAGAGAGGTCCTGGAAGGGGCTCAAGCTGGTCCCAAGGGGACTGGTCAGGAAGGGATCCATCTAGCTCTGGATTGGCCCCGAGGCGAGCATCAGATTATCCCATTACTGGAAATGGGTCAAGTTCAGGTAAGATAGAGATGATGGATTTTGGACCTCAAAGTGGAAGCAGTAGAGGTGGACCAGATCCTGTGGCAGGACTGGCACTGATTGGTGATAGAAGAGATATGCTTTCTGACCATATGGACACTGCTGCAGATTTTCATAGTGGCCAATATGATACACAGATGGGTGCAAGATTCAACTCCAGTGATATGTTAATTGGCCCATCTAACAGAGAGAATTATGACAAAAGGTTCCCAAATAATCAGAACTTTGCACCTAGCAATGGCAGGGACACTTTGTATCCACCAAACCAGAATTTCAGAACGAGTGTACAATATGGCCCCCACATGGGGATTGGAGGGGACATAGAAGGGTATATGGGTGGTTATATGGAGGAGAAAGGACCTCGATACGCATGTCAAAATGCAAATGACCCATTGTGCATGTATCATCAAAAGAAAGAATATGAGATGGATATCGAGACAGGTAATAGTGAGATGGATATAGAGGGAGATGAGATGGACATAGAAGGGCCAGATGCAATGAATTTACTCACCTCTCTAGGGATGTCTCCTAATACAACAAACCAGCATGCTCTAGATATAAACATCAAACATAATGTCCTAAAAATACTCAGAGAAAGATTCAATGTTACCTCACCACAAGATATGGTCAAATCATCAGAAGATCCATTGTTTAAGCAATTCATGTTTAATGTGTTGTCCAGATCATCCAAGGTGGCACCAGGAGAGTACAAAGCAAACTTAACTGCACAGGAGGCAGAACAGCTTCTGGCTAATGGTGTCAGTATTGTCCATCCTTCTCCTCCAAAGACAGAAGGTGGTGCCACACAGGCAAAACTTCTTTCTGGCGATAAGAGCATTGTCCCCTTTAATGAGGGACCTTTGCAACCAAAAGCAGAAAGACTTGTGGATAACCCATCTGAGGAAAATGAAACTGCAGAAATACCTGCGGGTCCAATAAAGGGAACAAATCTCACTAATGGGCTTGGCAAAGGTGAAGCAGAATCTTATGCTCATGAGAAAGAACATCCTGTAATAACTGAGGAAAGGTCTGAGGCTGGAGAAGAGACTGGAACCAGTGAAAAGGGCGAGGCCACTGGGGCAACAAAGTCAGTGCCACAAGTAGGAAGTGCATCCTCTGATGTTAAAGGCAAAACAGAACAACCCCTATCAAATTCAAACAACCCTGACACATCCGGCACTGGTTTAGATCCTAACAGCCAACAAGCATCTGGTTCCAGAACTAATGGTAACTCAGGATCTGGCACAGGCTCAACAAGCCAATCGGGTTCTGGCAGTCAGGCAGGTACCAATTCAGGCCAGGACCAGGTAAATAAAGTTCCTGTCCCTGAATCTAAAGATAAAGTTTCTGCTGGCATGATCTTTGGTATAATTGTTGCTGCTCTATTAGGCTTGGGAATAATAATCGGACCAATACTTTGCCTCCTCTGTAAATGGTGGACTGAAGCTAAAAAAAAAAAGCGAAAAGAAGCAGCCTTGAAAAATCGAGATTTCTCTTGCACTCAAATCTATGATGATATGGTTTTAAATGATCTGGGTCCAGACATTCCCCTAACAGTAATAAATGAGGAAGCTTACCCATATGGGGCCTCTGGTCATAACAAGAGATACACTGATATGGAAACAAACAAACCAGAATCAAAACTACTGCAGAGTGGTCGTACTGATCCCAGAGGCAGATTGCCATGAACCTGTGACAAGTCAGCAAACTTTGAACTCATCTGGCTGGCAGATTGCCATGAACCTAAGACAAGTCAGCAAACTCTAAGCTCTTTCCACAGGCAGACTACTCTGAACTTTACGCAAGTCAACAAAATTTTGAACTTAACCCTCAGACAATTTGTTTCATGTGTCTTATGGATCTGGCTGGTTGGTAGGCTTCCTAAAATTTAGTGTAAATATAGTAGATCTGGGTCTATGCAGTTTGTAAGGACTAATCAGTAGAACGAACAGCATAGATCCTGATCTGCCAGCACATTATGCGACGGCAGATCAGGGTTTATGTTGTTTGCATTTGGACCTAGTTTATATGGTAGGTAAAAAGAGTTGCCAACCCCTCAATCACGAAAATCTGTAATCACCAGCACAAATCTGTAATTTGGGACCAAACTCTGTAGTATTCAAGATAAATATATGTAATAAATTCTATTATTCAATTAAAAAATAGGGTTTTATGAATACATTGGTGTGGTCACTAGCTGCTTGGATAAACAAGATTATGGAGAATTAACTTTACAATGATGGCCAATTTATTCTGTGAAGATCTAATATGTGTACGCATGTCATATCTACCGCTGTGACTGATGTTAATGTCAGAGTAACATACCTTGCAATATACAAATGAATCACCTCTTTTTTTGAAGCTGTAATACATGTAGATGACCATTCTTGGGTGTACCAGTTTTGAACTTTTAAGGGGCTTTTCTTTGCTGGATTTTGACCATGCATCATGCCTGTGTCTGCCAGTTTTGTTCACATGTACACATTGGAGAAAGAGAAAGTTAGGTATAAGCTAATTGGTGAACACACTTTGAAGGAGAGAATTCAATTTTCACTCAATGGGGACATGCTGCATCCAATCAGTACATCACTCGACCCTTTCCGAAACATGATGGACAAGGAAGAGATGTGTTCCAATTAAGAGGATGTCACCTACCCAAATTTATTTAACCCTTTCTCAAAATTCATAATTTTGATTTAATCCATAATGTATCAAAAATGAGATCAAAAACTCTTAAAGCTTAAGGAATTTTGTAAAGTGTTGGCATTATGCGACGGCTGACTGAAAAAAAAACATTCCCAGCTGAGTGGTCAATTATTATGGTTCCTCTAAGTATATCGGTTGGATTTAAAGAATTGTAGAAAGTATTATGTAAAGAGATGTTGTTTTTTTGTGAACAAGTATGGATGATATGTGACATTTAACAAAAATAAAATTTAATTAAATTACATTTGCTTTACTGTTTTGTGAGAAACTGGGGTATATAATAAACTCTTCCTCATAGTTACTCTAGAATACCTGTATAATTATCAACATGAATTCAATGAAACACTAACAGGTCTTCCCTGGTTGCATGGTGCATGATCCAAAATCCTGGGATAACAAATGATTATGAAAAAAGGTCACTGTAACCTACTTTTGACAGTCCTGATAACCACTCCCGGATACAAAGGTTCCCAATGATGATGCTTCATAATGTAAATGCAACAATGTCTATGAATGTGGCTCAATAGCACTGAGCACTAAAGCATCTAAACACAGTCACCATGACCTACTTTTTCACAATGCTAAGTAATACCATATTTTTGGTATGTTTGTTTTCTTATGGACACAAAAGACTTTGGCAAAATATTTTAACGCCTTGTAATTTTCAGGCAATGCTTTACGATTTTTTTTCCATGAACTTATCTTTTCAAACACAATCTAAGAAGATCTGGTTTCTCATTTTCAAGCAAAAATCTCAGTGTTTGCCAGTAATCACAGTGGCTTGTATTGTGGCTTAATTACCTATAAATATACATGTGATAAGATAAACAAATAGTATCTGTATTACCGTATATACTCGCGTATAAGCCGATACCAACAGCAAACTGCATAGACCAAGATCTGCTGTCACATAATGAGCCGGCAGATCTGGGTGTATGCAGTTTGTAAGGACTATTCAGTAGAACAAACAACATAGACCCTGATCTGTCGGCACATTATGCGATATCAGATCATTATCTTGTTGTTTGCATTTGGACTCTGGTTATGTGCGAGTATATATGGTACTGAAAGGTTAATTTTAAGCAACATTACAAGCCCCTAAACCTTTAATTAAAATGAAAATGCTGGTGCTAACTTAGGAAGAAATATTGAATGTGATCATGAACTTACCAATAATTAAAATAATTTTAAACTCTTTCATAGCATATGCACAACGATGTCAGTAGATGCGTTATTGTGTTGAAAATTATTTTCCTGCCGAAAGAAAACAAGAAGCCTATGTGCACTGGAGACTGCTTACCTAGCTGACATCTGCCTAATAGCCAAATGCAAGAGCGGTTGTCCAAGAAATCTGTGTTGCTTCCAATTGAAGTTATTTTAAATGGTGTTGACTGCATATGTTTCCTATCAAACTTAATAGCAACAACCTGCCTTCACTGCAAATTTAATTTCTCTAACCATGGACCATATGGTCTTTTTTCTAAATTCTAAAAGACTCTCCTAAATTTGAAATTTTCTCTTTTGAATTTTGTCTCCATATTTTGGGTTTGTAAAATCTTTAAATTAGTGTTCTTCCATAATTCCAAATAATCAAGTTAAGCTTTCATCCACCAATTGATGCTGGAATGCAATATTCCAAGATTCTAGTATTTTTTTTGCATTTTTTGTGTGCTAAAATTGTAGCTTCCTGTCTTGACATATTATTTACAATTTGCTAAAATTGTAGCTTCCTGTCTTGACATATTATTTACAATTTGCTAAAATTGTAGCTTCCCGTCTTGACATATTATTTATAATCTGAGAATGCTCAATTTGATTTTTTTCTAGCATTTATATTTTTTTTAAAGCATTTTGCACCTTCACAAAAGACTACAGCTCAAAATACCACCTGCTGGCTTAAACAAATTTCTGGTTCAAATTAATTTGCAATTTACTGCTGAGAGGTTTCAGTAAATATATTGTGATCATCACCCTATCCAATGATTAGGTTGATATTGATCAAGTAAACACATTTATCTTAACATGGAGCATTCATAAGCGACTCTCAATCCTGTTACCAGGACAAATATAATGACTTCTATTGATCCAGCCACTACAGATTAATTTGAATTTGTATGCGTTTGCAGCTTTCTGACATTTAATTCAAACCTCTCAACCAGAGATACATTCTGGAATTTTGTACAAGTCATGTAAAGCAGTGTTGTCCCCAGACCACTAATGACAGGGCAGGGTGCTGGTTGCCTGTCAGAACAATTTAAGCAGGGTAAATCCTCTTCTGGGGACACTCTCTTCATAAGAGAGGGCATTTTGATGCATTCCACTGGTGCCTTTAAGGTAATATTTGTACCAAAAGTGAAAAATAGAAGTTAATGGTACCAAGTAAATGCCAAAAAATCCACCAGCTGAATCTTATTTAGTATATACTCACTTTTAAGTTGGGTCCAACTGCAAACAACATAGACCTTGATCTGCCATGGCATAATGTGCTGGCAGATCAGAGTCTATGTTGCTTGTTCTACTGATTACTCCTAACAAACTGCAGAGACCTAGATCTGCCAGTACAATATGCAACAGCAGATCTGGGTCAATGCAGTTTGCAGTTGGACTTGACTTGTAAGCAAGTATATATGGTAATTGCTTTGTATTAAACTGCTGGAAATTTAAGGGAGGGCAGTTGCCTAGGGAGGACAGGGCATCTCAAAGAGGGCAGGATGCCACATAAGGAGGGCAGGATGCAGGACCCTCCAAAACAGGCTAAGGACAACACTGTGAAGTAAAAGATAATGTTTTTGTCCACCGGTATTACTTCTCTTCATTATGTCAGTACTAAGAGTCTTTGGGGTCAGAATCAGACAATGGACCTTTGGGGTCAGAATCAGACAACGGACCCCCTGTACATTTTCTATGCCCTTGCCTTATCTATAGAAGGGCATTTAGTGTTTACCTATGGAACTTTGCCTATCAATTTCTACACAATAACATTTTTAGGACTTCATGGTTTCAAACCAAATTTGATATAAAGCTTCATATTAAGAAGATCTAAGTCAAGTAACTGTTTGAATTTTTTATGTTTTCTGGCAACATTTTATAGAGTTAGATCCCCCTGCTTGACTTGGAACTTTGCCCATCAGTTTCAACTCTATAACATTTTAAGGATTTCATGGCTTGAAACCAAATTTGATATGAAGCTTTATATTAAAAAGACCAAGGTCAAGAAACTGTTTTGATTCATATCTTTTCTGGCAAATTTCTATGGAGTTCTGGCCCCTGTTTGACTTAGAACACTGCTCTTTAATTGCATCATATTGGCAGTGGCATTTGTAGCATAATGACACACTTCTAGCCTTGCTTGCCATGTTAGCGTGTTAATCCTTTTTCTTTTCTTCAGAATTCCAAACAAATTTTAAATCAAATACAGTAAAACTTTCATAAATGAAACATCAACCACATGAATGCTTGGCAACACCCAAATGACTTACTCAGTCCATTTAAAATGTTCTCCTCTTTGTGATCTCTGAACAACTGGAAACACAATATGTTTCCTATAGCACTTTTTTTTAAAGTTTAACTTTATCTTCTTATTTATGGAAATAATCATGATTAAAAACATATCTAACATATCATTACGCTTTCAATTATAAACTGAAACAGTCCAGACATTTTTTGCAAGATATTGGTATTTTAAGAACTTGAAATTTAAATAAAATTGTAAAGCAAATTCATCTTGGTCTTCCAACATCTGAGATCATAATGAAGGCGATAATACTGATCCATGCCTTGCTGATATTTCACTTATAGGTGACGTATAAGTCATTTATAGATGGTATAAGCCGTTATCAGTTGAGTATAAGTGAACTGTAAGTTCATGGCCTTTGTCATTTTCTGACTAATAGTTTATTGCAAAATACAATCCAAGTTCAACAAAGGTGCTACTATGATTTTTTTCTCCAAAATTTATAACTTCCCAACAGATTTATCAATTTCAATAAGATTTTCATCATGTTTTATTTAAAATATTTCAAGATTTTTAGAAAAAAAAACAACAACATTGAAATAAAACTTCCAACTTTGATGGATCTTACGTATCAAAGCTAGAATAAATCAACATTTGTGTGTGTATGTGCAAAATGCAAAATGGGGACATGAGTGAGCATACACAACCACACATTGCAGACACACCTTGTAAACACGGACTTTTTCAACTTCCAACAATAAATTATTTTCTATCATTTCATTAAAAACAATATTATTTGGCACCAAACATTCAACTTTGTTTATTCTAATGAAATCATATAATTTATTGTTGGATACTGAAAAATTATTTATCAAAAAGATGTTTCAACAGGAAAAATTTGGAGCCAGAAAGATTTCTGGGGTGAATGCTATCATAACTTAGACATGGCCAAACTTCCTCTAATATTTCCGGAATTTAAACCATGGCTGTCTGCATCAATGGAATTATGTTACACCAACTTGTTTCCTATGGCAATTTTGTTTTATTTGCTTTTTGTGCTTTCTAGCATCATGCAGTATACACAAATATCCTAGAGTTCACATGCCGACAATTGAATTTGGGACAGCTTTTATTTACCAGCTGAAGTAGAATGGCTCTCGGATTATGAAAGAAAACTACACTGCCACCCGTGAGTCAAAACCTGCTTTCTAATTTGGTTGTTGGGGCCGACTTGATGATGACTAATTCTGCCTGAAACATATGTTTGAAAGAAAATTTTATTTATTCCTTGAGGAATAAATTATGCTTTTATGGTTATCACTTTTTTTTTATTTCAGCTAAAAATTTGATATTGAGCAAACTCTTTCAATTGGTTTGGTTTTGTGGGGTTTAATGTCATTTTTCAGCAGATGAAAGGCTATACATGACGCCAGTATATTTGGTGGAGGAAGAAACTGGGAAGAACCACCGACACACGGGAGCTACTGGCAAGCTTTCTCACAAACCTACATTGGTCGAGCCAAGACCTGAACTCACATAGACAGAGGTGAGATGTGTGAGTGATCTGTAAAGATGACGATAGCCTTAGACCACTCAGCTATCCGGTTCCCGGCACGCTGATTCAAATATGGTGATTCAAAGCAGCAGGCTAATGTGTTGGAATCATTTCACAAATGGTCACTTAAATGGAAATGTATTAGATTTTTATAAACTCAGAACTTATAGGTAGCCATTGATAGGTATACATTCTATCAAACTGATGACTTGTACTTGTATAAGGATACAATTTCCTGTGCGGAAGTGGGGTGGGGGAGGGAGGGAGCAGCTTTTTTAAAGCCCAAATTCATTCAATTTAGAGTGATTTCCCTCTTATCTGACATATCAGTGAAGTAAGTGAATGACTTACATTTCACTTATAAGTGAAGTATAATTCATTTATAAGTGAAATGCCTAATTCACCTATATATCACTATATATAAGTGACCTATAAGTGTAGTAAGTGTAATGCCTAATTCACCTATATGTCACTATATATAATTAACCTATAAGTGTAGTAAGTGAATGTCTCACATTTCACTTACAAGTGAAGTTATACTTCATATTTAAGTGAATGCCTAATTTGCGTATAAAATGCCTAATTTGCATATAAAATCCTAATCATTCACCTAAATGACCTATAAATAAAGTGAACAGTCACTTATAAGCCCTTAATAAGTAATGAATATAAGTGACCTATAGACTACATACAGCTTTTTTCCATAAGGGCTGTGGCAAATGCTCAAAACAACAGTGGATGGAAAATTTAATGGGGATAATATAAAATGGGTTAATCATTTTTCATGGAATACCAATATTTCATGGAATACCAATACTTCATGGGATACCAATATTTCATATACCAGTATTTCACTGAATACCAATATTTCTTGGAATACAGTTATCTACCAGCATTTCATGGAATACAAATATTTCATGGAATACCAATACTTCATGGGATAACAAAATTTCATGGGATACCAATATTTTATGGAATACCAATATTTCATGGGATAATAGTATTTCATGGAATATCAATATTTCATGGCATACCAATATTTCGTGGAATACCAATATTTCATATACCAATATCTGATAGGATACCAGTATTTCATGGAAAACCAGTATTTCATGGGATTCCAATATTTCATGGAATACCAATATTCCATGGGATTCAAATATTACATGGGAAACCAATATTTGAGGATTCAAGGATGCTCCAAACCACCAATTTTAGAAACCCCAACAATGATCCTTAAATGACAAAAAAATACTCCTTCCTCATTCCACACAAAAAAACGCCCCTTCCACAATCCACACCAAAAAAAACCACTTCCTCAATCCACACAAAAGACCCCTTCTTCAATTCACAAATTTGAGTACCAATGAAAATGTCAATTTTTTTTATACACATGTAGCAAAACCACAAAAATTTATAGAAAGAAGAATAAATGAATTCATAATAATTTTTAATATAATTATCATAGAACATCAGTTACAATATAGTCTAATTTATTTTAATACCTGTACTAAGCCTATACAACTGATAATAAAACAGAGAACTTGTAGTTCTCCCATAGTAGCCAAGAGCTCGAAATGTCAACACCTTGTACTCCAACTGATGAATCCCTAATGCTCGACCTACCCCTGTATCATTTGCCTTGCCCTTTGCACAGCAGCTACCTGCCTGACACAATGAGCAACCTTGAGTCCCATGAACTCCTATGAGCTGTACACAGCAACGGGCAGTCATACTGGTAAGCTGGAGTCCCATGGACTCCTATGAGCTGCATATAGCAACTGGCAGTCATACTGGTAAGCTGGAGTCCCATGGACTCCTATGAGCTGCATATAGCAACTGGCAGTCATATTTTGAACTTGTCTTCTATGTCTCTAACATCCACTCTAACCTATCTATTGACCCATGTATCTATTTATCTATCTATATATCTATATATCTATACTTCTTTTCAATCAACCTACACAAATCTTACCTGTAAATTAAAACCAGCTATTCATAATAATCACAATAACGTTTCATGAGCAGTCATTTTACAAAGGGTAGATCAATTGTATATTGTATTATGACCTTGACTACATGCAGCTACTTTCCAAAAAGGCTAAATTAGTCCACTGAGACACAGCAAGAGAGAGAATACCACTAAGTAAAATGAAGATACAAACACTTAAGCGAAAAGATTTTATTTTCTTGAGTCTAAAATCACAAATGAAAATCTATAAAAAGAAAAGAAAAATCATAAAGTAATATTTCAGATATGTCAATTGTAATTGTACAGAGAAATGTCCAACATTTAAGAAATATCAAGTGTACATGTAGATCACTAATGCTGATTTACAATAAATAAACATATTAAATATTTCCTTATTTATCATCCAGTTAGATGTACCAAGGTCAAATAGGAAGTAATTTTTCATGCTCACATAAAATTATGAAAAATTAATCCATAAAATCACAGTAATTACATATTAAATTTTCAACAATCAGCATAGGAAAAGGGAGAGGAAAAAAAAAAATCAACGAAAATGCATCGTTGTGAAAATGTGTCGGACTTCACTATATTAAGATCCTGAAAATTTGGGAGTGAATATTTTCTAAGAGACATTTCTCACTGTGTACACCAAATGTGCATTGTTTCACATTCTTCCATCAACTTTGATTATTGCATACACCTTTAACATAGTTAATAAAGGAGCTTTTCAAATTTCATCACTCTGTTATTGCAACAGTAAAATGTTGATTATAGTCAGGAAAAATGCAGAAAGTCACTTTCTGCCAAACTGTAGCACTTCTGAACATTTGTCTTCACATATGAAAAGACTTGCCATACTTCAAACTATTGAGATCCAATGGGGCCTCATATATTGACCAAGGTCCTCAGATCTAAGTGTCAATCATTTAGAGGGTGTGGTCAGTCAATATACAAATTTTTAACTGTATGGTTAACTCGTTGCAAGATTGAAATACTCTGGGTCTATGCCTCCCCTTGTATGCTAAACCAAACGATCTCATCAAAACCACACACAATCAATATAACTTGTCTTTCATTTTTCATGCATTTTTTTATTAATTACATTTTGTGTGTACAAATAATTATAGGTCAGAAAATATTACCAATAAGCCTTTTCATTATCTTTTGAAATGGCTGGCTCAAATTTAACAGTACAACACTGGGTCAATGCAACAATGCAATATTACCGTGTTGTAAAAGTTGATGGCTACAATGTTACAATTTATAAAAAGCAGGTTTTAACCTAACTGTGCCACTTAATTGTTACAAGCCATGGCCTATAATCTGCTACACTCCTTTGTCACCCGTGGCCGCCTATGCAGTAATTGTCTCATTTCTCATGAAAATGCATAAACCTGCTTAACCAATCACTGCAAGTGCGAGTAAATTTTTCTCACCATTGTGACCCAATATGACCTTTCACGCTGTTTGAACGAGTTTCTCTTCAAAGCAGTCACTTATCGATCGATACAATAAGCACTTTTATTGTGAAAGAGATTGTTACATTGTGTTGTTGATGACATATTTTTGTTTATGCATATTTATGAAAAACGAGGAAATCTCAGCACAGGCAGCCATAGATGATAAAAGAGCGTAGCAAATTATTGCCCACAGCTTGCCATGATGGTGCCAAGGATGCTAATGAGAACAATGAACAATAATTTTCATTTAATTCTTGAGAACAAATGCTTGTGAAATCTTAATAAGAATACAACATTTACTCTTCCAAAACTAAAGCGAAAAATAAATGATTTGTTTGGCTTGTTGAAAGTGTAATAAAAATTACAGACAATATAATAGGAGTTCAATCAGTACATAGAGAGCAAAACCACTTGGTGTTTTTCTCTCAAAGGAATAAAACAAATCTATTCCCAGTAAATAGGTGTTGTATAATCAATTAAAAAACACTGACATGGGATGTTCAATATGGCTCTCAGCTGTGAAACAAGGATAAAACAAACAGCGTGATCTATGGAACGGTCTGTGAATCCAATAATACTTGGCTTTTTATTGACACAGGTTGGTGCATGATGTTAATCAATTGGAATATGAAATTATCTACGCAGGTGAATACTGTGATTTATAGTGACATTTGGATTTCACAGGCAGAATGAACTATGGATAGACATCCATGAAAGTTACATTTTGATCCCTGAAAATCTGTCCAAAGGAATCCTAAAGTTGCACATTATTTTAATCCAAGAAGGTAGGTACAGCTATCTTTAATTTTAATGAAAAAGACTGCCATGCTGGCTGTCAATTACATTTTGTAAATTTATTACAACAGTAATGTGAAAGAGAGAGGGACAGTGAAAGATGTAAAGATGGTGTTTTTATATTGTTTAAATTTATTCCAACAGGACAGAAGGGAGTGAGGGTGAGGATATCACTTGTGTCATTATCTATAAACCCTACAAAAGAAACTCCCCCAGTTTACTCAAAAAAAATCCATGTTCACTCTATGATCATCAACTTCCACAGTTTGATTTTTTTTTGAGAGACTGGGGGAGAAGGGTATTGTTTTTTAGTCTGTCACACTGTGAGACTTTCTGACCCACTTATTATTTTGTTAGAAAAAACTAATTTACTCAAGTATTTCATTGTCATTTCTTTTATTACAAAATTAAAATGTGACTATTTTATTATAAGAAAATGTTATTAACTTTTGACAATAGATGAACTGACACAACACAAGCAATGTTGCTTTCATGCACTTAAGAGATCCAAAAAAGTCTGAGGTCTTTTGAAGTAAACAGTCTCCATTTAGAGGGAATTTTGACAGCTACATGCTTAAATAATGCAGATTTTTTTTGTATGTTATAGAAGAGTTTGTGTCTACTGTAAATTGAGATCGAATAGATTCTTGCATTTTTTGTTGTTGTTGTTGGGCTTAAATGATTTTTATTTCTATCCCGAGTGACCTCCGACCTTATGCATAGAGACTTCACTTGTAAAAAGTGTCAATTGGTCTATTAGTATTATTAAAGGTCAGTAATAGTATCAAAATTTAATTTGTTTGAAATAAAAGAAAATGTACCCAGTGCAAAGTTGTTTTCTGAAACAAACAAAAAATCATATATCTATTTTACACCATCTGGTATCATTTTCCAATTAGGGACAGACCATTTAATTTTGGGATGGGAGGAGGAGACTGGGATTTTCTTTCAGGATATTTTTTTTTCTTTCACCTCAATGTTTGTTTCTTTTTCAACTAATATAATGGATATAATTTGTTCTTTTTGTCTTCAACTCAGAGCATGAATATTTTTTCAAGCTATATGGGGGCCAGCAATTTGTTTCCAAAAAATTCCACCTCTCCATGCCAAATTAAATTGTCAGTTCCCTGGTAATAACATATTTATTTCTGTAGTAAAAATTTTATATTCCAACTAGTATGTATTCGAAATACAATCCCTGTCGTAACAATAACAATCATAATCCTGTAATACTATGCTGGTAATTTTAAGCATCATTAATGCCGTAACTTTAATATTTTTTAATATTTAATTTAATTTTTTTTAAATTAATTTTATAAATTCTATTACTGAAATCTTTCTTTATCTTAGGCTTCCAATCAAAAGAACAAGACAAGAGCCTCAGTGGTACATGATCAAATTAAGGAGGCAAAGAATTGACAAGAAATGACCAGCAACATCAACTTGACGAATCCCCAACTCAACTACACCATCAACGAACAAGATGCAAGAGTAGCCATCGTCATCGGCTCCATCCTCATTATCCTTATTATCCTCAACCTTGTTTTTTATGTTCTTCACAAAAGAATCAGAAACCCTCGACATTCCACAGAATCGGACATGTCAAAGCTCTATGCATCCGTGTACAGCAGACAAATTTCAGTGGTGTCAGCAGTTCCAGATGTTCAGTCTACCACTGAGGAGGAAACAACAAAAAGATCATGCAAAAGTGCTGGGGAGCATGAACTGCATGTGATCTCTGCAAATCGGCCTGGACAAACCAAATCTCCATCAGGAATTCAACAGACGGATCTCTTCATGACAGCATAGGGAGAGTTCAAGCAAAACTGTTTTATGTGTTGGCTATTGTTTTTATTTTAACGTTTGTAACGGAATGACTAGATACGGAAAGAAAAAAAAAATCATGTGAAAACATGTGCTGTTTTACAGCTTCTTTACCAAACTGCATTCCAATCAATTCACATTATTTCCAAACTGAGCTAGTCTCAAATTTTCTCCCAAACGTACAGAGCTTCTTTTTTATAATGCTGTTCACAAGCCATAAAAGTGACACATGTTATAAGTGAAAGAGCCTTATACTGAGAAATTTTCCACTAATGCCATCATTATAAGTGAGGGAGTGTTATATAAAAGATTTTCCAATATGGCCCACATTATAAAAGACAGATTTATACTGAGATTTTCCAATCTGGCCATCATTATAAGTGAGAGAGCCTATACTGAGAGATTTTCCAATCTGGCCATCATTATAAGTGAGGGAGTCTTATATTAAAGATTTTCCAATATGGCCCACATTATAAAAGACAGATTTATACCGAGATTTTCCAATAAGGCCATCATTATAAGTGAGAGAGCCTATACTGAGAGATTTTCCAATAAGGCCATCATTATAAGTGAGCGAGTCTTATGTTAATGATTTTCCAGTAAGGCCATCATTATAAGTGAGAGAGTCTTATATTAATGATTTTCCAGTAAGGCAATCATTATAAGTGAGAGAGTCTTATATTAATGATTTTCCAGTAAGGCCATCATTATAAGTGAGAGAGTCTTATATTAATGATTTTCCAGTAAGGCCCACATTTGACGTGATGGAGCCTCATTCAGGATTTTCTCACAGGACTATCATAATAGTGCATAAAAATACATCAAAATGATACCGTATTTTCCGCCCTATAAGTCGCTCCTGCGTATAAGTCGCGGGAGGAGGAAATCCAGATAATTTTGGAAAATTCAACAGATAAGTCGCTCCTGCGTATAAATCGCTCCTGCGCACTTACTGTAATCACGTCTTTGACACCGCCGGCCATTGCATGCGACTTGGTAATTTCCAACTTCGTGTAAGAAATATTATACAATTGTTTAAGAGTTATATAAAAGTCAGTATTACAATAGAAATAGAAAATAAAAGCAAATAAGATTTATAAGTAATATTTATTAAGTAAATAATAGCGCCACTGTTATTTGTTTACGTTGTCGCTAATCCGCGTCAGAAAAACCGTCAAAATCTTCGTCTTCCGTATCACTGCTGAATATCTGATAAATGGTACTTTGAAGTTCTCTCCATGAAGCCAGTCTTGGCTTAATCCAGAGTTTAAAACTAGAGCAATCATCAGAGGAATTATTCATGCTATGGTTTTTTTTTTATAACAAGCCATTGCGAAACCAACCGAAAAAATGATTGTGTGTTTTTATAAACTACTACTGAAGTAAATTATGAAGCGCTACCAGAGGTCTCGGAAACGCTTTACAGTGACATAATTCGTTGTTTAAAATAACAAAATAACCCCAGTTCTGCATGCTGTATTTATTTGAGTACCGGTACATCAAAAGAACATGACGCAATAGCTGGGCGGCAAGTTCAAAGGACTTTGACTAGCAGCTTGGGTGGGAAAATGTGCTGAAATTTATAACAACTGAATTTAGAGACAGGTTTCGGAAACGCTTTACAGTGACATAATTCGTTGTTTAAAATAACAAAATAACCCCAGTTCTGCATGCTGTATTATTCGTTATTTCAATATTTTTTTTATTTATTAATAACAACAAATTTTAACACATATATAACTAAATATTATTTGATTATTTAATTTGATAATCTTATAGTCTAATACTTACGTGTACCGTATGTAAGTTTCCAGCAATTGGCTTGCCGGTATACCGGTAGATGCATTTCGCTAAAGCACAGCATCACTGCGCATCAGTCACAGTCGTTAAAAAAATTTATTTATCGTATAAGTCGCTCCTGCATATAAGTCGCACACATCATTTTTAAGAAAAAAAACGAAAAAAAGTAGCGACTTATACCCCGGAAAATACGGTAATCAGTGATATGTTATAACAGGACTATCATAATAGTGCATAAAAATACATCAAAATGATAATCAGTGATATGTTATAACATTAGAATTACCTCTCATTAACCCAAAACTAAAATTAAAAGTGAAATAATTCAAGTAGCAATGATAAAACAAAATTGGATCAATTTAATGGGATACATAACCATACCAGCATTATAAGAGGAACAGTGGTATAATGATTGACTTTACATTGAGTAGGCACTCTGTGTACATGCCAACATTATAAAAGGGACCATGGTATAATGATGGGCTTTATAGTGGGATGGCTCTCTATCTACATACCAGCATTATAAGAGAGAGAGTGGTATAATGATGGGCTTTATAGTGAGTAGGCTATCTATCTACATGCCAAATTTCAACAGCTATCCACTAATTACAAATCTCAAGGGACTTGTGATATTTCCTCAATGATGTGAACAAGAACACCATGGAATGCTATGTCTGGCCTGCTCTAATGTGAAATAATCCACAAACCGTGCAAAGTACTAGAGCCATTCAAATACTGATCAATCCTCATTATAACTGCCACTTGTACAAAACAGCCATATATTTTTGTTTCAATACTTGATGCATTTAAGGAAGTTCTACTGTTGAAATAAAGCTGATGTATTTATACTTGTTCTTGTCTCACTTACGAAGCATAGATGAGAAATAGGTATCACTTGTGAACTGCATTGATGTTGCTGGCCTAGGAGTAAATACAAAGTTTTTGCATTTAGCATATTCTCTAACACTGTTGTATATACAATCATGAAACTTGATTGGTGTATTCATTATAAAGGGTGCTCATCACAAGCAAAATGAGGTTACAGTGACCTGCTTTGTGCACTCCAGTGAATACTTTAAGTTTTTCATTTAGGTGTGTTTCTTTAACAGTGTTGTACGTACAGTAATGAAAATTAAAAAGGAGATTGTTTATTTAAGATACAATGTATCAAGACTAAAGTTAGTACTTTGTTCAATATGGCTAAGTGTATGTGGCTTGCACTGTACTTGTGACATGGAAATAACTGTCTTGTCTGAAGATTTTCATACACTCCAATTTTTCATACACATGAATGAATTAAACTGTAATTACTTTGTGTGATTACATTTTAGTACCAAAAATTATTTTTGTCTCATTCAATTTTGTACATTGAAGGTACTACAATGGATACATAATTTTGTACCCATAATTATTTTGAACACTTGAAAATAAAACTGTTAAATAAAACTGTACGCAAAATTAGAGCAAATAGGTTATATTCTGAATAACCAATTTGCATGAGAATTCCTCTAAGGGAAGTGTAAATTAAATTGTATCAATTTTACATGGTAATACTGCAAATGTGTTCATGGAACACATATGCCCACCAGTGACCATAATGCAAAATTTGACCGAACCTCTCAACAGACAGATGGACAAATGTACAGATAGATGGATGGATAGATACACAGACAAGGTTATCACTATTTGCCCTTACCGTATTGGTGGGGCATCAATATTTCAGCAGAAAACAACTTTCTAACATGAAAGAATACAATGACACCATGTTTTATACTAATTATACATATAATAATTAGCTGCTCAGTACATGATTATGCTGCCTCAACTTTCTGCCTCAACAATGGCCACGCTGCCTCAACTTTCTGCCTCAACAATGGCCATGCTGCCTCAACTTTCTGCCTCAACAATGGCCATGCTGCCTCAACTTTCTGCCTCAACAATGGTCATGCTGCCTCAACTTTCTGCCTCAACAATGATTATGCTGCCTCAACTTTCTGCTTTAACAATGATTATGTGTGCCTCAACTTTCACAAAAAAGTCAACAAATATTTCTTAACAAATACTGTGTTTAAAGTATGTGCTTATACTGTACTTTTTTGTAAACTGCATTATGACAAGCAAGAAAATTAAATTATAAAAGACAGAAATGCAAAAATGTATTAGAATTCATAGAAAGACATGTCTTCAAGGATGTTGTAACAAATCTCCAACAACAATCCCTGAAAAATGGACTGAAAGCAAAACTCGACCAGATGTACATATGGATAGAGTAACAGATGAATAACGGTTATTGTGTATACTCGCTTATAAGTGGAATCCAAGAGCAAACTGCACAGGCCCAAATCTACCATCACATAATGCACCAGCAGATCTGGGTCCATGCAGTTTGCTAGGAGTAATCTGTACAATAAACAATACAGACCCTGATCTGCTGACGGATTATGTCATGGCTGATCAGGGTCTATGTTGTTTGCAGTTGGACCTGACTTATAAGCAAGTATATACAGTACACTATATGCCCCTGCCACATCTGTGATGGGGCACAAAAAATTTGCACTCAGTTTTTTGTATTTTCCAAAACTAATTGAAAATCAATAATAGTGTCTTAGATTGGTTCTCAGAAATTTGTCCTCTGAATCTATTTTGAAATAAAAAAAAGTTTGAGTTACAAGTAAATTTTGCATATAAAGCACTTTCTCACTATAGTGACCTTCATTATAACATGGTTACTTGTATAGGGTGGGTATGGTCATGGATCATTTTATATTATTTACTTGTATAGGGTGGGTATGGTCATGGATCATTTGATATTATTTACTTGTATAGGGTTGGTATGGTCATGGATCATTTGATATTATTTACTTGTATAGGGTGGGTATGGTCATGGATCATTTGATATTATTTACTTGTATAGGGTTGGTATGGTCATGGATCATTTGACTTGTAAAATTATATGTATAATGTACTTCATTATAATCCAGTTTCACAATAAGGCAGTATACTTCATGGTTCCCATGGACAGTATTACAATAATAGAGTGCTGTACTAGTGTTGAAAAAATATTTAGACACACCAAGCCTCAAATCTGTATCTAAATCTGCCTTATTACCAAAGAAATACTAATATACATTCACTATCATGGAATTGCGTAAATGGACAGTATTACAATAATAGAGTGCTGTACCAGTGTTGAAAAAATATTCAGACACATCAAGACTCATATCTGTATCTAAATCTCGATTATTACCAAAGAAATACTAATATACATTCACTATCATGGAATTGCATAATTCCAGTCCATATATGGATAACTGATGTTATTCCACTGTTAACTGACGTTATACCAGAGTTAACTGGTGTTATGTCATTCAGTTCATGTATTTAAATAAATCATTTATTACCACTACCAAGGCAGATGATATGACTTTACTTAATATACAAAAGAAAGCATCAATATTTATCAAAGGATTTTAAAACTGACTTTTGATGATAGCCCCTTTATCAAGCTTTAAGATAAAATCCACCTCAACTGATAACAGTTTACCATATGTACTCGCTTATAAGTCGAGTCCAACTGCAAACTGTACAGGCCCAGATCTGCTGTGACATAATGCACCAGCAGAGCTGGGTCTATGCAGTCTGTTGGGAGTAATCAGTACAGCAAACAACAGAGACCCTGATCTTCTGGTGCATTATGTGATGGCAGATCAGGGTCTATGTTGTTTGCAGTTGGACTCGACTTATAAGCGAGTATATAAGGAATCTGTAAACAGGTGAATACAGGTAAATACAAAGATGCCTATCTTTTCATACCTGATTCAAATTAATCAAGTTCAGTTTCCCTTTGGGATTACAGCAAATAATACCATGCCCCTGTTGATGGGGGAACGTGGACATGAAATTACACATTTCATACTAGTCAAAGTATCAATCTGACACGAACATTACTCTTTACAGCAGATAAATTGAAACTGTACTTAAAAGTTATAAAGGTCTACGGATCTTAATGAAAAACATCAAATGCAAAACTTCAAACCTTTATTGTTGAAATAACAACTCTGCACCAAGATTTTAGTGGACAAAAGTGATTTTAAAGTCCGATTTACTCCATGATGCACAGTTCTTATTTCTGGTGGAGAAACAAATGTCTGCACACATGTGACAATATCAAATGGACTCTGTAGTTGATATTCCATAATTTGCATGGATTTAAGAAATATTGTACAATAAAACTCACGTTTCCTTTCACTGAGGTCAGACACGGAGAGAGGTCTTTTTTTGGACTACCTAAACCAAGCGCTATTCAAGGACATAATTTTTAATATTAATGAAGAAACAATATTATCCAATATGATTATCAAAAAGGATTTTTTTCTGAAATCTTCTGATTGATTTGCAAATCTTTCTTTGAATGACACCATATTATCCAGGGTTCACCAAATTCTGTATCAAAATGAAAAACAGTGTGATCTTCTATAAGAATATACTTTGTAAAGATTTACTAAATACAGAATGAAAATGAAATTTGCCTCCAGGATGGTAAGTGGATTAACCATGGATATATGAGGAAGACCTGAACAGATGATGAAAATAATAAACAATCTATGGTGACTTACCATTACTACTTGTACTGTCAAAATTAATTGGTTTTAGGTATAATGTTCAGGATTGCTTGATGTGACAGCCTTCATTTTTCTATCTAAAACATGACAAGAGTTGAAACATAACCATCTGAATGAAGCAATACAAAGGGAAAACCTCCTAAATCCCACTGGAATTCTGACTTCTCCCTCAAACAGATAATTAAGTGAAGAAAAAAAGTACTTTAAACAATCCAGCATAACCATATGAAGGTGACTTTCATCCGATACAAAGCAAAGACTTGAATTCTCCGGAAGAAACAGTTACTACATTCACAGCCTTTCATTGGGATCTAAAGTGACAGCAATCTTTACAGTGCCAACATCTTAGTAAACTTATACAAGTCATCTGATAAAAACTCCATACAATTTTACATTTAGGTGATATCTGATACTAAAAAACATTGTCTTTGTAATTATCAACCACTGTATTCAGTCAAGAAGGATTTCAGAACTGAATGCACCATGATTTCTTTCAAAATAAATAATTTTTTATTTTTCATCCTTGTGACTCTGCCAATATTTTATGGAGACCAATGCCCAGATAAATGTAAGGATTGTGACTGGGATACAAATGGTCGACTAACAAAGGCTGTTTGTCATAATGTTCAAATCCAAACACTTCCTAATTCTCTTAAGGAACTTTGGACTTCGGATGCACTTGAAACCTCTCTTGTACCTTTGGGGAGATTCTCGTCCTATATTCTTACATCCAAAACAGAACTTCGGATCCTATCTATACGGAGATATAACATTCGACAACTTTCAAGTGGTAGTTTCAACACTTGTCCGAATCTGATAGTTCTGGATTTAAGTGATAACTTAATTTCAAACCTGCCGGTAGATATTTTTCATGGTCTAACATCATTAATGACCTTAAACCTCAGCAAGAATGAACTTAAAACACTTGACTCAAGTAGAGGATTATTTTCTGATTTACACAGTTTAACACATTTGTATCTGGGATTTAACAAACTGATCAAGATTAATAATTCCACCTTCTGGAATCTGACAAGATTATCTCAACTTGATCTAGACTCCAACAGAATTTCAACAATTGACATTGACACATTTCAAGCATTGCCTTCTCTTCAGAAAATCAATCTCTCAAATAATACTTTGACAAATATTCCATCTGAATTATTCAAAGGCTTGACCAAACTTCTCCGAATTGAGTTGAATGGAAACTTACTACACACTCTTGATCCAAGTTCAATTATTGAGCCAAGTGTACTTCTAATATCATTGTCATCAAATAAGTTAACAGAAATTCCAACAAGTTTTCTACAGCACCTCCAAAATGTTCAAATTGAGGTTAATCTTGCACAAAATCAGATTCATAACATTTCCAGAGGTTCACTGGATCAAATACATGTACAAAAACTAAATCTAAGTTTTAATTTGATAGAATTCATACACTACACAGCTCTTAGTGACTGCACAATTTCTGAGTTAGACCTAAGACATAATCATCTCAAATCTCTCCAAAAGGAAATGCAAGGAAATTTCTTGAAAATAAATACCATTCTACTGGACAATAATACCTGGACTTGCGATTGTTCTTTACTCTGGCTGGTTGAATTTATCAAAATTAACCAATCAGTCCATTCTGATCCAGTCTGTGTTGAACCAGAACCATACAATGGGAAAACTTTGATTTCCATAGCAACAAATTTATCCTCAGACTGTGTTCAAACAACTACCCAGCAATCCACTTCAACACAAAAAACAACAGTCACAACTAGCGCTGGTACAAGTCAGACAACAACAGGAACAATCCAAATAACTGGAGAGGACCAGATAACAACAACAAATGTCCTTGAAAGTAGTCGTGGTGGCATAACTATGCCAACAACTACCCAGCAATCCACTTCAACAACTACCCAGCAATCCACTCCAACAACTACCCAGCAATCCACTTCAACACAGAAAATAACAGTCCCCACCAGTGTTGGTATGAGTCAAATGACAACAACAGGAAAAAGCCAAATAACAACAGGAAAGGGCCAGATAACAACAGGAAAGGGCCATGAAAATACCCATAGTAATATGACTATTTTACAAAATCAATCAACACCCAGATTAACCACTATTACTGCTTCTGATTTTACAACTTTAACTACACCAGCAAAATCTGAAACACACAGCTCTTCCACAGAGGCACATGATTCAAGTTCTACAAATGTTGGCATGATTGTAGGAATATGTGTGGGAGTTATCTCCCTTATAGTTGTGATGGCTGCACTTGTAAAACTCAAGCCATGGAAGAATATTGGAAAATCAGCAAAAGTTGGAGTTCAATATATGGAGTCATATTCAACACATGGTGATTATAATCCAAAGCCACAATTTAAAATGGATTCTCTGTGGCAAAAAGTCATTCCCTATGATTATGTTCCACAAGAAGAACTGATAGATGAAATATCAGATTGATGTGTTAAATTTTGATTTTAGTGCTTTTAAGGTTTCAAATTTTCTGGTATATATGACTGGCACTGAAAATGATGAAATGAAATTCGAAATCTATGCTTGTGATGGATGTCTAGATATCCTAAAAAATGAAGTATGACAGGATTGAAACAACAATGCTAACAGGTATAGTAACACTTCATAAAAGATGCATACACAGAATGCTGGTTTTTAAAGAAATGTTAAATCAGTGATTTCTCTAGGATTTTGACACAGCAGGGGTGGGGGTGGGGAATGCCCCCCAATGTCATTTTCATAAGAAGAGTTTTCAGGAGGGGGGGGGCAGCTTTTTTTGAGAATAGTATCTATAAATAGACCCCTCACAGTCTCTTTCAAGAAATGTGTGGTAAATACCTCTCAATGAAAAAAAAATTAAACTCATAGTTTCTTATCTTCATATCAGTACAGCAGCAGCAATCATGTGTTAAGACATTGACCCTATGTCATATCCATTAGAACTACATGTTATGAGAGACATTGCCACTGAATACTGAAAACTGCATGTTGGACAATCTTGCCAAGTGTAGTTGAAAAAACACTCTTATTAAATAGATAATCAAAGACAGCGTCTTACTGCTTAACTGCAAATAATTTTGTAGTAAGCACTTGATTTCAGCAGTTTATCTAGAAGTCAAGCACTTGCATGATCAGACTGAGCTTTGTTAATATTAATTACTGTTACAAGTCTCAAAACACTCATAGCAAATCAACTGTGTGACTTTTTTGCACTTTATTTTCAAGGAGGCATTCATTCATGCAATAGTATTATCCTGGAGAAAACTCCGTTATATTTTTGTATAAAAACAGGAACTTCTTTTGATCTACAGATAAATTTTACAAGACAGAAAGAGTATCATATACCATATATACTCGCATATAAGACAGGTCCAACTAGAAATAACATAGACCCTCATCTGCCTGCACATTATGCACCAGCAGATCAGGGTCTATGTAGTTTGTTTTACTAATTACTCCTAACAAACGCATAGACTCAGACTGCCAGCACATTACGCAATGGCATATCGGGGTCTATGCAGTTTGCAGCTAGATCTGACCTATACATAAGTATCCATGGTAACATAAGTATCCATGGTATATTGGATTTTTTTTTTTGTTTACAGTTATGTGATTTTGACTTTTATGTGAACAATAATCTAGAAACTCGCATACATGTACAATGTCAATTTATTATAGGTTAGTATTCATACATGTACAATGTTGACTTGTTATACATGTAGGTTAGTATTCATACATGTACAATGTCAACTTGTTATAGGTTAGTAGGTTAGTATTCATACATGTACAATGTCAACTTGTTATAGGTTAGTATTCATACATGTACAATGTCAACTTGTTATAGGTTAGTATTCATACATGTACAATGTCAATTTGTTATAGGTTAGTATTCATATGAAAAATGAATGTCATCTACAAACTAATACTTTTGCTGAAAGAGGTTTTTGTTGGACATGGTATCCAACAAATGCACCCTGTGCACCTTTATATCTAAAACAATCTACCCCGGACGTATTTATGTATCATATGAAACAATCTACCCTGGATGTATTTATGTACCATATGAAACAATCTACCCTGGATGTATTTATGTACCATATGAAACAATCTACCCTGGATGTATTTATGTACCATATGAAACAATCTACCCTGGATGTATTTATGTACCATATGAAACAATCTACCCTGGATGTATTTATGTACAACATGAAACAATCTACCCTGGATGTATTTATGTACCACATGAAACAATCTACCCTGGATGTATTTATGTACCACATGAAACAATCTACCCTGGATGTATTTATGTACCACATGAAACAATCTACCCTGGATGTATTTATGTACCACATGAAACAATCTACCCTGGATGTATTTATGTACTACATGAAACAATCTACCCTGGATGTATTTATGTACCACATGAAACAATCTACCCTGGATGTATTTATGTACCACATGAAACAATCTACCCTGGATGTATTTATGTACCACATGAAACAATCTACCCTGGATGTATTTATGTACCATATGAAACAATCTACCCTGGATGTATTTATGTACCATATGAAACAATCTACCCTGGATGTATTTATGTACAACATGAAACAATCTACCCTGGATGTATTTATGTACCATATGAAACAATCTACCCTGGATCTATTTATGTACAACATGAAACAATCTACCCTGGATGTATTTATGTACCACATGAAACAAGGAATCATTTATAGTCCTCGGTATTTTGTGATGTTGCGCTTCTTAATGACAATACACTAATATGAACTTGAAAATCATAATACTACATGTATATAATTACTTCTTTTAAGACTAGAGTTGTGTGTACATTTGTGTAGAATCTTCAGTGGTAAAAAAACCTTTACAGTAATAAATTTAAAAACCTTTACTTCCAATACCTTCAAATTGCTTTGCTTTCTTTATAATCCATCGGTCAACAATGTGTCAACTTGACATTGCCAGGATCCAAGAAATAGTATGCTTTTCTTTTTTATTAGTAGTATTTGAGTTCTACTTGTCATGCATTTAGTATAATTGAGTCAAACACTTAATGTCCAATAACACTGATACCCTAATACCCTCATGTACATAAATTATATGATATTCTGATAAATGTGAGTCTTATATGGAGACAGTGGATAAATGTTACTGTCCTACTAAAATTAAGAGCATGTAATTTTATCAGGTGATTTGAAATATATATATTTGATGATTTGGTGTGAAATTTTAAGTTATAGGTAAGTTTTCTTTTTTTCCAAATTATATCTACAGATAGGCTGGAAATGTGCAATTATATCATGTTTATTTTTCACATCTTAAACTATCTCTTTAATTGAAAAGTGATCAGTGTGCATTAACTGTTTTTGCTGGTTGTGTTAGTATTGCTATGAATTGAAATAAATCTTTTTAATTAAAAATGTGAATAAAAATATTTTTACCTATTCGAGTTCTTGTTCCAATTGTACAGTACATTTTATCCATGTTTATCTCAGCCAAAATCTCTCTAAAAATTTATGATGGTGGATTTATCTAAGACATTACTTTCTAAAGATTTACTAAATCCAGAATGACATCGAAATTTTGCTGCCCAGTGAGAAATATTGATTAAGCATGGATATCTGAGGAACATCTGTATCCATGTAAAAAAAGGCAAAGAATATATGATGATTGTGACTTACCTTTAAGCCTTTTATTGCTGAAATTAATCAGTATTTGGGTGTAGACTTCTTTTTATTTATTTTTATCTATCAATGGCTTGACAAGTGTTCAAATGTGACCATCTGAATCATGCAATATAAAAGAAAAACATGTGAAAAATTCAGGGAGTAATACCACTGGAATTTAGACTTGATTCTCCTAGTGATAATTGAGAGAGAAAAAAAACTGTTTACACAATGCAACAAAATGATCAAAATGTCACTTTCCCCAATACAGAGCTTAAAGTTCAGACGACCTAAATAAACAGTTACTGCTTTCACAGCATTTTGTTGGAATCTAAAGCAACATGAATCTATATAGTGCCACTATCTTGATAAACTTGCACAAGTAATCTGACAAAATCCAGAAATACTTTACACACTGGTTTGCATTTGACACTGAGAAACAGTTTTCTTGAAAGATGCCAGATTTAAATTATCAACCACAGTGTTTAGTCAAGGACTTCAGAACACATATCCACCATGACATCCTTCAAAATACATCACAGAATATTTTTCATCCTTGTGACATGATGCTCAAATCCAAACACTTCCAAATTCTCTTGGCCTGCTGATGCACTTAAACCCTTCCTTGTGCCTCTGGGGAAATTCCCGTCATATATTCTTGCATCCAAAACTGAACTTCCGATCTTATCTATACGGAGATATAACATTTGACAGCTTTTAAGTGGAAGCTTCAACACTTGTCAAAATCTGATAGTTCTGGATTTAAGTGATAACTTCATTTCAAACCTGCCAGTTGATATTTTTCATGGCTTAATATCATTAAGGACTTTAAACCTCAGCAAGAATGAACTTGCATCACCTGACTCAAGAAAAGGATTTTTTTCAGATTTACACAGTTTAACACATTTGTATCTGGGATTTAACAAACTGACCAAGATTAATAATTCCACCTTCAGGAACTTGACAAGATTATCTCAACTTGATCTCGAGTCCAACTGAATTTCAACAATTGACATTGACACATTTCAAGCATTGCCTTCTCTTCAGACAATCAATCTGTCAAATAATACTTTAACAAACATTTCATCTGAATTATTCAAAGGCTTAACCAAGTTTCTACAAATTCAGCTGAACGGAAACTTACTACAAACTCTTGATCCATGTTCAAGGACCATATAAAAACAGCAAAGTAACTATGGTGGCATGACTACTCCAACAACTACCCAGCAATCCACTTCGACACAAAAAATAACAGTCCCTACCAATGTTGGTACGAGTCAGACAACAAAAAATGGAAAAAGCCAAAAAACAACATGAATGGGCCATTTAACAACAGGAAATGGCTATGAAACCACCAATGGTGCCATAGCTACATGTACTTTACAAAATCAAGCAACATCCATGATAACTACTATTATCACTTCTAATTTTACCACTTTAAAATCAAAAACACACAGCTCTTCCGTGGAGACACATGACTCAAGTTCTACAACTGTTGGCATGATTGTAAGAGTATGTGTGGGGGTTATCTCCTTTATAGTTGTGACCGCTGCACTTGTAAAAATTAAACCATGGAAAAAACTTGGAAAATAAGCAAAAGTTGGTGTCCAGTAGGTGGAATCATATTCAAAACATGATGAATATAATGCAAAGACACAATTGAAAATGGCCTGAAGACCAGTACTGAAACTTGCATCAAACATACCACAAATAAATTCTATTCCAATGGTTGTAAATTCAAAATAATATAAAATACACATAATAATAGAGTATTTATTATACTGGGTTATTACTTAAAATAAATATTCTCAAGTGAAGCTGATTCCTAGATCCATAAGTGCTATATGCACGAGTACGGATTGTTTTTCACAATGCAGGATCAGACACTACTTTTCTAACCATGGTTGGGCACTTTAAAAGGATTTTTCTTTAAATAATCAGCATTATGTTCTCCAATTATTTTATGATGAATGTATTTCTTCTAAAAGCTACATCATATTGTTTACCAGAATGGTTCTCATTTGCTATAACTGCCTGCCACTTCATCAAAATGAAGTGCAGTACATCCATTTTTCAATGATTTGACCCTGATATGACAAGGCCAAATCAGAGAACAAGGCCAAATCCGATAATGAGCCCATCCCCCATTTTGTGAAATATTATATTCAGCTGAACTGCTTACCGTTGGAGAAATACGATATGTTCCATAACTTCATTTAATCTACAGATAAAAGCAAAAAAGTATCAAAGATATAGGCAAGGTTTACAAGTTATGCAATGCTTATTGTGATGTGAACAACACTAAAAACTGGTATACATGTAAAAAGTCAATTTGTTATAGGTTAGAATTCATTTGCAGAAGGTCAGAAGTATCATTATTGCAGATTATGGTAGATGTGGAAACTCCTGTACAAATCAGCCATTTTTTAACTCATTGTAAATAATTTTCTCATATACATGTACAAAGTCAATTTATTATAGGTCAGAATTCATATGTAAAAGGAAGCTCATCTACAAACTAATACTTTTCCTGAAAGAACTCATTTTTGGACAAGGTGTCAAACAAATGCACTGTTTGCCTTTATGTTTACAACAATCTATCATGAATTTATTCATGCATGCACACAATAAAAAAACATATGTCTCAAGCAATCAGTATTGTCACATGTTAGACCTTTTAACAACAATAAATTAACATGAACTTCAAAATCACACTATCAATTTTCTTGACACTTGAGTTGTGTGTACATTTATGTAGAACTCTGAATGGCAACAACCTTCTCAGTAATAATTTTAAAAACCTTTGCCTTGAAATTGCTCTGCTTTCTATATAATAAATTGCTCAACAACGTGTCCATGTGATACTGCTAGAATGGAGGAAAATTAATGCTTGGGGGGGGGGGGAGTTCTTAATGTCATACATGTATTGTAATGGAGTACAACTCAATGTCCAATAATACTGATGCCCCAATACCCTCATATACAAAATTATTTGCTATTCTGACAAACTTGAACCTAATCTGCAAACACTGGAGAAACTGTATTTTACAATCTTTCATTTAAATCACACCATTGCCATAATATGCCCGTATTTTCAAATCTATTTTCCTTGAGATTTATTGTCCACAATTTACCATCCTACTAAATGAAGAGTACACACTTTATCAGGAAGATCTGCAGCATCCATGTTAAAAAAGGCTAATAATTTTATATGGTGATAGTGAGCCCTTGATTGCTGAAATTAATCAGTATTTGGGTAAAGGCTACCTTCACACAAGAGCCTTTCTTTTTTTTATCTATCAATTACATGATGTGTTGAAATGTGACCATTTAAATTAGGCAACAAAAAAAGAAAAACATTAGAATTACAGAGAGTAATATCATTTGAAATTTACTTATCTCTCCTAGAGACAATGAAGAATGAAATGTGCTTCACAGACTTCGATATAATGATAGAGTGGTGACTTTTATCCAAAATGGAGATAAAATGACTTCAAATTTCCAAAACAAACAGTTACAAAATACGGAGAATTTTATTGGGATCTAAAGTGACACAAATCTATGTAGTGCCAACATCTTAGTAAACTTAGTAAACATCTTAGTAAACTTACAAAAGTCATCTGAGAAAATGTCTAAAATTTTACATTTAGTTGGCATCTGATAGTGAGAAACAGTTGTCTTACCACATGTAATTACCAATATTCTGAGAATTGTAATCCTTTTATGTGACCACTGGATAAATATTATTCAACAATCTTTTACTTCAATAATGTCATTGCTGTAATTTGTCAGTATTTTCATGAACATTTTTCTTGAGATTCATTATCCAAAAATTTTACTGCCCAACTAAATTAAGAGTATGTCATTTTACCAGGTGATTTTAAATATATATATTTGATGATTTGGTGTGAAATTTAACGTTCTGGGTAATTTTCTTTTTTTCCAAATTATATCTACAGAATGGCTGGAAATGTGCAATTATATCATGTTTATATTCCACGTCTTAAACTATCTCTTTAATTGAAAAGTGATCAGTGTGCATTAACTATTTTTGCTGGTTGTGTTAGTATTGCTATGAATTGAAATAAATCTTTTTAATTAAAAATGTGAATAAAAATATTTTTAACTATTCCAGTTGTTGTTCCAATTGTATAGTACATTTTATCCATGTTTATCTCAGCCAAAGTCTGTACCAAAATTTATGACAGTTAAATCTTATGTTAGAATATACTTTCTAAAGATTTACTATCGGTAAATCCAGAATGATATTGAAAATTCCCTCACAGTGAAAAATATTGATAAACCATGGATATTCGAGGAAGACCTTAATCCACATAAAAAAAAGTCTGTACCAAAATTTATGACAGTCAAATCTTATGTTAGAATATACTTTCTAAAGATTTACTATCGGTAAATCCAGAATGATATTGAAAATTCCCTCACAGTGAAAAATATTGATAAACCATGGATATTCGAGGAAGACCTTAATCCACATAAAAAAAGGCTAAGATTATATCATGCTAGCTATCTACCATTAAGCCTTTTATTGTTGAAATTAATCAGTATAAAGGTGTAGGTTGCCTTCATGCAATAGACTTTCTTTTTTCTGTGTATTGATCAATGACATAGCAAGTGTTGAAATGTGACCATTTGAATGAAACAATACTAAAGGAAAACATGTTAATATAGGGAGAAATACCATTGGAATTTTTACTTGTCTCTCCTTGAGATAATGGAAAGATAAAAATACTTTACAGAATACAATATAATGATAGGGCATCAAATCTCCAGAAGAAACAGTTACTGCATTCAGAGCCTTTCATTGGGATCTAAAGTGACAGCAATCTATACAGTGCCAACATCTTAGTAAATTTATGCAAGACATCTGATATAAAGTCTTACAAATTTTACATTTAGCTGGCATTTGATACTGAAAAACAGTTGTTTTATCACATGTAATTAGGAACCAATGTGTTTAGTCAAGAAGGACTTCAGAACTGAATGCACCATGATTTCTTTCAAAATAAACCGTTTTATATTTTTCATCCTTGTGACTCTGCCAATCTCTCGTGGAGGCCAATGCCCAGATAAATGTAAGGATTGTGACTGGGACATAAATGGTCAAATAACAAAGGCTGTTTGTCATGATGTTCAAATCCAAACGCTTCCAAATTCCCTTAAGGAGCTTTGGACGTCTGATGCACTTAAACCCTTCCTTGTGCCTCTGGGGAAATTCCAATCATATATTCTTGCATCCAAAACAGAACTTCGGATTCTGTCTATACGGAGATACAACATTCGACAGCTTTTAAGTGGAAGCTTCAGCAATTGTCTGAATTTGATAGTTCTGGATTTAAGTGATAACTTAATTTCAAACCTGCCGGTGGATATTTTTCATGGTCTAACATCATTAATGACCTTAAACCTCAGCAAGAATGAACTTAAAACACTTGACTCAAGTAGAGGATTATTTTCTGATTTACACAGTTTAACACATTTGTATCTGGGATTTAACAAACTGACCAAGATTAGTAATTCCACCTTCAGGAACATGACAAGATTATCTCAACTTCATCTAGACTCCAACAGAATTTCAACAATTGATATTGACACATTTCAAGCAATGCCTTCTCTTCAGACAATCAATCTGTCAAATAATACTTTGACAAATATTCCATCTGAATTATTCAAAGGCTTGACCAAGCTTCTTAGAATTGAGTTGAATGGAAACTTACTACACACTCTTGATCCAAGTTCAATTATAGAGCCAAGTGTACTTCTAATATCATTGTCATCAAATAAGTTCACAGAAATTCCAACAAATTTCCTACAGCACCTTCAGAATGTTCAAATTGAGGTTAATCTTGCACAAAATCAGATTCATAACATTTCCAGAGGTTCACTGGATCAAATACATGTACAAAAACTAAATCTAAGTTTTAATTTGATAGAATTCATACAACACGCAACTTTTAGTGACTGCACAATTTCTGAATTAGACCTAAGACATAATCATCTCAAATCTCTCCAAAAGGAAATGCAAGGAAATTTTTTGAACATAAAAACCATGCTACTGGACAATAATACCTGGACTTGCAATTGTTCTTTACTCTGGCTGGTTGAATTTATAAAACATAACCAATCAGACCATTCTAATCCAGTCTGTGCTGAACCAGTAAAGTACAATGGAAAAACTATGATTTCCATAGCAACAAATTTATCATCAGACTGTGTTCCAACAACTACCCAGCAATCCACTTCAACACAGAAAATAATGTCCACATCTAGTCTTGGTATGACTCAGACAATGATAGGAAAATTCCAGACAACAAAAGGAAAGAGCCATGAAAACACCTATAATGTCATAACTTCTTTACAAATTCAACCAACACCCAGATTAACCACTATTATTGCTTCTAATTTTACCTCTTTAACTATACCAGCAAAATCTGAAACACCCAGCTCTTCCACAGAGGCACATGATTCAAGTTCTACAACTGTTGGCATGATTGTTGGAATAAGTGTAGGAGTTATCTCACTTATAACTGTGACAACTGCACTTGTAAAATTCAAGCCATGGAAGAAAATTGGAAGATCAACAAAAGTGGGTGTTCACAATGTGTAATTATAATAAACACATGATAACTATAATGCAAAGCCACAATTTAAAATGGCTTCTCCATCACAAAATGACATTCTCTATGACTATGCTCCAATGAACACCTAACGTATGTCAGATTGAGGTGTTCAAATTCAAGGATTTTTAGGGTTTCAAATATGTGGTACATATTATGACTGGAACTTAAAATGTTGAGATGAAATAAGAGAACAAAAAAACTTGGAAAATAGGATTCAACAAGAGAAACCTCACTCTAAACTAGAACTTACATTTGGCATAAAGAATTAATTAATTAATTATGTAGATTAGAGGGGTTCTTTCCAAAGTTTCTAACCAGCCATATATGCTGGGATGGACTAGGGAGGAACCACAAAAAAAAAAAAAAAAGAAATAAGAAAATGTATCTTTTTAAATGAAGTCCAGATATCCTAAAAAGTGAGGTATTACAGAACTGAACAATACTTACAGGTATAATGTATAATGAACACTTGAGAAAGATGAAAACATAGTAATTTTGTTTTAAAGAAACGTGGAATTTATATATACAGTATTTCTCCAATGATATGCACATGTTCAAATGCACACCTAACCCTAACTTTGACCAACTTGAAAAAGATAAGTGGATTTCCCAAAATAATCCCATCCCCACTTCTGACCCATGAGTGAACAAAATGTTTGCAAAGATTTATTATATTTAGTAAATAAGTCAAGAATTCTTTTCCAATTTTTACTGTGTCAGTGGCATGATAATCATGATTCAGTAAATCATTCAAAAATATGTTCAAATATTGATTCTTAAGTGATGTTCTGTCACTCCATTAAAATCAGTTACTGTTAAAAATTCATTTCAAACCATCAGCTGTTTAGAATTTCTTAAATGTGAATTAAATATTCATCACATTGTTTTAGCACAGAACAGTAATGTGTCAGAGTGACCCTGTATTGCTTAACATACCTGTAGACTATCCGCAAAAGTTCAGGATGATTTCCAACTTAAAAAGGCATTCAGGCAATCACATCATCTAAGATTTATGCAAAGAATAGTCGATAATTTCCTTTTTTTTTCATATGTGGAATGTCAAACTGAAACCAAAAATCACTAGATGTGATGACCTGGAGAACACTATGCTTTCATGTCTAATATGCCATCCTGTTCTTTTACAGTTAAAAGCTTTGTATCAGAAGAAATGAACCAATCATGGTTATTGAAGTCCAATACCAAAAACTTGCATCAAAAGTATCAGAAGAAACTTCTATTCCAATGGTTGTAAATTTAAAATAATATAAAATACACATGAAGAGTACTTTTGGTGCGAGGTTATTAATTAAAATAAACATTCTCAAATCAATTCCTAAATTCCCTACTGCTATGTGTACATGTACTGAATTTGGGACTAACCACAATTTGAGGATCAGACACTACTGTCTGACCATGACTGGGAACCTGAAATGATTTTTCTTTAAATAAAAAGTGATATGCTCTCCAAGTGTTTTGATGATGAAGACATTTCATCTAAGAAGGTAAATCACATGGTTTACAGGAATGGCTCTCATTTTGCTATCACTGCCTGCAACCTAATGAAACTGATATGAAGAAGACCCAATTTTCAATGATTGGACCCTGAGATGACAGGGCCAAATCAGAGAATGAGGCCAAATCCGATAACGAGCCCTTCCCACAATTTCTGAAAATTATATTCAGCTGAATTGCTTATCATCAGAGAAATACAGTATATTCCATAACTACATCTACAGATAAATTAGATAAAACCAAAAAAGTATTAAAGATATAGGCAAGGTTTACAAGTTATGCGATGTTTCCTGTGATGTGAACAACACTCTTAAAACTGGTGTGCATGTAAAAAGTAAATTTGTTATAGGTCAGAATTCATTTGCAGAAGGTCAGAAGTATCATATATTACAGATGACGATAGATGTGGAAACTGCTGTAAAAATGTGCCATTTTTTAAGTATTGAGGTTAATATATGTAGTTTAATGATATGCCAGCACAATCCTGTCTATATATTGACAATTAAAAGTTAACTTCTACAAATTTAAAGGTTATTCATTGTCATTTTTCTTTCAAAAATTGTCTATGTAAATAAATTATTTTTCTTAAGTTTATTATTTGGTCTTCAAGAATCAGGTTGTTGAAAATAAGTTAATCTTTTACATCTCATGCATGAGACTGAAACTAAATTGAAAACCATGCATTGAAACCACTCATGGAGGATACTAACCAAACTAAATTGAAAACCATGCAGTGAAACCACTTATGGAGGATACTAACCAAACTTAACTGAAAACCATGCAGTGAAACCACTCATGGAGAATACTAACCAAACTAAATTGAAAACCATGCAGTGAAAAAACTCCTAGAGGATACTACCCAAATAAATTGAAAACCATGCAGTGAAACCACTCATGGATGATACTAACCAAACTTAACTGAAAACCATGCAGTGAAAAAAACACCTAGAGGATACCAACCAAACTTAACTGAAAACCATGCAGCACAACCACTCATGGAGGATACTAACCAAACTTAAATGAAAACCATGCAGTGAAACCACTCACAGAGGATACTAACCAAACTAAATTGAAAACCATGCAGTGAAACCACTCAGAGGATACTAAACAAACTTAATTGTAAACAATGCAGTGAAACCACTCACAGAGGATACTAACCAAACTAAATTGAAAACCATGCAGTGAAACCACTCACAGAGGATACTAACTAAACTAAAATGAAAACCATGCAGTGAAACCACTCAAGAGATACTAACCAAACTTAATTGTAAACCATTCAGTGAAACCACTCATGGAAGATTCTAACCAAACTTAATTAAAAACCATGTGGTGAAACCAATCATTGAGGATACTAACCAAGTATTTTCTGAGATGATACAATTCACAATGTGTCTGCACAGCTAATTTATAGACAATCTACACGAGTGTTCATTTCAATTGAGCTTTATGAAACAAGTTAAATAATTTTGATCTTTGGCATGCCATGACAAGCAAAAGACCAAATTTATTTGATGAATTTTCATAAATTTGACTTTAAATAACCACAAATATTGATTCATCACCTAAAGAAAAATATTGTGGCCAACTTTACTTGTAAAACGGACCTCATAACAGACTGTAACACTGATGTGTCGATGGACAGACAGATGAACAGACACTGATATACAGAGAGACATGCCCATAAATGCCAAAATAATCATTATATAAAGCTTCCGTTTGACAAAAATGAAGTGCACTGTTACTGAAGTGCATTCAGGTGCCTAAGACATTACATTTTTGCCTTATATGATGTCATGATGCAATCTGTGACATCATGAGGCATTTTCATCTGACATCATCAGGCATTTTCATTACATAATGTAATATGTACACATTTTTGTATCGATTTATTTACTCAGAACCGTGGCCATATAATATTAAAAATGCATATGCAACAAGAAACAATGGATTCATTAATACAGAAAATGTAAAACTCCAGCCTCTTCACTTCTTTGATTTTCAGTTTCTGCATATATCTCTGATGAACTGCACCCTTAATTACCTCCCCTACTATCTATGTTTTGTTTTTTTTCTCTAAGGAATTACCTCCCTCTATTATACTGAACTTTTGGGCCTTGAGCCTTTGGACAGGATGTCATTATTACAATTTGAACTTCCGCACTGGAACTTCTGTCCCAAATTAAATAATATGAATAACTGGAATTAAACTGAAGAAGTGACATATTACTTTGTTAAGCTGATTTTAAGCCTTTAAGAAATACAGCAGAAATTGTACTGATCATTTCTGACAATCAAAGCTAAAAAGCCAGTACAGGAGTTGTCATTTTTGTAATCTTTAAAGCACAGAATGAAGACAAATGGTGACTTCATTTGCAAAATGTTCTGAGAAAGTCAAATATGAAAGGTGATTTGACCTGATGAACTTTATCAACAGCAAGGGATAGCTGCTCTGCATTACTGTTAAGAAGCAGCCCAAGATGTGCAAGAAAGAGATAAAAATGATCCCTATAGAATCAAGACATTTTTTTACTTGAAGTAAAGGCAGATACAGAGGTTACACTGGATTATCTAGTAAATTTATAAGCAGCAGAATGGTGTTCATGGAACATGGATGCCCCACCACAGTTCCTGAAACTGACCTAAATGTAAAACTTAACCAAGGTGTGATGCATAGATGGGCAGACAAGTGTGAAACAAACTGCCCTGCCATTGTTGTGGTGTGATGCATGGATGGATGGACAAATTGTTGTGGCAGACCATTACGTATCTGAAAAGTATACCTGTAGGCAAATGTAATGAAAAATATATGACCCATTTGTCAAAAAGGAAGTTTTATATTACAATGTAGGAAAATATACCATTCGGCAAATGTAATTAAAAACATATGACCCTTTTGGAAAGAAGGAAGTTTTATATTACACTTTAGGAAAATATACCTGTAGGCAAATGTAATGAAAAATATATGACCCATTTGGCAAGAAGGAAGTTTTATATCACAATGTAGGAATGTTCGTACAAAAAAACAAGGACAAGAAAATGTTCCACCTGAGAATTGTGTCAACTTAATTCTGGGTAATCGACCACAATTTATAAATATCAGAAGATATGAAGGTGACAAAAAGAAAAATCACTGAGAACAGATTTTGTTCAGAATGCATGTGTCTCCCCCTATCCCACAGACATGACAATGTCATTATTGGCATTGGTACTTGACAGAAAGACAATTCTAGCAAGTTGAATAAAATTACTTTTTCTCGGAGTGCGAAATTTAAATTTTCTGATTTGTAAGGTTCATAGATAGATTCCTGTTTAATTTGCATCTACTCCACTCTGGTCTCATTGCAGGCTAGGATGGGATAATGTCAGTGCACATGGATAGTCATTTTCATCGTCCTACCAATGAATTTCATTGACGCATTACATTCCCAACAAATTGCAAGGTTACTGACTAATTTTCCATCTTTCTTGGTGAATTTCTACCAAAAATGCTGCCAGACAAGGGATTTTGCATTTTATCATCACCAGCTCATGCAAGACTGAAGGTTCCACATCCACCAAATTGGGTCATTGCTATGCAAGAGGTGGGATATAATATACAGTTTAACCATTTTCTCAGCAGACATATCTTTTGGCAGGGTTTAATAGAACAGACACAGAAAGAGACAAAACATTTAAATTAAACAAATGAAGGCTGAAGTAAAAGTTTTGTCTTTATACTCTTTGTAGAAATACTGCAAAGAATGTTTCATTGGCAATGTACCATGCTACATGTATCAGAAGGATATGTACCACAATACGTCAAAATACCAGTAAAGTGCATTTCCCTAATAGTCACCATAACCTAATTAGGTCTTAGACCCATCCATGGTATCTAAATATCAAATCTAGTCTAGTTCTATAGTTTATGATGTATCTTTATGACGGATGGACAGAAAGCTCAAAACTAATGTCTCACTACCTTTTCGAGCAGACACAATTTTAAGAACAACAAATCTGTCTCAGACTTACCATGGACTCCCTGTCTGTAAGCGTCTGTGTGACTATGATGTTGAAGACTGCATGAGATCGACTACTCTCACTGTTCATGTTCGTTGCAGCAACTGTCCTGGACTTGTTCCCTTCACTCATCAGATTATCTATATCCTGCACACGGATTATGATTGCAGAATCAGTCTATATGATGCATCATGGGAAGCAGGTTAAAGGTCAAATGAAACTATCAATAAATTCTTTATGAACACTATTTGCTGTTCAGTATTATTTATCAAAACATTAATCAGAATTCAAACACAAGATTTAGAGAGATGGATTATATTGACTTCACTGTACAAATATAGCGCAGATTTTAAAGATTAAAGAGATTTTTATCAAGCAGATGCTATGGATTAAGAAGATTTAATTGTCAAATAAATAAACATGTTACAGTGCTATTTTTGTACAAACTCTGGACCTTCAATGGCAAGCAAGGAGATGAAATGAAAATAATACTGTATATTTTCATAGACTTGCTTAACTTTATTAAAAAATGAAAAGTAATTTTGGGCAAATTCATACAACGCATGTAAAGACAACATTTCATGTTAATGTATGACCTTTGTTATAAGGCACATGGTAATAGCACAAACAAAACTACAATTAAGACAATCATTGGACATGAATGAATTACCGAAATGCAATTGATAATACTATTAAAAACTGAAGTTTTCCCTAACTATTATGCAAGAAGGAATGCTGAACCATATGAAGCTATGAAAAATATAGTCTTAATTTTCATCTTTTTCCCATAAAATAATATTTTTCATTGGCTGAACCCCACTCCTTTAAGATAGATATTTGACTGGTATTTTAGTTTAATGATTTTGTATCCATCTGCCATCCATATGAATTAAGGGTTTTGTTCCAGAAGTAAAAAAAAAAGGATGGGTTGGAAGGCACATTGTTTTAAGACTTCAATACATATCAAATTTGAAATGCACTGGTCAATATATAACCTGGAACAGTCTGGATTAGCTGCACTTCCCACGTTCAATTAAATTCAATATCTGCTTATCACAAACACACATACACACAAATAACTTCAATTCTTGCATGGAGCTGGTTTGATGTGCACTTTTCTGTGTGATGTCAGATGTACTCAAAGACCAAAACCAGTGATATTGGATGAAATATTAATGTATTTGGGGACATAGAGAGCAGTAAAATACTTCCTTTACACCTCTCTAGTCCCAGACACCAGACTCTAATATCTGCAACACTGAGTGGTAGATCATCCTGGTTGATTGTCTTTTTTTTTTGTAAGCTTGTTTCCTCCATATCAAAGATCACTTGTTTCCTCCATATCAAAGATCATTTCACACTAGCATCACAGCCACTGAGGACAGACTGTAAACAGCTTGCTCATCTCACACTAGCATCACAGCCACTGAGGACAGACTGTAAACAGCTTGCTCATCTCAAACTAGCATCACAGCCACTGAGGACAGACTGTAAACAGCTTGCTCATCTCACACTAGCATCACAGCCACTGAGGACAGACTGTAAACAGCTCGCTCATATCACACTAGCATCACAGCCACTGAGGACAGACAGTACAACAGCTTGCTCATCTCACACTAGCATCACAGCCACTAAGTACAGACTGTAAACAGCTTGCTCATCTCACACTAGCATCACAGCCACTAAGGACAGACTGTAAACAGCTTGCTCATCTCACACTAGCATCACAGCCAATGAGGACAGACTGTAAAGAGCCTGCTCATCTCACACTAGCATCACAGCCACTAAGTACAGACTGTAAACAGCTTGCTCATCTCACACTAGCATCACAGCCACTGAGGACAGACTGTAAAGAGCCTGCTCATCTCACACTAGCATCACAGCCACTAAGTACAGACTGTAAACAGCTTGCTCATCTCACACTAGCATCACAGCCACTAAGGACAGACTGTAAACAGCTTGCTCATCTCACACTAGCATCACAGCCAATGAGGACAGACTGTAAAGAGCCTGCTCATCTCACACTAGCATCACAGCCACTGTGGATGGGCTATAAAGAGCTTGCTGATCTCCCACTATAACACAGCAACTGATGATGCATTGTAAAGAAGTTGTTGATCTCACCTCAGCATCACAGCCATTGAGGATACATTTTAAAGTTGTTGTTGATTTCGCACTAACATTACAGCCACTAAGGATACATTGTAAAGAAGTTGTTGATTTCACAACAGCATCACAGCCACTGATAACCCATTGTAAAGAAATTGTCGAACTTTGAGAACAACCAAAATCAAACCAATTAAATACAATTAAACCTGCCTTAGTAAGGCAAACATCTTGATTTAAAGGATAACTAATCATAAAGGACAAACATAATGAATCCCTTATTCTTAAGTTTACTTACAAATGTTGTATTTAACATAATATGCCTTAGTAAATGTATGCCCCTCTTTTTTTTGTTACAACTCACATAAAAATAATCCCTTTTTAAATGCAACTGTCTCAATCCAATTATGTGTTGTGGGAGGAAAGCAGCTTCTAAAATCTGCACAGAACATTTAGACTTTCTATGAATCTACCACTACACATGACTGTTGTTTCATTACCTTCTAACTCTGTGGGTTAAATCAGCCTCAAAAATAGATTTTGCATGCACTTTTAATGGGTGTAACCATATTGGAAGAGAAAATGAACATCCAAAGTGGACAGCTGTCAACACAGGCAAATGGAGCTAACTCTTTCAGTAGGTATGTACAAATAATGGGGCACTGTTTGTGACATCGTCAGTGTGTGCTTACTACGATTACCTTTAACCTCATGAAGTTTACCAAAATTGTAATTTTGTAAGTGCACAGCACCAGTATTACATCGAATACCATTTTACCTCTACATAATGGTTACCTGTCTACAAAGGACAATATTTTGTGATTCTTTGAGTGCCTTTATACAGAGGTTTCACTGTATGAAGTTTTCAAATAATTTACTACTAACAAAGTTAAAGTGGAATTATACTAGCATAATGGAATGACACTGTTAAAACATAAAAATTGCCAGTACCTCAAATGATGAAACCACCAGTGTTGACAATCCATCTACATAAGGACCTAGGATATTGTGCTCTCGTACCTTCAGGTTGTGTTTACTCCTAAAAGAAAATTGGGAATTCATTAGATTCATTGATCTCTGATGCTATGAATAATGAAAAGGCCTGAATTGGGAATTCATTACATTCACTGATCTCTGATGCTATGAATAATCAACAGGCCTGAATTGGGAATTCATTACATTCATTGATCTCTGATGCTATGAATAATGAAAAGGCCTGAATTGGGAATTCATTACATTCATTGATCTCTGATGCTATGAATAATCAAAAGGCCTGAATTGGGAATTCATTACATTCATTAATCTCTGATGCTATGAATAATCAAAGGCCTGAAGAGCTAAATATATAGCGTGCTTTATTCTATAAAACACAAACTATTTTGAGTAACAGACAGTGGACATAAAATACCTCCAAACCAAAAACTTGCACACATTAAAATATCAATTTTGCTGAGGTTAATTATCTTGACATTTTATTATCTGTTCCCTTATAATACAGCATTCGTAATATTATATTTAGGAGTCAACAGCCTATAAAGTAATTACTGTCACAACTTAAGTTTTACCAGTAATGTATCAGAAGATATATGCATATTTTAATTGTAACAGTACACACACAAAATAATGTCCTAAAATACTGAAACACAATTCTATTATCCCCATACTAACACACTTTAAAAAATCTTGAAAAATAATAGTGGAAAATGTAATTATCTGTGGATCCAGAACTATTTCATAAGGAAATTCTGAACATTACAGTTTTTATATCATATCAAACTTTCCAACCACAACCATAGAGTGTAGATTACTGCTGGAAATTCTGACATTTTACCAATCAAAAAGCAATCTCAGATTTTTAAAACATTGTTTTTCTGCTAAATAGTTGTCTGGTAAATAGTTGTCTGAACATGAGAGAAGATTTTCAACACAGAAGTAAAGCCTGAGGTTCCAATTTCTTCTAGAGTGCTCAGCCAATATTTGAACTTTGTTACCATGTACAACATTTGAACTTTGTTACCATGCACAACATTTGAACTTTGTTACCATGCACAACATTTGAACTTTGTTACCATGTACAATATTTGAACTTTGTTACCATGTACAACATTGGAACTTTGTTACCATGTACAATATTTGAACTTTGTTACCATGTACAGTATTTGAACTTTATTCCCCATGTACAATATTTGAACTTTGTTCCCCATGTACAATATTTGAACTTTGTTCCCCATGTACAATATTTGAACTTTGTTACCATGTACAATATTTGAACTTTGTTACCATGTACAATATTTGAACTTTGTTACCATGTACAGTATTTGAACTTTGTTACCATGTACAATATTTGAACTTTGTTACCATGTACAATATTTTAATTTTGTTACCATGTACAATATTTTTACTTTGAAACTGTGTACAATTGTCACCTTATTAGTTAATGTAATAAAAACAGTCTCCAAAACCTGACAACTTGCAATACAGATGCTTGCAATACATCATTTGTGGATATGTGTAATGTACATGTGCAGAACTAACCCCTGTATCTGTCTTTACTCAGATTTTGTGTGCAGCTCATGTGACATAGACCCAAATAATGTTTGGAGAAGCCATGTTTTTTTTTGTGGTTAGCATGCAGGACTCGCAACTACATGTAAAAGGTTGTGAGTTTTAATCCTACTATCAGATTAGCCTAGGTCAGCTACCTTGTAGTGTCCTTCGGCAAGGCATTTTCCTCAACACTAAATAGCCTAACTGTGTTGCTGTGCGGTAAATCACCAAACCAGACCAAAAACTGTTTATTCTTTTTAACAACTAAATATTCAAACCATTTCTGATATACTTGAGAAACTCCAACATACCCAGTGCCAAATCTGGAATATTCAAATCATTACTGATATACTTGAGAAACTCCAACATACCCAGTGCCAAATCTGGAATATTCAAATCATTACTGATATACTTGAGAAACTCCAACATACCCAGTGCCAAATCTGGAATATTCAAACCATTTCTGATATACTTGATAAACTCCAACATACCCAGCACCAAATCTGGAATATTCAAATCATTACTGATATACTTGAGAAACTCCAACATACCCAGTGCCAAATCTGGAATATTCAAATCATTACTGATATACTTGAGAAACTCCAACATACCTAGTGCCAAATCTGGAATATTCAAATCATTACTGATATACTTGAGAAACTCCAACATACCCAGTGCCAAATCTGGAATATTCAAATCATTACTGATATACTTGAGAAACTCCAACATACCCAGTGCCAAATCTGGAATATTCAAATCATTACTGATATACTTGAGAAACTCCAACATACCCAGCACCAAATCTGGAATATTCAAATCATTACTGATATACTTGAGAAACTCCAACATACCCAGTGCCAAATCTGGAATATTCAAATCATTACTGATATACTTGAGAAACTCCAACATACCCAGCACCAAATCTGGAATATTCAAATCATTACTGATATACTTAAGAAACTCCAACATACCCAGTGCCAAATCTGGAATATTCAAATCATTACTGATATACTTGAGAAACTCCAACATACCCAGTGCCAAATCTGGAATATTCAAATCATTACTGATATACTTGAGAAACTCCAACATACCCAGCACCAAATCTGGAATATTCAAATCATTACTGATATACTTGAGAAACTCCAACATACCCAGTGCCAAATCTGGAAAAGTATTTTCTTACAAGTGCAAGTTAACTCATCAAGGCCATGAGCTTTTTTGCATTTTCACTTAAGATTTGGGTAGAAGAGAAAGTTTTCATGTTATTACCAATGGAATCCAAGCATGTCTGATTCATAAGTTTTTTGCTATCAACAGTTGCTTAGATATGTAAGAGAGGTTGTTTTGGATAAGCTATCAGGCCCGCGCATGGGTGAAAAATGGACTTCTTTTTTTTAAATTTTTTTTTTCGTATTGGACCAATGATTTTTGCATGCCTGTCCCCTTGTACTCTAAATTAAACAGTTACCTAATTTTTTAGAAAGGTTCATCTGTCTGTGTAATCTAATCTAATGAGAGGAAGTCTAAAATCCGGACAAAAACTCCAGTCCTGCAACTGCCGATTTTTTTAGTAAAGAAAATCGGGTCTCAAAATTTCATTTTTTTCACGATGTACTTTTTATTGTGAGTAGAATCTGTATGTTACTTTACATCAGTGTAAAGCTATATCCTTCTTCTTTTCTCTAATACCACCCGCTTGGGTCTATCGTGAACTGTGATGATGTCACAGGCTATGAAAGAAGGGTACTACCTCGTGATATAAAATTTTAACTCTCGGCCTTAATGAGTTAATATGTTTTTAAGATACATGTAAGTACAAAATTCTTTCTCATGGCCTTTGACTTTGAATCTGATATCACTGATAGAAGATCACTGAACTTACCTCAGATAATGTCAAGATACAGTCAAACCTGTCCAAATGAGTCACCTGTTCACAACGACCATTCTAACTTCCCCCCGGCAAATTACTTATATAAATGTCCTGTATGTGACGGTCATCTGACTTGCGCAGACAGCAGCCAGGTGTTTCCTAATCAAACAATGGTTTCTCCTTGCCTTAAGTTGTCACTGGTGTGTACCTACAGGGACAGTTCAGTCTTTTGCTTCATGAGGAAGGCATTGTTTAGATAAAGGAATATCAAGTGAATCGATTTGCAAACATTTCTTATCTCACTTGTACTCACCATACTCCAGTCATGTTAACAGTGCAACTCAAAGGTGTCAATATGTCAAATTTGAAAGCAAGACAGTTTGGTAGAGGATCAAAGCAATTCACTGTTGGATGATGGGAAAAGTAGCTGTGTTATCGCAGCAGAAATGGAAGTCGCCTTTTGTGCCAGCGTGCCAGGTATAGTTCGATATCTTCATCTATCTGCCTGTCAATTAAAGTTATCTCTGAAGAAAAAAGCTCGTCTCTGAGAAGATATACGAGTTACATCCCTTTTCATTAGAGCCAGGGGTCATTCAATATTTAAAACCTGTCTGTAAAGACAGGCGAAGTTTCGGTTCATAGGTCACAAAGAATAGCAATATACAGCTTCTTTTGATTTCCTATTCATCACAGGCTTCTCACACAATCCTACTGTCTTTTGATCTCGGCAAGTTGAGCAACTGACTAATCCAGATATTGTTTTTAAAGCGTGAACAAACTAAGATCAGTGATTACTTTCAGCTGGTGTTGATTTAATTTATAAAAGTTGGATAATGTTAGGAGGATACAGTAATCTTGTGTGGAACATAAATTTGGGAGAGAACGACATATATGTATATTTTATGATTTTGTTTTAAAGTACCCATATATAATAATAATAATAATAATAATAATAATGATATTCAGTGCAAGGTATTTGTTTTAAAAACCAATTTTAAAAGGTGAACCTGTGTACTGAGTTCACCTGTATACAAAGGCCAGTTTTGCCTTTTCTCATGGGTGGCCGCTAGTGACAGGTTGATGGTATATCAATGTGCTAGGTTTGGTTAAATCTATAATTAATATTTGGGGGTGGAGGATAACGAGATTATTTAAGTAGTATCATTCAAGGTATTCTTCAGCTATGTCCACACACTAGGTTTAATAAAAATCCATTCATACTAGTATGAATTATCATGCTCACAAGAAAATACAGCTGAAAACCTTATTCAAAACCTGTGATCTTAAACTGAATGTCAAATTAAACTGAATGTCAAAAATGCAGTCAACTTGTTCACTGAACTGAAACTAAATACAAGTGTGGTCAAAATTGACTTGTATCTGTACAAGTCCCTGTCTTCATAAGCTCTGTGAAATACAAAAACACACACAACGAGTAAAAATCCCATGTCGATATGACAATCCATTCAAGAAGAGTCGCTTCAGCAGGATTTTCAAGCTGGCTGATGTGGCAGCCATAATGGATGTCTGAGGGAAACCATTTTCATTTAGGACCAACTAGACATTGGAATGAATGTGTGTGTAAATTTCATGTCAATCTTCCCTGCAGTATTGTATGAGTAATGATAACAAACTTGTGCTAAAAATTGACAACAGATTCACAGCCAGCTGCCAGACAGTGGGCCATCATATAAGCTCTTGTGGTCTGTGACCAGTAAAGCTAATATAACCACACAGCTTACACAGCCAAGATTATGCCGGTTTATGAAATCCAGATAATTATAGACCAATGTCTATTCTGCCAACCATATCAAAACTGTATGAAAGACTTGTTTCCAAACATCTCTACGGTTAATTGTCAAAGTACCATTTAATTCACCCATTCCAATCTGGATTTAGACAAAACCACTCCTGTCAGTCTGTGCTAACAAAACTCATTGACAAATGGTTCCTTGCAATGGACAATGAAGAATTGGTTGGAACTATATACCTTGATTTTAAGAAGGCTTTTGACTTAGTTGACCATGATATACTTGCATGGAAACTTGAAAAGTACAAATGTTCTTACTTATGACTCTCATGGTTCAAATCATACCTATCTGACAGAAGCCAACAAATTGTTATTGGTAACATTAAATCAGAGATGATGCTCTTGTCCTGGGAGAACAAAGGAGTTCCACAGGGATCTATTTTAGGGCCTGTATTATTCATATCGTTTATAAAAGACTTGCCCCTGTATGTACAACATTCAAAAACTGATCTATACACTAATGATACTACTTTGCATAAGTCTGATTTTAACATTATAACTTTGAACAAAAAAATTGGGTGAAGATTTATATCAAGTTGAATATTAATGCTTACTGAATAGCATGTTTATCAATCCCCTAAAAACCACGCAATGTTGCTTGGAACTAGAAAAAGATTATTAGTGAACAGAAATCCAAATCTTGAGCTGTATATCTTCAATAATCAAATTGAAAATGTTGAAACAGAGAAACTTTTGGAAGTTCATGTTGATAAGAATCTAGACTGTTGTAAGCAAGTGAAACATGTTTCTTCTGTAGTAAACTCAAGAATTTATCTTTTACAGAGGATACAAAGTTATCTACCACTCAACTATCAGAAATTACTTTAGAATGCATTCATTCTTCCACTTTTTGACTACTGCTGCACAATTTCAGGAAAACCAATGGATAGTAATATTGAAACAATCCACAAACTTCAAAAGCGGGCAGCAAGAATTATCGTAAACTTACCATTTGATACACCATCCAGAATTCTATTCTTGAAATTGACATGGCTGAAATCTGAATACAGATTAGCCTACCAAAAGTCCATATTAATGTTCAAAGTAAAGAATGAACTTTGTCCACAATATTTGCATGGTATGTTTTATTTCAAGTCAGAAGAACAGTGCCAAGGACCTAAATTGATACTGATTACAAATGATCATTGCAGAATACCATTTCCAAAAACAAATACTTGTAAAAAAATTCATTTGCTTACTCTGGTGCTATTCTATGGAATGAACTCCCCAACACCATTAAATCAGAAACAAACCTAAATGTGTTCAAAACAAAATAGTATGATTATTATCTCGAAAGGCAGCTTTCATTGTAAATATTGAAATACATGCACTCCAATTTATTCAGTTAATGCATTTCATATAAACTTTGTGCTTTTAGCACTTATGTATTTAAACATGCTTTACTTTTTTTTTTATATTTTATTTTTTTTATATTTATTTTTTTGTATTTACAATAGTTTGTTCATCCTGAGGGCCTCAGGGAAGAATAGTATATTATAACCAAATGAATCAGCCTCATAAAATAAAGTATTTATTATTTTATTATTATTATTAGGCATAGCAATAAGATTTTAAAGATGACCACTGTGGCAGCCATATTGGATATCAGATCATCACAATTTTTATTTAAGACCAACTAAACACCATAAGAAGTCTTCTGGTGAAAACTTCATTCTGATATAACTTCACATTCAGGAGGAGTAGCAATAACAAAATTTTAAAGATGGCTGCTCTGGTGGCCATATTGGATATCAGATCAGCACCATTTTCAATTATGAGCACTAGATTTTACAATAAGTCTTTTACTAAAAGCCCCACGCTCATATGAAGATTTTTATGATGGCCACTGTGGTGGCCATATTGGATGTCCGGGCAGCACCACTTTCCTTTACAACCAGCCAGACATCATAAGAAGTCTTCTGGTGATAATCTCATTTTAATATGACTTACTGTTCAGGAGGAGTAGTGATAACAAGATTTTAAAGATGGCTGCCAAGGGCTCCATACTGGACTTAATATTGTCACCAATTTCATTTAGGACCAACCAGACATCACAAAAAGTCTTTTAGTGAAAACCCCATGTTGATATGACCATCCATTCAGGCAGAGTAGTTATAGCAAGATTTTCAAGGTGGCCATATTGGAGTTCCAGGCAGAACCATTTTCATTTAAGACCAGCTAGACATCATAAGAAGTCTTTAGTGAAAACTTCAAAAAGAGATTTGGTGCAATTACACTCTGCTGTTGCATAGAATAAAACTGATGCCAGGTATGGATCCACAAGTCAACAGTTTAATGTAATCAATGTTTGTATGCAACTTCCACAAATGCGTATTGAAAACAACCTTGAAACAAATGCTTCTTGTACACTGTACAACCTGAATACACTGATTAAGCATCTTTACAGTCCTTTCAGCTCTTCATTCAGGAACACAAACATTAAAGTACAAGTGAACTGGAATTTCATGAAATTCCATACATGTAACACACAATTTTACTTTCCAAATTGCATATTAAACTTTTCCTTTTTTTTTTCAGAGAATTTTTCTTGCACAATACTCGAGCAACCTCACAACAGAATTAGGGTGAAGCTGTTTACATTTTTCCAAGATGTAGGTTTAGCTATGTCTCACCCTTTTAAATCCAGCAAGTCGTGAACTTTTTCATTATAGATCTCCATATAGGACACTTCCACTTTGTATGAGGTATCCTCATCCTGGTAGGCAGCAATCTTCTCAAACAGCGAGTCACACAGTCGTGGAATAATACCCTTTTCTTCCATAGTACCCATCATTGTGTACGATTTCCCTGACCCTAAAAGGGAAAAAGAAACCATTAATGTACAAATCTGATGTAAACTTAAACTTTATTCCAGAAACCCCTCCAATCAAACGTGAAAACATGTCTAAAACTACACAAAATGGGTACTGTTGTGAAAAACTCAATTTTAAGAATTTCAAAATTTGTTCAATTCGGCAAAGAAGCTGTAGTAGCTAGACTTGACAGGTTTACTGATGACTTTGGAATTACCCTGCTTTTCGTACAATACAACCTTACTTCTGAACAAATTTATTAGGCTGACCTGCTCTTGTCCTGGGAGAAATAATGTATGAAACATTTTTTTGATTACTTAAAACTTTACTTAAAACTGACAGCCTCATGTTCCAACTCACAAAGTTTTGTTTGGCTTGAAATATCTCCATTACCAATTCAGTGATCTAACATTATTATCTACTGCTAAAACAATCTGAAGCCAGTTTGGTTATCCTGAAAAGCATTTTAATCAAGACAAGACAGGGCCTGCATGTCAAGCCCACAATCAATGCATTGCTGAAAAACTTCAACCAAAACATTAAAAAACTGTTGATGATGACAATGCCTGAAAAATGAGTGCTATGTCTTTCTACCCAATAATGTGGCCTTGACAAAACCGAATATGATGATGGTCATGAACATTTATGGTTATCCTGTCATTAATTATGACCAATTAGTGGTCTCTCTAATTAGTGGTCTCTATAAGGAACGTGTAGACATTTCAACCTCAATACAATCCTAAAGTAATATCTGTTTTTTGGCAGTGGGGTTTATCAGAAAAAGTTTAAAGTAATGGCATTTGTGGAATAAAGGAGAGTTGACTGTGCTTCTCTCTTTAAAACCAGGGTCTATTCTACAACTGAAAATTTAGGACAGAAATTTCCTCTGCCATTTGAAAAGAGGGGGAATATTCTAAATACCAGGGTGATCTACCAAAAGGTAAAGATAGGACTTGCAAAAATGATGCGAGACTTTCACAGATTTTGATGATTTTTCTGCAACTTTCTTTTAGAAATTAGGGCAAATCCTACAATCACATATCCTATAATAGAACCATATTACATGTGATGTGGGCTTATCCTCTCCTACATAAAGCTTTGCCTTATATTTGTACAATTTGGGGATGAGTTTATCACCAAGGATGGGTCTATCATCAGTGAAAAGCAGTATTTTTGACATACAACATAAAAGGGGGCCTAGAATTGTCCATATAGCACATACTATTCCTATGTACGGGGCCCCCGTACATGGTGCAATACCGTATGTACGGGGAATCCCTACATACCATATAGCACTAGTGTATAGTAAGCCCGTACATCACTTTAACATTATGTATGGGGGGCGCGTACATGCCATGTATGGGGCCCCCGTACATAGTCTAACCGAGGCAACCTAAGAAGGTAGTACCTCTAAAAGTCAATGACCATATTTATCCCATTATAAGTCCATGTTTGATATTAATCCCACTCCCTTTTTTTTTAAAATGTTGACAAATACCATATATACTTACTTCTAAGTCGAATCCAAATGCAAACTGCACAGACCCAGATCTGCCATTGCATAATGTGATGGCAAATATGGGTCTATGCAGTTTGTTAGGAGTAATCAGCAGAACAAACATAGGCCCTGGTCTGCTAGTTTGACCAGACTTACAAGTGAGTATATATGGTACTTATTAACCCCACTCCAACATTTTGACAAATGTATAAGGCTAATTCCCTGGTCTTATTAAAGGGAGTAATACTGTATGAACTTTAATTAACCTTTTTAAATTAATTTAATACTCTAATAACCAGACTGTTGTTATGATTTTAATTAGCCTTTTTAAATTAATATTCTAATAACCAGGCTGTTGTTATGATTCAGACAGTATTTTTATTTCTCTGTCTCATAACAACATTTCATTTCCAGCAACAAACTGATCCATTTAAGGATGTATGCATGAATACACAAAATGCATTTCTGCATGCATCCATCATCGGACCATCCATCCCCACAGAGTTGATGATTACATCTGATACCATTCAAAGAGATCTATTGCTGATACTTCATGCGTGAACAGCTTTTTGAAATTTCTATTTAATCATCTGCCTGCCTTTTGTACATTTTACATTATAGTGATGAAAAAAACAACAGCTAAAGGAAAATTCCAAATATAATTAGGTCCAAATATGTCACTGTACGACAAAAGAAAAGAAGCCTGAGATAATAGAACTGACATTGACATTTCAGCAATAGCAAATCAAACTATCTGTAGCCGTTTCCAAAAAAATGTTCTTTGTGATTGGTTTACACAAAATCTCAAGCTCAATTTCCAAGGCTGTAAATAAGATATTAAGAAAAAGCAGAAAAAAGCATATAGTAATATAACATAAATTTAATAGTTTTCTTTCTGTATCAGTGTATATATATATGTTACCTATGACTTTATATACAAAAGTATCAAGTTAGCTGTATTATGTTACCTATGACTTTATATACAAAAGTATCAAGTTAGCTGTATTATGTTTAAGTCCACTTAAATCCATCTAAACTCTAGTCAGAAAAATTGGTATGAATACTTAATAAACAGAAATTCTATCACACACAGGAACTAGCTGTGGGGTTGTGTCAGTTTTGGAAGTGCTGCTACTGGGTTGCCAAAATGCTTTAGGTTCACTAAACTGTTTCAATTGCTTATCAATGCTGTAGTTGGAGCATTTCCGCTTCAAAAGAGCCATATGCTTTTTGATTGGACATGATCTTCAAGCACTAATGAACCACAGCTGCCATAATTAATTTGTTCTGCACACAAATAACACAATGCCTGTCCGGACAAATCGCATTTCACAACCACCTTCATATCTGGATCACTTGCCTATTAAAACTAAGTTTCATAGATTCCATTTATACATAAATCAGTGTATTCTTACCTCTGTATATAGATCACCTGCTCTTAAAGACCCCTTCAAGATGGTCCCATGAGTTTGGACTGTATATTACAGTACCAGTCAGAAGGTAGTGCAGCCTTATCATATATATGTAATACAATGAAATGGAATCTAATGGCTAAAAAAGGACAAAGCAATATTTTATTTTTTATTTGAAAACAAAGAGAGACTCAAAAACCATCATTATCAGATGAAAACTTGAACAAGATAAACGGAATGATACTATGTACTAGAATCTGCAGAGAAGCTGCATCGCCTGATTTGCCCCCATGCTTTCATTTCTCTATTTTTGACAATTTAAATTTCTACTATGTAAAATTTTACCGTTTATCTTAACTTTTCAAATCACACATTTATAATATGTTGATCATCATCTTGAGAGGCTTGTCAGATGACAGACCACATCCTTATCATAGGCCACCTAGCCTGACACCGAAATATTAAATATTCTATCTCTCTCAAGAAAGGCCACCCTCTTTATGCTTTACACTGCTGTGGAGGTGTCCTCATAGGATGGGGGATCAGGGTATTTCATAACAACACAAGATCTGTCTTTGTCCAATCCTAGTCAATCTTATCAGCCAAAATAGTTCACTAACTCCATATTTGCCCATGTAACACAAATCCACTTCAAACAGTATAGACTGGCCATCCAATAATGTTCTAGCAGATCAGTGTCTTCAACGTTTGTTCAAGCTACATTCATCCTCATTATAACACTGTTCACAAGAGCCATGACATTGTACTCTGATATAGGCAAGGAAACCTTATACTGGGGCCATGCTACAGTGATCCTCACTATAACACTATTCTGGCGAGTCATGAAAGTGTACCATGATATAGGCAAGGACATCTTATACTGGGGTCATGCTACAGTGATATTCACTATAACACTATTCTGGAGAGTCATGAGAGTGTAGAATGATATAGGCAAGGACACCTTATACTGGGGTCATGCTACAGTGATATTCACTATAACACTATTCTGGAGAGTCATGAGAGTGTAGAATGATATAGGCAAGGACACCTTATACTGGGGTCATGCTACAGTGATCCTCACTATAACACTATTCTGGCGAGTCATGAAAGTGTACCATGATATAGGCAAGGACATCTTATACTGGGGTCATGCTACAGTGATATTCACTATAACACTATTCTGGAGAGTCATGAGAGTGTAGAATGATATAGGCAAGGACACCTTATACTGGGGTCATGCTACAGTGATATTCACTATAACACTATTCTGGAGAGTCATGAGAGTGTAGAATGATATAGGCAAGGACACCTTATACTGGGGTCATGCTACAGTGATCCTCACTATAACACTATTCTGGCGAGTCATGAAAGTGTACCATGATATAGGCAAGGACATCTTATACTGGGGTCATGCTACAGTGATATTCACTATAACACTATTCTGGAGAGTCATGAGAGTGTAGAATGATATAGGCAAGGACACCTTATACTGGGGTCATGCTACAGTGATATTCACTATAACACTATTCTGGAGAGTCATGAGAGTGTAGAATGATATAGGCAAGGACACCTTATACTGGGGTCATGCTACAGTGATATTCACTATAACACTATTCTGGAGAGCCATGAAAGTGTACCATGATATAGGCAAGGACATCTTATACTGGAATGATGCTACAGTGATATTCACTATAACACTATTCTGGAGAGTCATGAGAGTGTAGAATGATATAGACAAGGACACCTTATACTGGGGTCATGCTACAGTGATATTCACTATAACACTATTCTGGAGAGTCATGAAAGTGTACCAATATATAGGCAAGGACATCTTATACTGGAATCATGCTACAGTGATATTCACTATAACACTGTTCTGGAGAGTCATGAAAGTGTACCATGATATAGGCAAGGACACCTTACACTGGGATACAAAAATATGTACAAATATAGTTCAACCAGTATAACAGGATCATGACAATACTCGTGTTGTATCAGATACCATGTTATACTGAGGTGCTTTACAGTGAGGGTCCACTGTACAAACACAGATCTGAGCTGAGTGTATTAAGAACTAGAAGATCTTGGTCTGGGCAATGTACAATTTGGTGCACATAATACACAGATAAAAGTGGTAAATATTAACTCATTAACCCCAGGAGATTCTTTTCATTTTTGCATGAAATGGGGGTAGGAAACGCATTTTTGAGGTTACTTCTGAATGCAGCAAAACACATCTGCTTAAGAAAGTATTTCATTTCGCCGGATGCTTAGGTGTATCAGAAACATTGTTTTTGATTGGCTATTACGCTCGTGCATGTGTAGAAGGGTAAAAGTTGGAGTAATTTTTTTATTTATTTTTTTTCGTATTGGATCCCCGATTTGTGTGTTCTGGCCCCTTTTTACTCCAAATCTCAAACTTATCCTACTTTTTGCAAAGGTTCATCTGTCTGTGTGCAGTTAAGACTGGTCTGCTTTAGATCTAAGGCCAAAAAGTCTAAAATCCGGACACAAACTGGTTCCGGAACTGGCAATTTTTGACCTTAAAAAAATCAATCTAAAAAAATGCATTTTTTTCACTGTGTTTTTTTTAATGCGAGTAGAAAGTCAACATTATTTGGTATCATTGTAGAGCTACATCTGTCTACTTTCCTGAAATACCATCCACTTTAGTGAATCCTAAATGATGTTCACGTTACAGAGCTCGGAAGTAGGGGGGTACAACCTCATGACGATTAAACGTGGCACTAGGGGTTAATGAGTTAACAAATATCTGGCTCATCCAGTAGCACTTGCGTATGATAGAAATGTGTGGAACTCTCTTAGGAGTCTATAAATAGCTCTTACAGATTAATGCTGTGATAGATTCATGCCATAGACATGACTTAATTCTGAAACAGGGTCTATTTTTTATGTATGACTGCAGAATTCACACTAGAAGAAAAAAATATATCACTGTACATTATTAATACTGCAACTGACAATGTAAAGGAAGCTATTAGGAGTAATCATTGACAGAAGTCTTAAGTGGGAAAAAAAAGTAGACGGTGTCTGTAGGTCGCTCACATCTAAAATTTCATTTCTTAGTAGAATTAAGACGTACCTGCCAAAGGACTCCATAATTCTTTACTATAATTCTTATATACTTCCAATGATTGACTACTGTTCAACCATATGGGGAAATTTTACTTGTTCCCAACTAGACAGACTTCACAGGCTTCAAAAGAGAGCAACTCGGTTGATTCTTTATGTCCCCTTAGATGCATCATCATCAGACTTGCTCACAGAATTAAAATGGTCAAGAATAGATGAGAGAATAGATTTTCTGAAAGCAGTTCTGGTTTTTAAATGTATCAAAGGAGATGTTCCTGAGTACATGACTAAATTGTTCTACAAAAATGTCTTGTCCCTATAATCTAAAATAGAATTTTAACAACAATTTAAAATCACCAAAACTTTGCATTGAACAATTCAAAGTAAGTCTAACAGCAGTCAGGGGCTAACATTTGGAACTCACTTCCTGCTCACATTCAATCTGCTGATTTAGTTGTTGTTGTTGTAGTGGGTTTAACACCATTTTTCAGCACATGATAGGCTATACATGGTGGCCAGTTTTTATCTGGTAGAGGAAGAACCCGGGAAGAACCACCAGCCCATGGGAAGCTACTGACAAGCTTTCTCACATATCCACATTGGCCGAGCCCGAGACTCGAACCCACGCAGACAGAGGCGAGATGGCAGTGATCAGTAAAGGCGAGCGCCTTAGACCACTCGGCCACCCGGGGCCGCGCTGATTTAGTTAAATCCTCTAAAAAAAAATGTACATGCAATATTTCAAACCCACATATTAACAAACAATCCAGAAAAATGTAAATTCAAGATTGAATTCTGGGATTTATCGCCATACTAATCTTCAAATTTATCATTTGCTTGTTTTGTATCTTTTATATTAGCATATTTAAAAAAAGTATGTGTAAAATGTTATATATATATATATACTCAGTGTATGAACCTCTCTCTATTTTTGTATCTAATAATGTTTTATGACAAACTATAACACTGATATAAACTTTACGACATGCCACATTTTTGGAGAATAGCCTAAAGGTATATCTAAGCAGAAGTGATCACTAACTGCTATGTACACTGCACATGAAGATCTTGCTTAAAATCATTTCAAAATATAATTGCTGGGGAGATGAAATAAAAATGTATATATGCAGTTAAATCCTCCTACTTTCATAATGTATTTCAGTATGTATTTGTAGATGTGTTGTAAATACTTATTTTCAAGATTGAGAGAGAACACTTGCATGAAGATACTTTGCCTTAATATGACTGATAATACTTTGTAATCCATTGTTTCACAGACGTCACGACTGTGTACAGAAATATCCACAATGCAACGCGTGCGCACCTTGTGCCGCCATTTTGTTTTCCTAACAAACCTTTGTCAACATCACATATATTAAAGAAAAAAATCTCAGATTTAATCACCAATAAGGATTTTTACTTCATCGAAATAATACTTAGATTAGACTTGAAACTAAGTGCCCCTACAGCAAGATATATAAAATAAAGCTGGAAGCTCCCTGGTTTATGTCAGAAGAAGGAATAATGAAATTGAACCGCAATCATGCATATTTCTATCAATTGAACAGCAAATCATGCATATTTTTATCAAATACTAATGCAGGTATATCTAACAAACAGACAATATTGATTTTTTTAGTATGGTATCTCCAAGACTGCCATCTTGAAAAAGAATTTCTGAACAATGAGCTTTGGGATGCAATGTCAATTAAGGTATAAAAATGTCATAGCAGGTGTATTATGCCTGAACTTTTATGTAAATACTTGTTGTGAAAGCAGGTGTCGGTGCCAGAGACAACTGACAAACCAATTTCAATGAGTACGGTTAAATATTGTATTTGTAGTGGAGATAATGATGGACGGAGGATGATCTTAAGTGAAAGCGAGAACTGTTCCAAGAATGGTTTCATCTAAGTGTATTAAAATCAAACATGTGTCAAACGGAACATGACTTTGTGTCGAATATCAAAACTGAGTATTTTTAAAGTGCTTTAAAAAATATGAAATTATATATTAACACTTGACTTATTAACTTAAACTTGAACAATGATTGATTTCACCCAGTGCATTTGTTGACCAGATTATAGTTGACTCTCACAACTACTTTCTTGTACAATGAAGTTTAAAACTGACTACGGTAATAATTAGAGCTTTCATATGGTAGTATAATACAATTAATCGTAGCAACAGACAAGGTGAACACTACTACAAGGTTTGGCAAAAATAACAAAATCGATTATAGTAAACAAACCAAAAAGAAAAGTAAATTTATTTAAATTTAATTCATAATGTTTTGAGGAGAACACTGTCTTGTTAGGTGCCAGTTCGTGTGGCTAAGGAATCAAAATGGCGGACATAGAAGTGCATGCATTTTGATGACATCACGTGAAAACAACGGATTGTTTTGGGTCGGGTTTTTTTTTTTTAGTAGAGGGTCTCAAGGGAGATTAGTTTTATTTAACTAATTGAGATATCCTCTTTAAACAAAGACATTATTATTATTATTATTCAATAAGAAATTTTACAGTTCCATCAAATGCTCAATTGTCATTAAAGTTTATGTTCAATAAAAAGAATAAATCAACAAAATGGATGTTTTCCTTAAGAATCAATCACACACAACAGCTGTTTTCCATATCAATCAATCAATCACACAAAACAGAAAGTAAACAAAACGGAATATGGAGAGCTACATGTCTTAGTCTTAATTTTGCATCTGTCAGCACAAATAATAGTGCAACTAGCGTCTTCCTATACACTTGGTAAATGGGACATTTCATTGGAATATGGCTCTAGTTAGGCAAACACAACAATAATTTACAGGCAAACATGACAGAATAGCTTTAAATGTGTATCATCAATACATATTGTGTATTGGATGATGTATATCATGATGAATGTTGAATTGGAAGTGAGCTGCTGATACCCAGCCCTACCAAACTGCCGATACCCAGCCCTATCATAAGCCTAAGCAGATGCAGTGACAAATTGAACTAGACTTTACGTATTTTAACTCCCGTCAAAGCCTAACTATTCTGACAGATTTTTGTGGTAGTAACAGCACACAGGACTGAAATGTATTGAACCCACACAGAAGCCTAACATTTCTGATAGAAGCAATCTCAAGATTAAAGAATCTATATTGAGATAAATGCTTTTCTTGGATCAATCAGCTACACTGACTCATTGAGAAACAATCCATTGAGTAACCATAAATCCCATCTGTCAAAGACAAATATTCCTAGTGGTCCCATGCACTTTTGATCAAGTTGACCTTTTGCCCATGACCTCTCACCTTTAACTATGCTAATCAATTTTGGAAACAAGAGTTAATCAGGTTGTTCTTGAACAAGGATCAATTAAATATGACAACTCAAATAATTGGAATCATATTTTGTTTATTCAATACACCACAAAGACAAATGATATTATTTCTCCAACAACATTAACCAGTGCAGTTCTTTTTGACTTCTATACTGACTGAGGTTCTGTCATATTGCACATATATCTAATGCACAGTTTGACATTCACCAACAATAAGAAGTCCTGTCATACTGCACATATATCTAATGCATAGTTTGACATTCACCAACAATAAGAAGTCCTGTCATACTGCACATATATCTAATGCATAGTTTGACATTCACCAACAATAAGAAGTCCTGTCATACTGCACATATATCTAATGCACAGTTTGACATTCACCAACAATACGAAGTCCCATCATATTGCACATATATCTAATGCATAGTTTGACATTCACCAACAATAAGAAGTCCTGTCATACTGCACATATATCTAATGCATAGTTTGACATTCACCAACAATAAGAAGTCCTGTCATATTGCACATATATCTAATGCACAGTTTGACATTCACCAACAATAAGAAGTCCTGTCATACTGCACATATATCTAATGCACAATTTGACATTCACTAAAAATATGGAATAACTTGGTTGTAAGAGCTGATCAATTTAAGCACTTTATTTGAATAATAAGATATTTCATTCCAAATATGACCTTCTTAATAAATATTCATAAATGTACAAGATACAATCAAAACTTTCTGTCTCTCTCAATTCAACATAAACAATGACCACACCAGTGTTTATAAATACATAAACAATGACCACACCAGTGTTTATAAATACATAAACACATAAAGTAACACTTCATGCCTGAGGACATAGCCAGTTTACAAAAATAAAATGTCATAAAATACCATAAATACTCACTTATAAGTCAAGTCAAACTGCAAACTACATAGACCCAGATCTGCCATCTATGCAGTTTATTAGGAGTAATCAGTAGAACAAACAAAACAGACTCTGATCTTCCAGCACATTATGCAACAGCAGATCAGGGTCTATGTTATTTGCAGTTGGACTCGCCTTAAAAGCGAGTATATATGGCAGATGGCAAAACAATAAATCCTGGCACATATCAATACAGTGCACCAAATTCCGAGCCAACTTTAGTAGCTATGGGTGAATTACTTTAAAATTTTAGTAGCTATGGGTGAATTACTTGAAAATTTTAGTAGCCATTTCAAATTTTAGATAACCAAGTACTAACAATTTGGTCACCTTAGATAGCGATAACAGAAATCCATTGCTCAGGATTTTTATGGGTGAAGATCAAAAAAAGTGAAGGTTTAGCTAAAATATACCGTATATATACTCACGTATAACCTAGGTCCAAATACAAACAACATAGACCCTGATCTGTCGTCGCATAATGCTCCGGCAGGTCAGGGTCTATGTTTTTTGTTCTTCTGATTAGTCCTTACAAACTGCATAGACCCAGATCTGCCAGCACATTATGCAATGGCAGATTTGGGTCTAGGCAGCTTGCATTTGGTATCTGCTCATACACGAGTATATACAGTATATTAAAGATTAATTAATAAAAATGAATCGGCTCATACCCGAGTATATATAGTATATTAAAGATTAATTAATAAAAATGAATCGGCTCATACACGAGTATATACAGTATATTAAAGATTAATTAATAAAAATGAATCAGGTTATTTGTAATAGTTATACCCAGTTCTGTCTGACAAAACTGTCAACAGTTATCATCTGTATCAACCTCAAATTCACATTTGGAGTTCTCTAAACCATCCTTATACATATTGTCCAGTCTCAAATTCAATGATGAAGGACCTTAACCTTCATTTTGTTTCTGATGATGGATTATATTAAAAATCAAACTTGAGCCATATAGCCACATCTGCATTTATGGCAGTAGGGCTGACAGGAATTTTACTGCCATCTAAATTTTCCATAATTTTCACCATGTCTGCATTTTTTCCAAATCTGTACCATCAACTGAGGTTGACTGCATGGGTTATGCACTAGACTGATCACTTTAAACAGGCTGTAAACCAGACTATGTCACACGTAAAGATGGTGACTTAATGTAAGAACTGGCAATCTCACAATCAAAGAGATATTATGCTGTGAATTAAATTGCATCTGCTGAATGTATTTAGCATAAAACATGATATATACTTGTAATTTGAAAGTGGTGATATCATTTTCTAGTTGCCGCATTATGATTCTGAAGGTTGGCAGAGGGCAACTAGTGGAGAATTTACATTCACCAATTGTGAATTTTTAGTCCCAAATGTGACCATTACAGTCCCAACTTGGAACACTACAATATAAACATTTGGGTTAGTTCATTGTCCAACCTTACACCACAACACCAAGTGGCCTCGCTAAAGAAGGTAACTTTTTCCAGCTACTTACAGCATCTTGAGAGATGCATATTGATCCCAAAAGATGGGCCACATGATCATCACATGCCAGCCTGCATCGGAAAATTTTCCATGATCAATAAATCCTGTGAGTACACAACACTCAAGAGCCCAAGCTTTAACTATCCCTTTTCTCAGAACTTATGGTGGCTGGGTAGTTAGTGTACCAGACTTGTGACCAGAAGGTATGGGTTCAAATCCTGCCCAGACCAGGTTAGGTTGGCCATTGAGGTATGTTTTTTGGCATGATATAACATACCATGTTTTGATATGCCATTAAACACCAACCAATCAATACAATCAATCATAGAACTTCATTAATAAGTACTACCTTCCATAACAACCATCTAACATCAACATAAGTACTACCTTCCAAAACAACCATCTAACATCAACATAAGTACTACCTTCCATAACAACCATCAAACATCACCATGAGTACTACCTTCCAAAACAACCATCTAACATCAACATGAGTACTACCTTCCATAACAACCATCTAACATCAACATAAGTACTACCTTCCATAACAACCATCTAACATCAACATAAGTACTACCTTCCATAACAACCATCTAACATCAACATAAGTACTACCTTCCATAACAACCATCAAACATCACCATGAGTACTACCTTCCAAAACAACCATCTAACATCAACATGAGTACTACCTTCCATAACAACCATCGAACATCGACAGGAGTACTACCTTCCATAACAACCATCTAACATCAACATGAGTACTACCTTCCATAACAACCATCTAACATCAACATAATTACTACCTTCCATAACAACCATCTAACATCAACATAATTACTACCTTCCATAACAACCATCTAACATCAACATGAGTACTACCTTCCAAAACAACCATCTAACATCAACACGGATCTCTACAGGCCTTCAAAATATTTTGCCAAATTTACTTGCCCATGGGCAAATAATTTCAGAATTTTACTTGCCTGTTAAAAATCCCACTTTCACTGCCTAAGCACGAGGTAAATGACAAGAAATAATGTAACCAAATGGGTCATTTTAATTTCAAATGAACATGTTCAATAAACAAATTAACAAAACTGACTGAATCACACTGCATGGAGATTGCTTTCTTGTGTCAATATGCGGGCAAGAGAATGACAAATTTCAAAATTCCCATAAGTGCCAGAGAATTTCCCTGAACAATGTATCCCCCTCACAAAATCCTTCCATTCTAATCATTATGGACTAATTGGGAACTGTTTTTAATCATGATTTGGGGGTAAAAATCTATGAAATTAAGGAATTTCTTAAGATTGCCTGAATATGAATACATGCATTTCTGAAAGCTATGCTCAACTTGGACCAATTACCATATGTAATTAAATAAGTTGCTCAATTTAAAATCAAATCACATTCATTAGATGTACAGTACACACAAAGTGTATAAACCATTGTCCACTGATGTCTGAGTTGAATCCATGTAAGTATGCTACACTGCACAGTGAAATCTCCAGGATTTACAGGTGGAGTCAGGCCTAAGCTACAATGTGCTGTTGGGTTATAGATTTAATTGATTTCTATGCTGATGTCTGCGTAATATCCATGTAAGTACACCCCACTACACAGTGAAATCTCCAGGATTTATAGGTGGAGTCAGGTCTAAACTACAATGTGCTGTTGGGTTATAAATTTAATTGATTTCTATGCTGATGTCTGTGTAATATCCATGTAAGTACACCCCACTACACAGTGAAATCTCCAGGATTTACAGGTGGAGTCAGGCCTAAGCTACGCTGTGCTGTTAGGTAATAGATTTAATTGATTATTCCATGCTTACTGAGCAGCTGAAAGTAACATGATCATTACATCATCATGTCATCAATATGACAGCAATTTTTACATAGTTAATATCATTGCACAATGAATGCTAAGAAGAGACTGGACAGAAAATGACATGTTGTGACTTCTGTCTCTTTTTAAATAATGAAAAGGAAAAATTATTATATAATTTTAAAAACTGCTATAACACTCATGTGAAAGGAATTGATAACATCAAAGAAAAGTATGAGACCTTTGGAACTCTTCAGTGACTTACAACCTGTTGTAAATTGGCTGTTGAGGTTTTCCATTGTGAAAAAACAATGTGACCTTAATCTTGTGTCGTACTGAAAATAATAACTCACCAACATACCCTTTCCTTTGTGCATATGGCAAACATTTAATTTATTTTGTTACTGTGTAATCTTTTTTAATTTTCTTTGTGTATATGGCAAACATTTAAATTATTTTGTTACTGTGTAATCATTTTTTAATTTTCTTTGTGTATATGGCAAACATTTAAATTATTTTGTTACTCTGTAATCACTTTTTAATTTACTTTCAACAACTTAATGGTTAAAAAGTATTTTTAACTTTGTATTGATGATTTTCAACCTGTGTAAATTTGATTAATTTTGTATTGATGATTTTCAACCTGTGTAAATTTGATGAATTTTTAAATACTCATTCAGCTATTTGTTATGGGCAATTTGTGACAGGAAACTTTTTCCTGAACTTTTCTATCTGACCCTAACTTGTGTATAGATATTCAACAAATAGTAGTACAAGAAAATGCACACGAATCTACATGTATATACTTTTCAGAGATTTTGCATTGCACAGACCATTACATTTGCAAAAATATCAATTTTATTCCAACATTTCACAAGTAATCATCCTTATGACAGGTTCCACTTCACCTTTACTAAATCCTCCCACCCCCATCCACAGCCCACATAAATGCATTTCCAATACAATGCAATACAGAACACTACTACAGAGTCACATGTTTACATTTCAATTGATAGATGTTTTTCAGATATAAATAGCAACAGTCTACAGGCAATGGTCATTTTTTTAAAAAAAGAATCTTCTGCAAGCTTTAACTCTGGCAATTGTCTTCATAGAATAAATACCTTGATATTATTGCAATGACATGGTCAATAAAAGTGGCAATACTGTGATACAACTTTAGGCTCACGATAACATACTAACATATTTTACATAATGCCAATACTGTCAGCTTGAAATTACTATTTGGGTAAATTTCATGAGGTTAGAGCACTCTATAAATAGTGCACACAGGCAATGTAATAAATAATGTCTCCATAATGTGTGTATGTACTAGAAGAGTAAGCTCCCTTTGTCAATGTTGAAAGCTCTCCACGGTTCATTCCCTCTCCATACATGGTGCAACTAAATAAAACACCTCTAAGATTCATTTTTTGAGGTTGATTTAATCCACAAAGCAGTAATAAAACAGGAATGCAAAGTGGCAGGTACTAAGAAAATAATGATGCTCCACGAGTATTACAGCAGCCACCTCTCTCCAACGAGGCATGCTAGGATTGAGTTACGTGCACTTCGGAAATGGTTTGGTGTTTTACAGCAACACAAGTAGGTTATTTAGTGCCAAGACAATAGGAGTCAAGAGCCTTGCCCAAAGATGCAACATGGTAGCTGATCCTGGCTAATCCAATGGTAGGATTCAAACCTGCATCTTGTTGGTCACAAGTCCGACACGCTAACCACTGACCCACCATGGCTCCTGTCTCCATTAGTTACCTCAGGACACACTGGACCTATTCTGCATGCAGGAGGTTTTGGAAATTAAAATGTTTTAAATGAGTTTCAACAAAAACAGAGAAGTGTACTTATTAAGGCTTGTAAAGGTATAACATTAAATGTGGTTATTTAAAATGCTGACTGAATCTTGTGTTTGAACTTGTATTTTAACATATTGCAGACAAGACAGTCCATCTTATAACGACACTACATTTCTACAACCAGTATTATAAAAATGGAGGTAAAAAAGATGCAGATGACAGCTAGTATTTAAGATGCACACATATTGATTTTCCAAACATTTAAATGCTCAAACAAATGGTCTTCTCTCTGATGGTCTGAATGAAAAATTCAATAATCTAACTGAACAGCCACATAATTTACACAATCTGCCTTTCATAATCAAGTCTACCAATTTAACACCCCATAAAAATGTCAAAACTTGACAGTTTTCCAATAGTAAACTGAGAACTCTCACTGTGGATGAGCCATGTCCTACCTTAAGGAAAATATGGTTTGTTACTTTGAGTAACTGACATTTCATTTTTTTTTACAAAACTGAAATCAATTTGTTGTCCTCAAGGATGTTGTTTTCTATGACTAGGATCTTTCAAACCTTGACTGCAGCTATAATATTGAATTACTGCCTTCTCCTGAGGCAGCTGTACTTCTGTAGTGCTGTCTGGTGGATACAGTGGCCAAGTCAAAGGCGAAAGCACTATACCCCACCAGACAACATTGTAGAAGAACAGTTCTCATGAGAGAAGACAATAACAGATTTAGAGAATCATATAACATAATGTGGTGTCATATGATATCATCACATGGCAACACTGCCTGCTGGAACAGTGTAATGAAAGTAGGCAGTTAATGGTTTAATTTGGTTTTGTGGGTTTAACGCAATTTTTCAGCATGTGATAGGCTATACATGGTGGCTTGTATAATTTGGTGGAGAAAAATCCTGGGAAGACCCCAGGAAGAACCACCACAGGAAGTTACTGGCAAGCTTTCTCGCATACCCATGCTGGCCGAGACAAGACGCGAACCCACGTGGATAGCGGTGAGATGTACGAGTGATCTGTAAAGGCAAGTGCCTTAGACCACTCAGCCACCCAGGGGCCCCAGCCAGATAAAGTATTCCCGAGTCAAATGGAAATGCATACTGTACTAAAATAAGTCCTTATAGTTAACCAATCGGAAATCAAGACTTGATTATGTGATGAAAAACTAAAGTACAGTATTATTCCTCAGATCTGACTGGTAATTTTTTTTGCATTTTTTTGCTTGGTTATTTTTAGTGGGAAGGGCGTATTATCAAGAATAGCTTTATGACTTAAAAATGTTCCACAATTTTGTAAAAGGGCTCATCATCAAGTATGGACTTATCAATGGAGAATGCCTACGAGGTAAACACGTTTTACCTTTTGTCAAATATTGGACCTAATCTGGTGTCACTTTTATGTAAAGTAAATTCAAGAATGGGAACACAATTTGACGAAATTTAATCCAAAAAGTCCAAACTGCATATTTCATCAAGTAAAAGTCAAAGTAACCCACACTGTCTTGCGGTAACGGTGTGGAACCTAACATTTTGCCAGTGCTAATAGGCAATAACTGTGTGGAACTTAATACTTTACCAACGCTAACTGGCAGTATGTGTAGAACTTAACTCTTTCAACACTAAGTAACTACAAGTGAAAGACTACCAGTACCATTCAAGACTAAGTAAGTTTCAAGATGTTTAATAAATGAAGGCAACATATTTTCTGTGACTTGTAAGTATTTTATTTCTTGTGATAGGAATACATATTTTATACCAATGTAAAGAAGACAAATTCAGGTCTCTGAAAATATGCCCATAAACAAGTTTAGTCTCACAAAGGTGATTATACAGATAAATCAAAAGGTAATTTAAAGGTAAATTTCATTGTATTCAATCAAAAGTGTTAAAAAAAAAATTTAAAGAGTAATATGTAGTGTTTTTTTACCCACTGTGGTGTTTTTTTACAAATCATGGCTTGAATAAATGCAATGTTATCTCACATCTCAAGGAAAGACATAGGTGTGTAATGATATTTCTACAGATGTTTAAAAACTGAAATATTCAACATTTTATGTTCTGTTTTTATGGAAATAAACATGAATTAAAACACGTGTTTGACTTTGCACCAGATTAATTTAATGAAAGTCCAGGAGTTCTTTGGTGAGTATATCATGTACCTTTATCATAACTGAAATGCTGGTAACATTTTAACCGGACAAACCTGTCTTGTGACATAATTTCTCAAAAATTTGATCCAACAAGCCAGAATTTCTCTGTTTTAGACCAATACAGTTCATCTCTGTCAAATTTCACAACTTCCATCAATATCAAAAGACCATAAAAAGCCTTTATTTGTGATAACGTGACATCAGTCCCAGTACCTTGGTGTTGATTTGGGTCAGTCTCTCGCTTCAGGTGTGCATTCACATTTGAAAATGTAGCTATTTACAAAAATACATAGTTAATATAACATAGCTGAAAATATTCAAGGAGTGTTCCAGATCCATTCAATACTCATGCTGGGCATTCGTGTTTGGAAAATGTGTGAATATTATGATGTTGGGCCTTCGCGTTTGGAAAATGTGTGAATATTATGATGTTGGGCCTTCGCATTTGGAAAATGTGTGAATATTATGATGTTGGGCCTTCGTGTTTGGAAAATGTGTGAATATTATGATGTTGGGCCTTCGTGTTTGGAAAATGTGTGAATATTATGATGTTTGGCCTTCGTGTTTGGAAAATGTGTGAATATTATGATCTGACTGAGATTTAGTCCATTGACAAAATTCTGGTGTAGCGCACATCATCGAGTTCAAAGCCTTCAAATTCCTCATTGTCATCACTATCGACAAAAATATCCCTCCATTCTTGTTGTAAATGTTCCCCGTCTTCTTCCTTTATATTTATAAGATTAAAATTGCCAATATTTACAATTATTTTGTCCCCAGACAATTCCGACTCATCATCAGACAAATCCGCCATTTTGGATGTACTTAGGTGACTTCGAAGATTTACATGTATATATCAGAAACCGCTTTCTTGCTAAGGCGTTTATACTTTATCAACATCAACTGGCAGTATATGTGTGAAACCTAACTGGCAATCTCTATGTGGAACTTAATACTTTAACAACACTAACTGACAGCATCTGTATGGAATCTAATACTTTACCAACACTAACTGACAGTTTCTGCATGGAAATACTTTACCAACACTAACTGGCAGTATCTCTAGGGAACATACTACTAAACTGCAGATAATATGTCTCTGTATTGCATATTGTACAATTTTCGCAAGCATAAGTTTGTGTTGGAATTTAGCAACAAAAATAAAATGTGAAAAAATACTATCAACACTGAAGTTAATGATATAGCATAGTGCCTGCAAGATACATACTGCCAATGAGTAAATCAAACCAGTCACTGTCTTGAGAATATGTTGTATGTAAGATTCTTTGTTTGTAATAAGTAATTCAAACCAGTCGCTGGCTTGAGAATATGTCATATGTAAGATTCTTTTTGTGTAATGAGTAATTCAAACTAGTCAATGGCTTAAGAATATGTCGTATGTAAGATTCTTTGTGTGTAATGAGTAATTCATTGTGTGTAATGAGTAATTCAAACCAGTCACTGGCTTGAGAATATATGTCATATGTAAGATTCTTTGTGTGTAATGAGTAATTCATTGTGTATAATGAGTAATTCAAACCAGTCACTGTCTTGAGAATATGTCTTATGTAAGATTCTCTGTGTGCAATGAGTATTTCATTGTGTGTAATGAGTAATTCAAACCAGTCACTGGCTTGAGAATATATGTCAAATGTAAGATTCTTTGTGTGTAACGAGTAATTCATTGTGTATAACGAGTAATTCAAACCAGTCACTGGCTTGAGAATATATGTCTTATGTAAGATTCTTTGTGTGTAATGAGTAATTCATTGTGTATAATGAGTAATTCAAACCAGTCACTGTCTTGAGAATATGTCTTATGTAAGATTCTTTGTGTGTAACGAATAATTCATTGTGTAATGAGTAATTCAAACCAGTCACTGGCTTGAGAATATATGTCTTATGTAAGATTCTTTGTGTGTAACGAGTAATTCATTGTGTGTAATGAGTAATTCAAACCAGTCACTGGCTTGAGAATATATGTCTTATGTAAGATTCTTTGTGTGTAAGATTTTACTAAGTCTTCAGATTTTCAGCATTTACATGTAGGTTCTTAAAGTAAGCTATAATTTATTCAGTAGATATAAATTTTACCTGTTTGCATAGCCAACCTTGTTGTTGACCCCACCTTTATGGAATCTCAACAAAGTGATCACTCTGGCATCTATCTATGTGTCCATTTGAATGTCTGACCATATCCTCAATGCACAGTTTTAACTTTCTTTTATTTCAATACCATTTTATCTCACCCTCTTCAAATCTGAAATATGGCATCAGTATATAATATATTTTACCTGTTTGACCATAGGCAAAAATGCATCCATTGTACCCTTCAAAAGACCTCTCCAATATTGCACTGCCCAAACAGTTGAACACTTTATCTTGACCTGCAAAAAGGCAGCATATGTGTAACTTGTACATAATATATTATGCTATTCTTTAATTTAAATCTTATATTTACAGCTCTCCTTTGTTGTAATGCTCATCATAGTTTCGCTAATTTATAAGAGTCCCGTCATATAATACACATGGTGATGGAAAGAGAAATGCTATAACATAATATCAACCCCATTTGTCACACCACTGCAATCTTTAAGGTTGGTTCTTAATTTGAATTCACTTTTATTCATGTATAACCACTTTTCATGGATAACCACTTTTCATGAATTTCATGATTTCTTCCAAATATAAGCTGAAGAAGCAAATGAAAGTTTTTCTGTCATTAAAGAAAACTGATGTCCAGGCACATTCATGAATTTAATATGGAAAGATTTCTTTCACAAAACAGCAAAAATGTATACCATTAAAATAAATGAATATGCAGTACAGGTACATGATACCAGGGAAGGCACATTTAAATCTTGGTAGCTACCTATCAGAGTTCTCTGGAGGAATGGTTTTTGCTTCTTCACCAACAATTTCTTGTCCTGGATTTTCAATATTTTTTAAACTTTTTGCAAAGTTTTCTATTAACTATTTGTTTTGCAATTGTAGCCCAGACCATGACATTTTATTAAACTTTATTTAACATTGTCCACAATAACAAGTTGTGGCAGCTTATGTAATGCACTTTGATGGTTAAAATATGGGTGTAATGTGGTCTTGGAGGAGGAAGAGAGCTACCAGAGAACCCTGAGTAAACCAGCAACAGTGGCCATATTTCATGGTAGATCAGCATCAGTTGTACAAAATTTTAAAGTCTCTATGCCATGATGCTTTCTGTCAAATTTGGTTAAATTCTGTCAAGAGATTTTTTAGAAGAAATCATTCTAAAGGTTTATCTATTTGATGGCAGATCAGCATCATTGGTACAAACTTGAAAGCCCTCAATGCCAGAATGTTGCTAAATTTGATCAAATTCTGTACAGTGGTTTTTCAGAAGTTGTTCAAAGGTTTTTCTATTTGTAGTAATGGTGGCCATATTTGATGCTGGCTAAGCATTATTTGTACAAACCTGAAAGTAATCTTTGCCAAGATGCTTTCTATCAAATTTGGTTAAATTCTGCAGAGTTGTTTTTAATAAGTCATCTAAAGGTAGTTCCATTTTTAGCAATGGCAGCCTAATTTGATAATTTGTACAACATTATCTGTACAAACTTGAAAGGTATTCACAGCAGGAGGCTCTCTGTCATGTTTGGTCAATTCCTAGTCATCAGTTTTGAATAAGTTGTTTAAAGGTTCTACAGCTTTTTTGTATCTGTGGTTTTGCTATTTGTAGCGATGGTGGCCATATTTGAAGGTGGATTGGCAACAACTGTACAAAGCTTGACAAATCTTCCTGCAATGATGATTTCTTTCAAATCTTATCAACTTCTGTTCAGCTGTTTGAGAAGTCCTTTCAAGAATTTTTACTATTTTTAGTTACATCTGTCACATCTGATTGTGGTTCAGCATCGTTTGTATATCTTTAAATGCTCTTCATGCCATGATGCGCTGTGCCAAATTTGGTCAAAATTTGTTCATTTGTTTTTTTTTTAAAAGTTTTAAAATAACAACTGTTGACAGACACATGATGGCTGCTGCACACTGGACAGTATTATTTGATGAAATTCTTTTGCTTATATCTGTTTCAAACAAAATTTATTGCAACATATGAAATTTTCCAAAATAAAATGTCCTCTAACATGAAACATAACTACTTTAAAACAGCACAGCACTAACCGTTTCTTTTTCCTTCTGAATGAATTCTGACATCTGATTATATTTTTTTAATCACTGCTTCACATTCATTACAGTTACTGATACAAAAAAGTAAAACAATCTTACAAATTCAGCTTTAACTCCTTAATTATAAAATTTTAGAATTAGCATAGCCATTTATGCAACTTTTCAAAAAAAAATACTGTAGAGCTTCACAAAATAAATGAATTCAAATCCCTAATGAAATTTTCTGAAGCAATAGTTTTAAAACCTGAACAGATCTACATGTAGGATCAGCAGTGAAGGATGACTCAGTTTTCATAATTGGCACTATTATCATATTCTAATCATTTATAAGGCATTAAGATGGCTTAAGGCATTAAGATGGTATGCTTTTTCTTACCTGCAAATTTTGGGTCATTCTTATCCATAGTCCAGAAACAATGGTCAAAGGCAAAAGTCTGAAATGAAGAAAAACACAATTTAAATTTTTTAAACTGTTTACATAAAAAGAACAAGAGGACCAAGCGGGCATCAGATCACTCACCAGATGACATCTGCCTTGTAGCCCAATGAAAGAGCAGTCAACCAATAAATCTGGGTCAACAGGATGCTTTCTGTATAAATTTCTTCTTTTGCTGTTTACTGCATATGATATAAAATGACTGTTTCAAGGTTTCTCTAGTTTTTTATACAGTACAGCTCACACGATTTTTCATGTCTCCATGCGCCACAGTGGAGAATTAACAACAGCATGTGTTCATGAGGTTGAATGTACACAACTCTGAGCCAGCTAGATGTGTACAGTTAGGGTCCAGGGACTGAGCAGATAATTTTCGGAAGGGGGGAGGGGGGCGGGTGCAGGGACTGGGATTTTCTTTCATTACAAGATAAAAAATCATTTCAAGTAAAATGAAGTATAGAGTAAGGTCTTTTTTTCCCACAAATCAGAGCAAGACAACTGTTTTCAAGCTTTTCAAAATGAATCCTAAACCCTCCCACCACCTTAGAAATTGAATGGGCTGTCCCTAAGAGAGACCTGACTGTTTTGGCATAAATTATATGATATTTCAGACTACCAGATCTCAGTGTCTAAAATCAAAAGCTCTCTCTCTCTCTCTTTCTCTCTCTCTCTCTCTCTCTCTCTCTCTCTCTCTCTCTCTCTCTCTCTCTCTCTCTCTCTCAATAAATCTGGTTGTATTTAGTTTACTTATTCAGAGGAATGATGTGCAGCTATATTAACTACTGTACTGGATTTTCTTGTTTTGGCATAAATTAAAGACATTTGAGGAATGATGTTTAGCTATATAAACTACTGTACTGCATTTTCTTGTTTAGGCATAAATTAAAGACATTTGAGACTACCAGATATCAGTATCCAAAATCTCTCTCTTGTGTTAAGTCAACAGAATTTATAGTACATTATTGGCTATATCATGCTGAGGAAATTGGAGTTAAGTGCCTTTCCCAAGGACACACCAAGGCAGATGTCCCGGGCTGGTCTAGGTTACTTATTTATAGGAAAGATGTGTAGCTATATAAGCTACTGTAGTGTGGATTATTGCTGATATCAAAATTTGAATTTGCTTGTGTTTCTTAATGCAAGGAAATATGCAAAGTGCCTTGTGCAAAGACACACCATAGTAGGCAAACCATCTCTAATTGCCTAGGCACCTGAAATTGTCAATGATTTTGAGGTGTGGGGGTCAGGATGGAATGGCTAGACCGCCAATCTGACCCTGCTTTTAATTCATACATTGCTGTGATGTACAACCCCAAACCAAACCAAATGCATGTCAAATGATGTATACTTTTTGATTTTGCACACGAAAAAAATTTCAGTCCAATATCCTGGTTGTTTTATGTACCTCAGATCCATTTTCTAGGAGGTGGGGTGGCCCAGTGGTTAGCATGCTTGACTCGTGACCAAAAGGGTGTGGGTTTGAATCCTACCATCAGATCAGTCTGGGTCGGCTACCATCTTGTGTCCTTGGCAAGGCACTTTGCTCAATTGCCTTGGCACTAAATCACCTACTTGTGTTGCTGTGCCGTAAAACACCAAATTAACAACAACAACTTAATCCAGTTTTATTGTAGTTGTTTGTCTTCTGCAATTCTGCATATAAGTCTCTCTCTCTCTCTCTCTCTCTCTCTCTCTCTCTCTCTCTCTCTCTCTCTCTCTCAATTTGAGGATTTGTTAAATGGTATTTTCAGCTGACTTTAAGCTGATAATGAAAGGGAGTTTTTGATATTCTATTTTCTTGATGTTGAGACAATACGCATCCAACCCTTTAGCCCCGACTTTAATCCTTTCATTAACTATTTGTTCTCGCCTTATCTATTATTCTTGCAGTTTCATTTTACATCTTTTCCCAATCATGGTTAATTTAAAATAATGACATTCACTTTCTGATGTAAATCTGTATCCTGCAGCGCATTTTTCTGCAACCACTCAACAACCGACTCCCCCCCCCCATGTTATGAATTGAACCTACAGTTTATTGTTTTAATTTAAAAAAAGATATTGATGTAAATATATTAATATATGTGTAGCTAAAAACGTCGTCATGAACAATGGGAATATTTAATATTGACACATCTGTTTCAGATACACATGCTTGCGTAAGAAAACCAAGTTTCACAATTTAATCACTTTTTTTTAAAAATAGCGGCTGCACATGAAACAGTCTCATCAAGTATACGGCATTGTTTATAAAAAAAAAAATTTGGGGGGGGGGGAATGCATGTATCATGAAAATATGAGTACAGATTTACGTGTCCTCAGCCGTCATGAGCACACTGCCTCTGACCCTCTCTCTCTCTCTCACAAAAGAATTTGATGATTTGACACATTTTATATTCATTTGACTTTTAGCTGATAACACTGATGTTATAAAAAAGATGATTTAGAAGGAAAAAAAAGTCCATGGGGCAACAACATAGATAACTCAGTGCACCACCTTGCTCTCTCACTCTCTCTCAATGAAACTCTTTAGCACATGCACAAAGTATATCACACCCACTTTATCAACACCAAGTCCACTCCATGGTGGTGGTCGGAGACGACTCTGCAAGAAAGCATGGTGTGCAGAGTTATTCTCCATGAGAAGCCATGGCAACTCCATCAGGACACATGGGGAGATTGTGGAGGAACTTTTCTTATTCCTCTCCACCCCCACCACAATGTGTAGAGAAATGATAAACCACATGAGCTGTATTGTATCTTCGTCCATATTCGATGGCACACCAACATCATTTGTCAAACACTGAATGGCCCGTGCCAGGTGCTTTCTTTCAGAGTTGATTAAATTCTGTTTCACTTTTTTTGGAATGGCCACCATATTTTATGGTGGCTCTACATCACTTCTACAAATATGAACAGCTTTCAAGCAAAGACACTATCTGTCAAATTTACTAAAATTCTGTTAAGCAGCTCTTTAGAAGAAGTTGTTAAAAATTTCTCTATCTCTTGAAATAGCAGTCATATTTTGCGACAGATAGGCATTATTTGTATAAACTAAAAATCCCTTCCTGACAAGATGTTTTCTGTCAAATTTTATTCAAATTCTGTTGAGTGAATTTTGGTAAATAGTTCAAAGGATTTTTGAATTTTAGTAATTGTGTCCTTATTTAGCGGTGAATCAGCATCATTTGTATAAATTTAAAAGCTCTCCATGCCACAATATTTTTTGTCAAATCTGGTCAAATTCTACTGAGCAGTTCCTCATGGCCATATCTGATGCCAGATCAGTATCATTTGTAAAAACTCAAATGGTCCTTATGCCAGAATGCTATCTGTCAAATTTAGTCAAATTCTGTTGAGTGGTTATTGAGATGTTTAAAGACTGTTCTATTTTTAGCAATGGTGGCCATATCTGATGGTAGTATGGCATCATTTGTACAAATCTTTAAGCCATCCATCAATGCTAGGATGCTTTCTATCAAATTTGGTCAAATTGTGTTGAGCAGTTATTTTAGAAGAAAGTCACATCATTTGAACACAACTGAACAGACCTTAAAGCCAGAATGCTGTCAAATTTGGTGAAATGTAGTTTTTTTTTTTTGGGGGGGGGGGGGGAACTAATTTTAATTATGCAATACTTACCCATCACTATTATATAGCTTATTACTTTTTCATGTCGAAAAATCTCGTCCGTTCGATGTGAATACATCATCCCACTTAGAGTGGAGAATTTTGTCAACAAGACACGTCACACCTGTGCACCTCTCCGCGCCTGCGCGAACATTCATCTTTTTCATAGACGAAAATATGCCAGGACATCAGAGCGGGGTGGGAGGAGGGCATTCGATAATAGTGATGGGTAAGTATTGCATAATTAAAATTAGTTTTACCCCCCAAAAAAACTACATTTTAATAGCAGCAATACATTACCAGATCACTATTATATAGCTGAATTGGTCAGTTAGGTGGGTAGGCTGATGTGTTAAACTGATCAAAAACAGAGAAAAATGGAAAGTGCTCACCATTTGAGGGAGAGATCCACTTTACAAATTGTTGGAGTTCCCCTGGGCCACATGTTGTGTTGCAACTATGGGTCCCAAGAGAGAATACCTGCGCAATGAGCGGAGGTAGAGAAGGTAGTATGGGATCGCCAAAATGATGCCTTCATGATGTCCTCCAAGGAAGTGATTTAGATAGGCCCATGAGGCAGTGGAGGCTCGAACCTCATGAGCTTGATGTTTCCTAAAAGAGAGGTCTCTATCGGGAAGGGACTAGTAAGCTTTTTTGATTGAGGCGACAATCCACCATGATAGTGGAGGCGGAAATATCAACAGAGCCCTTAAGAGGAAGGAAAAGACATTCCCTACCCTTTCTTTTCCCTTTTGAAGCATTTAGATAGAAACGTAGTGCCCTAACTGGGCATAAAAACCTATCTTGATCATCTCCAGTACAGATTCGACTGAGACTGGGATTCTTATAGGTGATGGGGCTACCACAGGTAACTGAGGTCCTGAAGGAAACCTTGCTCAAAGGTTCCTAGGAGTTTTTGGTTAAGTACCATAAAACACAAGATTGATTCCATCTGGGCATGAGAGAGCGGGAGACTGGTCTCTGCAGCTCAAAATACTTAATTAGATCAGCAAGGTGCGAAGCTGAACCGATTGCTGAGCCCTGAGAGAATTTAGGTGTGTTGGAAATGACAGCTCTATAGCCCTTGATAGTTGATACAGAACATCTTTTCTTTTCTCGAATGGAATAAAAAGGAAATCAGTAACTAAAGTTACAGAGAGACAGCTAGGATCAACATGTTTCCTACTGCACAATCACAGAAGATTCTCCACCTGGCAACATAGACCTTGGATGGTGAAGCACTCCTGGCCTGAATGGTGCAACTGGCAACCAAGCCCAAACACTTGTTCTGGCAGATACATCGCCTGAGATGAGCCAAGCATGAAGCTGGAGAATGTGTGGTTGTTGTGTAGGAGGGAGCTCCTGTGTTGCAACAGAAGATCACTGAACCATGATCGTTGGGGCCATAATGGGGCTATAAGAATGAAATGAGCAGTGGAAGTTCTGACTTGCAGAACTTGAGGTAGCAGTCTGAACGGTGGGAAGGCGTATGCGAACAGACAATCCCACTGAAAGCTGAATGCATCCACTCTCTGGTCCGGTACTGGTGAGGCCTAAAAGGGAAATCTGTTGTTGAGCCTGGTCGCAAACAAGTCCACAAGGGACTTCACCATAGTGAGAAAAAGGATTCTGTTACGTAGCAGTGAGAATCCATTCCATGAGGACTGTTTGCGTGACCTAGACAGACTGTCTGATAAAACATTCTTCTTCCCTGGAATCTGGCGAACTCGGAAGGTAACGTTCTCCGAGGTGGCCCAGCAGAGGAGGTTGTAGACCTCCACACTGAGAGAAGGGGCGTGTGTACCTCCTTAACGTCGTAGATACGCTGCAACGGACGTGTTGTAGGAGAAGGCCATGACACATCGAGCCCTTACTCTGACGATGAACCGTTGTAATGCTAAAAATATGGCTTTCATTTCTAGGTTGTTATGCGGAGGGAGTCCCGAGTCCAATGACCCTGCAGAATTACGTCCTCTGGCTCTAAGTGAGCACTCCATCTGATATCTGACGCGACGGCGAACAGATAGGAGTGGGGCTGAGGCACATGCATGGGGACCCTGGTCAGGAAACTGTTTCAATTCATCCGCTAGCGCAATGGTGATGAAAGTCTTGTCCTAGAGGAATGAAAGCTGATTGAGAATCCTTGTGTGGTTCCCACCTTGCGAGAAGGAGAAACTGTAGAGGGCGCATATGGAGACGTGTCCTACGTGAACCAGATCCGTTTCAAGGTTCCCAATAGGGATAGGTAAAGGCAAGCAGACAACAATGTTCTTGCTCGTAGCGCCTCTAGCAGTGCCAGGATTCGATCTATGTGATCCGGTGGAACCCGGACTAAGTTCTGGTTCATGAGGAAGTTCATCCCTACGTAAACTTAGATGGAATGAGTTCTAACTTCTCAAGGTTGGGTAAAACAAACCCAACCGAGTTACTGTGAACCAACAACGGAACAGGTCCTGATGGAGGGACTGAACCTGAACATTATGGATCAGCTAGTCATGAAAATACTGGAGAATTGGGGTTCCCAGTAATCAGAGATAGGGCACTACAACTCCCATAACATGCGTGGAGACTCGGGGTGCAATTCCGAATGGCAGAACCCAGAATTGAAAGACTTCCTGGTCCAAGCAAACCCGGAGGTATTTCCACCGGTTTAACAGGGGGAGATCGAAAATGATACACAATTTCCCACTTTTCTTGATGACCAGGAAGAATTGGAAGTAGAATTCAGGAGACTGATCGTTCAGGAACCTCTTGACTTCACCTTTCTGTAAAAGGGTGTGCACCTCTTCCTTTAATTTCACCAATTTGGACTTGTGAAAGAACATCGGGGTCGTTGATAGAGGAGGTTGTTCCCCGAAACTGAAGCCGGAAACCCTCACTTACGATAGAAAGGACACACCCATCATCCAAGTTACTTGACCAAGCCTCTGAAAAGAGGCCTAGACAAGCACCTACAGGGACATTAGGAGAGGAATGCATGGCAGGAGAGGGTACGAGTCCCTAGGGCCATCCACCCACCCACCCCCCGCCTTCCTTGGGAAAGGAAGGTGGGTTGGGGAAGTTCCTCCTGAGGACTTTACTCAGGAGGAGGAGGTCTCATTTGAGCTTGTGCATTGGACTGGGGCTGCATCTGTTTTAAAAGTTTAGTGGGTGGCCCCTGGGGGCAATTCACCTTAGTGTGCTTCCTGGCCGATTACGATGGGCCAGGTGCAGTTGTGAAGGATCTATGTTCATGATCCTTCAAATCTTGTGAAGCCACAGTGGGGATGAGTCCTCCGAAGAGGATCTCGGCTTCCAATGGAGCAGCCCTTAGAAGGTCTTTACTATGGTTAAGTAAGACCTTGGAGGAGTCCAGCACAATGTGATGGTGGATGTTAGAAGTTCCACTGATAAAACCATCGCGACAGAGAGTGAATTCCGGGATGTCTTGATCACAGCTTCCAGCACGTATTGTAATGCGGCTGGGTTCAGAGCAGCCTCCTTCAGCATACTAAGCGAAGTAGCCAAGAAAAGGTCTGCATGGGAAGCTAGACCAGAAGCCGGCCTTTCTGCTCAAAGGCTTGGTTATTTTAATAGGAAGGCATGCCCAGGCTTCAATTATAATACCCACTTGAGACACATCTGCATCCAACTGGAGAGGTTCTTAATGGGTTTTCACTTCGGGAATGTACCCAGTAAATAGAGGCAGAGACCAAAGTCTCAAAGTAGAGGGAGGGACAGACCATCCTCTACGGCGTCTAGCACAGGCTGGCCTGTGGAAAAACCTCTGTGACATTTCCTCAACCGTTGAGGAATGTAGAAGGAGCAGGAGATCTGGTTGTGGCTGGGTCCCGGAGATCTTTTAAACTAGAAAGGATCTTCTTGGGCTGTGCGCAAGATGGCTTTGGGCACAAGTTACAGCATTATCAAAAGACCAGATCTCTTCCGATTCATCTAAGTGAAAGGAACTGGTGGGACTGATAGGAGGCGACAAAAGAGCTGTTTCTATCTCGATCTCACTGGAGTCAACGAGGGTAGATAAATGCATCATCATCTAGAACACTCCAAGCAGGAGAGTGGCTGGACATCATTATGTCCTTCTGGGACGGTGATATAGGTGTACTCTGCGCCATTTCCCGTACTTGTTCGTCTATGTGTTCTAGATGTTCCAGGATAAAGACGAGACCGCTTGTCTTTCGTGGATGATGCTATGCTTCCGCCTTATTGGTGAATGCCACCCGACGAGGAGGCGATGGCGGGACACGAGCCACGGCATCGCCTCTACTCTGGGTCCCACCTCTCATACGGATTCATTGGAATAATAGGAAAGGGGGATCCCGATCCGATCCCCTTCCCTAGCCTGAACCCTCTGGGCAGACTCCCAATCCTGTACAGGGTATGATGGTAGAGTTGGGAGAAGGGGTCTCGGTCCGATCCCCTATCCCCACACCATGAGGCCTCTGGGTGATGACCGGTATAAGGTTGGTGACAGGTTCGAGATGACCGACAGCTTGTGACGATGTAACCAGCCACCGGGACGAAGTCACCGGTGACCGGTCATCATACTTTGACCGGTCATCTCTACTGGTCAATACCCCGTGACCGGATCGGTCACCGGTCACTATGCGGTGACCGGAGATATGTCAGAACCTAGTTCGTCTTCATCACTAAACAAGGTTTGGTGCATCTCCTCCCATTCGAGAGGGTGCGACACGCTACCCCGGAAGTGTTGGGCGTGGTGCAGCTCCTCCCTCTCGGGAGGGTGCGACACACTACCCTGAGATGAGCGGTGCAATTCCTTCCTCGAGAAAGGCAGCACACGCTACTGTGAACGTGAGGGGTTTTCGACTTCTTCTCCCTTCGAGGGAGGCGATCTACTCCTCAAACGTTCACTCTCTCCTACAGGAAGGGCCTTACCTGATGAGCGGTGCACTTCCTTCCTCGCGAAAGGCAGCACACGCTACTGTGAATGTGAGGAGTGTTCGACTTCTCCTCCCTTTCGGGGGGAAACGATCTACTCATCGAACATTCACTCCCTCCTAAGGAGAGGCCTTACCTGTCTCCGGATTCTTGAGATTGGTCCCATAGACTCCTGGGACCCCGGAGTGTTCTTCTGAGCTTGTAGAACTAGTCTTCTCCCAGTGTGTTCCTGCCTGAGACTCTATAAGAGAAAAAATTTGAAAATTCAGACGATGAGGTGGATTAATGTTTCTTCCGCCCTCTATACATACGTCTGGAATCGGCTAGATTCCAGATTTCATTAGTCTTATTTGTGCGAAAGGTACAACGCTTTTTTCTCTTTTCTTACGTGTACACTTGAACACGTGAGGCAGTCTGGGTAAGTGTCCCAAGGGCCCTTCTCGTGGCCATACTTCCTACAGACTGACCCGACATTGTTCTCTGAAATAAATGTTATCTGAAAGAGAACAATAATAACATGTATATACCCCCCGTATATTTGCACAAGGTAACCAATTGTTCCCTGAATTAAGAAGTTATCTGAAGGAGAACAATAACAATTTATAATATAATGTGTAAAACTCACCTTTTATTTCCACACGTGAAAAACTCACCCTTTCTGTATATATCGCGTGCTATATGCACACCAGTTCACCTCGCTCTGTTTGCATACACTTTTAGTGGTCTATATGCACCACAGTGGATTTTGTCTAAAGGTAAACAATATACATATACATGCACAAGGATTAGAAGTCTAGTTTTCCTGAAAAACTTTATTGTTCTGTGAAAAGTAAAGAATAACAATGTGACGCGTCACGCGTGGTATTAAAAATACAATTGACTTAGCAAAAAGAATATTTAATCAAATATTTAATTGGTAGAATTATGCACCCGCTAATTGTGACGCTATCCGGTTGTCTATGTTACATTGTAACGAACACACGAGACTTACCGTGAGCCAAATTCTATTTGAAAAGAAAAAATATATGGTGTACCCTAACCCCTAAGGGCGGAATACACGTGGTAATCTAGAAAGACTCTTTCTAGAACAAATACTGATGTAGGGCAGCATAAGACACATAAGACGAGATGGACAAATGTAACACCAGATGAATTTAGGCTGAAAGGAAAACCCAAACGTGGTTCAAACCCGCAGCAGACAATTTTTCTCTGGTCACGTTCGCACGACACAACCATTAGCCATGGCGTCCATGAAAAAGATTAATGTTCGCGCAGGCGCGGAGAGGTGCACAGGTGTGACGTGTCTTGTTGAAAAAATTCTCCACTCTAAGTGGGAGGATGTATTCACATCGAACGGACGAGATTTTTCGACACGAAAAAGTAATAAGCTATATAATAGTGATAGAGTAATGTATTGCTGCTATTAAATTCTGTTGAGTAGTTTTTGATAAGTCATTTAAAGGGTTTTCTATTTTTAGTTATGGTGGCCATATTTGATTGTGGATCAGCATCATTTGAGCAAATTTGGAACCAAAAAATGAATACCAGGATGCTTTCCATCAAATTTGGACAAATTCCATTAAGCATTTTTTGAGAAGCAGTCATTGAAAGTTTTTTTGTTTTTATTTTTAGTAATGGGTGCAGTATTTGATCATGTATTGGCATCATGTGAACAAATCTGAAAGACCTTCAAGCGAGGATGCTTTCTGTCAAATTTTGTCCAGTTCTGTTCATCTGTATTCTGTATTTGAGATGTTGCAAATAGCAACAGAGAATGGACAAGGCGAGATGGATGACAGATGAGGGACCATATCATAAGCTCAATTGGTCTTATGGCAAGGTATGCTAAAAAAAAAACTAAAATTTGGGAGGATTAAAATTTTATGAATCAGTTTCTGTACTAGTTCACTTCAAAACGCAATAATTACAAAATTTGTTTAGCACAACAGCAGCACAGTCCACAATGATATGATGACCAACATTTACAACAACATACAAGTTAATTACAGCAAGAATAGGGATGCAGTTTGGTTGAGATTGACAAACTCAACCATGACACTACATAGAGTAATTCAACCGGTTTGCACACTAAATATTTTAGTTCCAAGATGTGACAAAATATCAATGTCTATTTAAAGAACAGAATAAAACAATTTGAATACAGACTTCAGGATGTGGTACATATAAGAAGCAATTACATGTACAGTTGGAATGAGTCTTCTTAACCCCACCATATCATTATACAAACAGACCTTGAATTTTTTATTTTGAGATGAAACTTAATGAAGAAGGCTACCATGTGAGAAAGGATCTACGTGTCTAAAAACTGAACTAGTTATTTTGGGTGAAAACTATTAAACAAAGAATTATATCTCTCATAATTTACCTTTGGTGCTTTTCTGCCCCCTCCTCCTCCCCTGTCTTTTCCACCACTGCCCCCTCCATCATCATGGGGTCTGAAATGAACATAAAAGAAAGTATGGAAATTATGTCACTGTGTCCAACTTTTGGCACAAGAGTACAATATCCCTCTGGATGCTGGAATAAATAACACTGCATGGCACTAAATTCAACAATGCTGGAATAGATAACACTGCATGGCACTAAATTCAACGATGCAGGAGATATAAGATGCAGGCAAGAAACTGCCAATGGTGGTCTGGCTGGATTTCAAATGTCATCTAAAAAGCGATCACAGTGACCTACTTTTGTATAAATGTTGTAACAATGGATGCAGAGATGGATGTACTAATGGACAGACAGATGCCATTAATCCATAAGCTGGAGTTGTGCAATCTGGCTAATATGAACATCAATACTGCAGCATGAAAATGTTAGTCCTATTTTTTTGACAAATTGTTTAGCTGGCTGCTACACAAAAATATATCTACATAACAAACTTGATAACAAGGGTAAGACAGTGAGATGTATGGACCTAAATGAAATAAATCAACCAGAACTAAGTTCAAAGTGAGATGTATGGACCTAAATGAAATAAATCAACCAGAACCGAGTTCATAGCGAGATGTATGGACCTAAATGAAATAAATCAACCAGAACGGAGTTCACAGTCAGATGTATGGACCTAAATATAAGAAATCAACCAGAACTGAGTTCACAGGTCACATATGAACAAATGTTTCAAAACATTCAATGAATAATGTGGGAGTAACTGCACACACAACAATGCGTGACTGACAGACAAATGTACAGTGTATGCACACAATACAACACACAGGATGGATGGAAAGATGGCAGATCAATTACTCTTCCCTTCAAAACACTGAGTATGGTCAGGGACTATCCTATAATGGAAAATTGGGATGGGGGGGGGGATTTCCACGCTCAATTGGAAAAAAATGATAATTTTTCTTTGTACAGGGTAGATTTAATTAAGTAAACTATGTAGGACTTGCAAAAATGATGAGTGATTTTTGTGTATTTGGTTCATTTTCAGTGTTTTAGAAATTATCATTATTCCCACAATCGGCATCCTAGAACAGATTCTGTACAATAAATTCTGTCATAAGACACCATCCCTTCAGCCATTAAAAAGTGGTCTGTCAAGACAGGTGGTATTCCGTAAAAGACAAGCTTAACTGTAAAATGAACAATATAGACCTTCACATATTTGTGCATTATGCAATGCCAATATGGATATATAATTCTTGTACATTATGCCACCTCAATATGGGTCTATACTGTTCATGCATTAAGCGATGGCAATGTGGGTCTGTAATAATTGTGCATTATGTGATGGCAATGTGAATCTGTATCCTTGTGCATAATGCCACCTCAGTGTGGGTCTATACTGTTTGTGCATTATGCTATGGCAATGCAAGTCCATACCGTTTTTGCATTAGACAATGGTAATGTGGGCCTATAATGCTTATGCATTATGCAATGACAATCTGTGTCTATACTATTTGCACATTATGTGATGATAATCTGGGTCTATACTGTTTGTCAGTATGCGATGGCAATCTGTGTCTATACTGTCTGTCAGTATGTGATGGCAATCTGTGTCTATACTGTTTGCACATTATGTGATGATAATTTGGGTCTATACTGTCTGTCAGTATGCAATGGCAATCTGTGTCTATAGTGTCTGTCAGTATGTGATGGCAATCTCTGTCTATACTGTTTCTACATTATGTGATGGCAATCTGTGTCTATACTGTCTGTCAGTATGCGATGGCAATCTCTGTCTATACTGTTTCTACATTATGCGATGGCAATGTGTCTATACTGTTTCTACATTATGTGGTGGCAATCTGGGTCTATACTGTTTCTACATTATGTGATGGCAATCTGTGCCTATACTGTCTGTCAGTATGTGATGGCAATCTGTCTATACTGTCTGTCAGTATGTGATGGCAATCTGTGTCTATACTGTTTCTACATTATGTGATGGCAATCTGTGTCTATACTGTCTGTCAGTATGTGATGGCAATCTGTGCCTATACTGTCTATCAGTATGTGATGGCAATCTGTGTCTATACTGTTTCTACATTATGTGATGGCATTCTGGGTCTATACTGTCTGTCAGTATGCGATGGCAATCTCTGTCTATACTGTTTCTACATTATGCGATGGCAATCTGGGTCTATACTGTCTGTCAGTATGTGATGGCAATCTCTGTCTATACTGTCTGTCAGTATGTGATGGCAATCTGTGTCTATACTGTCTGTCAGTATGTGATGGCAATCTGTGTCTATACTGTCTGTCAGTGTGCGATGGCAATCTCTGTCTATACTGTTTCTACATTATGCAATGGCATTCTGGGTCTATACTGTCTGTCAGTATGTGATGGCAATCTGTGTCTATACTGTTTCTACATTATGTGATGGCAATCTGTGTCTATACTGTCTGTCAGTATGTGATGGCAATCTGTGTCTATACTGTCTGTCAGTATGCGATGGCAATCTCTGTCTATACTGTTTCTACATTATGCGATGGCATTCTGGGTCTATACTGTCTGTCAGTATGTGATGGCAATCTGTGTCTATACTGTTTCAACATTATGTGATGGCAATCTGTGTCTATACTGTCTGTCAGTATGTGATGGCAATCTGTGTCTATACTGTCTGTCAGTATGTGATGGCAATCTCTGTCTATACTGTTTCTACATTATGCGATGGCATTCTGGGTCTATACTGTCTGTCAGTATGTGATGGCAATCTGTGTCTATACTGTCTGTCAGTATGTGATGGCAATCTGGGTCTATACTGTCTGTCAGTATGTGATGGCAATCTGTGTCTATACTGTCTGTCAGTATGTGATGGCAATCTGTGTCTATACTGTTTCTACATTATGTGATGGCATTCTGGGTCTATACTGTCTGTCAGTATGTGATGGCAATCTGTGTCTATATTGTTTGTACATTATGTGATGGCTATCTGGGTCTATACCACTGTTTACATAGTTAAGAGTCCAAGCAATCCAAAATAATAAAACAAAGTATAGGTTGGTGTGCATTTTTTTGCACTACTCTTAATAGAATATATATCACCAAGTAAAAGGTCATTACATAGAAAATGGAAAAAAATACCCTCTAATTACACATAAAACATATTGGCGAGTTCATTTTTTCAGTAAGACAAATTTACCGAGATCATATAGGTTTTCTGTGAAAGAAAGCCTGCATGACTAATTTAAATAAGTTTGTAAATCAATGAAGATTTCCAAAATAAAGTCCCATATACTTTTTGTATACTTAAAGTCCCATATACTTTCTGTATACTTAAAGTCCCATATACTTTTTGTATACTTAAATTCCCATATACTTTTTGTTTACATTTTTCACAAGACAGTTTTTATGATTATTACCAATGTTAACAATTTTTTTTTTCATTATTGTAATAAGAGGCATTAAGTTGCAACCATGTCATTTTACATCCAGTCTCTCCCAAATGTCATATCAATGATGCCATAATGTAATGATCACAGCATTTCATGCTGCGCAGTAAGCATTAATTTTACAAAAGCTGACTACATTAAGTAATGACTAACTCATATTTACTACATCAGGGACAAAGAAACAACAGTGTTCTGTAGGTTCTGTAGAACCCATGTTTCACCTACATCCATTCAATGATCTATTCCCCCACCTCCACCACATTTTTTTGGTATGAATAATAAGAATTCTGACATACATGTATGCATACATATAAATTTACAATATAATTATAAACTACATGTACCTCAACTTGTATATCACAAATAACAAAAAAAGTTTTATTTTCAACATTGGTCAAAACAGTCTAACAAATGCAATTCATCACCACATAAACCAAGCTAGATAATGATAGTGTACATGTATGTATTGGAATAGTCAGACAGAATAAATTGGTGATGGTTTATGTGTCTGCATGAGCTGACAGAAATTACGCTATATCAGCCATAACCATCTTATTTTATGTCCACCAACACAAACAGCAGTGTTTATTCCAGGAATGGAAAAGTTGGGGTCAAAGGGCCCCTACCAGGTCAAAAAGTGGGATAATTCAGAAAAAAACAGTGGTGGAAAATATCCTGTTTCTTGTCTATTCAAGAAAATTCAAAGACATATCATCAACAGTCTCCCTTTGTGCAAGCGTTCAAAACCAAAATTTAAATTCCTTAAGTTTGAGTAACAAGTCCCCTCTTGAATTTATTTTGGACATTTAAGTCTACATTTTTTCCTCCCTGTACACTACTTTGGAAATAAATGCATCAGTATTTTTACTGAAGATTCCGTCTTCTCTTCTTTACATTTTTTATCTAAGATCATCAACTATGTGTTCTTGATCGGTGCCTAAGCTAATCAAAATCAGTAACACATTAATGACAATGAAATTGATCGTTTTATGCTTCTTTGGTAATGAGTACACACCAATGAGTGAGCCAGCTTGGGATGTGCTTGATTTAGTCAGTCTAACATCAACCACACATAACTATGTTTTATCTTTTTTATCCTGGGGTCTTTTTCATGTGACTTATGGGCAAGCATAGAGGCCACTTTATTGCGGCAAAGATGGAAAATAAGGGCAATGGTGCAGATGGCACAGCCTAAAATGAACTCGGTGGTGAATTGCATTGATATTTATCTGCTGCGCTTCTGTATTTGACCTTGTCAAATGCATACACGCCTGCAAGCAGCAAATACCCAAATGTTTAATGCTGGACATTAACACTTAATATTACTTGTCCATTTCGGTAAGGTGGCAAAATCAACTTGCCTGAAAACAGTCGTTACTGATCAGATGAAACTTTTATTAATTATTTCTTTTGTATGCAATTTAAAGTGATATCAATTTCATTTCAAATATAAGTTCACTTTTTTGACATATGAACTCCTAAAAATTGAACAAATACATAGATAGCATAGGCCTTCAAACTACTTGCCAGATTGAACAAGTGGCAAATTGTACTCATCCAAATTCATTTTTTTACTTGTCCCAGACAATCAGACAACTGTTAATATCCAACCCTGATGCTGCTGTACATGTATTATGGCCTAGAATTTAACATAAATTTATTTGCAGCCAGAAGGACCAATTGATTGAGGAAACTTGCCCTGCTGAACCTTCACTAGTCCTTCCCACAAAACAATATAAGACACATATTGTAATTAAGTAGCCATCAGACTACTGAAATTAAGAAAACTACTAGTCTGACAGGAAATTTACTAACCTCAGGCTAGCAGACTACAACTAATTTCAAGACCTGGTATGTTCAATTGAAATTATAGACCTGTATATGCATAATTTACACATCAGACCCTGATCTGCCACACATCTTGTTTGGGCAGGTTTGGGTCTACAGTTTATATGGTCTGCAGCTGGACATGCATAATACAAAAGCAACTGCAGCAAGTGTCTCAAGTTAGAACCAAACTGGCCCTACCGCCACTCTACCACCTGTCCCCCACCACTCACATGTCAGTCATGATTGCTGAATGGACCTAATTAACTGCATGTGTAGACATTAGACAATTTGACAAATGACTATTTCAGTTGAATTATACAATACCTCTGCACATCAGAATCTAAAATAAGAGTCCCTTTAAGGGACTTGCAATAATTTCCAGGACTTCAAGATAAGACCATTTCTTCTGTTTATTGCTGAGTTTTGAAACCATCTCAGATACTTCTGAGTAATCTAATGTCTACTCATGAGCTTACAAAGACAGTCACCTGCTAAGTTCATTACCTGTTCAGATTTTACTTGCTTAGAATATTAAGAAATATATCCCAACTCGTTTATTTGCTAAAGTATGTGCTTGATATCACATATTCAGCTGCCCAGTAAAAATCGAGATCAGATTTATGCACCAAAGCCACAGCTATAACCAACGCAAAAAAAAGAGTTTCAATTTGTCAGGTGTGACAGGCTTCCATTTTCTCATGCAGCTGTTGTCAATAAAGTCAGCCCAAGTTATTCTCTGATCTGTATAAAGATTTGTTTGATCTATGATCAAATGCAACAAATCTTCCAAAACAAATAGCCTTAAAAGGTATATAGGCTTGATCTTCTCCAGTTCTACATTTAATTTCAAAATACAACTCAAAATCACTAATAGCATTTCTAGTAACACTTTCTCAGCTTCAATAATATGATATACTTGAAAACTGTCAAAATCATTGTCATTATCACCATCATCTGCTAGCATCTGCTGAATCAAATCATCATCTGAAGATGAACCATGTTGGGAGTCAGCCATTTTATGTTTTCTAGTCCATATTTTAAACAAGCATTTGTAAAACTTCCTTGATGAATGCAAGGCTAAAACTACAACAGAATGCTTGTTCTAGGGACCAATGTATCACTAATATTTAGTTTAACAACCAATTTATGTCAAGACAAAGTACCCAGATGTGTAAACAGTTGGCTACCTAAAAAAATGACATATGTTGCAACAAGTGCAACGAGACCTCTACCAGTGGCACAAGTTGGCAAAAGTTAACCCCATTCACAAGTCTGGCAGCAAAGAAGATGTCAATAACTACAGACCCATATCTATATTACCAACTCTGTCCAAACTACTTGAAAAGCATGTCCATGACAATCTTTTGATGTACCTATCAAACTATAATTTAATTCATCAAAACCAATCAGGGTTCCCAGAAAACCACTCCTGTGAGACAGCCTTGGTCTCCATGATATATAGATGGATTACTGCCTTGGATCAAGGAAAATTAGTTAGATCCATACTAGCTGATCTTAGAAAAGCTTTTGACCTTGTTGATCATGATATTGTTATGAATAAATTAAACATTTATCAATGTGAAATTTCAACAATTGATTGGTTTACATCATATCTAACAATGAGAAAACAGTGTGTCAAAATAAATAGCAGTTTTTCTAAAGAAGAACCAATTACATGTGGAGTACCACAAGGATCAATCCTGGGACCACTCCTCTTTCTCATTTTCATATATGATCTACCAAAATAAGCAACTGTATTTCATCTACCGACTTGTATGCAGATGACACCACTATCAGATTTCAAACAGCTAAAATCAGACCTAGAGGTCTCCCTTCAGACAGCCTTACTTAGAATATATTCCTGGTGTAAGGAAAATGGCATGAAAGTAAACACAGATAAGACTAAAGTATTAATGATTACTACCCAACAAAAGAGAGCAAAACTGGAAAATAACAATTTGAATCTTAAGTTGAATGAAATTGGTCTACAAATGGTAACCCATGACAAAATCCTTGGGGTGATGGTTGACAACAATTTGCAATGGAATGAACATATTCAAGTCATATGTCATAAAGTCAATCATGTCTGTGGTTATTAAGCAAGATAAGACCATATCTATCAACTAAACATAGGTTAATATATTACAAAAGCTATATACAACCATACCTAAATTACTGTAATGTTATCTGGGGAAACACTTCTGACAAGAATATTTGCAAATTATTCCGCTTACAAAAAAAAGCTTGCAAACACATCCTAGATAATGCTGGATACATCCCAAATGCAATGAATAATATTAAAATGTTAACAGTAAGTGAACGAATATTTTTGAGAAAGGCTAGACTTATGCACAAAGTTTCAAACAATACGGCCCTATTAAAAAACAATAAACATTTTCATGCTAGAAAACAAGGCAACACTCCCAATTTAAGATCAATTTCAGCTAACCACCTCTGCATTCCAAAACCAAATAAAGAACTCTTTAAGAAAAGTTTTAAATATTCGGGGTCACTAATTTGGAATCGAATCCCAAAGGAAATTAGAGAAAGTACAAATATAAATGCATTTAATTATCATCTAATTCAATGGATGAAAAGTGGAACCTGTTTGATTTGACAAATACATTACAACTTAAAGTATAAATTCTCAAACTTTCCAATTTGTTGTCTCACAATTTTTGTACTATATATACAGCTGTACACAATGTACCTAGTTGGATCATGTTCTTACAAAACTTTCTGTTTATTATGTCCATATATACATATAGCTTATTATCAATGCTTTCTTATTATTATTATTATTATTATTATTATTATTATTATTATTATGATGATGATGATGCAACTATGTACATGTACTCTGTATGTAAATATGCATAAAATAGAGGGCCACAAGGAGGATTAGTTCCATGCAACTAATTGTGTCACCCTCTTTAAATAAAGTCATTATTATTATTATTATTATTATTATTATTTAGTTATAAAGTGACTAGCACTTTAAACAACATGAATTTTCCATTTAGGCCGAGTAATCAATAACAAGATTTTCAAGATGGTTGCCATGGTGGCCATACTGGATGTCAGATAAGCACCATTTTTATTTAGGACCAGCTAGACATCATAAGAAGTCTACTGGTGAAAACCAAATGTTGATATGACTTTCCATCTTGGAGAAGTAGCAAACAGACTTTCAAGATGTCCACTGTGGTAGCCATATTGGATATCAGATCAGCACAATTTTATCTAGGACCAACTAGACACCATAAGAAGTCTTGTAGTGAAAATCCCATGCTGCTACAACCATCCTTTCAGGTGGAGTAGCAATAACAAGATTGTGAAGATAGCTGTCTTGAAGGAGTAGTGAAAAGACTTTCAAAATGGCTGTTGTGGTGTCCATAGTAGATTTCTGGGTGACACCATTTTCGTTTAGGACCCACTAGACATCATAAAAAGTCTTCTGGTGATAACCCATGCCAATATGACTTTCTATTCAAGAGTAGCAATAACAAGGCTTTCAAGATGGTTGCTGTGGTGGCCACATTGGATGTCAGATTGGCACCATTTTCATTACAACCAACTGGACATCAAAAGAAGTCTTTCAGAGAAAACCCCATGTTGATATGACCATCATTTAGGAGGAGTAGCAATAAGATTGTCAACATGGCCACTGTGGTGGCCATATTGGATGTCTGAGCAACACCATTTTCATTTACGACCAACTAGACCATGGACTGAATGTGTGTGTAATGTTTCATGGCAATCCTACAAGTAATTTAGGAGCTGTAGCAACCTGTGCTAATGGATGGACAGACAACATACCATCCCATGAACTCTTCTGGTCCATGACCACTAGAGCCAATAATACATCAGTGATCATGCTCCACTGCTCCAGAACAATAATTCCAAGTATTAAACTGAAATCAAAACTAAATTTATCAGTTTACAAATATTAGAAACTCCAATGAATAAATGGAACCATTTTGGAGGACAAAAATTATCACTGAATTTCACCCTGTGTTATAACTGGTCAAATTTCATAAACAGGGACTGCACCAGAAAAATTCATTTGCCCAGAATTTCATAAAAGATACAAAAGAAAAAGTTGGATTTTAGGTACAATTTCTTGAAAACCTTTATTAGGAAAAGTTTTTTAAAAATTTAACATTTTTCCAGCCCCTAGATGACATGATGGAATCAAAATATGGCTTAGAAAAGAAAGAGTTTTTTTTTTTCTTGTTAAGAAGAACTGAGGACTGGCTTCAGCAATGTGTTTGTCAATAGTACCATGAATGATTGCTGCAGACTAATTCACACTGCACCTTTATTATTTCTTTCAAAGCTAAATGAATGACTTTACAGTACCAGAGGGCAACATTAACTCCCAGATATTACATACAAGTACTTGTTACTTGTCTTTATTATAGAGGCTTGTATAAAGCAAGGATCTCCAACTAATGGACATAGTAATTATCTGTCTTTATTATCTAGGCTTATATAAAGAAAGGATCTCCAACTGATGGGCATAGTAATTATCTGTATCTCCAACTGATGGACATAGTAATTATCTGTCTTTATTATCTAGTGTTACGACTCTATGGTCTAAGAAAAATGTAACAGAAAGAAAGTGAAACCAACAAATCAAGTAAAATCCAACAAGCAATTTATTACTAGATAATTAAAATGAAAAATCAAAAAGTCACTTACAGTAATGTGTTTTGAAATCCTAATAATCCAATAAGAATGATTGTTCTAATCACAAGTCCTAAATATAGAATGTTCCGAATTCACGGCTGTGTGATGAATGTTATGATGTGCTAATGGTCTCCAAAGTCCTGATGTACTAGTAATCTTGATGTGCTGATGTCAAAATGAAGTATTCCAAAATATCTGAATAAGTTCACTTAAATTCCAAAATCATCAATTAAAAATCCAAAATCCAAAAGTTTATGAGCACTGTTATAATCCAATGAATATTTAAAATAATTCCTCTCTTAGAATTTGGAATGAATTTTCACAACTGTAATAGCTCTTTACAAGACTGATGGTAATGTCAAAACTGAATAAATGTCCACCAAACATGGTATATATAAAGATTGGTCACATGACAGAATGTTCTAGAATGTGTGTCATCTTAATGGAATTTTACTTGTAAACAAAATTCAACCTTGACCTTCGAATTGAGAAAACATATTGATCAAAACAACCTAATTCAAGGACACTAGTTAAACATGTTTTTCCTGATAAACATAAAGATTTCAGCAAATATTAAAGTGAAGAAACATTTATAATTTCCTAAAATATTTATAATATTATATAAACATCATACATAACACTAGGCTTGTATAAAGAAAGGATCTCCAACTGATGGACATAGCAATTATCTGTCTTTATTATAAAGGCTTGTATAAAGAAAGGATCTGCAACTGATGGACATAGTAATTATCCGTCTTTATTATAAAGGCTTGTATAAAGAAAGGATCTCCAACTAATGGATATAGTAATTATCTGTCTTTATTATAGAGGCTTGTATAAAGAAAGGATCTCCAACTGATGGACATAGTAATTATCTGTCTTTATTATCTAGGCTTGTATAAAGAAAGGATCTCCAACTGATGGGCATAGTAATTATCTGTATCTCCAACTGATGGACATAGTAATTATCTGTATCTCCAACTAATGGACATAGTAATTATCTGTCTTTATTATAGAGGCTTCTATAAAGAAAGGATCTCCAACTGTTGGACATAGTAATTATGTCTTTATTATAGAGGCTTGTATAAAGAAAGGATCTCCAACTAATGGACATTGTAATTATCTGTCTTTATTATAGATGCTTGTATAAAGAGAGGAACTGATGGACATAGTAATTATCTGTCTTTATTATCTAGGCTTGTAAAAAGAAAGGATCTCCAACTGATGGACATAGCAATTATCTGTATCTCCAACTGATGGACATAGCAATTATCTGTCTTTATTATCTAGGCTTGTATAAAGAAAGGATCTCCAACTAATGGACATTGTAATTATCTAAGCTATTATCTGATTGCTGGCTAACTAAACTACCTTGCTTCTGTATAAAAGCATCTAACTGCATGCATCATTAGCCCATACAGTATCTGCCATTCTATGATGCACCATCAGGTCTGTGCTATTTGTGCTACATTTCAATTTGAGCATATTTACAATGTAGACCATTATGTGCTGGCAGAGAAGGCATATTTACATTGTAAACCCTTACAGACTGACATCCCATTATGTGCTGGCAGAGATGAGTCCACTTTCATAAAACTTCTCAACTTTAATATATGGTCAACTAAAATTTTGTCCCTCTGTAAAATTTTAATAAAGGCAAATTTATGGTTAGTATCTCAGTGTTGGCCTCAAAATAACTGGCTTGTTTCAGAATGCAGGTTTCATGCAACAGACAACTTCTACAAATAGCCATAGTTGTGTCTCCTATCCGACTCTTCCATTAGTTTTGCTTATAAATCAGTAATCTGTGTTGTACAAGGACCGCTATTCACTTAACAAGTCAAAATGCATTTAATTAATTATAATTAAATAATTGATAATTATTTATCAATTAAATAAGCCATTCAATTTTATATGCAAGCAATAGGCATCTAAACTCCTGATTAATATAAAAATAAGTGATTTTATTTTGTTTTCCGAAGTTTATTTTTTCTCTAATAAAGACAGGCCGAACTCATCCAAGTATTCTCCACACTGACCCGATTATTGATCTTCTAGAATAACCCATTATGCTATGTAAGTTTACTAGAAAAATTATCTGTAATCTCATAAAAAAATGAAACAAGTTATTTGCAGTAAAAAATATAAATATTTACATGTATGATTATATCCATTGATGATCAAAGTTAGGTCAATGGCATGTCATTTGCAAATCACTGCACTGCCCTGCGTGTTGTCCCACCCTATGACACCAAATCTAAACCCTAGGGTCAAGTTACAGAGATTAAGAAATACACCCAGGGACCAATTTTAGCTGCATATATGAATTTGTTGTTTCATGCCAAGTAAGTGTACAGTATATAGTGGACATTACACGAGTGCCCATCTCAAGTGAAATTTATGAAATAAGTAAAATAATTTCTCTTTTGTGAGCCTTGGCTAGCAAACGATTGAAATTAATCATTTTATAAATTTCATTTGAAATTAGCACAAATGTAAGAGTCTATTTATCACATGATGATAAATTCTGATTTAATTTTAGGGCCTGTCTCAAAATTCTAAAAGCCATGTGAACATCTACAGACCATACCCCACTTCTATCTCATGGTACTGAAAGTCTATATCTTGAACTGTGTAGAAGAAGTTACACAACAGTACAATCACACACATGAATCGTATTACATAATCCCTGCCTTTTCTCACAAAAAGTGCAGAGGTAATAACCTCCCTTTTCAAACAGCTAGATTAAATAGAATTGATATAAAAAAAACGGAATGCATGATTGGCTTGTTTCATAGGGAGCAGTGCTATCTACAGTTGTCATTACTGCCAGAGAAAAAGTTATTAGAGGTCAGTCACTGGGTATTCCCCATATAAAGTACTTCAGAAATTGTTTATTAACTAATTGTAATTTACAAATTATCAACAGGCAAAATTTTAGAAGAGTCTGTTCTCAACATCAAAACATTTTATCAATGCAGGACCTGGGTCTTTACTGTTACCAGTTGGGTTTGTGTACAATCAAACAGCCAAGGCAGACCTGGTCTAAGCTGTTACCACTTGGATCCATGTTCAAACAAACAGCCAAGGCATCTTAGATCTGGCTCTAAGCTGTTACCAGTAGGATCCAGGTTCAAACAAACAGACAAGGCATCTTAGATCTGGCTCTAAGCTGTTACCAGTTGGGTCCAGGTTCAAACAAACAGCAAAGGCAGACCTTGTCTAAGCTGTTACCAGTTGGGTCCAGGTTCAAACAAACAGCCAAGGCATCTTAGATCTGGCTCTAAGCTGTTACCAGTTGGGTCCAGGTTCAAACAAACAGCCAAGACATCTTAAATTTGGGTCTAAGCCATTACCGCTTGGGTCCACATTGAAACAAACAGCCAAGGCAGATCTGGGTCTAGGCTGTTACCAGTTGTGTCCATGTTTAAACAAACAGCCAAGGCATCTTAGATCTGGATCTAAGCTGTTACCAGTTGGGTCCATGTTCAAACAGGCAGCCAAGCTTCCACCATTAAAGAGATAGCCAATGCAGATCTGGGTCTCAGATGTCACCAGTTGGATCCAATTTTGTTCAAACAAACAGCCAAGACAGATCTGGTCTAAGCTGTTATCAGTTTGGTATGTGCTATATACTAGTAGATACAATAGAACATAATGATAAATATGACTAACAAACTAGTAAATATGGTAGTCATCAAGCTGCCAGATCTAAATGCTCCAAGCCTTTTACTCACCAATGGCTACAAACAAATTCAATTACTTTAATGTCCCTCCTTTACAATTACAATTTAATGGGATTTATGAAATCAGGAATCCCTTAAGGGCTAGATAATCTCCTTATATACCAATATAATCCTGCTCAAGAGAAGAACACATTTCATTCATACATAATTGATCCTTCCAGTGATGATCAGCAGTATGTTTGAAAGGATGATCACTGATTACATGCTGGAGTCTTTATAATTCCCTCAAATGTTTATGTCAGTAAGTCCCCCAGTAATCTAAAGAAACATGAGAAGAAACAAAATCAAGATTTGTGTCCATTCTGTTGCACAAACCTTATAGTAGTTAAATATCTGGTCAAATTTAAGGGATACGAAAGCATAAGAAACTGTACCCTGTCACCAAACATGGATAAAATACAAGCAAAAAAAAACTGTACCCTGTCACCAAACATTGATAAAATACATGCATAAGAAACTGTATCCTGTCACCAAACATGGATAAAATACATGTACAAGAAACTGTACCCTGTCAACAAACATGGATAAAATACATGTATAAGAAACTGTATCCTGTCAACAAACATGAATAAAATACATGTATAAGAAACTGTATCCTGTCACCAAACATGGATAAAATACATGTACAAGAAACTGTACCCTGTCAACAAACATGGATAAAATACATGTACAAGAAACTGTACCCTGTCAACAAACATGGATAAAATACATGTACAAGAAACTGTATCCTGTCAACAAACATGGATAAAATACATGTACAAGAAACTGTACCCTGTCAACAAACATGGATAAAATACATGTACAAGAAACTGTACCCTGTCAACAAACATGGATAAAATACATGTATAAGAAACTGTATCCTGTCACCAAACATGGATAAAATACATGCATAAGAAACTGTATCCTGTCACCAAACATTGATAAAATACATGTAACTACTCTTCTGCCATTTGTCTCTTTCACACTGCTTGGATTTCACATATTCCAGCTCTTAGCACATAAATATTAACCAAAACAAGAAACATATTATTTGGGAAATGGATTTATTTCTCTAAAATTAGTTTGTTGTACAAATTTAAATGCTGGCATGACCTATGTACCTCTAAGAGTGAGAATAATAAATTAATGATCTTTTAGAAAGACTTGCACATGACAATGAATTTCTTATGTTATCAACTCAGTTCAGGGGTTGAAAATTCACTTGCCCAACTCAAAATTGCAAGTGAATATTTCCAGTGGTCAAGTGAATTCTCCAATCAATCACCAGATCAGGTGAGTGCTGATGCAGGATCGACAAGTGTTTGTTTTTTGTTTTGGTCAAGTTCATACAATTGCTTTGCTCTTACTCTTCAAAAGCTAAGAAATGCTTACCAGAGGGACAATATCAGTCTGGTCTCCATTTGCAATTAATTACTTACAACTGTTATCAGAAGGGTCAAAAACTAAGTTCTGGAAAAGTAACCATTAACACAATCGAATTGAAGTCATTAACACCATCAACTCTTATATTTCTATATTACCTGACTGAGCAAGTTTTAATTCTCGGAAAATAAACATTTTTACTACCTGCCTCACTAGGCGAGTGTTTTGGGGTTTTTTTTAGCAATTTTTCAACCTCTGCATTTGTAAGTATGAAGCATGAATTATATGTGCAAGTTTAAATTTTTCCTTTTGGGGTCAGCACATCAAGAAAATTGTACATTGCTGACAAAAACTTTTTCTTTCTGACATTTTACTGAGATCACACTGGAATTATGAAAATCATTATTCTGAAATATGTTTGCATTACTTCGTACTGAGTAGTTTATTTTACTTTGATACCAGCAAATATCTTAACATTTTCAAGTGTTACTTGTGTGCCATGTTGCTAACCAAACACCTTGAACACAGAAACCTTAAAATGTCAATTGTAATCTCTCCATTTTTCTAAGTTTTGTTCGGTTCATGGCATTTTATAAAAAGTCAGCACATGAAACACTATTAAGTTTTGTTTGATTCATGGTGTTTTATAAAAAGTCAGCACATGACACACTATTTGGTATTGGGGCATGGGAAATAAAAAGTACCTTGCCCAGAAACACAACAGTAGCTGATTCTGTCTAGTCGGGACACTATTCAAACCCCAACCTATTTACCATGATTCTGGCACACTAAGTACCAAGTCACCATGGTTCCCTTATCCATGAGTATGAAATAAAATGCCAGACTAAGTTTTCTGATTGTGACTATTGGAAAAAAAAAATCAACATGGCAGTGGCATAACAAGAAATTTTGCTCCCCTCCCCCCCAAAAGCAAAACTTAATTCTGGGGCCCCATCTCAAAGAAAGAAAGTTGTTTGATGGGAATTTTGGGCCCCCACTGGACCTGCCCCCCCCCCCTCCACACACACACACAGTTGCAGGTGTTGCTTGGGCAGTTGCTATGCCACATTCTAATGAACTATTCTCTCTTTGCAAGATCTTTTTTCCTGCATGTGGAAGATTTTGACTGACATTAATACTGATTAAATTTATGCAATACTGCTAGATTTTACACTTTTACTGTCAAAATATTATAAAACAAATGACTTATTCCAGAAGGAACAAGAAATTCATCTCTTGTGTTCAAAGAGGAATTCCCAAGTGATTTTAGCACTAACAGGTTTGCAAGTCTGATTAGATTTTCACAGCAAAATATTACATCACTGTCCAAAAACTGTAAAACAAAGTTGGGAAATGTCAATACATATATATATGATCAAGATGAACTGGCTGTACAATCTCAACAGATTATCCTATTCACTCTTCCAAGACTATGCATTATTGTCTGGATGATATTAATAGCCGAAAGAAAACACAGGGCCTGGATGGTGTATATAGAGACCAATTGGTACCAGTATTTATGTGATACAAAAGGTCCAACTGACGTCTTGGCTAAGTCGGGCATCAGTGTTTTCCCAAAGATTTTAAATTAGGGGTCCTGTCAACCCTCATCGTTTGCAAATTGGGGGTCCAAAGCACAGGTTTGGGGACCAAGGGAGCAAATGTCATCAATTTAAATTCTGGTAAGTACAAAAGAAACTGAAAAGGAAAAATAAAAAAGAACTGAATACCAGTACAATGTATGTTGAGTTTCTAAAGTGTGTACATGCAGTTGTAAATGGATCTGACTGACACCCCCACCCCCACCCCCACCCAGTTGTAAATGGATAATCATGCACACACACACACACACACACACACATTCATGAGCACACATCACATTAGATCTTAATTTGGTCAAATTTCAGCCACAGACAGTAAGTAAGCCACTTATCAAAACCGTTTGCTTGCCAATATTCAGAATCATCTGACTTGACAATGAATGATTCTGATTGTCTGGCAAAAAATACCAACCAGCATGCATTGTGCAACTTTTTTGTGGTCTACGACCTGATGAAACTTGACCTTGACTAGCATATAATAATATGCATATACTGGGTAGAATACTGATTTTTGTTTTATGGGTGAATATGAAAGTCTATGATCATTCATATGGTTACCAAATGCTCAAATTTCCAGGAAGCATAAATTTCAAAAATCTAAGGTATCAAGCTCGGGGGACACTAAACATCATGCAAAATCCTGTAGACAAATGGTTATGGGCAAGTTGCATCCACATCAACACAAAAGATTTTCTTTTAGGGAATAACTCATATCTTTCTTCAGAGATGTGTCATTCTGTATCTGGGAAAACAACGAGAGCATAGGATAAACAATGAAAAATACGCTTTACAGACTGACATGGAGAAAAATTTTTTAAAATAGTTTGAGGACTACAAAACTGAAATCAAAGTTAGAACCATCAAACAAAAATACAAACTTACACAACGAAGTCAAACAGAATGACACAGAAACTGAGATGCTAATAAATTATTTCAACACTTAATCACTAACTTCAACAACAAGATAGCTGCTAACAATAATACTTGTTACAGCTGTAAAAGAAAAATGAGGCATAGTTAATAAATTATTGCATAACAAACATTGCAATGATCCACTGACCAATCTAATTACCATGGCTGGTGCAAACATTTATCTGATTACACTTTTACAGGTGTAGTTTGGTCACAGGCAAGAGTTTGTCAAACCCAGTGGGTCACCTAACAATTCTGGCTAAACATGTACAATTCAAACCATTAACACTCTCAACTGTTACATAAAATTTTCATGATTTGTATAACTTGCTTCAATTTATTTTGTCAATGACCATGATTTGTCTCAGAGAGAAAATCACTGATTTTATATAAACAGCTATGCTAATGAATTGGCAAAGCATCCTCCTAAAGTCCACCAGAACACCCCCCCCCCCTACGCACACATGTCAGGTTATGTGGTTTCTCCTCTATTATATCAGTGATTTTCTTCAACCATTTTCAATCAGTTTCCTCTATCTCAAAGTAAAGTGACCAATTATGTGTACTCGTATACGATATTTCTCCTATGACAAGCGAAGGGCCTTCCCAATAATTTTTTTTTAAAGTTGGAAGTGGTCTTATCACTGGATCTGTCATCCTATTATTAAAATATTGCTAAAATGTTTCAATAGTATGTGATAGGCCTAATTTAATTCATGCATGGGTTTATCACTAGATCTGTCATCCTATTATTAAAATGTTGCTAAAATGTTTCAATAGTATGCGACAGGCCTAATTTAATTCATGCATGGGTTTATCACTAGATCTGTCATCCTATTATTAAAATGTTGCTAAAATGTTTCAATAGTATGCGACAGGCCTAATTTAATTTATGCATGGGTTTATCACTAGATCTGTCATCCTATTATTAAAATATTGCTAAAATGTTTCAATAGTATGTGATAGGCCTAATTTAATTCATGCATGGGTTTATCACTGAGTAAATATGGTAAGTCATTGTTTCAAAGAAAAGCATAAAGTCAAAAATATCAAACTATCATGTTAGAAATTATATCAAGTGAATTTCATCAATTCTGGAATCAAATAAATGTAAGTGCCACTATCTATATTTTTTTAAAATTCTGTACCTCGAAATAACATACAGTATTTGATGTACTTGTATTTATGTGCAGTGAAATATTGATAGCTCAAACTCAACTGACCAAAACAACCAGGATCACTTTAAAATGTCTTTTAAGTCTTGGCAGAAATTGTTCTCCAGGATTTATTTAGCAAATGCTCCTGATGGTTTGAACAGTTTTACTACATGCAGAAACAAACACTACAATCACAACTATTGCTAACACTGCATCATCTTTTCAAAGGCATATAAACTCATATACAAGTTGGGTCCAACTGCAAACAACATAGACCCTGATTGGCCACTGCATAATGTGCTGGCAGATGAGGGTCTATGTTGTTTGTTCCACTGATTATTCAAACAAACTGCATAGACCCAGATCTGCAGGCACATTATGTGACAGAGTCTGTGCAGTTTGCAGCTGGATCTGACATGCACATGAATATATAAGATTGAGGTTACAAAGTACCAACAATTGGCACATTGCTCCATCTAATTCTCATAGAAGAAAATGTCTAAATGTTGACCATCATCTTTATTAAAGCGTTTTTCCTTATTACAGACCTGACTAATCTCATCCCAACTTCAGACCCATTATGAGTTATGAAATGATGTTTGCTTCTTGTTTTCATTGGTTTAAAGGCACTGTTAACAAAATCACTGGCTATATCATGCCTAGGAAATGGGACCCAAGAGCCTTACACAACAACACACTTAGACAGCAGATCTGGGCTGTCCTGGGCAGGTATCTAACCTGCAACCTTTGAATTAGAAGTCCAACACTCTACCAATTGAGCTACTGCAACTCCCTATTAAATGATGCAAGTCTGTATGTGAATGCATGTTTATGTTGTTCTCTATTAAATCACTTGATGAAACAACAAAAAAGTAACTCGAAATATGTTCACAGAACATGGATGCCACATCACAATTCCTGAAAACTGACTAAAATGTGAAACTTAACCAGACAGACACATGGACAGACAAGTGGATAAGGGTAACACAACTATATATCACAATCTATCAACATTAAATTCTAGTGTCTCTTTAATTTGAGCATATTAGCTACATATAATTGAAGCATATCACAAATCAATGGACAACAAATTTTAATTTTTGATGACTGTTTTACCTTTTCAAACAAAAGTAATTGTTTATGCTTGCATGCTACACTATGTAAACACTGATAAAGTAAAGTTGCTTTATTCTAATACAGGGGATTCTCAAGCCACATGTAATTATATAACAAATTTCCATGCAAAATCATTGACAAAACAAAAATCAAGCAACATTCACAGGCACACCTGCTGCTACAGTAAAACCTGTCTTGAGAGACCACCCCTTCTGCCAACAAAAAGTGGTCACTCAAGACAGGTGGCTAATCATAACAGATCTGTGCTAGAAGGCCAGTTTCCAAGGTTGAGATTCAACTGGGCTTAAGAAGGAAATAAAAACCATAATTAATGTACATATATTTTCTTCTTTATTCATAGTACTTGTTAAAATACATAATAATTACATTAGGGCCTATGAATTGCAAAGTTAACTATAATGTAACACTTACTTATCCTGTGCATAAATTAGAAACTCTGCTATGATAGCACTTATTAAAAAATTGTTTTAACACTTATATAGTAAAATCAATCCGTGCAGACAAGTGATTCCTCAAAAATAAAGTTTTACTGCATTACATCCTTAACATAGCCCTTGTGAAATGGTGGAGAGACATAACCCTTCTCAGACAGTGGTTAGACAATAGCCCTTGTCAAACAGTGGCTACACACTGCCCTTGTGAAACAGTGGCTACACATAACCCTTGTGAAACAGTGGCTACACACAGCCCTTGTGAAACAGTTTCTATATGCAGCCCTTGTGAAACAGTGGCTACACACAGCCCTTGTCCAACAGTGGCTACACATAACCCTTGTCAAACAGTGGCTACACACAGTCCTTGTCAAACAGTGGCTACACACAGCCCTTGTCAAACAGTGGCTACACACAGCCCTTGTCAAACAGTGGCTACACACAGCCCTTGTCAAACAGTGGCTAATAATATCTAATCCCCATTACAAACACCCAGACCTCTCGACCCACGTAATCATCAGCATTTACATCATATACACTTTTTCATCAATAAAATGAATATTTAACAATACTTAGACTTCTCACTAAATTCACAAAAATGTCAGGCTAATATTTTAAGATTTGGAGCATGCAAGTCAATCAATCTCTACTACAAATTAAATTATTTAAAAAAACACTACATTTTTTAGTTAAAAGGTTTTTTCATATTTTTTTTTCTTCTCTCTCATTCTCTCTCTCTCTCTCTCTCTCTCTTTTTTAAATGTCCATAATCATTCTTTACTCAAATCGTTTTAATCCATTCTATTCTAACAAGTAGCCAGTAGCAGGCAACTCAATTGCCAGGGGCTGCATCTAAGCAACTTGTTCACACCATGTTATTTAATACATATTTTCTTTGGTCTCAGTCTGGATTGCCATCAGAAGACATTACACAGAAGAAGACCTATTATAAATTAGCATTATGTCAAACACTGAAGGCAGTCTTTTCCTTGAGAAGACATCCAAGCAAAACATATGTGATACATGTACCCATCAAATTTAAATCTTCCTGACTGGCCTCTGGTTCATCCTACATTAAATGCCACACAACAAATTAGTCAGACATATAGTATATATGTATAATCACAGTCACCTACCACTAAACTGAAAGGAAAAGACTGAAGCTGTGCTAATTTTTTCTGATTTGATTTAAATTGTTGGCCTTAAGAATGATCACTGTTGAAATTTTGGAGTATTTAACTGTATGAAAAATTTACATACTTTGGGGTTGATGCAATCCAAAACCATTAAAAAATGTTTATGTTGAAGTTTATTTTATAACACTATAATTAGTTAGGTATTTAACTGCCGATAAGTTTTTACATAGAAAAGTATATGAAACCGTGCCCTGTCATCATCCCTCCACTAAACAGTAGCTTAATGAGTATCATATATACTTGTGTCTAAGTCTGGTCCAATTGAAAATAACACAGACCCTGATCTGCCAGCATATTAGCATGCTTATCAGAAATCCAAACATCAAATTATCTCAAATCTAGACAGCCCACACAGAATGGATAACATGCTCATTAAAAAGGAAAAAAACATAAAATCATATTTGATCTTGCTATGAGCCTGAAACATACATGTACACAGTCAGAAATAATGAGGTCAATTGAGAATATAAGGTGTATCCATTTCTCAAATTCCAAAACCTTGAATTCCGCTCAAATTTATGGTAAAAAAAAATAACCTCACATCTTAGTTTTCTTTGTAAATTATCTGAATTTTTATATTCTCTCTTGATATCTGCAGCCATCTTTTACTCATTACACAATCTAGGATTCTTTTTATGTACATTCTATTTTTTTACATTGAAAAAGTGCACACATGTACATTTCTCCCTACCTGTGTCCACATAGAAACCTCATGTTAACAATTTTATCCCCAAATTTTTTAACTTTACTGAATTTTGCAAATGTAATTTGGAATGTGGAATTTCCACTAAATTTTTGAATAATTCCACAAAATCCAGAATGGTTGACAGGTCTGCAGGATCACTTCATTTCTAGCTGCACAATTAATGTTGAAAAGCGGACATCCTGAAGTAACAGTGATGAATGTACCATTGGTAGAGCATTGCATGACAAGAACAAATCAGACACGGGGAAAATCCATGATATAATGTATTGAATATTATTTGAATTGCCTATGGTATACTTATTTATGTTTTGATACAATGATGGATACTATTTTTGCTTGCCAATGAATCAAATCAATGAGCTTAGTGCCAAACAAACAATTCTATACTGAAGTAAGGCATCTTTTCCAATTTAAGTATTCAAGAAAATGAGCTACATCTAATACAAATTAAAATGTATGAACAATATTAAAGATATTTATATCACCCGCAAAAAAACGTTTCACTGAAAACAAGGACTAAATTAGAACAGAATTCTGAACATGCACACCTGCAAATACATAGTTCCCTCATTATAATGCCCCTCAGTATATTACTGCATACTACTGGTATGGTCATGGTTGCCCATTACATTTGTCACATTTTTGTTTTATCATTGCTACTTGAATTCTTCACTTAATTTTATTTATTGGCTATTGAGAACCAATTATACATTGATTTTACATCACTAAATAGTCTACTTTTAAGTATGTGCATGCTAGATGACACAGCCTTTCTGGAACATCCCGCAATATAAGGTTCCCTCACTTATAACATGGGTCACTTTAATGGCTTCCATGGATGGCATTATTAAAAGGGAGCACTCTACAGAATTAATTTCCTTTGTTCTTTGAGATATTAAGGCAGACCACTTTTGTAAAATGAATGCTTACCGTATATACTCATGTATAAGTCGATACCAACTCCAAACTGCAAAGACCCAGATCTGCCGTCGCATAATGCGCCGGCAGATCTGGGTCTATGCAGTTTGAAAGGACTAAACAATAGAACAAACAACCTACACCCTGATCTGCCGGCGCATTTGGACCTGGGTTATACGTGGGTATATACGGTATTATGCCACTTTAAATGATATCATCATTGCATTATGATGTCATTGATCTGACATCACTTTTTATGAGTTCTGTAACCCTATGGACAACTGGAAAGACTAAATGTAAACATAATGTGGTTGCAACTTCTGCTTTTTATTAAATAATGAAAAAGAGAAATGCTTATCAATTTTAATAATTGCAAGAACAGTTCTGTCAAAGAAAATTATCAAGTAAATAAAAAGTATACAAGACCATGGTAAATCTTTAGTGATTATAACCTAGCAACTATAAATTTCCACTGCACGCTTTCTGTTCAGGAAAACTGATATGATCTCAATAATTGTGTAACACTAAAAAAATTCACTCACCAGCATATACTTTGTGAATTTAATAAGAGCAGTCCATGATCTTCAAACCTGTGCAAACTGTATAAAATTTGTAATACTCATTCATGTATAATTTTACTGACAATATGTGACAGGGTACTTTTCCCCCATACTTTTCTATGTAATGAACCTTACTTGGGGATAGATATTCAACTGATAGAAGGAGGGATGGGTATTACCAGAATTTTCATATTGCCATGTACATGTATTGTGATTCAGGGCCAAGTATTCTGATGTACTGTATTGTGATTCAGGACAGAGCACTGTGATGTACTGCATTGTAATTCTTGACAGGGTATTGCGATACACATTGCAATGTACTTTATTGTGATTCAGGACAGAGTGTATTGTGATGCAGGACAGATTATTGTGATACCAGTTTCCCCATCCCCAATATTCTGATATACCAGTAAAACCAAACACCCCTAATGAGTAGTGCTAGAAAATGCATAGCAACCTATATATTTTTAAGTGGTTTTGAATTTCTTGGACCCTTCACTACCCGGTATATACAAATAATTTTTTTTTAAAAGGTTAAATATTCCCCAACATTTTAGAAGCAATCATCCTTACATGTAGGTGTATTTCCATATAGACTTCAGCATCTAGACTGAATGTTGTTTAAGTACAACCAAGATCAACACGCATGATTCTACTACATAAATACTATTCCACTGCTGCCACCAAATGTCAATGGAGAGCAAATATGGGACTCAAACCCAGAACTTCCCTTAAACTCTGTCTAGGTGCCTTATAACCCAAGCAAATGGAGACGAGTCAGTGATAGCCCCAACTAATTTGTGACCACCACAGGTCAACACTGATCTGATAGCACATATGGTCTCCACACAAATGTAAATATATATATATAAATAAAACATGGACTGGCCAACCAACAGGGTAGTGAGCTTGACATAAATGCTACGTCTGCACTATGTAGCCATTCTAAGTTGGACATGTCCAGACTACTCAGATCAATAAACCTACTGCCGAGTCAATAATTAACACATAGTGCCACTGTGTTATTCGTAATAACTGTCATTTGGTACATTTTTGGGAGAATAAAAGATAATTACTTTTCTTGCTGTCCAGATAATTGGTGTGCAAATGAAAATCATTTTTCCCAAATATCTGTCCAGAAAATTATTACCTCTGTGTTCTGATGTGCATAAGTTCAATCATCATTGCTGATTGGAAGTGGGTTAGGTAAACTAGATTGCTTTATATCCTTACTTGCAAATATAAAACACTTATATGACATTCTTTTGGTGTTTTCTTTTGCAAATAAAGAAAACTAGTTGCAGTTCTAGTACTTTTTGTTTTTCTTTTTGTTCATGTAAATACATTGCCATTTAAGACACTTTTACACAAACACCTAGTTGTGTCATGCTCATAACATTGAACTGGTATCTTTTTCAGCAGGAATGACATCACTATTTTTATACATGTGCACCCTGAGTCAAAACAATGGCAATGTCAAACAGAACTGATCGGCCTCGTCCTGAAACTTTGATGGTCCCTACATAGGAACTGAAGAATAGCTTGATTCTTAATGTATAATATACTGAAAGTAAAATAATTGTGGTCTTCTCTGCATGCTAGTTCATGACTAGAAATTGTTTAAATAAGGTGACAGAGTGGTGAGAATCCAGTGACCTCCTTTTGGTGAAATAAAAAAATCTCATCAGAAGAAAGATAAAAAAGGGTCAGAGGAACTCTGGACATAATTAGGGTAAACAAAGCCGTTTCAAGGTCAGACAGTCGTCTATTCTATTACACGTTTTTAGGTTTTCGAGTATGGGTAAAACATGTTACCCAGTAGTGTAAATTCCAACTTGAATTCTGACCATTGGCTTAAAAACAATTATTTGATTTTTATGAATTAATAAAAATTATAACAAATCGGGGAAATATGGTGTCCAGAAAATTGGAGGGTCTGGATATTTAGATGAACGATCGTAATAAGTGAGATTTTTTCTGTTTATCATATACTCACTTGGATCCAACTGCAAACTGCATAGACCCAGATCTGCCGTCATATAATGTGTCGGCAGATCTGGGTCTATACATATTTTTTTTTCAACTAATCAGCAGAACAAACAACATAGACCCTGATCTACAGGCACATTATGTTGTTTTCAGTTAGACCTTACTTACAAGTGAGTACATATGGAACATTTTGTTTGAAACTTCAGTCCCCTGTTAATAAATACCTTGACTCACCTACGTTTTTAAACAGTGTGTCATCACATCTGTCTACAACTAAAATAACCAAGGCAAAGGCAAATGGATGATTAGTCCTGGCATGATTCCAACAGAATTGGACATTCTTATTGCAAAACGAGTATTTTTTTATTATTTTTTTTTAACAAATTGGCTTCTGGTTTCTAACCTCCTATCCTCTAATCACTCATATAATTTTTGTTGCAAGTTATTTTCAGATGTCCCTTTGTAGCAGATAAAAATATTAATATTATAAGGGTTTGTGTATAGTGCAATTCAAACTAAGTTTTATAATTTTGTAATTGTTTTGTACAGAAATTGACTTTTTGTGGTGGTAGTAGTAGTAGTTGTCGTTGTTATTGTTATTGTTGCTGTTGTTGTTGGTTTTTATTTTTCTTCAATTTGTTTTGCCGAATGCTCTTTTAAAAATCTGATTAAATTCTAGATCTACATGTACTCCTAATATTAAGTATTATAATAAGTAGATCTGATGGACACCAATACAAGCTTGTGTTCTGTGGACTATTTGATGGGCACCAATACAAGCTTGTGTTCTGTGGACTTTTTGATGGGCACCAATACAAGCTTGTGTTCTGTGGACTTTTTGATGGACACCAATACAAGCTTGTGTTCTGTGGACTATTTGATGGACACAAATACAAGCTTGTGTTCTGTGGACTATTTGATGGGCACCAATACAAGCTTGTGTTTTGTGGACTTCTTGATGGACACCAATACAAGCTTGTGTTCTGTGGACGCTTTTTGATTAGGTCATGTTCTATTGAAAAAAATTTTTAAGCAATCAAATGACAACTTTCATATTTCTGAAAGTGCAAAATGTAATTTGGAACATACTGTAATTAACTCTCCCTAACCAGGAAAGCAAAGCTTTAAGGCTACTAAAAATTAGTGGATTGCTGGGGCAGAAAGATGTTGAAAAACCATGATTGTCCCTGGGCAACCAGTTTTTAACAACTGGTTGCCCAGCAGATTTTTCTGGTTGCCCAGTAAATCAATGCAATTGCCACCAGGACTGTTGCAATCAAAATTATTCAACAACTTTTGTCATATATATATATATTGCTTAATTAGTTAGTCCTAATTGCATACTATACTTGTAGCTCCCCACCAGTCCTGCTAATGGAAAGTGTCACACATGATTACACACTTATTTAACAACCACCCATCAATATGAATTACAGGTTTGGGGGCTGATTTATCGGACTAGGTGTCTTGTTGCCCATCAGCTTTCAAGTAGTTGGCCAACCCTGACCACAAACGTATCTATATTTTTATCTGAGTTTAAATCATTACGGTTTATGTTATCGTTAATCTGAAACTATTATTCCTGTGTCTAAGCTGTCAGGTAAATATGAACTTTCCATGTGGGATGTTTGCTTAGCCATTACCCTACAAGCCAATATAGAACTGTGATAGGTTTTATTCATTATACTTGCCATATGGTACAGAATTTGATGTAATAAAATATATGTTACTTCTATAACAAATGTTAGTAGTTCCTAAAACAGTCAACAAAGCTTAATGCTGGTGCTTACATGTATGTCATTTGAAGTCAACAACAGAGAGGTAACACTGATACAGGTGTATATATATATTTAATTGACTACTAATAAAATAAATTTAAAAACTAAAATTGTCAAGAAAAAATGTTAAGGACATATCCAAGTTTTTATCGAGTCCACAATGAGGGTGTCATGATGAAATGCTGTCATAATGCACAGCGTTTCATTAAGAGAGCAGTCACTGGCATTCAATTTACTGAGAAAGCATAACTATATACATTTGAAATTATGCAGAGACCCTCAGAATGAAATAAATAATAAATTATCAAATTATTCTTCATGATGTTTAGATGTAATATTCGTGTCATAAGTATTACGTTCCAAAAATTGGGTAAATTGTATGCCAGTCTCATAAGTTTCCAACGATATGACCGTGGAAAAAAAGTATGTGTTGACCTAATTCATGATACAAGTCATAAATAGATTGCACCAACAGAATTTTATGACACAGTTTTCAGAATTCTATAAATTGGCTTGATGTCAGAATGTTACATCTTGGATTCTTACCAAATATTGGCAGCAACTGGAAAAATAGCTGACATTGTCTACATCAAGCAGTGTTTATTTTACAACATCTACATGTATACACCACCCATTTACAGTAATCTGACGTCATACAAAGCACATGCTTTTTTTTGTTCAGCGGCTAACGAAAAGTAAGTATGCCCACTTTCTTGCCACAGTTGCTTCTATGTAAATGACCATATGTGTATGGAATTTTTACTCTGTAAATATGTAAAATGGTATAAATAGCTACAAAGTGGTGAACGACTTCAATTTACATGGTATTCTGCTTTCAATTAATGCAGAAACAGCTGTCATGTTGCAACTCATTTTCAAGAACTTTAGTTTTTCCTGTCCCTGTTCCTGCTGAATAATCAGTTTCGTTCATGTCTATTGTTACGTACTCATTACATTTCAAGTTTCAATAACACCTTTTGATATTGGATCGAGGATGATTTCATAACAGTAATTCTTTCTGGGGATAAAAAAGTTGAAAAGTTGTCATGTGCAATCAATATGAGTAAAAACATTCTGTTAGGGCCTATTGGATAACTGCAACGTGACATCGACCCCACTGTCCCCAGTCCATGAAGTGATAACGTGTAAGTGGGTTTGACATCACATTTCATGTAAAACAAGAGTCCCTCAAAGGGACTAATGCTCTATTGGGTGAAAAGAATTTCCAGGAATTCATGATGAGACCATTTCTTCCTTTTAACTGCTGAGTGTTGAAACCATCTCTGATATTCTTCAGCGATAACAAGATTTTCAAATTAGCTGCTGTGCTAGACATAATGGATGTCAGATTTAGGACCAAGTAGACATCATAAGAAGTCTTTTGGTGAAAATCCCATGTTAATATGACCATCTATTCAGGGGGACTAGCAACAGCAAGATTGTTTTAAGACAGCTATCGTAACAGCCATATTGGATGTACAATTGGTACCATGTTCACTTATGACCAACTAGATATCATAAGAAGTCCTCTGGTGAAAAACCCCTGTTGATATAACCATCCATTTGGAAGGTGTAGAAATAACAATATTTTCAAGATGGTCACCATGGTGGCCAATTTGAGGGTCAATTTGCATCTTCAAATAAAAACCCCATGTCCAAACAACTTTCCATTTAAGAGAAGCATCAATACCAAGATTTCAAAGACGGCCACCATGACCATACTGGACTTCAGATTATCACCATTTTAATTTAGGACCAACAAGACATTATAAGAAGTCCTCTGGTGAAAACCCCTTGTTGATATGACTTTCCATTTTGAAGGAGTAATGATAAAAAGAAATTCAAGATGGCTGCCATGTCTTCCTCCACCAAATATTACTGGCCACTAGGTATAGCCTTTCATGTGCTGAAAAATGGCGTTAAACCCACAAAGCCAAACCAAAGCCATGCCATTTTCATTTAGAACCAACTAGACATTATAAGAAGTCTTCTAGTGAAAACCCCATGTTGATGTGACCATTCATTCAGGACAAGAAACGATAAAAAAATTACTGGATATCTGAGTAGCACCATTTTCATTTAGGACCAACTAGACCATGGGATGAATCTGTGTATAAAGTTTCAAGGCAATCCTCCAAGTAGTTTATGAGGAGTAGCAAGAACAAACTTATGCTAATGGACAGATTACGGAGGAAAAAACATCCCATAAGCTCTTTCTGGTCTATTACCAGTAGAGCTAAAAAACATGTGAATAATTATGACTTATCTGTAAGAATAACAGAAAATGGGGACACAAAATTACCAATCATATATTCATTGTATTAGATGATGTAATGAGAGCTTGGGTGATTCCAAGAAAAAATTGGAAAGAAAAATCCTTTTATGGATGTAACAAAGGACACACAAAAGATGTAAATTACCCAAATTGTGAATATTAACCCAATAAAACTGCATAACAAGGATGTAAAAAAAATTCTGTGAACTTAAATCTTTCAAGTTGGTGATGATTCATTTGATGAGTCCTCGAAAGTATTTAATAATTTTGAAGAAAGCAAAAGTGATATCTGGTTGCATCTCCAACCAATTAATTATCACAGTTTTCATACCAATTAATGATCGCAGTTTTCATATATAGATCGTAATGTTCAATATAGTAAGCAAGATTGGTTCTTTGGCATCTCTGTTATCACACAATCACAACATCAGTTGGATATTTTTGATGATGTTGAGAATACTGTAGGACAAAGATCTCAATGGTGTCTTACATTACATCTCTGCTCTTTAACCAAAGTTAATTTTTACACATTACATTATGAGGAATTATCTCCATTCATATGAAAATAAATTGCCCCTAATATGGTGTTTCAAAATTAAGTAACATGGACAATGTCAAATAAGTATGACATTTTGGGAAAACCAAGATGTAAAACTTATTTTATGACTTTAAATTCTATACCATATTCCTTTAGCTAAAGTTAGCGAACAGAAACAACTGTCACATGCTCTACAGCAAGTTCCCGTTTCTTCAACATACCAATGGAAAAGTGTACAACTAGATCATAGGCATTCAGTGTGTCAAGTCAAAATGAAGATACCGCTACGATATGTTGGTGTGTTGACAAACAATGAGCATTTGCATGTCTTGTTTTTTTAAGGGTTCACCCTGATGGGGTTAGTAGTATGGAGTGTGATTACCTAATCAGGTAATGAGTAGCCAACACATGTGGATTAGTGTGGCTTCTTACCTACAAAACTGACCCAACACTCAATTACGGAATTATATGGAGATAATCTGGGCACCTTGCTATAGGTACCCAGAGGGACAATTTAAGGATCAAATGTTTGTCACTGGAAAAAATATGAAATTCAATTATAATTTCTAACATAATAATTTTGTTATACTAATTTTTCAGCTGCCCAAACAGGTTTTCACATTGGGAAGATTGGTTGCCTGGCATTAAATTTTGGTTGTCTTGGGCTCCCGAGCAATGGATTTTTCTACACCTGGACTGTGATTTCAAAAGATCACCAGAACACAAACCTTTATCTGAAGTTTTCAGAACTCTTTTATGTTGGAGATCTCAATTTATAATCAGACTGCTTCTCTGAATAAAGTACATACAGGTGTTACTCAACATTTACATCAATTATAAGGTTTTACATATACAATATGTGACTAGACAGATGACTTCACACATGAAAAGTTTGTCTCTCCACTTTTTTTAGGTGTAATTCTCTATTTTTAAACTTAACAATGCATGTACAATTTTGTATGTAGGTGGATGTTTGTGTGAGTGCACTTTCTACATGAGCTACCATGCATGCCAAGATTTTTCAGCTAGAGTGTAGTGATTTAATAACATCCCATGACACTACTATACATCAAAAAATAGTCTCTATGTACAAGTGTACAGGTGTATACAGGTGTAAAGTCATAATAACTTGAAAATTTCAATCATTAGGATTTTTAGATTCTATGTGATTTGTTAACTACTAGACTTTCCCCAAACATTTATGATCTATTGCTAATATTTACATTAGATTAATTATAAAAAGTGGATTCATTATGGGTAAGTATACAGTACAAGATGTATTAGTGTTCCATATACCGGTAGACAGAAATTAAAAGGCAAGCTCCCCCATCATCCACCAATCTGCCCTCTGTGCCATCTACACCTCCATACCTCTGCCCTTCATGGCCCTCCCCTACGCCTTCAGTGCCCTCCACACCTCCCCACCTCTGCCCTTCCCTCTGCCCTCCATATTTCTCACCTCTGGTATCCTAAGTCATCCCTTTTGCCCTTAGTGTCATCCCCATCAACCTAACTCTCCCCTCCTACGCCCTCTCCTCTAGCCTTCATGGGCACATTCCTGTCTCTCTCACAATCCTCAAATGTGGTTTCTGAGGATTCAGGATGTAGAATAGGCCCTATGACCCTGAGGATTCAGGATGTAGAATAGGCCCGATGCCCCCTCATGTGTGTCATACAAGGGGACTAATGGAGGCAGCAGTGATGATGGATTAGTGGTTAGCATGCCGGACTTGTGACCAAAAGGGTTTATGTTCAAATCCTACCATCGGAGCAGCCTGGGTGGGCTACCGTGGTTTGTCCTTTGGCAGGACACTTTACTCACCAAACCAAACCTTAAACTGTCCCATTTTATATTAATTCATGCATTTTGTTTGTTTCAATATAATGTTGGAAACATACAGTAGGACCCCGCTATAGCACGCTTCGTTATAGCACGAATTCGGATATAACACGATCGTGGCATGGCTCCTGAAATTTCATCTATTTTTTCGTACATGAAACAAACTTATTTATTCAAAGTACGAAAAATAATGTGTAAAAAATTAATTATCATTTTGTGGAAGAGATTGTGTATGAATTCGGATATAATACGATTGTGGCGTGGCTACCGAAATTTTACAATAATTTCACCAATTTCTTGTGTCAGTAGTCAATCACTGCACTTTGATCTTAGTTTATTTTTGAAAGATGTCAGCTCATTTTAAAGCTGACAAGTGTTAATCTTATTATTACTGGTACATGAACAATAAAGTCATTAAGTCTTCTTTGGGTTTGTCTTCAATACATTCTGTGTACAATCGTTGCTCAAACAATAGCCAACATATGTTTGCTCATTCAACTGCATACACAGCCAAGCACCAAACAATGCGGTGGTTGATAAAAGATTCGCACCTGAATTTGTAAATCAATTAATTTAAGTCATTGACAATCATCAAAGTCAATCTCAAAGCTAAAGTTGTTCAAACCATGCGACAATGATTTATAAAACATCCAAAAAAAAAAAAAAAAAAAAACGAAAGCTGCCAACGCGCACATGTGGCTTGGCGGTGTTGTTAGACAATCTCCACGCAATCAGTTGACCAGTGAATAATATTGTACATTCCCTATAAAAATGACCCCATTGTTGATTAACAATTATTCTTGCTGTAGTCGTTCAAACAAATAGGCGTCAGAGTTTTAATTAGTAGTTATTTACAATGGATAACAGTACACGGAAACGTTAAGCTTTTTCTATTAAAGAGAAGCTTGAAACCATGGACAGGATTAAGTCCGGTGTTTCCACAAGTCAGATTTAATTCCCAAGTGACATTTTCCAAGTTATCTGCCAGTGCATGTGGGCCGATAAGCCACTGGCTTGTAAAAGCACTCACTTTGTTTTCAAGTCGAGTTCTACAACTTCCTGTGCATATACTTTGACCTTAATCCCTTAGCTTGTAAAGGCACCACACTCTTTGTTTTCCCACGTGACAACCCTTTGATCAAGCCACTTGTTTGATACTTGTTCAGTGCCAAGTAACAGAGGGTGGTTATTTGAACTCCCTGTGATCTTGCCGCACAATTGACACGTGTCCAGTTTCATCCTTTAATAGATTTCTGACTTTATGATCAAAGTGTTACTTGCAAGAGCCCAAGCTCAGTCTCGTGCATAAGCACCCACATATGACAGAACAGTTGAGGAATCAGAGTCGAACGGGATTTTCGATGACTAGACGATGACGATTTACAATGACTAGACGACGATGTAGGATTTCAGAACTTTATCAGACAATGATATTATACTTCTGTGTGCATATTTTCGATGGAATTATTATGGACTCACTCCTACGCATGCCATGAGATCGGCTGGTGAGTACATGTGTTGATCCTTTAACTATTCATGCTATACAATAGACATGTACATATAATTATACCAATGCATGGTTCTCTGAATAAAGTAAAATATTATATGTGCAATCTCTGTTTTCACTGCATGTGTATTTATCATTTATTATGCATTGATTTAAGATGGTAACTGTGCCAATGAAGTATGTTGTTTTGAGCCCACAATTTATCCCCCCCCCCCCCGATTTTTTTGGTGCATGCATCATTTTCTTCAGCTAAATGACTTGGTTTTGTCTAGGTTGGTTATAGCATGGTTCGGGACATAGCACGATCCCGTTTTGTGGACCCCGACCATCGTGCTATAGCGGGGTCCTACTGTCTATACATGTAAATATGCTTTTGTCTGTTTTTACTTCCACTGATCAAGATGACAGCATGAACTTTTGTCATCAGTTTTAAGTCTTTGGGTTGCAAAAAAATGCCACTCTGTGGTTGAAAAAATTTAGTGCCACATGTTAAAGGTGCCCCTCTTGCTAAGCCCCTCTAAAATATTCCAAGATATAGTACAGTTATGAAGTTTGGGTTTTTCTGTGGCTTTTTTTTTTTGGGGGGGGGGGGGGGGGTAAAATAATTGTAATTGTTTAATACTTACCTGCTACTATTGCATTGCTTACCTTTACCAGGATGCCAAGTCCCCTGTCCAAGCTAAGTATTCCCTCTTCCAGTTAGTACTTGGAGGCCCAGAATAGAAAAGAACATAGTCCCAGTCTGATTCCTAAGTCATGTCCAACATATGGAATACCTTCCTCATTTGACTTGGACAGCGACTAGCAGAGTGGGAGGAGAGTAGCCATATTGGATGTTAGATTGGCACCATTTTAATTTAGGACCAACAAGGAGACTTCTGGTGAAAACCTCAAATTAATATGACTTTCTGTTTTGGTGGAGTAATGATAACATTTTTAAGATGGCTGCCATGGTGGCCATGTTGGATATCAGATTGGCACCATTTCCTTTTACTACTTACTATACATCATATGAAGTCTTTTTATGAAAGCTGAATATCGATATGACCAGCCATCTAGTAGAAGTAGCAATAAGATTTTCAAGATGGCCACTGCAGTAGCCATATTAGAGGTCAGACCAGCACCATTTTCATTTAAGCCAAACTTGACATCATAAGATGTCTTTCAGTGAAAACCCATTTTGGCATGACCATTCATTCAGCAGAAGTAGTGATAACAAGATTTTCAAGATGGCCATTGTAGTAGCCATATTGGAGGTCAGATAAGCACCATTTTCATTTAGGACCAACTACCGGTAGACATCATATTAAGTTTTCAAGTAAAAAGGCCCATGTTGATATGACCATGAATACAGGAGGAGTAGTGGTAACAAGATTTTCAAAATGGCTGCTCTGGGGGCCATTTTCGATATGTGAGCAGAATATTTTCCTTTAGGATTAAGTAGACATTATAAGAAGTCTTCTGGTGAAAACCCCATGTCAATATGACTTTTCACTCAGGGGTAACCATAATAAGATTTTCAAGATGGCAACCATACTGGACATCCGATCAGCACCATTTTCATTTAGGACCAACTAGACATAACAAGTCTTTTAATGAAACCACATGTTGATATTACATGTACCATCCATTCAGGAGTAGCAAAATAACAAGAGTTTCAAGATGGCCACTGTGGTGGACTAATTGGATGCCCAAACTAGACAGAGGGATGAATGTGTGTATAAAGTTTCATGCCAATCCTTCAAATAGGTTTGGAGGAGTAGCAATAACAAACTTGTGCTAACAGACAGATGACAGACAACAGCTGATGGACAACAGACCATTCCATAAGCTATCCTGGTCTATGACCAGTAGAGCTAAAACCAGTCAAATAATGCAAGGACAGGAGAAACAAGAACTAAATTGACACAAAAAGGTATATGATTGTCTGAAAAAGACATAAAAAAAGACAACAAAGGCACATTTTTAAGAGCAATTTGACACGCGTTTCCTCGCAAGAAGTCCACATCAAACGAAGGTATTCCGTACATGTATGTTGGCTATTACTAGGGAAACAGACTGGGATCATGTCCTTTCAATTCCTGGCATCCAATTATTAATTGGAGAAAGGAATATTTAACTTGGATTGTGGATTGGCATCCAGAAAAGGTAAGCAATGCAAAGTAGCAGGTATGTATTGCTGCTACTAAGAAAAGATTTATTATTGCTCTATCTAGACATAAACAGAAGGGTACCCCATCACCCCCAATCCCTAGTGCCATCCTTCTGCCTTTAAAAAAAATAAAAAGAATCAGACATGTTTCATGCCCACAAAGGTTTATTAGAACCTAATTAAGTGCCAACTGTGTTTTGATCTCCAATTTTCGTAAGTGTTTGTTGTATTGTTATGATCAATTAAAAGCAGACCTGCTTTGTATTATAAAGTTACTTACGTCTTTTTTTATCAAATCAAATAATTGGGGTGGAATAAAAACAAAGTTAAAAGGCATGCAAATCCTACCCATGTATGAGCTAGTGGCCAAGGTAGTGTTTCAGGTTAGCTTATTTCAACTGAACAATCGAACATTGTTATAAATATTATTATGTTGGTAACTAAATTAAAGTATCTAGCATTAATCAGTAGTTTATCCTATTAATTAGCAAACGTAATCATGGATAGAAAGGGAAGCAAGCAAATGAGTAATCGGTGCATGAAAAGCTGTTTCACAGATAGGGTTCATTATGGGAAAGTTAGTTCCAAAGTTTGTAGTTAACTTAAAATTCCTGAATTAGCACTCAAAGGTTTGCTAAAGTGAGTTCCAAAGTTTGTAGTTAACTTAAAATTCCTGAATTAGCACTCAAAGGTTTGCTAAAGTGAGTTCCAAAGTTTGTAGTGAACTTAAAATTCCTGAATTAGCACTCAAAGGTTTGCTAAAGTGAGTTCCAAAGTTTGTAGTGAACTTAAAATTCCTGAATTAGCACTCAAAGGTTTGCTAAAGTGAGTTCCAAAGTTTGTAGTGAACTTAAAATTCCTGAATTAGCACTCAAAGGTTTGCTAAAGTGAGTTCCAAAGTTTGTAGTGAACTTAAAATTCCTGAATTAGCACTCAAAGGTTTGCTCAAGGATAAAAATACATTTCACTAATACAGTGAAACCCCGCTATAACGCGATATTTGGGGTCCATAAAATTCTATACATTTCACTAATACTTCCAACGAAATAGTTACCTCAATATTTACCAACAGAACAATTTTTACAAACTGAGTTTCGACATTCAAGACAGTTGTTTCACAAATAAAATGTCCATAGATTTTTTTTTTAAAAGCAAATTTTTTTAACTGTAAATCAAGAATAAGACTTGTGAGTGTTGAAACTTTGTGGAGTAATGTTTTTAATGATCTTTCAAAGTTTTTTTATCAAGAAAATAAAGGTAATTTATACAGAAAAGCGAACAACTTCACTAGAAAAACCATTTATAACACGCATATTAAACCATTTAAGAGTAAAAACCAAAACACCCTCATCTTCTCATTGTCGATGTCCAGCCAGGATGGCATCCCTTTCTTAATTTTTTAGCGGTCCCTCGGTAACTCGTTATAATGCTGTCTGTGTTTTTGGACCCTGTTGTCATATAAGCCCATGATCAAAGCACTGCTGAAACGTTACACCTACTGAGTACAGCTATAGACTTTTCAAAGGCATTGTTCCCTCAAATACACTTAACAAAACCCTCCACCAGCAGGAGTGAAATATAGTCAATACTATCATGTCATCAACAAAATGTGATAAAGGTCTGTAACTTAAGCAGGCAGACAAAATCTCTCATTAAATTGATACTTCTGACAATATCATTAACACTTTCTGCATTTTGAGTCTAAATTTCATTGCCTGATAAAGCTTTTAAAAGCAATAATGTAAAGCAACCAAATTTAACTATACCATGATAATTATATACAATTGTTAATAAGCTGTGAAAAAGTATGATCAATGTAAGATTCATGAGATTGCTAACATTACAATTTTCCATAGGAATAATTGTGTGAATACTGTGCTGGCATTCATCTAGAAATAAAGTGTGTAATTCATAGGCACAGTTTAAGCAGTAGATTCCACTTAACATCTCACATTCAAGTTTCATCAGCATTTGATATTTCAACATTAATTGTATTTGATCTGAAAAAATGATGCATATACTGTACAATACTCCCTCATTATAACACTGTCCATCAGAACCATAGTATACTACCTTATAGTGAGTTCACCTTATAATGAAGTACACTATAATATACAGTACTCCCTCATTATAATGATGTCCATAAGAGCCACATTCTACCACTTTAGTGAGACCACCTTATAATGAAGACAACTATACATATACAGTATGCCCTCATTATAACACTGTCTATCAGAGCCAGAGTATACTGCCCTACAGTGAGACCACCTTATAATGAAGTACACTATAATATACAGTACTCCCCAATTATAATGCTGTCCATAAGAATCACATTCTACCACTTTAGTGAGACCATCTTATAATGAAGCACACTATCCATACAGTATTCCCTCATTATAACACTCTCTATCAGAGCCAGAATATACTGCCTTATGCCTTATAGTGAGTTCACCTTATAATAAAGTATTCTCTTTTTCTCTCTCTCTCTCTCTCTCTCTCTCTCTCTCTCTATATATATATATATATATATATTCACTTATTATAACACTGTCCATCAGAGTTGTAGGTTCTACCACTTTACCGAGACCACCTTATAATGAAGTACAGTGTACATGATACACATAATTTTACTACCACTTACTGAAATGGGATTCCTGACCATACCCAGCTTGTAAAAAGAACCACGTTATAATGAAGGGCCTTATATTAAGAGAGTACTATACTGTATATGGAGACATTCTCACCTTGCTACATTTTCATAAATCTTTACTTTGAAAACAACATGTGCTTGTTTTTATAATTGTTTAAACTATCAAACTACTTCAAGTCCTTACTGTAAGGTTAAATATTCTGTCAGAAAATAGTGAAACTCAAGATTGTTAATACCAATCTTCATACCAAATTTGGTTTCAGTCCATGATGTTCTTCAAAAGTTATTGAGATGAAACAAAATTATGATGAATTTGAACGACAAAGTTTTAAATCAAACAGGTGCAATAACTCCAGTAAAAGTTGCTGTTTGAAAATCAAGAACATAATAATAATAAGAATAATAATAATAATAATAATAATAATAATATGTTATGACTAGGGGTAATGTAACAAAAGAAAAGACTCAAACAAGCTTTCAAGATTTAAATTACAAATCTTTAATTTCCTAAAATATTAAAATATTTCAACAAACAATCAAAGTGAAAGAATTAAAAATAACTTACAGTAAAGAATATCCTTAAAAGTCCTAAATTCTTCTAAAGTTCACTGATCCGGAAGTTAATCCAAATGTTCAAAATGAAGGTAGGTTCTGAATGAAACCTTTGCGGTACTGATGTGTTAATAAGAATCAGTATATATCCAAGTTTTATAAATTCCAAATAGTCCTCGTGAATATGGAATAACACGAGTTCTAGAAATGTTCCGATAATTCCACGGAGCGTTGTAATTAATAAAGTTTAAGAAATAGTACTTAATCCAGATGATTGTACTATATGATGATATATATATCTGAAGTAGAATATCCGCACACAAAATGAACCAATTTCGTTTATGACCTCTCAGGCTGTCAAACTATGCTAGGAATGCTAGAATGCTGCTATAAATCCTATTATGTATCTCTTAATACGCCGAATCAAAATGAAAACCCATATAATCCTTCTAGAAACAACCTTCTCCAAACCAATCTGAAACAAGGTTATGCGTGACATCTCTAAAGTACATGTACCAGTGTACCAACGTTTATTAACATTCAATAAAGTATTGATTCATAGAATCTAGGTCAGAAATTCAACTCTCACGCGCTAAACCACGTGATATACTAATGATACAAGCAACAATTCTTCCCACAACCTAATGTACTGAGTCACATTGAAATACCGTATATGTACTTTCTGCAAGACAACAGCTGTTAGACTATTATGCAGAGATCATAAACCTATACCATTATTTAAAAGAAATATGATATATAATTCCGTAACAAATAATAATAATGACTTGGTCAACAAACCAATTTTCAATGAGGCGTTCTGAAATTATATGTACATGTATATGATGTAAAACTTTTGACAAGTTGGGGTATCTTCAATCTGATAAAAATTGTGCTCTCTGACATAATGGAAATCTACGGTACTGATTAAAATTCTTGTTCTTCTGACTTTTGGAATTCTTGTTCTGCTTATTTTAATAGCCTAACAGATAAAGCATTATCTTTCATGTCAGGGAGAGTTATTATTAGTGACAATATGTTTGGAACAATGTTTTGTACTTCCAGAAAAATGAAAGCTGTAATTTAATTGGTTCAAAAAAGTAAACAGAAAATTACCTCATATTGGTACGCATCAGATCTAATTAATACAAGTAGATCTAGATTTTAATGATATTAGGGTGTCTTCAGACAACAAAGCTATTATCTCCATTTTAATGATATTAGGGTGTCTTCAGACAACAAAGCTATAATCTCGATTTTAATGATATTACCGGTAGGGTGTCTTCAGACAACAAAGCTATAATCTCAATTTTAATGATATTAGGGTGTCGTCAGGCAACAAAGCTATTATTTCGATTTTAATGATATTAGGGTGTCTTCAAACAGCAAAGCTATTATCTCGATTGTAATGATATTAGGGTGTCTTCAGACAACAAAGCTATTATCTTAATGTTAATGATATTTGGGTGTCTTCAAACAGCAAAGCTATTATCTCAATTTTTATGATATTAGGGTGTTTTCAAACAACAAAGCTATTATCTCGATTTTAATGATATTAGGGTGTCTTCAGACAACAAAGCTATTATCTCAATTTTAATGATATTTGGGTGTCTTCAGACAACAAAGCTATTGTATCGATTTTAATGATATTAGGGTGTCTTCAGACAACAAAGCTATTGTATCGATTTTAATGATATTAGGGTGTCTTCAGACAACAAAGCTATTGTATCGATTTTAATGATATTAGGGTGTCTTCAGACAACAAAGCTATTGTATCGATTTTAATGATATTAGGGTGTCTTCAGACAACAAAGCTATTGTATCGATTTTAATGATATTAGGGTGTCTTCAGACAAAGCTATTGTATCGATTTTAATGATATTAGGGTGTCTTCAGACAACAAAGCTATTGTATCAATTTTAATGATATTAGGGTGTCTTCAGACAACAAAGCTATTAAACCAGATCCACTACTACTACAAAACATGTGTAACTTGGCATTACAGGTGTGTACATGAAAGTTCATTGTTCTAAAGAAGACTAGTACTGAATTACACAAAATCATACAAATGATTGTTTCTGTAGACGTTGACTGAGCTGCCTCTTAAAACCCTTGGATGAGTCAACTGACCATATATATAGTAGAAGAAAAGTCCATAGTTTGTCTGTGGAAAAAACAAAAGCTCTTATTAAATTCAGAATTTGCTTTTGGTAAATATAAATTCTTGTTTGACATAGATCTTAGTTAATATGAATGCACATTTTCCACCAGTGGCGTAGCATGGCAAAGTGCCGCCCAGGGAGAACTACCAAAATTACGCCCCCACTCCATTCATATTATTTACGATATATACAGTACTCTTACCAAATTGCCCCCCCCCCCCTAGAAAGTGCCGCCCGGGGCCACAGCCCCCTTGGCCCCCCCCTCGCTACGCCACTGTATTCCACAAATTTAAAATTACTTTTAAGATATCAGAAGCCAAGCCATGTAAGAATTTGTATACTAGTAAACCCTCGTGAAGTTGAATTTTTTGTTGAAATGGAACCCACCGAAGAGTTTTAAAAAGATTTGTTGATGGTGTAACTATATCAGCATCAAGAATAACCCTAGCTGCTCTCTTTTCAAATTTCAGTAATCTATCTTGATTTTCTGCATCACTATCACCACAAACAGAACAGCAATATTCTAAGTGTGGTAAGATAAATTTGATCTTGGTCTTCTTAAGCGGAAACGAAACTATGATGCAAATGAAGGACAAACTTCTACATTAAACTGATGTCATAACTCAAAAAAATCTGCTTGGAAAAAAGTGAAAATCAAACTTGAACCAGGTTTCCGTAATGTTAAGCTTCATACCATTTGATTTGAATCCACCAAATCATTCAAAAGTTATTGCGTGGAAACCTAATTCTCGACAAATGGAACATGACCTGGCATTACAAAACATGACATGATGAATTGGAACGTAGATTAGGTAGTATATTTCTAACTAATCTTTTATGCGATAAAAGACCATGTGCCATCGTGTTTTCAAACTTGCAATCTTCAATATTCACACAAGAGTTTTTACAGCCTGATTTGCATGTCTACATAAAACAATTGAACCATGATCATTGCATTATACACATCCTTCATGTTTAATAGTCCCCTGTGTAGGCACTAGTATGGTATGTGGTCTTTAAATAAAATTATTGCGAAGAAAGCATTATTTCTTATTAGCCTAACCATGACTGTGACTTCCGATCTCCAGACCTCAAAATCTAAAGGTTCCTTTTTTAACCGAAGTGCAAGCCCTTCACAAAAATGTGGTCATGGTACAGTACATGGTCTAGACCTAAAGTTATTTTGCAAAAACCCTTTTTCTTATTTTAGTCAATGTCCTTATCCTTTGTACTTTTGACCCCCAAATCGATAGGCTCCTTCCTTTTCCCAAGTGCAAGCTATCCACAAAGTTTTGTCCATGTCTGTGATGTACAACTAGAGTCAATGTACGGAAACCATTTTTCTTTTTTGTGTTTAATGACCCTGACCTTTTGATTTCCAAATCAATATACTTCTTCCTTACCATACAACCAATAAAGTTTGGTCAGTGGAAACCAGTTGTCTTCTTTCAGTTGCAGTGACCTTGACCTTTTACCCCCAATTCAGTAGAGTTCTTATTTACCCTAAGTGCATGCCATCCACAAAGTCTGGACAAACAGTGGACAACTCAAGTTAGTATGTAGCAATGAAACTGGTAACAGGCAAATGGAAGGATGGACAACTCAAGTTATTATGTAGCAATGCAACTGGTAACAGGCAAATGGAAGGATGGACAACTCAAGTTATTATGTAGCAATGAAACTGGTAACAGGCAAATGGAAGGATGGACAACTCAAGTTATTGTACAGCAATGAAACTGGTTACAGGCAAATGGAAGGATGGACAACTCAAGTTATTGTACAGCAATGAAACTGGTTACAGGCAAATGGAAGGATGGACAACTCAAGTTATTGTACAGCAATGAAACTGGTAACAGGCAAATGGAAGGATGGACAACGTCACACCAATGAAACTGGTAACAGGCAAATGGAAGGATGGACAACATCATAATAATGAAATTAGTTACAGGCAAATGGAAGGATGGACAACATCATAACAATGAAACTGGTAACAGGCAAATGGAAGGATGGACAACACCATAACATTTTATGATATGCCTTATATTGGGCATATAAAAATGATTGGTGTCCCACTGAACCCTACTATACATGTAATTTATTTTTCATTCAAAAATAAACTAAATTTTGCCATGAAACCTAACGAGAAGCATGTGATATATCGATGTTTATGTTGAAGCACATGACACCTGTTTACCCCATATATATTTTCCACACCTGGATAAACATAACTACAGACACAGGTACCGATGATTACACATTTATTTTTAAAATAAATATTCACAAAAGCCAGTTCACTGTTTAAGTACAAACAAGTACAAAAATATGTTTACAGTGTTACTGTGAAATCATGAACTGAAACCTCCTACACTCTTACAATATAAACAGGCTTCTCATGCCCAAGGCTATGATTTCATTAATGTATTAACTGTAATTTTGTACACTTATTGTTCGTAATTTTGTACACTTAGTGCCGGTAATTTTTGAAGACTTTTATAGGCAATTTTGTACACTTATTGTTTGTAATTTTTGTACACTTAGTGCCGGTAATTTTTGAAGACTTTTATATGCAAGTTTGTACACTTATTGTTTGTAATTTTTGTACACGTAGTGCCGGTAATTTTTGAAGACTTTTATATGCAATTTTGTACACTTATTGTTTGTAATTTTTGTCCACTTAGTGCCGGTAATTTTTGAAGACTTATTATATGTAATTTTGTACACTTATTGCTTGTAATATTTGTACACTTAGTGCCGGTAAATTTTGAAGACTTTTATATGCAATTTTGTAAACTTATTGTCTGTAATTTCTGTACACTTATTGTCTGTAATTTTTGTAAACTTACTGTCTGTAATTTCTGTACACTTATTGTCTGTAATTTTTTTACACTTACTGTCTGTAATTTTTGCACACATACTGTCTTTAATTTTTGTACACTTATTGTCTGTAAGTTTTGTACACTTATTGTCTGTAATTTTTGTACACTTACACTCTGTAATTTTTTTACACTTATTGTCTGTAATTTTTTTACACTTATTGTCTAAGTTTTTTTACACGTATTGATTATAAGTTTTCATACATTTTCTTATTCACCTTCTCTGCTGTTACAAATACAGTGTAATAATAGGTACAAATATTTATTACAAGTTTAAGCTCATTCATAAATGTCAAATATGATGGCTTCTATTTAAACTTGTTTTAAATCTTCCATACCTGTAATGCTGCACCTTGAGCATAAATTCACGGGTTTCATGCAACGTTTTTACCCTATGTTATCATAATCTGTACTCTTGTGCACCCCCTGGACATGCTTTTTCATCGAGGAAAAAAATGAAAACTCCAACTTTTATTCTTGAATGCATGTCTGTCCACATCTTTGTTATTGTCAGCAATGGTCAAAGTCAATACAAATTTTTCAGATGGCAGTTAATTTCCATTTTAAAACAATATATCTGGCAATCAAAAGTTTCAAGGTTTGTAATAGTCTGTCAAGTTGCAGTTCAAACTTACTGATGGTGGAGAGTGAGCAGGTATTGTTATCTACAGTCAAACCTATTAATTGTGTCCACCAATGGGAAAAAGACAAACTGGCCTTTTGGTCACCGGTGACCTCTATATGCAGGTTCACCTTTCAGACTTGGTTCTAGAACAAATACCATGCACCGAATACCATTATCAATACTATTTTTATTGTTATTACTTGTATTATTATTATTATTATTATTTTTTTTTTTTTTTTTTTTTAATCAACAGATTTAACTTGGTGCACTATTCAACAAAATCATAAAATACATTTATGTTTTCTTCCAAAGTTCCAAACAAGATTACTATATCCTTTAATCTGCTCTATAAATAAGATCATAAATCTTTTCAACAAAAATAAAAAAAATCTTTGATCTTAGTTTGACAAAACACTAATTTCATTACTACCTGTGACTTACAGCTTACATATGAATTTAAAACAGAGAAATGACTCTTTATTTGGCCAACTTGTATAATTAATATATCACTGTATGTCACTCAGGCCCTAATACATGCCAACACCTATGAACCACCAACCAAATACTATTGCTGGCAAAGGTGTAACCATCCCGAGATTTAGATGCGCAATGGCTGCCTATCGGACATTTAGGCCTAATGTCTGTCACCTATCTGGTTGCCACTATATATCATATACCAATTCAAATCGTCATACCCTAAACATTTTTCAATAATTTTTCATTAAGTTTTTAGTATGAACTAAAAGATTACCAGTAACTGACATGGAGTTAGTGTCAACATAAAATACTTTGAATTTATATGATTTGCAATGCTAATAACTAGGGCATGGTTATCTCTGCTTTAACCACAGATCAATTTGGCTTAGAAACAGCTGTTCACGCTTCCAACAATATCTGGATTAACCAGTTGCTCAGCTCACCGAGCTCAAAAGTGTTAGCTTATGTGAGGGAACTGTGATGAATAGGGATTGAAAAGAAGCTTAACTCATTAACCCCTGGCGCCCAGTTTACGCGTCATGAGGTTGTACCCTACTTCCGAGCTCTGTAACGTGAACATCATTTAGGATACACTAAAGTGGATGGTATTTCAGGAAAGTAGACAGATGTAGCTCTACAATGATACCAAATAATGTTGACTTTCTACTCGCATTAAAAAATACAGCGAAAAAAATGCAGTTTTTGAGACCCCGATTTTTTTTAGGTCAAAAATTGCCAGTTCCGGAACCGGAGTTTGTGTCCGGATTTTAGACTTTATTGGCCTTCGATCTAAAGCAGACCGGTCCGAACTGCACACAGACAGATGAACCTTTGCAAAAAGTAGGATAAGTTTGAGATTTGGAGTAAAAAGGAGCCAGGACACGAAAATCGGGGATCCAATACGAAAAAAAAAAAAAGAAGTCCAACTTTTACCTTTCTGCACATGCGCGAGCGTAATAGCCAATCAAAAACAATGTTTCTGATACACCTAAGCATCCGACTAAACGAAAAACTTTCTTAAGCAGATGTGTTTTGCTGCATTCAGAAGTAACCCCAAAAATGCGTTTCCTACCCCCATTTCAGGCGAAAATGAAAAGAATCTCCAGGGGTTAATGAGTTAATGGGTGAATTTCGATGACGTCACCAAATTTGAATATTCCTTGCTTATTTGATCATTTATGCATTACCATTGCACAGAAATTACAAAAATAGCCATTCCTGGACAATTTCTAAAAAATTTCGCCAAACTTGTTTAACTCATTAACCCCTGGCGCCCCGTTTATGCGTCATGAGGTTGTACCCTACTTCCGAGCTCTGTAACGTGAACATCATTTAGGATACACTAAAGTGGATGGTATTTCAGGAAAGTAGACAGATGTAGCTCTACAATGATACCAAATAATGTTGACTTTCTACTCGTATTAAAAAATACAGCGAAAAAAATGCAGTTTTTGCGACCCCGATTTTTTTTAGGTCAAAAATTGCCAGTTCTGGAAACAGAGTTTGTGTCCGGATTTTAGACTTTATTGGCCTTCGATCTAAAGCAGACCGGTCCGAACTGCACACAGACAGATGAACCTTTGCAAAAAGTAGGATAAGTTTGAGATTTGGAGTAAAAAGGAGCCAGGACACGAAAATCGGGGATCCAATACGAAAAAAAAAAAAAGAAGTCCAACTTTTACCTTTCTGCACATGCGCGAGCGTAATAGCCAATCAAAAACAATGTTTCTGATACACCTAAGCATCCGACTAAACGAAAAACTTTCTTAAGCAGATGTGTTTTGCTGCATTCAGAAGTAACCCCAAAAATGCGTTTCCTACCCCCATTTCAGGCAAAAATGAAAAGAATCTCCAGGGGTTAATGAGTTAATGGGTGAATTTCGATGACGTCACCAAATTTGAATATTCCTTGCTTATTTGATCATTTATGCATTACCATTGCACAGAAATTACAAAAATAGCCATTCCTGGACAATTTCTAAAAAATTTCCCCAAACTTGTTTAACTCATTAACCCCTGGCGCCCCGTTTATGCGTCATGAGGTTGTACCCTACTTCCGAGCTCTGTAACGTGAACATCATTTAGGATACACTAAAGTGGATGGTATTTCAGGAAAGTAGACAGATGTAGCTCTACAATGATACCAAATAATGTTGACTTTCTACTCGTATTAAAAAATACAGCGAAAAAAATGCAGTTTTTGCGACCCCGATTTTTTTTAGGTCAAAAATTGCCAGTTCTGGAAACGGAGTTTGTGTCCGGATTTTAGACTTTATTGGCCTTCGATCTAAAGCAGACCGGTCCGAACTGCACACAGACAGATGAACCTTTGCAAAAAGTAGGATAAGTTTGAGATTTGGAGTAAAAAGGAGCCAGGACACGAAAATCGGGGATCCAATACGAAAAAAAAAAAAAGAAGTCCAACTTTTACCTTTCTGCACATGCGCGAGCGTAATAGCCAATCAAAAACAATGTTTCTGATACACCTAAGCATCCGACTAAACGAAAAACTTTCTTAAGCAGATGTGTTTTGCTGCATTCAGAAGTAACCCCAAAAATGCGTTTCCTACCCCCATTTCAGGCGAAAATGAAAAGAATCTCCAGGGGTTAATGAGTTAATGTGGCTATTGTTATTAACACATGAACCAAAATTTCACCTACCTTTACAGACAAGTTTTGTAAATATTCAATGACCATTGACCCTAATGAAATGTGATGAATTTGTATCTCTTCTCATAGAGTAACTTTTTTCAGCCGAGAAAAGTTTTTTTTAACAGGCAAATTAAGAAATAATTATTAAGATTTCAAGCAATACTCGTCACACTGTCAAAAAGGCAACTCTCATTCCTGCTTCAACTACCTTTCCCAACATCCAGCTAACAAATTGCTTTAACCCTCTCCCTCTAATGATGAAAACCACTTTGCTTTCGAATTTGACGTATTGACACCTTTGTGTCACACTGACAGTGTGACTGGAGTACAGTGAGTACAAACAAGATAAATGTTCACACATTGTTTCACGCATTATTCCTTTATCTAAATAATGCCTTCATCATCAAACAAAAGTTTAATTTGCATGCATAGGATGGTCACTGTCAATACACTCCAGTGACCGCTTAAAGCAGGGAGAAACCTTTATTTGGTTAGGAAGCACCTGCCCACTGAAAGCAGAAAGCTGGTGACCATTATATACATGACATTTAAACAGGAAATAAAAATGACCATTGTGACTAAGTGACTGCTATATAAAGCTGACTGTTAGGACAGGTTTTACTGTATTTTCGAAGTTGAATTAATGACAAACAGGACTAATTTTCTGTGGTAAAAAATCTTTCAGAAATACACAGTTCAACATTGAATCAATGAATCATAAGTCTGAAAAGAAAGGAATAATAATTATAAAAAAAACTGGAATTATAGTGAGGAACCACATTACAAGTTTTATCACTTCATGTTTAGAGGATATATTGTGACTGGATTCATCTACACCTATTGAGGAAGAGTGGTCATGTTTACTATGAAGTTTAAGAAGGATGAATAGATGAATGCAGTCCAGGGTAGGATTCCTACAGAGGATTCGAGGGGAGATGGGGAAAAAAAACAAAACAAAAAAGAATTGCAGATATTTCGCTATGTCATTTATCCTTACATCTCAAGTTTGTTTTAGATTTGTTCTCATCACAGAATATGCATTCCTTTGGGATTAATCTCTCTGTACAATAGACTGACCTTTGCTCTCTCTTTCATCCCAATACACAAACTTGCTTTAATCTGATCAATATACACAGAGCTAAAGATCCAACCACCAGCAATATTGCACACCTTGGCCCTCTCTACCATTAATCACCAAGCAGTGTCAAGACTGTTACAAGCTATGGTCAATACAAATTTTGGGGATTTAATATAGACCCTAGGCCCATAAAAATAAATGTATGGTTCTAGTAACAAAACATATCCTATACAAATGGCCCCTACCCAGTAACTTTCTATGTTTGGAACTCTGACAAGAGTCATCTAGAAACAACATAGAATTTCCCTGCTTATGTAAAGACTCCTACTAAAAGTTTCCTTTGGTGAAGCACTCAAAGTTTATATTGTACTTAACAATAGCATGCTATGGATCAGCCTTCAAAGTTTATATACTACTTACGATAGCATACTATGGACCAGCAAAGTTTATATTGCACTTACAATACCACGCTATGGATCAGCACTCAAAGTTTATATTCTACTTACAATAGCAAGCTATGGACTAGCACTCAAAGTTTATATTCTACTTACAACAGCACGCTATGGACCAGCACTCAAAGTTTATATTGTACTTACAATAGCACGCTATGGACTAGCACTCAAAGTTTATATTCTACTTACAATAGCACGCTATGGACAGGCACTCAAAGTTTATATTCTACTTACAATAGCACGCTATGGACAGGCACTCAAAGTTTATATTCTACTTACAATACCATGCTAAGGACTAGCACTCAAAGTTTATATTGTACTTACAATACCACGCTATGGATCAGCCTTCAAAATTTATATTGTACTTACGATACCATGCTATGGATCAGCCGTCAAAGTTTATATACTACTTATGATAGCACGCTATGGACCAGCACTCAAAGTTTATATTGTACTTACAATACCATGCTATGAACTAGCACTCAAAGTTTATATTGTACTTACAATACCATGCTATGGACTAGCACTCAAAGTTTATATTGTACTTACAATACCATGCTATGGACTAGCACTCAAAGTTTATATTGTACTTACAATACCACGCTATGGATCAGCCTTCAAAGTTTATATTGTACTTACAATACCATGCTATGGATCAGCCTTCAAAGTTTATATACTACTTACGATAGCACGCTATGGACCAGCACTCAAAGTTTATATTGTACTTACAATACCATGCTATGGACTAGAACTCAAAGTTTATATTGTACTTACAATACCATGCTATGGACTAGCACTCAAAAAGTTTATATTGTACTTACAATAGCACGCTATGGATCAGCGTTCAAAGGTTATATACACTACTTACGATAGCATACTATGGACCAGCACTCAAAGTTTATATTGTACTTACAATACCACGCTATGGATCAGCCTTCAAAGTTTATATACTACTTACGATAGCATACTATGGACCAGCACTCAAAGTTTATATACTACTTACGATAGCATGCTATCGACCAGCGCTCAAAGTTTATATTCTACTTACAATAGCAAGCTATGGACTGGCAGTCAAAGTTTATATTCTACTTATGACAGCACGTTATGGATCCGCTCTCAAAGTTTATATTCTACTTAAGATAGCATGTTATGGACCAGCATTCAAAGTTTATATTCTACTTACAATAGCACGCTATGGACCGGCACTCAAAGTTTATATTCTACTTACAATAGCACGCTATGGACAGGCACTCAAAGAATATATACTACTTACAATGGCACGTTATGGACAGGCACTCAAAGTTTATATTCTACTTACAATAGCACGCTATGGACCAGCACTCAAAGTTTATATTCTACTTACAATAGCACGCTATGGACAGGCACTCAAAGTTTATATTCTACTTACAATAGCACGCTATGGACCAGCACTCAAAGTGTATATTCTACTTACAATAGCACGCCATGGACAGGCACTCAAAGTTTATATTCTACTTACAATAGCACGCTATGGACAGGCACTCAAAGTTTATATTCTACTTACAATAGCACGCTATGACCAGGCACTCAAAGTTTATATTCTACTTACAATAGCACGCTATGGACAGGCACTCAAAGTTTATATTCTACTTACAATAGCACGCTATGGACCAGCACTCAAAGTTTATATTCTACTTACAATAGCACGCTATGGACAGGCACTCAAAGTTTATATTCTACTTACAATAGCATGCTACGGACCGGCACTCAAAGTTTATATTCTACTTACAGTAGCACGCTCTGGACCAGCACTCTTTATTTATATTCTATATTTGCTACCCAATGTTTCCATGCTAACATAAAAAAAAAAATACTGAATGCAGAAAATTCTAAGTATCAACAGTCACCTCTATGCAACTTGCTTGACATGTGTTCCAGGTTTGGTTGAAGACCTTAAACAGTTTTAGAGTTATGCTGCAGAAATGAAAATAATTACGGACAGACAGTTGGATATAGTGATGGCTATACTCTTCGCCCACCCACCCCAGGGGAATAAAATATGTTCCTCCAATTTTGCCCCAAGGATTGCATACCTGTGGGATAAATATATGTTCTTCTAATCCTGCCCAAGGATTGCATACCTGTGGGATAAATATATGTTCTTCTAATCCTGCCCCAAGGATTCCATACCTGTCGGATAAAAATATGTTCTTCCAATCATACTTAAAAAACTCTTTTAGGCAGATGGTACATGTAAGTTGTAAATGCTTACACTAACAGTGGTTGATTAATGGCAAATGTGTCAATGAAACTTGTTGGATTGTCTTAATAACCACTGTTGTTTCTACCATGGTTAATCATGTTGCAGTCCCATTAATTATGACTTGCTTGCATGTGAAACAAGATTATTCCCCTGCACTAACACTGACGCCGATGATTTCTCAATAGCAAAAGAAACATAGAGATTACTAGTGATATTTTTATATATATATATATATATACACATATAGCAAAACACACATTTAAATTACAAGTATAAAATATATCCAGGGCTTGAAATTGGTGGTAATTGGTGGTAGTCTGCTAGCCCAAGGCTAGTAAATTTCCTGTAGGACTTGTAGTTCTCATAATTTCAATAGTCCAATGGCTAGTAAATTTCCTGTAGGACTTGTAGTTCTCATAATTTCAATAGTCCAATGGCTAGTAAATTTCCTGTAGGACTTGTAGTTCCCATAATTTCAATAGTCCAATGGCTAGTAAATTTCCTGTAGGACTTGTAGTTCTCATAATTTCAATAGTCCAATGGCTAGTAAATTTCCTGAAGGACTTGTAGTTCTCATAATTTCAATAGTCCAATGGCTAGTAAATTTCCTGTAGGACTTTTAGTTCTCATAATTTCAACAGTCCAATGTCTAGTAAATTTCCTGAAGGACTTGTAGTTCTCATAATTTCAATAGTCCAATGGCTAGTAAATTTCCTGTATGACTTGTAGTTCTCATAATTTCAATAGTCCAATGGCTAGTAAATTTCATGTAGGACTTGTAGTTCTCATAATTTCAATAGTCCAATGGCTAGTAAAGTTTCATTAGAGGACAACAAAAGATTGAAATCCTAAATGCAGCACAGGGGGTGGAGATAGGTTATTTGTTTGCTGCAGATGTGGGAGGAAATGGAAAAATTCTTAAAGTGCAGATAGATATATGTATTTGTGATGATTTCCATCTCTAATTCTTTTTCTCACTGCAGAATCTGCAGTCCTCCCAGATTAATTTCTTTGTAAAATAGGCTGAACTTTGCTCCTACTCCTATCCCAATTTACAATTTTGCTTTAATCTAATCAATACAGTACATTCACCATCAAAGATTCAACTACCAGCAATGTCACAGACCCTGGCCCTCTCAACAATAAATCACCAGCACTTACAAGTTTGTTACTGGTTATGGTCAAGACAAAATTTCTTGGATACAATACTGACCCTACCGGTAATCAGCTGTGATGTAAAGCAGGATGCTGATACTATCAGAAAACAAGAGTTCCATAGAATTCTGTCTTACAAGTGAACCACATTAGAGCTAACAGTGATTTACTGTAATCAGGCTTCTACAAATGTCCAGTTCGCTACTTGTCCTGCAGGGCAAGTGACTCAGAACTTTTACTTGTCCTGACCCAGTTTAACTTGTCCTACACTGAACATAGTTAAAATGAATCTGCTTAAAATGCCACTCATCCAACTACATCAAGCATGGGTTTACTGTAGTAAATCACCATTTACTGTAGAACAAGAGTTTCAAGGAATAATTTGTCTTCCCAGTGAACCACACAAGGGTGTATGGCATACTGTGAATTCATTTATTTTGGCTGCATATGATCAAAGAGGTATACAAGTTTAACAATTCATTTTCTCTTGGTCTTTGCCCCCAAAGTGAATGCAAGACATTAACAGTTTTCTCAATGTATAATGCTGTCTCATTCTGTATGATAAATTTCAACAAAAGTAGTGCATCTATTTTTTTTTTAAATCCCAGCAGGTAAATTTTGCCTCCAGAACACGGTTAATAACAAGTACACATAACATTACAAACAACAATGTTTTAACTGTTTACATACAAGAAAAAGATTGGTCTTTACTTAGATACAGATTAAATTTGATATTAAACAGACATTGGACTTGTTCATGGAGTTACAATAATAGATATTAAACGGACATTGGACTTGTTCAAGGGGTTACAATAATAGATATTAAACAGACATTGGACTTGTTCAAGGGGTTACAATAATAGATATTAAATGGACATTGGACTTGTTCATGGGGTTACAATAATAGATATTAAACGGACATTGGACTTGTTCAAGGGGTTACAATAATAGATATTAAATGGACATTGGACTTGTTCAAGGGGTTACAATAATAGATATTAAACAGACATTGGACTTGTTCAAGGGGTTACAATAATAGATATTAAACGGACATTGGACTTGTTCATGGGGTTACAATAATAGATATCAAACGGCCATTGGGACCTGTTCATGGGGCTATACAAATAGATATTCAACGGCCATTGGGACCTGTTCATGGAGTTACAAAAATAGCAGAAATTGGCAACACAACTAATTTTTTTTTTTATATGTATAGGGTTTAACAGCACATCAACAAAATCCTGTCTGAATAATGCTGAGTAAGTTTAGGCATCCCTAGAAAGCACACAAAACAAAGATAATGGCAAATAAGGCTAGTATCTTTCAAATACAAAGTCACATTTTTTTATAAAACTGCACTCTTTAAAAAGCCCAATACCTTAAATGGAATATCATCATAGGACACAAAACAATAGTAAATGACTGCCTCTATTATTCACTTCTTACGACAAGCCAGAGGGTACAATGGGCCAATTCTATATCCCCAAACCTACAGTGGGTGGAGGGAGGGCTATTGTTAGAGAGCACCGTACAAAATGTGAAGGTGTTATAGTTTTCATAGTCCAAAACCAAATTTGTATTCTACATGTAAACTGTAAGGGTGACTCATTTGGTACTGAAACAAATTCAATGTACCAAATCATATGGTCTGGATATAATTGGTCTGAACAATTTGTAATATGTATGCATGCTAAATTAATTTTTTTTTTACTTGATTTGCTTTGTAATTTGTAATATGTATCCATGCTAAATTAAGTTTTTTTACTTGATTTGCTTTGTTCATCTCTTTACTTATTGAAGTACTTTGACTGAGACAATACTACTTACATAATATTTTTTCATGGAACAACTACTATAATTATTTACAATTGTAGTTTCATCCTCAATATTTTCAACAAACATGACTGAAAATATCCAAACCAATCCCTTCCTCCCCCATGATAAAATACTCATTTTGCATACAGTCTGCGTACTTTTCATTATCATGCATGTTCATTTCAAATCAATTTATGAAACAAACCAATCCCTGAGAGAAAGTCAATTTCTGCCACATGATAAATCATTTACTGTTAGAGGATTTCTCATGCCATGACTCCAAGTAACATAAAGCTTTTCCAGCAATGTTATGTTTCCCGACCCTTCCTCTGAATCTTAACTGGATTTTATCTTGAATCCTAAATTAATCGATAGGCCATCCACATCTGACATACAGCAGATTCATTACACTAAATAATCATACCAAAAGGCAAGATCAAGCTCCTGTCTAATACAAGTTCTGGTAATCCAATTATACAGAAAATACAAGATTTGGAATGTCACAGCCCTTCAAAGACTAATAATGATGACTGACTTTCATTAACTTTTTGACTTCCTTAATACTATAGTGAAGATAAAATAATCCATACATACATACATACGTACGTACGTACATACATACATACATACTGAAGTGTTGCACATAGGATCCCAAGGGCAGGGGACACTTTGTCCTACACTCTAAATTTGGAAGAGACACAAGATGTTAGAGGGACAATGGAAAATAATGGTACACAATGCACTAATATTGCTATACAAATGAGATAACCTTGTTTGCTTACATACATATATACATACATACAGCGCTCCCTCTACATTAGGCCATTCATTATAATACAGTTCATGTTTTAAGGCAAATATGGTTCTCATTTCATTAAGTGATAGCAAAATTGTATGTATCGTATAATTCATTATATAACAGCCTCATAATAAGGCAGTATTCTCTATGGCTCCTATGGACAGTGTTATAATGAGTACTGTACTGTACGTACGTACGTACCTACCTACCTACCTACATCATTACTGAAGTGTTGCACATAGGATCCCAAGGGCAGGGGACACTTTGTCACACACTCTAAATTTGGACAGTGTTATAATGATTACTGTATATACCTACCTACCTACCTACCTACCTACCTACATACATATATACATATTAGTTACAGTACACATACACACAATAGGGCCCCGGGTGGGCGAGTGGTCTAAAGCACTCGCCTTTACCGATCACTGCCATCTCACCTCTGTGCACCTGGGTTTGAGTCTTGGTCTCGGCCAATGTGGGTATGTAAGAAAGCTTGCCAGTAGCTTCCCGTGGGCCGATGGTTCTTCCTGGGGTTTTCCCAGGTTCTTCCTACACCAGCTATACCTGCGGCCATGTATAGTCTATCATGTGCTGAAAAATGGCGTTAAACCCGCAACAACAACATAGACACAACAAAATCTGGTTTCACTTCTAAGTCATTTACTTCTTTCATAAAGATCAAAGACAGAAGTTCCACTTTTCAGAATGTGATTTTTAGTAGAGCTTTTTAAACAGGAATTCTGAAAAAGCCCAATTAAACCTTTAAATCTGAACATTTTCGAATAAGCCTTTTCTAGTTACTAAAATTAACTTATGAAGGATACAAATATGAAGATAGTTTTCTCTAATTTAATATAGCTGCTATGATATTGATCTATAAGGACTAATTAGCAATATGGACCACCATACATTTTATTTCCAAGGGGTACCAGCATTTTCAAGACTTTAATGACATCGACAGTTTGCCATGAACAATGCTGACAATTCATCAAATACTGAATAAACAATGACAATGATCTGACAGAAGCTGTCTCAAAGGAAAAAAAAAAATGTACAGACTTTGTATAGCACCTGCCACCACATTAAAAGTATATAATTTTTGCATTTTGAGGTATATGAGTTCTGCTAGCCGTTTGTATTACCGGTAGATGGTTTGTCTAGATGACATACTTGTGGCCCTTTGCTTTATGTACCTATTTTGGCTTCATATTAGCACACCAGAAGCTATACACTGTAATTATTTCGAAGTGATAGAAATACCTAGATTATATTATGGTAACTGCTAATAGATACAAACCGCCACAGGAACATTAGTTTGAAAACGACACCAAAAAAAATCCAAAATATTTCAAAGCTATCTTGAAACAACACCTATAAATGCACATATGTCTCCAAAAATGCAGTGTTCCACCCACATGTAGGATCCCAAGGACAGGGGACAGTGTACTAAATGTATCATCTTTTCTTGTACACTTACATTATTGTAACAACTGTTTTCTCAGGTGCAAGTAACTCATGAAAACACTATCCTGTTAGAAGATCAGGTTCACCTGAAATAAGCTGCACTATGGAATTTTCCATTCTGGATCTTGCTCTTATTTAACTTAAGTATTCACTCATCATCTACCAGTATTTATCATAATAATTCACTTTACTGTCTGAATTACTTTTCTTTTCAAATTATTAATTAATTGATTAAATGACAATCTGTGTATTTATATAAATTTAGTTTCTTTTGTCATTAATTCAAACCGCTAAATAAATTAAGTTGTCGTTGCCATAGGTGTGCCTTCAACCTGGAAAATGTTACACTAGCAACTGTTAATACTTTATGTTGGCAGACTACCACAAACCAAGAATGTTTTCAATGCCAAATATGTTCTTTTAAAAGGATATTAATTGCCATCTTACAGTTACTTCAACGACTTATACTATTGCTAGCACCAATATAGACATCGATGGTCATGCACTAAAAAAATAGTATGCATATTGTTCTTTTTTTTTTTTTTCTTTTTTTTCCCCAGATGAAACAGCACCGGGGGTCAACATTTGGGGGACAGTGGATAAAAACTGAGAAACCTGCATTCCCATATTTCAAGGTGCAATACTGTAAAATGGTCATGCATTTAAACTATAGAAGTCACTAATGTTAAGGGTGTGTAATTTCAACAGTTGTACAACTACATGTTTAAGGGGTCAATTAAAAAATGAATGTGAATGGTTTGCTTAGTCAGTTATTTGTGAATAGAGAAACAAAGAATACTATGTAAATATATGTACTTTTATATTTTATTTATATTTTTTCACTTTTATGATGATAATGTGCACTTTTTAAACATTTTATAATGCAAACGTACGCTTACCCTGATGCTATCAAAAATTTCTGGGGAGATCACTGTAATGATGTCTACTTTGTCCTCAATAAAAATGGTGCCAAGCTGACATCCAATATGTGCACCACAGCAGCTGATTTGAAAATTTTCTTGTTGCTGAAGAATATTAGAGATGGTTACAACAATTGACAGTTCAATGGAAGAAATGGTCTTATCTTGAATTCTTGGAAATTCTTTTTTCCCATTAGTGTCAGTCCCTTCAAGGGACTTTTGTTTTTTTGTTACCATGGTAGGGAGAACTGCAGTAGATCAGTTGATAGAGTGTTGGACTCGGAAACCAAGGATCATGGGTCACTGGTTCAGTACCCACCCATGCCTCGGTGTGTCCTTGGGAAAGGCACTTGCTCCCATTTCCTTTGCATGATATAGCCAGTAATGTGTTAAATGTGCTGTTAAAACCAACACAACCAAACATATTATGATTGTAACCTTGTTAGTGGAAATCACACCTAATTTTTCTAAGTTTCAGTCTCTATGTTGTTTAATACGATCATCAGCCCAGGCCAAAAATATATTCGAGATGTAGGATGACCAAAACCTCGCTAAACCTGTTTCTGTCTTCTCAATTAGGAAGACAGACTGGTTTCATCATTGAATAAAGCACTGTGACACAACAGATGCATTTAGTTCTTGCACGTTTACTGGATGGTTAGTCCATCAAGACAAGATTTATGGATTTTTAGTTATGTAACAAAGCCTCTTACATCAGCAGGCCTTCAAGTCTAAATGGAAAATTTATTTACATGACTAACAGAATGGTCAGGAAGATAAAAGTAGAGCTGTAGTCTTTATCATATTATAGACTATGAAGATATTTTATGACCACATCAGGAACATTTAATGTCAGATGCAGGATGTAGTGATTCTTAGCAGCTTTTTTATAATTGAAAATTACTTGTAATCCAAGTGTATAGTAATTACCTTATATCCAAGTGTATAGTAATTACCTTGTATCCAAGTGTATAGTAATTACCTTATATCCAAGTGTATAGTAATTACCTTATATCCAAGTGTATAGTAATTATACACACTTATAAGTCGGATCTAACTGCAAACAAAATAGACTCTGATCTGCCAGCGCATAATGCTCCAGCAGATCAGGGTCTTTTGAGTACTTCAAATAGACTGCAAAGGCCAAGATCTGCCAGTGCATTATGCGATGGCAGATCTGGATCTGTGCAATTTGCAGTTGGATCCAAGTGTATGTAATTCAGTATATTAATTTTTTCCATACAGGCAAATTTTCATTAGCTTTTAGGCCCTTTATTATTAGGCCCTTTATTTTAGGCCCTTTGTTATTAGGCCTTTTATTTTAGGCCCTTGCCATATTTATGGAGGGGACAGATACTGTTATCCATATCCATCAATCCCATCCCCTTATGTACATCCCACATTTTGTTTCCACTCAATAGCTATTGAAAGACGTAATGGATTGAAATGAAATTTGGCACGAGGTTTTACATGAAAAAGTCCAAGGTAAAGTTAGATTTTCACCTTTTTCTGACAAGTTTTAATGGAGTTATGGCCTCTATTTGATTTACAACTTTGCCTTTTATTTTGTGTTCACTCAAGTACTTTTGAAGGACTTCATGGATTTAAATAAAATTTGAAATGAGGCTTATGCTAGGAAGTTCAATTTTCAGCATGTAACTGTTATGGCCCCTGTTTGACTTTGCCCTTCAATTTTGTTACTGGCTTAATAACTTTTGAAGGACTTTGTGGATGGAAATACAATTTAGTATGATGCTTTTTAATTTTCACCTTCTTTTGGGAAGATTTTACAGAGTTATTGTATCATTTTGAATTATAACTTTGCCCTTCAATTTCCAAATTTCCAAAATATTTAATCAAGTGGCACTAGAACAGTTTGTTTTAGGTTCTGAAACTTCACAAATAACTGACTAAGCAAACCATTCACATTCATTTTTTAATTGACCCCTTAAACATGTAGTTGTACAACTGTTGAAATTACACACCCTTAACATTAGTGACTTCTATAGTTTAAATGCATGACCATTTTACAGTATTGCACCTTGAAATATGGGAATGCAGGTTTCTCAGTTTTTATCCACTGTCCCCCAAATGTTGACCCCCGGTGCTGTTTCATCTGGGGAAAAAAAAGAAAAAAAAAAAAAAGAACAATATGCATACTATTTTTTTAGTGCATGACCATCGATGTCTATATTGGTGCTAGCAATAGTAAAAGTCGTTGAAGTAACTGTAAGATGGCAATTAATATCCTTTTAAAAGAACATATTTGGCATTGAAAACATTCTTGGTTTGTGGTAGTCTGCCAACATAAAGTATTAACAGTTGCTAGTGTAACATTTTCCAGGTTGAAGGCACACCTATGGCAACGACAACTTAATTTATTTAGCGGTTTGAATTAATGACAAAAGAAACTAAATTTATATAAATACACAGATTGTCATTTAATCAATTAATTAATAATTTGAAAAGAAAAGTAATTCAGACAGTAAAGTGAATTATTATGATAAATACTGGTAGATGATGAGTGAATACTTAAGTTAAATAAGAGCAAGATCCAGAATGGAAAATTCCATAGTGCAGCTTATTTCAGGTGAACCTGATCTTCTAACAGGATAGTGTTTTCATGAGTTACTTGCACCTGAGAAAACAGTTGTTACAATAATGTAAGTGTACAAGAAAAGATGATACATTTAGTACACTGTCCCCTGTCCTTGGGATCCTACATGTGGGTGGAACACTGCATTTTTGGAGACATATGTGCATTTATAGGTGTTGTTTCAAGATAGCTTTGAAATATTTTGGATTTTTTTTGGTGTCGTTTTCAAACTAATGTTCCTGTGGCGGTTTGTATCTATTAGCAGTTACCATACTATAATCTAGGTATTTCTATCACTTCGAAATAATTACAGTGAATAGCTTCTGGTGTGCTAATATGAAGCCAAAATAGGTACATAAAGCAAAGGGCCACAAGTATGTCATCTAGACAAACCATCTACCGGTAATACAAACGGCTAGCAGAACTCATATACCTCAAAATGCAAAAATTATATACTTTTAATGTGGTGGCAGGTGCTATACAAAGTCTGTACATTTTTTTTTTCCTTTGAGACAGCTTCTGTCAGATCATTGTCATTGTTTATTCAGTATTTGATGAATTGTCAGCATTGTTCATGGCAAACTGTCGATGTCATTAAAGTCTTGAAAATGCTGGTACCCCTTGGAAATAAAATGTATGGTGGTCCATATTGCTAATTAGTCCTTATAGATCAATATCATAGCAGCTATATTAAATTAGAGAAAACTATCTTCATATTTGTATTCTTCATAAGTTAATTTTAGTAACTAGAAAAGGCTTATTCGAAAATGTTCAGATTTAAAGGTTTAATTGGGCTTTTTCAGAATTCCTGTTTAAAAAGCTCTACTAAAAATCACATTCTGAAAAGTGGAACTTCTGTCTTTGATCTTTATGAAAGAAGTAAATGACTTAGAAGTGAAACCAGATTTTGTTGTGTCTATGTTGTTGTTGCGGGTTTAACGCCATTTTTCAGCACATGATAGACTATACATGGCAGCAGGTATAGCTGGTGTAGGAAGAACCTGGGAAAACCCCAGGAAGAACCATCGGCCCACGGGAAGCTACTGGCAAGCTTTCTTACATACCCACATTGGCCGAGACCAAGACTCAAACCCAGGTGCACAGAGGTGAGATGGCAGCGATCGGTAAAGGCGAGTGCTTTAGACCACTCGCCCACCCGGGGCCCTATTGTGTGTATGTGTACTGTAACTAATATGTATATATGTATGTATGTAGGTAGGTAGGTAGGTATATACAGTAATCATTATAACACTGTCCAAATTTAGAGTGTGTGACAAAGTGTCCCCTGCCCTTGGGATCCTATGTGCAACACTTCAGTAATGATGTAGGTAGGTAGGTAGGTACGTACGTACGTACAGTACAGTACTCATTATAACACTGTCCATAGGAGCCATAGAGAATACTGCCTTATTATGAGGCTGTTATATAATGAATTATACGATACATACAATTTTGCTATCACTTAATGAAATGAGAACCATATTTGCCTTAAAACATGAACTGTATTATAATGAATGGCCTAATGTAGAGGGAGCGCTGTATGTATGTATATATGTATGTAAGCAAACAAGGTTATCTCATTTGTATAGCAATATTAGTGCATTGTGTACCATTATTTTCCATTGTCCCTCTAACATCTTGTGTCTCTTCCAAATTTAGAGTGTAGGACAAAGTGTCCCCTGCCCTTGGGATCCTATGTGCAACACTTCAGTATGTATGTATGTATGTATGTACGTACGTACGTATGTATGTATGTATGGATTATTTTATCTTCACTACAGTATTAAGGAAGTCAAAAAGTTAATGAATGTCAGTCATCATTATTAGTCTTTGAAGGGCTGTGACATTCCAAATCTTGTATTTTCTGTATAATTGGATTACCAGAAACTTGTATTAGACAGGAGCTTGATCTTGCCTTTTGGTATGATTATTTAGTGTAATGAATCTGCTGTATGTCAGATGTGGATGGCCTATCAATTAATTTAGGATTCAAGATAAAATCCAGTTAAGATTCAGAGGAAGGGTCGGGAAACATAACATTGCTGGAAAAGCTTTATGTTACTTGGAGTCATGGCATGAGAAATCCTCTAACAGTAAATGATTTATCATGTGGCAGAAATTGACTTTCTCTCAGGGATTGGTTTGTTTCATAAATTGATTTGAAATGAACATGCATGATAATGAAAAGTACGCAGACTGTATGCAAAATGAGTATTTTATCATGGGGGAGGAAGGGATTGGTTTGGATATTTTCAGTCATGTTTGTTGAAAATATTGAGGATGAAACTACAATTGTAAATAATTATAGTAGTTGTTCCATGAAAAAATATTATGTAAGTAGTATTGACTCGGTCAAAGCACTTCAATAAGTAAAGAGATGAACAAAGCAAATCAAGTAAAAAAACTTAATTTAGCATGGATACATATTACAAATTACAAAGCAAACCAAGTATGTTTCCTGCTATCCATATAAAATTAATCTGTTAAGAAAAAGCATCCTGTCACCTATTTCAAAGCCCTATTACTCAAATGACAGCTATTCTTACCTCTTCTTGGGTATTTAATTAAGATAATTCATGAAATTACTCACTCACTTAGCTGTTATCTTTCATACCTGGCTTGCCCAACTGCCAGTGCTCAACCTATGATGCGGGGGTTTTGTCTTTGTATCAACATAATCATGTGATCACCCAGCGATGACAGAGTCTACTGGTAGTTTGTGTTATATATATTTCCACTACAAGCTATAAAAGTACATTATATTTTAAGTTAAGCAAATTCTTGTGAATGGAAAACTTCATATCCTTGGCTGCAAATTGCTAAATTGGATGGTAAAGTTTACATATTGATAAATTTTGGTTCAGATCTACTTAGTACCAACTGGTGAGATGGTGGGTGGGGGTGGTGCAATTCCTCGGGTATGTTGCATTTTTTCAGTCTGGGAAAGTTCATTATCTATGATGAACAGAAACAAGAGTGTGCTAACGAACAGGTTGACACAGAGGTGCTGAATTTCCTTATGACAATTAGTACAGGAGGACTTTGCCTAAAAGATTTTAATTGTAATTTGGCAATGAAAATATATGGGGAAGTGAAGAAATGAAGGATATAAACCTTACCATCCAATCCAGCAATTTGCAGCCAAGGATATGAAGTTTTCCATTCACAAGAATTTGCTTAACTTAAAATATAATGTACTTTTATAGCTGGTAGTGGAAATATATATAACACAAACTACCAGTAGACTCTGTCATCGCTGGGTGATCACATGATTATGTTGATACAAAGACAACCCCCCCCCCCCCCGCATCATAGGTCGAGCACTGGCAGTTGGGCAAGCCAGGTATGAAAGATAACAGCTAAGTGAGTGAGTAATTTCATGAATTATCTTAATTAAATACCCAAGAAGAGGTAAGAATAGCTGTCATTTGAGTAATAGGGCTTTGAAATAGGTGACAGGATGCTTTTTCTTAACAGATTAATTTTATATGGATAGCAGGAAACATAAAGCATAGCAGCACATGTGCATAGTGTAGCGGCGAGTTCTAAAGTGTCGAGGGCAGAAATGATAGCGTAGCATGACCACTATGGTAAAAGGCCCTGCATTATAAGTGTTTTGGTGAAAACGCCATGTGATAATAATCATCCATTCAGGGGGAGTTGTGATAAGATTTTTAAGACAGTCGTTGTGGCAGCCATATTGGATGTATGACTGGCACCATAATGGAAGAAGTAGATATAGCAATATTTTCAAGATATGACTTTCCATTCAGGAGTAGCAATAACAAGATTTTCAAGATGGCTGCTGTTGTGGCCATACTGGATGTCAGATCAGCACCATTTTCATTTAAGACCAACTAGATATCATAAGAAGTCTTCTATTTAGTACCTCATGCTGATACGACCATCCATTTGGAAGGAGTAGCGGTAACAAGATTTTCAACATGGCTGCTGTGTGGTAGCCATATTGGATGTCAGATCGGCACCATTCTCAATTAAAACCAACTGGACATCATAAGAAGTCTTCTGTTGAAAACCCTCCGTAAACTTGACTTTCTGTTCAGGTAGGGTTGTGATAACAAGATTTTTAAGATGGCTGCCATGGTGGCCATATTGGATGTCAGATTGGCACAATTTTTATTCATGACCAGCTAAACATCATAAGATATGACCAGTAGAGCTAAGTTGTTTTTCTAACCTTTTTAATTCCCACTCCATGTCATATATTTGAACATTTCTGTTATCTAACACAGAGTGGGGAAAGGTCAGAGAAAACTTCAACAACCATATACAATATTCACAATTTACCACAGTATGTATATGTTGAATCATAAGTCAAAGCTAAATGACAAATCCAACCTACATTTTTACAAAAATATTATGGTATTTTCTTACTTTTCCTTTACTCTTACATTGTGTGGTCATTGCAATAGGTTGCACAAATTTTATTTGCTCAAATAAAATAAGTTACGTGGTTGGACTGATACCATTAGCTTATTACCTTTTTTTCCAAGATAATTAAAACAATGAAAACACATTGGTTACTAATTATCCAAATTTACATTCCCTAACACCTACTTTACAGTCCATATTGTGTAGCCAAAGCATTTTATGCAGGAAATTTAGAGGTAAGATTAAGAAAAACAAAGTATCCTGGGTGTGAACAAATTACCCTCTAATTACACACCTTAGTATAGTTTTTATAATTATCATCTTGCAGCAATTCATCATTCAGATTTCATTTAAAATCTTCCCACTGTTTACCTGGAACCCATGGGACCAAACGTTTAATCTGATGGAAGTAAAGGGGCCTGAGAGTTGTTTTTTTTTAATACGACCCTCAAAAAGCTTGAAAAAAATATTTTTGCTCTGATTTGTAGAAAAAAGAACTTATATTATACATTATATTAGCTGAAAAAAATATCAAGAGATAAAAGTATCCTGGTTCGAAAGAAAAACCCATGCCCTCAACCCACCCAAACCCTCTAAGCATTAAATCGTCGTTCGCTCCTAATCACATTTATCCCACTGAATTTGTCCTGACCGACTGTTGTATTATTCTAAGCTGCAAAACCAGTCCTATTAGAAGCAGAGAGTAAGTGCCAAAAAATTGATTATCACCATTAAAAAGCACACAATCATCTGTCATTGTATGAAGTGAGGCTGAATGGTAATTGAGTGTTTACTTTCATACAATATTTAATTATCTAACCCAAATGAGAATTGCTGACACAAGGGAAGATTGGGAGCTATATATTTCATTACCTAGACAGATAATATACCCTTGATGAGTATAACGTATCTAAATAAATAAAATTTAATATTAATACAAAATCTAAAACAGATTTTCCCAATATTGGTCAACAATAAAGTCATTTACAAAAAAAACATGTCATATAATCAAAATGCATTAAAATTTCTAAATGTATGCAAGAAGCAGTGGTGGCTCAGTTGCTAGCTTGTGCAACTCTGAATCAGATGGGTAATGATAATAATAATGAAGAATAATGATAATAATAATGAAGAATCAGATAGGTAATGATAATAATAATGAAGAATCAGATGGGTAATGATAATAATAATGAAGAATCAGATGGGTAATGATAATAATAATGAAGAATCAGATGGATAATGATAATAATAATGAAGAATCAGAAAGGTATTGATAATAATAATGAAAAATCAGATGGATAATGATAATAATAATGAAGAATCAGATGGGTAATGATAATAATAATGAAGAATCAGATAGGTAATGATAATAATAATGAAGAATCAGATAGGTAATGATAATAATAATGAAGAATCAGATGGGTAATGATAATAATAATGAAGAATCAGATAGGTAATGATAATAATAATGAAGAATCAGATAGGTAATGATAATAATAATGAAGAATCAGATAGGTAATGATAATAATAATGAAGAATCAGATAGGTAATGATAATAATAATGAATTTATTTAAAGAGGGTGACTCAATTAGTAGCATGGAACTAATCCTCCCTGTGGCCCTCTATTATTAGTTGCATACAGTGTACAAAGTTGCACACACAATAAAGAATAGCACATAGAACTCTTCATTCTTTCAAGTGGGAAAAAAAGTAATACAGTGAAACTCCTGAAAACCGAAACCACCGTATACTGAAATCCCCTCAAGATTGAAATTTTTTGAGTCATGAATTTTTCCATCTGTAATAAAAAAGAAATTTGCAGAAAACCAGAACCCCTCTACTCTGAAACCAAAACAAATTTCAATTTTACACTTAAAAAAAAAAAAAGAAAAAAAAAAGAAAAGAAATTCACTTCAAACTTGGAAATGTATTTTAGCTGCTAAAATCCTGACACATGCTGGACCAGATTATTTATGATTGGGAAATACTGTTGTAGACTTATTGGCGATAAATGTTCCAAGGACACGTGGTTAAAACAATACTTGACACACATACCGAAAAAGAATAGGTCCGACAATAGGCTAATCCAAAGTCTTTGCACCATACAAAAATAGCGAGCTTTCAAGGTAAATTATGAATAACCATACGCTTGTAGATAAGCCATTTAAGAAAGATTATGTGTTTCTTCTTATTATCAAATTGTTATTGATGCTATTCATTTGTATAAAATGATCCATGGAATGTTTCAATAAACGTTAATAAAATAAACAAACAGCTTTCTTAATTTGTGCACTCTTACATGCACATACGATCTGTACACAGATCTCATAATTACATTCTCTCCCTTTCTCAAGTCACATAAGAACTTATAAAAAAACACTTTTTCACATCTGCGAAACCCTCAGTTAACAGAAAACCTCTCAAAACCAAAAATTAAATTTTATCCCAAATAATAATAACATAATAATAATAATTCTTTATTTAACGAGGGTAGCTCAATTAGATTACAGATGTAACTAGTCTCCCTTGAGGCCCTCAGCTATTCTAAACCCCAAAACACAGATTACCATGCACAGATACAAGACAGTTGGAGTAGAGATCGGAGATGTTACAAGGTATACTGACATGTAAAGGTCAATTAAAAATCATATTTCAAATATTTGAGATATTTTTCTTTAAAACTTTCAACAGAAGTGGCTGATCTAACAGATGTGGGCAAGGAGTTCCATATCTTTGCTCCAGAATATTTAAGACTATATCAAAATTGTTCAGTCTTGGGTTTGGGGAGTTTCACGTTGCCATGCAAGGTTAGCGGTTTTGAGGGTTTTCACTATAATAAGCCAAATTTTGATAATTATCAGAAAATGTAACAAGAACATGCTTCATCAAGGTATATACAGTACAAAATTAGGAAACAAAAAGTGGAAGGTTCGAGAATTGATACTTTGAAGTTGTAATGTCTTCGTCAAATCAAACTGGTACTGCTTTTAATACAGTGAATTTGATTATAATGAAATGTATTTTGTATTTGCACTTTTTCTGATTTCCTTTGGGATTCCAAATTAGTGGACCTTAATACTGAGAAGTTTTTTTAAAAGAGTTCTTTATTTGGTTTTGAAATAGAAACATAGTTATGGAAGGGGGGGGGGGAAAAAGCCCTGGATCTTTCGAACCAGAATTTGTTTTCTTTCTTTTACCTTGAGATAATTATTGTCTTAAAATAAAAATAATATAATGGATATAGTAAATTCTTTTTTTCCTTCAAATTCAGGGTTCATACAGCTGTTGGTAAAACAAATTCCAGACCTTTTCCAGACTTTTTCCAGACTAAATTGCAGAATTTTCCAGACCCCACTGGCACATGTATTAGACGATCTGTATCACTATAAATGAGCATGTAGTATCCGCATAATATAAAACAGTATCCACCAATCACAAGTGGGTGATAGGTCACATGTCTCGCCAACCACACTGAACCAGCAGGGCCATCACTAGACCAAATGGTGCCCCAGACGACGAGTGTCTTTAGCAAAATAAAACACAGCAACCCAAAATTCCATACTTTTTCCAGACCTTTAGGGCAAAATCTTTATTTTCCATACTTTTTCCAGACTTTGTACAAACCCTGCAAATTAGAGCAAGAATAATTTTTTCAAGCTATTTGGGGGACAGAATCTTTTTTTTTATAAATCCCACGACCACCTAACCCTAATATGAAATGGTTGGTCCCATAGCTGAAACTGATTTTAAATTGGGACTGCTGCCTTTTTTTCTTCCACGAAATAGGTCCTTGGGATATAATGTGGCCCGTATTGTTCGGAACTTAGTGCACAAGTTTAGCCTTTGTCAAAAATATTTGTTCACTTACTGTTAACTTTTTAATATCATTCATTGTATTTGGGATGTTTTCAACAGCATCTAGGACGAGTCTGCAAGCTCTTTTTTGCAAGCAGAATAATCTGCAAATATTCTTGTCAGAAATGTTTTGTAATATATTATCCCACGCAGGCCTAGAATTTAACTTAACTTTCTGTGTAGCCATAAGAAGACTGAGAAATTTACTTATCCTGCTGAATCTTCACTAGTCCTTCCCATATACTGTGATTAACTAGCCATTGGACTATTGAAATTATGAAAACTACTAGTCTGACAGAAAATTTACTAGCCTTGGGCAAGTGGAATACTGTCAGCTTTGAGCCCTGCTATGTTTGATTGATATATAATGGCCTTTTCTTGTTTAATAACCACAAACATGAATTGACTTTATGTCATATGGCTTGAATATGTTCATTCAATTGCAAATTGTTGTCAACCTTCACCGCAAGGATTTTTGTCACAAGTAACTATTTTCTGGCAAATTTCATTCAATTTTGAGATGGGTGCAGGTTTGATTCCATCACAGATCTGGTCAAGTTGACTGCTTTGGTGTGTTTCTGGGCAAGGCATTTCACTCCAATTACCTCAGCACAATATAGCCCTTCAATGTATTAACTCATTCAGCCCCAATCCCGCCTATACTCATGGTCTGTTTTTGTCATTCAATGGCCGATGCCACATATACTCATGGTTTGTTTACTTCATTCAATAGCCGATCCAGCTTTCATTCATGGTAAATAGGTCAGTAGTAAAAATGTCTCGGATTGGTCACAAATGGGGTTTTTCCAAGAATCTGACGATTTTGAACCAATCAGAAATGACTTTACTTTTCTTTGTTTAAATATTGAATATTCATAAGCCAAGGTTACTAACTGACAGTGGTTTTACTACATGTGTTTCATTCATGAAAAATAGTAAGCAATGGTAGATTTCAGAGCTATATTTGATGATTATGAGAGCAAATACAAGAGTTTCTTTAATTTTATCTTGAAAATATTAAGCAAGCAGAGGAAAGATATGTTCAGCAGTTGCAAAAATTGACTGAATCGTCAGAAGAGGATAATGACAGCGACAATGACACAGTTCAGGGCTCGAATTTAACACAAATTTCTTTGTAGCCAGAAGGACTAGTATACTGAGAAATTTACTAGTCCTGCCAAATCTTTACTAGTCCTGTCCACAAAACAATGTCACACACTCGTATTGATATTAACAACAATTTTATTTCATAAATAGCATTATCATATGAAATGCAGAAGTACAGAAGTATAAATCTTGCTTCAAATCATCAATCAGTCAATTCACATTCCTTGTTTCTCAAGATAATCTGGATCCAATTCCAGAAAGGGATCCAGGTCTCCTTTCTTGTCCTCCACCTGCACTCTGGGTCGATATGGGGTTTGTTCTGGTCTCCTTACCCGTCTGGATGTTTTCTCTGTGTTTGTTTTTGCGAATTCCGTACCCCAATTATACCGCATAACGTTCTTCTCATCATAATTCAGCCATTCCCTGTCTTTTGACCATGTCTTCTGAAACGTTTGATTACGCTTTTCCCTATCATAACAGTTATTCCTCTCTTTTATGTCATTTTCATTCAACTTTTTTTTTTTCCGGTGGCTGAACACCTTCTATAAAACGCCACATTTTGCCTGTCTTGCAAGGAGGGAATTGTGCCTCGTTTTGAAATACGAGATGTTACAGTACTGCTGACGCGGATTATTTAAAGAAAGAAAAGGAATGGCACAGTGTCTTTTATATAACAAAATCAGAGCAAGAAACATGTTTCAAAGCATGTGCCTCTGCCCCCCGCCCCTTAAAATTAAATGGCCTCTCCCTAATAAAGACTTGACTTCAGTGGATGTTTTGCAGGATCAAAGCAGTGGTTATTGTAAACACTGTTATAAAATATTAGCATCAGAAGGTAATGTTAGTTTCAGCTAGGAAAAGGTGCATTCCTATCAAACGAAGCCATCTGACTCGGCGCGTTGTACTTAACAGCTCCAATTATGGTCTCATCATTAACAGTGGAAGTTTGGTAATAGTTCCTAATTAATCGGACCTCAATGTATTCGTTCGTTCTTGTAAGGGAAAAATATATAAACTATTTTTATCGTCATAGAAAAAAGTAGTTATATGGAAATGATGTGTCAGTAACGTAATTGTAACATTGATCTAATTCTTATATTTATTTAGATGCAAATGTAAAATATGCAGTTTCCCGTTTGTGACTGCTTAAGCGTTTGGCTAGCGAGACCAAAAAAAAAATTAAAATAAACAAACAAACATACAAACTAATTTCTTTGAATAGTTTTTGTCATGTTTCTGTGTGTGGTATACCACTTTGTAGCTTGTTACTGTGGTCGAGTGGATAAAGTGTCATACCAGCACGCACACACACGTACTTGACCCTGGAACACAAGGTCGGGAGTTCGCGCCCAATGGTGGGAATATTCGTTCGTGCTTTTTGCTCCATGACGCTATGTCTAACACAGTTTTCGTATTAATTTTCTTACTTTTATGAACTTTTCCAAATTTATGTATGTGTAGATTTATAAATGGTCAAATTTTAATATTTTCTGAATATTTCCTAAAAATGTCATCGTATCATGCACTGAAAAAGTAACATTTAGTTATAATTAATAAGCATTCTAGCGTTACTTTTTAAATGTTAACTTTGGTGAAAAATTCTTCTAAACATTATCAGAATCATTAAAAATATTTCACGGAAGACACATCTTTATGACTTGGTGTGAACGATGAGGTCGCTAACTGCAGAAAGTTTGGCAATCAGGGAATACGTAAACTCTTACCGAACTTATGATTTGGATTCCATGTTGTATGCGTGCGAGTGAGAGAGAGAGAGATAGAGATGCTTTAAAACAGGTTATTCTCAATTTTATATATTATATATAATGTGCAATAGAAAAATGAAGAGAAAAAGATATAAGTAAAACAAAAGTACGATCGATTCACTATCCATGTCTAATATAGTGAAGTTCAGCCCCTCGAAAACACCGCGCGTTGCAATCAGATGATCCAAAAGAAACACAAGAAACAAAATTGTTTTTATTTATGGTTGAGGGGAGAGATTTTAAATCTGAATAACTTTCCGCATATAAAGTTGTAGAATGCCATAAATTTGTTGGAAATAAAAATCTCTTAACAACTAACATTTGACTATTTCCACATCATTTTTCATTTCATACGTTATCAGATTAATTAGGATCAATTACCAAACTTCCGCTGTTAATGACAGGACTATAATTGTCGCTGTTAAGCGAAATGTGCAAAATCGGATGGCTTCTTGTTATAGAAACGCACCTTTCCGAGGCAGAAATTGACTTATCTTCTGATGCTAATATTTTATGACTGTGTTTACAATGATCACTGCCTTGATTCTACAGAACATCTGTTGAAGTCAAGTCTTTATTAGGTAGAGGCGTAAACACACGCTGACTGTTGATAACCGAAACTTACTAGCCCATCGGACTATTACATTATGAAAGTTATTAGTCCGACAGGAAATCTACTAGCCTCGGGCTAGCGGACTACCGCTAATTTCGAGCCCTGCAGTTCTTGCGGAACTGGAATGATCATCTTCGGGTTGTCAATTCAATAATTTTAGTGTTAGACCAAAATAACACAAAAATATATGACTGTGTAAATAAATTTAATTGGAACAATATTTGTGAAAATTTCATGGATGTTTATTGAGTACAAGCAGAGAAATTAAGGTAGGAAAGAATGCATGCCCATGATGTTTACAAAATTTTCTAATTAGCTAAACTCTTTGGGACACAAGCAGCTAGACAGCTTAGTGCTGCTGGGGCATAACAGCACTGATACTAACAAACCATGTTGGGGATGAATGAGTTAATGTGCCATTAAATTCCAATCAATCTAAATGTACAGATGCAGTTGTCCTTCAATTTACGTTTTAGTGATATCACAAAAACTTCAACTGAAGAACAACTATATTTGAAAGAAAGAATACTCTTGCAATCATAAAATTGTACATGTACACTCTACCTTAATGTAAATTATATAATGCACAGAGTAATTCTACCAACGACTGTTATGAACCATTTTCATATCAGCTACAGGAGCTGTGGTGGCTAATTACTGAGCTACAGTCACAGCCTGTAGGATGCTCGCTCGAATCCTGTGCGGAGAAATCTGGGCCTGCTACCATTATAAGTGTGTCCTTGTGCAAGGCAATTTACTCGCATTGCCTTGGCACTTGCATGTTGTGCCATTAAACAACAATCTATATCAGCTAGTCATCAAATACACTTGCCAAACTTGGTTGCTTCCACTAACTCCAGTTTATGGTCTTAAACTATCACTTCTCCAAATTGGTTCTATAGTGTATAATTTTTCCTTCTGCCAGACTTCAAGTTGTTGGAGAAATATGACCCTGGGCATACATTTTCAAAACCCTGGGCATACATTTTCAAAACTCTGGCATACATTTTCAAAATCATACAGAAAACATGGCAATAACAAAAGGCTCAACTTAATTTCCACATTTATTTCATGTATTCTGAAGCAAGTTTTTATTCAGTATCTTTTCTTAAGCAGCAATGGTCGAGAATTCAATACACACCCAGGCCAGCTGCCTCTCCATGTATTGGGAAAGGCACTTAGCTCCCATTTCTTCAGCATGATATATCCCATAATGTGATAAAAGAGCCATTTAAACCAACCAACCAACCAATTAACTCTTTCAATTTTTGGCCAAGACAATATTTCTAGAAAACCATTCCAAATATAACTTTCTTACTGTATTCCATAGTACTTAAGATAAAATGATCAGCTACATATTATCTGTCTTAATTACTATCAACTGGATTCATGTAACAATTAAATCTAGAACAGCCCTACTGATAAGCATTAATGGTTTACAAATATGTCTCCTGTGCAATTCTAACTTACAAATGATCTCAACATCATATCATTTCTTCTCAATAATTCACCATAAAAAAGACTGCCCTGAGTAACAGTAATTATTATAGTATCTTTAGGGCCACTACAATGATACAATGAACTTAATCAGTAACTGATGCTAGTAATGTCCCTTACAGTGCCTGGAAATATTCACTACAGAGCTCTAAAACATATCATCGCATATTATTGTCACTGGGCCCCTATTTTAAAGGAGGATATAATTATCCCTGCAATTTATATATATATATATATATATATATATATATATATATATATATATATATATATATATATATATATATATATATATATATATATATATATATATATATATATATATATATATATATATATAGATGGCAAACAAAATATTCAAAAGGATTCTGAAACTGAAGTTCAGGGCCACATTTCTAAACTAAAATGAATTCCTGTGATAGAAAATTATAGAACAGTTTAGAGTAACTGTGAGTCCATACGTCTATGATATTAATTGTTCCTAGAAATGGGGAATTACAACACAAGCTCCAGACCAAGGAGGATATAATTATACCTGCAATTTTTCAAAGAACAGACAGCAATTATTTGATCCTGCCCATCTGGAATTGATGTGGATCCATGTGTATGTCAGTAATGCTGTTCATGTCCTCCTACACTGTTTCAAAAATAGAAACATCAAACATTGGAATACGATTGTTGTAATACGATTGGGAATTGTCAGTAGATGTGCATACCAGTTTAAAAATTCTGGGTCAAGTCCCTGGGGGCAGAGCTAAGAGGTGGGAGTTGTTTTTCATACATTTAAAAAAAACTACCAAATTATGAGACTTGTCTGAGACCTGGTGTGTATGATGACTGATGTAAGTATCACATGTATCAGACAGTGGTTTGCGCACACACACCCCCCTTTCAATCATCCCTGGGCCATACAGTTGTGGCTCCTGAAGCATACAGTTCTAATTGCTTCTATTAAACAGCAACATTTTGGTTATTGCAAACCATGTACATGTTTAAAAATTGTGGTAAACATTGCAACCTTAGCCCCTAGATCACAAGTTAGCATTAACTATTCAGATCCGTACACTGTATCACTACAGCTATATATATAAATTGATTGGGCATGAAAAGATGAATTCAGATATGCTACTAACTTTAGCCCCTAAATCCTGTCTTACTCACAGGGACATGACTCAAGGGGATAAGATTGGGGGGGGGGGGGGGGGGGCAACCAAAGAAGCATGGGAATATGTGTTTTACAAACACTCTAGTTAAAGGTTACATTTCTTTTTAATATGACACATTGAACCAAGATTTGTTTTAATCACCACGATTTCAAATTCCGTGGGGAACCACACATTAGCTCAATTGGTAAAGTGTCCAGCTCATAATCCAAGGATTATCGGTAGATCCTCACTGAGGCCAGCTGCCTCCCCTCCCATGGGCTCAGAAATGTATAATATAGGCCTGATGCGATCTTCTAAATGTCATAAGAGGTGACTTGTGACCATAAGTGTGCGGGTTCGAATCCCACCATCGGATCAGCCCAGGTCAACTACTTTGGTGTGTCCTTGGACAAGACTCTTTACCAAGGTCTATTCTAGAACTTAAAATTTGGGGAGAGATGGGGGAAATTACTCCCTCCATTTGAAACCAAGAGGCCTAAGTGGGCCTGATATTGCTTAGCAGTTTTACATAACTTAACAGTTGACCTTTTCACTAAGCAGGCTTATATAGTATTGTATGAACACAACCTATGCCCCAAACTTTATATCATGTCCATTTTACCTATTTTACTATAGTCTCATAACAATTCTTTCCAAAGATAAAGGCACTGTTAATGTTTCATAGTCTCTTGCCCATAATCAAAGTCATCCAAGAAGTTAAGTTTACAAACAATGCTTACATCTTTGTCTACAGGGGCACATGTCTTTCACATGAAAGAAATTATAATTCACACTTTTTTTAATGCCATGGGTTTCTTTCCTCTTGGTAATTAAATTCTGGAAGCATTTCAGCAGTAAAACATATGGGAATGTTTTTTAATTGAATGCTACAAATGAAAAATTCAATTACAAATAATTTGTGAATTGTGACATTAAATATATGAGAAAAAAAATAAATATTGTACAATATAATACACATGACTGACAAATGTTTCAGGTACTTTAACATGGCAATACTAGTAGCTGTGAAACTCTATTTCACCAAACATCAAACATGCGTACAATTATTCAAGAATTTAAAATTACGCAATGTTTTTAGAAATAATTCTGTGCAAATAAACTAATAAACTTTCAAATTCGGCTTTTGCAAGAAATTACAATTGCTTACAAAAAAATATCTATAACTGTGTAAAGAAATTTTGATCCCTAATGACAACATTGCACAGAGTTTATGCAAGCCTGCAACTGTACATTTCCTCTAACAATATTTTTTATTTTATACTTTATCTTTAGTTATAAATTACAAATTATTCATTTTAGTCACTAATTTTGCAATTTTTTTAAATAAATTGTTTTATTTAATTTCATAAATCTTGTATTCTAAATTAATTTTTACTGTTTTCCATACTTTCCACATGGGGAATAATTCTGAAATCCCAAATGTCTGAATTTAAATAGTCAATATCATGTGTTACGTCCCTTGATTTGCTTTAATTCTGAAAGAGAACAGGTATTTTACAAGCACAACGAGGTCCTGAAGGGACTAACACTCTACTGTCCAAAAAGAATTTACAAGTATTCATGACCATTTCTTCTTCTTTTTAACTGCAGTGTTGAAACCATCTCTGATATTCCTATGCAAGAAATTTTTCAAATTAGCTGCCATGGCACATATACTGGATGTAAGATCGGCACCATTTTCATTGAGGACAAATCAAAAAACATGGCCTCCAGAGTGGTAACAAGCAATGTGGACAACCAGCAACAAAATACGTGGTCATACCATAAACTCACTAGGTCTTAAAGTCAGGCGAGTTAAAAATGGGGAAATTTTCTGAATGCAAGAGGAATTTAATAGAGAAATAAAGGTGTGGCTTGAAATAGGACTTACAATTTTAAAGCATAAGGTTCATTTTTAAAAAATAGAAATTAGCATGAATTCGACAATCACGAGTTCTAGAATAGACCCTGCTGTACTCCAACAACCTACCTGTGCTGCTGTGCCATAAAACACCACTATGACATATAGACATGGGTTACTAGGACATACAGACATGGGTTACTAAGACATATAGACATGGGTTACTAGGACGTATAGACATGGGTTACCAGGACATATAGACATGGGTTACTAAGACATACAGACATGGGTTACTATGACATACAGACATGGGTTACTAGGACATACAGACATGGTTTACTAAGACATACAGACATGGGTTACTAAGACATATAGACATGGGTTACTATGACATACAGACATGGGTTACTATGACATATAGACATGGGTTACTATGACATACAGACATGGGTTACTATGACATATAGACATGGGTTACTAGGACATATAGACATGGGTTACTAGGACATATAGACATGGGTTACTATGTAAGCCCCTATAAGCCCACTCCATAAGATCCAACAAGCAGATTTAAAAATTCCAATTCAAAAATATATCTCTTACACGTGGATCTAATTTTAAAAGAAAATCACTCATTCATACACATTTCTAAAGAAATCCAGTTAGAAAAAGCTTTAAGGGATTAATAGATATGTTGGAAAAATCAATAGTGGATTGATTGAACAGTGGAACAGTACATGTGAAATGTTGCTGGCTCTGCAAAAATCGATTTCATCTAGATACTGACATTTAGCCAAATTTTCACCATGGGATTGACTTGGCCACTTGGAACACTGGCAATTCCCTTAATGCAACCGACTACAGTGGAAATTCGCTACAGAAAAGGGTGCCACTTCAAATAAGAATTTACACTTCATAAACTTGACAGGTTCTTTTCAAGAGAGATCTCACAAAGAATTCATAATATAACACATCAAAATTACTGCCTCTAAAAATTGTAATACTGAATTGTAACCATAGCAATGACATGGGGTGAAACAATTCACTGATATATCAATGATAATTTTGCAATTTGATACACACATTGATATAAATCATGGAGAAATGATATCTTCCATGGCAAATGATAATTATTAGTAATATTCCTCTTCAGTAATATTCCTCTTCATTCTTGATACTGTATCAATATGTATCATACTGTATCAATAGTTGTGTATCATGATATGTGTTGATACGTGTCACAGATGTATCATTTCACCCCTAGCGGTCACAGTATAAATTTAAGATCGTGAAAATTGCAATACTTTAATGATAACAGTGACTGTTTCAAAATAATATTTTATTGTCTGGACATCCAGTCTTGAAAACTGTACATGCTTCAAAATAAATGTATCCTCTTGGAATACTGTAATGTTTGTCATTTATCTGACAACGTTTTTATTAATACCTTTTCAAATATGCAATTAATTAAAGGCAAAATATTAATTATGATTTTCAGTTCATTTAAGTTTAAATAAAAAATCAAGTTACCTGTATTAAATATTAAAGCACAAAAATATTTGTATGGATTGTATGTCAAATTTGAGGGTATGAAAAACGACAATGCTGTAATCCCGTCATCGTATGACAAATTTGAGGGTATGAAAAACGACAGACAATGCTGTAATCCTGTCATTGTATGACAAATTTGAGGGTATGAAAAAGTACAGACAATGCTGTAATCCTGTCATTGTATGACAAATTTGAGGGTATGAAAAAAGTACAGACAATGCTGTAATCCTGTCATTGTATGACAAATTTGAGGGTATTAAAAATACAGACAACGCTGTAATCCTGTCATTGTATGACAAATTTGAGGGTATGAAAAAGTACAGACAATGCTGTAATCCTGTCATTGTATGACAAATTTGAGGGTATTAAAAATACAGACAATGCTGTAATCCTGTCATTGTATGATAAATTTGAGGGTATGAAAAACAACAGTCTTGTCTTGTAGGGTTTAACGCCATTTTTCAGCACATGATAGGCTATACATGGCAGCCAGTATACTTGGTGAAGGAAGAAGCACCAACCCACAGGAAGCTACTGGCAAGAGTTCTCTAATACCCATGCTGCTTGAGGCGAGACTCTAGCTCATACAGACAGAGGTGATATGTGTGGGTGATCTGTAAAGGCGAGAGCCTTAGGCCACTCGGACACCTGGGGCCCCTGAAAAACAACAGACAATGCTAATTTTATATTTCTAACAGCTTGGGAAAGCAGTTTGAATCTGCTCAGAGCTGGCTTGTACATGTAGGTTAGTGGCCTTAAACTTTGTGTTCGTGTGTCCTTGGGAAAGGCACCTACATGTAGCTCCAATTTCCTTGACATGATATGGGTAATAATGTGTTAAAAATGACCTTAAAACCAACAAACCAAAATAATGGACTCTGCCTAAATTACCATACCTATCCATATACAGTGTATAAATAGTAATATTTAGCACTTTGCCTGATTTACCATACCTGCTCATATGTAAGTAGTGATATCTGGGATCAGTTTCTGATGGACACTGCATGAATTACTATACCTATCCATATATAAGTAGTATTATCTGGCATTAGTTTCTAATGGACTCTGCCTGAAATACCATACATCTCCATATATAAGCAGTAATATCTGGCATCAGTTTCTGAAGGACACTCCCTGAAATACCATATCTATCCATATATATCACTTGCACCTGATTACGAACATCATAGCCCTAGATCTGCCATCGCTTAAAGTGTTGACAGATAAAGGTTAACATTGTTCACTACATATATGTACATATGAACAAAGATACATACATATGAACAATGATACATATGAACAAAGATACATACATATGAACAATGGTGCATACACATGAACAAAGATACAGCTCACACAACAATTTATATTTAAATGAACTATATTCTGAAGTTAATAAGAATTTTGCTTTTTCTGGTGCCAAACTATGAAATTCCATTCAAACATAGTGTATATGGTGAGTGAACTCATCCAAGGATTTAAGAAGCAGCTTAGTCAACATCTACATTTATCATCTTTTGTATTATTTTGTGTAATTCAGTGCTACTCCTCTTTAAAACAATGTACTTTCATGTACTTACCTATAATACCTTAAAGGACTCATGGTACTAAATATATGGAGAAAGGGGAACCAGTCTAGAAATGGGTGAAGATAAAATAAAGTATATATGGGTTTGGCTGGCCAGGATTGGTTGATAATGAAAGTAAAAGTTTAGTGAAAAGAATCTTTTAAGAGTTTATCCCAGCTGTAAGTGAAAAAAAAACAAAGACCATGTTTTAGTTATGGAATTTCAGTCCTTTTACAGACCTGAGTTTGGAAAACACATTTCTGAAATGAGCACCTGATTCTTTGGTGCGGAATTGAAAGCACATGTTGATCCAGATAATGCTGTGGTTCATATTGTTTTCTCTACACAGATGCTGTCATCAAGGATATGTCTATACTGATAAATATAGGTTTGATCATGAGCATTCAGAAATTTAAAGTTATTGAATTTTTAATATCATGGTATTTGCATAGGTTTACTATGGGAGTTGAATTAGTACCGTGAGTCCTATAGAGAATTACAGTCCTACAGTGGTTCCACATATGCATGTACAATTAACTTTACTCTAAATGCAAAATTATGGTTCTATTTGTGGATAACAAGCAAACTGAATACCTTTTGTCTACCTCAGAATGATTTTCAGTGGGATATTAAACACACTTTCAGATATGGCAACTGTTGACATGGAGTGGGGGGGGATGCAGTGTATAGAGTGTGTAGTTTTGACTATGCAAGGTGAGGTGTTTTGCACATTGGTTAATATCTGTGGAATCAAATATATAAAATTTAGACAATTTACCATTTACAGAGTAATTATGGTCACCAATTTGATATTTCCTAGTTGTGTTTTGAAACATTATGCTTGAGATATGATCACATAGGTCTCTACCAATATACTTAATGGTGATGACCCCTCATGATTTTGTGTCCCACCAATTTCAATCAGTGAATGTTTTGAAACTTCACATTTTGTATTTTAATTGGCTTATGCCTACATTACTTTAGTTTTAAATTATATGTGTTCTGGGGATATTTTATGTAATTTCTGTCATTTAAATCTCCTTTCTGTAGTAATACATGCACATATAGATGGTCACCTTGACCTTTAACTCATTTATTGCATAATATGACAAGGCTGACACTATATTTCAATCTTAAATTGAAATATGATAAATGGTTATAGTAAAAAAGGTAACTCTTGATTAGACAGATTTATATGAATATTTATTCTGATTTTCTGAAATGAAGCTCAAATACTTAAATGTTGCCTGAAATGCACCATTGTTATTCTTGGTGTACTTGAACTTGCAATATAATTTAATATTCATTAATGTAATCTTTGACAAGCAGAACTCTGTACACTGTTTACTTATACATTCTACTACTATCCATAGGTCTGTCAAGTAAATCAAGGGTGGATATAGGACTCACGGTACTAAATATATGGAAGAAGGGGAACCAGTCTAGAAATGGGTGAAGATAAAATAGAGTATATATGGGTTTGGCTGTCCAGGATTGGTTGATAATGAAAGTAAAAGTTTAGTGAAGATAATCTTTTGAGAGTTTATCCCAGTTGTAAGTGAAAAAAATAGAGACTATGTTTTAGTGATGGAATTTCAGTCATTTTACAGACCTGAGTTTGGAAAACACATTTCTGAAATTAGCACCTGACTCTTTGGTGCAGAATAGAAAGCACATGTTTCAAACACATGTTGATTCAGAAAATGCCGTGACTCGTATTGTTTTCTCTACACAGATGCTGTCATCAAGGATATGTCTATACTGATAAATATAGGTTTGATCATGAGCATTCAGAAATTTAAAGTTATTGAATTTTTAATATCATGGTACTTGCATAGGTTTATTACGGGAGCTGAATTAGTACCGCGAGTCCTATACATGTACTGGTTCATTACTAATCTTTAAATGAATGTTGTATGTACTCAACTGTGATGCCTTGTTCATGTTTTATAGTAGCAGTAGATCAATTATCTAGTTTAATTGCTTTGTTATCTAGCTTTGTTTTAAAAATTGTACATCATATACATATAATTGCAGAAGGCCTCACGGAAGATTGGTTTGTAGACCAAATGAGCTGCTTCTTTACATAGTCATTATATTATTATTATTACCAATGAAATTTGTCTGCGAGTTTTCATATATGAAGAGGATGTTATGTACAGTATGGTAGAAATAATGGAAAGAAAAGGTGGGTGTCACCTGACCAACCTTTTAAAGGAAGATCTCCTAGTGACATGTATGATTGTCCAAAATATAAATTATGGCCTATGGTAAGAACAATGAAAAGAGGCACAAGTGGACCTGATATCACTCACCTGGATAGTTGACATATGTCAGCTTGTGAAAGCAAAATCACACACATATTGAAACTGTAGAGGGGAAGACAAGCTTCGAGCACACAGTTACTACATTGTCTATTTAATGATGGTGTCATTTATCTCACTTTCTTGGCATAAAAAGGACAAGTCATTGATACAACCAGCATGGTCCCCTGGATCATGAAATAGAGGGAAAAGGGAAGAGGGAGGGAAAAGATGATAAGCAGATTAAGTGCTTGTCTTGCAAACTTACCAATCCAAATCACAGGCACTTGAGGGGATAGATGTTACCTCTCCAATTCCCACCCCTGCCCCTCCAGCAAGAAGTGTGATTTATCCACAAAATAAAACCACTCAAGATTTAAAACCAACTAATGTACACAGTTACATGTGCAAGCAATGCAAATCATGCCACTATTTTCCTTCCAGAACCTATCAACAAATGCTATAGATCTCTGCCTTGTCTATGATATAAGGACAGTAACATTTGCTGTTTTTTTATATTCTCTGCAAACAATGAAAATACAGTACAGACTAGTGAGCATGTAAACAACATGCAGCAACCAGTTCCATGCCACAAATGGTGCAATCCAATATTCAATTTGGGTGCCTACTATACAGTGAGTATGAATTTCACCCATTTGCACATCATTTTGACAGGAAACATCGCAGATAGAAATCAATGTGCATTTTATACACTGTACAAGAGCATCAATGCTTTGTGTGAAAAACTTAGAATTTTCGTTGTGTCAATGACAGTGGTATCTCCAGAAGCAATCTAGCTGATTAAAATGCACTATACTAATGATTTGTCTGCAGTTAATTCAAATTTCAGTGATGCATAGGGCTCCAACATAATTCTTTTCTTTTTTCCACTAACATGCAAATGTCAATGTTTCATGTTTTCATATATAGGTCTCTGTCTGTCTCTCACTGATAAGGCCAAAAAAAAAAATATGTGTTTCCTATTGCACTGGTTTTAAAATTAAGGTAAGCAGGTTGGGTTTTCTTTTGGTTTTTTTTAAACATTATATATAAATAAAATAATATTTCAAGCACTTCAAAGTACTGGGCATAACCAGCTCAATTAGATGTACAAATCAATTTCGACAATGTGATTTTTTTTAATTTTAAAAAAAAGTTGGGGATTTTTTTTGGGGGGGGGGTGCTAGAGTCGGCAATGAGAAACAGGGACGGTTGGCCGACTGGAAACACACATATTTTTTTTTTTTGGGGGGGGGGGGGGGATAATGTGCTAGGAATGTAAGGTTACAAACGGAAGTAATATATTTCACAAACTCATACATGTACAGTATGTCTATGCTGTCACTAGTGATCACTTAATTAACCAAAGGCAATTAATCAAACACTTCTGATGGAGATTCAATTCATATACAGCAATCAATTTGACCAATGAAAATTTCAAGCATTATATTGTGTCTGCCAAGTTACAGTGCAAAGTCACTACCAACCTATTGTGCATACCAAGTTACAGTTCAAAGTCAATGCCACCCTAATGTGCCTGCCAAATTACAGTGCAAAGTCACTGCCAACCTATAATTTAATGTATCTTTAGGACTGAATTTAAAAGAAAACATTCTTTTTTTTATATGTTTCTTGAATTAATACACATGTACTAAATGAATGGAAATATATACCAAAATTTCATTTAAATTCTCTAAGCAGTTTTAAAAGATATGGCTGATTAATTTCAAACATTCATGCTGATAGTCTGAAAAATGTCATGATGGACAGAGTTCTGATATCACAAAGTTTATCTCCAATACATTGGTCTACCAATTCACTGTTGCCATAAAGTTCATTTTAAAACTGTGTTAAAAAAAATCACACAGAACAGCGTTGTAAAACTACAAAGTAAATAATGACAATGAATTCAGATTATGGAGGTACACTAGAAACCAATTTAAAAGACTGTTAGAGTTATATAAAAAAAAACGATCACTATGCAGAACCTACTGCTTTTCAATATAGCAAAAAATTATAGATCATCTGTTACATAAACTAAAAAGTCTATGAAGATACTGCAAATAATGTACTTTTTCATATAAAATCAAATCATAACAAAATTTTAATATAATATTCTATCAACTATCATAGCTACTTTCAACTGACTCCTCTCATTACAAAATCAGAATGGACTAATCAATGTCACAGGTCTGGACCATCACTATTTTCATAGGTCAAGAGCTTACAAATATGACAACATCCAGTGCATCAGGAAAGTTGCCAATTGCAGAAAAAAAATGTGAAATTATCCCTTACAAACTTTCGTAACTATGGAAATTTCAACACAGTTTACATTCAATGCACTCCATTTGTCACCAGCAGTTCGTTTTCATTTAAGACAACAACAAAAACGCAAGGAAAATATCTGCAGAAATACATTATTTGGCCAAATAACAATGAATTATTAATTTAAAAACAATATTTCTGAGAATAAGGAAACTATAATTAAAGTTACTGGTTGATAATTAGTGAAGACTAAATATACAGAACACAAATTTCCATATTGCAGCCTTTTTCTTGAAAACCAAATAATGTAACATGTCACTGCTATTATGGGGCCAAATTTTGGCAACTGCTTGAAACAATGTAGGTACCAAGATAGCATTAGGGTTACTTACATGTCCTTGGGGTGGAACAGAATTGTCTGGTTCCCCTGCATGTCCACCACACATTTTGTCCCCAGATCCAGTTCTACACAAAATAAAATACAGCATGTACAATTAATTGTCTTTTAAACAAGAGAAAGTCTCAAGTCTTATAATTCTACTTAAAATAAACAACAATTTTCAGGACAATGTACATAAAAATTAGTTTTGCTCTTAAATATTACAAATGTTAATTGTCTGTGTATCTCTGATGGCGACAATATCAGAAAATTACTGGGGTTTTTTTTATCACAGATTATATACATGTTATAGGGGCCTCTACCCAAACTTACTTTTAATTCATCTCTCGGACACTTTAGTTATGCATGCTTATTATGTTTTAACTTTGTCCAACGATTTTCAGCATTATTACATTTCAGCACCTTTATTTATCATTTATATGTTGCGCATTCTTCTTCTACATAACTGGCAAGTTTTTTTCATCTATTGCATGTGTCAATTCCATCTTGTAGTCAATGTCAAGGCCAGTCTCACATTTTCTCACGCAAATGTGATAATCTGAATATTTACTATTCAAAGCGAGTTTTGACAGATAAGGAATAAATATTTATATTTTAATTTATATGTTACATTTTAATCGTAATATTTGAACGTATTCGAGATCCGCAGACTTTCAGATCCTAAGTGAGCCTCGGGCAGTTTGTCAGATTGCAGACTCTAAACAATCAGCTTTTCAAACATTGTTTTGATGCATGTCACTGATTTTATGGAGAGTAGATGTTAATTGTTAATAATACAACTCATGAGATTTTTTTTCACATGTATGTTTTGAAAAAAAGGCAGTCATTTCTCATGATTTAACACCAGGAGGATTTCATTCAAAGCATTATTGATGTTATGAAAATGTAGCACCCACAAGCAGTGTTTATGATCTGTTGTTTACGTGATAATTACAGGAGACAAATACATGTACATACTTGATGCTCAGCAAACAATTAAATGGACAAAAATAAGTGTTGTCAAATCATTCTAAAAAGTCTGACTGTCAAATATTTTTATGCATGTTGCCAATTTCAAGGTGACTAGATGGTAATTGTTAAATAAATGGATAAAATAAGTGCTCACAAAACCTTCAGTTGAGTATACATGTAAATAAATCATTACACAGTCTAGCTTTCATTTTTTTTCTCTCTCTCTCTCTCTTACTTAAAAATCTAGCTATTTCCAAACCCTTTTCTACCTATCCATTTATATGTCTATATACATGTACATATCTGCTTTTGCTCTTCTAACTATATCTGCATTCTAACTCTTTCTAATATACATATCTATCTACATGTATTATTTACATATATTTTTTATAACTTTAATTATTGGCATATGGTTTTAAGGTGCAAACAAAGATCGAAAGAAAACAAAAGTTTAAATAAATATAACGCAATTTCCTTAAAATATACCATATTTTATCTTATTGTTTTACTCAATCCCATGTTATGATATTACGTTTGGGGCAAGCTCAAATTTTCCAAGGGCAAGTTCAATTTTCCAGTCATGATCTGGACCCATTTTAATATCAAGTTTTTGTCAGGTACCTGTGTAAATACAGGGTTCTCCAGGACACCGAAATACGCATAAAAGTACGCATTTTTTTTTCATTTTTTGATGCATGAAAATTCCAACAGCTGAGTCCTTTGTACGTAAGTGTTTTGTTGGCAAAATTCTTTTATTTGATCTGTTTCAACAAACCAAGTATCAATCATGTAGTGTGCAAGCTATCAAACAAAGTTAAGCAATTGTAATGGGATTAGGTCAAGGCATATAGATTAGATCTTAGCAGGCAAGGAGAGTCAGACACCTGTTAATTGAGTGTCGGCGCCTTATGATCATTTTGATCAAAAGACTAATTACACCTGCATGTGCTTTAACACCTCTCTTTGATAAGCATTACTCAACACGGTTTTAATCCATCATATCATAAATCTTTACATTAAGTTTGAAACTCACATTTTATCATATACCATATTTAGAGAAATAGTGCCAACATTTTGGGGACTTGTTTTGTTTATCGGAGGAATACCAACTCAACTGTTAATTATCAGAAATCATCATAAATCAGCTGTTTTTCTGTGTCAAGTAAAGATTAACTTATGTTTTCAAGTGATATGTGTACTCTTCTGATGGCAACTTTACATAATTTCTTTGGTGCCAAGCACAAAGCTACAAATGAGAATAATTCTTGCAACACTGGCCGAAAGAAATTAGCATCCAGGGATCACGCTACCAGGCGAAGTGGGCGAATAAGTCACTTAAAAAATGTAAACTTTACCTTCTTCTGTTAGGAAAGCAAAAATAATTTTGTCCTGTGATATTTTGATGTACACCGAGTTACATAAGTTTATGATGTTTGAGATGCTCCCTCAACCCAGCCGGGTAGTTCCAGTGTTGTGTTGCAGCCCAAGGCGAAATGTATGGCATGCAGCAAACAGCTGGTTTTTATATATTTTGCACAGACATACAAACTATTGCACATTCACAGGCATGTGTTTTAATGACTGATTGACCATTAACCCTTTACTGAGCCAGTTATCACTGCCCGATTTTGGCAAGTTATTATTTGATGATGAAAACATACCTACTTGTGTTTCAAAACTTAAACATCAATACGTAAATAGCAGTTTTTGTTTTAAGAATAGAATCAGCAAAAAGCATTTTCAAAATATTTTTGGGGAAAATTTTAACTGCAGTGTTTGCATTATTTTCTTTATAAAACCAGTTTGAAACCTAAGTGAACCTGTCAAGGGGTAATAATGCCAGACATCGCTGTGTCTAGGAAGTTCCTCTTCATTAGATTGTCTGTTTTCATAAATCATTGGGCAAATAAATTAAGGAAAAGGTATAATTTGTAGAAAGCAAAGTCTAAATATTATGTGATAGAAGATTTAGCATAAAAATAAAAATATATGGGGGTCAGAAACATTTGGGACAATGCTATATTGTGGAATTTGGTTAATGTTGTTTTCTATCATCACTCATTTTTGTGAAAATACCAGAATAAAAAAGCAGTGAGAAAAAAAATATATAACCAATACATGTTATTACGAGTACATAGACAAATATTAAAACCATAACATTGCAATCTTATCTATAGATTGTTGTAATGAAGCTAGAATGTGAGTGATCATATTAAGAAAATCCATCCTTCTAAAAATAGATGCACCCACATGGCATGCGTGGCACCATACATATATGTTCTTGACTGTCTGCCAATTTGGTTGGAATGAAGGGTCTAGTTCATTCATATATTGACTTTAATGCTTCAGTTTGTCATCAATGAATAGTTACGGTAATGTTTTATCAGCAACAGTGAAATTAAATGTTAAAGTTTTGATGTTATTATGTGCACTTCTTGGTCTCTACGCCATGTATTTTGGCCATATGACTTCACATGAGCACATCATTAGAAACTATTTCATACGAGTACCTAGATTACATCATTGTAATTACAAAAAGGTATAAATAGTTAATCAACTGCCACAAGAATAAACAATTTAATTTTTCTACCTTTTAAGACTTTACCAAAAACTGAGTCAAAAAGATTCACATTTGACCTTGAATTAACACCCTAAACATGTCAAGTTCAAGTTACTCATCCTTAACATCAGTGACCACTGTGGTTTGAATGGACGAACACTATGGCGTGAAGGACACTTGTGTATGTGCAATCATGTACATGTTACAGGGGTGATTTCAAATGAGTTTAGAAATGTTTTCATCTGCCATTTTCTAGTGAAGTTTTAGAAACTAAAAAAAAAAAAAATCTTTTGTTTTAGTGGTAGTTATTAAACATATTTACCAACTTACAATTACAATTCTGTTATCTATGTGCTCCTATCAATTTAAAATTAATTACAATGTATAGTTTCTGCTGTGCTCTTTTAAAGTCATGTGGCCAAAATATATTGTATATATCTCTCCATCCAAACATACACTTTCAAGTATGAATACAATGCATATGAATATGATATATTCATACACTTACAAAATGTGTTTATAATATACATACAAGACAGATAATTTCGTACTTGAAGATAAAGTATTGCTAAAAATGAATGTTAAATGCAAATATGCATTCTGAGAAATAGAGAACATATTTCAAATAAGAGAAACAAAGCACACACTCATAATTAAATATATATATAAGACTAGCTTGACCCCTGATCATCTATTTTCGATCAAGAAAACAGAATGCCAAAGAAACTAAGAGATTCATAGAATGAATCAATGGATAGGACATTCCTATGGACCAAAAAAACAAAAAAATAATGGAACATTATTAGCTTTATGCATGGTGTCATGACTGTGGAAGGAACGGAGGAGGATAGAATGAGGTCCAGAATCTGCTGTGGAGAAATTTGTTAAAGTCTGTTTAAGAGAAAAGTGAATGTAGTATGCTGTGTTGCTTAAACTTAAAGATGAAATGAAAAAAGTGAATGGAATATGGTCACTTGTTTCTTCTTCCAGAGTATAGGAAAATTTATTTATTTGAAATGGAATTAAGCTAATTAAATAAATTAATATAGAATTATATGTTCTGGGCTGATAACAAGGCAAAATAGGCAAAAGTAATCGATGATTGACGCCCACTAGATGTTAAGCACTGTTGAACTTTGGTGCTTGTTAACCCTTTTCCGACGGGATTAAATTCCAGTCATACTTTACCTTTTCTGATGGGTTACTATTCCATTCATAAGTTCACTACATTCCGTCTCTACCACTTTGTGAAAGTGTGCATTTTACCATATAATACCTCATCATTTTTATGTACTCTTTTGAAAAGATGGAAAGAAAGGCAGAAGGTACACAATTACATTAACAGAATGAGTTTTAAAAAAACCCAAAACTGGTAAAAATTCAATTTAAAGATCGAGTTTCAACGTGTGGAGACAAAAAATGGTGGTCATATACTGAAGAGGAAAGTGATGGCAGTTATGTGCTTGCTAAATTAGTTGCAAATAAAGACCATTTCATGTGTAAAATTTACATTTTAGGCAGTGGTGATCGTTATTTTTACTTTTCAAAATCAACGGAGCTGTTGATAACTGGTTATTTGAAAATTTTATTTCAAACACGAGTTTTAACGCATGGAGATCAACATGGTGGGCAGCACTGAGGCACCAAGTTATATCAGTGATGTGGATGCCAATTTTGATGAAAATATAAACAACTTTGTACATACATTTGTTTTAGGCAGTGCAGATTGTGACCTTGACTTCCACAAAATGAACAGAGATGATGATAACTGGATAGTACAAAATTTTATTTCAAAACTGAATTTTAACGTGTGGATATCAAAATGGTGGATAAGCAGCAGTGATGTGGATGCCGATTTTGATGAAAATCTAGACAATTTTGTGAGGGAAATTGATTTTTTTGGCAGTGGGGATCATGATCTTGTTTACATCGAATAAACTGAGCAGATGATAACTAGCTAATTGGATACAGACAATGATGAAGACTTGGATGCTTTCAAGATAACTGGACAACTTGAGAACTTCACTTCTCATAAAGTTTGCCCATATATAGATGTTGGATGTGTGCATATTATTATGAAAATTTACTGCATTCCTAGAAATGGACCAAAAAAAACCCAACATTAGAATTTATTGTGGAATAAAAGTAATGAACCAAAATGAAAAGCTTAAAGCTTTGTCAACTTACCAGTAAGGACCGTTCTGTTTGCTCTCCAATTTTCATCCGAGTAAATTTAATAAAACTGTAATAACCTTTGACAATCTTTATGGATTTATTTTTTTTACATTCTTAAATGGCGTAAAATTCCCCCCATTTCATACACTTACATATCAGAGGTAAACTTAATATTGCAGATATGAAAATTGCACTGAAAGTAAGTTATACAAAAAAAATGTAAAGCATGTTTTTAAGTTTATATAACTTTGTTCTCAAGTGAAGTTTTAATGTCTGAAAATTTGGTGAAATTGTTTTTGGACTTGAAAGAAAATTGTATGCTTTTTAAAATGGTGTACAATATTGAAAAATTATTTGAAAAAATTGTCCTGCAAAGCCAGATTGAACAACGTCATTGCATTCTCTCATGCTGATACACCAATGACTGAAAAAATTTCCAGTTCAACACAACTGCCTGTATATTTAATCGGCCTTGAGTATGAAAAGGGTTAAGGGTAGAAGATCCACAAATTTATTCTGAAGATGAGAATCTGCATATACTTGCCCCATGGATGAGCAAGTAGTGAAGTCCTCCTCAGCACAGCCAAATTTTTACCCCATCAGGAAGAGAGTATGATTTACCTAAGCACTGTCTTTATAGTATTTATAATAAAGAACGGAGAAAAAAAAAGCTGAGCATAGTGACCAATGCAGTTGGAAAAGATTGCTCTATGGATTTTGTTCATTTTCATCAAAACAATCTTTGGACAATTCCAAAACTGAATGACTGGTTGGTGCATCTCTATCAGGTAAAAAAAATGTGCCTTGATCATATTTATTTGGCACATTTAATCTCACTGTTTGTGGGACTTAGTTTATATTTTACACAAATCCCAGAATGGTATGACCTGGCTGGAAGACTGGTTAAGGTGTTGGACCCATCACCAGAAGGGTGCAGGTTCGATTCCCACCATCAGACCAGCCCAGATCGACTACCTTGCTGTCTTTGGGCAAGGTACTTTACTCTACTTGCCTCTGCACGATACAAGTTTCAAAGAGTTGCTATGCCGTAAAACACCCAAAACAAAATCACACTAAAACGGACATGCTACACTGTTTATTGTTGAATGATATACTAGAACTTTCTAAAAAAAAATAATTTCTTTAAAATTCGTTCAAAAAACAAGAGGCATGTTTGTTTGGGTATTTAAGAAGCTGACCTTCATCCTGATGGATACGATGGAGGTAAATGTAAACAACCATACCTACCATGGTAGTCGAGGTTACAGATTTCAGGTTTTAAAGCAATTCAATGCATTTCATCCTAGACCTGTATGTACTATTCTTTCAATATCAAAGAATTAACAAATGTTTCACCGAGACAACGACTAGAACACCATATAACGATCTCTTAAACTCACCACGTTTGTTCATTGGTCGAACTCTCACTGCAACTTGTACTTTATCTGAGGCCATGGCGACAACTTTTACTGTTCAAGGCCAAAACTTGATTAAAGTTTTTCTACAAGACACAAAAAATGCACAAATACATCCGAATCAAAATCACAGCATTTGAAATGTCATAATTGCTACATTTTTTCCAAGCGCAATGCATCAACTGCTACATAAGAGCGCCATTTTGGAAATTATGTATGCTGACACCGGGGCCACATGAGTCATCACAACTTCCTGTATTTATTTCGAAAATAAGAGGAAACACCGATGCTCTGTAAATTGTCGATGACGGAATTCCTAAGAAGAAATTGTAAAACACGCTTTTTATGACCTGAGACGATAGTACAAATATATATTATATATGCATCTACTCTAACATATTTTTAACAGAATAAAAAAAAACAGATGGATCGAAAAGAAAACTTATAAATAAAAATAAACTTCCGCTTTGAAATGTAACGACATGTTTTGTTTTTGTTTAAAGTTTTGTTACATAAACAATGCGCCAACTATTAATATTTTTAAAACATTCAAAACCGACCACACGAACTCGAGCTGAAAAGTGACTATTCTACAGTAAGTCTACAGCAACAACAACAATAACAACAAGGAAAAGATAAGATGCAAGTTTGATAAAATATAGCACGGTGTGGAATAGCCCTATGAATTAAAATCTAGATGAAAATAACATACAAATTGGAAACTCCCTACCTAGCCCACCAAAAATCTAGATGAGAATAACATACAAATTGGAAACTCCGTACCTAGCCCACCAAACATCTAGATGAGAACAACATATATATTGAAAACTCGCTACTAGGGGTGAAACGATTAATCGATATATCGATGTATCGATACTGTTTCTATATCGATACCCATATCGATATAAGAGGGGAAGAATCGATACAAAACGATACTTACTCTATGCAAGTTACTTTAATCTTCAGCAGTCGTGAATAATTATTAGTCATTTGCCTTTTCATTCTTTAAATTGAGAATTCATCTGAGACAGCCGTAGCAAGTACATGAACTCATTTCTGTCAGTAAAAAATAAAAGCAATTGACAACACCGACTCGCCTTCTACAAATTAATATAAGGTGACTAACTCACGTGGTTCGAAATCAGCCCCCTTCTCCCGCCCCAATTCCATGCTAATTAGTTTATCTCGTCTGCATCTTCAGCCACTGATAACATATATCAACAGAAAGAAGACATAGCAGATGTATTCCCTGTGTATGATTTAAGCACTTTACTGATCATTTAATTACCACTTTTACGCGAAATTTATTGTTGCATCGCATCTTGTCTACTTGGATCGAATTGAAGGCTACACATCCGGTGTGTCATGTGTCATACATGCAGTTCTGATTAGTGATTATTGTTTGTTCAAGTCCAGTGTAAAACAATAACCACCAATCATAACTAACTGTAGCGTGTTCACTACGTGACATACCGGAAATATTGGCATCCAAAACTCTATCCAAATAGATACAAAGCAACATAGAAACTTCACACAAAAGTGACTATTAAATGATATGTGTAAAGTACTTAAATCGTACATGGGGAAAAAGTTTAGAATATCTCCTTTTACGTTGATATATGTAATCAGCGACCGAACCTGCCGATGGGATAAAACAAATTTTTTTTTAAAAAAATAGCATAGAATCGGCAAGGGTCAGATTCCAAATCGCAGGAGTTATAGCCACCTCCTCAATTTGTAGAAAGGGAGTGGGTGTTGTCAATAATTTCCTTTTTCACTGACATCATCAAATGTCTGTGGCCGCGGCAGTTGATTTGCATCTGCAGGAAGTACAATGTGAAGGATTTGGCTATTAGTCATCTCCGCTCCCACACTCGGATTTGTTCTAGACAAGAATTTCCTTGCACAAGGAAATTGCACTGTTTCTTCTGTTTTGAACATAACACCGTAATCTCTTCAAAATTTAAGTGAAGACATGAAACTGGCAATAAGATGTTTTAAAAACATTAATTCAATGTAAAACAAATGGTGTGGTGACCAGGATGAGTCAAATGGAGCAGCCTGAAATGGCCTAAAAGGGCGAATAAAAATCACTAACAGCTAGTCTGTTTATAAGTTGTTGTTGTTGTTGTTTTTTTGTTGTTTTTTTTTTAGTCTTGTCAAGGATGAGAATGGCATATGAACAGATGATAAGTCTATGTTTGTTTGTAATCTGCATTCTGGAAATACACCCAATATGTCAACACATAAAAAATGGCACTACCCTACTACTGACAGACATTCTAAAGATGAAAAGATCATCAAGTTGATATGTGTATCGATAATGTTCCGTATCGTAGACTGTGTATCGAGAATCGTATCGATGCGTGGCAGAGGTGTATCGTTTCACCCCTACTCGCTACCTTGCCCACCGAATATCTAGATGAGAATAACACACAAATTGGAAACGCCCTACCTAGCCCACCAAAAAATCTACATGAGACATAGATATAGATTGGAAAATCCCTACCTAGCCCACCAAAAATCTAGATGCGAATAACATACAAATTGGAAACTCCCAACCTAGCCCACCAAAATTCGAGTATTTAGTATATAACTCTGACTTCTTGCAGACCTTTGAAATATGGTTATAAATCTACAAATGTTAAAAGTTTACCTCAAATGTACCTTAACATTGCCTAAAAATTCAATATATGGTCAGTTTCATGTGTGTTTTCACAACCATTATTAAATCACTTATTTTTACTGTTTACACTTTACTCTGGGTGGCACTTAATTGTGCTCTTACCTTGACTAGTCTGTGCTTAAATATATAAAGTCAAGTTGTTTAGATAGCTTCTTGAAAGTATGTATGTATGTCTGTCTGTACTGCACCTTGTTTGCACAATATCTCAATGTTTGATCCCAAGACACAAATATAGCCATTTATATGAATGAGAGTAGTAGGGTGGGGGTATTGAGGGACAAAAAGGGCACTTGGGGGACGTACGAGAGTTTAACATGGAGGGGGCACTTGGGGGACGTACGGGATTTTAATGTGGTGGGTACTGAGAGCCAAAAATTTTTGATGGCACTATAGAGCCAAGATGTCGGCGTGTGTTTTTTTAATGTTGTGGGAGTTGTTTGAGTTTAGGATAAAGGAGGAGAGTTCGCTTTAGGATTCCAATGTTCTTTTATTGGAATCCTCCTTCTCCTTCTCCTTTTTAACCGGTGAAGACGTGGTTTTTATATATATTAGAATTTCCGACGTGAAGGAAAAAACATCCTTTTCACCTAAAAGAAAACTACTTTTGATAAAAAAAAACCATTAGATCGATAGAAAGAAAGAGAAAGGCGATATTCATTATTTTTTTTTCAAATTCAATAAAAAAAATAGAGGGAAAAAAAAGGTTTTTAACTTTTTTTAGATCGATAGAAAGAAAGAGAAAAGTGATATTCATTATTTTTTTTTCAAATTCAATAAAAAAAAATAGAGGGAAAAAAAGGTTTTTAACTTTTTTTAGATCGATAGAAAGAAAGAGAAAGATGATATTCATTATTATTTTTTTTTCAAATTCAATAAAAAAATAGAGGGAAAAAAAGGTTTTTAACTTTTTTTAGATCGATAGAAAGAAAGAGAAAAGTGATATTCATTATTTTTTTTTTTTCAAATTCAATAAAAAACCTGCTATTCTACAAAAGGGTATGACGAAGGGATGAAATTACGCCAAGATACTATCCAACACATATACCATCCATTACTCTGATCTAAAAAAACAAATAAGAGCCGAGATATACATCAATAATAATAATTATATTTTATTCAATCTATATACATTATGTTATTTCATGGTAATAAGAACAATGTCATATAAGTCCAATACAGTTCAATTCATTTCCATAGTTACCATTTCATCGTCTTCTTGTTCTGATACTTCAGGAAGATTCTTGTTGACAATTCTCTCATAACTTTCTTCTGGACTCTCATTAATAAACTCCAGCTTAATAAAATGTCCATTATCATCTTGAATCCACTGCCGTTTTTGACAAATCTTGTAAACTTTACGTTGATTTAATCCAAAACATCTTGCCACATCACTAGTGGAATCCATTTGAGTATATAATCCTGAATTCAAGTCAGTTAATTTCACTGGTTTCACAAATCCTTTAGTGAGTTGACTCTTCTTCTCTTGATCTTCCCATCTAGCTTGAAATCTTTTCTGAAACTTCTTCGAAAAGACTGACTTTTGTATCTCCTTACAGCAACGGTAGATACTTCCTGTTTGACAATCAAAATATTGAGCAGCCTTTTTCATACTTTCAAATCTTCTTTCCTCTGTGTCACCAACACACTGGCACAACACACTTCTAGCACTTCCAAAATTAACTCTTCTTTTTTCTTTATCATTCTTCACATGCTTGTGTAAACAAGTTTGTTCACTAGCAGTCATCACTTGAAGATTTTCTATTCTATCATCATCAAGTACATCATTGAGATGTACCACTTGACTCTGTCTTGGTAGATCCAGACCATTGACCGCTTCAAAGACAAATCTTCCTCGACTTATATCTTTCCTCTTTTTTCCTTTCTTACCAGTAACCTTAATCTCTATCAATCCATTTGATCTCAATCTTCCTTTGACTTTCCTTCCAGACTCCAAATGATAGACATTTCCAAGTATGTCCGCAGCATAATTATTATATACCTTATGAATGTACTTATTCAGTTCAATTCCAGTATCTTTACTTTTATCTTGACCGCAGTACTTTTCCATCTTCACAGTTTGAAAGTACAATCCCAAAGACTGATTCTCATGGTACGAAGCTCTCTCTTTATATACTCTCCTCTCTCTATATAAAGGGGCCTGGGTGAAATCTGAATCAGTTTCAAAGTAAAGTTCAAGATGAAAAGATCACACCCAAACCATGATAAAACAGAAGAAGAAGAACAAGAACAAACCAAGAGGCCACGACGACAAAGGTATTCCGTGCCGCCTGAAACACCCTTAGAGGAAGTACTGGCTCAAGTCCATGCCAGTGACTTTGAAGACGAAATGAGTGAACAACAACCTGAAACCCAAACTTCCAAAACCAAAGTCACTACTACTAGTACCAACACCAGAACCCCTGACCAAGAAAGTCCTACTACTAGCGCTACCACTACCGCTACCGTGGCTCCTGAAAAATACTATCGGATTCGAGAGACACAAAAAATCACTTCTCGAAAATTTAGGACCACTGCGTATACTCACACAGTACACTTCAAAGACTTTAAGTCTCAAGTACCTCCCGAGAAAGCGGCGCGGTTCATTACCAATTTGTGGGAATCTGTGTTACAGAACTTAAAACGGCAATGTGGAGCCAAAGAAGACGATCGCTTGAGACTAGCCATTCATCATGACCAATTGAAGAGTCCTGTTTGGATTGAATTTAGTACCCCGGCAGAATTAACGCCAGACAAAGTTATGTCTAAAATAGAACATGTACAACAATCCAATGACAAATTTACCCTCACCGATGGAAAGGCGACCGTTTACATGACTCATGTTGCTCCACCTCGAGGAAGTGGACGAAGCAGAAAAACTTTATTGGTGGACGATCTTCTTACTACCAAACAAAGTGTCGTCCAAATTAACAATACTGAAGATTCAATGTGCTTAGCTCGAGCTATTGTGGTGGGTCGTACCTATGCTAACAAGAACGAGAGCAAAGAATGGAAAAAAGCCTGGATGAACATTAGAAAATCTAACAGACCCAAACAACGAAAAGAAGCAGAACTCTTGTTACAACAAGCAGGGATCCCTAAAGAGACTGTATGTGGTATTTCTCAATTACAGCAACTTCAAGATGTTTTGGCTCCTCATTATACGTTAAAAGTTCACCCTCAAGAAGTGCGTGGTGCTCTATTGTTTCGAGGCCCTGATTTTCCTGAAGGAAAATACATTCATCTATATCACCATCAAGAACATTTTGATACCATTACCAGTATTACTGGATTTTTGGGATACTCTTACTTCTGTGAGAAATGTAACAAAGGGTGTAATAGTCGGGAGCAACACATTGCTTGTGGAGAAAGATGTCGAGGTTGTTTATCCGACCCACCATGCCTTCCTGAACCACAACAACATCACATGTATTGTAAAACCTGTCGACGCCGTTTTGTCAGTCCTACTTGTTACCAACAACATCGCAAGACCCAAGGACAACAACAAAAATGTGCTTGTGAGTTATTACAATCGTGTTCTACGTGTGGACAACTGATTCGTTCCAACAACTCCAAGAGACACGTTTGTGCTGGCAAGAAAAAATGTTCTATTTGTCATCAGATCGTCGATTTTGATCATCGATGTTTTATTCAAAAGTTTGACAAGGTAGAGAAGAAAGAAGAAATAAAGAAGATGAAGAAAAACAAGAAACAAGTAGATTTCATCTTTTTTGATTTTGAATGTATGCAAGAAACAGGTACTCACATTCCTAATTTTTGTGTAGCCCATAGGGCTTGTGATCAGTGTATTCAAGAATCGATTCATTTTCACTGTCCTCATTGTAGTAGGATTCCAGGAGGACGTGAAAAAATCTTTCGTGGAGTGAATACTTTGTCTGAGTTTGCTGAATGGGTTTTAGACCCTACCACCCACGACAGTTGGAGCGAAGAAGACATTCATCGTTACGGAGATTGTCATCGGTATGCAACCGTCATAGCTCACAATTTTTCGGGATACGATGGACAGTTTTTACTTAATTATTATTTGAACCATGGAACCGAACGTCCTGAAGTCACCATGAATGGAAAAAAGCTCATCTACATGAAAGTAGGACAAGTTCAATTCAAAGATTCGATGAGTTATTTGGCCATGCCTTTGAGTCGCATGCCAAAAACGTTCGGCATGACAGAAATGGCCAAAGGTTACTTTCCTCACTTCTTTAACACGGAAGCTAATCAACAGGCCGTCCTACCTCATTTACCTGACCTTCATGATTACGACCCCGATGGAATGCGACCCGAACAGCGAGAAGCTTTTCACGCTTGGTACCGTGTTCACCAGACCGATCCCTTTGACTTTCAAGAAGAGATGCTCAAATATTGTCGATCGGATGTAGATATTTTAAGGCGTTGTTGTGGAAAATTTCGAGAGTTATTTCTCGATAGTTCAAAGGTCGATCCTTTGAAAGAGGCATCCACCTTACCTAAAGCCTGTTCCTTAGTCTACAGACAACATTTCATGCCCGAAAACCAACTCGCCATCATTGACTCCAACACGGGGATATTTGCTAGTCGTCAATATTCGGTCAAAGCTTTACGTTGGCTTCATTACTTATGTCAAAAAGAAGACAAATGGATACAACATGCTAGAAACGGTGGAGGAGAAAAAAAGATTGGAGGTTATTCTGTGGATGGTTGGGATTTAGAAAACCCGCACATTGTGTATGAGTTTCAGGGTTGCTTGTTTCACGGATGCCCTACTTGTTATCCTGTCCGAGACATGAAAAGTCCTTATTCAGATTCTACCATGGATCAGTTATATGAACAGACTTGTCAACGACGACTTCAGTTAGAAAGTCAAGGTTACGAAGTGGTAGAAATGTGGGAACACGAGTACGATCGACGTTTGAAAATCGATCCTGAATTTAAAACCATCACTCAAAGTTACGATGCAGCCGACATTGAACCTTTAGATCCACGTCACAGTTTATTTGGAGGACGAACCAATGCTACTCGATTATTGTACGATGTGAACGAATCCCAAGGAGAAGAAATCAAATACATCGACGTGTGTTCTTTGTATCCTTGGGTGTGTAAATATGCTCGTTTTCCTACCGGACACCCTGAAATTTTAACAGAGCACATCGACGTGGAACAGATTCGTCAATACGAAGGATTGATCAAATGTAAAGTTTTACCTCCCACAAACTTGTTTCATCCCATCTTACCTTGCCATTGTCAAGGAAAATTGATGTTTCCTTTATGTCGGACGTGTGCCGAAATGTGTAACCAAGATCATCCCTGTCACCACACAGAGGAAGAACGGTCAATGATAGGAACGTGGGTCAGTGCCGAATTGTTTCGGGCATTGGATCGTGGATACCGTTTATTGAACGTGTATGAAATTTGGCACTTTCCGACGACAGCCCAATACCAAAAGGACGACGCTACTCATCATCCAGGCATTTTTTCGGGGTACGTGAACCAATTTCTCAAACTGAAACAAGAAGCTAGTGGTTATCCTTTGTGGTGTCAAACTCCCGAAGACAAAGTTCGATTCAAAGAAGAATACCGTAACATCGAAGGCATCACTTTAGAAGAGGTAGAAAAAAATGAAGGAAAAAGATCGTTTGCTAAAGTGATGTTGAATTGTTTGTGGGGAAAAATGGCTCAACGTACGATCTTACCCAAAACGGAATACGTGGACGATCCTTATCGTTACTTTCAACTGGTGGACGACAAAAGTATTTTAGTCAAGCACGTCGAAATCGTCCGTGAGGATTTGATCATTGTTAATTTTGAAGATGAACCCAAGTTTGTGAAACCTGACAAGTTTAGTAACGTAGTCATTGCCGCCTACGTGACTGCTCATGCTCGTTTAAAATTGTATGACGAAGCATTAGAAGTCTTGGGAGATCGTGTTCTGTATTTTGATACTGACAGTTGCATTTACATTCATCGTCCCGGTTGTCCCCACCCTACCATTCAAGGAGATCGATTAGGAGCCTGGACAGACGAGCACCCTCAAGATACCATCCTGAGTTTTGCTAGCGGTGGTCCTAAAAATTATGGGTACCGATACCGAGACCCTCAAGGTCAACTTCACACTTCCTGTAAAGTCAAAGGATTGACTCTGAATTATCGAACTAACCAAGTCGTGAACTTTGAGGTTTTAAAAAATGCTCTGCTGTCTGGACAAGTGAAAGATTTTCAAGTCGCTACGTTAGAACCTCACAAGATTGTTCGCCTACCAAATCATAAAATTGTGACTCGACCTGTTCAAAAAGTGTATCGCATCGTGTACCAAAAAAGAGTGAGACTTCCAGATCACACGACTTTACCTTACGGACACGCCGATTTGGAGAAGTATAAAAAAGGAACCCCTTCCAAACCTAACCCTTCATTCTCACTTTCAACGTGGACCAAGAAGCAAGAAGAAAAAAAAAGATGAGTCACCACGACTTGGAGTGTGATGCAGTACCATGCGATGAAACGGATTCTGTACGGTTTGGTATTGACGTTAATGACAACAAGGTGAATGTGGATCCCTATTTGCATATCAGAATACCTGTGACTTTATTTGGTTATTCCAAGTATGAAAGTCGACTGGAGACATTCCAAGACAAGTGGCCAAAATTTCTAGAAGGACCTAAACCGGAAGGTTTAGCTAGATCTGGATTTAAATACACGGGAGAAGGAGATAAAGTTCAATGTTTTAGTTGCGGTGTGGAACTTCGCCATTGGGAGCCTACCGACTCAGCTTACATTGAACATGCCAGATGGTCTCCGCACTGTCACTTCTTACCTTTAGTAGCCTTAGAAGAGTACGGGTACGATGAGCCAGATGCCAAACAGAAGAAGAAGTAGTAGTTTTTTAAAAAAATTCCATTTCGGAGGAGAATACTTCTTCTTTAGAAGAATACGGAAACTTTTACCAGAGTACATTCGTGGCTTGCCTTTGGAAGTGCGCGAAAAGATTTACCAAGAGTTTGCCAAAGATCTAGCCCGTCACCACTAAGTGTCTAGTATTGTTTGACACAGCCTGGCTATAAAAGAGTGGGTATGCCTGAACTCTACACGCCACTGGTGAAACGGATTCCGTGGAAGGAAAGCATAGATAAAATTAAGACCTTAGAGGATTATAAAAAAGTGATAAAAGAACTGTGTCCATTAAATTTTGGACGTTATGTGGTATGTGTCTTAGTGACTTCTTATCTTGGAATTCGTTTTCCAGGACATTCGTTGTGGACTATTTTTGAGGACAAGTGTTTGCCTTGGATTCTTTTGAACGATCCGTGGTTGTTTTGGACTCAATTGTTGTTGAGTTCCAAAAAACAATATGACCCTGTGTTCTTCTTCGGACTTAGTAGAAGAAGATGAAGACTATAAAAACTTAATTTTTATCAGTCCACGAAAGACACATTGTACGTAAAGCGTTGAGAGTGGTAATGAAAATTAGTGACGTACTTCCATGTGAAGAAGACATTCGTCACACTTTATCTGTGTATAAAACATTTCAAGAAGTGTGTTTTGCTAGTGAGTTACACCAACACCTTTTCCATTGGAAAGATGTACGACCCTGGAGAAACCTTGGTTTCCAATATTGGTTACAAGAAGTGGCCCAGTTCAGCCAAGATTTGGCCACTTATCCATAAGGTTCTAAAAGTGAAAAAAGGGGAACCTCGATGGGAAACCCTAAAAGAAGAAAAAGAAGTACCTGACACCACCACTGTGTGGTTCCAATACCTCTTGAGGAGGAACACCACCCTTCTTTACCACCACCACCGCTACCGTCAGAGGATTCAAAAAAACAAAAGACGAGAAGAAGAATGTCACCCCAAAACACAGTGTCTTTCATGACTAGGACACGAAACTATTGTTGTACATTGACGTGTTTATATGACAGTTTGATGGTTTCCGTAGGACCCTTCATTGTGTACCTGATGATTTTACTTTGCTATTTTCTCACTCGTACTGTAAAAAATGAATGACTTGTAAAAAATATGTTATTTTGTTGGTTGGTAAGTTACTTTTTTTCTCTAAAAAATAAACGTGTATGAAAATCGTATAAAATGCCTTGGATTTTTTGTCTTCTTCTCAAAAATCTTCTTACCTCAATCATGGCTACATCTTCTTCTTCTACCTCGTCTGCCTCTTCCTCCTCTTCTGTGGTGAAAGTAATTGACGAAAAATTAGATCGTCAAAGTTGGAATGCTTTGTATCTGCGCCATCCATTTAACATGTTGATTGCTGGACCGAGTGGTTCAGGGAAAACCGAATTTGTCAAACGATTGATCGAACACAAAGCTGATTTGTTTGATCATCCACCTCAACGTATCGTGTGGTGTTACAAAGAGTGGCAACCGTCTTACACGTTATTGAAAGAAAGTCAAGGAGAAACTATTTCGTTTGTGGATGGTATTCCTCACGAAGACGATGGAATTGTGTCTGACGTGAGTCAAACTCATTTAGTTATTTTTGATGACATGTTAGGAGAAGACGAAGAAGAAATTAAACTTTGGTTTACACGAAAAGGTCACCATCGTAATGCTAGTATTGTGTACATAACACAAAATTTATTTCAACAGAGTAAAGCCCATCGAACTATTAGTTTGAATGCTCATTACGTGGTCTTGTTTAAAAGCCCCAGAGACAAATCTCAAGTACAAGTGTTAGCCAAACAGTTAGGAGCTCCTTGGCTCAATTATGCGTACGACGATGCCACTCAAACCCCTCACGAGTATTTACTCATTGACTTAAAACCGACCACTCCTGACTATTTGAGATTTCGTGCCAGTATCTTTCACTCTTGGGGTCAAGAAGGTGGTCCTGTCATTTACACGTCCCCTTCAGTCCATTTTTAAAAAAAAACTATAAAAACAACCTAAGACGTCATTTCTGTCACACACTCTTTTTGGAGAGAAGATGACTTCCTTTCAATCTCATCCTTCGGCTAAATTGATTCGTGCCTTGTATGGCATCAGTCGTGAAAAAAATGCACAAGTCCGTGCTCATTTGTTAGAAGCGAGTCTTAAAGAAGTGTTACGATGGTTTACTTTGACAGCACGTCAATTACTACAAGGTATCATTCACATCCCTCATCAAACTCAACGTTTTTTTCAAAGACATAAATTGGCATTGTCACAACTGGCTGATCCTAGAATCGATTCACGGACTAAAAAACAAATCATTTTAACTCCTGGTGGAAGTGGTTCTTTAGGAGGGGTTATGATTCGTTCCCTTTTGAAATGGGATCCTAATGATACCAAAACCAAAACAACTCCTAAAAAGAAGAAGAAAAGTCCCAAGAAGAAGAAAACCAGCCCCAAGAAAAAGAAAAGTCGTACCCAAAAGAAGAAAAAAACCACACCTACTACCACCACTAACACCCGACGTAAAAGAGGTACTGCAACCAGGACGCAAACGTACACCCGCAAAACACCACCACTATCCTTACCATCACCACCAGCAGTGACGAGGTCTCCTTTTGCGTCCACTTCTTCCTCTTTGTCTTCTTCACCACCCCCTTTTACCATGATGCCTGTAAAACCAGACTTAAGATCCGTGTTTCCTAATTTGATGCAAAAATGGAAACCTATTTCGAAAGTGACCCCGTCGGGACCGTCGACTTCAGCTGATTTAGCCATGGCAGCAGCCACCCACAAAGTACCATCCCCTAAAACCAAAGTCCAAGAAAGAACTGGTATCTTACAAAGTTTAGTGGATTTATCCAAAGAAGAATTGAGACGATTTAGTCCTTTGAAAACACCTCAACGTCGAGTCAGACCTGTCGTGAAGTTGGTACGTCGTGCAGACAATCAGTGGAGAACTGTTCCAGTATAAAATAGAAGGGTACCCTGCTAAAAGACTTCAGACTTGTTTTCTACCGACTAAAAAAGATGGCTCCCAAACGTGTACACCACCAAGAAAAGAAGAAAACCACCAAAAAAGGACGACGACTTCCCCCTCGTCTGGCTAAACATTGGGATGTCTTGTCTGTCTTGAGCAAATCCAATTCTCCCATGCGAAAACAACTCATTCAAACAGCTCCTAAAGAAATCATTGATACCGTGTGTGAATGTTGTTTGAACGTGTTGAAAGGAACGGTACCTTTGTCTAAGATACAGAAACAAAAATTAGGGAAACATCGGAACGTTCTTCGTCAAATGGTGAAAAAGAAAATACCTCTTCAACAAAAGAAAAAAATGTTGGTACAACGAGGTGGATTTCTACCTATGCTGTTAGGACCGCTGTTAAAAATAGCCGCTCCTTTGTTAGGAACGATTGCTGGACCACTTTTAGGAGGGGTCATGCGATAACCAAAAAAAGAAGATAAAAAGGACCACCCTTCTCTGAAATGACCACACCTTTTTGGTACCTTTGAATGAAATGGAAGGACGAAAACTGACTTTAGTACCTTACAAACGATGGATGGAATTTCATCGTTGGAACGAACAACGGATACCTCATTTACCACCCAATCCTAATCTTAACGAAATGTCTCAGTTACAACAAGAATTACAATCCCTGATGGAACAAAACAATGTGTCTGAAACAGAAAAATCCCAACGGTACGGTCAACTTTTACAACGTCTACAACTCTTTCGCCAAAAAGCAGTCGACGAAACAGCTTCACCCACTCTGAGAGATTTTAAGGCTCTCATGAAAAGCGAACCTAAAGTGACTATCAAAAAAGAAAAAGAAGAAAAAGAAGAAGAAGAAGAAGAAGAAGAGTTTTTACTAACTCCACCTCTTAAAAAAATAAAAAAGTTAGCCACCCCGGATTGGATAAAAAAGAAGAGGTCTACCCCTTTACCCTCAGAAGAGAAAAAGAAAGAAGTAAAGAAAGAAGTCAAAACAGAACCGATAACCCCTGATGTTCGAACTCCCTCTTTTACCCCAGTAGCACGTCGGACACGTAAACAACAACAATCCAAAAAGATACCTCACGAAGAAAAGAGTATTGGAAATTGGTTAACTTATTCTTGAGGAAAATCATCATCATCATGGAGAAACTGTTAGCCACCATTTATTACAATCCTGGTCATGCTGCTGGTTACGGAGGAGTTCAAAAATTATATCGAGCTGCTAAAAGTCAATTGAAAAGTGTACGTTTGCCTGAAGTACGACGATGGTTACAAGAACAATCAACGTACACGTTACACAAGCCCATTCGACGTAAATTTTCTAGAAGTACTACTCAAGTGGAAGGGATCGATCATCAATGGCAAGCCGATTTAGCGGACGTCTCTCATTTAGCCACTTACAATCGTGGTCACAAATATTTGTTTTGTGTCATCGACGTGTTTTCCAAATTTGCTTGGGTCGTGCCTTTGACTTTTAAAAGCAGTACCGAATTGGTACGAGCCTTAAAATTGGTCTTGAAACAAAGTGGACGTCAACCTTTACGATGGCAAACGGACAAAGGTACCGAATTTCTAAACCAAGCTTTTCAAAAAGAATTGAAACAAAGACAAATTCATTTTTTTACGACCGAAAATCCTGAAACCAAAGCCAGTATTGTGGAACGTTTTCAAAGAACTTTGAAAGAACGCATGTGGAAATATTTTACACATCAACATACTCTCAAGTACATCGACGTGTTACCTCGTTTGGTCAAAGCGTACAATCAATCGTACCATCGTAGCATTGGATGTACCCCCGAAGACGTTAGCCCTGAAAACGAAGTGTCTGTGTTTGATAAATTATTTGGTTCACCCCAGCAGACCAAAAAAAAGAAGAAAAAGAAAACATCCTTGTTGAAGTTATTAAAGACGGGAGATTGGGTTCGCATCGGAAAAACCAAACGTACTTTTGACAAAGGTTATTTACCTAACTGGACTACCGAATTGTTTCGTGTCACTACCCCCGTCCGTGGACGTGATCCTCCCGTCTATAAATTGGAAGACATGCACGGTGAAGTACTCAAAGGAACATTTTACTTGCCTGAGTTACAACGAGTGACCAAAAAAGAAGACACCTTGTACGACATCGAAAGCATTCTCGATCAAAGAACACGTAAAGTTGGTAAACGTCGAATAGAAGAAGTCAAAGTACGTTGGAAAGGATATCCCCCTAGTTTTGATTCTTGGATTGCAGCTTCTCAAGTCGTCGACTATAAAAAGAAAAAGAAGTAAACTCACAACATGCCATTCAACACAGTAGCCACCCAGACGACTCCTTCGGAAAGTTCTTCTCTTCAAGAATTACAAAAACAACCCCTTTGGGTGTGGTGTGGAGAACGTGTGCCTAAAAATCAAATCGTCTTTTTCTGCCAAATCTTTGTAGTGTATTGTGTCATCGGAGCAGCTATTGCCAATTTGAGTTTACAACAAGGAGACAAACAATTGTGGACCATTTTACTGAGCAGTTGCATCGGTTATCTTTTACCCAGTCCCTCTTTGAAATTTACGAACACGAACGACAATAGTCACCACAACAACAACGCCAGTCCACCTTCTTCTTCTTCGTCCAGTTACCACCACCACCAAAATACTACCAGTCCTCTTTTGGAACCTTTTGAACATCCTTCTTCTGTTCACTTGAGTGACACCTCGGACACCAGAACCACTACTTTGGAACTATGAATGACCAATTTTATTTAACGTTACCTAGTGACAGTTCCATGGATGTGTTTCCCAACAACACCTTATGTTGTTTCACGGCCAAATTACCTCAAGCCATTCAATTGGATCACGATGCTCATTGGGAAGTGAGTTTGGTAGAAATCATTCATCCTACGCAAATCGTAAACATCAACAAAACTCAAAACACTATGGTTGTACAAATCTTGAACAAAAAAATACATGATCACTTGGTAAATAATGATCCTGAAATCTGGAAAGAAGACCCTGAAGATCCAGACATGAAAGGATCATTCAAAAAGTTAGTACCAGATCCTAAATCTACTAGTCCTACTGTCTATTCTCAGATTACTCTGAGAATTCCTACAGGGTATTATTTTAGTCCTGAACATTTGGTGGACACCATTAGAACCCAGTTTGCACGCCAATTTAGCCAAGCCATATCAGCAGCCAATAAATTTGTAAGAATTGCTTACCATGCTTTGGCACGACGTTTAATTGTCCAATTTTTCAAAGAGAGAGGGCAACTCCTTACTGAGAAAGATAAAGGTTTACCTTTGGAAGAGAGAAAATACTTAACCATTGAATTTTGCTCTGGATTGTTTGGTATTTTGGGTGGAAATAAAGATTTTACAGCTGAAAGTGATTTAGAGTTTGGAACCAACGTAGAATTTGGACATAAATTTAAACATCCTATCGAATTGAATGGTGGACTGAATTTAATGTTTGTCTACTCTGATGTGGTGGAGTACAACGTGGTGGGACACACCTCTGCTCCGTTACTGAGAGTCATACCTTTCAAATTGGATATTGGTGGTGGTGGTGGTTCTAGTGTTACTGTGGACGAAGAGGGTGGAAGTACTACCACTAGTAATGCTAGTGTTGGTGGCAACACCTTTCACGTTCACCGTGAATTTGTACATCCTCATTATCTTCCAGTCAGTAAATCGTATTTTGACAGTGTCCAGATTAGTATAAAAGGAGATATAGGACAAAGTGTTCCATTCATTGACCAAGGAAAAGTCACGGTGAAACTACATTTTCGAAAAAAACAAGTTCTCTAACATTCCTCAAAAAAAATGTATCCAGTGTACCAAGGAGTGGCTCGACAACGAGGACATGGTTTAGGAGATATGTTAAAATCAGCTTTTCGGACGGTAGCTCCTATTTTGAAACCGATGGTGACTCGAGGATTTCATGCCTTAAAAGATGCTGCTTTGACACAAGGAAAAGAATTTTTGCAAAACGTCCTCATCGACAAACAAAATCCTAAAGAAGCCTTTTTGAGAGCAGGCAAAAATGTGTTGATGACGACTGGTAAAGATCTTTTAGGTCTCCGAGAAAATCCTATAAATACGCTTCACGCTTCAGACTCTGGCATTACTTCACAGCAGCAAGGACAAGGTAGAAAGAGACGACAACCTCAAAATCCTTTCAAAGTTCATAAAAGAACACACGACAGTAGTACTTCCAGAAAAAATAAGAAAAGAAGAAGAACTGGTAGAGAATTAGACGTATTTGATTACTAAACTGTGAAAATGATGCACCGAGATTCTTGCGAATGTACCAAGTCCGAACTAGAACTGTTTTCTATGCGTCCCACCATGATGACAATGCAAGAATCCCAATGGGTGGAATTTCATCCTGTATCGTCTTTGACGGATTCAGCTCCTATCGAATTTGATATCAAAGGACAAACCGAAGATTACATCGATCTGAATAACAGTTACTTGTACCTGAAACTGCTAGTACAAAAAAGTGACAACAGCCTTCCTGTGGAAGCTTCCCTAGTAGCTCCCGTCAATAATTTCTTTCATTCTTTGTTCAGTGGAGTAGATTTGTACTTGAATAACAAACTGATCAGCAGCAGTTTGGATACTTACCCTTACCGTGCTTATTTGGAAAATCTCTTGTCGTACGGAAAAGATGCCAAGAACACTCATCTGGATGCTTCGGTGGTCTGGAAACCTGACACCGCGGGTGCCTTCAACGACATATCCCCGTCAACAGGGGCGAGGATTGACCAGACTGATGATGCTGCTCATAAAATAATTCCAGCAGATCCCCATAATGTGGGATTTAACGAACGCCGAAAGAAAATCAGAGGGAACAGTTTAGAACTGATGGATCGTTTGCATTTGGACATGTGGTTGCAAGACAAGTATTTGTTGAACGGAGTAGATGTACGTCTGAGACTGAATCGCAGTAGTGCCGCTTTCCATTTGATAGCTTTTGCTAACGAGTGGAAAACCATCATTCAACAAGCCAAACTTTATGTGCGACGTGTAGAAGTCTTACCCAAAGTAGCTAACGACATCAGTCAAACCTTGAGCAGAACCACTGCTAAGTATCCTCTTAGACGTGTGGAAGTGAAAACCTTTACTGCAGCCGCTGGACTCCGATCCATAGTCGAAGATCACATCTTCCAAGGACAGCTCCCTAAACGTTTGATCATTGGTATGGTTTCTAATGCAGCCTTCAACGGAGCCATCACTCAGAATCCGTTCCAGTTTGAACACTTTAACGTCACCAAGATAGATGTCAGTCGAGATGGCAAGACCTTGTGTACCAGACCTTTTGAACCTGACTTTGGTGGCGAGAGAAATTACTTACGATCTTACTTGACCCTGTATGAAGCCACAGGACAGTTAGGCCGAGACAGTAGCCACGGCATTACATACGAGGATTATGCAGGAGGGTATGCCTTGTGGGGATTTGATTTCACTCCGGACCAAGGCAGCGATGAAGGACATTTCCACCCTATAAAATCAGGCCCCCTTCGTGTGGAACTTCAGTTTGGTCAAGCTCTAACCCAGACAGTGAACGTCATCTTGTATGCAGAATTTGATAACACTCTAGAGATCAACAGTTTGAGAGAAGTCATTGTAGACTATTAGAAGAAACAAAAGATGCAGAACGTAGAACCTACTATGGAGATAGATGAGGGATTTTGTGAAGTGATTCACCAGTCACCAACTACCACAAAGGATAATGATAATGACGAAGTCATTTATTTAGTACCTCAAATAGAAGAAAAAAAAGAAGACAAAGAAGAAGAAAACCATTCCGTTCCTGTATTTACTGGATTTATGGTTTGTCGATGGCCAGAACACGAAAAACAGTTAGTGACCTGTTATGCTCAGGAATTGAGTCCAATCATTAACAGTTTGATTAAAGAACAATGTTATGGATGTCAAAACGATCATCCCAGTCAGATACAACACGACAAATGTATGATGTTGACAGGTGAAGAACAATTGGATGAATATTTGGAAACGGCCTGGTCACAACTCTCAGATGAACACGTGTTGACACAGTGGTATAAAGTCTTACAGACTTCTTCTTTTCCTCCATTGACTTCTCTGGAGATCAAACGGATCGAAGGACTCATTCATCAGAGTGCAGAACCTATCCGACGTGAATATTCTTGGAATTACAAGACAGAACAATTCCAGCATAAAGTCAGGTGTGCATTGCTGACTCAATATTTCTGTTGTTGAAGGACAAAAATGGATACCAGGGAACTTCATTACTTATTGAATCGCGGTTCCTATACTTCTTCTTGGAATCCTGTGGTATGTGCTAAAGATGAACTACCTCATCGTAAACCAAAAAACGTTCATGCCTATGTCATCAATACTGACGACAGTCATCTACCAGGAACCCATTGGATTGCCGTGTACTTTCCCAACAATCACAATGGTGTGGAATATTTTGATTCTTATGGATTACCTCCTTTGGAAAAAGACATCATCGAGTTTATGAGAAGAAATGCCGTCTCGACTCGATTCAATAATGTGAGACTACAAGGATCAGATTCAATGGTGTGTGGACAATATTGTGTTCATTATCTTCATCAACGCAGTCTTGGATATTCTTTAGAACATTTACTCACTTATTTTGATAGTGACTATGTTAGAAATGATGCTAAAGTACAACGATGGTTTTGTGAACGTTATGGTTATCTCTTGTCTTTAGCTCACCATCGTAATGTACATCAAAATGATAATGTCGATGTAGAAAGTTTCACATTTACTTTACCTTCTCAACGTTGTCAACCTTGTAAATATGTTCCTGTTTGAAAAACATTTTCTTTGTTACATAGTTAGTTTTTTATAATGTTGGAATAGTTCTTGTTGAATAAACCATTTTGTGAATTGTTTTATAATGTTGGAATAGTTCTTGTTGAATAAAACCATTTTGTGAATTATTGAAAAAAAATGGCGTTGTGTTGTTTTTTTATTGAATTTGAAAAAAAATAAATAATGAATATCACTTTTCTCTTTCTTTCTATCGATCTAAAAAAAGTTAAAAACCTTTTTTTCCCTCTATTTTTTTATTGAATTTGAAAAAAAAAAAATAATGAATATCATCTTTCTCTTTCTTTCTATCGATCTAAAAAAAGTTAAAAACCTTTTTTTTAACTCTATTTTTTTTATTGAATTTGAAAAAAAAAAAATGAATATCACTTTTCTCTTTCTTTCTATCGATCTAAAAAAAGTTAAAAACCTTTTTTTTCCCTCTATTTTTTTTATTGAATTTGAAAAAAAAATAATGAATATCACCTTTCTCTTTCTTTCTATCGATCTAATGGTTTTTTTTTATCAAAAGTAGTTTTCTTTTAGGTGAAAAGGATGTTTTTTCCTTCACGTCGGAAATTCTAATATATATAAAAACCACGTCTTCACCGGTTAAAAAGGAGAAGGAGAAGGAGGATTCCAATAAAAGAACATTGGAATCCTAAAGCGAACTCTCCTCCTTTATCCTAAACTCAAACAACTCCCACAACATTAAAAAAACACACGCCGACATCTTGGCTCTATAGTGCCATCAAAAATTTTTGGCTCTCAGTACCCACCACATTAAAATCCCGTACGTCCCCCAAGTGCCCCCTCCATGTTAAACTCTCGTACGTCCCCCAAGTGCCCTCTCCATGTTAAACTCTCGTACGTCCCCCAAGTGCCCTCTCCATGTTAAACTCTCGTACGTCCCCCAAGTGCCCTTTTTGTCCCTCAATACCCCCACCCTACTACTAATGAGACAGTAACTACTGGTATTTTTTTTTTTTTTTTTTTTTTTTTTTTTTTTTTTTTTTTATCATAATAGCTCTGTATACCACTCTGATGTCTTGCAAATGTATAGAATATATTGATAAAGATACCAACTTTAAACGTTTATCTCAGATTGACAGAGTTTTAATTGGTTTAAAAAATTTTGACACATGGTCGGCTTTATGTCCATTTTCACAACCATTATCAAACCATTTTGTTTACCTTATTACACTTTACTTGGGTGGCACATAATTCTGCACTTACCTTGACTATTCTGTGGTTGTAATCTAGTTGCTGAAATAGCAAAGGTGTAGTATATCTGATCCCAAAAATTTGGAGAAAAATCATAATGATAGGAATGATATCAATTTTGCATGCAGTTGATCTGAAATCAAAGCCTTGAACCTGAACTACTGCTGAAAATTAATGGACAATTTACGAGGCAGATGGAAACACAAAGCGCTAAAACATCTGAGTAGAGTTTGTACATTGCAAGATATTCAATCAGTTTTTCAAAGCCTCTGCAACTTAATTTGAAAGCCATCATATGAAAATCTTAAGCTTATAAGCATTTCTGATGAAATTTTCAACCTTTCAGAAAGCGATAAAAATGACTAGAATTTTCCACTTCACAGATGTTAAAACAATTTATACGAGAAAATGGCCCTGATCACTTCGATAGAAACTTTCATAAACATCACCTACATTTCAATGCATGCAAATTTACAATCGTTTAAAGAAAGTAATTTTCTAAATATGTCCATAATATTTAATTTCTATTAAGTGCCTCTTTGTATTAATTTTAGGATTTACACTAATTATTTACACCATGAATCATTTTTGTGTTGTCGGAAATCATCCAATTTAATAATCGACAAAGAATTCAATATATCAATATAAACCAAAATTTGCTCATGAAGTAATTCTGTCAATACTTTTTATGCACGAATTTTTTGTTTAAATTAGTGTGTAAGAAATATACATATATATGAAAGATTTAAAATAAATCTTACTTTTCTGAGAAGATAAGGAACTTTTTAAACTTGCAAGATGGAAGAGATTTATCTTCCAAATAGTTCACTTTACAGTCTCAACCCAAATAACACTCGTTCATTTTCCATTAGAAAACCCTCGTATTAACGCGCATTAAAGCACGAATAAAAATAGAGCCAGATCCGACATTGAATAATGTACCCTCAAATCAGGGTCCGCTCTTCACTTCAAATCTTAAATAGAAAGAAGAGCATATACCCTGATTTTCTGGCGCATTGTGTGACGACAGATCTCGATCTACGTTCTTCTTGTGTGTGTGTGTGTGTGTGTGTGTGTGTGTGTGTGTGTGTGTGTGTGTACAAGAATTGTCCTTAACTGGAACACAGCGCAATGAACTCTGCTAAAGAATCATCGGTCTAATGTTTTTGTTTTTTTTGTTTTTTGTTCGTTAGAAAATACTATGAGCAAATTGTTAACAGTCGGGCGATGCACGACGGACGACAAATAATAACGGATGCACGGCAGCGATACATGTCCGCCTGAACCGTATTCTTTAAACTTTCTGAACAAGAAACTGAAGCTGAAATTAAAAGTCCACAAAACAGATTGTTTACTCAGATTGAAATTTGCCGCGCCAATCCGTGAGTCTAATGATTTATCCAAGTTACAGAACGTCAAAGTTTTTGACTTCGAGCTTGTGTTTTGTACTCAAAAAGTTACTAGACTAAGGGGCCTGATCTTGCAACTATTAAACTATCGAAACAAAGGAAAAATAGACGAAGAACCATCATAGAAAAGAACGATCGCATATTTTACATTGACTTTATTTAAGTCGATCACACAGCATGGTCTGACAACATAAACAACGCGTGCTCGACGACTCAGATATCATTGAATCTTTGATGTGACGGAAACCAGAGAACCCAGACGAAACCACCGATTTTAACTGATTGTCCATATACCATTGCATGCATTGAAGCAAGGGATCGAACCCAGGGCCGCAGATGCATAGTAGGTACTTTTCAAGCTCTGATATAGGAATACATTAAATATAAGAATCACAGTTGATCGGATACTTTGGCATTAATATGACTATCTCGCCAACAAAGAAGCGCTGAATATGGGTATCTTGCCAACGAAGATGTACTGAATATGGGCATCCTTACCAACGAAAGATGTACTGAATATGGGTATCTTGCCAACGAAGAAGCACTGAATATGGGTATCTTGCCAACGAAGATGTACTGAATATGGGTATCTTGCCAACGAAGATGTACTGAATATGGGCATCCTTACCAAGGAAAGATGTACTGAATATGGACGAAGATGTACTGAATATGGGCATCCTTACCAAGGAAAGATGTACTGAATATGGGCATCTCGCCAACGAAGAAGCACTGAATATGGGCAACTTGCCACTTATACTTTGTAACATGGTCCAAGATCTATTTTTCCACGTTCATTTTACGACTTGTTTGATTAAGTTGTCTTCTTTATGTCAATAAACAACGTATTATAAATATGTGCTCTCTGCGTAGCAAACAGATCTACAACCACTCGTACCTAGCATGTGATTTGAGACTATGCAAGAGGTTTGACAAGATGATAAAACACTTCAGAGGTCGGGGGGGGGGGGGGGGTAAGTGGAAGGTTCAGAGTAATGTGATTGTCCATCTAATGCCGGTTGTTTCCTCTGGGTTCTCCTTATTGTTTGTTTTGTTTTTGTTTTTTTTTTTTTTTGTTTTTTTTTTTGTTTTTTTGTTTTTTTTGGGGGGGGGCTTTTTCAATTCTAGGACCACATCACGCTAACAATTACACAAAACACAACAAAACAATAATAATAATAATAATAATAATAATAATAATTCTTTGTTTCACCATAGATCTGATATTTTGCATTTTTTGCCTTGGGACTGCTATTTCCGACTTTAGACTACAATCAGTCCTTATTTATCGCCCCCTCTCCCCCCTCCCCCACCACCACATACACACAGCCCACCCAGCGTCCTTCTACGAACAATAGCTGTAGCTTCCAATTTCAAAATACCATCAAATCAATTATTATTATTATTATTATTATTTAATTGATATACATTTGATATTATCAGACAAGGTTAAACGGAACACTATGTTTCGTTCACGAACAGAGTAATACTACTTATATATGTTTCCTTACTTTTATGACTTTTAACACAAAAATCTGAATAAAATTATAAGCCCAAACTAACCGTTAAATTTATATAGCATATTTTGTGTTTTGAGTAATTATGAAAAATGTTTAATATACTGTATTTAGATTTATGTATCTGAGTTTAATAAACTGTTTTCTTGTTTGTTTGTTTCTTTCTTTCAGTGAACGGCTGAGTGTCTTTGTTTCTCGTACCTCTGTGAATCTTTTTTTTTTTTTTTGGCACCATCGTTTCATTAAAGAATAGACGTGATGTGTGCCACCCTGTAATAAAATCATCTATGGATGGTCAACCTGACCTTCGCGTCTCTACGAGGTATTTGCTATTAATGTGTCCGTACTCCGTACTCTCTCTCTCTCTCTCTCTCTCTCTCTCTCTCTCTCTCTCTCTCTCTCTCTCTCTCTCTCTCTCTCTCTCTCTCTCTCTCTATATATATATATATATATATATATATATATATATATATATATATATTGTTATGTATGATTTTTTATATAATATTATAAATATTTTAGGAAATTATATAAATGTTTCTTCACTTTAATATTTGCTTAAATCTTAATGTTATCAGGAAAAACATGTTTAACTAGTGTCCTTGAATTAGGTTGTTTTGATCAATATGTTTTCTCAATTTGAAGGTCAAGGTTGATTTTTGTTTACAAGTAAAAATTCCATTAAGATGACTCATATTCTAGAACATTCTTTATATATGCCATGTTTGGTGGACATTTATTCAGTTTTGACATTACCATCAGTCTTGTAAAGAGCTATTACAGTTGTGAAAATTCATTACAAATTCTAAGAGAGGAATTATTTAAAATATTCATTGGATTATAACAGTGCTCATAAACTTTTCGATTTTGGATTTTTAATTAATGATTTTGGAATTTAACTGAACTTATTCAGAGATTTTGGAATACTTCATTTTGACATCAGCACATCAAGATTTCTAGTACATCAGGACTTTGGAGACCATTAGCACATCATAACATTCAAGGACACAGCCGTGAATTCGGAACATTCTATATTTAGGACTTGTGATTAGAACAATCATTCTTATTGGATTATTAGGATTTCAAAACACATTACTGTAAGTGACTTTTTGATTTTTCATTTTAATTATCTAGCAATAAATTGCTTGTTGATTTTTTACATGATTTGTTGGTTTCACTTTCTTTCTGTTACATTTTTCTTAGACCATAGAGTCGTAACAATATATATATATATATATATATATATATATATATATATATATATATATATATATATATATATATATATATATATATATAATATATATAGAGAGAGAGAGAGAGAGAGAGAGAGAGAGAGAGAGAGAGAGAGAGAAATATACACTAAGCAGAACGGAAAGTGCTATCCCTGGATTCTATAGGAGAATGCTTGACAACATTAACATAATTTTTTAAAGTACGAATAAATAATATTATCATACAGGTTAGAGAATTTTAATTTGTACTCTACCGAGATTCGAACCCAGGTCCGCGGACCGAGGCACCCATCGCCTTGCCTTTAAGCTGCAACACTATATCATCTCGACCATATATATGAGTTTTCATGTACTTTTTCCATGAATTGTTTTGGTGTCTCGTTAATAGTATGGAATAGGCGAATTCTAACACTGCAACTGTGTCTCAATTAATTTAATGAAATTTTAAAAAGTAGCCTTTTAAAAGCAGAGCAAATTCAAAACTTTAAAAATGTGGTAGCAATTTTTCTGCTACACAGAACATCAATAAAACTGGCAAAATACTCATTATTCTTACAGATTTAAATGAATTAATTGAGATACAGTGGGTAACCTATAACACACCGATTCTATACTACACAGATGCATCGTCTTCGACGTTGTTTACAAATTCCGAATATTAGAGTGTGTTAGTAAAGTTCCCGTACACGTACACAAGTTGTCTACATTTCAAATATTATGGTGTGCATGCGAAATTCCAGTACACGTACACGTCCACAATCCAAAATGTAAGAGTATCCTAGTAAAGATCACGTCTTCCTATAGGACATCTACAATAACATCTCAACGAGAAACAATATGGCAGAATCTTGTCTGGTAGCAAACTGAACTAATTAAATAGACCTTCATTAACTCAGCAACCACCTACAGGTACAATTACATTCATTAACGCTTCAAAAATTAGTTTCAGGGAGGTACAATCTTGAAATGAAAAAAAAAAAAAAATGTGTAAGTTGAAAATGAAAAGTGCCTGAGCGTTGTGAATAGAAACAATGTAAGGTAAAAAAACTTGCATAAGCCGTTATGAAAAAAAGGCTTTATCAGTTTTAAATGATCACTGAACTATATGAAACCTTCATTCCTTATGTTTGATTTCACTAGCAAAAGACAGAATCATTTTCAGATGAAAGCTATTCACTTTTGCAGTAATGGTAGGTTTCTTTCATTAGTCGGTTCTTTAACTTTTTCAGGTGGTTTAAAAGTTTCAACTGCTTTCTGAACAATGGCTGGATAGTAAAACCTTAGACGTTGTAGTTGTTGCTTGTTATCTTCTAATTCATCTTCAAGTTATCAATGTCATCAAATTAATGTTTGCACGCATCGCATAACATTTTACAAACATGCTTATGAAATTAGTCATGGCATACCATCTTAGAATAGGCCTGTAACTTTGTACCTGGATTAGATGTATTCTTCTGTTGACTCCATTCTTGCCTTTCCTTTGAGTATGTGCATCAAGTTATTATCTCTCGCGAATTTAATTCATTATGATAATCTCGTAGAGTCACTATTAATTTATGTAAGATTCATCTTACTTTAAGTTTTATCAATAACTCTATTCATGTTGATATCATAATTCATGCTGTATATGCATTGTATTGGACCGACTCCTGTTTTATGAGATCGTTGTTCAGATATAAAGTCTTCATTTATCCATCTCTTCCTACTCCTTGGTGTTTTGTACTCTTTTTGAGGAACATTTAGAAAACTCCAGAGAAGGAACTACTTGCAATTCCCTCACTGTTTTATATAACAGTATTCAACTTCGTTGATGATTCGCCGTTTGTTTTTCTTCCTCTTGATTTGTCTTATTTTTCATATCTAAAAGGCGATGGGATATTAAACTTCTTGATTGCTTTTTAGTATGTGTTTCACAATGCCATTAATACCACTGATAGGTTTAAATACTTTGTGATATCGCTTACATTTTTGATTTAAAATACACTATTCCAACACATTTCCTTCACAAGAGGCGCATCTAGTATTTGTAACATCCGTATTTAATTCATGTGAAACGTTTAGTTAATATTAAATTAATTTTAACACTAACTCTTTTGGATAATGAGGTAACTGTACTTCCTTCATCAGACACATCCTCATATCATCGAATCACGTTGGTGTTCTTCCTCCGAAAGACGTCTCTTCTGAAACGATATATACCAGTAAGATGATGTATTTATAATGCCCACTAGGGTTTAGCATCAGTATATGAAAGTACCATTTTATTAATTTTGATAGTGTATATTGTGATTGAAAGTCATGAGTAGTGTCAGTTGTTTCTAGGTGTCTTTGTGACTAAACAGACAATCCTTATACATATCAAATGATTCTACTTGATAACGTATTTCTTTATTCCTTTACAAACTTTCTTCTCATTATGATTAGTTATGAACGAATACAATTTTGATCTCAAAGCAACAAACTCTCTTATCTGAATGTCCGAAAGTTCATCTTTAAAAACACCTCGTATCTTTTTATTTGTTTGAGGGGTGTTACAATTATTCTCTTTTAGGATAGTCGCTTGTATCGTAGAACTATGTTCTCTTTCACGCTTCACATAATTTTTTGTCTTAACGTGAATGCATAGTGAATCAGTAACGGCACCAATCAGTCTCATTCTATCACCGTATTTATTTTTCAACTTGCCCAAATAGAATGCATACATTAACCATCTGGATAGCTCTAACAATGTAGATCATCCATAAATCGGTTTTGTCAATTTAAATTGTCCGTTATTCATGTTCACAAAGACTAAGCTCTCATCAATTATCTTTCTGTCTGCAAATTATAAAGCTTTTGCAACTTTCAATACTTACTTTCATCTTTACATACTTTCACATTAATCCTCTTCCTCAAATTTTCCATCTGTTTTCCAAACATAGAGTTGATCATCATTTTAAAGAAGTAATTTTCAAAATCATTATACCGTTATGTCTTTGTTCCAATGAAGTATTGAGTTTGATAGGTGTCTTTAGCCACTGTTGTTGACTGAAAAGAAAAACTGTATGGATTTTTTATAATATTGCACCTAACTTCATGTATAAATTTAGATTTTTGTAATGTATCACATAGTTTGCTTTGTTCTTCAATATACGCGACTTAGTCACTGTTGGTTTAATTGCGTTTTCTCTTCAATGGACTGTTTTTTGCGGTGGAGATATATAATTTTCGTCGGAAACAAGTTTGCCATTTGCTAACGGGCAGTCTTTGAAGTAATCAATAAACTCTAACCTGTCATTATTATCAGTGATGCTTAATACGTTTTCTTCTATATATTTAATTTCGAATTAATTTCCTCATAAACATATGCTCTTTAACTGGTAAATACTGGGACATGGCCCAACCATAAAAGTTATCATAATTTTTGTTTAAATGTGCTCTTCTGGTTTTGACTCATCATACTCGCCATCATCTTTAATTAAGATAAACCTTTACAGAATATAATTTGTTAAATTTTCGTTTCAAAATTTTGATGATGTCAGGTTAGACCTGACAAAAGAAATAGTCTTTTAAATTACCTCCTATTAATTTATACGAATGTATCTCTTCACTGAATGAAGTTATCTTACTAACTTATATTTATTTTTCTCCACGACATTGTAAACATTTCTCTTTACGTCTTTCTCTAAAACGTTTAGCTTTGCTAAGTCTTTGATGTTACAATTCATCCTCACTACATATTCTATTTCATCTTTCATTTCCTCTTCTCAAGCGTCGTCTTTCTACTCAAATTTGTTTGTTCTGTTCTCAACAAGTCTTTGAAAGAGATAGTAGGTAATTGTACTCTTTTGATATGAAGAATTTTCTTTTAATAATCATTACGAGTACAGGAATTCTTGAAGAAATATGTGTTTTCGTTTTGTTTTACAACATTAGCCTGTTGCGGATTTTTTTTATTTAACATGTTCTCTCATTAATTAATAGTTTACAATTGTTTCACATTCACATTGAACTGTTTTTTGTTTTCTCTTGGCCTCCTATTTTTGCTATACCATTCTAACTTTTGTATATTTGTACATCTTGTACATCTAATCTGACAATGTTTTCTTTTCTCAACTTCATCAGAATATGTTTGTTCGTCTTGCTTTTTCTTGAAACATTTAGGACAGAAAAACAAAACGGATTTCTCGTTTCGTACAGTAGAGACTAGGAGTTATTGCTTCACAACTTCCTCTTTCATCCTGATTTACTATCCTACAAAATTGGTCAAATAATTGTCTCTGTTCACACTTTTGTTCGTTTTCTAGTGAACAGAGTCATCTAAAAGTAGACACAACTTCCCACAGCTGAGTACAAATTTGTTGGTATTATAATGATTTTGTTTGATTTTGGCGGTAACAAATTGACACATTCGTAAGAATTTGACTGTAACAAATATCACTCTTTGTCCTTCCAAAATGGCAAAGTATTGTCAATATTGCACATTTATATAACAAAAAGGTATGTGGGGTTTAACAACGCATTTGAAGAGCAAGCACCATGACAATTTAGAGAAATTCAATTCCACAAAGGTAAGATAAGCAACAACAGGATAAAATACATCCGCTTGAAATAAAATATGTGAATGAGGAAAGTTTGTCAAAAGCTGATAAGAAAATTTCAGTCGATGAAGCCTACCATTTGATCTCGAATATTGAATAATAAGGAAGAAGTCTTTTATAAAAAAAATTAATGACATAGAAGAAAGCTTTAATTAATTGGTTGTAATGGATGAGATACATGATAATGATTCAGAAGAGAAGTTAGTAACAGAGTCGTGCACATTTTTTGGTTACAGAAGAGGAAGTAAAGGCATTAGAAAACGAATTGATGAGTGGTGAAAAAGCATTATGAGAACAATAAAGGAAATGTTATTAAAGCTGTTGAGTCAAAGCAAACGACAAGAAGAAGCATAACTAGAAGAACCAAAAGTAGAACCAGTCAAACAAAAGTAACAGTTTCGTCAATCAGCTACCACAATAGATACATCCCTGAAATGTTGTAAAATGTTATACAATTTAATGTACGAGTCACTTGAAGGGCATTATCATCGACTAGTATCACACAGCAATCGATACAACGTTCATCGTGTTATGCAGTATATTGGTATCCAAATTTATTTCAAGATTGGACCTCCGTACAAACTAACTTTTGAAGAGTTAATAAACTAATAATACCTGCTTTGCTGAGCTACCCAAGGACGATCCAATTAATTCAAGTTTGTTGCCAGACAAGATTCTGTCATAGTTATTCTCGTTGAGGTAGAAAGCAATTCTTGAAAGAGCTGTGTAAGAGTAAGTGACCTTTACTAGTCTACTCTAATATTGTGGAATATAGACAACTCGTGTAGGGCTCCTGGAAGTTTACCAGCAAACTCTAATAGTTGGAATGTAGACAACTCGTGTAGGAGAAATGGAACTTTACCAGCACACTTTACAAGCTGAAATGTAGACAACTCGCGTAGAAGTACGGGAACTTTACAAACACACTCTTCTGTTTGGATTTGTAGACACAGTTGAAAATTGGTAATGTGTGTAGTATAGAATCAGCGTGTCATAGGTTACCCGCTGTATCTCAATTAATTTATTCGTATAAGTCTGCAAGAGTAATGAGCATTCTGTCAGCTTAGTTCATGTTCTGTGTGGAAGCGAAGCTGCTCCAACATCTTTCAAAGTTTTGAATTTTGATTTTACTAGGTCACTTTTGAAATTTCAGTACATTAATTGAAATTCAGTGGGTGTGCTAAAAATTCGCCCATTCTATACTGCCCTTGTCCCCCCCCCCCTTCCTTTCTTATTTTGGCATAACTGGTGGCAGCCGAGAGGATCAGAGCGAGGTTAATTGAGAAATTAGTTTAATAGGTTTGTAAAAGTTGCGCCCTTTACATCAACACCTGAACGTTATTACCTCGTTCTGTCACCTAATGTTCTGTATACAGCATGGTGACCACAGAAAATTCCTGAAAAGTCCACAAACTTTCACCCGAAATTCCCGATATAAATGCTCAACAACTTAGCTGTGCGCAAAATCCATCTGTTTAAAAACAGGAACTAAAGTTCATATTCTTCCCCCAGATTTTCCTTATATGTAACCTAGCATTAGCTACAAGTAGTTTAATGTCACAATTTACATACAATTCATATCTAGCCATCAAGATCTAAAATTTTTGTATGTATTGGCCAAATTCCACGAATTTCAAAATGACCAAAATACCCCCCCCCCCCCCTCCAAAAAATAAAAAAAAATAAAAAAAAATGCCAGAATCGTTACAAAAACTTCACTCCTGGTGAAAAATCAGCAAATTGCGGGAAAATCACGAATGATTTAATATGGCCATAATGCAATTCGGGGCAAAACTGTTATACAAGACAATTAAAATGGCGGATGGTCGGATGTTTTCTCCTGAGCTGGACAGAATGTAGAAAATATGTACAGTCTCGTGTAATTTTATTAAGTCTAGTGACCGACATTCATATGATCAGTTTGTAGTGGTCAATATTATTTATAAATGCTAAATGTCCAAGATGCTGATTGCTTGCAATACATTCTTCATTCATCAATCATCGGCATGCACATATTATTTGTCCTAGCTGCCCTATTTATAAACTGTACGTAACGTACACATCTTAAACCCAGTAACTGAGTCACGCACGAGACGTTCGTAGTATGGTGTTCAGCAGAAAGTTCGGCTTAATTAGTGTGAGTGAAATCTCATCTACACCAGTGCAGCCAGCAAACAAGAAAAGAGAACTTACATCTCCTGAATATATACTTGACACAAAAAAGAATAGAGCAAATAGTGAATCTGAACAAGTGAAACTGTCAGAAGTTCCTGGAACCTCGGAGGGTCAATGTCATCTCAGAGTGTTATAACACTAGGGCACGAAGAGCTTCCGAAAATCTCTGAGCTGCTACAGGAGACATGCTTAAATCTATAGTAGATGGTGTTACTATGGTCCTGAGCGCAGAATTACACAACTGGAATCAGAGAACGCTAAACTCAAAGATAGCTTTCGGAATCAACAGCTAAATGCGGACACGTAGAACAGTATATCCGACAAAACTGCCTCGGGATCATTGTCTGTTATTAACTGTGTTTTGAGAAAAATGTCTTTATTAGAGAGATCATCGATTGCAATATATTTCTCTTGCTTTGCATTTGTACAGGAACAAACAGCGAAGACAAGAGTTAATTTTTTTCAACTTAATTTCTAGTAAGTTTATGCAAGATCTTTTTCTGTTTCGTTTCGGTATTGTATTATTCATGATTGAGTATTGTTTTTATCTAATTGTTTCTGCTCTCCTTATTGATGATCAAAATAAATTCATGGTTTCTTTTTTTACATATTTTTTTTGCTTATCGATTTGCTTATCATGTCATTGATACCTTTCAACTTGGTAATAGCAGATATTTTAAAACCTTTTTACGAATTATCCTATCATTCAAAGATTTTGAAACAAATTCCTATAAGAACAACTGGAGCACGTATACCAGTGGGTATTCCCGATAAAGACAGCTGCAGAAACACCCATACCAGAGAATTTGATTCCATACCTGTTTATGATCAAGTTAAAACTTGTTATGTTATTTTCTATTTCTTTCTCATATTTTATAGTCTTCTCTTAACTTGATCAAATAATTTTAAATATCTTTAACTCTTTGCAGACGTTGCTTTCTTTCACTTGATATCTTTTCACTCATTTATCTAACAATAAAAGCTACTTTATGTATCTTGCGATAACGGTTTGCTTTTGCAACACGTGAATTGAGTAATAATTTTGTCAGGTAATAGTCCATTTGCTATCAGGTAGTCGATTGTGAACTGGCTAAAGAACTGGAATGATCAGCTTTACAACTTCTTTAATGTACATTGTTGGTAGTGGACCAAATAAACTTCAATTGGTTTTTTTTCAAAAGCATGCTGAAGCCATTGGTAAGATCGGAACATAATGCTGCGTGGTAAATAGTGTTGTTAATGTTTTTTTTTTTTATTTTTTTTTTTTTTTTTTGTAGTTGTTTTACTCGACATCTTATTATTTATCTACCTAAAATATTACCTAACTAGCGAGCAGACTCAAAGTTCTGGACTGCCTGTGGCAGAGCTATCCGAAGGGAGAATGGATATATTAAGGCATCTCTGGTAATGGATTCTATGCTGACAAAGTCCTATCATCTCCTGCAGAGAGGTGTCCACTATGGACAAAATTGTATTTTTTTGTTGTGTTAATTTGTATAGTCATAATATATATATATATATATATATATATATATATATATATATATATATATATATATATATATATATATATATATATATATATTTTACAGACGTTGTTATCTCAACAATTTTAAAAACGCAAACAGATTTACTTTTTGACAAATGGACAGGATAATCAAAACAGTTATACTACCACCAATCAAAAAATAAATTGTGTTGTTTAATCCTGTTACATTTCTTTCACGTAGTGTGATTTCATCACCTTGTGGTGTGTTTTACATCGTATTTGACATTTTGGATTCTTCTTTCTTTTTTTAAACGTTCAGTTTTGGCTTCTTTAAACTCGTGTGAACGTTTTCCAAGTTCAACTCTACGTGGATCTTTTATATTTGGTCATCCATTTCTTCACTATTTAAATAACATAATAAATGGGCTGATGGTGGTGAAGATTTTGAAATGAGTTTAATTGATGATGATGATAATAATAATGATCATACAAGACCAACTTAGTCCTAAATAGAAGTTGATGATACTGTATCAAATCTTACTTATGGCGAATACATGATATCCAGAGGAAGATACGGTAATATGGTTCATTTAAAGATTACACAAAATGGCGGAACAAAACTTTATTCACGTAGCCCAGCAGTAAGAAAACCAGGAGGATCAAATTTTATGAAAGATTTAAATACTTAGGATTTTAGCAAATAGACAAGCTATCAGTGACTTTCGTCATAGGTTATAAGTTCCTACCGCCACCATATCAGATGAATTTCAGAATAGATTAAATAGACTCAGAGACACATAAGAAACGGCAGAGCAAGGCACAACACAAGCAAAAATCAGCTTGAACCTGCTGTTGTATTATGGCAATCAATACAAAATACTTGAAGTATACCATACTTTAAGAAATTTTGACTGATACGAACGAATTAACTAGTGGATTAAGGCCCGGAAATTCTGCATTGAGCGAATTAATATGTAAATTAGGCGTAACGTTTAGTAAGTTGCCTATAAACCAAAGTTTAAAGAGAAGAACAATTTGCCTGAAGGTTATTTACCCACCAAAAGTACAGTATACCCAATTGTCCAAATGTTACTTTCCCAACAAGAAGATAGAGAGATGAGAAGATATTATAATAATAATAATAATAATAATAATAATAATAATAATAATAATAATTATATTTTTTTCAGTAGGGTAATACAGTTAGTAGTACAAACACTAATCTCCCCTGCATCCATCAAAACAAAAACAAAAAAAGACAAAACAAAACAAAACAACATAAAAACTGAACAAAACCAACAACAAAGAAACGATCCGATATTTTAAAACTCGTGCACAGTTCACAAATTCATCACTTGATTTTACTTCCGTTCTCTCACTTACTCTTTTTCTCTTTCTATTGTTACGACTCTATGGTCTGTAAAAATGTAACAGAAAAAAAGTGAAACCAACAACTCAAGTAAAAATCAACAAGCAATTTATTTCTAGATGATTAAGTTGAAAAATCAAAAAGACACTTACGGTAATGTGTATTAAAATCCAAATAATCCAATAAGAATTAATGTTCTAATCACAAGTCATAAATATAGAATGTTCCGAATTCACGGTTGTATCCTTGAATGTTGAATGTTGTATCCTTGAATGGTCTTCAAAGTCCTGATGTACTAGTAGTCTTTAATGTGCTGATGTCAAAATGAAGTACTCCAAAATATCTCTGAATAAGTTCACATAAATTCCAATATCATCAATTAAAAATCCAAAATCCAAAAGTTTATGAGCACTGTTATAATCCAATGAATATTTTAAATAATTCCTCTCTTAGAATTTGGAATGACTTTCCACAACTGTAATAGCTCTTTACAAGACTGATAGTAATGTCGAAACTGAAAAACTGTCCACTAAACATGGTATATATAAAGATTGGATCACATGACAGAACATTCTAGAATAATAAATGTATGTGTGTTCGTTGACAGGTAACTCCTAAGGTATTTCCAGTTTATCTGTAAACAAAATCAACATTGACCTCAAATTTGGTAAACAATTTGTTTATCAAAACTATCCTTTAGCTCATATCTGAAATAAACAACCTAATTCAAGGACACTAGTTAAACATGTTTTTTTTTTCTCTGATAAACAACATTAAGATTTAAGCAAATATTAAAGTCAAGAAACATTTATAATTTCCTAAAATATCAATAATATTATATAAACATCATACATAACACTATGTCGTACACACAAACAAACACACACACACACACACACACACAGAGGAAATATATCTATATACTTGAAAGAAAATCAAATTACTGTGTAAGATTGTACTTTCTGGAACCATTCTTAAATTCTCCAAAATATGTTGCTCTTGGGAGAAAGTGATCTTAATTGATATGACGTGGAGTCAGTAATCAATGTAAAGTTTTCATTCAGGTATGCAGGATACAAGTTATGAATAGATTTGAACACATACATAAGTTTATGGTAGGTGATTCTGTTTTTGACAGTGGGTCAGCTTAATTCTTTAGACAAATGCAGGGACGATGCACATATATTGGCATCTAGAATCAAACGCACTGATCTCTTTTGCAGTTTGGAAATTTCTTTGTTGCATGCATTGCCCGTAATAGTACAAGCATAGTCAATCAAAGGCAAGATATAACCATTATTGAATAATTATCTTGCTTTTGGAGGAAGGTAGGCCTTAATCCTACCTAACAGGGTAAGGCGGGATGATATACTAAAACATACATTTTGTATATGAATGGACCAAGACAGTTTCATCCGCATAAAGTCATAAAAGCTTTCATTGCTCGCGTAATCTAAATTAGCTCCATTAAGTGACATATTCGATTTGGCAGCATTGATTTTCAACATATTCTTTCAGCCAGTTAACATTACTTTGTTTTGTTTTTTTTTTAAAGTTGATTCTCATATAATTAGTCAGACACCAATCATTCACATTCCTCACGTCAGTATTTAGGTTTCAATGTCATGAAGGCTACTCGTGGAAGTGTGCAATGTTGTGTCATCTGCATACATATCAGAGTCAGTAGACTCGATCGTTAGATGTAGATCATCGTCATATGAGAGAAACAGAAGAGGTCCAAATATAGATCTCTGTGGTACACCCTGAAAAACTGTCTTCAGTGTTGATAAACTGAAACCAATCCTAACTTGCTGAATTCTGTTATTTAGATATGACGCAAACCAGTCCAGAGTAACATAATCATATTTCTACAGTCTCAGTTTATGAATGAATTTATGATTAACAACATCAAAAGCTTTCTTAAGGTCAACAAATAGGACACCTATTAGTTTTCATTAATCCGAATTTTTCAACCATTTATCAGTTAAATTTAGCCAGGACAGTAATACAGGAGTGATAAGTCCTAAAACCCGATTGGGAACCAATTATAAGGTTAAATGCAGTTAAATAATTATATGACTGATTTTAAACTTTTTTTTCAAAGAGGTTTGAAATCGAGGAGAGTGAATATATTGGTCTGTAACTGCCATTTTCATAAGATGGGATTGCTTTGTAGAGTGGGTTAAACCAGGCTACTTTCAGCACACCAAGAAAGACACAATTGATCAGGCTACAGTTAATTATATGTGTAAGATATGGTGCGAAGATATGTAAGATATGGTGTTATGATGTGTAAGATATGGTGCGATGATGGGAGAATCAATTTTTAGGATTTTTGGACTTATGCTATCAGAACCAGTAGATTTAGATTTGTTCGATCCAATCAGGTCATTCAGGATTTCATTGACAGTTATGTAATGGAAACTAAATAAGGAATAGCCACCATGCAATTTGTGTTCAAGAAAATCAGATATTATTTATCATTAGAATCCAACTTAGGAGAGTTATTCTCAAATAGCTTACCAGCAACATACGAAAAATGAACATTAAAAGCATCTGGAATGTCATCTAAATCAGTAAACTCTTTATCATTGACAACAAGTCTTTAGACGAATTAGAAAGATTTAAACTTCCGAGATGATTCTATAATTCTTTAGTACCTATAATATTTTCAATGGCATTTGTAAAATATTCCCGTTTGTATCATCTCACTAGGGCAGTTACGAGAATTCTCCATTTTTTACAGTTACCTGGATCTCTTTTTATGAAAGTGGTTGCTGTGCGCAATTGCATTATGTATAAGCATACAAAACAAAAGTAGATTGATACTCCTTATTTACGCGTTTATTTACAATAGGGACGTGTTTAACAACACCTTTAAAAAAACACAATGTAACACAAATCTAGTGCTTTACTGGAATCATTTATACTCATAATATATTGAACAAATTACATCTGTAAATCATTCACAAAGTCTTGTTCACTGAAGCACTTAAACTTTATGAATTGTACTTGAATGTGAGAGTCATTTTAACAGCTGTTGAAGTTGCCGCATTAACAACAGAAGCTTTTACAATAGGACCCTAACAGCATGACAAAGAGATAAAAAGATTTGAAGAAAATATTAAGATAAATAAATATCACGAAAATAATATATTGAAAATTAACTAAGCGAAATCAAATTATGCGGTCAGAACTAGTTGGAAATATCAAACAATTAAAAAATATTTACAAGTTAAACTTTAAAAAAGTTTTGAAAAAAATGATAAGATGTAAATTTCGTCTTGGAGAATGACAAATTATTTTTCATTGAAAAAGTGTAGCAATAACTACAGCGACAGCAATGGCAATATCAACAGTTGTTCTATCTATTAGAAGCAATGGCAATATCAACAGTTGTTCTATCTATTAAAAGCAATGGCAATATCAACAGTTGTTTTATCTATTGGAAGCAATGGCAATATCAACAGTTGTTCTATCTATTAGAAGCAATGGCGATATCAACAGTTGTTCTATCTATTGAAAGCTATGGCAATATCAACAGTTGTTCTATCTATTAGAAGCAATGGCGATATCAACAGTTGTTCTATCTATTGGAAAGAAATGATTTTTACCCAACTGTAGCTCCTAAACCTCCTGTTCCTAGCCAATCATATTTTTTTACATATCAGAGAAGACTCGAGAAACTTAGTCAATTATTTGTTTGGTTTAACTACAATATCATCATCAGCACTGCGTGGAATTACTTGAGTTGTGATAAGTTGGTTGAGTTGGAGTGCTGGAAAATGGTGCCTTTCCTTGCTGAACATGTTACGTTACTTGTTTCGGAATTTGTAGGTTTGTTATTTACATTTTTCATCAATGATGTAAGCATTTAGAAGAGTAAGAGGTTAATCGTCACCTCTGGCGATGATGTCTTCTTCAAAGAACGTAACCTATTCCAAAAAGTAAAATATTGCAGCTAGTATCCAAATAAATGTTTATTTATTTCATGATTAATATAGTTTGTTGTCTTTTTTTTTTCTTCTTTTTCTTCAAGTTTCTAAATTTGACTTTGTATACACCTACCCTTTGCATCCGTGTTCCACACAAATATTAACCTCATATAACTGTTATCTTACCGCATATGACGTCAAAATAAAGTTTTGATTCGCACATGGTCACTCTGACTTGTGTTTCTGACGGCATCATCAACATGACATAACAATATATGACGTATGTATCATCTGCTGTATATCAATTGAATCACAGATTGTTTTTAATTATCTGATATATAACCACATTTTGAAGTCAACACTTACTTTTGTGGTGTAAACCAGACATTATTTGCTGTTAAATGGCAAACATTTTTAACGGATATTTACTTCTTTCTATGCTTTATATGTACCAATGGAGTAACATTTTGTTCATAACATGCGCATTTTTAAACCCAGAAGAATGTGAGAAGAAAATTGTTGGATGTGAAAATTCTGCCCTCAGGATACAAAATTTCATCAGACACTTAGCAAACCGGACAGTCTGACACAAACTTCTGACCCTTTGGTGGAATTTTCCTAACCTAGGCTGGCGCATATGAAAGATTGTATTATTTATGAAGTTGCATGACTTTATTTAGTTCTAAGAAAGGATAAAGAAGGTCAAGACATTATCAGGAGTTCATGTTCAATATAAGAGTTTTATTTTTTTTAACACTATGTTAGTTTATGTTTAATGCATGCCCATTTGTGAACAGGGCAAGGAACAGCAGATCAGGGCTACTCTGTTACCTTTAAATCACAAACCCTGACCTGCTTGCAAATTATGCAACAGCATTTACAAGTTTACTCAGTTCACAGAGGGGCGTTCGTAATACTCAACTAAATACGATCAGTTTTCTCTATCCAGTTCTCCCCTGTAGATTGCTTGCGATGAACATGAATCTCAAAGGGCATACTAGAAAACCTGGGTTGGGCTCATGGGCTGGGCGCATGGGCTGTGTTCATTGGCTGGATTTGTGGCTAGGGCTCATGGGCTAAAATTGCATCCATTTTGTTTCACATAAGATTTTGGAAATAGAAAAGCCAGACATTTGTTTATTTCAAGTTTTGTACAAGGGCCAAGAGTAATGGTACGCGTAGATGCAGCGCTGTCAGGAATATATGACAGGAAGTAAACTGGTCGTGTACAGTGACGCTATCAGGAATATATGACAGGAATTAAACTGGTCGTGTACAGTGACGCTATCAGGAATATATGACAGTAATATTAAACTGGTCGTGTACAGTGACGCTATCAGGAATATATGACAGGAATTAAACTGGTCGTGTACAGTGACGCTATCAGGAATATATGACAGGAATTAAACTGGTCGTGTACAGTGACGCTATCAGGAATATATGACAGGAATTAAACTGGTCGTGTACAGTGACGCTATCAGGAATATATGATAGGAAGTAAACTGGCCGTGTACAGTGACGCTATCAGGAATATATGATAGGAAGTAAACTGGTCGTGTACAGTGACGCTATCAGGAATATATGACAGGAATTAAACTGGTCGTGTACAGTAACGCTATCAGGAATATATGACAGGAAGTAAACTGGTCCTGTACAGTGACGCTATCAGGAATATATGACAGGAAGTAAACTGGTCGTGTACAGTGACGCTGTCAGGAATATATGACAGGAAGTAAACTGGTCGTGTTGAGTGACCCTATAAGGTACAAGATTACTAAACAAAGCAACATTGCCCTCGGTTTCCAATATTATTCACTCAGAAGCCAATATCTGATGTAAATGGAAATGAATGGCATAACTGTGAGTAAGTTTTAGAACTAGCTGAAAAAGGAGCGCATATATGAATAGATATATATAAAAAAGTTTAATTCAATAAGAAAATTAATTAAAACTTACATTTGGTTACCCCAGTACAATTCAATCGAAACATTTTATTTCCGTTGTTCATCTAGTTAAAGCCATGACGGACCATACAGTATTGCCCTGATTCTTAGTTTGCTTTGATTTATGACTTTATTATGTCTATGCGCTGGTTTCCTCACCCATTGTGAAAAGTTTGAGTGATCCTTTGTCATGGATTGATTTATTGTCCTTTTCATGTATGCAAGATTTTGTGCAATATTTGTTGTAAAAAATGCATTTATCCCTTTAATATGGGTATATGTCAGGACTGGCATTTCTTTAGATCAAATCTGCTGTGAGTTTTTATTTATAAATCCTATATATAAAGAGCAAAAGACAAAAATATTCGATCAAAAAGGAAAAACTTTTTTTTCTGTACTGAGTGTCTGTATGATATACGTGTTTTTTTCTCGCATTCATTAGTATTTGTATCTGTTTCCTCCCGTTTTCTTGTTGTATCCTGTAGATGATTTTGTTATGCCCTTATTTTCTGAGACTCTCATCATCCTCACCTCTTCCTTAAGGGACATAACCCCCTGATATTTGTTTGTTTATTACATTGAAATGTGTTACCTTTCAAATTTGGGTTAAACGTACGTTAGTGTAATGCAAGTCTTTCTGGTTTTGTTAGAAGTTATATTTTGTCTTATATATATATATATATATATATATATATATATATATATATATATATATATATATATATATATATATATATATATATATATATATTATGAGTGGACCTGTTCGCCTCTGTTTGGGAGTGGAATTTTTCTCTCGTCAGAAGGTGTCATATAAACCATATTTCTTGAGAAAGTTCCAAGACTTTCTTTGACGGTGCTTCATCAAAAAACCTTCTCAAGCTTCTCAACTGAGTTTACATGAAAAACGTTCTGTCGTACAGGGCGGAAGTCAACACACTCGCAAGAACATGTTCTACTGTCAGTGGACACTGGCAATGCATACACTCTGGTCAAGCATGGCTCTTGTCAGTTTTTCTTTTCTTTTTTTTTTTTTTGCTAGTTTAACGGCACTTTTAACACAATATTAGCTATATTCTGCCGAGGAAAGGGGAGCTAAGTGCCTTTCCCAAGGTTACGCTGAGTGTGTACCAATTGTCTTAAAAGTGATTCATTAGTTAACTTTGCTGTCTAAAGTTTAGCAGTTTTGTGTTTTTCAATTTTCTGAAAATTTAATTTATATGTTTTTATATGTGTTTGCAAATTTTAGTTTTTATTTCAAATTATATAAAAATAATTAATTTATCAACGTTTTTCCATTAAACACTGGTTTTCATATAGAAGGTAATAAATTGAAAATAACATTTTACCTTTTTGAAAAACTTCTACAATTAAGGAAGATACGGCATTGTTAGGCTAGTTTCATGTACTTAAAAAACACCAATATAACACAGTTTCTAAACAGCCGTCAAACTACTAGTTTGCCATGAGAACTGATCAGATTTGCGGAGCGAAGATGAATTATGTGTGGCATGCAAATACAAAAAGATAGCTTGATAAAGGGGTTCTTAAAAGAGGGGTTTTATGGCTCTTAATTCTCTCATTTTGTGGCGTACTAACGAAGTCACCAATGTCATTTTGTGGCGTACTAACGAAGTCACAAACCTGAAACTCTCACAGTTCTTGTGTATGTCTTTTTTTTATAAATTGTATAATTTTACATTTGAAGAATAAATAATGTTCATGTTTTGTTTTTAAATTGTTATTAACAAATTTAACATTTAAAAAATATTGAGCTAATTACAGCTTGGCATCATTTCAGTTACCTCTATATAAAGCTAAGTGATTTATCTGGTTTTTCTACATATTTCCCACAGCCTCGTTGTTAATATTCTTTCCCTTAAAAACCAGAGTGGGCCCCTTTATTCAAAGAGCATGAAAACATAATTTTAAGTTGATTGTGTGCCTTGGTTTATTTACACAGGGTCTTTTTTACGGATTCAATCACTAAAATTATGTGATGATGATGGTCTGACATACTAGTAACAAATATATGCTTATATAATTTAAAATAACTGTTTATTAACACAGTTACATGGTACTTAATGAGGGGATTGTTTATTAACACTGTTGCGTGGTGCTTATTGAAAGGAAGGCTATAAATCTAATGTACAATCCACTGCCTGTTTGCTAAGCATTTGTAACTGTTAGCGAATGAGATATGTGGAAATAAACATGTGTAAAAGGTATGAAATATACTCTTTCATGTGTCTTATCACCTTAGATGTATAAGAACAAGAAAATAAAGTATGTCTAACATAAAATACATTCCTTTTTTGTTTATTGTAGTTGAGACATTGATTGCCGCACTACGGCATTATGGTAGAAGCTGATATCATATTAGCATGAACCATTTTACTTATAATTATTGATTGGTACTCTTAAATTTACACCAGAAATGTTCAAAACAATTATTTTGATTAACCTTACAAACTACACAGTTACATGTCCAACGTGAAAAAACTTTTCTTTCTTATTTATAATTAATGTCATCAGATTTATATCTATCTTCAAATTTGGTTGAAGCTATAGGACCTAAAGGACCGTCTATTTAATTTCAGGAGGGGTGGGGGTAGGGGGCAGGAATCTGGAATTTGTTTTCAAAAATAACAAAAATAAAAAATCCCGGTCTTCAAATAGCTTGAAAAACAATATTATCGCTCTGATTTCTTTTAGAGAAAAAGAACTTTTTATATCCATTATGTTAGTTGAAAAAAGTAATTAAATCTGGTTCTAAAGAAAATCCCAGCCTCCCCCCCCCCAAAAAAAAATAATTAAATAGTCAGTGCATAAGTGTATTTATGTGTAATCTTACATTTACTGATTATGCTGTATGCATCTTACTTATCCAGAAATGTTATATTCATGTTGCCACTCAACCTCCATGTATAATATTATGTACTAAATAATGAAATCTCCCCCGCCCCTACCATCATAAATTTTATAATAGCTGGTTTTCCTCATTGCTTATTTAAAACATTGCATAGGTCATCATCACAGAGATCATCACAACTTTTCAAAGAGGTAAAGCCTCCATGAAATTTAATTTTCCTAGTATAGGGTCACCTTTTGTTTGCTATGAATAATTATCTTTCCTAACTTCTGGCCGAGTACCTCGCACAAAAACCTGGAGCACGGCACTTGTCAGTTGTTCTATAGTGTGTAGACCACCACATATTTTAAGAGGCATTTTGTGTTTTGCTTCGAACATCACTGAGCTATCATGCTTTAGTACCCATGGACCAAATGCTTTACGTTGCACAGGACCAAATTACCACTTGTGTTAAAAGTAATTCATTGGTTAACTTTGCTCTCTACAATTTAGCAGTTCTGTGTTTTTTATTTTTCTGAAAATGTAATTTATATGATTAAAAAAAAAATATTTTTTATTTTTGCTTAAATTTAAAGTTTTATTTAAAATTCTTTGAAAATTACAATGTATCAATGTTTATCCATTAAAAGAATAGAAAATATCTTATATTGGAAATAACATTTTACTTCTTGGAAGAATTTCAATAATTAAAAAAGAAAGATACGGAACTATACAATTTCTAACAGCTGTAAAATTCCTAGTTTTCTATGAAAATAAATAAAATTTGCTGAGTGACGTTGTAATACGCGTGACATACAAATACAAGAGTTGGACTCCTATGTGCCACAAAATGATGGTCTGATAAGTTATAGACAACAATTAGCTGCCCTCTAGGTTGACCAAAATCTGGAAGATATTCTGACAAAATAGTACTAAGTTTGAATAGTGCGTTTGACAGCTTACTTATTTTGAAATGTTACAAGCTATGGTGATTATAAAAGGGTAGACTTCAACGTTTGCAAAACACTATAGATTGCTAAATGTGCCTACTTTGCTATGAATACGATGACATGTAAAGGACTTACTGTACTAATTATATGGAATAATGGGAACCAGTCTAATAATGAATGAAGGTAAAATTGAGTATATATGGGTTTGGCTGACTATGATTGGTTGATAATGAAAAGTAAACTTTTAGCAAAAAGAATCTTTTGAGAGTTTATCCTATTTGTAACTGAAAAAATACAATGTTTAATATATGGAATCTTAGTCCTTTTACAGACTTGACTTTGGAACACTCATTAGTGAAATTAGCACCTGATTCTTTAGGTGCGGAATTGAAAACACATGTTTCAAACATATGTAGATAAAAAAAAAATGACGTGGGACATATGGTTTTCTTCACAAAAACTTGCATCAAGGATGGGTCTATATTGAGAAATATAGGTTTGACCATGAGCATTCTGAAATTTAAAGTTCTTGCATTTTTAATATCATGATGTTTCCATAGGTTTACTATGAGAGTTGAATTAGTACCGTGAGTCCTAAAGTGTCACCTAATTGCCCATACTCATCACAGTGGATTACTTCCCTTTGGAAGGATCACACCACTGCCACAAAGATGTAAATTTGGTCATAAAAACCGTACAAATTTAGAACTGCATCACACATATGGAATTTTCTGCTATCTCTGCTCTACAATGACTTTAGGCAGAATGCGAAGCTATTACCTAAGCGCAGAGCTGACGATGTTACAAAGTAGAACGCGGCAGACGTCACAATATATCAATAGCATCACAATGAAGCGCATCTGAACCGCCTTACATAGCCTGGTTGTTTATACTTAGTTTTTTATATATTAGATTTCAATTTACGATGATAGCTAAAAGATAGGATCCAGTCAACGTACTCGTGTATTAGTGTGTAAAATACGATGTAATAAGCTTTAGATGACCCTGGGATCAAAACAATCTTCAGGCAGCGATATATTCTGAAAGAGTATTAACTGTGAGGAGCATGCTAATTGCCTGTCATTAAATCACTTTTGGGTTACCTCCCTGATTCAGTCTTTTTACCGTACAAATACACAAAAATTAACCAGTCAACCTTTGATGAAACCTTCAGGATTTCATGCACTAAGGTTAGTTAGTGTGTGCAGAATGTTACAAAGTTCTCTTAGCTACGGTAACACGTGTACAATAATGAATGGTTTTACATAGCATAGAAGAAAAAAAGTTTGGTCGAAACTATTTTAGCACACATTTGACAGTGTTGTGGCAGTGGTATTACCTTATCCAAGTGCATCCGAGGTATTTTCGGTCTTGACAGAAAAGACAGAGGACACTCCGATTCATTGCACTCATCTTTTTATTAGATTTGGTTTGTTACTTACGGGTATTTTGGTGCTGTTTTTATTTCTTGAAGTAAAAGAGTACTTCTTTGTTAGACGGTCTTTTTCAGCTTCATACATAATAGGAGTATGGTGTACCTTGCACGCATGATGCAAACTGGACTGTCTTTTCCACCTTTACCGTCGGTAAAAAGCTCATTAGAGCTTCTGTTGAACTGTTTTTTAAAATCATGCCGACACTAAATAAATCTTATCTTATCTTATCTTAAGCAAGGAAAGTTTGACTATTATAGCAGAATGGTGTAGCCTGCACTCACAATGAAAGGAAAACAGTGTACACGACATGAATCTATTTTTCATCTAAGCTATTATGTCCCCTTTCCGCTTCTTGTGCATGCATAGTTATAGAAGGGGTATCAAGGAAATTGTGTACAACTACAGTTTTAAAAACAAAATGGGTTATCGATAAGTAAATCAATAATATTCTTCAAATAAATTTGTCTTCTTGGACATTGTTATTAAGTCAGACATTGATTTTGAAGTGTCTGCACAAATACATTGGATACTTTATAATGTATATTTGAAACGGGGTGGGGTGGGGGGTGGGGGGTTGTCGACTCAAAACAAATTTGTGGAAAGTTTCGTTATTAATGTTAGTAGGTAAACTTACGGGCGACACGTGAGCAAACTAAAGTTTAAAAAAATATTGTACTTCGATATATCCGGCCCTAATAATTGCTTTGGCAAATGGGGCCCTAGATGGCCAAGTGGTCTAAAGCACTCGCCTTTATCGATCAGTCTGTCCGTGTGGGTTCGATTCTTGGGCTCGGCCAATGTGGGTATGTGAGAAAGCTTGCCAGTAGTTTCCCGTGGGTCGATGGTTCATCCCGGGGTTTTCCCGGGTTTATACTGGCCGCCATGTATAGCCTATCATCTGCTGAAAAATGGCATTACACCCACAACACAGTACGCCAGACACTCTCAGTGCGTAGATATCCCAAAGTACACTGTATTGCATGTGTGAAATTCCAAGTGACGGCTGATCAATCCTGTCGAGTCATCGCCAAATAGTATGTCCTCTTTGGATAGTACTACTATCTACAAACGTAGGTCACTGTGTCCTACATTTCAAGGTCAAGCGTGCACATACACTTTAAATTTAAGTGTGTGTTCACCTTTAAAATCACCACAGGCATAAACTTTTTTCTCTAGGCTAGGGGAGCGTCCGCACTTCTATTTTCCATGACTTTTATAATTTCTCCATCATCGTGAGAAAATCTATGAGCCACAGAATAAACACTGAAACTATGAAATAATCTAGAGACAGTTCTCCATATCATTGATTACACACAAATGGCACACAGAGCATGGAGATCACGCAGAACATGGAGATAAAAAAAAACACCTGAAACAAATTTAATTTTGGAAAAATAGTGACATTGCTATAATAACATTAGCTGTTTACTAGTTTTTTAAAATTATTATTATTATTATTATTATTATTATCCTGCAGATATTCAAGTGAATTCTCAATGCTAAAAAAAAAAAAAAAACTAAACAAAAAAAAAATAAAAATGTTTTCATTAGAAAGAAAAAAAGAGAAAGATTAAGGAAAGAAAGAAAGAAAAATGAAAGGAACAAATACCAGGAGAAGTCACTGGGTATCCACCAAATTGTTACCGAATTATTGGCAAAATACGCTTCTATTCCATCATGTTACTTATTGGAACCACACAGGATGAACATCAATGCAAAGGAATATCTAATGTAATGGGTACCGACAACTAATTAAATTCCCATAGACCGTAACATTAATATTTAGCCAAATTGCTGTACTTTTTTGTAAGATCGACAAATTAAGCTTACATCGTATGAATGATCTATCCAAGGGGACACGTTTAAAACAATGAAAATGATATCATTCGCGTCTCGGTTTTGACAAAAATGTCGTAGTAGATGCCCACTATAAAAATCCAGCCCAGTGAGATCTCCCCGTTTACATCCAGCAGTACATGTGCAGCGACAGTGATAACACAAAATGGTTTCAGGTTCAAGTCTGCTAATGCGTACTATTTTACCCACATGCAGACTTCTTCTGAAAAATTACGTTAATTTTTTCAGTAATTATTTTCAGCCAATCAGCGACCTTCATTCTTTTAAATGCGATATTTAATATACTACCACACATAGGCTGGATCCGTAGCTCATAAAATAATTAGTTGCCTGTGACCTAAAATAGTACCATATATGCATTTTTGAGATGGACAATAACATCTATATGTAAAATATACAATACATATTTATATGAAAATTTAATTGTATTTCATGAAATTTTTGAAACTTTCATAGTTTTGTTTCATGGTATTTCATGTTTTGATCACGAGTAATACCTTAAAATGCCATGAAAAAACATTAACGTAAAATCGCCCATTTTGACCAGTAAAACTGTTCTTTCCTCAGAGAGTAATTTCAATATTAAACATGAGTAGTAAACATTGGCAATGTGAAATTACTAATTATATTTATATTATGACTGGAATTGCATGAAAATAGTTCAATTCTTTAAAACATTTAATTCATATAAAATCCAATTTGTTCTAGAATTGTAAATTTTGTTTGTCTTTTTAGCGACACGTTTAACACAGTACAGGCTATAGCATGCAGAGGAAATGGAAGCTAAGTGCCTTTACCAAGAACTCGTCAAAGCAGCCGACCGAGGCTGGCCTGGGCGGGTAGAGAACCCGCGACCCTTGGATTACATACTAAGCAATTTAAATACTGAGTAAATAAAATGCTAAGTAATATTAATAATTAATAATTATGGAAGCTAGTAATTATTTAAAGGGATGAATGTTGTTCTTGAAATCCTCTTTGTCACCAATATATTTCTTCTATACCCCAATCAACACATATTCTCAGAGACGACGAAAGAGTTACATCCCTTTACAATAGGTAAGAATTAATCGCGGAAAGGTTCCATTCTTTCTCCACAGTTTCGTACTTTGCACATGATTTTGAAGAAAAAGAATTTCCATGGTTTTCCTTGCTGGGTATCCTAGTAATTTAAGATCGACCTGGTATATCTTCGGTATTGTTAAAATAACATTTAATTCTCTTTATTTTGGTGTATGATTGATGGGTGTGATTGATGGGTGTAATTTGGGCTATAGAGTATACACCTTAGCCTTACGTTAGATGTGCATCTCTAAAAAAAATACTAGCACCGCTTAGTCATTTCAATTCCTGAACTTCAGAGGTAAATTAGAAAAAAAAAAAAAAAAAAAAAAAAGAAAAAAAAAGCCGACAACTTTTTATAGTTTTTTTTTTATATATTTTATAATTCGTTTATTGCACTTTCAGATGCCAGTTTTGTCCACTCTGGCAACATTCATTTTCCATATTTTAATAACTGCTAAAGTTAGTGTCCTTTTGGACTAATTCAAGTTCGTTTCTCGAGTACATGGAAGCAGCCATATCGATCAGCTGTCTGCTTTAGACAGTGCGTTCTTTCCCTAATACCACATATCAAGAAATTTCAGTCATAGTACATGGAAGTAGTATAGAGTATGCCAATATTTTTTCCATTGTGCTTGTATCAATTCCACACAACATCATATTATACCTGTCCATCTTTCTGAAGTACTTAATAACTATAGAGCGGAACCAAAACAACAGACCAATTGGCATTTCTCCGAAGGTAGGAAAGAGTGACGTCCCTTTGTATAAGGTCAGCAGTCAGTCCGGGTCAAAAGAGCAGTGCACACAGTGGCGGCACGAGGGTTGGAGGGGCCCGGGGGCAATGTTCTTTAGTGGCGACCCTACTTTGTCATAGAGAACAGTTTTTATGTCATTGCCAAACCCCCTCCCCCCCCCCCTCCACTTCCCGGTTACATACATACAGCTGCAAAAAAAAAAAAAAAAAAAGATGTCAATGCCGCCCTTGCCTGGCGCCCGAGGGCAATTGCTCCCCCTCCCCTCTCGCGCCGCAACTTAGTGCACAGTGCGGTGTTAATTCAGATTCGTAAAAAAAATAACGTAAGCACAAAAATTGAAGAATTTTATCTCAGTTTACAGTAAGCATAAACTTTGATATAAGATACCTAAGATCTGCGTGTAATTGTCAAAACTCCTTCTAAACGGAGACCGTTTTACTCCGAATGATTTCTAACCTTTGGAGCTCTTCAGTGCGTAAAAAGCAACATTGTTTGTAATGGCGGGCGAAATACCAATTCAGCCATGCAATACTCTCAAGAGGGTGTTCATTCAAATGCGTCAGAAAAATTAGAAATACACAAAATATGCAGCAACATAGTCCCATTTTATAGTCAACAGAAGCTGTTAAAAAAAACCAAAAAAAAAAACCAAAAAATAAAAACAAACTTACTTTAGCGTGTATTCGCCGAAAACACTTCTAAATATAGGTCTGTTGTTTTTCCCTGGTGACCTCTGACCTATTTCAATGGGACTTAATTTTTACGTTTCCTGAGGGAATATGGGTTTGGTGGTCTATTACAAATATCAAATATTTATATAAAAAAAAATAGAACAGAAGAATAATAAATATTTTCAAAAATGTAGTCATTTATATATCCTATATTCCAAAAAAAATCGTACAGCCTACATATCACAGTACAGCCTACATATCACAGTACAGCCTACATAGCACAGTACAGCCTACATAGCACCCGTACAGCCTACATATCACAGATTTAAGAAAGCTGTAAAACCGCATGCATGATAATCCAGCAATGATAATCCAAAACTCCTCTACATGCATTAATCTCACATGTTGTAACTTTCACGAGATAGTTGTGTTGCCTGTTTCATGAATCATTTTAGATGATTCAAAACATTCCTATACCTTTATTACTACTAGATACCAGAAAAAGGCACACACACACACACACACACACACACACACACACTTTTTAAAACTACAGTCGTCTCTCTGACCTGAGAAAATCTCCATAGAATTCAAGTAAATAGAGTGATGATATTGAGTCTTGCTATGCAGAATGGGCTCCTATTTTTAGCAACATCTTAGACCAACATTGTCCTACCAAAGGATGCGGATATGTGGTAAGAAACAAAAATAATTCTGGTAGAGCGATGAAATTTACCGAGCAAGGCGTGACAGAGATCATCCTAACCGAAAGGCAATATAACTGAATACATTTGAACACTGGCATATTTATAAAAAGTAATAAATGAAGAAACAAAACCAACAACTTGATAAAAAAAAACCAAAATACATTTTTGTTGTTCTATCATTTATGATTCAATGGGTGATCGCACACAAACGTGGTCTATTAAAAAAAAAATTTTTGTCCCCCCCCCCCCCGAAAAAAAAGACACTGGAATCACTTCTCTGGAACTGAATGGAAAAAGTATTTCTGACTCAAAATCTGTTGCTGATGTCTTCTTTATTGAAATTGGTGAAACTCTTGCCAAAAACAGTAAAAAAAAAAATAAAAAAATAATACAAAAAAAATATGTATACAATCTCCATTGTGTTAGCGGGAGAAATTCTTACCAAGCTGGAGTAAGAAATTCCCCATTCAGGCTGTATCTGCAGAAGATACTTAAAACGTATTGGGAAAAAAAATCTGATACAAAAGCCGCTGGCATTGACAACTTCCAATCTAAACTCAAGAAAATATGTGCCCCTGCTATATCTGATAGTCTTGCATACACAATTAATCTCTCATTAAAAACAGGTAAAATTCTAAACATCTAGAAAAATGTCCGTTTTTCAGCTATTTTGAAGAAGGTAGTAAATCACATCCCGGTAGATATCCCCCTATGTCTATTCTGTCACTGCTTTGAAAAGTTTTAGATCCAATTGTTCATTCTCTGATTTATTCTTGTTTTATATATAATGATCTCGTCTCTTCTATCCAGTCTAGTTTTAGAAAGGGACAATCATTGGAATCTGGACTACCTTGAATGACTGAATATATCTTTAAAAAATTCAAGAATTCAAGAATGGCATTATGGTTGGATTGGTAGCCATTGATTTAAAGAAAGCCTTTGACACTGTTGATGATTCCATTCTTTTGCACAAACTAAAACATTATGGCATTAAGGACACTGAATTGCTGTGGTTTTATTAATATCTATCAAACATAGAACAATTTGCTGTAATTAGCGGTAACCTTTCCGACTCAAAGATCATTAATACAGGTGTTCCACAAGGATCCATCACGGGACCTCTTTTGTTTGTCATTTAAGTAAATGATCTACCTATTTTTCTTAAAGAAATTCATTCAAACATGTACGCAAATGACACTGCTTCTTACTTTCATGACAAAAATGTTGACAAAGTAAGATCAGTTCTGCAGACTTTATCTACAATTGGTTAAATGCCAACAAACAAAGTCTCCACATCTGCAAAACCAACTCGGTGCTCATATCTTCTACATAAATAGAACCAAAACTTGCCGACACTAACATATCTCTTAAACTCAACAATGAGACCCTATCAAGATCATCTAACATATTTAAAAATTGTTTCCCTATTTAACCAACGTAATAAAAACAGATGTTTCTTGAAGTAATTACATCGGTTTCTAGCACTTTGAATTTTGCTATTTAAATATTTTTTTCGATAAAACAGGCAAGAAACTTGCCGATCGCTTTGGTCCGATACTGTCGTTTCAACAAATATAGACTCCAATAAGTTCGTAATAATTGCAGTCGCTTTCTCTGCAGGGACTTGGGACCTGAACTCTTTGAATTTCACCGTGTAAATGTAAGCGGTAGTTATACATTTTCTGGAAGTCACTTTGTGAGTGGTCGGAATGTGAAGAAAAAAAAAATCCTCTGGGGCTACCGAACAATTTTCTATTTTGGACAAACTTTGCTCTGACGGTCTTGGGAAGGAGGAGTAGGAGGATGGTGTTAGATAAGGATCGATCATTTCCTCTTCAAAATAGCTAGGGTGAACTTCTGCCAAAACTTCATGTTGTGCACGGTACCTCGTCGTCGCTTTGTTTCTGGTTTCTCCTTGGAATGGTATAATAAGTTCATGACAGCAGACTAATCAAGTTTGATTTGCCCAGGACACCTCTCTCTGTCACTTCGATAGTATCCTTACGTAAGAGGATACACTCATTCAGTTTCGCAATCAACCCGTTAAGATAGAAGAGCCACAACGATCACATTTCTGGTCAGAAAAAATACACTTACACAAAGACTTATGGAGAAACTCCAGACTACTCCTCTCGAGATTAAAGTGAAGATACACGTTATGTCTGTCAAGAGAAATGACATTGGGCTATATAATGTCCAAAGTACTGACCGTCTGACTGACCAATGCCTACTCATCTACTGACCAACATCGACACATAATAACCAACACGCCGTTTGGACTCACCAACAGTTACACTTACTAACCAACACGCCGTCTGACTGACCATGATCCATCAATCTACTGACCAACACCCACACCAACTAACCTATATGCCATTTGGACTGACCATCACCCACTCTTCTACTGACCAATACCTACAACTGCTAACCAACACGCCGGGTTGGAATGGGCAGCACCTACACCTAATAACCAACACGCCGTATGGACCGACCATCACTAACTCATTTACTTACCAACATAGGGTAGGATATAAAGAGAGTGGGATGAAATAGAAGTTAAACCCTTTATAAACAAATCTAAATCTTATTACCCATGTTCCCATTTAACTTCCTACCATTCCCTTATAAACAAAACTACCACCCCCCACCAACCCTATAACCGTTACAACCCTAAAGTAAAAGGAGAAACAAGGGTAGGAATATGCTCACACTATATATACAAATATACTATCACACATGGAGCGTAAGAAGAGAAAATGGTAGGAGTGCTAACACACTATACACAATAATACTTATAAAATATCATAGATGGAATTGAAGAATCAGGGCCATCCAGATCTCTTTTAAAAGCGATTATACTCACAATTGTCAAATCAAACAAAACATATCTCTCCATTATAAAATGGGGGGAGGGGGGCGGTATATTATCAATATTAACGACATAAATCAAGACATATACGCTTTGGTATATTCTCTTGGATAAGAATCCCAATGAAATATCAAAACACACCACAAAGACCATTTTCTTCTTCTTTTCACTGTCTTGCCTTTTTGAATTTGTTCCCTTGAATGGGTTTTTTGGATGTTTCTTGTGCTTGTCTTGGTTTGAATTTCTCTGCTAGAATGGGTTCTTATTCTGAAATCTCCTCCCTTTTCTCTTTTTCCACTTTCTTGAGGCACTCTGAAGTTCATTGTTCATTTGCTTGACAATGATGATATATATCCTTTCTTTTATCTCGAGACTTGGTTTCTCCTGTAGTAGGTGTTGATGTTGGTCAGTAGATGAGTGAGTGTTGGTCTGTCCAACGGCGTGTTGGTCAGTAGGTATGTGTGAATATTCCTACCATTTTCAGGGTAATAGTATGTGTGTGCATGTGTAAGCTCCCCAACTCTTTTCTTTGAGTTAGTAAGCTGGCATAATGTTGATTTGAATTTAGCTTATCATGTTAGTGAGGATAAGACCACAATGACTTGGACGATCTAGATTCTTGGGGAAATTCTGGAATTATGTTTATGAAGTGTTATGATGAAACAATTTTTGAGTTGAATTAAATCGAGCATGTCAAGTCGGTGAAGATAATGTTCAAAATGACTTGGACATTGTTATATCTCTTTAAAATTATTGAATTATGGTTATGAGGTGTTGAATTAAACTTGAGAACAATTTATAATGTAAATCATTGAATCTATTATCAAAAAAGAATGAATTATCTATTTACAGTATTAAAAAAAAACAAAACAACTCAGATATGGAAATAAGACAAACTAGATCTAATTCATGTTAGAAAAATATCATAAATGTGCACGTAGCTTCATACAAAATTATGGAGAGTAAATAAATAAAAATATCTGATTAGTGAGGATAACACGCACTTTAATCATACAACTCAATTCTTGTAACAAATAGTTTAAAAACCTCTAAGTTGCTTGAAAAGATAAAGTAGAAGTTAATAGACTTAATATAATTTGGAAGAGAGAATAACATAGAAAATTTCTAAATAAATATTAATTTGTGTTTTAAATAAACTGTAAACAAGTAAACAAGTAAACAAAAATTTACTTTCTTAAATATTAGCTAAAGTTCCAAAACTTTATACATAAAAGTAATAAACTAAATAAAAATGACACATTAATAATAAAACCTCACAATCTAATTGTGATTTAAATCGCATGGAAGCCGCTGAACATAATTCCCATAAACAGGCCACAACGCCATATATACCTCCAATGAAACCCACAACCAATCAACCCTAATAATATTATTAGTACCCCTACTTCGTGGACACGTGGAGGTTACGACATCGTAGCTAAACCAACCCATACAACACACACAGTAGGTTAGCATATTCCAACAAGCATGAGCTACTATGGCAACAGCAAGTTTTGGAAAGTTCCACAAATAGTATATAAAGAAATGACAAAGTCAATATTGTACACCTGTAAATTAAATCTAAGATAAAATCGCTTCATCTTGCGCGGTATATGTTCGGAACACGTAGTCACGCACTCTGTGAACGTTACCAAAGTAGACCGCATGACAAGGGAAGGAACGTCATTCACAACTTCGAGGTCAATCGTACCCATATTTCTGTCTCAGAGAAATAGCTGAGGACATTCCGATTGAGTCTACAGGTGCGTGCGAATAGTCTGGTTCCCTGACTTCAATAGTTTTTATATATACATATGGTAAAGTGAGAATGCATATAGCATATATATTAGGGAAGCAGACTAGTGTTCGAAGCAGGGCAACGAAAGAAGAAAATAACTGAAATTAAACGCAAATGCAATGCTACATAAGAAATGAACACTGCTTCATATGAACACATTGATCAGGTATTGTTCTGAATGAAATGTTTTGGAAAAAATGGGTATAAGTCTAATTATCGCGTATACCAACTGTTGACTTGGATACTCCCTTATTTTGATACCTGTTCAACACTACTACTGTAGCATACCAACTGGCAATAATTTGAAGAAAACATAACATAGAGTTAATATTAATATTGAAGCATGTAAGAAATTCGCTATTAGTACCCCTTAAAATAAAACACACACAATAAACACTGAGACTGGGTTTGGTGGCTTGTATACACAAACTATGTGAGCGTATTATGCATGTATATTGAAGAAAAAAAAATCCAGGTTATTACAATACCCTCTGCTAAAATATTAGTGTCCTCACATGACTCTTAAAAATGTACAGTCACAAATAAAGGCATCTAGATACACAAAATGAAGTATTTATGGAGGGTAAGCTTGTATACACACATAAATGCATGTATATCACAAACACACACACACTATTTACATTACCCAGTCTTCCCACCAGTTCTAAAAATGTGGTCGGGGTGGATTGGAGTTGAGGTTGTACCCCAGTGCCCCAAGTTTGAGGGTGTAGCACCATCAACGGGAGTTGCAAATTTGCAGCAGGGAAAATAGAATATAAAGAAGGCTGAGAAAAGTGTCTAAAACTAATTAAAATGAAGTTAATAATTCATTAGATTAAAATCTAGATGTTAGCTAGAAATTAAATGTGTTTATAGAATAAAAATACCACATCACCTGTTTTGCATGACCCTGCATATTTCAGCACAAACGACTAATTTGCGTAGCATAGATAATACTAGTCCTACAGGAGCCACAGTGGCTCAGTGGTTAGTGTACCAGACTAGCGACCGAAAGGGCGCGGGTTAGACTCCTGCCATGGGACCAGCCTGGGTCAGCTACCATGGTGTGTCCTTGGGCAAGGCACTTTACTCCAATTGCCTTGGCACTAAATAACCTACTTGTGTTGCTGTGCTGTAAAGCAACAAACAAAGAAACTAGTGCTAAAATGTAAGACCTCTACCCTGATATTTATGTTGTTTGGGTCGACGTCTTACTGCTTAAATAAATAGCGTTTTGTAGCATGATCCCTGGTCAACTGACAGGGGAACTAGAGGCCAAATTTTGGTTAAATTTGGAGTATATTTCTTTAATGAAATGAAGAAAAAAAAATACTAATGTTGACGAAAGCGATTATATAGCTTCATTTCATTTAAGAAAATTATCTCATCTTTAACCGACTTCAGCATTTCTTGGCTGCCATCACATTTCAACCAACTGAAATGTATGTCGACGGAACTTGAAAACGTGTCCTCTTGCTTGTGTCAAAATATATGATTCCATTGCGAAAAAGACATCAGAGTAAGTATAGTCCGACTGAAGCAATTAGACTTTAATTTGTGGAAAAGTGTCGGTATTTGCTTCCAAGTGTGTAAGATATTCCTGAAAATTTGGCCTCTAGTTCCCGTTAGTCGACCGAAAATCATGCTACACAACGCAGTTTTTTTAACCAGTAAGATGCCGACCCAAACAACATAAATATCAGAGTAGACGTCTTACATTGTAGGACTAAGATAATACAGACTACTGTAACAGTTTTTAAATCATTCTCTGAACCACCTTATCCTCTTTGAAGTCTGTTTGATTTATTTTTTTAGTATTGTTATTATTATTATTAACTTTAATCATTCCACAGCATTGATTTGTTGCTGTAATAATATTCTTCTTGTTTATGGTTGGCTGAAATTATAGCTTTTATTTCAAATAAAATACTTAAATATTGACTATGTAAGTCTTTAAGGCTGCAAAACTTCCTGTTTGGTAGCTATATTTTCTTTTGCCATCCATAGTGCTTTTCTAAGCTGGGCCTCGAGGATGGTCAGTTTTCACTGCTATGCACTTTTTGGCGGCATTCATGTATAGTGTTTGTGACTTGTGTTACATGGCAGTAATGTCATCATTTAAATTTTGGTGTCTTAGCAGGGCAGACTGTTGGTAATCAGTAGTACCCAGTATAAAAGCCTATTGGGAAGCTGATGGTTTAGTTTTAGGAGAGTGTTATTTGTCTACAATCAAAGCATTCCTGCATCGTCAGCATGTAACGAACCGAACTCTTTTAAGCATCTTTCCTGGAACTTTTTTAATCTTGGATTTTGTCTTTAGATTGATAATGTAATTTTGATCTGCATATGTCGATTTCCCCTGTTGACAAGCAGACCAATTTTTAAAACTGAACTTGTGTAAGGTGCCCTGCGCCATTTTCCATTCATGTATGTTGCTATTTATGGTACAAAAGGTGTGATCCAAGGCAAAGACCTATTTGTCAAGACTGTTAGAGACTACCTTAATGCGACACAGGAATTCCCAGTAGTGTATTTTATTCATAAACATGTGGAATTAGGGATACATTTCTAGTGTGAAATACACAATTTTTGTGCTTGCAATGTGTTTATTTTATTAAAATTTTGTACGTGCAAGACGTTATTTATATGTGATTCACATACAAATGTACATGAATGGGAACACTGATTACCCTTTGATAAAGTAGTAGCATCATCACAACACTTTTAAAAATTCACATCCACTAATAAAAGCACTTAGATACACAAAATGTATACTTTTAATTTCTGTGGAGGGTAATGTAACTAAGGGAACAGCGGAATACATGATACATCACAGGATCCAATCTGCCCTTAACAGGCTGTTTTTACTCATACTGATTGCATGTGGTGTCATTTTTTTTCTAAATGAATTATTGTTAAGAAAAGATCCTGCAGGAACAGAGGCTGGAAAAACTAAAGTTCTTGAAAATCTGTTGTTGCACTAAAATCGTTTCTGAATTACTTTAAAGCAGAATACCTTGAAAATTGAACTTGTTCACCAATTTATAATTATTTCTACTATTTTCCATCTTTAAGGAGCAAAAATTCCCTTATCCAAACATTCATAACAGAGAAACAATAGTACCAAGAAAGTAGGCATACTTTCCTTTTGCCTGCTACTCAACAAAAGTGCATGTGCTTTTTATGACGCCAGGCTGTTATAAATGGGTAGCATGTAGATGTCATAAAATAAACACTGCTTGATGTAGACAATGTCAGCTATTTTTCCATTTCCTGCCAATATTTTGTGAGAATCCGAGATGTATCATTTTGACACCTAAGTTGATTTTTTAAATTCTGAAAACTGTGTCATAAATTCTGTTGGTACCTTCTTGTTAACAACTTGTATCATGAATTAGGTTAGCACATGTACTTTTCTTGCAAGGTCAAACACAGTCAGAAACTTGTGAGATTGGCATAAAATTTAAGTGATTTTGGAACATAACAGTTAGGACTCTAATGTTATGTCTAAACATGGTGAAGAATAATTTGATAATTTATTATTTATTTCATTTTGAGGATCTCTGCATGATTTCATATGTATATAGTTATGCTTTCTCAGTAAATTGAATGCTAATGACCACTTTCTTATTGAACAGCTGGGCATTATGATGACATTCAATCATGACACCCACATTGAAGATTTTAGTTTATACATTTATTTTATTAGTAGTCAATTAATTATATATCACTGTTATCTCTCTATTGTTGACTTCAAATGAGACAAGTGCAAGCTTTAAGCTTTGTTGACTATTTCAAGAAAGTTTGCCATTTTTTTACAGATGTAAAACTTATTTTATGCAATTGAATTCTGTACCATATTTCCCAGTTTGAAATAAAAATTTGAACACAATGTCAGCTTGCTAGTGTCAATTTCAAACCCAGTGATGAGAGCGTATGCGTGCCATACTTGGTGCCACAACAATATTCTACTGTAAAGTCATACGTAGATAGGATTTCAATCCATCTGGGTATCTATCCCATCAGTTGGTTCAATTTGAACAGCCAAATGAAAGCTTGGTGGTCTGTTCTGATTTTGAAAGTTCTGTCAGAAAAACCTACTGCCTGAAATGCACGACAAAATAATGCATTGCGAACAGGTCCTTGTCAGTTGCACAGTAGTTTATCTCTGCTCAGTTCAAAGTTTAACTGGCATTGGCTGCCACTTGTTCCTTTCCATCTTGATATTGATCGAGAACAGCACCTATTTCCACATCACTGGCATCAGTGTCAAGAATAAACTCACAAGCAGATAGGGGATAAGTCATGGTATTAGGACTTGCCAGTGCTTTAGATTTTCATATACTTCATTACATAATGGTGTCCACTGGAAAGGGTTCCCCTTACATGTCATTTCTATAAAAGGGTAATATGGTTCATAAAAGGACAGTTACAACTTCCTGTCCCTAATATTTGTTGCACCTCTGTTATATTTGTTGGTGTAGGCCACACAAATATTTTCATGATGTTACTAGGGCAACGTTTGACTCTTTCCTTGCTGACAATATGACCACAAAATTCCACTTCATTCTGAAGTAGATGACATTTCTCAGGCTTCAATTTTAATCCTGTGTTTTGTATTCTTTGCAGGACTTCTTCAAGTTGTGAAATGTGTTTCTCAAAGTTTTGCCCCAAAATGATGATGTCATTGATATAGATGAGAAATTGGTTTGCCATTGATGTCCTTGAAGTACCAACTTGACAAGACATTGAAAAGTTCCTGGGGCTCTAGTAAATCCCATTGGCATGGAGTTATATTCAAAGAGTCCATAATTGGAATGTCTTCAGCCCTCTCTGCAGTTTGGTGACATCCTGAAGTAAGTAAGAGCCAGTGTTGAAAACGACACTGCTTCTGTGACTTCATTTGAGCAATCTTGCACATGGGATAATGGAATAGCATCTTTCACAGCCAGAGTATTCAGTCATCTGTAATCAACACAGGGTTTTACCTTGCCATCCTTCATTCTAATGAACACAATAGGTGATGCCCAGGGTGTATTACTCCTTTATCCTTCAGTTCTTGTATTGGTTTCTTTCTTCTTCAGTGAAGGTCAATGGTACTCCTCTTGAGGGTTGTTTGACAGGTTTTGCATTTCAAGTGTCAATGCTGTGCCCATTGTGTGTTGTCAAACCTAAATCATTATCATACATGTTAAGTAAATCTGCCATCACTTTGGTTTCTTGTTGCGTTGTTTCAACAGTACTCTGATACAAATCTTGAAAGTGTTCAGGAACATTGTAATTATCATTCTTGACAGAGATATCTTTCTTTTCATTCACTCTCTCCAGATTTCTCTCTTTCATACTATGGCATCGCCTTTTTGATTTCTGATTCTGCAAGTGGAGTTGGAATCATGTGTTTCTTCTGTATGTTCAGTGCCAAAAAGTGTCATTTGAATGCTATCATGTCAGTATGCTTGTCTGATGAGTGTATACTGTTTGACAGATAAAGCTGATGGGTATGGATTGAGTATTTTAACCTTCTGAGTGACTTTATCTTTAATGTCTACCAGGACATTAGCCATCATTAAGGAGTCGGCAAAACTGTCACTTGGTTCTATCAGAAATTCTGTTCTTCTTGCAATTTCGTCTTCTTCATTCCTATGTACAAAACGTTTATTACTACTTCACTATGCATGTACCTTGCTATGATGAACTGGTCTGCTGCTTTTACTTTTCTCACAATATCATCATTAAGGCCAATCTGAATCATCCCCATGTGCATATAACATGAAATCATGCATTCTCGACACCACTTTAAGTAACGAGCAAGAAACATGGAGATAATGTATGGACATCACTTTAATAAAAATTTGTACCCTATGGCCAATCTTATTAAACTGTTTGGTACTATCTAAGTATGGTTTCCCTCCATTGGATTCATTGTCAGGCTATGAATTAAGCCAGCATGTTATCCGACCAACCCTGGATAGCTCCTTCTGCTTTAGGTCATCTGGGAGTTTGCAAACTTGACTAGCATTTGGTGTTGCCATGGCAACAAGCTGTTGTATGGGTTGGTAGGACGTTAGTTTCATTCTTGCTTTTCTGCCGATATGTAAATAGTTTTCAATGTAGTTGTCAAGCAGCAAAGACAGGAAGTCAGTGGTGTTATTTTATCTTAGCTCTTGTTTTAGCAGATGGAACTAAATCCTGAATTGCAGAGTACGTTTGTTCTAGATTACAACTGAGATTCAGCTACAATACCTTCAGCCCCAGATCCGGAGGATGGGTTAATTTTCAGTGAATTGGGCAACATTGAAAAGTTCGAAAAGGATTTTAGGGTCATAGATGACAAAGGTGCCTAAGAATTGACATAAAATTCACCAAATCATCTCTTGGGCCTCAAGCTCCTACCTACAAATATACCCCAGTGTTGCACATAGAGTGCGGGCTCGTGGGTTTCCCGCAGTTTTTGTCCTATGTTCCCCAAATCTTGACCCTGAGCGCCCCTCAGGGAACGCTTTTTTGTCGGAAAAAAATTAAGAAATATGCCCACAGTACACTTTTCTTAAGCAGATTTGCATCCACGTCTATGTTGGCTCTAGCAATGGCCAAAGTCACAAAAGGTGATAAAAACTGTAAGATGGCAATGAATCTGGTAATGAAAACATTTAAGATTTGTGATAGTTGGCTGAGTTGCTGAAGTCTTTGACCGCTTCTAATGAACTTTTTGTTTTGAGGTTAAAGTCACACCTGCGACAGGGAAGATTTAATTTATTCTCAGGCTGAATTAATGATAAAAGAGTATTAATTTATGCAAATACACAATTTGTCATTTGAATAATGATTTGAAAAGAAAAGTAATTAGAAAACATCGGTATTTATTATAATAAATGCTACTACTAGATAATGAGTGAACACTATAGTTAAATGAGAGCAAGATCCGGAACGGAAACTTCCATGGTACAGATCATTTCAGGTTAACCAGATATTCAAACATGTTAATGTTTTCATTAGTTACTTGATCACAATATAAAACATATATTGCAACAATGTAAATGTCCAAGGAAAATATGACAAAGTTAAGGTGGCAAAACTGTCGAAGTAAATAAGATTATCTCATTTTTTTAGCACTTCTAGTGCATTATGTACTACAATTTTCCTTTGTCCCTTAAAATGTTGTTTGTCCCCCAAATCTGGAGGGTGAGGGACACAGTGTTCCCTGACCTTAGGATGAAGGACACAGTGTCCCCTGACCTTGGGATGAAGGACACAGTGTTCCCTGACCATAGGATCTTAGGTGCAACACTGATACTCTGATTGGATATCTTTCTCATGTAGGAAAAATTGACAAGGTCTGGTCTGGATCCATCAAAGTTTAATTTTTGCCTATTCCAGGTTAGGTTACTAAATGGTGCATGCATCAAAATGTTTTGTTAACAATTAAATTGGCAGTTTAGTTATAGCCACATCTCTTTCTGTGTTGATGGATATTTGGTTTTTGGTATTTTGACTGGAACAAAACTTGGCACTTTTGGTAGTTTCGTAGGAGTCATACTAAATGATGTGGCTGGAGTATTTTGTTCTGGGATTGGACGATGGATGTGAACTTCGACAGCACACATGACTTTCTTGGATGGTGACAGATCATGTGTGTTGTTGGATAGTGACAGATCATGTGTGTTGTTGGACGGTGACAGATCATGTGTGTTGTTGGATGGTGACAGATCATGTGCGTTGTTGGATGGTGATAGATCATGTGTGTTGTTAAGTTAGAGATATTGCCTCATTGTTTTATTTTGTATGAGCACAGAATGCAGACAGCTATTGATTTATCTTCAGAATCAACTTTCAACATCTTTTTAAATATTTAATATTTTCAGGCATCGCATTTGGACTTTTTAAATATTAAATATTTTCCAGCATCGCTTTTGGACTTTTTAAATATTAATTATTTTCAAGCATCGCTTTTGGACTTTTTAAATATTCAATATTTTCAAGCATCGCTTTTGGACTTTTTCTGCAACAAGCTTGAAGTCATTCTTCTGCTCATCTGCCATTTTGGAATGATGACAAATGGACACAACTCTCAGGAAATAGCTAAGTATGGTCTCAGAGCCAAAATTAAAGTGAAACAGCTATTAATATGAACTTCTACATGAAACTAAATGATAAATTACCATATATACTCGTGTATAGGCCAGGTCCAAATGCAAACAACATAGACCCTGATCTGCTGTCGCATAATGTGCTGGCAGATCAGAGTCTATGTTGTTTGTTGTACTGATTAGTCCTTACAAACTGCATAGACCCTGATCTGCCGGCGCATTATGCAATGGCAGATCTGGGTCTATGCAGTTTGCAGTTGGTATGGGCTTATACACGAGTATATACGGTACTCATTAGTAAACATTTTAGGATAGAATTGTACCTGCTTATGTTACCAACTTGAGGTTTTTAAACTGTAGAAGTCATGTAATTGAGAATATAAAAATAGCTCTCATTCATTGTTCATTCCTTCTAAATGTTCTTATCATTGACAATTAACATTCAGCTCTTTCTTACTGATTGGATCTTCCAACTGTCAACAGACTAATAATTATAAAATTAATTCACTTCATAAAAAGACATATAGTGCCTATGTATCACAATGCATCGAGTCTGCAAAACCACCGCAATTTACAGGTGCATTGCTTTATTGTTATACCCCTAAAGCCAACCAGCCTAATTCCTTTTGAAAATCTATCATCTCATGGAATATTCCTTTTTTATTTATTGGTGCTGAAATATAAGTGCCATTATATTACAGATCACATGATTTGTAGTCCTAATTTTTTATCGGTCAAAATGTATTAATTTTAAAAACTATGCATTACTTGTACCAAAAGTAGCATGTTAATGTTTGTCAAATGTATTGCATTACTTTTGTAACTGGTTACTTTTGGGCAGAAAATTCTACTAATTTCTCATGTATGACTTTTGGGCAGAAAATTCTACTAATTTCTCATGCATGACTTTTGTAACCGGTTACTTTTGGGCAGAAAATGCTACTAATTTCTCATGCATTACTTTTTGAAAGTAAGGTCTTACTCTTGTATAGAGTATAAATAGGAAAAAGATAATTTCTGGTATGTTACTTTAAAACACGTTACTTCTGTCACTTATGAATAGCACTCACAAAAAGGTATCAAATTACTTGAACTAAAATTAAAGCAATCTTTTACCAAATGTAATGTAATGCTTTTGTCAAAAATTAAGTTTAATAATTTTAATTAAGTTTTAATTATTTATTTATTTATTTATTATAAATTTATTAATTTTAATAAGTTTAATTATTAATTTTTAATGCATTAATTTTTTAAAGCAATGTGCATTGCATTACTTTTGTGTATAAATCACAGGAAACAAATTGTTTATAATGTGTTACTTTTTAAAAGTAACGTGTTACTTTTCTAACACACTACTTTTTCCACTTGTGACATGAACAGCCACTGACAGTCTTGTACCTTGTGGGCACATGATAATTGCCTGTCAAGAAAAATCAAAATCGTGTAAGTGCACAGACAGAATCTATGTAGAATTTGAATGCGCTGATAAAAGTGTCAGAAATGAAGAGAGAAAAATTTCATGCTAATATTACAGCCAATGGCAATGACCAGTTCTGGAAGTATTAAGTATTGTGTCCAATGTTTCCCCCTCCCCCCCATTTGAGACCAATACCCTGCTCAGTTGTATGATAACCATTTACTATGAAACTTTTTCCATTCACAGTTTCTTTTATGCATTGTATTTTTTGACATTGAAACTTAATTTAAATAGCTTCTTAAAATATGCCAGATTATGTCTGTCTTTATAATCTTTGCATTTAGAAATAAATTCTCTTGTTAAGAAAATAAGTAAATTTATTACATCATCAGCCTGAGTTGTCTGTTTGATTCTGAAGTAGCAATCTTGAAAATCTTGTTATCACTACTGTTCCTGAATGTCTGGTTATATCAACATGGGGTTTTCACATAAAGACTTTTTATGATGTCTCGTTGGTCCTGAATGAAAATGGTGCTGATCTGATGTCCAATAATATGGCCACCATGGCAGCCATCTTGAGAATCTTGTTCTTGCTTCTTTTCCTGAATGGAGATTCATATTGACTTGGGGTTTTCGCTAGAAGACTTCTTATAATGTCTAGTTGGTCCTGAATGAAAATGGTTTTGCTTGGATACCTAAAATAGCTGCCACAGTGGCCATCTTGAAATTTTTTGTAATGGCACTACTGAATGGATGATCGTATCAATCAGCAAAGTTTTTGCTAAAAGACTTCTTATGATGTCTTGCTGGTCCTAAATGAAAATGGTGCTGATCTGACATCCAGGATGTCCACCATGGCAGCAATATTGAAAGTCTTGGTATTGCTTTGCCTCCTGAATGGAAGGTCATATTGACATGGGGTTTTCACCAGAGACTACTTATCATCTCTAGTTGTTACTTAATGAAAATGGTGCTGCTTGGATATCCAATATTGTCACCACAGCGACCATCTTGAAAATCTTGTTGTCACTACTACATCCGAAAGGATCATCATAATCAAATTGAATTTTCACTAAAAGACTTTTTATGATGTCTAGCTGGTACTAAATAAAAATCGGGCTGATCTGAGATCCAGTATGGCCATCATGGCAGCTATCTTGAAAATCTTGTTATTGCTACTCCTAAATGGAAAGACATATCAACATGGGGTTTTCACTAGAAGACTAATTATTGTATCTGGTTGCTCCAGAATGAAAATGGTTCTGCTATGACCTCCAAAATGGCTGCCACAATAAACATATTGAAAATCTTTGTACTATTTCACTATTTCTCCTGAATGTATGGTTATATCAGCATGGGTTTTCACCAAAATGTTTTCTAATTGTGTCTAGTTTGTCCTAAATGAAAATGGTGCTGATCTTACATCCAATATGGCTGCCACAGTTTGAAAATCTTGTTCCTCAAGAATATCAGAGTGGGTTTCAACACTCAGCAGTTAAAAAGAAGAAATTGTCTTATCTTCGATTCCTGGAAATTATTTTCAGACAGTAGAACATCAGTCCCTTCGAGGGACTCTTATTTCTGTATTAATACTAAGACCTGAGAATTTAGAATATAGATACTAAAAAAGATCTAAAGCTGACATCAAAAGACTTTTTTGAACCATCAAAGTGATTTATTGTTAGCATATTGAGAATTAACATAAGTTGTACCACCAACATTTATACCTGCATAATATTAATAAATGCCATTCTGTCAAAATATTTTTACTGTGTGCAAATCAGACCTCCAATATGATCATTATGGTGGTGATCTTGAACATCTTGTTATATTTACATGTACTTCTCCTTGATGAATGGTCATATCGAATATGGAGTTTTCAGTAAAAGACTTCATTATGATGTTTAGTTTTTCCTTAATGAAAATGGTGCAGATCAGATAGCTGTAATAGTGGCCAGCTTGAAAATCTTCTTATAGCTACTCCTGAATAGAAAGAAATATTGAATTGGGTTTTTACTAAAAAACTTCTAGTTGACCCTAAATGAAAATGTCACAGATCAGATCTCCAGTGATGTTGAAGATCTTGTTATTGCTTCTCGTCTTGAAGGAACAGTTTTATTGACATGGGTTTTTCATGAAAACACTTCTCACTATATTGTTGTTGAACCCATGTTAATGGAAAGCAAGAGGAAGCAGTCACATCCAGTGGGGATGGTGGTGTCACTGTCAGCTACTGTTTGTTAAGGTTTTGGTTAAAGGTTTTCATTTGCATATATTTCCTAAAGATAGATTCTGATAATACTTTGCATGAATTATTTTGTGTCAAAGGTCAAAATTCCTGTGACAGAAAGAAGAAAGGTGGTTTCAGCACAATAACTTAGGTTAACATCATAGCCCTGGACTGAACTTCGTGAATAGCTTTCATCTGGGGTGAAGTTGCCTATTGAATTTGGGGTCAAAGATCAAGGTCATTGTGATCAAAAGAGAAAAAATGTTTTCCATACAGTTAGTTCTACATGATAGACCTGGACTAAACTTCATGGATGGCTTGCAATTGGAGTAAGGAAGAAGCCTATTGATTTGGGATCAAAAGGATCAAGGTCAGTGTCACTGTGGTTAAAGGATGAAAAATTGTTTTTGTACAAAAATGGAAGTTATTGACCATATACCTTCACCAAAGTGTTTGGATAGCTGACATATTGGGTAAGAAAGAAGCCTATTGATTCCTGGAACAAAAGGTCAAAAGTCAAGGTCACTGTGACAGAGAAGAAAAATGGTTGCATAATACCTTTAGTTCTACACCATGCACCTTGACCAAAGTTTGTGGATGGCTTGCATGAGTTAAGGAAGAGGTCTGTTGATTTATGGGTGAAACAGTCAAAGGTCAGTGGCATTATGACTAATTGATAAATGGGTTTTGTGCAATAACTTTTCTTCTAAAGTACAATTCTTGATGACTTGCATTTAGGGTAAGAAAGAGACCTCTAGATTTTGGAGTCTAAAAGTCAATGGTCAAGGTCCTGGTAAGTCTAATAATATCATGGTTTCTGCACAGTAACTTTAATTCAAGACTGCATTCCTTGACCTTTTGGTCGAGATCATTGACACCACTGGTTAATAATATATAGAGTCAATATTGTCCAACTAGTGCCACAAAGAGGACTAATAAACATGGGGTGGGGGGGGGGGCATATAATTTACCATTTATGGTGTTCTTCTTATTCTAACATTTCTAAATAATGGTAAAGGTATTATACCATAGGTAAAAACAAAAAGTCTTTTAAAAACTAATAGACAGTAGGATTTTGCAAGCTGAATTTGCCTCTACTCATAAAGAAATGCAAGTAGCCAAAAATAGTCCGACTCTAGCCGCATATGTTGGGAGTTTCTCACGAATATCTGAGATGGTTTCAGCACTCAACAGTAAAAAAAGAATAAAAGGACAGAAGAAACAGACTTATCATGTTTTTTTTAAAAAAGTTGTTTTTGGTCAGTAGAGCATCATCCCCTTCAAGGGACTATTGTTTAGTCCTTAGATATATCACTCTAGCACTTGATTTTACTACAATGTGGTAATCTCATGCATCAGTGTGATTGTGAATAAAATCACATTATCTTGGCAGTTTTGGAGTTGTGATAAACTCTTGACAAGGAAACTAATGGGATCTATGAGCACTTTGCTTAATAGATGAAATGGTCTTAATAGAAATGAAGATGTACAGCAGGAATTGTGACCATGAAAATTGTGCCCTTGAGTCAGCAAATGTTTTCATATTTTTGTTGTTAGTAAAAGCAGAGGAGGGGGGCTGTCAGTTAAATAGAAAGTCAGCAGTGCTATGGTAGCAACTTATACCGGTATACTTTGTGAGGTGCTTCAAACTGTTGATGGGCAGGTTAAGGATGATAAACTACAGATAGGTGGCTAAAATTAAGGACATGATTTTGACAAACTACTGATAGCTATCTGTATTGTTGTTCATTACCGTATATACTCGCGTATAAGCTGGATCCAAATGCAAATGACATAGACCCTGGTCTGCCATCGCATAATGTACCAGAAGATCAGGGTCTATGTTTGTTCTACTGATTATACCTTACAAACTGCATAGACCCAGATATGACGCCGCATTATGCGCCGGCAGATTTGGGTCTATGCAGTTGGCATTGGATTATACGCGAGTATACACGGTAAATGGTTATATTAAATTAATGTCTATTTGCGTGCCCTATGTTGCAGCTTTGTGTGCAGATTCATGAACCAATTTGAGGCAATGGAGTTGATGGGAGATAAGGTGAAGAAATTCAACAATGTTTACGTCAAGAACCTCTCTGAAGATGTGGATGATGAGGACCTGCTGGAAATGTTTAAGCCCTTTGGAAGAATCCTTAGTGTAAAGGTATCAAACTAACTTGTACATAATCTGCACTCACTTGAGAACTGCATTGAGCATGGCAAATCATTGCATTGAGCATGGCAAATCATTGCATTGAGCATGGCAAATCATGTTATATGGTGTTCACATTTTATCACGTAATACATGAACCAAAACTGTAATATTTGATCACTGTTTGGATCAGTTGAGATGCTTGAAATAATGGCTATAAATACTACAGATCACATAGTTTCTAAATTGCAGTTAAACCTGCCAGAATTTCTTTCATATTTCCTACAAGTTACAAACAGTGATTCAGAAGTCGGTCCTTTTTGATTGCTTCAGAAGAACTGCCGACTCCACAAAAAATATTTTGTGCATTAAATATTTTTGTTATTGTTTACACACGTGGGGAGGTGTTGTTCATGTTTGTAAATTTATAAGTTCTTATGATCACACTTTGTTGCATTTTGCTTGTTCGATGGACCTAAAGTACGTGACACAACAATCTTTTCTTTTTTCTTTTTTGCTTCCCTGCACATGGTGAGCTGGACATTTTGATATGGTTCTGTCTGACATTGTCCTTCCATCTTGAGAATCTTGTTATCAAGATTGTGTTCATTGTAGACAAATCAAATTTTAACTTAAATATTTGTATGCATATTTGGATGACCTGATTAAATTTTCAGGACATTATAGCAATATTTCAATTCTTTTTGCATTTTTTAACTTAGTGGACCTTTTTTGCTGATTAAGTAAAAACCACTTGAGGTAAGCAAATGAAATATATTTAATTGGCATATTTTTTGAAGTGATATCTAGGTGACCTTATTAGATTTTTAGATCTTTAAAGCAATTTTTCAATTTTTAACACATTTTTGGACATAGATTTTTTTTTTCAAACCTCAGCATGATTTAAGCTAAAATGACTTGATGTAGACAAATTAAATTTGGTATTCATGTTTGAATGAATATATACAGTAAGGTCACTGTGGGATTTGATGGGATACTGTACTCCGTGTATCAAGAATCTTGGCAGAAAAGCTTATCTTCCGCAGAAGATCTTAAAGTTCTAACAAAGAAAAAATGAAGTTTTCATCATTCCATGTTTGTATACTATGGATTTCATAACCTTATTCAGCAATGTCATTTTGTGTGGACTACTTTCTGTACTTTATCAATGTATTGAGCACTTTTATGACACACTATACTTGTGTAGAGTGGATTTCTGTAATTAATTGATTTGATCAAAGATTGTCGTGATTGTTTTGTGACTGATTTTGCTATTCAGATTATTTATTTTGTTTGATTTTTGACAGGTGTATGATTTATGATTGAATCAGTCTTTAATAGAGTTTTTGTTCATAAGTATTGTTTATGGATGTGTAGAAGTTGTTTATACCTCACTCTATCAGTGATGACATAATGCACATAAGAATGATGTCAAATTATTTAGGTAGTCCCGGGTGGCCAAGTGGTCTGAGGCGATTGCCTTTACAGATCACTGACACCTCCCCTCTGTCCACGTGGGTTTGAGTCTTGGGCTCGGCCAATGTGGGTATGTAAGAAAGCTTGCCAGTAGCTTCCTGTGGGTCAGTGGTTCTTCCCGGGGTTTTTCTGGCTTCTTCTTCCACCAGATATACTGGTCACCATGTATAGCCTATCGTGCGCTGAAAATTGTGTCACAACCACAAAACCAAACCATCAAATTATTTAGTTAAAAACACTTTGAAATCATATGATAGCTGTACCTGCATATACCTAAAGAGAATCCACGACCATAATGTGAAAGCGATAGAAGGAATAAAGTATGGATTTATTACTGATTTCCTATTTGAATGAAAATGTTAATATGTATATACTTTTATTTTTGTATTATTCACCTTTGATTGCTCTATGATAACCGACTAGCATCATCTATTTGAAAGAATTATGCTTTATATACATATAAGTATGAATTAAGAACAAGATCTGAATCATGACAGATGGGAAAGGATTAACTTTCACTAGGTGTGAACAATCACATCCTGTCACTGTATAGTGTGCTGCCTTGATGAATAAATGCTAATTATTTGGAAATGATTCAAGATTTCTGCGGCGCTTTAACCACTGTGAAATTGATTTATGAGGCATTCATTGGAAGTTGATTATTTACATGAAACTCCACGAAACGTGGACTTCTGAAGTCTTGTTAATCATTCTCATGGAAAACAGTGTGACATGGTGTTTTAAATCTCATGGAAAAAACACAGTGTGACATGGGTTTTTAAATCTCGTGGAAAAAACACAGTGTGACATGGTGTTTTAAATCTCATAATCCTCTACATTTACACAGAGTTTTAAAACCTAAACTGTGTGTTTGGAATTCAAAATGACATAATGGATCATGTCCCCTTAATAACCCATGGTGATTGTACTCGACACCAAAACCACTTGAACCTCACATATTGCATCAAAATTCTTTGTACCATATACAATGGATACATACCTCCTTTTAATGATATGAATGCTGGAATAGATGGAATTTACCCATCAGAAAGTATAGTTGGTGAAGGGATTTTTATCTTGAGAAACCTTCTCTTTTATGTATATTGATATATGTCCTTTTTTTCTCAACAGGTGTTGACAACATTTGATGGGAAGAAGCGTGGTTGTGGGTTTGTCAGCTTTGTGGAACCAGAGTCGGCAGAAAAGGTACATCATGAATTCACCAAGTGTGAATGTGATTAAGTGGCAATCTTGGTCTGTCAGGCTAACTGTTTTAGCAAGTTATAATGATTTTGTAAAACTAATACAGGTTTAGAAAATGCTACAGAGCTGGTCATCTTCACAGATGTAAACTTAGTTGGTATAAATGGATTTTTTTTTGGGGGGGGGGATGATCAGCAGTATTTCTACTCCTTGCAGAAATTGTATTTTTTGTTATGCCCACTAAAAGGTTAGGCATATAATGTTACGACATCCATCTGTTTGTTACCTTTTTCGTTTTCACATTTTACCTTTAATTTTGCACCATCTACCATTACCAGACTTTGTGGATGGCTTGCATTAAGGGTAATGGAGAAACCTATTGAGTTTGGGGTCCAAAGATCAAGGTCCTGGTGACTAAAAGAAAATAAAAATGGTTTCCACACAGTAAGATTAGTTATACATCACAGACCTGGACCAAAATTTGTGGATGGATTGTACATGGGTAAGGAAGAAGTCTATAGATTTTGATGTCAAAAGGTTAATGGTCAAGGTCTTTGTAAAACTGAAAGAAGAAAGATGGTTTGTGCAGAATAACTTTAGTTTTACATAATAGACCTAACTATGCCCTACTTCTGCCTGTGTAAACATGGGGCAGGCATATAATGTACCATTCAAGATAGCCTTGTTAACATACGCTGAAATTCTTACTCCAAACCACCAAACACTTTATTGAAGACAGTTCAGGATAGCTTATTTACCATTGAACTTGGGAAAGAATTAAGAACTACAAATCATGCGAACAGATGATGTTATTTTATTGACGCATAAGTCTGTTTAATTAGAAAAAATAATAGTACAGTGTTGTCAGTTTCATCTGAGATGATGTCTGGCATTCAAAACAAGAATACTGCCTATAGTCCATTGTAAGGTTGATTGGCCGCTGCATGTTTGGCACAAGCACTTGGCATAAACAGTCCATAATATTATACATTGCAGTGGATACTGTGGTCCCTTGAACTCTTTATTCACTGTATCAGTGACAACAGCATATTTATTTATTATTCAGGTTATATACCAGTACTGACGATTCGGTGCTGTCCGGAAGAAACGCATTTATTTCAGATACTGTGTGTGGTTATTGTTGTTCTTTTACCATACATACTGAGAGTGAAGACTACTAAAGCATTTTCATTGAATGAAATTGTGGACTGCTCCATTGTGTTTGTATTTTAAAGTTTCACGAAATGATACAAGTTTTGGCAAGATTTATTTTAGTTGATGATTATTTTTGAGAGAATTTACTTTCTTTATCAGCTAAATTGTTAAAATTTCGCCGTTGCTAAAAAAAGCTTTGTGGTGTTAGAATGTAAGATTTACTCACATTTTTTCCCCATTGGTTTTTAACTGATGAAACTAATATCAGTGTTATTTTTTAAACAAATTACGAATAATCATCAATTGTGGTGCAAAACCACCTTGTCAGTACAAACTGGGCACAAACATCTGGCTGTAACTATCCCAATACGTCTGTTGATTCTGTTTTCCCACTCACTGCAGTTAAATGTATCTTGATGGTGTTTACTTGAATCTTTCTGGTATTAAATTTCTTCGTAGTGATCAAAGGACTCTCACTCTTTTTGTTTAGTCGAATTGCTTTCACTTTTAGTTCTAAACTGAGAATATCTGACGACATATTGCACTTTTTGCAACAACTTATTCCTTTATTGGCAATTTGGTGTTATCACACTAGATGGTCAGTATTTACATAGAATTTGAGCTTGTCATGTGATCAACTTTTTTTTTCTTTTTAGTCTGGTACCCAGTTAAGTATGTTTCATAATCTATGAGAGGGAAGCCACAAAGGCTAACATACCATTTTACTCTCTGGTGACTGGATGTCATGCTGACTTGAGCTGAACAATACTGCATTTCCCAGCGGTTAGCTTTTGTCTTCTTGATAATTGTTGGTGGCAATAATAGCCAGTAATTATCAAAGTGACAAAACCTAACATCTAAGGAACACACAGCAGTAAGGATAATCAGATTACTTACCTCTTTGTATATATTAAAATTACTTTATCAGCATGTTGGAACAAATGTCAATGTGTTGAGTTAAGAAATCAACAAATATTGGTCAGATTTCTCTCTGTAAACAACCATTATGTGGCTGTTCGCGAGGAGTAAATTTGACAGTTTTTGCACTAATATGCTGGCTGTCCTTGATGGGTACTTTTCAACACAAACTTGTCGGTGCCATGTAATTCTGGCAGTATAATATGGGTAGCAGCCGTTCAAGAGGGGGACCACTATAAGTTTGTTATCACTACTCATCTGAAACTACTTGGAGGATTGCCATGAAACTTTACACACATTTATTCCATTGTCTAGTTGATTACAGATGAAAATGGTGCTGCTCAGACATCCAGTATGGCCATCAAAGGGGCCGTCTTGAAAATCTGGTTATCACTACTCCTCCTGAATGGATGGTCATATCAACATGAGTTTTCACTAAAAGAATTATTATGATGACAATTTAGTCCTAAATGTAAATGGTGCCAATCTGATGTCCAGTATGGCCACTATGGCAGCCATCTTTAAAATTTTATTATTGCTACTTCTCCTGAGTGGAAAGTCATATTGATGTGGGATTTCAGCAGAAGACTTCTTCTGATATCTAGTTGGTCCTAAATGAAAATGGTGTCACATAGACATCCATTATGGCCGACACAGTGGCCATGTTAGAAATCTTGTTATTGCTAGACCTTCTGAATGAATGGTCATATCAATAAGGGGTTTTCATTAAAAGACAATGTATGATGTCTAGTTGGTCCTAAATGACAATAGTGCCATTTGGACATTCAACATGGCCGACACAACAGCCAACTTGAAAATCTGGTTATCACTACATCTCCTGAATGAATAGTCATATCAACATGGAGGTTTCAATAAAAGACCTCTTATGATGAAAGTTGGTCACAGATGAAAATGGTGCCGATCTGGTGTCCAGTATGGTCAACATGGCAGTCATCTTAAAAATCTTGTTATTGCTACTCCTCCTGATTAAATGGTCATATTAACATGGGGTTTTCACCAAAAGACTTCTAATGATGTCTAGCTGGGCTCAAATGAAAATGATGCCTATCTTACATCCATTATAGCTGCCATAGTGGCAACTTTAAAACTCTGCTTTTTGCTCATAAATATCAAAGAATGTTTCAACACTCAGTAGTTAACAGGAAGAAATGGTTTTATCTTGAAATTCATGGATATTCTTTTTGACCAGTAGAGTGTCAGTCTCTTAAAGGAACTTTTTTTTTTTTATCCATTGGTTACTTTTCTCACCAATAAGAGCCAAATTTTTTCATTGCTGACTCTTTTTGACCTTAGTAAGAGTCAATTTGATGCAATTACATTTGTCTGGTATCTTTTTTGTCTTGCATTTGAATGGTATGATATAGGCATCATCACCAGAATCAGAATCAACAATATGCACAGTCTGTGCTAAAGTTTTTGAAGGTTGCTGTTTTGAACTGCAGATTTGGTGTACTGGTGTTTTATACCTAAAATTTCTACTCTAATATGGTTGGGTTTCCTGTTTTACCTGCATAAACAGAAAGTTATGTTATCATATACATTTCACAAGGAGACGCCACATACCCGGAAATGTACTTATTTGGGTTGATTGTTATCAGTATTGGTGCACATTCTGTAAATCACAATATTTTAGCAACATTACATTTTTTGTAACCTTTTGTTTCAGCATACTCGAGACATAAAATTTTAGTGAATTACAAATGGTCAAAGATATACATTTTCAGTAGTGGTTTTACTTATCGAAACAAATCCAATATGTGCTGCTATACAGAGATAATTATGTGATAATATACAATTTCAGTAGTTACTTGTGGTCACTTTATTCCAATAAAAGGGATTAGTGCATATGTACAGTACTTAGTAATATTGCTACAAGATACTAACATATCCAGAGATGCTGCCAGGGCATGTGAGTGCATCAATCACACAAAAGTTTTATGAATTTGTGCACTTGGAGAACAGTGATACCTGAGAACTTCTGCAAATTAGTTAAAAGTCATGTATATGAAAATGTACTTCTGCACTGTATCAATTTTTATTTAACTGTTAACCCTTAAAGAGCTTGTCGCGACATAAGTCATGCTGCTGGTAGAGGTGTCGTAGCGCTTGTTGTGACATTTGTCTTTTTGTAGGTCGGCAACTTCGGCTTGACATGACTGGTTGTTAAGCTAAATTTGATTGGCACATTGGGCCCAGGAACAAGCATTCTGTTGTAGTTTTAACCTTCCATTCATCTAGGAAGATTTACAAATGCATGTTTAAAATATGGACTACGTAGAAAACCCAAAATGGCTGACTTCTAACATGGTTCATCGTCAGATGACGATTTATTTTGGCAAATACTGCCTCATAAAAGTGATGATGACAATGATTTTTAAAGTTTTGAAGTATATCAGACTATTGAAACTGCCTGATGAAAGCGATTATGACAATGATTTGTAAACTTTTGAAGTATATCAGATTATTGGAGCTGGAAAAGTGTTACTGGAAATACCAGTGAGTGATTTTGAACCTGAAAATGATGTTGAATACGAGTCAGGTCTACATGCTGGATGGACAAAAACTGATGGCATGCTGCTCAACCCCCATATTTAGTGGTATTTAAAAATAAAATGTAGAAAAAGGCAGAATACCAAGCCTAATTAAAATGCAGGTAGTTTAGAAGAAAAAAAAGTAGAGTGCATTTTTTATGTCTTTTCTCAAACAATTCAGCCATGAGAGATCTTGTGCTACAAAACACTTTAGCACTCTAAGGGTTAAAATAAATTGAATAAATAAGAATCTAAAAAGAAATTAAAAAGTAAGGATATTTATTTTCCAAAAATATGTCTGAACAAGCAAACTGTGGCATTAATGGACTTAAAACCCTAATACAGCATTATGGAATAGATAAGAATTCTGGCTTAGTAGTCAGTGCTGATTCAAGAAAGTGAAACTTTGGCAGAGCTCATGTTAGTGACAAATCTCATTTTGGAGCAGAGATGTCCAAGAGACAATACCTATGAGCTGTGGAAAATTGCACATAACAACCATAAAGAATAGTTTAATAACTTGTTCAAGTTGGCTAAGCTAGCTATGCATATGCCCCATCAGACAGCAGACAGTGAAAGGGGATTCTCAGCACTGAACAATATTCATGCACAGATAAGGAGCCTGATGATTAATTTTTCTCGATATAGTACAAGCTTAATTTCCAGTAACTTTTTCATAATGAACACTAAGGCCCCATGCCTCACTTGGTTGGCCCCCTCCCCCCCTTTTTTCTAGAGGTAAGGGGGCACATAGTCTAAATTTTTTAAACTTAGATACAGTCCTAAACCGCTAGAAAATCAGTCCCCATAAACAGAAATCTGTTTGAGCACAAAATCAAACAAACACTTGAAACTCCAAAATGAGATATCTTATTTTAAGTCTTTGTATATCAGTGAAATGATGCAAATGTATAAAGCAAGAAATGTTTAGTAAAAATTTTGTTGACTCAGTCCTTGGTCTGAGCAAAGTTATTTTCAACCATGATTGTTAAAATTGTATATGTATATTTTGCTACTAATATTTCAGGTAGCTTAGTTTTTGCTACAGATTTTTTCAAGTTGGTTAGTTTTTAATGGCACTTTCAGCACATTATTTGACTAGATCATGCAGCGGAAACAGGAGCTAAGTGCCTTTTGCAAAGACACAAAGGCAGCCGACAAGGGCTGCTGGGGGTAGGTATTGAACTTGTGACCCATGGATTACAAGTCTGATACTCTACCAACTGATGATCTGACAGATGCTAGTGTTTTTGTACTATTTATATCTATATTATTTATATACAATGATTTGTGTGTTTGCATGCCAGCTTAAGAAGTGTATTACAGTGAAACCCCACTATAGCACGATGGTCGGGGTCCACAAAATGACATCGTGCTATGTACCGAACCGTGCTATAACCAACCAAGTCATTTAGCTGAAGAAAATGATGCATGCACCAAAAAAAAGGGTGGGGGGTATAATAGTGGGGACAAAACTACAAGCTTCATTGACACAGTTAACATCTTAAATCAATGCATATTAAACGAGAAATACACATAGAGATTGCACATATAATATTTTACTTTATTCAGAGAACCATGCATTGGTACATGTACATGTACATGTCTAGAGCAGAGCATGAATAGTTAAAGTATCAACACGTGTACTCACCAACCGATTTCATGGCATGCGTAAGAGTGAATCCATAATAATTCCATCGAAAATATACACACAGAAGTATAATATTTTGTCATTTTGTCATAGATCATTATGTGTCTGTGTCTGAATTCAATGCAAGCCATGAAGGGGGGGGGGAGGGGGCATCAATACTATGGACTTCATTGATGCAGTTAGAAACTTGTTCCATATTAAACAAGAACTACTTAAAACAGTCATTACATATTTAATATTTATTTGTATGTATACGAAATCTGCAACTTAGCATAAATAGTTACGAGTGTGTGTACTCACCAGTCAAATCTGGTTGTATCCATAATAGTAATTCCATCAAAAATGTGCACAAAAAAGCGTAATTTATATTTTAAAAAATTGTTGATAGATCCAGTCAAATCCTAATGTTTAATTTCTTGCTAATACATTCACACAAACTTATGAACAGGTTGTTTTTTTTTGCCGCAACATTCATATTTGCTGGACTTGTCCAAAGGGTCTGATTTCTGACCGACAATAAAATGCATGATTTTGACATTAGGAGTTTCTAAAAAGAAACCTGTATTTAGGCTTCAAAAGTACATGTCCTAGAGCTGAAAATTCATGCAGGAGGTCAAATGTACCGTATTGACCTCATAATGTACTTGTGATGAGAATTCTACAGGTGTGCATACATCTTAACTGCCTGAAGCCAGCTTGGGAGTAAACCATTCAGTTGTATGGGTACACTGTGAGTGCCATCAAAACAGTTGAGTCATTCTTTAACAGACAGAGGAAAAAATAAATAAAATAAACCCAATATTCAATGAAACTTTTGTTTATAACTATGACTTAGCTTCACTGCAGAGCAAAAGCAGGGACCAGAATGTTTGATTACATTAGCCAATTGCTCCACCCCTACAATTAAAATGGTTCTGTTCCAAATAGTGCTAACACACTGGAAGGACAGTTTCCTGTGTATATGTGAATGATCTAACGCTAGAAAATTTAAAGGGTTAAGATGAAAAGGGGGGGGGGTGTTATATATACATGGCAGTGACCAAAACTGTTCCTGTTAATTCGGGCCATAAACTTGTTTCAGCGGGTGTGTATGACAGTTGATTGAGCAGGCATTGATAGTCAATTGTTTTCCCTTAAAAAGGTAGGTAATTTAATTGATTTATAAATTCGGGTAAGAAACTTTTTCAGTACACGACATTGTTTGCTTGACTTGTGAACACCTAAATCTTGAAACTAATTGCATTTGTTTAACTCTGGACTTAATCCTGGCCAGGACTTCAAGCTTCTCTTTAACAGTAAAAGGTTTACGTTTCTGTATCCGTTGTAAATACCCACTAATTAACACTCTGACACCTATTGTTTGAATGACTACAGCAAGAATAATTTGTTAAGGAACAAAGGGGTCATTTGTATAGAGAATGCATGATATTATTCACTGGTGATTCGATTGCGTGACGATTGTCTGATAACACCGCAAAACCACATGTACGCGTTGGTGTTTTAAATTTTTTTTTTAACATGTTTTTATAAATCATTGCCTCATATTTTGAACAACCTTTAGCAGTGAGATTGACTTTGATGAATAGCAATTACTTAAATTAATTGATTTATAAATTTGGATGAGAGTCTTCTTTCTTTTGAGCAACACAGAATGCATTGAAGAAAAATGCAAGGAAGACTTACTGGCTTTATTGTTCATGATTCAATAATAATAAGATTAACACTTATCAACTTTTTAATGAGCTGACATCTTTCAAAAATAAGCTAAGATCAAAATGCAGTGTTGACTACTGACACATTTGAAATGAATATTCACAAATAGAAATGTTTAACATCTTTATTCATATAAAGAAAGATGCAATCATAAGACACTTTTTTCTTTAAGAATATTATACATCTTGCCAAATTATTAAATCAGACTCTTGCTTTTCTGGCACAAAACTTTGTAGTACTTCAAGAAATTTGTGAAATTATTGTAAAAGTTTGGGAGCCGCACCACGAACATGTTATATCCGAAATTCATACACGATCTCTACCCCAAAATGAAAACTAATTTTGTACACATTTTTTTTCATATTTTGAAATATTTTTTTTCACGTAAGAAAAAATATGAAATTTCAGAAGCCATGCCACGATCGTGTTATATCCGAATTCATGCTATAACGAAGTGTGCTATAACGGGGTTTCACTGTATAAGTAATCTTGGGATGAAAGATTAGATGCTTGTGCATTCTGAATAAAGGATAAAAAATGTACTGTACATAACATTGTGTTTTTAATAGGTAACTAGGTATTATACAACTGTCTCCCTCTATCTCGACACTTGATCATTCTAAGATTAAATGTCTGGACTTGCCTATGTTTTTATTTCTCTCAATTCACTATACAATCAAAACAGAAAATGAATTATCTACTGATCTCCAAGATCTTTACATCTTTCTGGCCTTTGCTGGTTATCACAAATACAACACATAGTGTACATGTACTAATATGTTTGCACTTAAAAAATTTTAAATGATAATAACACTGAACATTTGGGGCTTCCAATATTTAAGGCTGGGACTTCCAAAACTGACACGCAGGAAGTCCTGGACTTTCTGATGTAGGAAATTTGTGGAACCCCTGAACCAGCTCTTCCCAAAGTTGGTACATGTCATCTTGTGTTTAAAAAAATTTCATAAACTACATTGCAGATATCTCTCACTCGACCTATACTCCTGCAGTTTGAAATAATTTACTTGAAGCCAATAACTTTTTATTTTCATTCTGAAAGGCTGTGGAAGAAATGAATGGCAGGGAACTGAAAGGCAAGTTTCTGTATGCTGGTTATGCCCAGAAGAAGGCTGAGAGACAGGCTGAGCTGAAGAAGGAATTTGAACGCATCAATATGGATCCCAATAATCGCTACCAGGGTCTCAATTTGTATGTCAAGAATCTGGATGATGCCATTGATGATGAGTGGTTGCGCAAGGAGTTCTCTCAGTTTGGGAACATCACCAGTGCCAAGGTTAGTCAAAGCTAATAGTTGAATATTGCTTCAAGCAAAAACATATTTGTATCTTCACAATCTATCCAGGGTTCCCAGGGAAAAACATCTTGAGGAAGAATAAGTTTTTTTCTGACCAGGAAAAGCTCTATTTCTGTATGCCTGCCTTTTTATGACCCTGTCTTTTAACCTTTCCTTGTCTGCATGATAACTTAAGTTTTCTGTCATCTACAGTTATCTAACTTTGTGGATGGTTTTCTTTTGGATACAGGAAGAACACTCGTTTTTGGGCTCAAAAGGTCAAATGCAAAGGTAACTGTGACTGAAAGAAAACAAAATGGTTTTGTGCATAATAACATTAGTTCTACATCACATACAAGGACCAAACTTTGTGGACATCTTGCATATTGGGTAAGGAAAACCCTATTGATTTGGGGGTCAGAAGGTGTCAGTCCCTTTGATGGACTCTTGTTTTATGTATGTGACATTACTGGTGGCAGGAACAGACTATTGCTTGATCCAGAACAATTGTTAATTACTTGCTAACCCTGCCACCCACAGAGAAGCTCTTGGTTGATGCCAGACTTCTCCATTTTTGTCAACTTGGATCTGCCTTTTTCCGAACAACAAATGGGTGAACTGAGTAGTCTTGAATGGGCTTCAGATTTCATTAATCCAGCCCCATCATCTTTCATATTCCCCTACAATCACAGAAATTCTAACCGATCCAGAGAAGGCATTGATTTGAAGCAAGGAGATGACTTCTTTATAAGAAGCAAATGGAGGGAGGTTAAAAATATGAGTTTTAAAAAATATTATTTTGACAAACCAATTAAAAAAAATTTAAGCATGTCACTGGAAGCACTAATATTTTGTTAGGCCAAATAGATAATGTTGCAGCTAAGTGCTCCAAACTTTTTTCCATTTTACAGTTTCACTACATGCATGAATTTGGTTTCACAAGCTAACAGTTGTCAGTTGCCAAGGTGAGCAAAATCAGGCATACTTGGACCTCATGTTGTTCCTGTCTGCTATTTCAACTTAAAAAATGCAACAAACATATCAAAAAGATCAATTATTGGAAAATTTTTGTATAGATGTCTAAGTAAATACATTACTTCCCCCTGAATAATTTGTTGCCTATTTGCCAAACTTTCAGGGTTTCATCAAATCTGTACCTCATTTATTGTGTATTATCCACACAAAAATCAAGAAAAGTAGTTAGGAAACACCAAGAAGCAAAGTTGACAATAGTTTTAAACTGTCTGGCTTCTTACAAACCATCTAGTACCTTTGGTAGACATCCAGGTCATTGGCATCTTGATGTGGTTCTTTCTGAAGTTTTTGGCAAAAGATGTCCCTCAACCTAAACATCTATATACTTTAATGGTGCACTCCATTGTTCCAGGGGATTGTTTAATTTCTTCTGTTTTGGGTTGGAATTTTTTTGCAAAACACTGATTTTGTTTCTTTTATTAGCGACTTCCTTTCAAGTCTGCTGAAGCTTTCATTCCAAAATATTCCCTATATTTTAGTATTAGAATTATGTACTGATTCCAAGTGATCAATAACTTTTGAGAAGAGGATATTATGACACCTCACTGCAGTGGTATCAAATCGATCCAGAAAGCCTAATGAATTCATTTGCAAACATGAAATAAAACAAAAATAGCAGGAATAGACAAATATTCAAAACCAATGACAATATCTGCCAACAAATAAACAAACCATTGGCAGTAGCAAAATTACCGATATTAGTAGCCAAAATACAGATTTATAGTAGTTTCTTTCATCATTCGACTGCTGTCCTTTAAGTGTGATTTTGTACTCTTAAACTTCATACTTTCCCACCGGAAATCGAAGACATCAGTCTCCAATTACAAGTATGCACTGGTATATAAAAGTTAATGAAATGATAGATGAGATATAGAAAATTATGAAGAAATTGCTGCCGGATTTGCATTGATTCATATTTAATTAACATCTTCTGGTATTACATATGAAGTGCAGTGAAGCAAATTACATTCACAGATTTTGCTCTAATTGCTCTTTTGTGACTGAATGTGAATTCAGATGTCATCACAAAAATTCAACAGTATGTACCATTTATGGTTACAATATATCAACTGATAGTATGAAGTTGATAGCAGATTACTGAGTTACTGATTGACTAGCATGAAGATATCTGCTCAGGATGATACAAGGGAAGACGACTGTCTGAAACCGAACTTCCACTACCAATGATTCCACCCACCCCATTGGAGGTAGTTGTTGGTGACCTCCTCCTCATGAGCAAATCTCTGTCAGCATACCTGCTTACATAATTTAGCAGTTTGCATCACAAATTCTATTTTATGGTCAACAACTGTTAAATGATTTTCATGGATTGAAATCAAATTTAGTTTGATGTTTTATGGAGGAGAAACGGAAGTTGACTTTTATCTATTTATGTCAACATTTGACAGAGTAGTAGACCTTGTTTGACTTAAGAAGTTTGCTCTAGCATTGTGATTTCAGTTTCTGCCTGATAACCTTTGAAGGACTGCATAGATTGAGGCTAAATTTGGAATGGGGATTTATATTAAAATGACCTAGGTCAGATTTAATTAAAATGACCTAGGTTAGATTTAATTAAAAAGAACTATGTCAGATTTGATTAAAAAGATCTAGGTCAGATTTGATTTAAAAGACCTAGGTTAGATTTGAGTAAAGAGACCTAGGTCAGATTTAATTTTCAATTAACTTATTTTCGTGGGTATACATTTTTTGGTTTTGCCAAAAATTACATGTTCGTTTGATACTTAAATTTGTGTATTTGGGGATTTGTCTTAGTGCTTCCATGGACGGATCATTGTTCATTCGGTTCTCAATTTTGTGGTTTGTAGCAACCACAAAACCCATGAAAAAAAGTAAATTCACAGTATTTGCATCAAATTTGACTGAATTAGCTCCTATTTGGCCTACAAGTATTATAGCATTAACTCATTCCCACTTTTAAAGGACTTCACAGATTGAAACCAAATTTGTCAAAAATTGTATTGACAAGACCAAGATAAACTTTGATTTCACAAAATTCTTTAAACATTTAGATATTAGTTCCTTTATAAGAAATTGTGGGCTAGTAACTTAAACTTTTGCTTGCCCAGCTAAATTTCTAACCTGACCCTGACTGCTAGTAACTTAAACTTTTGCTTGCTCAGCCAAATTTCTAACCTGCCCCTGACTGCTAGTAACTTAAACTTTTGCCTGCCCAGCTAAATTTCTAACCTGCCCTGACTGCAAGTAACTTAAAATTTTGCTTGCCCAACAAAATTTCTAACCTGTCCCAGACTGCAGGACAGGATTATTCCATTCCTGGACAGGATGCAGTTGTACAGTTGACTACATAAAGTGAAATTTATACAAATGGCCTTCAAAAATATGGCAGTCATTACTAAGAATAGAAATGTAAAACCTTTAAACAGCTTCTCAAAACATACTTGCATTTGCTTGATTTTGCTGGTAAGCCAGTGTATTTTGAATTTAACAACATATTACTCATAGAAGTTTGTCAGAAATGCACATTGAAGTTTCATTTTACTCACGTTCAAGTTCAGAATAGTACTTTCTTTGTTATAGGTCATGACTGAGAATGGAAAAACCAAAGGCTTTGGCTTTGTTTGCTTCAGTTCACCAGAGGAGGCAACTAAGGCTATGACTGTGATGAATGGTCGCATCATTGTAAAGAAGCCATTGTATGTAGCCTTGGCTCAGCGCAAAGAGGATCGCAAGGCCCACCTTGCCTCACAGTACATGCAGCGGGTAGCCAGTATGAGGATGCAGGTAGTACACAAATGTAACCTTTTGCAAACATTCAGTGTTCTGACAGTTGCACACCTTTGTAGCCAGTGAAATGCTTGTGTAATTTTTGCATTGGTTTATTACTTTCATCACGGAAAACACACAATCATTGTATCTTATCATCACCATATATACAACCCGAGTTGAAGTTAAAAGTCCTTTATCTAACACACCCCTCCCCCACTACAGCAATACCAACATCTTCATATTTTTTCTTTCTTTTTTGTCTCATTTGTTGTTTTGTAAGTATACAGTGACATGTTTCTGCTGTAAATGCATAGAGATTACTCTCTGACTTTATTACAGTATTGAATGTACAGTTTTCATTTAATACCTCATTTGCATGTTTCAATATTTTGCAATATTGTGCTTTAATTAATCGCATCAGCCACACAATAAAAGTAAATATTTTTGTTAATGAGGAGAGAGCTTGAAATAAACTTATGCTTGTTGCTCAATCATCTATATCTCTTGTTTAATTTTATGTACTTTCCATGGTGAATTCTGCATATAAATACTGTTTAAACCAAGTGGATACATTGACAATAAGCATAGATATGATGAGTACTTTTGTACCTACAACCACATGATATAGTAAATATTATTGTTAATGAGGAGAGAGCTCTAAATAAGCTTATGCTTCTTGCTCAATCCTCTATTATCTTTTGTTTGATTTTATGTACTTCCCACAATGACTTGTGCAAATAAATCTTGTTTTAAATCAAGAAAAATCAGAAAGTTCTGTGATTCTAGTTTTATTATAATTAAAGTTAAAGACTCTCAAAGTTTTGGGACTTTGAGCTTGAGTTTCTTGTTCCAAAAGTTTGGAGAATACAGGGCCTTGTGTAGAGAATCCTGGTGTCCCTTCTGTTGGGCTTTTAAAATATGGTGAAATTAAGAAAAGTTGTGCATAAATGTCCTTTGTAAGCAGCTGTTCATTATATGAGGATGTCAGCTTAGGTAAGTTTTAGTGTATTTGATTTTGTCCAAAAAGAAAGCTCAGTTTGCAGCCCAATCTTGTTTTAATGTCCTTTGGGACAAAAAGAAAGCACAGTTTGCAGCCTAACCTATTGTATTTAATTGGTCATTGCGACAAAAGGACACACAGCTTGCAGCCCAGCCTGCCTTATTTAAATGGCTCTTGGTTCAAAAGAAAGCACAGCTTGCAGCCCAGCCTGTCTTATTTAACTGGCCATAGAGACAGAAGGAAGCACAACTTGCAGCCAAGCCTTATTAAATGACAATTGTGACAGAAAGAAGCAAAGCTTGCATCCCAGTCTATCTGATTTAAATTGCCATTGGACAAAAGGAAGCATAGCTTGCAGCCCAGTCTGCTTTATTTAATTGTCCATTGAGAAAAAAGAAGCACAGCTTACAGCTCAACATATCTTATTTAAATGACAATTAGAGCAGTAGGAAGCACAGTTTGCACCCCTAACTTTTTTTATTTAATTGGGCATTGGGAGGAAAGGAGGCACAGCTTGCATCTGAACCTGTCTTATTTAAATGGCCATTGGGACAAAAGGAACCAGAGGTTGCAGCTCAATCTATCTTATTTAAATGGCCATTGGGACAAAAGGAAGCACAGGTTGCAGCCCAATCTATCTTATTTAAATGGTCATTGGGACAAAAGGAAGCACAGTTTGCAGTCAAGCCAGTCAAATTTTAATGGTCCTTGGGACAAAAGGAAGTACAGCTTGCAACACAACATGTTGTTTTTAATGGCCATTTAGACAAACTGAAGAACAACTTACAGCCCAGCCTGTCTTATTTAAATGGTCATTGGGACAAAAGAAAGCACAGGTTTGCAGTCCAGCCTGTAATGTTTAAATGATAAGATAGACAAAAGGTAACACCATTTATGGCCCAACCTATCTTATTTAAATGGGCATTGGGACAAAAGGAATCACAGCTTGCAGCCCAACCTATCTTATTTAAATCGAGATTGGGACAAAAAAAGGAAGCACAGCATGTATTTTTTAATGGCTTTGATGCAAAGGTAGCACAATTTGCAGCCCATTCTATTATTTCTGAACAAAGCAAAGCAGTTTGCAGCCCAGCTTGTTTTATTTAAATGGTAATTGGGACACAAGGAAGCATGTCTTGCAGCACACAATGTCTTTTGATGGCCACTGGTACAAAAGGAAGCACAACTTGCAGCCCAGTCTATCTTAGTTAAATGGTTGTTGGGACAAATGGAAGCACAGCTTGCAGTCCAGCCTATCATATTTAAATGGCCATTAGAACAAAAAGAAGTACAGCTTGCGGCCCAACCCAACGTACTGCTCAGCCTGTCTTATTTAAATGGTCATTATGACAAAAGGAAGCACAGCTTGCAGCTAAGCCTATCTTATTTAAAAATGGCTGTTGGGACAAAAGGAAGTACAGCTTGTAGCCCAACCAATCTTAGTTAAATAGCCATTTGGACAAAAGGAAGCCTGGCTTGCAGCCCAACCTGTTCTTTTTAAATAGCCATATTGACAAAAGGAAATTCAGCTTGCAACCCAACCAATTTTATTTAATTGGCTATTGGGACAAAAGGAATCATAGCTTGCAACCCAACTTGTCTTATTTAAATGGCCATTGGGACAAAAGGAAGCACAGCTTGCAGCTTACCTGTTTTATTTAATTGGCCATGTTACAGTCAATAATGCATTATTAGTGTGTACTTGTACATAGACACACCTTACTTTCAGAATATTTGTACAGTGTATTATGGTGAATTTGGTGGCTGCTACACATGCATATATGGGAGCTGGGTTTTATGCACTGCATGTACTGTACCACTTCATATCAAATGTAGATGCTGTTACTAAAAAATAAAAAACATTTAAACAACTTTATCTCATAAAACTGCTGTATAGAATTTGACCAACTTTGACAGAAAGCACACTGGCATGAAGAACTTTCAATATTGCACAAATGATGCTGATGTGCCATCAGATATGGATAAATATGCAAAAAGTAGAGAAACCTTTAAACAGTTGTTTTTAAAACATATGCACTCAACAGCATTTGAAAAAATTTTGACAGGGCACACTACTGGCCCATATTTTTTGGCCAACTGCTCTTGTGTTTGGCTGTTAGGTAGATGTCAGCCAAGTGAGCAATCTCAGGCCCACTTGGACCACTTTCTTAAAATCTAGAACAATCTATAAGCAGTTGTATGAAGCATTGTATGTTGGGTTCCTGGAAGAAGCATTTGGTATTTGGACACAACATGGTTCTGGCTTAATGCTGCATATCCCCAAGAAGATAGCTCTTTTTCATTTGTTCATGTGAAGTTTCAACTAAATAAATTAGTGCCTTTGTTTCAATTTGACACAACTTAATATTGTTGTTTTTTTAGACTCAGCAGATGGACCCGATGTTCCCAGCTGTTGGAGCAGGATACTTTGTACCAACAATGCCAGAGGATACGCAGCAAGGTTTCTATGCTCCACAAACAATACAACAGATGAGAGCTGGTCCTTGCTGGCCCACAGTTCAACCCAACCAGCCTGCAGCTGAGAGTAAGGGCTTGAACCTGTTTTGTTTGTTTGCTTTTTTTGTTTTGGTCACCGGTGAATTGTGAGACACAAGAGTCACATTTCTGAATTCGATATCACCAATGATATGAATGTGCTATGTTCAAGTTTTTGAAAAATGCAGATCTTCTACATTATGGGCTGTAAATCATAATACTGTTAACAGGAAATACAAAAAATTACATAGAACTCTTTTTGACTCACCTGCATAAACATTGTGAGAGACAGTAGTCACTTTCTGGCACTAGTGTCAACAATACTAATGTCTTGTGTTAAAGTTTTTGAAAGTAACACAAAATTTCACAAAAAGCATTCTGGCATAAAGGTCTTTACAATTTGTACAAAAATACTGCTGTTAGGCTATCAAATATAGCTGCTTTTCCTACAAGAGAAAGACTTACACATGACATCTTCTTACAAACAGCTCAACAGAATTTGACTAAAGTAAACAGAAAACATTGTGGCAGAAAAATGTTCAGTATTTGTAAAATACTGTACAAATGATGCAGATCAGATATGGTCATTGTCACTAGAATTTGAAAAAGAATTAAACAACTTTTTCCTAAAATCTGGACTAGGTTCACTTTACCCTCTGAATGGCCTACAATTTTTATGGATGTTTTTAATCGATGTCATAAAATGTTACAGTATCAATAATAGTTCAGATGGGTACCCCTATGATGACATATGCACATGTGAACGTCATGACATCATGTGATGGAATGGTAGTGGAACGCTAAAAAATTTAATTTTTACCAGAAATATACTCTTTTTGGACAACTTTTAGCATAGAGTGCATGCATTGCCCACTGTGATAATTTATCAGATGGTAGTTGAGTCTAATAATGAAAATAAGTTGGTTCATAGATGTGGTCTATATTAAAATGATATAATCGTCCTTCACAAGTTTCTGAATATGATCTTGGGAATATTTACTCCATATAGAGTTAAAAAATATTAATAAAGTACTTACATTGCATAATTTTCATTAATGTGCTACACCACTACATTTTACCTCTCAAGATGAAGATGAACTAGCCTCTATAGCCAATTATCATTTGACGTGGCTAATTAGGTCTTAAGATTCACCTGTCAATCACTTTCAGGTAGTTGCCAGTGTCTTTCAGCCAATCAGATCATGGTAAGGAGAATGTTTTCTCAATGACAGACAAATTCAAACTGGTGAAAAGGGGCCACTCACTCCCTTTGATAGTGAGGCCTTGGGTTTGAAAAAATGTGAATAAACAATATCTAATTATTTTGTGCAATGCTGATGTCAAAGGCAGCAGTGATAAATTGTTTTGCTTTTGAAGCCCAAAACTGTGAACAAAGGTGTGAGTGAATTCAGCATGACCCTTGTTTTATAATAGCAATTGCTATACCTTGAACTAATCCAATAATAGTAGTACTTCAGAAAACTTACAACACTACATTACTGAGAAAAATCTTTGGAATAACTTATATACTTTCAGCAAGACAATTTTTCGTAATGTTACCATTGAGAATTGTTGGCGTCTGATATTAAATGCCTCATAATATGACCTTGTTAATTTTCATCAAGCTGAAGAAAAATGTTTGAATATAACTAATAAACACATGCATTAGTTTTAATAATTATAAAAACAATACTTCAAGAAATAGTGAATATGAACTTCTAACTCTTACACGTCTATGTAATACATAAACAAAATACATCACTAGTATAACATTGAAGTACATTGACATTTTCCCCGATACATGACATCATCATAATTTTTGCATTAAAAGCACAGTAAAGACTAATACCCATGTCAAAGACAAACCTGTTCTATGATATACCGATATAGTAGATATGTTTGGAAAAATATTAAAATTTGACGTCGGACTGATTTCAGTCAAAAGTGAATCCAGTCATTTGACAGAAAACAATGCACAAATGGTGCAGATAGGCCATCACATGGGCTGCAGTTACTAAAAATAGAAAAACTTGAAGTGACTTATCTCAAAAACAACTCCTCAGAATTTGAACAAAACAAGGTGTATCCTACTAGCCAAGATGAATTGGTCAACTGCTTTTGCATTAGGCTGTTTGACTATTCACCTTGGGCTTTGTACCTCTTGTTCTGTTTTTTCATAGAAATATAACCTATGTGAACTAACTCAAAATTTGACACGTAACAAACATGATCTTGTCCTTATTTCTTCTGGTTTCTGTTGTCCACTGGTCACCAAGTGTACGTTTCTTAATACCTTCTCTAGGAATGCCCTTGCCTCAACTAAGACAGGGCCAATAGCCTTCAGTATAAATGTATCATCTCTGACTGTACACCATATTTTAAAAACTTGTGAAACATACTCCTAGTGATTTAGATGTTAGCTTAAGGAAGATCACTTGTAAAATGTTGGAGTATTTGACCTTTTGAAAAATTGATATTTTCATCAAAACAAATGTATTGCTTGGTGTGCATTTTCTTGTGTTACTCTTATTTAAATCTCTCTCACCAAGTAAGGTATGTTAAATGTAAAATCAGTGTCCATTTTTTAACTGAAAATTTAGAGGGGACAATTTTTCCCATTCCACTTGAAAAAAATGGGACTTTTCAAAATCTAGAGATATTTTTGCAAAGTAAACAAAGCAAATATTATGTGCAACGTTTTGTGCATGAAGTTCATTTTTGGCATAATATTTTAGACATTAGTGTAAATCACACAATAGAAAGGACCCTGGAAAGTAAGGTAAAAAGTACCATCTCACTAATTGTTCATATGATAATAGCTAAATAGGTATTTTAAAATTCATAAAATTTTTGCACAGATTGAAGAACACAGACTTTTATCAAATACACAAAGAAAAATATGTGGGCTATGGTCTTTTTTTATAGGTATAATACAATTATTGAGATCACTTTGGTTTTCCACAACAAAAAGCCTGCACTGCCAATTTACAACAGGTCATAATTTTCCGCAACAAAAAGCCTGGACTGCTTACTTACAGCAGGTCATAATTTTCCACAACAAAAAGCCTGCACTGCCAATTTACAACAGGTCATAATTTTCCACAACAAAAACCCTGGACTGCCAATTTACAACAGGTCATAATTTTCCACAACAAAAAGCCTGCACTGCCAATTTACAACAGGTCATAATTTTCCACAACAAAAAGCCTGCACTGCCAATTTACAACAGGTCATAATTTTCCACAACAAAAAGCCTGGACTGCCAATTTACAACAGGTCATAATTTTCCACAACAAAAAGCCTGCACTGCCAATTTACAACAGGTCATAATTTTCCACAACAAAAAGCCTGCACTGCCAATTTACAACAGGTCATAATTTTCCACAACAAAAAGCCTGGTCTGCTTACTTACAACAGGTCATAATTTTCCACAACAAAAAGCCTGGACTGCTTACTTACAGTAGGTCATAATTTTCCGCAACAAAAAGCCTGCACTACCAATTTACAGCAGGTAATAATTTCCCATCAAAGTCTCATAAACTTTTCATTTACTTCATCATTTTCTTTAACAAGACTGTTATTGTGATTATTTTAATTGTACAGTGAACCTCACTATAATACGGTGGTCAGGGTCCACAAAGTGACATTGTGTATCATGCAGTATCAACACAAGTCAGTTAACTGAAAATATTGCATGTGTGTCCTAATGGTGTGAGAATGGTGGGAGGAGAGGGTTGGATGTGCAAAACTAACTAACTTAAATTGATACATATTTAATGAGAAATACTCAAAACAGAGATTACCTTTTTTATACTTAATATTTTGCAAAGAACCATGCATTGGTTCATGAATGTATAAGAAATCTGACAACTGAACAGTGTAAATTAAAGTATATTTTTGGAAATATTTATACCTGCTGGACAATGGACATGTCCGATTGGATTTTTCTTTTGACTGATGAAAAAATGTCCAAATTCGACATTGTGCATTATGATAAGAAACTTGTATTTCGGCTTGAAAAATACTTGAACTGGATTCATATATGGGTATTGACCGCATCATGTATTTGAGATGAACATAGCAACAGATGTGAAACTGCCTCATGATTCTTTGTAAATGGTACAATGTGACTTCTATACCCTAGTGTCAACCAAAGATTGGGAGTAACAATTCAATTTCATGGGTAAAGAGCAATCTACAAACAGTTGAGTCATTCTCTAAATGATAGAGGGAAGAATGAATGAAATAAACCCTAAATTTATACAAATGCATGTTGATAACTAATACTATGACTTTGCACTATTGCACAGCAAAAGCAGTTAGGAGCATGTTTTATTATAACATTATATCCCTCCACCCCTACAACTTAAATGGTTTTGTTTCAGTCAGCACCTAACTACAGTACATGTTTAACAGTAGCCTTAGCATTACAGTGACAAGTGGTCTGTATATATCAGAGTGATCTGAAGCTGATGTCTGTATTTCTGACTACATCTTAAGGAAATAAATGAGGACTGAGTCAGATTTTAAGCATATGGGTATAACCATATGATTTCAAAACTTACATGAAGGACATAATGTTGGGATGTATTTATATTTATGGAGTTAACTAAGGTGAGATAAGGAGGGAGGTGGCGAGGTTACATCTAAATGAAATAACCGAACAAATGTCCAACAACAGTCACTGAATTTTTCACATCATTGCAGTATATTTATACACAAAATATTTAATTCCAGTTATTAAGGGATATACATTGGTGATAGAGGTTATTGTTTATCAAAGGACTGATTGATTTTAATCTTTGGTTAATTGATCACTTGACATTGGCTGACAACATGGCCAAGCCATGTGTGCATGAAAGAGACTTTCATTTGATTGTCAACAAAACAGCGCTCAATGGTTGCAACAATCATTTCCTGTAGGATTAATGTTGAATATTTGCAATTATAGAATTAGGTAGGTAAATTAATTTATTAATTAGAGTGATAAACTTGTTTCAGCAATGGCATTGTTTGGTGCATGGGTGCATATGCAACTTGTTTGAGCAGGCTTTGGTGTTTGCCCTGTATTTTGCAACAGTTTATGCATTGCATTGAAGACAAAGACAAAAAAGAATACTTTGTGTTATTGTTGATGGTTCAATACAAATTAGGTTACGTTGATGTATTTAAAAAAAAAAAAAAAGCTAAGTGCAGTGACAGACATATATGCAATGAACATTCACCAATAAAAACAATTAAACATCTTTTTTCACTTAAACAAAGACAAACTTTTTTCTCCAGGAATACAAGACATCACACCAGATTAACAAATCAAACTCTCATTTACTTTGGCAATAGAACTCTGCAGTAATTCAAATATTAGTTGGAAGAAATTAGTGGAAAGGTTGTAAAAATTCAGGATGCCATGCCATGACTGTTATGTCGAAATGCATGATATAGCAGGGTTTCACTGAATAAGCATTTTTATTTTTCATTATTTAATCAAAGACAAGTTGCAACAATTTCCATTTACATCCAGTTTCTCCCAGAGTTCAGTGCACTGCAATGCATGTAGGTAACAAGGGATGTCATAATGTAATGATCACATATTTCAAGCTGCAAATTACAGTATTGGTTTTAAAAAAGCAGACATCCTTAAGTTGGTTGTTGAGGTAAAGGCAGCAGATGATGGGGTTTATGAAGGTTATGGAAAGGGAGCTTTTTGGATTGGGGGTAGTTTGGAATTAAAAGTCAAACATAGATTCAAAGTTATTCAAAGAAAATCTTGTCAAGGAGGAATGTAAGTTATTTTGTTTATAAGCTCAGACTTTATTTTTTAAAAAAGAGGAGAGTGTAATATGTTGGTACCTTTATCTCTGAAACAGTTGGATTCCAGAACATGCTAGCTGGACCACAAGTAAGACCTGCTTGCTCTGCAACTACAGTACAAACCAACATGCATCCCAGTGTCAATATGTGTGCAGTCACTGGCCAGAACAGCACCCAGTCATGGACCACCATGCCTGTCATGCAGAGCAATGTGTCAGGGCATCCCATTGCTGTCAATGTTGCTTCCCAACAGGCACTTCCATACAATGTCAACATGTGTGCAATGACAGGCCAGAACACCACCCAGCCTTGGGCCAACATGCCTATCATGCAGAGCAATATGTCAGGACATCCCATTGCTGCCAATCTGGCTTCCCAACAGACACTTCCATACAAGCTACCACAGCAGATGCGCAATATACGAGAGGTATGGCAAATCAGATTGCATTATTTTCATATGGGCATACTATTTTTTTCCATGAATGAGGAAGGGGTAGATACAGAAATGTTACCCATGTCATTCTGTTTGTCTGTTTCACCTTTGTGTCAGGGAATTTATGCATTGCAAAGGATGGGGTGATGGACATTTAAGTTCTTTAAAGACATTTCTAATGTATCATAGACTTTTTTGTAAAAAAAATTAGAAGCAAAAGTGTGATGTATATTCTTTTTTTGAGCTTTGAATTATTTTCTGCCTCCAACTTTTCCTGAAAAGCAGGGGACATAGTATCTGCATTTCTGTCCATCAGCCTGTCCATCTGTTACTTTTTAGTTTCTGCTCTATAACTTTGAAACCATTTATAATTAAGGGATGAAACTTGATACACTCTTACATCTGTTGCATACCCCATTATAGGTACTATCTTCGAGGTCAAGGTTATACATGTGAACCTCCTGGCCGGAATGAGAGCTGTTACACATCCCTAACGTCATGCACTGAAATCTCCTGTGTACATAAAACTGTTATTTAAAAATTTTATATTTTTCCATTTTTTTTTCACACTTTGTCTATAGTGTAGTATATTTACGGTGATACTGCCTGTGATCACATGATTGAATTGACTTTAGTTCCTAATTTTAAGCAGTATAAAACAATTAACATCACTATGATTCTGTTGGCAGATTCGGCTGGCTTCTGTGTTTGAAGTTTGTCTACATGGATTATACTATGTGTGCTCAGAAGTAATTCCGAAAGGATTAAAGACATTAATTAATTATGGTTGGATTACTAAAGAGCTCAGTCAGGATAAAACAGTTAACATTACTTTGATTCTCTCTGCAGGTTAGGTTCTGCTTCATTGCTTAAAGTTGTTCAGATGGATTAGAGTCTATACTTTGTGTGATCAAACATAATTCAGACAGGACTAAAGATGTTAATTGATTATGGTTGGATTACTAAAGAGCGGAAGTGCCATAAAACAGGGTTGGTTTGGCCTCGGTATTTAAAGTTTGTTGAGATGTCTAAGCGTGCATTATCTCCCAATGCTAAAATGCCAAAATCTAAGCAACTGAAATATCACACAAAATCAGTGATGGATGGAAATGGGAATTTCAGTGGTTGGAATCATGTTCAGAGGACATGAATATGCATTCTGCCCTTCCCATAAAGTTTATTTTAAAACCTCCTACAGTAGCAAAAATTACCTTACGCATCGAACAGAAACCCCATCTCGTAAAAACATATTAAACATGACAACAACTACACCATCACTGAAATCCATTTTCTGCATCAAATGTGGATAAAGATATACGTGCTGAGACACTGTTGGCCAACTTAATAACTGAACATAATCTCCCATTTATGGTAGCAGATCATTATTCAGATGTAGTCAAAATAATGTTCCTGTTCTCATATAAATGGACAAAAACTTCTGGGATAAGAAAGTTGAAGATGTGCCACATCTCATTGAAAATCCTCCCTCTTATGAAGTAAAACTCCTGACCTAATTTTGCAAATCTCCCGATTTGTCCTAAGCTGACTTCTCTGTTCTGTCACATGTATGCAAGGTCATAGCTCAATATTTCAAGTTTGTCCTCACTTTCCTTTCTGCTCTATAACTTTCAAGCCATTAGAGATTATAGCGACACTGAAGTTAAAAATTGAACATGTGCTAAAAAAGGAACATTCTAACAAAGAGAACAGCGAAAATATCCTCAAAATATGGTGATGTCATAGAAAATATGAAGTATTAGAGTAAATTTTGAATAATTCCAAAATAAGGAAACTTTAAAGCAATTTCCAAGAAAAAAAAATTAAAATGGTTATTCACATTGGTGTAATTATGAGAATAGTTTTAGGAAAAAAATAAATAAGAATTTAAAGGATTTGAATAAAATGTAAAATGCCTTAAAATTTTACTTTAACTCATGCAGATGGTTTTCATATGTCAATGAACATGTTTGAAGTGTTGTACTTCAACTAAATTTATACAAAAGAGGAAATTTACATTAAATTTAATTATTAAAAAACTAACTTTAAATTTTATATTCTACATTAATTTTTGGTTCATCTGGTCATAAGGTCATTTGAGCTCACAGTATGTCCCTTTGCTTGTCATCTGTTGTCTCTTTGGCAGACATCAACAGTTGATATTTTCAGCTTCTCCAAGACCACCAGACCAGTTTCAACCAAACTTGGGACAGAACACTCTGTTATAAAGGCCTTTCAAACTTGTACAAAAGATGCTGATCCACCATCAAATATGGTCCCCGTTACTAACAATAGAAAAACCTTACAAAAACTTTTAAAAATTGCTGAACAAGCCATGGTGGCTTAGTTATTAGCATGCAGGACTTGTGACCAAATGGTGCTGGTTTGAATCCTACCATCAGACTTGCCCAGTTTGGCAACTGTGGTGTGTCCTTGGTCCAGGTACTATACTACAGTTGCCTCAGCACTAATTGACCTACTTGTATTGCAGTGCTGCAAAACTTAAAACCAAACCAAAACCAAAAATGACTAAATGACCTACTTGTATTGCAGTGCTGCAAAACTTAAAACCAAACAAAACCAAAACTGCTGAACAGAATGTGATCAAATTTGACAGAAAGCATCCAGGTATGAAGCCTTTCAAGCTTGTACAAATAATGCCAATCTGTCATCAAATATGGCTGCTGTTACTAAATATAGAAATACCTTTAAATGAATTCTTTAAAACCGCTGAACAGAATTTGATGATATTTGACAGAAAGCATCCAGGTATTAAGCCCTTTCAATTTTCATATAAATGATCACGATCTGCCATCAGATATGGTCATGATTACTAAAAATAGAAATACCTTTAAAATGACTTTTCCAAAACCATTGAACAGAATTTGACCAAACTTGACAGAAAACATCCTGGCATGAATTCATTTGAAGTTTATACAAATGATACTGAACCGCGATCAAATATGGCTACAAATACTAAAAATAGGAAAACATTTAAATGACTTCTCAGAAACAACACAATAGGATTTTACTAAATGTGCGAGAAATCACCCTGGCCTAGAGGGCTTTCCAGTTTATACAGAGGAAGACAATCCGCATTAAATATGGCTATTGTTACTAAAAATAGAAAAATCTTTATATGACTTCTTTATAAAAACTGCTTAACAGACTTTGAACAAATTTTACAAAAGCATCTTGGGATAGAGGACTTTCAAGTTTGTACAGATGATGCTAATCTACTATTAAATATGGGCAGCATCATTAAAAAAGAAAAACATTTAAATGACTTCTTCCAAAAACTGCTCAGCAGAATCTGACCAAACTTTGCAGAAAGCACTCTGGCATAAAGGGCTTTCAAATTTGCAGAAATGATGCCAATCTTCCATTACTTAAAATAGAACAAAACTTTAAATGACTACTCAGAAAATGCTCTGCAGAATTGACCACATTTGTCAGAAAGCATTTTGGTATTAAGGGCTTTTACATCTGTAAAAAAATGTTGTAGATTTGCCATGAGATATGATCACTATTGCTAAAAATGGTAAATCCTTTAAACAACATCTGAGGAACCACTGAACAGAATCTGACCAATTATGGCAGAAGGACTTTGAAGTTTATACAGATGATCCCAATCTGCCATTCATTATGGCTACTGCTACTAAAAGTAGAAATACTTTTCATAACTTCTTCTAAATAACCATTTAACAAACTTTTACCAAATTTAATAGAAAGTGTGCTAGCTTGAACACCTTTTAGATTTATACAAATGATGCTGATCCACCATCAAATATGGCTTCATTTGGTAAAAGTAGACAAAAATTGCATGATTTATAAATTTAAAAAAATGCTGAACAGAATTCGACCAGTTTTGACACAGTGTCCTGGCACAGGAGCCTTTCAATATTGGGCAAATGATGCTGATGTGCCATCAAATATTGGTGAAGATACAAAACCAGGACAAACCTTGAAACAGTTGTTTCATAACATATGCGGTCAACAGCATGGGTATAGATTTAAACAGAAAGCACCCTGCTGACCCGAATTCTCTGGACAACTGCTCTTGCATTTGGGTCTTATGGATTCTGAATTTTAGAAATATTTACTAAGCTGAGGATATTTACCTTGAGTACTTGTGTAAAAAATTTAATTTAATGACTTTCTTTTATGTTATCATAATATGTTATTAAATTTTTCAAACTGGTTTTTCTCTTCTTTGATGTAATCAGAATTAGGAGAAGGTAATTATTTTGCCATGAGTTAACTCCCCTTATAATTATTCAGATGCTTACAACTTTAAAACTATTGGTCTGATTTAAACAACATTACATTGTTTTGTACAGATTTGTACCTTCTGTTAATAGATCACTTAAAATTTAAACTTCCATGTCACTTTAAGGGATGAAACTGGGCGTATTTATTATGTTATCATGAGAAGGTGTCACAAACCACTTTGGGGATCCTATCTTCAAGGTCAGTGACATGGCTCAATATTTTTGGTTTTCCATCACACTTTCCATTCCAGTCAATGTCTATCCATCTGTTACACTCCTATTGCTGCTCTATAACTTTAAAGCTGTTTGTGATTAAGGGATAAAACTTGGTATACTCATATCTCATCATTAGAAGGTGTGTCACATATCTCATTGGGGATCCTAACTTCAAGATCAAGGTCATGGCTTAATATCTTAAGTTTTCTGGCACACTTTCTTTTCTTCTCTATAACTTTCAAGATATTTGAAATTAGGGAATGAAACTTGGTATACTTATACATCATCATTAGAAGGTGTGTCACATATCTCATTGGGGATCCTAACTTCAAGATCAAGGTCATGGCTTAATATCTTAAGTTTTCTGGCACACTTTCTTTTCTTCTCTATAACTTTCAAGCCATTTGAAATTAGGGAATGAAACTTGGTATACTTATACATCATCATTCTAAGATGCATTGCATACTACATTGGGGTCATATCTTCAAGATCAATGTCATGGTCTGATGTTTAAAGTTTCCCTCACATTTTTCTTTCCACTCTAAATATTCAAGCTATTTGAGATTAAAGGCAAAACTTGGTATATTTATACATCATCATTAGGTGTGTTGCAGACACATTGGGAGTCAAGTCTTCAAGGTCAAGGTCATGACTTAATATTTAAAGTTTTTCTTCATGCTTTCCATTCCACGATAACTTTAGAGCTGTTTGAGATTAAGGGTTGAAACTTGGTCTACTTAAACATCATTAGAATGTGTGTTATGTTTCATTGTGATCATATCTTCAAGGTAACGGTCACAACTTTAACTTTGAAACCTTTCTTGCACACTTTCTATTCCAGTCTATAACTTCAGAGCTCTGAGAGATTAAGGGATGATAATTGGTATACGTATATATCATCATTAGAAGGTGTGTTCGCAGACAGGTCATGATTTTAAGTTTCCATCACAATTTCCTTTCTACACTATAACTTCAGAGCAATTTCAGCTTTAGGATGAATCTTGCTATACTTGTACATTATCATTGGAAAGTGTCTCCTGTACCACATTAGGGGTCATATCTTCAAGGTCATGGTCATAGGTCAGTATTTTAAGTTTTCCTTCATACTTTCCTTTCCATTCTATAACATTAGAGAGGTTAAGGGGTGAAACTTGCAGTATTTGTCATGCACCACATTAGGGGTCTTCAAGGTCAAGGTCATAGGCCAATATTTTAGGTTTAAGGAGAATTTTTCCATCTGTTCAATAACTTATAGGCTGTGTAAGATAACTTAATACAATTTGGTACATAATTATGTATACCATCACTAGAAGATGTATTTTATTCCACATTTTGGGGTCCAATCTTCATGGTCAGATTGACAGGTATATATTCAGTGGTTGCATTTGGTTTCACTTTATATCTTAAAACCTCTAAGAGTTTCAGGGATGAACCATGGTACAGTTATATTTCTCATGGGTTGAAGATTGGGTGAAAATTTTCGGTGGTTGAGGGAATTTTCCATTCACTCATTTGATTGGGCAAGTGCTGATTCAGAGCTGACCAGTTTTTCTATTTACTGAAAACAATATTTGTTGAGAATATTGCCAATTTTGTTCATTAAAAGTCTATACTTTATACTGGATGTTTGTATTTCATTTATTTGGATCAAGCTCATACCAGTGCTTTGCTGTCACGTTTTAATACTAACAACTGGTGTTAGAAGGGTCACAGGAGCAAGTTCTGAAAAATAACCTTTCACACAATCAAATTTAGGTCATGAATATTGTCAACTTTTATATTTCTATTATAACTGGTTGAGTAAGATTTTATTCTGGCATCTAAAATTTGTTGTTCACCTCATCAAAGTAGAGGAGAGCTATTGTACTACCCCAGGCATCGGCATCCACACGTCACTGCATCTCAACCATTCATTCTTTGTAGGCTCTAAGCAGCAGCTTGAAATGGGTATCATAGCACCTACCCCAGGGACTAAAGTGGTAACTTTGTACATACATGTACATTATTTAGACTTTCTTGGTTAAGTTTATGCATTTAGCTCATGTGTTTTGCATACTTTATACATGCTGTTATGCCTGCAATCATGAGACTTGGGTTGGTGATGCATTTTGGTGAGTGCTAGGCTCTAATCACAAAAGTAGGTCACTATGACCCATATTTCAGACTTATATTCAGACCTATATTTCTCAATTTTTCACTGTTTATGCTAGAATCATCGAACTAGCAGATTGTCTGCAATTCTATTAGTACCACATGCTTACAAGAAAATGTCACCCTGACTTGCATTTCAGAATTTACTTAGTAACTTAAGTTTGTGCATTTAGCTCATGACCACCACATACAGCATGTATATTTTGACCCCCGTATAAATACTGTTTCATCTGCAATCATTAAACTTGGTGAGGGGATGCATCTTGATGAATACTACACCCTTATTAAAAGTAGGTCACTGTGACCCATAGTTCATGTTTCACTGACGTCAGGTAAATGTGAAAAGGTCGCCAACCTACGTTTCACATTTTACTGGCATAAGTTACGTTTTTGCATTTAGCTCATGACTACATAGGTTTTTTGTATGCTATATACATACAGTTCTATCTAGAATCATAATATTTGGCGAGGGGATGCATCTTGATGGGCACTACTCCCTCATTTCAGTATTAGGTCATTATGTCCCATATTTCACGCTTCATTGACTGGGGTTCAATTTTGCATTAATTTTTTGAAGTTCATTTTTCAGGCATTTTGTATGCTAGAATTATGAAACTATAATGATATGCATCTATATTAGTGCCAGACCGATACAACAAAAGATCATTGTGAACTGTATTTCTGCTTACTATTTTTAATTAAGCTTTTGCATTTAACTCATGACTGTATGAGGTTTTGGCATGCCATGTGCATACTATTCTACATAAAATAATGAAACATGGTGAGGGGATACAACTTGATAAGTACTATGCCCTTATTGCAAAAAGAGGTGTCTGTGACACATATTTCATGGTTCAGTGACTTTGCTGAAATTATGTGTTTAAAGTTTATTTATTGGTTGCTGTTTATGTTCCAATTATGAAATTTGGTACTACACCCTTACAACCAAAGAAGGTCAATGTAACCTAAATTTTATGATTTACTTTGATGGGTTAAGTATCTGTTTTTTGCTCATGACCACATATGTTATGTATATTCTAGCATATTCAAAATATCCATTCTGACCAGTGCAGTTGGAAGTGGGAAGAAATATGTTTATTCAATGGTAAACTTTCCATCATAATGACTGTAAACTGTATATGATGATAGTTACTCTCACCAGGTTAACTTTGTATTGTACATGTGAATGAGAATTGGAATTATATAATTGGACTGCAGGTCACATGCTTTTCTTGTGAAGCATCACATGTAGTAGCTAATCAAGGTAATTATTGATGCATGAACTTTGCTTATACTACTGGGGGTCACTTCCGGGTTACTTAAATGAGTTGCCATGAGTTAACTCCCCTTATAATTATTCAGATGCTTACAACTTTGCCTGTGAATTTCACCCATGAAAATCTGCCTCCTAGGGGTGGACAATGATAATAGTTTCTAAACAAGATTTGAAGAACATGATTTTTTAAAAAACACAAAAACATTAGTCCCTGGTTTTTATCATCTCCTAGCATCTCAACTTTGATATCATAATAAATATGTTCCTTTTTATTGTATTATATCTTTTATGCCCTGTCACAGTATGCAGTGTTGCACATTAAGCGTGGGCTCGTGGGTTTCCTGCAATTTTTTAATTTTTTGTCTGGTGTCCCCCAAATCTTGACACTGTGTACCCCCTTCCCCCCACTCCCCCCCCCAAAAAAAATATTAAAAATACGTCTACAACATTTCATGAGTGGATGTCCATCCATGTCTCTGGTGGTACTAGCAATGGCCAGAGTCACAAAAGGTGACAAAACTCGACGATGGCAATGAATATTAATTTTGAAACAATGTATCTGGCAATGAAAACATTCAAAGTTTCAGGTAGTCGGCTGAGTTGCAATGTAAATTGTGTGATGGCCATTAGTGTAATGTATTTTTGTGGTTAAAGTCACCCCTATGGCCAGGAAGATTGAATTAATTTTGAGGTTGAAATAATGACAAAAGAGACGAAATTTATGCAAATACACAATTTATCACTTAATTAATGATTTGTTAGTGTGGAAAGAAAAGTAATTCAGAAAAAATAGGTATTTATTATAATATATGCTAGTAGATAATAATAGGTGTATGCTAAAGTTAGATGAGAGGAAGATCTGGAAAATTCCATGGTGCAGCTCATTTCAGGTTAACTAGATATTCAAATATGTTAATATTTTCATGAGTTGAGCACATGATAAAACTTTTATTGCAATAGTATAAGTGTCCAAAGAAAATATGATTGTACAGTGCAGACCACAAAATTATGGTTTTAGAACCGTCAAAGCAAACAAGATTATCTCATTTTTATAGCAATATTAGTGCATTATGTACCATTATTTTCCATTGTCCCTCTAACATGTTGTGTCTCCTCCAAATTTAGAGTGTGGGACAAAGTGTCCCCTACCCTTGGGATCCTATGTGCAACACTTAATGTATGTATGTATGTATGTATGTATGTATGTATGTATGTATGTATGTATGTATGTATGTATGTATGTATGTATGTATGTATGTATGTGGTTTAATGGTATGTCAGCACAATAATGGCTATATAGTGCCAATTAAAAGTTTAAACTTTAAAAGAATTCAAATGTAAAGATAAAGTATTGCAAAAAATCTTTAGCTAGAAAAGTGGACATCATTTCGTTGTCATGATGACTTTAGTCTGAATTTATTTTCCGCATGATAATTGTTTACAATGGCTAGTGGAGAATACTACAAGCTTTGTAGAGTTGACCTATGTAATTGCTGATTACGCTCTGCTTTAGCACTTTACTGACTGGGCGAGTAAATTTTTATAGATTTATCAACCCATTATTTCTCTATATGATGGCATCTCATGTATCACAGTCAAGGTTTCATTATAAAGGTCAAGGTCACATCAATTTCTTCCCTCTTTCTGCACTTTTACTCTAATGCTCTTTCAGAGATATGAAACTTTGTTACTTTCCGTGTCTGTCTTGTAACTCTGTAGCTCTGTCACTAGGGTCACAACCAATGCTTATTATTGTATACTTTAGGTGACCTTGAAGGTGGGGGACAAACCTTAACTAATTTTCTGCTTTTATTACTTTTTAAATATACTAAATTTATTTTCTTTTCTTCAATATCTTCTCTAGATGCTTTGAGTTGTGAGCTGTAAACTTTGTTATGGCTCTGTCTCAGCCTAAGCTTTAATCCTATTGAGTTTATGTGGTAGGCCCATGTATAATTCAGTAATGCGTGCATAACAAGTGGAATGGTGTCAAAAGGAGCTTGCAAAAGATGAATTATTTATAATGCTGTAGTCATTATTGTCCCCCACATAGTTGAACATCTGTCCATGACATGTTCTTTCCACTCCATAACTTGAAAGCCATTTGAGATTAAGGAATGAAACTTGATATAATTATACATCATTATTTGATAGTGTGTCATTTAAAACATTAGGGGTGTATCTTCAAGGTGAAGGTCACAGCTCAATATTTTCATTTTTCCATCACCCTTTCCCTTTTGCACTATAACTTTAAAGCCATTTGAGATGGGATGAAATTTGGTATATTTGTACAGCATAAGTAGAAGGTATGTCATATACTACATTACAATCATATATTCAAAGTCAATGTCATGACTCAAAATTATATGTTTCCTGTACACAAAAAAAGGATTAAAAGTACAGAAAGTAATGTTTGCAAAATTAATTATTGTTTTGTGCACAAAAAAATAAAGGACCTGACATTGAGGAGGACTCCAAAACATCTGCATGATCATCAATATAAAATTTACATGTAACTGATGTAATTGTACAATATTTGCATCTATACTTTTATTCTCAAACATGTCCAATTTTAGACTTCACTTAAACGAAAAAATTAAAAATGTTTAATAATAAAACAAATTTCTATGTACAAAAAAAATTTAGTAAAAAAATAATTAAAATTTGTATGAAAAATTAAAGTGTACAAACAATGACATTAATTACAGCATTTATATATCATCAGTTGGTGGTGTGTTTCTATTGAACAGGTGTCAGCAAGATGAGCAATCTCAGGTCCACTTTGGCCTCTTGTATTGTAATAAAGTCTAACCTCTTATACAAATCATTGGCACTAAACATTTCAGATAAAAGTTATAGTTGTAGAATCAGATACAGTTATATATGATTAAGAATTCATTCCCATTAATGGCATCATATAAAAGTAATTGCTGGATAAATGGATGACAGATAAACAAAATGAGACTGTATTTTACAGCCTGGTTACAAGGACAGAAAACTTCACCTTGTGGTATGGAAAACAATACCTGCGATTGGCAAATCTTAAGCCTCCAAAAAATCGGAAATTCAGAAACATTAGACAATACTTTACTAGGGCCATTGACCATGCAAGGAGGAATTTTGAGAAGCCTCTTTGTAACAGTTGATGTCAAAACTTGTGCAATTTGATGAATATATTTAAATAAAATTTTGCAGTCTCAACAACAAAGTGGCATTATTTATTTGAATGCCACATTTATAGAAATAAAAATGCACTAAATTTCTCCTCAGAGATTTATAGGCTATAAATCCAATGACTTTGAATCATTTGAAGATGCCTGAAGAAGAGTTCCTAAAGAATGATATAGCTTCCAGCAGCATGTTTATAGTAATTGTTTTCTTTTTTCTTTAGGCTGATGTTGATCATCTTCATCATCCAGTCATGTCACCATCTCCTCCACAAAGGTCAATGACACTTCCTCCATGGCCACTCTCTTCTCCACCTAGGTCACTATCACCATCACCAACACCTTTCCTGAGGTTTCTAACACCTCCACCAAGGTTACCAACAGACCATTTAATACCAAGAATACCACCTTCTCAGCCTGTATCCTCAGGAATGTCAAGACAATCAGGACCATTTAACTCTGAGAGAACTACATGGGATTTGAATGGTAATATTTCAATAAATAACAATCACCTATTTTTAAAATATATATATATATATATATATATATATATATATATATATATATATATATATATATATATATATATATATATGTATATATATATATACAGTGAAACCCTGCAACAACGCGATAATTGGGGTCCATACAATTCCATCGTGGAAAAAGCGGGGTCATGTTATTGCGGGGTTTTACTATATTTTACTTTATTCAGAGAACAACATATACACGTCTAATGTATAGCATGAATAGGGTGTCAACACCGTTTACTATCTGATATCGATCCGTCTTTGCTTTCCCACATGACAACCCTTTGTGTAGTGTCTGTCAAATTTGTTTGCTAGCACGTATATTGTTTCCATTTTTATTCTAGTCTGAACGATCTGTATTTATATTAATATTTTGTTTTGCTGTATAAACAATGCTTGATGCAATAAAAGTTATGATTTAATTTGTATTTTCCTTTTCCGTAAGTCAGATTTAATTCCCACGTGATATTTCCCGAGTTATCTGCCAGTGCACGTGGGCTAAAAAGCCCTTGGCTTGTAAAGGCAGTACTCACTGTTTTCAAGTTGACAATCCTTTTGATCATGCCGCAAATTTAATACTTGTTCAGTGCCAAGCAGAGTTCTGCAACTTCCTGTGCATTTTTGACTTTAATCCCTTAGCTTGTAAAAGCACCTCCCTCTTTGTTTTCCCACATGACAACTGTTTGATTGAGCCGCTAGTTTGATACTTGTTCAGTGCCAAGTAACAGAGAGTGGTTATTTGAACTCCCTTTGATCTTGCCGCCCAAACTCAGTCTCTACATAAGTACCCACATATGACAATCTTTGATCAACCACCACATTGTCTGGTGCTTGGTTGTGTATGCAGATTAAAAAGAAACGCATGTCGGCTGTTGTATGAGCAATGATTGTATACATAATGAATTCAAGACAAACACAAAGAAGACTTACTGGCTTTAATCATGGATCATTAATAAGTAACATTTCCGATAATGTTTATTTTGGCATAACACTTCAAGAAATTGGTGAAATTGTTATATTTCAGAAACCACACCACGATCGAATTCATACGGGATCTCTTCCCCAAAATGATACAGTAATAAACTTTTTGTACACTATTTCTCGTACTTAAAAAAAAATTTTTTTTCCGTGTACGAGAAAAATACATGTATATAAAATTTCAGGAACCATGCAACGAACGTATTATACTCGAATTCATACGCGATCTCTTCCCCAAAATGATAATATACAAATTTTATACACTATTTCTCGTACTTTGAAAAACAAAAATTTTCATGTGCGAATGAATATATTAAATTTTGGGAGCCACGCCATGATCGCGTTATATCCGAATTCGTGTTACCACAGGGTGCGTTATTGCGGGGTTTCACTGTATATATATCTCCAATTTCTCACCCAGCCAGGACCAATCAGGAATTTCTAAGATGAGGCATGTCAAAGTTCTTTGTCACTAATTCACTAAAACTGTGCTTCTAAGGCCAACTTTATTTTACAGATACTTGGCTATTAAGTACACTTATAACAGTTAATAAAATTATTATATATATATGTTCGCTATTTAATAGACATTGGGTGTCCTATTATCAGTTGATTTCACAGGGGTCAGTTATGTACAAAGTTCCTGTTTTATTTTGTTTTTAAAAATGTTGCTAAAATAAAAGTGCAGTGCAACCTATCTTTAGCAGGTATTGATGGGAAGAATACATTTTAGATGGTTAAGGGAGGTTGCTTTGGAGGAGAGGTAAATATGTAGATGAAATGAAGAGAGGGGAAAATCAGATCCTGGTTGGATACAAGGGGATTTAGTTTATAGTAAGTAACCATTAAGGGATGTTGGATTTTATTTATTAGCTCACCTCTATGAAGTAGGGGTAAACTACTATAACAAATATACATTTGTACACCCTCACTGAATGTCAACCATTCTTTCTTCACAGATCTTAGGCAACAGTTTACAGTGCATTTCATAGCACCAACATCCTGGGAAGAGGTCTAACTTTGTACATGCATGTACGTTAGTTGTACATTCTTGGCCAAGTTTTTGCGTGTAGCCTAGGTATTTTGCACACTGTATAAATACTGTTATACCTGGAAACATGATACCTGGTGATAGGATGTATCATGAGGAATAATGCACCTTCATTACAAAAGTAGGTCCCTGTGTTCTATATTTCATTCTTCACTGACCTTGGTTAAATTTTGTGTTTCAAGTTTATTTCGCAAGTTCTGTTCATGCTAGAATCTTTAAACTAGATGATTCAATGCAAAAGAAGGTTACTGTGACCTATGTTTCAGATTTTGCTGACTTAGGTTAAATTTTTGTGTTTATCTCATGACCAGATGTTTGTGCATCTTGTATATATACTGTTACACATATATTCATGAAACTTGGTGAGGAGATGCATCTTGATGAGTACTACACCCTCATCACAAAAGTAGGTAACTTTTACCTATATTTTCTACTTCACAGACTTTGATTAAATTTAGCGTTTGTAGTTCTTTTCTCAAGTTCTGCACATGGTAGAATCATCAAAGTAGACGATTTGGTGCATCTTGATGAGTACTACACTCCATCCCATCTTTAAAGTAGGTCACTATGACCCATATGTCACATTTCACTGACTTTGGTTCAGTTTGACGGTTTTACTGTTCATGCTTTAATCACTAATGTAGATGATTGTTGATATCTCACTTAATACTACACCCATACCAAAAAAAGTTACTGTGATTTATATTTCAAAGTTTTTTTTGGCTTAAGTTAAGGTTTTGCATTTAGCTCATGGCTGCATAGGTTTTGTGCATGCTATTTACATACTATCATATCTAGAACCATGAAACTTGGGGATGCATCTTGATGAGCATTTTTCTCATTTTTGCCCATATTTTATGCTTCAAGGACTTGAGTTAAATTTTGTGTTATGTTCATTTCTCAGTCAGTGTTCATGCTAGAATTGTGAAATTGATGGTGATGTGCATCTTTGTTACTACCACACCCTTGCAACAAAAGAGGCTCATTGTGACCTATATTTTATCTTATACTGAGTTTGGTAAAGTTTTGCATTCAGCTCATGACCACATGGATTCTATGCATTCTGTTTCTTCCAAGAGTCATGAAACTTGATGAGGGGATGCATCTTTACAAGTTATATATCCTTTTTGCCAAAAGAGGTCTTTGTGGCCTGTATTTCATGTTTCAGTGACTTCATTGAAATTATGTGTTAAAAGTATATTTATTGGGTGCTGTGTATGTTCCAATCATGAAACTTGATAATTGCATTCATCTCTGTTACTACTTACAGCCTTTAAACCAAATATGGTCACTGTGACCTACATTTTATGCTTTAATAACATGGGTTAAGTATTTATATTTTATGATCACATAAATTCATCCTATATACATCCAAGCTTATGAAGAAGAACCCTTCTAACTGGTGTATTAGGAAGTAGAATAATTCAGTGGTAAACTTTCCAGACTAATGACTATAAATTGTTATGTTGTGATATGTTATCCTCAACAGGTTAACTGTATTGTGCATGTGAATGAGTATATAAATTAGATGAATGGACTGCATGCTGTATGTTTTTCATGTGAGGCCTTGCTTGTAATGGCTGATCAAGGTATTTATTGATGCATAAACTCTGTTGGTACTGTTGGCTGTCACTCCATGGTTACTCAAAGCCTGTGACTTTCACCCAGTAAAATCTGGCATCTAGGGGTGGATTGTGATAATAGCTTCTTGAGCAGATTTTAAGAAAAATGATTTTGTTAAAAAGATAATACAAAAACAACATGAATCTCTGGTTTGTATCTTCTTCTTTGATATCAGAGAAAAGAATGTTATTTTTTGTGTCTTTTTACTGTTTTATGTTTATTCCCTTTCACAGTAGGTAGGTAGGTAAGTAGGTGGGTGGGCCAGTGGTTAGGTGGCTAGGTAGGTATTTTCACAATCTGTCAGGACAATACTGGCTATGTATTACCAATTAAAAATGAACATTTTAAATTTTAAACTGTATAAAAATCAAAAGTAAAGATACAAGATCGCAAAAAAACAATCTTCATCTAAAAGAGGGGCCATGATCACTTTAATATATTTTCTGCATGATAAGGTTTACAATGGCTACTGGAGACTAGTAAAAGTAGAGGTGAGCTATGCAATCATTGATTACACTCTAGATTTTAACCTTAACAACAAAAGATCTCGATGGTTTGTGGCAGGCAAATGAAATCCAGTTTTGATGAGAAACGTAATTTGAAATAGAGAACAGCCAACACAACAAATATCCGTATATTAATCAGCATAATTTTACAAGGCATTGTTGGTATGACTGGTTTTACATTATACTCTGATAGGCTTATCAATAAAATCAATATAAAAGATTAAAAAATATAACTTCATACCAGTCATACCCACAATCCCTATCAGAAAATTACTCACTATGACTTTTACAAATTACACCAATCTATACAGGAATATCTGTTGTTGTTACTGTCATCTGCTTCAGACAGTAATTCTACATGAAACTGGACTTCATCTGTCTGTCCTAAAAGACAGAGATTTCTCTTTATGTAAAAGTCAGCAATAATTATTTGCTAATTTGGTGAATTTCTTTTCTCCATAAAATTGCTGGTTACTTGACCCTTATGAAGTCCATTTAATAGAATCAATACTGATCAAAATTATAGGAATATCAACCTATAGCAACAACAAAACCCACCTCATACAACTCACCTCCAACCTAAAGCAATGACAATACCCACTTCATACATCACTCCTCATACTTAATCAGTGCCAACACCTTTGATAACATTTTTCATTTTTTTTTTATTTATTGGTTATTCACAGAAACTTGTAACCTGGACCAACGTAGTGATTAGAACTTACATTCATGATATAAAATGAAAACAGTAAGTTTACAAGGGAATGCCAGGTAAGCATGACCTAATTATCACCGATCATATATATCATATGTGTGCAAACTTTCTGATTTAATCTTCATTTGAAAGATGACTAGATTTGTATACACCGGCCATAAAGTGGAGCATGCTATGTCATGATGTTATCTGTCCATCAATTCATCTGTTACCAATTTGTTTTCCGTGTAATAACTAGAGTTGTACTCCATCTACGGTTACCAAACTTTTTGATGGCTTGCACTTGGGGTAAGGAAGAATGCCATTGATTTCGGGGTCAAAAGCTCAAAGATCAAGGTCACTTACTGAAAGAAGAAAAATGGTTTCTGTACAGTAACCAAAGATGTAAATTTTCTGAATTTTGCAGGAATTCTGGCTTTCAGAAATCGCTGGCTAGGTTTCCAGAATATTTAGATTTGCTCTTGTATTATCTGGACGAATTCTGTTATTTGTTCTCTGTGTTCAGGTGTTTCATTAGACATAACCATTATGATTGCATTATTTGTAACTATGTTTTGTTTGGTCCATCCTAACAGTGACTGGCAGTTTTGACTGGTTTCAGCCAATGAAAAGTGGTGTAATAAATAACCCGTCATGTGTATGTGTCATGGCATATTGCAGAAAATCAGCTGTAAAAAAGCATTTCTGATAATGTTTAAGAAAATAATTGATAAAATGAGTGTGTTAGACCACATTGCAGACATCAGATCACTTGAAAAAGGAGTAAGGAACAAGTTTAATTGGTAATGGCTGCAAGAAATGGACTGTAATGGGATATTTATGTCAGACTACATTAAAAAATAAACATCCCAGGATGTGTGATGTGCACTGTATACAGTGTCAAGATTACATATGGGTCATCAGAAAAAAAATAGTTGTTCAGACATTCAAGGTCAGACAAACAAGGTAAAAATACAAGGGCAAAAGAGAATCCAATACAATAAATATTCATTCAATTACTGCAGAAGCAAAAAAAGACAATTATAATTAGAAATCTTGTTCACAAAAGGAGACTTCTGGGGCAAGAGAAAGAGATTATCTTGAAATGCAACAGTGCTATGCTTCAAGGCAAGGCCAAAATGCATATGTATCATTGCAAATTTGTTCTTTAAAAGGTCAAAGGTCAAGGTCACTGTTACTGAAAGAAGAAAAATGGTTTCCATGAAATAATTTGAGTTATTTTTCAGTTCAGGCCACTTACATCTCTGAATAGCTCAAGTGTTCCACCATCTACAGCTACCAAACTTTGTGGACGGCTTGCACATGGGATAAGGAAGAACCCTATCAATTTTGCGGGCAAAAAGGTCAAAGGTTATGGTCACAGTGACTGAAAGAAGAAAAATGGTTTCCACAAAATAACTTGAGTTCTCCACCATCTAGTTACCAAACTTTGTGGATGGCTTGCAATTGGGAGGAACCCTCTTGATTTTGGGGTCAAAAAGTTATAGGTCAAGGTCACTGGGACTGAAGAAAAAATAATAGTTTCTGCACAATCATTCAAGTTCTCCTCAATCTACAGTTACCAGATGTTATGGATGGCTTGCCTTTGGGGTAAGGAAGAATCCTTTCAATTTTGGGGTAAAAAATCAAAGATCAAGGTCACTTTGACTAAAGGAAGAAAAATGGTTTCCGCACAATAACATTTGTTCTACATCACATACCTGGACCAGACTCTGTGGATGGCTTGTACTTGGGCAAAGAAAGAATCCTATTGATTTTGGGGTCAGGGTTACTGACTGAAGGAAGAAAAGTTGTTTATGCACAACATTTTCAGTCATCAGTATAGAGGACTCATAAACATGGGACAGGTGTATAATGTGCCATTCATGGTACTCTTGTTAACATAAGTTATATTTTCTTTCAGAGTTTGAAGAAACAGATGGAGCTAACACAGACTCTGAAGAGTCTGATCACTTGCAATGTTTCCTTGATGTCCTGGGTAAGCAGACTTTTAAACTTCAAAATGTTGATTAAAATCTATTCATGAATAATTGACATGACATTAGGACTTGTAATCCAAGGACAGCAGGTTCGATACCTGCCTGGGTCGGCTGCCTCAGTGTGTCCTTGGTAAAGGCACTTAGCTCCCATTTCTTCATCATGATATAGCCAATAACATGCTAAAAGTGCCATTAAAACCAGCAAAACAAAAACAGTTTTAAGAGGAGAACATGTGATGCTTCAGCAGGTTTTAGGTAAGGTGAGTTGCCAGTCAGAGTGGAGAATGACAAGGCCACAAGTAACATCGGGTACAACTCAATGAATGTCCATTGATAAAAGACAGGTTTTGCAGTCTTATATATGGAACGATATTTGATGCATGGTTAGAAAACTTCGAAAAGTGGTTATGAAGAAATTCTGTATTTTGAACTTTAATTGTTCTGAGATACTCTAGTCGAGAATTAGGTAGTGATTACTTTTCCCAGGCATTGGATTTAGTTTTAGAGTACTAGAGAATTAGGTAGTGATTACTTCTCCCCAGGCATTGGATATAATTTTTGAATACTAAAGAATTACTTAGTTATAACTTCTCCCCAGGCCTTGGATATAGTTTTAGAGTATTAGAGCATTAGATAGTGATTACTTCTCCCCAGGCATTGGATATAGTTTTAGAGTACTAGAGAATTAGGTAGTGATTACTTCACCCCAGGCATTGGACATAGTTTTAGAGTACTAAAACATTAGGTAGTGATTACTTCTCCCCAGGCATTTCATTAAGTTTTAGAGTACTAGAGAATCAGGTAGAGTTTAATTCTCTCCAGGCATTGGGTTTAGTTTTAGAGTACCAGAGAATTAGGTAGTGGTTACTTCTCCCCAGGCATTGGATATAGTTTTAGAGCACTAGAGAAGTAGGTAGTTATTACGTCTCCCCAGGCATTGGGTGTAGTTTTAGAAATAAACACTTTTGGATAGGCTGGGTTATGTTTACTGCTAAGGACAGTTTTAGCACTAATAAATTGATTAAGATATTTAATTTTGCCAATAGGTATTTTATTTTTTAATGCTAAATCCAAATCTTGAAATAAAATATATTTTTAGTAAACTTAGTCTCTTGTTTTCCCCTTTAGTATATATATGTTATAAAAGTTAGAATAAAGTTGCACTTATCGCTTTTGTTCGTGTAGGTATTAAATTACAGTGGCACATTTAGATTGGAGGGGAGGTGGTCAGTCATAATCACCTTTTCCAGTTAAAAGGTACATTTTTCAGTGAAAAACAGAGATAGTTGGTCTTTTAAAGCAAAATCCCCACCCCTTCTGAAAATGAACCCTACTCAGATGAGAATATCCACATTTGAAAAATTTGCAGCACATAACAATTCTTCAGACTGTACAGGCAAGGCAAAAATACACACATGGGCAGGTACATGTATACACAGTTGCACGAAGATAAAATGTAATTACAGGAGATACTGTATGATGATGAAACTTGACACATATTCATCACAGCTAGATAATATAATCCATATATGATAGTAGGGTTCCTTGCTCAGTTGTCAGATCATGGCAAGGGAACTGTCACAAGATAGTGGTACATCACGTCCCATTTGTGGTACTCTGTTGAGGTAGGGGTACATAGTAATCCTAGTGTTCCTCCATCCATTCATTCTTCCATCTGGCATTCAACAGTGCAAATAGTCCTACAGCTTTTAGCTCACCTATCTGTAAGATCAAATTAATTTTTGTCCATTGTGTGTTGTCAGTCGTCAGTTGCTGTTTTTAACTTCTCAAAAACTACCAGACCAGTCTAAACCAAATTGGCACAGAGTATCCTGGCATAAAGGTCTTTCATATTTATATAAACGATACCAGTTTACCATATCATATGGCCACCATTACTAAAATTTGAAAAATCTGAAAGTGCTGAACAGAATTTGACCAGATTTGACAGAAAAGCATTATGGTATTAAGGGGTTTCAAATTTATACAAATAGTGTTGATTCCCCATCAAATATGGCCACTGTTACTATAAATGAAAAATCCTTAAATTACTTCTTCTCAAAACTACTCTATATAATTTGAAGAATTGTACAGGATGCATTTTGGCATGCAGGGCTTTTAAGTTTGTACAAGTGATGCCAATCTGCCACCAAATATGGCTGCTGTTACTAAAAATAGGAAATATTTTAATAACTTCTAAATAATTGCTTAACAGAATTTAACTAAATTTTATAGAAGGTGTCCATGGCTTGAACATTGCACATTCAGATATGACTGCTGTTACTAAAAATTGGAAAATATTTACACAACTTTATCTTAACAATGCTGAACAGAAATGGACACAACTTTATCTTAAAAATGGTGAACAAAATTGAACCAACATTGACACAAAACATCTTGGCACTGGAGACTTCAATATTGAACAAATTATGCTGATGTGCAATAAAATATGGATGAAGCTACATAACTAGAGATACCTTCAAACAATTTTTTTATATCAGATAACAGTCAACAGCATTGGGAGAACTTTAAATAGAAGGCATCCTGCTGACCTATATTTCTTTGCCAACTTCCTTTGCATTTAGATTTTAGGCAGATGTCAGCCAGATGGGCAATCTCAGGCCTACTTGGGCTTCCATGCTGATGGATTGCTATGAAACTTGATAATTATGATGGTCATCACCAGAAGAGCTTGATGTCCATCCATCCAGCTGTCTGTTAGCACAAGTTTGTTATTGCTACTTCTCCTAAACTACACACACATTCATCCTAAGGTCTAGTTAGTCCTTAATGGAAATGATGCCACTCAGACACACATGGAGTTTTTACCAAATGACTTCTTTTGATGGTAGTTCGGCCTAAATGAAAATCATGTCAATCTTATATCCAATATAGTCACCATAGTGCCCATCTTGATAATCTTATCATTCAAGAATATCAGAGTTGGTTTCAACATACAGCAGTTATGAAGGAGAAATTGTCTTGTCTTGGGATTCCGGGAATTTTTTTTATGGCCAGTAGAATGTCAGTCCCTTCAAGGGATTTTTGTTGATGGATTGCCATGAAACTTGGTAAATATTATGGTCATCACCTAAAGATGCACATATTAACAAATTACTTTGCCCCCTCAGCTTTTATTAGTTATGACCTTTTTTTGTAATTTCTTACCGTGTATGATGCAAATCATGTTAGCACAATCAGTCCTGCAGTTTTTGATGCATTGCTATGAAATATGGTAAATATCATGGTCAACACTTGAAGATTTGCATATCAACAAATCACTTTGCTTTTGCAATTTTTAGCTCTACTGGTCATAGACCTGAAGAGTTTATGGGATGGCCTATTGGTCATCTGTTGTCAGTCATCTGACATCTGCCCGTCAGTTAGCACAAGTTTGCTATCACTACTCCTCCTAAACTACTTAGAGGATTGTCATGAAACTTTACACACAACACTCATCACAAGGTCTTGTTGGTCCTAAATGAAAAAGATTCTGCCCAGATATCCATCTTGAAAATCTTATGGCAACTCCTCCTGAATGGATGTTCATATCAAAATGTCTTGTTGGTCCCACATTAAAATGGTAACGATCTCATAGTCAGTATGGCCACCATATCAGCCATCTTGACAATCTTGTTATTGCTACTCAAAACGGAAAGTCATGCCATTGTGGAGTTTTCACTGGAAGACTTCTTATGATGTCAAGTTAGTCTTAAATAAAAATTGTGCAGATCTGATATCCAATATGGCCACATCCACAGCCATCTTGAAAATAATATTGTTATGCCTCCTAGATGGAAAGTCATATTGATATGTTTTTTTTTCTCACTAGAATACTTCTTATGGTGTCTAGTTGGTCCTAAGTGAAAATGATGCCAATCTGACATTATTATGGCTGGCAAAGTGGCTAATTTGAAAATCTTATTGCTCAAGAATATCAAAGATGGTTTCAGCACTCAATAGTTAACAAGAAAAAATGATCTTATCTTCAATTCCAGGAAATTATTTTCAGACAGTAGTGCATCAATTCCTGCAAGGGACTTATGTTCATTCTGCTTGTCATAGACTGAAAGAGCTTATTGGATAGACTGTTTTCTGTCTTCTGTCCATCCATTTTGCACAAATTTGTTATTGCTACTCCACTTAAAATATTTGGAGGATTGCCTTGAAACTTTATATAGACATTCATCCCAAGGTCTGTTTTGTTCTGAATGACAATGGTGCTGCTCTGGCATCCATTATGGCTGCCATAATCTTGCTGTTGCTACACCTCCTGAACATATGGTCATATAGACATGGGTTTTTCAGAAAAAAGACTTTTTATGATGTGTAGCTTTTCCTAAATAGAAATGGTGCAGATCTGACATCCAATATGGCCACCATGGCAGCCATTTTTAAAATCTTGTTATCACTACTAATCCCATATGGAAAGTCATATCAACATGGGATTTGCACCAGAAGACTTATTGCAGTGTGTATTTGGTTCTTGATTAAAATGGTGCTAGTCTGATATTCAGTATGGCTGCCATGGTGGCCATCTTGATTGCAGCCACCTTAAAAATCTTGTTCTTGGTCCACCTTGATGGCTGGTCATACTGACATGGAGTTTTCGTCAGAATTTGTATGGTGTCTAGTTGGTTCAAAATGAAAATGGTGCCTATCTCATATCCAATATATCCACCACAGTAGCCATCTTGTAAATCTTGCCACTTCTCCTACTAAATGGAAAGTTATATTGTCATTGGATTTTCACCAGAAGACCTATTATCGTGTCTAGTTGGTCCTAAATGAAAATGAAAATCTTGTTATCACAAAACCTCCAGAATGGATGGTGATATCCAAATGGGGTTTTCACCAAAAGACTTCAAAAGATCTTGCATGCATTAAGGCTGATATGATGACCATCTTGCAATACTTGGTTACATGGGGTTTTCACCAAATGACTTTTTATAATGTCTGGTTGGTCCTAAATGAAAAGAGAAAAATGGGTAGTATGACCACCACAGTAACCATCATGATAATTGTATCGTTAAAGAATATCAGATGGCTTTAACACTCAAGAGTTAAAAGGAAGAAACAGTCTTGTCTTGAATATCTGAAAGAGCATCAGTCCCTTCAAAGGACTCTTGTTGTTTGACATGTTGCACTTTTTGTTTTGTAGCTTAATGCAGCATTTGGCACAATTTTGTTAGCACACCTTGTTCCACAGTTTTTATGAATTGCCATGAAAGTTGATAAATATTATAGTTATCACCTGAGGAAGAACATGTCAACAAATCACTTTGCTTCTACAATTTTTATTCAAGTTATTGTCCTTTTTGTCTTGTATCTTAATGCAGTGTATGTCACAATCTCAGTAGTACAACTAGTTTCACAGTTTATCTTACAGGTTTTTATGAAATGCTGTGATACTTGGTACATATTATTTTGCATATTATTATCTAAAGATCCATAGACCAAAAGGACATGTGGGATGGTCTGTCATCCATCCATCTGTTAGCACAAGTTTGTTGTTTCTTCTCGTAAACTACTTGGAGGAATACCACAACACTGTGCACAGGCATTCATCCCATAGTCTATTTGGTCCTAAATGAAAATTTTGCTGCTTGGACATCCAGTATGGCTGCCACAGTGGCCATCTTGAAAATCTTGTTATCGCTACTCCTTCTGAATGGGAAGTCATATTGACATGGGGTTTTCACTAAATGACTTCTTATGATGTCTAGTTGGTCCTAAATGAAAATAGTGCCAATCTGACATCCACTATGGCCACCATGGCAGCAATCTTGAACATTTTGTTATTGCTACTTCTCCTGAATGGAAAGTCATATTGCCAAGATGTTTTCACCAGAAGACTTCTTATGAAGACTAGTTGGTCATAAATAGAAATGGTGCCAATCTGACATCCCATATGGCCATCATGGTAGCCATCATGAAAATCTTGTTATCACTACTTGTCCTCAATGGAAAGTCATATTGAGATGTTGTTTCTACCAGAAGACTCCTTATGATATATGGTTGATCCTAAATCAAAATGATGTCAGTCTGACCTCAAATATGGCTGCCATGGTGATCATTTTGAAAATGGTGTTACTGCTTCTTCATCTAGATTGATGGTCATATTTTTGATATGGGGTTTTCACCAAAGGACATTTTATGATGTTTAGTTGGTGATAAATGAAAATAGTTCCACTCAGATTGTCCAATATGGCCACGCACAGTGGCCGTCTTTAATCTTGCAATTGCTACTCCAGCTGAATGGATTGTCATATCAACATGGAGTTTTCACTAAAAAAACACCTTAGGATGTCTAGTTGGTCTTAAGTGAAAATAGTGCTCATGTGACATCCAACATGGCCACCACGGCAGCCGTCTTGAAAATGTTGTTATTGCTACTTCTGAATGGAAAGTCATATCAGTATGGGGTTTTCATGGGAAGACTTCTTTTGGTGTCTAGTTGGTCTTAAAAACAAATTGTGCCAATCTGATATCCAATATGGCCACCACAGTATCCATCTTGAAACTCTTACTGCTACTCGTCCTAGATGGAAAGTCATAGCGACATTGGGTTTGCACCAGGAAACTTACTGTATAATGTCTGCTTGGTACTAAATAAAATTGGTGCCAATCTGCATCCAGTATGGCCACCTTGGCAGCGGTCTTGAAAATCTTGTTATTCCTACTTCTCCTAAATGGAAAGTCATATTGACGTGGGGTATTCACCAGAAGATTAATTATGATATCCAATTGGTCCTGAATGATAATGGTGCCAATCTGACCATAATATCCACCATGACAGCCATCTTGAAAATTTTCTTGTCGCTGCTCCTAAATGGAAAATCATATTGACATGGAGTTTTCACCTGAAGACTTTCTATGGTGTCTAGTTGGTCCTGTCTGAAAATAATGCTGATCTGACATCCAGTATGGCCACCATGGTGGCCATCTTGAAAATCTTGTTATCGCTACTCCTTCAGAATTGATGGTTATATTGACATAGGGATTTCACCAAAAGACTTCTTATGGTATCTAGTTGGTCCTAAATAAAAATCGTTCCCCATAGATATCCAATATGGCTGCAACAATTAACACATTGGAAATCTTGTCACTAATTTTCCTGGATGGATGGTCATATTGGCATGTTTTTTCCCCCCAAACGTCTCTCATGGTGCCTAGTTTGTCATAAAGAAAAATGGTGCTGATCTTACATCCAGTATTCCAGCCACAGTCGCTAATTTGTAACTCTTATTGATTGAAAATATCGGAGATGGTTTCAACACTCAGCAGTTAAAAATATCTTATCTTGAATTCCTGGATGTTCTTTTTGGACAGTAGAGCAACAGTCCATTCAAAGGACTCTTTTTTTTAACTGTAGACTCATCCATCATGTGGCAGGGGTGGTATGTGGGAGAGGCTGAGGTATTTTTATGTGAGCAATTGTTCACCGGTCCTGTAGTTTTAATTATGTAATCATCCTTTGTTTTCTTTTAAGATAATGTCAAGCGAACCCTGCTTGAGAAAAAGGATATTGTAGTCAGGAGGGAATTTGTATTTGAAGACCTTAACAGAATCTATGGTGGAGAAGAGGAACCAGAAATCCTACGGCACAAAATTTGTGTGGAATTTGAGGGAGAACTGGGAATTGATTCTGGAGGATTGACAATAGATATGTTTGCCTCTTATTGGAATTGTATTACAAGGGGCTTTTTCCATGGAGAGGCAGTTAAAGTTCCCTTTGTGTCCAAATCAAGATTTTTGGAGGCACAAGCTGTATTTCGAGTTGCAGGAAGAGTCCTGACTCATGCCTTGCTACTAACTGGATCATTGCCATTAGATATCAGTGTGTCATTCCTCTGGTCAGCCATAAAACCATCATCACCTCCTGCAGATGACATAGTTCTTAAGGATTTCAGCAAATTTGTTTCAGCAGCAGATGCAAGGGCTATAGCAATTGGTCTAGAGGGAACAGCAGGTACATTGTATTTCATTCTTACATGAAATTTTCTTAAGTTCATTACGTCAAGATCTTAATCATACTGGTGCATTAGTTTGTCTGATGCCAACCTATTTAATTAATTTACTTATTCCTTCCTTTGTTCTGGTAAATATAATCTTGCATCAGTTTCTCAAAATAATCTTGTGCTAAAATCTGAGAAGTAAAAGCATTCCTTTTAATTAAATGAAACTTGTTGAATAATTTCAATATGAAATTATTGAAATTTGTTGAATAAGTTCAATCTTTTTCTGGTCTTTATGTAAGATTCTATTTATTGCATGACAAAAAATACTGATTTTATTTGAGCATACAACAATGAAATTACTTTGCAATACATTTCGATGCCTCAGTTATTATGCGTTTCCTTTTGTATGGTGTTGTGATGCCATTTGTAATGGCATGAGATGTTATTACACTTGTTACATATAAAATAATTATGATATGGATATATTTCAGTAAATAACACAGTAGTCATGTGATAAAAAGTATTATGTCCATGCATCACACTTTAATTTTACTCTTTATCTTTCAAGCTGTTTGTATTATCAAGGAATGAAATTTGGTAGAGTTGCAGACCTGCCAACCCTTACCATTTAAGTCTTACTGAAATGACCCTCATTGTGGTCAGATTTGGATATTTGCTTGTCTCTGTTTGGTTCAGATCCAGGTTATCATATTATATTCAGTGGAATTGGTCATGGAACCAGACTAACTTTACAGGAGTACGTCATTTGCTTTAATCTGTCCATATTTTTCATGCAAAACACCTGCATGATAGATTTTGTAATATATCCAGAAATATCATCCAACAAATGGAAACATGTTGAAGGTGAAAGTGACAGTCAACCTATAAAAAGTTGAAAGAATCAGCACAGAAGTGTAAAAAAAAAGAGGAATATTCAGACTTGTGTTGGAAAAGCAGGAAATGCAACAGTTAAATTTATTCGATATTGTGTCATGTTGATTTCAGTATGCCTTTGGGTGGGACAGATAATTCAAGGTCACGGTCACAACTCAGTTTTTTATTTTTTCCTTCACACTTTGCATTCTGCTCTAAAACTTTAAAGCTGTTTGAGATTAAGGGATGAAATTTAGTGTAGTTATACATCATCATAAGATGGTGTGTTGCATACCATCATAGGGGTCCTATTTTCAAGTTCAAGGTCATATCTCAATATTGTATGTTTTCCATTCTACTTTCCCATCTGCTCTATAATATTAGAGACATTTGAGATTAAGAGATTTGTATATTTGTGCATCATCAAGGTTTGTTCTGTACCACATTGCAAGTCCTATATTCAAGGTCAAGGTCATGGCTCAATATTTTAATTTTTCCATCACACTTTCCATTCTGCTTTTAACTTTTGAGTTGTTTGAGATTCAGAGATGAAATTTTGTATCCTCATACATCATCACCAGAAGGTATATTGAGTGCCAGTTGGGGTTTATATCTTAAAAGTCAAGGTCATGGCTCAGTATTTAATTTTCCATCACATTTTTCTTTCTGCTAACTTCTGAACAATTTGAGATCGAGGAATGTATCTTGGTATACTTATGAATCATCATTAAGAATTATGTCAACCACCACATTGTGGTTCTGTCTGGAAGGTCAAGGTCACTTCTCTGTATTTTAAGTTTCCCATCTTACTTTTCCTTCTGCTCTATCTCTTTACATTCTTGTGAAATTACGGGAAGAAAACTGGTATACTTGTATATCATTATTATACACAGCTTGTCCATCCATCTGCCCATTTATTTTTGTGTACTTAATATTCCCTGAACTCAGAGATATCTACGTGAAACATTGTGTGCATTTATATCATGATTAGACAGTGTATGGCTTCTGGTGTGGCCATATATTTGTTATCTGTCATCTGTCATGCTTTTGTCAACATTTGCTTTTTACTGCTTTGGAGGGTATATTTGTTTTACTGATTTGATCAAACTTGGCATATAGGTTAATATTGTCAGTGTCGTGGATATGAGCAAGATTTATGCATACCAATGAGGTGATCTTACATCCTATTGGCTGAATTTGTTACCACTCTGGATGCCATATTTCTGATCTTTCTTTGATCCAACATGGAATATTTGCTTGTATAAAGAGTTTTTCCCCTTGTATAATTATGCAAAACTAACAGAAGTTAATTTTATGAGGCAAAGTGCATATATTTTAAAAGAACAATTTATGGGAATTTGTACAATAATACACCTTGATGATTAAAATGAATTACAGAAGAAAAAATATAAAATATAGATACTGTTAGAGAAAATATGCAAATACAAACTAGCATAAATTGGGTGCTTTCTTGTAATTATGGGTCAGAATTTCTTTCCACAATTGTAGGTATTTGTTTGCAGGTGGTTATGGTTTTCTCTAATATTGATTTTGCCCCAACAGCAATGTATTTCTTTGTAAAACCATATCAAGTTACAACTCAGGAGGCCATGCTTCTAATCCAGTTTTGATCAAGCTTGTAATAAGGCTTTATATTACAATGATCTATAACAGGTTTGATAAGAGTGAGACATACACAGTTTAATGAAGTGATTTTGCATCTGATTGGCGGAGCTTGTTACCACTCTGATCCAGTTTTTATTAAACTTGGAATGTGGTCTTGTATCATCATAGTCTTGGACAAGTTTGATAAAGAGTGATCTTGCATCTGATTGGCTGAACTTGTCAACACTCTATTGATTGTATTTATGATCAGATTTTGATCAAAGGTGATAAATAGTTTTATATCCTTAAGATGTTGGATGATTTGGTTATTAGCAAGATCTACACATATTTATGGGCTAATCTTGCATCTGATTGGCTGAGCTTGTTAACACTGTAGAGACTGAATAAAATTGGAGTTTGCTCTAATTTGGTGAAGAAGCTTATATCATCATGGTTTAGATTGGTTCTATAACTAGCAAGATATGCCTATATTAATGAGGTGGTCTTGCATCAGATTGACCAAGCTTGTTACATCTCTAGAAGCTATATTTCTCATTCAGTTTAGATAAATTGTAAAGATCTTGGATGAATCCAATTATGAGTTTTAGCTACACTGATTAATTATGTGATTATCTTTGGAAATAATTTTCTTCAGATAGTAGTAAAATAGGAAAAATGTACAAATTATATAAAGATTGGGAGATAGTTTATGTTCTTACAATACTACATCAGTGTGCTTAGTGAAACTGTCAACTCTTAAGTTATGTAAGCCAGGTGAGCAATATCAGACCCACTTGGGGTACATTTTACAAATATTGTGCCTTTCTATCCATCCATCACACTTATATGCAGTTAATATCTCCTGAACCATTGAGACATCTTCATAAAACTTGGTATGTACAGTCAAACCTGTCTACAGCAGCCACCCATGGGAAAAGGACAAATGGCCTTTGCAGACAGGTGACCTCTGAAGGCAGGTTCAGCTCTCAAACTTGGTTCATGACAAATACATGTACTATGCACTAAATAGCATTAGCATTATTATTATTATTAGTAGTAGTATGCTATCAAGATACATATATTTAGTGTAGCTATTTAGCAAAAAGAAAAATAACAAAATAATAAAATAAAAAGTTCCAATTTAATCCATCATATACATTAAATCGTCACTTATCAGTAGAAATGGCATCTAAATAAAATGACTAATTGACAGTTTACCTGTGATTGTCAGAAACAGACAGTTGATGGATTTAGCAGTTGGTCAAACTCACCAAGATCAAAAGTAAGTTGGATTTGTGTCTTTGATGATTAGGAAATGAAAAGAAGCTTCCAGCAGCTATTGTTAGTAGCATAAAAACCATAAAGGATATCACATGTGCAGTATACATGTATCTCTACTCATTTGGTATGATTGTATGTAATCTCTTACACACAGGATTAACGTTGTTTTCAAAATCTGCCTTAATATCTCGCTTACGCTTAATAATCCCCTGGATCTGAGTTCGCATGACTCCCATTTCTGCTGCAACTACACAACTACTTTGTCCACTATCCAGCAAACAAATTGCTTCAATTTTCTCATGTAAAGACAAAAATTGCCTTGCTTTCGAAGCCAACATGTTGACACCTTTGAGTTTGATTGCCAGCATAACTGGACTACGGTAAGTACAATTAAGATATTTGAGTGGTCACTGTTCATACGCTCCAGTGACCGCTTAAGGCAGGGTGAAACCAGTGTTTGGTTAGGAAACACGTGGCCGCTGACCTCTGAAAGCAGGTGACTGTTCAATACAGGGAATTTATATAAGAAATTTGCCGGAGGGAAATTAGAATGACCATAGCAATCGGGTGACTGCTGAACACAGGTGACTGTTAGGACAGGTTTGACTGTATTTGTATCATGACAAGTCTGTGTCCCTTTGTCAGATTAGTACTCTTAGAGTTATCTCCTCCTGTTTGAAAATTGTCCATACACTTCATAGCACCTTAACTGTTAGAAGTGTCTTCATGAAATTTGGTATCCTCTTGTATCATGTCTAAATAATGTAACATTATTCAAGTTTTAGGTGATATATTTGTGTGACATTAACCCACAAATGAATACCCTTTTGATGCCAGTTAAAAGCAGTGATTTTCTATGTCAAAGGCCATGATAAAGAATTTTGTGCTGCACTTACATATATGAAAATATTTTTGTTAACAAAGATTTCCATTACACTTTCCTTTCCACTCTATAACTTTAGAGCTGTTCAAGATTAATGGATGCATCTTGATAAACCTATATGCCATGGTGTAAAATACTGTAATTTTTGCCAGATAAGCCCATATTCCTTTCTTACAGATGAGAGGGTATGGCATATGGACCAGATACAACCAATTAATACTCTTTTTACTACAACCTGAAATGTGACTTGTATGTGGCAAATATGTATAACCATCGTGAAAATTCAGTTCTGATAATTTATAAGAAAACAAAATAAAATCTCTTAGAATTGATTAATTGTGGATCAGATAGTGGTGTCATGAATTTATTTACGTCGAGTCCAAACATATGGACATATGGAAAGCAGTAAGGAAATTGCCTGTACTCTCAGACTGCACTTTATTTATGCTGGAGGCTGCATGAAGACATCTACTTACTTGACACTTGATTGATATAACAGCATGGGTCATTTGCATTCTTTGATATTGTGAGCACCATGTTTCTGGCTTTTGGTGAGATGTTGAAATGAAATGATGAAATCATTGTGTTTATGAAAAATTGTAGATTTTTTTATTTTACCCTTTTAACAAGGTGACAGTTTAATCTGGCATGGCCTCAGGAATTGTTGCCATTATGGGTTACCAACTCCTGGTCAGCCAATAAAAAATAAATACATGTGGCCATTTATTAAACTTTTTATTATGGACTGCAATTAATCCTTTGCACTTAGATACATTCATAAATAGCTCTAGGTCTTCTAATTGCTGCACCAAACACAAATTGGATTGCTTAAAGTAGGTCTATCACTGAAGGGTACAATGTTGTAGGCCCATGTACAAGGTCGTTCAAGCCCACCTGTGGTAAGCATTATGGTATGTTGAACTTTTTGTTACACTTTCTGTTCTACTTGATAATTTTTGAGCCATTTAAGTTGAAACTTGGTAAAACTATATATCATCAATAGAAGGTGTGTCGCATACCATATTTGGGGTCCTATCTTCAAGGTCACAGGTCAGTATTTTAGGTTTCAGATAGATTTTCCATTCAGCTTTCTTATTTAAGAGTTGTTTAAGATATATGGATGAAACTTAAATTTGGTATTCTTGTATATTGTCACTAGAAGATGTGCTGCATTCCATGTTTGGGGTCTTATCTTCAAGTTCAAGGTCACAGGTTAATATTTTAAGGTTTTTGTTTGTTCTTTAAATCATAAAAGCTGTTTGAGATGCAGGGGTGAACCTGGGTACACTTATGCTTCTGAATTTGATGTCATCTCAAGTAACACAGTCAAGGATTTATCTTTAAGCAAAGGTCACTGATAAATTTTTGTTTACCCCTTTTCTAATAAATATTATTATTCTGTTATATGAGAGTCACAGGATTGTGATATGACATTCTATTATTTTAAAAGTATGCGTTAAGAAATGCCATTTCAAATAAACATTAATGTCAAACATTGCTGGTGACAAACATCCCCAGCTCCAGATTGTGTTTAATATTTGTCCATTTGACAAAGAAAGTTTCTTCCCTCTCAAAAGTAAAGCAAGAGAAGTAACCCATGATATTGACTATTGAGAATCACAGGTTTGGGGTTACACATAGTTCTTCCCCTTGCACAATCATGTAAACCTTGTAGAAAAATAAAATGTTAACATTCAAAATGTATATGTTTCAAAATAAGAATTTAGAGCAATTGACAAAATAATACATATTTGTGAAAAATATGATCTCTTGAGTAATGAAACAAGGTGATAAAAGTGAACGTAATGTCAGTTTTCTAAATCTTGTCTTTATATTTGTACAGGTGTGTATTCTGACGATTTGATGTCACACCTGATGGACATTTTTGGCAGATTTGGATTGAATAGCATACCATCACCCAAACATTTTAGGGAGCAAGTGTTGAAGATAGCAAGAATGGAATTGATAGCAAAGCCATCATACTTTGGCCATATTATGATGAAAGGTGTTCCAAATGTGTGGATGACCAATCTGTGGAGCCACATCTCCGAATATGGACTGATTGAAATGTACAGAAGCCTTCAGCCAACACCACAAAAAGTGCTCCAAAAGTTGGAGACAGAAACAAATGAAGAATACCTTTCCAGTCCACAACAAATGGCATTCATCTATCTAAAAGATTTTATCAGATGCCTTGACAGTGATGCCCTAGCCCAATTTCTACATTTTACAACTGGCAGCACCAGTATGCCTACAGTGCCAATTGTCGTTAGTATTAATAATCGCATTGGACTTAACCGCATTCCAAAGGCACACACATATGGCCCAGTGCTGGAGATCAGCACAGCCTATTCATCTCCATCAGAATTCAGACATGAGCTGGGAGCAATCATATTTAATGATGAATTGTTTGCAATGTCTCTGGCCTGAACATTTTTACTGTGCAGTCTATTTGATGACCAAATTACAATGATAGGTTTCTCATTTTGTCTTTACAAGACAAATGTAGGGTTTTGAAAGTGAGTCAAAATTACTAATCTCAAACCTGGAAAAATCTACAATTATAAGTTTTTTTTCTATATCATATTTGGTTTCTCCATCATCTGTAGACAAGGAGCAGTTGGTTTGTCCATTATTTGTAGTCAAATAGTAATTTGGTTTCTCTATAGTCTGTAGTCAAATAGTAATTTGGTTACCTCTGGTTTATTTAATTTTATTGAAATATATTGTACAAAACAAATAAGTTGATGTTTTTGTATGCATTAGTGTTAGATTTAATCAAAGTTTGAGTTAGTATCAGTATATTTTTGATAAATTATTGTTTTTATGCACATACTCCCCACTTGTATTGCGTATCTTCTGATTTCTTTTGCTATGAAGCTTGATGTTACCTGTGTTGAGGAATTGGATTTTTTAGTTGTTGGTATGGTATCATAATGAAATCACATTTATTTGCATCAGATCTTTTGTCTAAGATTTGTATTGTCCTGTGTTAGGGATAAGTGATGTTAGCCACGTAGTTTTAAGTGCATCAGGTTTATTGTAGATGTAACAGTGGTACATAGATATCAATAATATGAGTGCTTAATGTCGCTTTTAGATGATAGATTTTGCCAACATCCCAGAGAAAATAAATTTTCTGATATAGATTTAATGTAACATAAAGATGCACATACTGCATGCATTCTCTATCACAAAACATACTCAGTTAATAGTGATATTGCCAATACTAGATCGACTCAATTCCCATCATAAAAAAGTTCATGATGCTGTGTTTGTATGTGCAGAATACTCTTTTTTGATTGGTCAGTATTGTGTGTTACATTCTTCATTTTACCCTGAAAGTTTTAGCACCTGTATTTTGCAGACAAAATAATCTCGTAGATGAATATTCATCTTTCATTTGATTAAATTAAAGGCAGAGAAAAATGTATTTTATAATGTCATAGATTGTAGTATGTAAAATATTGTGTGTCTTGCTGTTGGGAACATGACATATATTTTTCATACATTATAAGACTGAATATTTATCAGTACAGAGTCAGTGGCTATTTCGTTTACATAAGCTACTATGCTGCTAAATGCCACCCAGCGGTTACATGCACTCTGTAAAGGTAAGATGTCAGTAGAAATTTCCCATTTTGGGGTTCTGAAATGGCTGCCTATAGTCATATGAAATGGTTCAGGTATTACAGGAACAAATTGCTACTCATTATTAGATTGAAATTATTTGATAAAATAATGTAGGAAGTTTTTGGTGTCAAAACTTATTATGAATATTCTGGAGTCTTGTCACAGGTGAATAGCAGTCTGTACAGTGTGCAATGCTTAATAGCAGCTTTAATTGTATTTTGCTCAGGCTAGCAAAGAATTTCATATTTCCGATTGTATACTTGAAGAATAAATGTATTGCTACTAACTGCATATAATCATCAAATTAAACCTGAAATTTTTATTTCAGGACTTTTCAATTGCTTGTGAATTAACTATACATTTGAACTTTTTAAGAGTCATACTTGGACTTTTATGCAGCGTTTGATTTTGGAAATATTTTCCAGTTCCATCACTTGAATATTTTGAGATGAATTCAGTTTTTCTACATTGCCTTGCAAATATTTAATTATATTTCTGTGAGGTTCATTGCATAGTGAACATAAAATTCTTAAAGAACAGTAGATCATGGAAAAATACTGCATACCATTTGTCAAAGGTATGCTAGGTGGAAATGCTGAATAACATACATCATCTAGGATAAGCAAACTTGCTGTATAGCATCAATTATTTTACGATAAGTGAAATACTGAATAGTGTACATCATTTTAGGAGAGGGCTGAGTTGCTGCATAGCATTAGACACTGTAACCTACTTTTCACATTCTTCTGGCTTAAGTTAAATTTTTGTGTTAAGCTCATGATCACATAGTTTTGTTATTTCTGAATCCTTTATACATACTGTTATACCTGGAATCACAATACTTGGTGAAGGGATGCACCTTGATGAGTACTATACCTTCATCACAAAAGTAGGTTACTGTGACCCATATTTCATGCTTCACTGACTGATAAAATTTTGTGTTTTAACTGTTTATACTGGCTCATTAAACTAGATGATTGTACATATCTGTATTAGTACCACACCTGTTCATCATGACCTACTTTTAACATTTTATTGGCTTAGGTTGAATTTTTGTGTTTATGACCCTATAGGTTTTTTTGCATGCAATACACAATACATACTATCCTATCTAGAATCACGAAACTTTGTGAGGGGATTCATCTTGATGAGCACTGCTCCTTCATTGCAGAAGTAGGTTATTATGACATATATTTTACACTTCGCTGACTGGGTTAACTTTTGTGTATGATGTTATTTCCCAGGCACAATTCATGCTAGAATCATGAAATTGATGACAATATGCATCTCTATTAGTACTCCACCCTTACAACCAAATAAGGTCACCATGATTGACATTTCATCTTTTACTGGCCTTTATATTTGAAGGATTTTATTTTCTGAACCTTTTATCTCTTATATAATTTTAACATCTTAACTTTTATCTTGTATAGAATTTTAACATCTTTACCTTTTATCTTTTATAGAATTTTAATATCTGTACCCTTTATCTTTTAGCTTGTAGGACGTCATGTATATATATATATTTGGAAGGGTTTATCTTCCAAATGTTTTCTGCAATTACATTTGTAAAACTTTACTTTTAGTCTGCACCATATAGCCAGTATTGTGTTGGTGTGGCACTAAACCCTAATACATACATACATATATACATACATACATCTGCATTGTATATTGTGATAGGTTATCCTCAACAGGTTAACTGCGTATTGTACACGTGAATGAGTATATAAATTAGATAAGTGGATTGCATGCATTTCATGTGAGGCCTCAGCTGTAGTGGTTAATCAGTGTAATTACTTATGCAAGAACTATGATTTTAATAGTGGTCAAAAAGGCGGTCATTCCAACGTTAGTCACAGACGTTGACTTTTACCCAGTAAAATCTGGCTTTTAGAGGTGGACAAATGATGATAATTTGATGATGATTTTAAGAAAAATGATTTAAAAAAAGAAAAAAGAAAAACAATATAAATCATTGGTTTTTATCAACTCAATTTAGTATCTCTGCTTTGATACCACAGAAAATAATGTTCTGTTTATTGTTTCATGTCTTATATACCCTGTCACTGGGGCAAAAATTTCGTTGTCAAGATCAGTATTGTCTGAATTTATTTTCAGCATGGTAATTATTGTTTATAATTCCTGCTGGAGACTTCTTAAAGCTTTGTAGAGGTGAGCAATGTAATTGTTGCCACAGTATGTAATTGTTGCCACACTATGTAATTGCTGATCACACTCTTGCATCTGTTATCTCATTCAACCAGACTCTTTGTATCTCATTCAGCCATACTCTTTGTATCTCAATCAACCAGACTCTTTGTATCTCATTCAGCCAGACTCTTTGTATCTCATTCAGCCATACTCTTTGTATCTCAATCAACCAGACTCTTTGTATCTCATTCAGCCAGACTCTTTGTATCTCATTCAGCCAGACTCTTTGTATCTCATTCAGCCAGACTCTTTGTATCTTATTCAGCCAGACTCTTTGTATGGTTCTATGAGATCTCCACAATATAAGGGTCTGGTAAAATGTTCCATCAATCTCTGTTACTGATAAAAGGTGCTTTACTCAAACTTTGCAGAAGCCAAACTCCAAAGTCATTTATCACTATTTCATAATTTATATAGACTTACTTTCTGCAATCATTTAAGTCAAAATTCTATCGCAAGCTTTCAGGACATCATTAAATTTCATTCTAATAGAATCTTATGCGAGAAGTGGCTCTCAATCAGACAAGGAAACTTTCCATGAATACACAAAATAGGACAGCATTTTATCAGCACTTCGCCTCGAGAGCCAATCAAATTAATTTTGAAAAATTTGGGAAAGCTTCATTCTTGCATTGCAGGGAAAACTCTGTTTTTACCAGTCTGCCATTTTGTAGATATCTCCAAGAGCATCGCAAGAAGTCTGGTTGAGACTATCTATGTAAGAAATGTCACTGACAAGTGAAAGGTTTCTTATTAGAATGAAATATATCATGAACATAATCACAGCATAGCAAAGTGGTTTGAGACACCTTCGACTTGAACTTTTCCGCACAAGTTTCACATCAACATTTTAAGTTAATTTTCTTCTTGGTACCAGAATTTTACCTGAACCACTCTGAAACTATAGTCGTAGTGTCTGACACAAGATTTTGTAAGCAATTTTTGTAATGAATCTGGTCAAATGAAGGTGAAATACATTGTCATTATTGTTGCATGTAGTGGTTCTTATGATATCAAAGATACTATTCGATACACTGCAAAGTGTAACATAAAATACTTTCATTCAGAATGCATCATTTTGCTGCAATGCAGTGTAGATCTAATCCATGTCACAAATAACTGCATAGTTATATGTAGCATAACATTGCTGCATGGCAATATAGATCTAATCCATGTCACAAATAACTGCATAGTTATATGTAGCATAACATTGCTGCATGGCAATATAGATCTAATCCATGTCACAAATAACTGCATAGTTATATGTAGCATAACATTGCTGCATGGCAATATAGATCTAATCCATGTCACAAAAAACTGCATAGTTATATGTAGCATAACATTGATGCATAGCAATATAGATCTAATCCATGTCACAAATAACTGCATAGTTATATGTAGCATAACATTGCTGCATAGCAGTTATAGATCTAATCCATGTCATATATAACTGCATAGTTATATGTAGCGTAACATTATGAATTAACTGCAGATACATCCCTTCCATGAATAATTGCCTTTTGTAAATTACTAAATGAGATCTAATAAATTAAATGCCCATTATGAATTGATGATCATTATATTTCCAAGTAACTGCTGTACTTTGACAATGGAGAATGAAGAATTTGAAGTAAGATGAGTATTTCTATGAATATGGTTTATTTCGCTTCATTGTTCTATTTTATTCTGAATAATATGTCGAAGTTTATTTCAAATGGTTTGCATTATTTTAAAATAACTGATAATTATCATGAATGTTGAATTTATGTTAATTCATTGTTTGAAATGCAGCATAAGTGTGTTATCTGTCATGTGTAAGGTTTAATATTCAGAATTACTTGATTCATAGATGTAAACTAAATTCATGTATATGTAATATAGCTATGCAAAGAACATAAACTGTAATGTGATAAAACCAGTTGTATGTAAATTTACTCAAAGAACTGTTTCTAATACTATTTTGGAAAGGTTTTGAATCATTTTAACATTTAATAAAGTTTGGTGTAACCATTTCTCATGTCTTAATTGTAAACTGGATTATGACTAGCTTTCAACCAAACAGTTTAGGGTTTTAGTGATGAGGCAACCAGCCGTTAGTTGTGTTACTTTGTGACCAGAAGTTGAGTCGACCTTCATTATACATCAGTGTAACAAAGTAATATGTGGCCTTGTGTACGTTGAAAACTTTTGAAGTATACGAGAATGCTTTGATTGACTTTTAAAGGTATTTAAATCATTCTGATTGACAAGAATGCTTTGATTGACTTTTAAAGGTATTTAAATCATTCTGATTGACAAGAATGCTTTGATTGACTTTTAAAGGTATTTAAATCATTCTGATTGACAAGAATGCTTTGATTGACTTTTAAAGGTATTTAAATCATTCTGATCAGCAAGAGTTTCCTCAGCATCCTAAACCTGTAAATGTGTGATTACTTTTTTTTTTAAAAGAAAAAAGGAGTTATCAGTGTCCTATTAGATATGAGATGAATATTGACCACTCACCCTCTGATAGTTGTTTGGTTGTTCCATCAAGATGATGTGGAGCCCCCAGCTGTGTCAGACTGGGCATGATATATCTTGATGAGCAAAATGATAATATATTGATGCATGGGCTTGAGATCCAACAGGTATAGGTCTAATTCGGAATCTAGAGGTCAAGAGTCAAGGATGCATGGCATGAGTTGAAAAGGATTGATCTCATGAAGCAGGTCCACTTACGGTTCTAGAGCCTATCTGAGATCACTGGTGACTGGCCTGAGTTGAGATAGTGTGATCCATTGAGTAGGACAGAGCCTGAATGTTCAAAGGCAAAGAAGGTCACAAATGGTTTGTGGTTCCATACAATAGGTCAATGCAAGGGATCATGGGTGAAGGTGGAATCTTATATAGATAGCCAAGATTAAGATATTGCAATTACAGTCAGAGATGAATAGATTGTATCTGCCAGAAATATAATGGTGTTAGCTGGCATTAGATTTTTCCATACATTTATGTTCATGTGGTGTCAGAGAATAATGCAAAAATAAAACAGGAAATTTCTCTTTCCTTTGTCCATCCCTCTTTCCTTCCATCCTCCTACTTGTAATGACATATTATCCATGTCTCTGTCCATACCACTTTCGTTTCTGCTCAAAAACTTTAAAGCCCATTCATTAGAAGGTGTGTCATGTACCTCAGTGAGTGTCCTATATCAAGATCACGGCTTAGTATTTTAAATTTTCACTCACACTTTTGTTTCTGCTCTATAACTTTTAAGCCATTTAGGTTTAAGGGATGAAACTTGTTATATTTATACATCGTCAAGAAGGTGTCTTGTATACCACTTTGGGGTCCTATTTTCAGGGTCAAGGTCACAGCTCAATATTTTAAGTTTTTCTTCACACATTCCATTCCACTTGATAACTTTTGAGTTATATGAGATTAAGGGATGAAACTTGGTATACTTATACATCATCATTTGAAGGTTTCTAACATACCACACTGGAGTCCGGTTTTCAAGGTCAAGGTCATTGTTCAGTATTTTAAGTTTTCCATAACACTTTCCATTCCAACCTACAATTTTTGAGCATTTTAAGATTAAGAGATGAAACTTGATATACATACACGTCATGATTTGAAGGTTTGTCATATACCACTATGAGGTTCTATTTTAAGGTCAAGGTCACATCTCAATATTTTAAGTTTTCCATCACTTTCTATTTTGCTCTATAATTTTAGAGTTGTTTCTGATTAAGGAATGAAACTTGGTATACTTATACATCATCATTAGAACGTTTATTGCCTACCACACTCGGGGTAATAGTTTCAAGATCAAGGTGAGAATATTCACACTTTCCCTTCATTCTATAACATTTGAGTTGTTGGAGATTATGGGATGAAACTTGGTATACTTATATATCATTGGAAGGTGTGTTGTGTACTACATTGGTGGCCTTATCTTTAAGGTCAAGGTCATATATCAATATTTAAAGTATTCCATCTTACTATCCTTTCTGCTCCATAACTTTAGGTTGAGATTTAAAGTACTTGCATCTTTTTGTGAGTGCTGAAATTTCTATAGCAGACAAACAAGGCTGATATCAGTTGCAGTTGTGGACTTAAATCATTGCTCTCGAAGATTGAATTGTCTTCCAGAGATCATAAACCAATTTTAATTGTTTGAGTACATTTGCAGCATCAAAAGAGACAATGACTAACACACCTATGGGACAGGTAGCCACGTTACATGAACAAGTTCTGTAGTCAGTTTTATTGGAGTCTTAGTTTACAGGCCATTAAAAAGGTAAGCACATGTTTGACTGTGACATGTATTGTTACTAGCCAGAACAGACAAATAAAAAACAAATCCAGACATATCAAAACTTTAAAAAAGCCATTATTTTTGTTTTAAATATCAGTTCTTTTTTGGAAACCCATTATGGAGTTCAGCATTGATTATTTTAAATAAAGAAAATTACGTATATATAATCATTGCTCAAAAAAGTTGGAAACATTAGCACAAACTGTCAATGCAGAATATTGGTTAAAAATTCTATTGATTCAAGCTGACAGTTGAAATTGATGGCTACTATGGCTCTTCTTTCCCTTGAACATTTCAGATTATTGTATATTGGTACCAGATTCGAAAAATTGCTAGTAAAAGTTGAATGTTACATTTTCATTCAACTTGCAAATAAATGCAAGTAGGAAAAATGTTTAAAAGTAAATGATTTCTATGAGAAAATGTCTATAGTATTTTGAATGATGCAGATTTTATTCCTTGAATTACATGAAAATAATGAAAATGATAGTTATCTTGATTTAAAACATTACTTTTACCAATTTTCTTAGTTATTTTCCTTAAATGTGGATTTTAATCCATAATTGTGGACATATTTTCAGATTTGTGTGGTCACCATGTCTCCCTGAGGACTTCCTGTAGTTTTCATCTTTAAAGTTAAATCAGTTGGTAAGTCCCCATCCCTCGAACAGGTGTTTTCCATGTACATATTTCATAAACTCATAATTATAGTTTTGACTTCATGGTATTTTGTCACTGTATGTTGTATCCAACTTAATAATCGAGCTTGAATTCATTCATGTATGTTAAAAGCTGAAAACAGTCAAGAGATGGAAGCATCGCAAATACCTGCATGTTTTTTTCTTTTTTTCTTTTTTATAATTTAGACTCCTATTCCCTGAGATGTATTCAGGATTTGAAACATTAATTACCATCTTATTATTATCATGAAATATCATTCTAAAAATTGACAATCGACCCTCAATCAGTCAAGATGGAATTCAGGTTACAAATGTGATCTTTGACCCTCCTCTTTTTTTAGGACTGCACCCACGATCCAAAATCTTCGTTGTTTTCTACTTATCTTCATGAAACACCATACCAAGTACGACCAACTTCTACCAACACCATCACTACTACTAATACGATCTGATTAAAATGGAGATCTCCAACATAATGGAAATCTGATGGACACTAATAAGAAATATGAGGTAATGTTTAGTCGACCTTTCGATTCACCAATCAAATTGAAACTTTCACATCTATGAAAGTGAAAAATGTAATTTGGAACACAGCGTTTCTAACGATAATTCTCCTAACATGAAATCCAACTCTTTATCTGATAGATTACTAAAAATATGTGGACAAGGAATTGAAAAGGTCACTAGGACACAAACCTTTATCTGTGTCTGTCAGATCTTGATTTAGTAAGACTGACAACAACAATAACAACAACTACTACTACTACTATTTATTGTCTTCCACAAGCTCTTGATGGTATTTGTTCTTCTCTTTTTTATTTATTGTAAGATTGGATCACTCTCTGTGGCCTTGGATCAGATTGGACCACTTCCCTTGTCCTTAGATCCGATCAGACCACTTATCATAGCCTTAGATCAAATTGGCCCACTTCCCATGATCTTAGATCATAGGAAATATGTTAAACACAAACTCTATGATATTATTGAATCTGAATGTTTGAAAATGTCCTTACAAACATTTGTATACTAAACCTACAATTTCACAAAAGTATATCTAATATTGTATGTTCAGGTATTGAGATAAACACAGACTTATACAATATTGGATATCCTTAGAAAACCTACCGTCAAACAGATCACTCTTAATGGATGCAATTGTATGTAGCAAATATCTAAATAATAATTGGAGTTAAAGCTGTCATAAATATGTCTCTCTCGTACCAGAAATGACTTCTATTCCACATGATAAACTACTGTCAAATACAAAATCGACAGACTACACAGACTGGTAATAAGATAAAGTAACTTTTCCAAAATTCATACTTAACATAGTATAACAGCAATATTTACTCTTCCATACAGTAATACTCACTTCAGATATCCTTCATTTTCCACGTAGACTCTTCTTTTTCAGATAGCCATATCCGTGGTCCTGGTGATGGCCCATGTCGCCTTCACATACACTTGGAAGTCAGGTTTGAAGAGCATGGCTGAAATAATTGTGGAAGAGTGTACCCTCACATTCATCGTGGTGGATTCTCTTGAGAACAGATGACACAAGACATGCCTCCCTGTATAGTTTACAAGCGGATTTAAACTGATTTGGAGGTTCCACCAATCAGAATGGATGTGACATAATTCAGTCATGGCTTGTTTTCTATCAACCAGTCATAATACAGCCAACATACATACATACATACATACATACATACATACATACATACATACATACATACATACATACATACATACATACATACATACATATATATACATACATACATACATACATACATACATACATACATACATACATACATACATGGATACATACATACATACATACATACATACATACATACATACATACATACATGCATGCATGGATACATACATACATACAGACATACATACATACATACATACATACATACATACAAAAATACATTAATGCATGCATACATACATACATACATACATACATACATACATACATACATACATACATACATACATATATAGATACATACATAGATACATGCATGCATGCATGGATACATACATACATACATACATACATACATACATACATACATACATACATACATACATACATACAAAAATACATTAATGTATGCATACATACATACATACATACATACATGATACATACATACATACATACATACATACATACATACATACATACATACATACATATATAGATACATACATACATACATACATAGATACATACATACATGGATACATACATACATAGATACATACATACATACATACATACATACATATGTGAGCATTCTACACTTCACAAGTAGGATACAATAGATATGTAGGTTAGATGGCTCAAATGAAGTGGATTTAAACTGATTTGGCGGTTCCACTAATCAGAATGGATGTGACATAATTCAGTCATGGCTTGTTTTCTATCAACCAGTCAGAATACAGCCAACATACATACATACATACATACATACATACATACATACATACATACATACATACATACATACATACATGAGCATTTCCACAATTCACAAGTAGGGTAAAATGCAAATGTAGGTTACATGGCTCAAATGAAGACTTTTCATTGGGGTGTGCCAGTAATGGTTTCTTCTTATATTCAGAGTGAAAGTATGACTGCTGCTGCTGTAGGGAGTATCATTTCAGAGGATGACTTGGATTTGGCTTTTTGTCATTTCTTATCATCGTAGTCAGTTTTGATAGTACCACCTTCTTCTGCATTACTACCATCACTGACAAAATATGATGAATTTAAAACAAACAGAAGAAAGAGTTAGAGACCTTTATACAATGCCAAAAGAAGAAGAACAGACTTTCGTTCAAACACAAGAAGAAGAGGAAAAGAGAAAGCAACAAGAGGAGATGAAAACCTTGATCAGTGAATAGAATAAAGAGTGAAAACAACTCAGTCTGCTACTGGACATTTTGGTGCAGCTAAAGCACCCAGGAGGAATATATGAAGTTAATTTGGTGAAAATCAAGAGAAAGAGACCTTCATGGTTCAAGAATTCTAAACTTTCCTTTCCTACATTGATTACCACTGAGACGCCAACAGCGGCATCAACCACTACTACGACAGCAGTAGCAGTAGGACTTGGACATTGAAAAGTTTTAAGACAATTAAACCTGATGTTGTCAAGTCTATAAATTTTTTATCAAACCTAACAGCTCTTTTCAGGACCAACTAGTTCTCTTAGAAATGAGATGCTACTCAGTGATTGTCAAATAATAATAACAATAAAACAAAAAATGTGTGTGTGAATAATTTACGAAAACTAAAAAAAACAAATCAAGACTTGGATACACTTAACGGTTTTGGTATATTCTCGTGAATAAGAATCACAATAAAATTTCAAACAGCACAAAAGTCCATTTTATTTCTTCAAATTGTCTTACTTTGATTTTTTTCACTGGAATGGGTTCCTCTGCTGGTCTTGCTTTTAATTTCTTCGCTGGAATGGGTTCTTCGTTTGTTTCTTCTGCTTTTGAAAACTCCTGCTTTCTCTCTTCTTTTACTTTTTTTGAGACACTCTGATGACCAATTTCCTTTTTCTTGACAATGATAACAAGTATTTTTACTTTTGTATCTGGGCCTGCTTTCTTCTGTTTTAGATGTTTCTTTTCTTTGATGTTGTGGACATTTTGTAGCCCAATGTCCTTTCTATTGACAGACATAACACGTATCTTCACTTTTATCTTGAGAGAAGTAGTCTTGAGTTTCTCCAGAAGTCTTGTTAGATGTGTATTTTCTAATGACTATCTCTAAATCTCTGACCAGAAGTGTGATTTTTAGTGGCTGAACCATCTTCATAGATTGGAACTGAGTGAGTGTATTCTCTTGAGTAAAGATATTCTGTATATAGAGAGAAAGAGAAACCAAATACAAAGCAATGATGACGTGGGAGAAGTTTTGGCAGAAGTTCACCCACGTGATGTTGAATAGGAAATGCTGGATCCCTATCCAACACCATCCACCTCCTGCTCCCCAAGACTAAGAGAGTCAAGATCGGCTAAAAAGCAAAGTCGTTCGGTAGCCCCTGAAGATTATTTTTCACATTCAAGCTACACACAAACTAACTTCCAGAAAATTTAGAACGACCGCGTAAACTTACACGGTCAAATTAAGGGAGTTAAAATTCCAAGTTCTGGCACAGAGAGAGAGAGAGAGAGAGAGAGAGAGAGAGAGAGAGAGAGAGAGAGAGAGCGGCTGCAATCGTTACTGAGTTATTGAAGTCTGTGTTAGAGGTGTTGAAACTTCGGTGTCAAGCTGAAGATCAAGATCATTTGCGACTTAACCACTCACGACAGTTTGAAGTCTCCTCTTTGGATTAAATTTAGTACACCTGCGGAATTAACCTCTTCCAAATCTTGGCCAAAATTCAAAACGTTCAATAATCCAATAATGAGTTTGACATGACCGATGGAAAAGCTACTCTTCATATGACTCACGTTTCTTCTCCTTCATACAGAGGACAACACATTTATTGATGGATCAACTTGCCACTACTAAACAAAGTATCGTCAAGATTAACAACGACCAAGATCAGATGCATTTAGCTCATGCAATCGTGGTGGCTCGAGCATATGCAGAGGGAACCGATAAAACGGAATGGAAGCCATTATGGGGGAGGATTAGAAGATCACACTTATCTCTACAACAAATTAAAGCAGAAATCTTTTGAAAAAAGCAGGAACTTCCAAAGAGACATTGTGTGGAGTTCATCAAATGCTGAAAATGCAAGACGTACTAGCCCCTCGTTATACATTGAAAGTTTACCAATCATTGATGGAGATCACCTGTTTACAGGAATCCATTTTCCATGCGGAAAATACATTCACATCTATCATTACCAAAATCATTTTGATGCTTTTACCAGTATTACAGGATTTATCTGATACGGTTATTAGTGTGGCAAATGTGACCAAGCATTGAACAATTGCCAGCAACATATTTATTGTGAGGAGAGAGATGTTGTGGCTGTTTAGCATCCAGACCTTGCATTCCTGAAGGACAAGGCATGATTCGATGTTGTACTTGCAGACGAACATTCGTGAATCCAGCGTGTTACATCGTATGAAACAAGTCCAACAACAAAAACGTGCTTGCGAATTATTGACGGTTTGTCCAACGTGTGGACAGCATGCTCGTACCAATAACAAAGAATCACACATTTGTGCAGGAAAGAAATGATGTCATATTTGCGGTCAAGTCGTCAAGTTAGATCATCAATGCTACATTCAGAGATATTACAATAAACTAGAAGAATTACTGAATCGCCAGAACGAGAAAAAGAAACGGGACCATTGCGTCGATTTGATCTTTTTTGACTTGAATGTTCTCAAAACACAGGGATTCACACTCCTAACTTTTGTGTTGCTCATAGCAATTCTCACGACGGCATTTATGAACCTTTATTTCATTACTGACAGAACTGTAGCATTATTCCAAGGGTGTGTGAAACGATATTTCGTGGCTCTCATACTGTTTCTGATTTCGCTCAGTGGGTTTTAGATCCCACCGAGGACACTTAGAACGAAGAGGAGGTCAATCGTTACTGCAACTGTCATCAATATGTGACAGTCGCCGGACAGTTTCTTTCGAAATTTTTTTCAGAACAAGGAATGGAATTTCCACAAGTCACCATGAACGGACACACAATAATTTACATGAAAGGGGGAAACGTTATATACCTTTTTTCCCCACTTTATTTTATAACTTATTTGATTTAGTTGTCTTCATTATGTTAACGTTTTTTTCTCCGATTATTTAATCCTCAGAATTACCAAGACATTTATTGGGTAATATTAATAAAACCTTTATATTTACGTAGCATGCACAAGCAAATAACAGAATTTAAGTAATATTGAGTAAGACCATAAAAGTCCAGTTGGTTTAGTAATTGCCTATGAAAAAAGCTAACCGCTCCTGTATACATGCACAGCGCCTAGTAATAAGTCGGGTGCGACAGTTGTATATCTACCTATCAATAACTACACGCATACTGACATATACATAGGGGCATACGTACACCGGCATTTTTGTGTATAGTGGGCCCATTCTTAACGTCCCGTCCCGTCAGGCCCTGTTTTAACAAGACCATAAAATGTATATTAATAAATGACTTATACTAACTATGAACAGTATTTAATATATCTATACTACGACCCTAAAAGTTCAGTTGCTTTTGCAAACATCAGCGACTTATGGAGGCAAATTAAACTTGATAGGAAATTTCAGTGCTGCAAAGCAGTCCAGGAGGCCATGATTACTAGTCATATAAATCATCATAGTATCATATGTAAAAAATTAAAATTACATAAATGGAACCGATTGCATGTTATGCGTGTTATGGAATTAAGTCTTTTGATGACACGGAACATCCAAATACTAAGTACAGATGCTGTAAAGAGTGTCCAAATATAATGAATGGTACACTATTTGCTTGATACAAAAAAAAAAAAAAAATCTGAAAGAAGTAAATTACAGCTTCCTCTAATTCGTCTTCGAACTAGAAGAAACACTAAAAGATTTGTGAATGAAACTTTTAAAAAAATGTCACAAGAAAGCTACAAGAGTTTTTTTAAAAACATAAAATGAATACAGATTTGAAGCTGGAGATAAACCTAACCAGATTTGTTTTTTAAAAGGCGTTGAGCCATACTGATGACAAATAATATCTAAGGCATTTCGGTTCCGTAAAAGTCCAGCTAGATTTATTAATTCAACTTGTAAGAACGGAAACGGATGAAGATGGAGTATATCATCATCGTTATGTAAATAGGTATCATTGAACACAAGCAAAAATATAATGAACAAAAATGAAATTGAAAGTAAAGATGATGAACTGCTGGATATACCAGATGCAAAATTTGATCAGGACACAAAAGTAGACAGTGTTTTTTTTAAACAGATAAATTGTATAACTTTACGCGTTGTTAGATAAAGGTCTATAACCGGAAGGTCATGCATAGATTTACGAGATAAAACATAAGCAGTCATACTTTACAGTACACAATAAAGACAATAAATGTTTTTATATACAATAAAATCTATTTTAAACCCACCTAGAGATCGTCTATATAGACATAAAATAGATAACCTTGACCGGAAAAAAAGATTGGTTTAGTAAATGTCCATTAAATATACAAGATATTGCAAAATTTAAAAATGAATTTAATATATCAGTCAATGTTTATGAACCAGTAGAAAAACTTATAAGACCATTTAGAATAGCGGATATAGTAAGATACAGTCATGCAGAACATTAAAATCATATTTAATAAAGGAGAGAATAATTATCTCTATTACCAGTATTTTGGAATAAAGGATTTATCAAAATTGATTTAATCTCAAGTTAGCAAACATAAATATCAAAAAATCTTTTGCAAGAAGTTCTTGAATTTTTGAATTCTGAATTAAATTACAAGAACGCAACAAACATCTAACACAACATATACAATGCCAAAAGAGGGTTATATCGATAAAATTAAAAAACTACAAAAATCAGTTAAAGGCTCCTTTGTTTCTTTATTGTGACTTTGAAAGCATCACTGGGTCAATAAGTAGTGAGGCTGCAAGTATGGCTCCAGACCACGAAGCAGTCCTGGAGTCCAATACCTCATGGACAATAAAAACAGCAAAACACATACCAGCAGGATTTTGTCTTTATTTTCAATCTATTCACAAGAAGTATGAACTTTTAGTTTACAGAGGAGAAGACTGTGTAGTTAAATTTTATAAATATTTAGGATCAATCGCAAAAACTGTTTATCAAGTAATAAGGCCAAATAACGTTGCTGAAATTATATTCATTTATAAAGATAAAACGCATTATAATTCCACCGTTACATGTCACATCTGTGAAAAGGAGATAGGGTCCGAGGAAGTCAACTACAAGTAATAGAATATGATACCTTAACTGGAAAATACAGAGGTCCAGCTCATCTACAGTGTAATTTAAATTATAAATATCACAAATACATATCGTTTAGTAACGATTTTATAGTTGATAGAAATGAGAAAATAGGCCAAAGCCCTGTAGGCCCAACGAGGTTTTCGTATAAAGAACAACAAAGTCTTTATATAGTTATCGGCTTATTGGTCAAACGCTAGAGCGACTTGCTAACAATCTAAAGGATGAAAATTCTCAGAAACAATACACAAATATTTTTTAGCGTTTCCGAAGGCATAATCATGGAACCCCGGTTTTTGAAGAAAGATATTTATCCCTATGTATACACTGATTCGTTTGAAAGATTTAATGAAACTGTACTAACACCAATCATTTTTTTCCCCAAACTGACCGGTTTAAAAATTAACGCAGAGGATTACGAATATGTAAAAGATGTTATAAAACATTTCAAACAAACTTTTCTTGGTGAATTTAACGACTACTACGTAAAGAACGTTATTTTCATGTTATGTGGTATTTCTGAAGAATTTTATATCTGTCTGTATGAATAATTATAAAATAGACTCATCACATTATCTTAGTGCACACGGACTAGTTCACGATCCTATTTTAAAATAAGTAAACTAACCGATATGTTTTTAATGATTGAATCTGGAATCAGAGGAGGAATTACACTGAAGGTCCATATGCCAACCAATGCCTGTTTTAAACTTTGAATATCTTGAAGTGATAATAATTTATATATATATATATATATATATATATATATATATATATATATATATATATATATATATATATATATATATATATATATATATATATATATATATATATATATATATATATATATATCTTTATAGTCCATTAGTCTCAGTACATCCAATACTCGCTACGCATCGACGGCAAATTCAAACAATTATAGGCTGAATGTTTAATTTACATATTTTAAATTAACCAGTGGCCCCAAAATTATCATTTATTACCTGCTAATTTGAATTGAACTTTTCGCATATCAATTCCTGTGGATTAGCCTAGACCCGTTCTTGAATATTTTTCTTGAGTAAATAATTAGTTATTTAGACTGTGCGATCGTAGTATTCTCTTAGTCTTTAAATGTACATTATAAGAAAGCTCTCCATACAGATTTCCTCTTACATTATCCGTAAAGACCCCCCCCCCCGAATTTCCAGTAAAGGCTCTCTCTGAAATTAATCAATATGCATGTATATGCTATAAATTCAATACACGAAGGTATTCCTTATGCTTTATATATAAATATTTCCTTTTTTCGTTTCTTTTTCGAATTTTCCTCTTTATATCATTAGATGTTCTTTAATTAATATAGACAACGCTATCGTAGGATACAAAACTTCTAGACAAGAATTATTCTTATTCAAAAACTTTTACTATGGCAAGCTAATGCTAAGAAGAAAAAAAGTATTTTACATTTTTTCCAAAAGGCGGCGTTCTGTTGGCATTGTGTAATCATCGCGTTCTATAAACGGAATTCTGTAAATAAGTTAACAGATTATCAAATACAAAATGTCTACTTAAAGTTAGGTCAAGATCAAGACTTTCGTGTCAAAACGACGGATTCTCTCAAGATTGTTAGTCAACTTTACAGTAGCATGATAGTAGGATATACCTGCACAATAGCTTGTGTATAGCATATTAGTACAATAACAAAACCTTCAGGTTTGTGCAGGAATGACGCGATGTCATTTTTAAGGCGAAGCCGTCAAGCTGGATAATCAATGTTGTATTCCAAGATATGACAATTAGCTAAATGAAGTATTGAATGACGACCAGAGCAAGAACAATAAACAGGATCATAGTGTGGATTAATCTTTTTATTTACTTTGAATGTTATCAAGAGATTGGAATTCACATTCCTGATTTCTGTGTGGCTTATCGCACTTGCGACAAATGCATTCAAGAAAATGTATTTCACATCTGTCAAAATCGTAGTGAATTCAGTTACTTTACAAAAAACTAGCTACTGATCTATGTTTTGATATTTTAAAGTATGAATAATATATTCACACACACATTTTATAATGAAGTCTCTCTCTCTTTCTCTCTCTCTATCTCTCTCAGAACACACCCGTTCCATGTTAAATTCTCCCTCCTGCTCCTTCTCTCTCTCTCTCTCTCTCTCTCTCTTAAAAGCTCTCTTTCTGTCTTAGTATTTCACACACATGCAGTGAGAGACATATACCCATTTTATAATCTCTCTCTCTTTCTCTCACACATCCTAAAAAATTAATAATAATAATAATAATAATAATAATTTTTATGGACTGCAGCCTGTTCAGTAAGGATATGTCTCTCTCAGTATAAAAACTACTACTACTACTGAAAATAATAATAATTATTTTGTATGGTCTGTAGCCTGTTGAGTAGGGTCTGTCTGTCTGTCTCTTTGCCGAAACCCAACGATTACGTGAAATAGAAGGCAATGACCAGATAGTTTTGCTGTTTTTCAAAAACATGCACACCAAACAATATAGAACCGTTGTGTGTTTCTTCACAGGGTACATTTAATTGATCATATGTAATCTGAAGTTCAATTTGCTTTGGACGGATACAGAGAAAGACGTAAAACCAGTGTAACTATTCCGCTCTAAGATACCAGTCTCTCTCTCTCTCTCTCTCTCTCTCTCTCTCTCTCTCTCTCTCTCTCTCTCTCTCTCTCTCTCTCTCTCTCTCTCTCTCAGACACATGATGAAACATTAATAATAATCATACTACTAATAATAGTCTGTTGCCTGTTAAGTTAGCCCCCCCCCTCCCAAGTCACACACCCATGTTATGATACATCACTTAGATGTAATTTTATGTCCACATATTTATCAAGCAAAAACAGAAAAAAATAGAAAGAAAGAAAATAAAAAACATAATAGCATTTCAATTAGAGGGCAGCTAAACTCACATTTTCCTCCTCTAACATACTATACTGTTACAAACATACAGACTCGCCCACTGTGAAAAAAACCCCATATGAACCAAGATGACGGTTTAATGTTAAAATCCCGTTATGTCTCCGTAAATGTTTTACCCTGCTTAACTTAGGATCGCCCATTTGTCGCTATAAACTCAAAGGGTAACCTAATGTTAATTTCTCCTTGTCCCTTACTATCGCAAAGTAATAAAACGGCGGTCTACTTTGATTTCTTCTCTCACTCGACTGGTAACATTATAGAAATTATGAGAATAGTAAAGTGGATGTTAGTTCAGTTTGAAAAAGGAGGGTAGGGACGGTAGGACAATATAGAGGGCAAGGCATTTCGTACGACGATTATTTATGAGGATATGTTTTGTGGGGATTTGACTTTAATCCAGATCATGGCAGGGAAGAAGGAGTGTGATAGTGTGTATGTGTTTATAGTGTTTATATAAACAATCCTACCCTTTGGCGTGTGATAGTATGTTTGTGTGTATGTATGTATAGTATGTGTATTACTACTCCCATCCTCTTGCGTGTGATGGGGCCTCGGGTGGCCTAGTGGTCTAAGGAACTCGCGTTTACAGATCACTGACATCTCACATCTGTCTGCGTGGGTTCGAGTCACTGCGCGGCCAACTTGGGCATGCGAGAAAGCTTGCCAGTAGTTTTCCGTGAGGTCGGTGGTTCTTCCCGAGGTTTTCCTGGGTTCTTCCTCGACCAAATATACTGGTCGCCATATATAGCCTATCATGTGCTGAAAAATGGCGTGAAACCCACAAAACCACAAACAATCTTCCGTGTGTTAATGTGATTTCGCCCCCCTTCTTTTACATCCTAAAATTTTAGTTGAATAGTAGGTGTGGGATTTTGGTCACTCCATGGACCGTGTTAGATAGTATGCGAGGGGTATTGGTCACAACACAAGGATTGTTGGATAGTAGCTAACTAAGTGTTGGATAGTAGATAACGGGTTGTTGGATAGTAGCTAACTAAGTGTTGGATAGTAGCTAACTAAGTGTAGCATATTAGATAACTAGGTGGTGTATTGTAGATGACTTGGTTTTACCCAGACTACCAACCCCATGTTAAATTCCCGTTTGGATACAATGTCATTCCTATGTTAAATTCTCGTGTGGGTCCAGAGTGCCATTCCCAATGTTAAATTCTCGTTTGAGGCTATAAATCTTTTACCTCATTTTCCCGCCAAACACATATAATATGCTATACTTTTACAAATAGACAGAGAGCGTGGATTCGAGTATCGGCTCGGCCAACGTGGGTATGTGAGAAAGCTTCTCATGGGTCGGTGGTTCTTTCCGGGTTCTTCCTGCACCAAATATACTGGCCACCATGTATAGCCTATCAAGTGCTGAAAAATGGCGTTAAGCCTACAAAACACAAACATACAAATAGACAGACTCACCACACATGATAAACCTACGACGTAATACGGCATTTCAGTTAGAGAGCACACAGCTTGAATAAGAAATGAGATCAAAGGGAGGACAATAAAGGTGTGTGCAGTCAATTCAAACATGAATTAAGCGACTTAAAAAAAAAAAGATTAATTAAACCGACTTTCACTGTCCGTTCCGGAGATTACCTCCGTTCCGGAACGATCAATCGTCTATCATACCACCTCCGCTGCGAAACGATCAACCGTTTATGATACCTGCCCAATGAAATACGACCGAGTGACAAGTGCTCTAACTAGGAAAAAGTAAATAATTCGTATCAAAATCGCTCAAATAATATTTTATTTTGCTTTATATTACTATTCAAACAATTGCAAATCATAATTCCTGTGTGTATACCGATATATACATCAAGAACATGTATATACATGTATATTTCGGTTTTTCAGTGTATTTCGGTGTTTTTGTAACCGCACACAGACCCATAATGTTACACTGTTACAACATACATTTCACGTCTCGATGTTTAAGAATGCCCGTTTGTATATAAATTTTTACGACAGCATCATTTACTTGAAAATCCCATTGATCTCTAGTTTCACTTTCAAAAATAAAACCTGGTTCTATTTTTAAAAGCGAAAATAGAGGTCAATAACCATCATCACAGTCATTCTGTTCTTGGAAACCGGTTGCGCAAATGTGGAATTTACCGGAGAGAGTTGGAAACCATACAATCATAAGGTTAAATATGATTTTTTTTTTAAGAATGCGTGAGAAAGTTCAGGATTTGCGTGTCAGTGTGATTTTTGTACAAAATGTGTGAATCTTACGCGCAATTCGTGAGAGTTGACCGGTATTTATCCGTCGATACTACCATGGTACCTAGCCTCGAAGTAGCGTTACTATAGTATTACCAAGATATGCCACATGTTGATTACTGATGCAGGAGGATAAATATTAGAAGGTAAGTGTAGTGAAACGTGTTTGGTTATGTTTTCCATTTAGTAACGCGGTAATAGGCGTACCGGTATACTACTATGGTACTATCATATGATCTATTCAAAATGGCGGCGTATTACGCTTCAATTGTTAAGAGCACACTTGCCTTAGAGTCGTTTATGGTAAGATCAGTGTTGCACTGTATGCGCGGGCTCGCGGTTCCCGCAATTTTGTGTACTTTTTCCCCAAATCTCGACCATGTGCGCCCAAAAATCGAAAAATACTCAAATACAGCTTTTCATTAGTGGATGTCCATCCATGTCTGTTGGTGCTAGCAACGGCCAAAGTCGCAAAAGGTGATGAAAACCGTAAGATGGCACTGAATATCTATTTTAAAACAATGTATCTGGCAATGAAAACATGCAAGATTTATGGTAGTCGACCGAGCTGAAATGTAAAGTGTTTGATGGCCGTTAGTGTAACGTATTTTCGAGGTTAAAGTCACCCCTACTGCGAGGAAGATTTACTTTATTTTGAGGTTGAAATAATGATCAAAGAGACTAAAGTTATGGAGATGCACAATTTGCTATTTGATGAATGATTTGTTAGTTTGGAAAGAAAAGTAATTCAGAAAACTGAGGTATTTATTACAATAAAATGCAGGTAGTTAATTAGTATGCACCAAAGTTGAACGAGATCAAGATCCGGTTCGGAAAATTCCATTCTGCAGTTCATTTGAGGTTAACCAGATATTCAAACACAGCAAAGCGGTCCATCATATATTGGAAATGTAAATTTATACAGCAATGAGATGATAACGAATTAATTTTATAAGGAATACACCCCACCCCCCATACTTGTGATTCAAAGAATCAAGAAAGAAAATAAAAACTAAAGTTGGAACAAATCCTTGATTGAATGTAACTCATATCTGAGTCTAACATACCCATATATTTGTCTCAGAAAATATGCAAAACAAATTAGGTTGGCAGTTCATTCAAGACAGGTGCTCTGATGCTCTATTGATCATGTCCGACAAAGTTGTAGAGAAAATTGTGGATATTCCTGTACCACCTTATATAAGACAACCGACCAGAATGACCAGACACACGCACCCCCTCTCATTCAAACAGATTAAGACAATGGCCAACTATTGTAGGTATACCTTTTCTCCTCTGGCCATTTGCATAGCGGAACAAACTCCCAGAAAATATTGCAGTCTTGCATGAACTAGTATCCTTCATTTGAACATTTTAATTATTTTTGGTATCATACTATACCCTAAAAAACACATAAACATTGTTTTCTTCCTCTCTGCCTTTGTCGCTGTCTTTCTCCAACCCTCTAATTTTAACATGTAACACTATCATACTTACGTTTTTACCATTTTACCTTGAATCTTTCTTTCTAAACTAATATGAACATATGCATAACTGCACATAATTCTAGATGGATGGTGCAATAGAAAAAAAGGATAAATATATACAAAAAAATATTTTCATGAACATTGGTTCATTTCGAGGACGATAAATCTAAATAAATCTAGTTGAAAAATATTGCTACATAAATTGGAAAACATAAAGGCTATTTTTACGATTTGGAATCTTTTGACCCTGAGAAAGGGTTGATTATACCCTGTGAGCATCAGAGGAATTTGGGTTGTTGAGAAAAGGAGCACAACCCATTGATTTTAGAGGGGAAAAATGGAGATATCGCCAATGAATTTTCAGTGGTGAATTTTCTTAAAATTACGTTTCCTCTTTATATTTGATTCTAAAATGATAATGGTATTAACACACAAAGAATGATCGGTGGAAAGTTTCCTGAATGCTACAGATGCATGCTTTATGAGTCTAGAGATATGTTCATCAGGCACAGTGCAATCCAATGGAGTGAGTAAAATAAAAGTAGTGAATGGCTTTCTAATGTGGAAACTAAACATAAACCACACAGAAACTACTTGAATAAGTTGTTCTTGACTGTGAACAGTGTAGAGCCAGATATACTACTGCATTATGTTACAAATGATCAGTAGAATTACCTGTGTACAGTGTACCAGTGTATGCTGGAACATTAAAAATACAGGTCTATGTTGTTTGTATTTGGGCTCGATATATAAACAAGGATATATATGATACATGTTGTCGGGTTCTCAGCAGAATTTCATGATGAGACATCTTGTACTCTTCACTTCCAGAACTCGGAATCCCCCTGTTAGTTTCGTTGAGTCCCAACAATATGTTGACTTGAGAGTCATCAGTTTAGCTAATGTGGTAAACTAAAGCCTTCTTACATGTTGTGTTTTTATTTATGTATTTATTTATATATTAACTTACTTTAGAATTCATGTAATTTTACATAGTAATAATTATTGTATTTATATAATGGTTAAAAAATGTCTGTTTATAATAGATGAATAGATTGACTGATAGATATGCATGAGTACAGTATGCAAGATTCAGATTCACTTGGACACTAATCAATTTCATATGGCTATGAATATATTGCTGTTGCAAATATCTTTCTTGATGTATAAATTTGATTACGAGGTTACTAGTATTAGAAATGATTAAAATAGCAGAAGTGCACATGTGGTTTATAGTATATATGAAACTTACAGGAAATTTATAGTTTCAGATTTTATTGAAACCAGTTGAACATTTGCAATTTTATTGATTAAATGGTCTCTTGGTGAAACCATCTGAAAATAATCATTGCAGTTCCATTTTAGATTAAATCACAGTCTGACACTTGGCAGTGCTCTCAGTAGCCTGGGAGCTACGGTCATAAACTCGTGAAAGTATAGTTTGACACACTATTTTTCTGGTAGGCAGGCCCTTGGATGTGCCTGGTTTCAAAATGGTAACCACTTTGATGCGCCCCAAATCCTCCCCCATGCAATCATGACAAAATTAACAAATAGAGCAGTAATGTTTTATTTTAAGAAAGTTGGGCTTGGATGCCCAGAAACACTATTTAGAGACCTCTTCAAATGAACGAGAGAGCTCTGTAATTGATTTTAAGAGGTCTTATATTAATTTGAAGATCTCTTTAATTATTTTATAGATTTGTCGAACCAATGCTGAATTAAAGAGGTCTCTAATTCTATTAGATAGCTCTGCAATTGAATTAATGACCTCTCCTATTCATTTATATAGGCCTCCAATTGAATTAGAGAGGTATACAATTTAAGTATAGAGATCAACAGTTATTAATTGAGGCCAATCATTGAATTAGATAGGTCTATAATTGATTTATAAAGCTCTCTAATTGATATATATTACTGATTCAATTGTTGAGCTTGCTTTTTCATCTGGAAAGCCGTCTAAAAAATGAGAGAGATCTGTATTGAATGAATGTAGGTAAAAACGGCCACCGATACAAACATTAGGTACCACTAAAATAGGAGGGGCTGGTCGATTAGGCTCTGACCTCATGCCCCAATATAAATATCAAACTCTCTTCAACGGGGTGGTTTGGGTCAACATCTTACTGCCTTAATACTCGATACCATGAAGATTTGTTCGGATTTGGAAGCCACATTTTGAAGAATATCTCACGTACTTGGCAGCACATATCGACACTGTTGCACAACTAAGAGTCAAACTGTTTTAGCAGGACTCACAACTAGTGGCAGTCCACTAGCTCAAGGCTAGTAAATTTCCTGTTGAACTAGTAGCTTTTATAATATCACTAGTCTGATGGCTAGCAAAGTTTAAGTTGTTGCCAATCAGTACTTTTGGAGTGATGACTAGTGAAGATTCAGCAAGACTAGTACATTTTGCAGTTTACTAGTCCTTCTGGTCACAATAAATTTATGTTAAAATCTGAGCCTGTTTAGTCGTACTATACACACTCTGATACCTTTCATTACCAAAGTAATTCCAGGCACAATCAAGTGGTTGATTTTTTAAAAAATTTTGTTACCATCGCTCTTCAACTTACTGAAATGGCAGTAAAACAGGTTTTGAAAAATGCAACCACTTGATTGTGGTTGGATTTAGTATGGAAGAAGGCATCAAGAGGCATTTTATTTCCTAATTTATTACACTTTGTTTAATCTGTTTTTGTATACCATAAATATCATTCCAGAATAAATACTAATAATACTACGACTCCTATCATACATAGCAGGGTCGACATCTTACATAGTGGGACTAATCTAGGAAAAAGCTTCAAATGTCATTTTGAACGTGTTAACACTAGAGTGACAAGATGTCGATGAACCCAGCTGAACCCGGAGCTTACCCTATGGCTTCCCTATACGTGGGAGATCTTCATCCTGAAATCACTGAAGCGATGTTGTTTGAGAAATTCTCCACAGCAGGGCCTGTGCTCAGCATTCGAGTTTGTAGGGACATGATCACCAGACGTTCCTTGGGTTATGCATACGTCAACTTCCAGCAGCCTGTTGATGGTATGTTATCATATAAACAAGAAATAAATGCCCACATCCTTACTAGGGGGTGAAATGATACGCCTATGCCACAAAACTATACACAACCTATGTATAATACATATCAATATACGTAAAGAATAGAGGCACTTTAATTACTCTATGATAATTGCCTGCTCCATCTCCATTACATGTAATTATCCCCATCCCCATCCCAATTAGATGTAATTATCTCCATCCCCATTACATGTAATTATTGCTCAAATCTTAAAACAATGTGATGAAATACATACATGTTCCATACTAAAATAAGTGTGATGTAATGCATACCTGGTCCTTACTAAAATAAGTGTGATGTAATGCATACCTGGTCCATACTAAAATAAGTGTGATGTAATGCATACCTGGTCCATACTAAAATAAGTGTGATGTAATGCATACCTGGTCCATACTAAAATAAATGTAATGTAATGCATACCTGGTTCTTGCTAAAATAAATGTTATGTAATGCATACATGGTCCATACTAAAATAAATGTAATGTAATGCATACCTGGTCCTAATTAAAATAAGTGTAATGTAATGCATACTTGCTCCTTACTAAAATAAATGTAATGTAATGCATACCTGGTCCTTACTAAAATAATTGTAATGTAATGCATACCTGGTCCTTACTAAAATAAATGTAATGTAATGCATACCTGGTCCTTACTAAAATAAATGTAATGTAATGCATACCTGGTCCTTACTAAAATGCTTAACTGCATAAAACTCTATAACAAAATTACCATGACAATTACTTGAGAAAAAAAAATGCAAAAGAAAATTGAGAAGATTTATAATGTATAACTGCAAAATAATATTGAGAGTAGCATGACTGCAGAACAATATAAAATGAGAGCTATGCATAAATACATAACAATACTGTAGGTGGTAGAACTGAGTAGTAATACTAAAGAAGACTGTGCATCACTGCATAACAATACAGGCGGTGGGATAATTTTAAAATAATAAAGAGAAGACAAACACATGTATAGCAATATTGAAGGTGACATAACTGCGTAACAGTACTGAGAGGTGTTGTGTATAACTGTCTCATTAACTCCCATGTTTTGGTGTATCAAAGCATGACATTATGTCAATTCCTCCCATGCAAAAGTAGTCAGGGTCTGTTCGCATAGCAGACTGTTGCACCTAGGATACAGTGAACTAGAGACAATGTGTCCTCATGCCCCCAAATTCAGGGGACACAAAAAATTTAAAAGGGTCAAAAATTGTTTGCATTCGAATAAATGATAAAAAAATGTGCGCCCAAGGGGCCCACATGGGTAAAGATTTGGGGGGACATGGAGCCAATAATTGTGGTTTGTAACACCGTCACACGGCCACCGTGTACCTCACCTGGAAAGACTATTTGCATGGCTTCAGCGTATGTGATATGAGAAAAGCTATTTGGCTGACTGGATTGTAGCAGTTGTAGAATAAATAATCCACATGGTCCCCATAACTTACTCTCAACTTTAACCCACTCAACAGTATGTTATACCCCATGTTTTTGCAACTTAGTGAAAAGGAATTGCCGTAATTAATGAACATATCTCCCTCAGTTAAGTCCTCCATTTCGACAAATGATTTAATGCAAGATCATTTGGAATAATTTGGACTTGTCCATCATGCATTCATCGGTCGCCATGTGTATAGTCTTTGCTAAAGCAGGTACACTGCCACTGTCGAAATAGCCACTATTGTGAATTTAATACCAGTAAGTTCATGTTATTATCTTGTATCTTGGCAACAAGATATGCATGACTGCATAGGACACAATTGAGAGGAGCTATGCATAGCTGCTTTACAACACTGAGGGTTGCATAACTGCATACCTGAGAGGTGTTATGCATTTGTGGATAATGATACTTAGGGTTGCATAACATAATTTACAGATCTTGAAGTTATTCATAACTGCATACAATACTAAGGGTTGCATAACTGCATAACATAATTTATAGGTCCTGGAATTATTCATAACTGCATAAAATACTGAGGGTTGCTTAACTGCATAACAGAAACCAAGAGGAGTTCTGCATAATTGAATACAGCAAAAATATTTGTTGCAAAACATATACTGTGCTAAAGTGGTTTCATTTATTTTACATAGTTGTTGTTTTCATGTTGTTTTTTCAGTTTTCATGTTTTTATTTCTTCAGTTTTCATCTTTTTTTCTTCAGTTTTCATGTTGTTATTTCAGTTTTCATGTTTTTTCTTAAAATACATTTGTATGGGTATTTAAATTTGTGGATCAAAGTTTTCATATTTGTAGGTATTTTATTTCATCACACATTTTGATTTAAGGCAGTGAGTGGAAAAACATCTACCGTATACTGTATGCATATATGTGTACTGAAACAATATAAACTGCTTTATAATTTGTTTTCTTCCAAAATGGGTTTAAATAAAACAAACACGTATAAAATATAATGTTATTTCAGTAATGAAGTTGAATTATGAAATAGCTGAGCTTTGTTGATCGCTAGGTCCGTATCAGTAAACAAAAATGAGTGGGTGGGGATCTTTCTGCATTACATGTGGCTCATTTATTGTTGGATCTTTAATTTTGTGGTTAGGAGCAACCACAAAATCCACAAATATTTGTACCCTATAGAAATTAGTGAACCTCAGTAATTAACTTCCTTGTAGCTGCTCTTACATGACTGGGCATTGGGGCTGTGACATTTCAATGGTCTTATACAGCACAGTATTTAAAATACTCTGGTTTTACTTTTTTGTGGGGTACCAATATTCGTGGATTTTGTTGTTGCTCTGAACCACAAATTTAAAGACCCAGCAAAAATTGAGACACATGTAACACAGAAAGTCCCCACACCACAGTAGTGTTTTTCTTCCAGTAACATAATACAAACCATGACAATTACTTCAGCTAAAACTTGTTATGCAGTTATGCATTTTAGTATTTGGCATGCATGTGTATTGTTTTTAGTTTTGAAAAAATGACATATCATGATCCAGTAAAATTGGATTAATAAGAACTGGTGATCCGTGAAGCAATATTGACATGGAAAGGAGCAATGTTTACCAAATCATACAGAAAATGTATTCTGACACAGATTATTCGGACGTATGATCGTACATACTACTGGTGTGTCTAGATATATATGTATTGTATTTACACTCATTAGATTGTAAGGGGGATTCATAAAATTTAGACAGGATTCATGCAATTGCGCATCCTTGAGAAGACACAGCATAGTAGAGTGTCATCTTTCCAAAACTAAGTGGTTAAATGTTACAATTATTTTAAAATTTATTTTAAAATGCTATAATTATATTACCAAAAGCAACCTCATTGTTTTCTTCAGAATGTGTGATTGGGCAAATCGCACCTAAATTTAATCAATTGGACAAATGACACCTAAATTTAATGACTTGGGCAAATGACACCTAAATTAAATGAATTGGGCAAATCACACTTAAATTTAATGAATTGGGCAAATCACACCTAAATTTAAAGAATTGGGCAAATCACACGTACATTTAATGAATCACGTTAAAAATGAGAAAGTGCACGAAAATCGTGCACAGTCGATGTAATATTAATATTAACGAAGCTCAATCTGATCATGTAAGTGCTGATAATAATAATAATAATAATAATAATAATATTAATAATATTAATAATAATGAGCAAAAAACCCAAAACCCGATGTCACGGACTATTCATTTTCAAAGTCGGGCAAATTAAATTTTCCAAGTCGCTAGTCTGGGACAAGTGCTTTTTCCCTATTTAAAAAAAAGTCGGGCAAGTGCCTATTTTCATGTCATAATCACTTTATCTACCTTTATCTGGCTGTTCATTCCCTCCAGGCATACTGAATACTTGATTCTAACCCTCTCCATGTATTTATTTAAATCCAGTATCACACCTACCAGTGATCATTGACAACTATTGCATGTGCGCACGTTATATTACCGCTGGACTGGATATTGGGCTAAGCAACTAAATTATTGGCCAATCAAAACACATGAGACAAAACAAAGCTGTATGATTAATTAGCAGTGTTTTAAACGGCTTCCTTCTATTATGGTTACTTAAACCAGATCCTCGCGAATGACTCACCCTATGATTTTTAATCCAGCGAATCAATCCAATTAAATTAATGAAAGGCACTTTACCGACATTAGTGTCGGTTCCCTTTACGAACTGATTAAATGGCAGTGAAGATTCTTTAATTTTTACTAGTAATTGATTATATAGAGTATTAACTTCTACGTCTAATATTGCATTTGAAGCGAAACAATTACGCTAATTAAGGAGCTATCTCTGTTCGTATTTAAAGGTAAAAATGTACGTTATGATCACTTTAAAAGTAGTTGTCAAGCAAGGTGATATTTCCTATTTGGATAAAATGAGTTTACTAAATTATGTTTTTAAGGAAGTTAATAAGGATGAGTTGGAGAAGGAAAATTAATGTGAAAGTGGAATGTAAGACTGCCGCTGAGTGTGAGGTAACTATCTCTCCAAAGAGACATAAGCCAAACTTTGTGGCAACAAAAGTGTCAGATATGACACTGCTAAGAGACTGAGAAATTTTCAGCCACATTGGGTTGATAGTTATCCCTGGTTTGAATTCACTGACTCGGTAGCAAAAATGTTCTGCAGTTATTGCAAACAATATCCCAAACTGGCACAAGTTGGAAATTCAACCAGTGTATTTGTCAGTGGAACTGACAAATTCAGGATTAAACCAATCAATACTCATGACAGTTCTGGACCTCACAAGGCCTGTACAGTTATGAAAAGTCTGAATTCCAGTCAATTTCTTTCAATTCTTGCTGATGGAAGTACTGATGCTACCGTATTGGAGCAACAAATAGTGCATATAAGATACTTGGACAATGAAAAACTGATAGCCTCTGATGTACCAAAATGTATAATATCAAACTATGTTTTTGAAAAATTAAATTCTTTAAGAAATAAATATGTTGTACACTATTTCGTTTGTACTTTCAATGGATTAAAGTGCAAACATATTATCAAATCTTGACAAGTGATTTAAATTTGGGACAGGTGAAAAGGTAGGTGGGACAAGTGAATTTTCTGAAACCACTTTTCCTGGACAAGTTAACGAAAAAATAATTTGCTCAGCCCTTTTCAGACTTAAATCCATAGACAAAAACCAGTAATTTAGCTTTAAGATATGACAATAAAATATTGATACAACAATTTGCTCAGGCGATCAATTATTGCTGAATTACGACAGGATGTAAAGTGAAACACTTCTTTCAAGATTTTGTTATTACTACTAGCGATTTTATTTCTAAATGAATTCACTCTCTTTCTAAGCAAAATACAAAGGCTACTGACACTGTTGTTCACATCCATTCCCGATGCACTATGGCGTCTATTGTAACATATTAAAAATATAAATCCATTGTTGTAAAAGGCATTTAACAGCATCATTGTAAAATGTGAAAAATATTTTCAGAGAGGAGCATAATATAAATTTATATGGTAGGATTTGAAAAGCAATAGTTTTACATCTGTAGAACATGTTTTAAAAACACCTTAAAAGTATAATTACTGGTACTCCTAGACAAAGAGAGCGATGTTGTCTTTGTATATCACTATCATCTAACAAATCAGAATGAATGACATGCCCTAGGTACATATACTCATTGACAAATAGCAGCTTTTCTCTGCAAAGCTTAACCTCAGGTATGGACATTTTTCAGATTTTGTGTTTTGAAACACATGCAGTCTTTTTTGTGTTGTACTTGATATAATTTGCGAATGTGAAATGCTCACATATTCTTATTGATTTTCATAATCCATCAATATATGGGTTAAGTATACGACATATCATCAGCAAAACTGAAGTTTTTCATAAATAAACCACCCATGTTGCATCTGATATAAGACCTATTCAAATCACGATTAAGCTCATCAATATATATACATTAAACAGAAATGGGGATAGAACACATCCTTGCCTCACACCATTAGTCACACGGAAAGACATAGAAGTTAGCTGACCCCACTTTACACAAAATTGTTGTTTGTCGTACCAATTAAAAGCAAACTAACAACATACAATGGAATGTTTTTATCAATTAGCTTTCTGCATAAGGTTCAGTGATTTATTCAGTCAAAACCCTTCTTAGCATCTAAAACCATACATAAACTGGACTACCATTATCGACATTGCAATTAATGATTTCCTTGAAGGCAAACATACATGCATCAGTTGATAGATGTCACCTAAAGCAAAAATGATTGTCTCGGGGCTTTATTTGACATCTTTGAAGCGAAATTAGTTCTAAAGCTTTAGATATAACAGTGGCCATGGCAATAGGTCGATAATTGTTTTTGTCAGATATATCATCAGTCTTTGACTTGATTAGTATTAGAGTTACTCTAGTGGGGTCAAAACGTATAAATTGATGTACCAACATGCTATCAAAACGAAATATAAGTATCACACGCAACCTTTCATTAGCAAATTCAAGGTCCTCAGCATGACGAAAATCAGAACCCAGTGAACAACCGGTTTTTAACTTTGCAATAGTATTATTAATATCGTGCAAATGTACAAAGTCAATATCTCCATATTCAGTATGTTTAATTCAGTCAGCCAACACACTAACTTTGTGTTTTTTACCTTTAATTGAATTAAGTATTTCCCAATAATGACTTTGCCACATTACTGTAATGTCTTGCTGGCCTGTCAAATTACCCACATAAATGGATGTAGGGAGAGGTTTTTTAGACTCTTGGCAAACATCTTTCCAAAATGAATTAACATCTTTACTGTTCAACTTCTTAGCATAGGAGTCAGCCCTGTATCGAATTTCATCCATCTTACATAATCTTACGGCATGCTTAAACTGGGCCCTGGATTTCTTCATCATATTACTTATCATACCATAAGATATAATAATCCCTAGCTTCTTTATGCAAATCTTTTATATAGTCATTTCATCCCGGTACCTTATAATTTTTACAATTAGCACTGAGGGCAACAGTATTACCAGTGTCTGCAAGGACTTTTAGAACAACACAATAAAAGTATAAATAGCCTCCCAATGATCAATATGAATACAATTTAATGTGTTGCATAACACAGCTTCATATGACATATGCATAGCAAAGTAGCATATCGGTCATGTTCATATAACGCTTCTTCTCATCTACAGTCAAGTCACACCAGTTTTTATTCCATTTTTTTGGCCGCTTTATCACTGTCCAAACTATTAGGTTCGATTCTCGGTAGATGTCCAACAGTAACTGCAAATAAAGTTGGCCTATGATCTGAGAGCCTACTATTTCATATAGAATTTGTATATCCCTATACACCGATGACCATCACTCGTCGAAACACAATGGTTTAACCACGATACCATATGATGAGCATCACTGACATAGGTGTGCGTTTTAGGATCAGTACCAAGTAATTCAACATCAGATACTAGTAAGATATATCCAATAATTACAGTAATCAAAGCAATTTTAGGCTGTGGCTGTCATCTGTTCAATAAACCTGTTTTCGAGTATGTGTACAAATATATGTTAATTTATGTTGAAACTTAAATTTTTCCCTTATGCTTAAAAACATATGTGGTGTCTTGAAATTTTATGTCCTATTGAAAAGTAATACAAGGTTAGAAAAAAAGGTGTCTGGAAAAGTGAAGAGTTTGGATTATATGGATTAATGATGGTAACTTTGATTTGTAAGAACTAAAAAAAAAAAGTGCAGGCACACTAGGTGTGTGTTGAATTTACAGTTAAAACTTATGAGATGTCCTTGGTTCCCTTTTCACTTCTAGCTGAAAGAGCTTTAGACACCATGAACTTTGACACCATCAAAGGCCGACCAATCCGAATTATATGGTCCCAGAGTGATCCCACATTGCGCAAGTCTGGCGTTGGCAAAGTCTTCACCAAGATCCTGGACAAGAGCATTAACAAAAAGGATTTGTACGACATATTCTTCGCCTTTGGAAATATCCTCTCTTGCAAGGTAAATTCTTTTTTGAAGAGTGGCTCTTATTCTTTACTGCTTGGGGTTGTAAGAGAAGGTATCATTGTTTGATAATTTAATTTTTGAAAGTATTTGTCCGATGGACAAGTTCCTTTGAAAACTACCTGACGAACGCCAGAATTGCTTGTACAGCAATGTTACTGTTAACAATGCTAATTAAAAAAAATAAAGACTAAAACTTGTTTTCATCTTTTTTGTACTTGCCCACTAACAATCATTTACATTGGATTTCACATTCTCAAACTTCTGTCTATAATAATAATAATAATAATAATAATAATAATAATAATAATAATAATAATAATAATTATTATTATTATTATTATTATTATTATTATTATTATTATAATACAGTAATAATAATGTCTTTATTTAGAGGGTAACTTCAATTAGTTAATAAAACTAATCTCCCTTGAGGCCCTCTACTAAATACAACAATTACAGAATATAATAAGTCGTATTAAGGCAAAGTATCTCCATGCAAGTTTTCTATCTCTGTTGAAAAAAACTATTTACTAGTAAACACGTCTACAAATACATACTAAAATACATGATAAAAGTAATAGGATTTAACTGCATATATACATTTTTGTTTCATCTCTCCAACAACTATGTTTGAAACTGACTTTAAGCAAGATCTTCATGTATACGTAGCAGTTTATGATCACTTCTGCTTTGATATACCTTTAAGCTATTCTGCAAAAATGTGGCATGTGCTATATATATAACATTTTATACATACTTTGATAAATATGCTAATATAAAAGATACAAAACAAGCAAATGATAAATTTGAAGAGTAGCATTGCGATAATTCCCAGAACTCAATCTTGAACTTACATTTTTCTTGATAGTTTGTTAATATGTAGGTTTGAAATATTGCATGTACATTTTTTTAAAGGATTTAACTGAATCAGCAGATCAAATGTGAGCAGGAAGTGAATTCTATATTTTAGCCCCTGATTACTGTCGACTTCCTTTGAATTGTTCAATACAAGGTTTTGGTGATTCTAAATTGTTGTTAAAATTCGATCGTAGATTATAGGGAAAATACGTTTCGCAGAATAATTTAATCATGTACTCTGGAACATCTCCTTTGATACATTGAAAAACCAGAACTGCTTTCAGAAAATCTATTTTCTCATCTATTCTTGATCATTTTAATTCTGTGAACAAGTCTGATGATGATGCATCAAAGGGGACATTAAGAATCAACCGAGCTGCTTGATTTTTACGCCTTTGAATTCTGTCTAGTTGGGAACAAATACAATTTCCCCATAAGGTTGAACAGTAGTCAATCATTGGAAGTATATAAGCATTATATTTAAGAATTATGGAGTCCTTTGGCAGGTACGTCTTAATTCTACTAAGCAATGAAATTTTAGATGTGAGTGACCTACAGACACTGTCTCCTTTTTTCCCAATTAAGACTTCTGTCAAAGATTACCCCTAATAGCTTCCTTTACATTATCAATTACATTATTATTAATATACAGTGATACATCTGTTTTCTAACTTTACAAGTTTTTTTAGATGTTCCCATAAGCATGCATCTTGTCTTAGATTCACTTATTACCATCTTATTTTGGTTTGACCACTCCTCAAGTGATGTAAGGTCCGAACTTAGTTTGCACTCGAGAGTGTAGACATTGTACTTGATGAAGAAATTGTTGCATCATCTGCAAACATGTCAGTATTTGTATGTTGTGTACAGAGTGGACGATCATTGATAAATAAAAAAAAAGGAGTGGACCCAGTACGGAACCTTGTGGAACACGTTGCCTTACATAACATGGGATAGAGTGGATAATTCCCATAAAGACTTGTTGCTTCCTATCACAAATTGGGAGTGTTGCCTTGTTTTCTAGCCTGAAATAGTTCATTGAGATATAATGGGGCCATATTGTTTGAAACTTTGTGCATACGTCTAGCCTTTCTAAAAAAAATATTCGTTACTTACTGTTAACATTTTAATATCATTCACTGCATTTGGGATGTTTTCAGCATTATCTAGGATGAGTCTGCAAGCTCTTTTAAGCAAGCTGAATAATTTGCAAATATTCTTGTCAGAAGTGTCTCCCCAGATAACATTACAGTAGTCTAGATATGGTTGTATCTACCTTTTGTAGCAAATTAACCTATGTTTAGTTGATAGATATGGCCTTATCTTGCTTAATAACCAGATACATGAACTGACTTTATGACATATGACTTGAATATGTTCATTCCATTGCAAATTGTTGTCAACCATCACCCCAAGGATTTTGTTATGGATAACCATTTGTAGACCAATTTCATTCAACTTGACATTCAAATTGTTATTTTCCAATTTTGTTGGGTAGTAATCATTAATACTTTAGTCTTGTCCGTGTTTACGTTCATGCCATTTTCCTTATACCAGGAATCTATTCTAAGTAAGTCTGTTTGAAGGGAGACCTCTAGGTCTGATTTTAGCTGTTTGAAATCTGATAGAGTGGTGTCATCTGCATATAAGTCGGTAGATGAAATATAGTTGCCTAATTTCAGTGGCAGATCATTTATGAAAATGAGAAAGAGGAGTGGGCACAGGATTGATCCCTGTTGTACTCCACATGTAATTGGTTCTTCTTTAGAAAAACTGCTATTTATTTTGTTAGATATGATGTAAACTAACCAGACGTTGAATTGTCACATTGATAAATGTTCAATTTATTGATAAGAATATCATAATATAGCTTCTCAGTGTAACACAACAGAATGTAGGTAAAAAAAGCCCAGTGGGCTAGACTTTAATTGGTGAAAAATGGTGGCGAAGGTGAGAATGGTGGCAAAGGTGAGCTAGACTAAAATTGGTGAAAAATGGCGGCGAAGGTGAGCTAGACTAAAATTCGTGAAAAACGGTGGCAAAGGTGAGGGAAAAACAAGATAAAGATAGTTCATGAAGACAATTAATGTTTGTAGTTATTGTTTTTGGCTAAAAATGTTGAAAGAATTCAAGCTCGGTCAAGGCATTGGAGGAATGGATAAACATTTTATTCTCATTAGACAGTAATTTTTACTAACACTGGTATGTATATGCTCATATCAAGATGAAATATGAAGTTTATTACTTTTCACAATGTTATCTATTCTGGATGGGCTGCCTAGATTCCGAAAAATTGATGATAAGATTCCAGATAAGCATGCTTATGGGGTCACATCTCTGCTGTTTACACTGTTGATTCTCAGTAAGAAATAAAGTTGACCTATTCATAATACCTTGGATTTGCTCCACGGACAGCTTTGCACATGTCTGGTGTTTCCTGCAAGTATTTCAACACCTAGCCTTTTTGAAATAAAACAATTAAAGTCAGTAGGAATCGACTCAAGTTAATCCTATTTGCCTCATAAAACAACTCCTGCAGTGCAGTGGTTGATTATGTAATTGGCTGAGCTGGTAATTCTGATTTTCAGCATAGTTTCAAATGAGACCAATTACAGATAAGAGGGTATCCGTATGATTCATTGCTCCCAGCTATACATTTGCTGTGTAGTAGGACTCAATGTAATGAATGTTTAGTCATGCAATAAAACACAGATAAAGTGTCTCAGAAATCTGGTACTTTGGATCACTGAGAAACAGTTGTAGTAAGAGGAGTGCGACATGTATTACTGGGGGTCATTTCAAAATCAGTCGGAGAAGTGGAAATTTTTCAGATGCAATGAAAAGGTGTCTTGTCAGTCAGAAAGTGATTCAAGTCACATTTTTGTCTGTTAGTTTGAGCCTAGCAATTGACTTCTCTTCATCATGGGGTAGGGGTGGGATGCAGGATATTTGGAGGTGTATTTACGTGAGAAAATTGCTCACCATTCCTCAAACCGAGAAATGTGCGCAAAATTACCCTTCATTATGCATCAATGTCAGATAGAAAAAGACATTCCTCTACAGGGCTCTCACAAGCTTCTAACATTTTGTTCTCAATCCTAAAAAATGGTGTAGTCAATTAATTTTTCTCTCACTTGGCAGTAAACTCAAGTGCGTTAATTTGGCTCTGTGTCCATCGTGTGTCCATCCACAATTGTTATTTTTAGTTAATTCTTTAAAATCATAACCAATTTTGACCAAAATCTGACAGACAGAACATTGACATGGGGGACTTTCAGATTTGTGCAAATGATGCAGATCTGCCATCAAATATAGCTGCCATTACTAAATATTAAAAAAGACTTCCCCAAAACTGATTAACACAATTTGATAAATTTGACAGAAAGCATCCTAGCACGAAGACCTTTCACAGTTACATAAATGATGCCAATTTGCCATCAAATATAGCCACTGTTACTAAAAGTAGAAACATCTTGAAATGACTTCCCTAAATCTGCTGAATAGAATTTGAACAAACTTGATAGGAAGCATCCATGTATGGGCACCTTTCAAATTTATACAAATGATACTGATCCACCATCAAATATGGTTGCTGTTACTAGAAGTAGAAAGACCTTTAAATTACTTTTTCTCAGTTACCCATAAATTTGACAGAAAGCTTCCTTGCATAAAGGGCTTTCAAATTTATACAGATGATGTCAATCCATCAAATATTGCTGCCATTACTGAAAATAGAAACAAAGTTTAATTGACTTCTCAGAAACTGCTCAGCAGCAATTGACCAAATTTGACATAAAGCATTCTGGTAATAAGAGCTTTAAAATGTATACAAATGCTTTATATTTGCCATCATATATAGCCACTGTTTTTAAAACTGGAAAATCCTTTAAATGACCACTTCTCAAAAAGCGCTCTACAGAATTTGACTTTGTTCGTATTATGTAAATCGGTCATCCCATATGGCTGCTGTTAATAAAAATAGAAACGACTTTAATAACGTATTCTATTTTAATAGACCACGTAACTAAGAGACTTTAATAAAATTTAACAGAAATTGCCTGCGCTAGAAAACCTTCTAAATTTACACAACTGATGCTGTTCCACCATCAAATATGGCTGCCATTACTAAAAGGAGAAAAACATGTATACAACGTTTTCTATAAAAAAAACCACTGAACAGTATTTGACCAACTTTAACATAAAGCATCATGGCATATATGCCTTGCAATATTGGACAAATATATTCTGATGAATCATCAGATATGGATGAAGATAGAAGACTTGAGAAAGCTTGAAATAATTGTTTTCATAACATATGCAATAAACATCATTGGAAGAAATTTGGACAGTTGTTTTTTTTTTTTTTTTTTTTTTTTTTTTTGTTTTAATAAGACTTTTGACACATTATTGGCTCTATAATGCAGAGGAAATGGGAGTTAAGCGCCTTTCCCAAAGATACACTGAAGGAGTGGACCTGGGTGGGTATCAAAGCTGCGCCCCTTGGATTGCAAGTCCGACGCGCTACGAACTGAACTGAAAGCATCCTACTGACGACAATTCGTGACCAACTGCTCATGCATTTGGCTGTTAGTCAGATGTCAGCCAGGCAAGCAATTTCAGGCTCTTGGGCCTCTTATTTTATGTCACCACATTTGAGAGCCAAATTTCTTAATGTTATCTTCTTAGTATATAAGGAAATTTGTTGGCTTCCTCTAATCTTTAAGTAGATGTTTGATTCTGTTCCTGCCTGTCTGTGTTAGCATCATCACTGACATCAGAAGATTTAAGGGGTTGAAAAACCATGGGATTTCCTTCATGTCCTAGAGACGCATATTTTAGGGTGCCAGAAGCTATAGTGAAAAAAAGAACAACAAAAATTATGTTTGTTCATGTTTCTTCTGTTGTTCACCTATCGGTTTTAATTCAGGTTTCGACTGTTTTACACCATTAATTTTATCACAATTATTTGTTGTTTTGGTTTAGTTTGATGTTTTAAGGCACATCAATGTAAGTAGGTTATTTAGTGCTGAGGCAATGGGAGTAAAGTGCCTTGCCCAAGGACACGCCATGGTGGACGATATGGGCCTGGTTTCACTAAACATCTCAAATTTTCTTCCTGAAATTGAGATTTTTTTATAATCTTTCTTATTGCTTGGTTTGGAATTATGAGTTTTTCACTGCACAGTAAGCATCCATTAAGGTTTAAAATACAGTCATGCTACCCTGTATTTGTCTGAAATTAGTCTTGTTTTATCTCCAGGGATGAATTGAGGATTTCCTCAAACTTGAGGAATTCATCAATTCATTTTTCAAGAAAAAAATGATTTCCAGACGTACAATTTTAACAATAAAGAGTTATTTTTCATCCCGTTGTATTACTATATATTCTTGCATACAACTTTGATCCAACTACCGATTGCATAGACCAAGATCTACCAGCGTATTATCTTAGTTTATAGAATTTGTAAGGAGTAATCAGTAGAGCAAAAAATCTAGACCCTGATTTGCCAGTGCATTATGTGACCAGATCAGGGTCTGTGTTGTTTGCAGTTAGACCTGACTTAAAAGTGAGTATATATGGTATATTCACCTCACAAAAATCTCATTATGTTAGAAATGGCCAGCCTGGGTCAGCTTCCATGGTGTGTCCTTGGGAAAGGCACTTAGCTCCCATTTTCTCGGCATGTTATATCCAATAATGTGTTAAAAGTGCCAGTAAGAACCACCAAAACAAACAGAATGTCTAAGCATGATATGCACAATCTCAGTTTGAGGAAAAATTATGAGAAATTTTAGTGAAACTGTATCCCAGGCTGATCTGATCTTGGGATTCGAACTCGCACCGTTTGGTCCAGAGTACAGCATGCTTACTACTGAGTCATCGCAGAATCTGATGTGTGTAATACACATTTGGAGACAAGTTTTCTCAATTGTAGATTGTTTGGAATAAGCATGGATCCCGAAATTCCCGAAGGTATGGAATTGTCGACTTTGAGACTGAAGAGGCAGCAAGGAATGCAATAAAAAAGGTCAATGGCATGTTGCTGAATGGCAAAAGAGTGTAGGTATTCAGTTTGTTGAAGTACTGTATTTACACGTACATGTGTCCAACTGTAAATGAGAAAGACTCGGATATGCCATCACATAATGTAATGGAAGATCAAAGTCTTTTTGCTGTTTGTTCTATCAGGATTTAAAAATTTAGAATGAAGTGTATATAACAAATTCTGATCCTATATTTTAACGACTTTACCCATTAAACATTTTTGTTTTCTATTGTATATTTTTTAAAGCACTTTTACCTTTTGTTTTGCATGATAGGATATTTACTTTTATTTGGTAGGGTTATATTTCTGAAGATTTTAGAAACTTTTTTAACCTTTATATTTTTACAACCTTTTAAGATCTTAGCCTTTTACAAATATCTTGAAGTACTACATATATATGTTTATTTGAAAGAGTTTATCTTCCTAAAGTGTTTGTCAGTTTTTATAATTTTGGAACTAAACTTTTAATTGGCACTCTATAGCCTGGATTTTGCTGACGTGTTGTTAAACCCTGCACATATACTGTGTGCACTGCTCAGTAGGTGTAAACGATGTACAACATGAATTGTGGCATTAAATCAGTCAATGTGTGCATAATATGGTTGCTAATAGAACTGTTTATTGCAAGAATTGTTGTTTCATGATATATTGCAATACAGGACAGTGTATTGTGATATGTATAGCAGTGTATTGGGAAGATCTGTAGAAAATGTAAAATAATATTAAGGAGTGAACAAAAAGTAAAAGTTTCATCTATTGTCATTTCTTTTATATCTGTTCGTGCAAACAATGATCGAAAAACATCCTTACATATGGGTGATTCTAAGTTTCACGAGATAGGCTCCAGTTTAATTTGCATTTTCTCAACTTGGGCTGCATTGGTAGTTTTCTAAGGGACACTTTGTAATTTGTATCCCTGTCTACATCTGACTTAATGAAAGCACAGTACTAGGACTGAAACGGTTAGTAAATTCTTTAACTGGCTACCTGTAATGCATTAATGAAACCATTACCAGTTAATCTCAGTCAGAAACACCTGATGTACAGAGTGAGTGTGAACTGGCAAGAATTACAGCATAATCAAGGTTTCCACTTTCTCAAATCTAGTGAAATGTACATGTTGCACCGGCTGATACAAAGAATTTCTCACTTGCTTTTACACGAGCTCGACATATACATTCCATCTTTACTTCTTTTGTCACATTCTCTGATATTTCATGGAGTAATCAGTACCAATCAGGCTGATTGTCAGGATCACTCAAATGTCAAGTGTTGAACTTGTGTGTTGCTAGCATTAAAATGACTTTGATGCAAAACCGTAAGATGCCTGAAATGTCAGAGGAAGAAAATGGGTTCGTGCGGGTGTGCCTAAAATTTGAGTAAACAGAAAACAAATGAAATATGGGCAAAAAGACATTATCTATTCCTCAGATTTCAAGAGTAATCTTGACTACCTTCATCAAAATGCATGCTGGGATTGTGGATAAGTGCCATGAATTTGGAACCCCAAAAGGTTTTAGTATTCTTGATTACCTTCATCCAAATGCATGCTGGGATTGTGGATATGTGCCATGAATTTGAAACCCAAAAAGCTTTTGGTAATCTGGACTACCTTCATCCAAATGCATGCTGTGATTGTGGATAAAAGTAAATTTTTGAGAAAGGGTGGGTACCATAGGAACAACCCATATTGTTATTCAGTTGCTTAGGGAGGTATCCAATGCGAACTAAATAGTTTGAAACAGATTACTCTTTTGAGCTAAAAACGGATATATTCAAGTAAAGATAAAAGCTTGTGAGATTTCACTGAAATCAACTTGGATTTTGTTAGGGAATTATATATCATTTTTCTTTTAATAATGGTATAGTTTATTAGTTTAGGATCTCTGTTCTTAGTCTAACAGCTGTCGTCTTGCCGTGAGTACACATACGATAATTTGGATCGATATTTCCTGAAGCTTTAGTCGTGTCATGTGATTCAGAGCGTGAGAATATGAACTTCTGACCTAGATTCTATGAGTAAACACTTTATTGACTGTTAAAAACGTTAGTACACTGGTACTTTAGAGATGTCACGCATAACCTAGTTTCTGATTGGTTCGGAGAGGGTTGTAATATTTCGAAATTCCCAGTTTATCAAAGACGTAATGGGTTTTATTTCGATTCTGCGTAGTAAGAGACTATATTTATATTATTGGATTATTAGCAGCATTTTAGCATTCTTCATAGCTACACTGGATTGAGAGGTCATAAACAACTTTGGTTCTTTTTGTGTGTGGATATTCTACTTTTGTGATAAATCATACAGTGCATTTAGGATGCAGTACTGTGCCTTAAACTTTAATAATTATACAGCTCCGTGGAATTATCGGAAACATTTCTAGAACTTGTGTTATTCCATATCCACAAGGACTATTTGGAATTTATAAAACTTGGATATACTTGGTTCTTATTAACACATCAGTACAGCAAAGGTTTCATTCGGAACCTACTACATTCGGAATATTTGGATTAACGTCCGGATCAGTGAACTTTAGAACAATTTAGGACTTTTAAGGATATTCTATACTGTAAGTTATTTTAATTCTTTCACTTTAATTGTTTGTGGAAATATTTTATTTTTTTTAGGAAATTAAATATTTGTATTTTAAATCTTGAAAGCTTGTTTGAGTCTTTTTGTTTGTTACATTACCCCCTAGTCGTAACAACTTAAAGATGTCACGAGATTAACATTAGCCAAGCAGTTCCCTTGGAATGGAAATGGATATGATAGTGTTTGCTTGGAGATGCAGAATGTTGGTTTAAAAATTCGAATTCTAAATATTTGAATGAATTTAATAATTATCATGAAAATTTTGGCAATGTTGTGCTTTTATTTAGTCAGATATAGATAGGGGTAGAAGCCACAGAGGGTCCCAGAGGGGTGATCTTGGCAAATGTGGGCAGTCAAATTCATTGTCTCATCCATGAGTTTCACTCCTGCATTATATTCCCGACAAATGTCATTGTTATCTATTAATTTCCATATTTGCCTTTTTTTATGCGCATTAGATAATGCAACACTTGAGGCTTCACGTCCTCCAATTTGGGTCATTGCTCTGCAAAAGATGGGACATACCATGCAGTTCAACCATTTTCTGTGCAGACTACTCTTTCAGAAAACTTGTTTGGGGTTTAGAACAACAAATACTTTAAGATTCAAACCATTGAAATGAAACAAATGACAGCTGAAGTAGAAAATTAATTTTTATACTATTTATAGAAATACTGCAAAAACCAGTTCATAGGCAAATACGATCATGCATGTACTGGGATGATCTGTACCACAATATACCAATATACTGATCAAACTGCACACCCCTAGTTGTCTTTGAAGTGGAATGGGAGTGTGGGGGGATTGTCAGCTGAATAGAGGATCAGCAATGCTAGATATCACTCTGGGTAAACAGGCTTGTAAATGTGTTCAAATTGTATATCTCCTTGCAAGGTACTTAGCTCCCATTGCCTCGGCATCTGTCCTCCATGCCAGTCTCTATATTGTTGTTTCCGCAAATGCACTACTTTTGGTGAGGGGATTTGTTTTTATAAGTAAACAGTTTCTGTTTACAAGAAAAAAACACATGTTTAAACCTGTTGAAAAAAAATAGTTAAATTAATTTCTGTCATTATGCAGGTTTGTGTGCAGATTCATGAACCGACGTGAACGGTTGGAGATGATGGGAGATAAAGTGAAGAAATTCAACAATGTTTATGTCAAGAACCTTTCAGAAGATGTCGATGATGATGGCCTGCGGAACATGTTTGAGCTCTATGGAAAAATCATCAGTGCAAAGGTATCAAATCGTCGATACAAAGATATCAAATGAACCTGTGCACAGTCTGCTCCGAAAAAAAAGGGCAGACATTGTAGACCTCGATCTGTGGGTGCATCATGAAATGACCAATCATGCATTTCGATATGAACCATTACTGGAGTATTTGATACCTGACTTTATTTATGGTGTGACTTAAATAAAAAATAACCAAAGATTAGTCAGAAAACCAGATGAACAGACCTTCAATTACATTTTTTAATTGATTATAAATGATTTGTTGTATTCTTTTGTTACAAATTTGCTTACATAGTTAATTTTAACATGTTAATTTCATGACAATCCAGCATGTGCTTTACATCAGCGAGAGACCATTTTAGACATGTACTCATATTGGTCAATGATAACCAGTACTAGTCATCTGAAGACTCGGCATGACAACTTGCTGACAACACTGACAATTATATAAATTTAGGGACAGAGTGAAACATTTTCAAGTATCAAATATGACATTTTCCATGAAAACAAATGGAAACATTTTCAACCAACTAAAATTAATCGTTTATTGTTTTGATGAATTGGTTATCAGTATTTTAATTTAAATTGATTTCCAACACTTCAGGTAAGGTGTTTGAAGAATTGCTAGTGTTGGGAATTAATTGAAATTTGATGATTGATGGTTGATTCATCAGAACCAATCAGTGATAATTGCATTTTGCATATATATATATATATATATATATATATATATATATATATATATATATATATATATATATATATATATTAATTGATTTTTTATTATATTTTAAATATTTTCATGGAGAAGATTTTGGTTTGGTGTTTCATGGCACAGCAACACAAATAGGTTATTTAGCATGTAGATGATCTGATTAAATTTTCATGCCATGATCATAGTAATATTTCAAATTTGTCTAAATTTACAAACGTTTTTGTGCATAGACTTTTTGATCTGTGGTGGTGGGGTATAACTATTTTGCAGAAACAGATCTAGAGCTGCTGGATCCTCGACACTAAGACCACTTGTACCTCACATATTGCATCAAAATTCTCTCTGTCAATTTCGATTGCATACTTCAGTCCACTTAGTGATGCATATTCTGTTGTATATGGAATTTACAAACAAAAATTATAGTTTGTGCAGTGACGCCTGTCTCGAGAAACACCATGAACACTTTATTTCCATGGTATATGTGATATATATATATATATATATATATATATATATATATATATATATATATATATATATATATATATATATGTGTGATATATATATATATATCCTTTTCTTCTGCACAGGTGATGACAACATTTGATGGGAAGAAGCGTGGATTTGGTTTTGTCAGCTTTGAGGAACCAGAGTCGGCGGAAAGGGTAAATCTGTGACTTAGAAAGTGTTCATGTGATTGTGTTATGGTCTGCGTTTGTCTTACAAACTAACTATCTAGCATGCTATCAGACTGATTTTGTAAAATCCATACAGGTCTATAAAATACCTATAGTGGGATTATTTTCGTGGGTGGACATAAAGTGAAGTGATTTTGTCCAAAAAGATTGGTTTTATATTTTGGCCATGTATATTTTAGCGATAGCAAGTTCAGTATAAGGAGGATTTTCTTTTATTGGGGTCAACCCGCAGTTTTTTCTACGTCTCGCAGATGTTGGGCTTTTAGCATGTGCTCAAATTCTTACTCTCTTTTTCCGTAGGTAGCTCTTCTGACCTTAATAAGAGCCAAGTTTATGCATATACTGTTGTCTTGCATATTTTTTGTCTCTGAATGTACGAGACAGGCATCATCTCCAGCATAAGCAATCAACAATGTGCAGAGTATATGCTTAAAGTTTTGAAGGTTGCCATTTTCAACTGAAAATATTGTGATTTGTTGCTTTGTATCTAAAATTCTTACTCTGATTTGCTTTGGTTTCCTATCTTACTGGAATGTGGTTTATTTTTTTACAAATGTGATCATATATTTTAAGGATTTTTTTATCTTTATATTTTATTTTATAAACTTCTTACAGAATTGTAACATCTTTGCCTTTTTTGTAGCACATTATGTTTACATTTATTTCTAAGGTTTTATCTTCTTAAAGTTTGGTGTAATTTTTAATTTGTACATTATTAGAACTTTGCTTTTAATTGGCACCGCATAACCACCGTTGGGCCAAGGTAGCTTTAAACTCTAATGGATATATAGATATGTATCCTCTCTAACCTCAAAATGTGATATTATCATGCATTTCACCAGTGAAGGCACCATATTCAGGGAAATATTTATTTGTGTTGACTGTCATCAGTAGCAGAACACATTCTGTAAATCACAATATTTTAGCAACATCCAATATGTGATACTATTGCAGATAAGGAAATGAAGTATGGTTACTCAAACCACACATACTATAAATTGTTAGATGTTCAAATATAATTATAGCCAAAACATTAATCAGAGCATTTCTTTAATGCATCATCAGTATATATGACCATCTGTGCACTTGTTGGTACTACATCCAGTGTATAAAATTGTGCTTAATGAATAGTGGTTACAAGTTGTTGGTACTACATGCAGTGTATAAAATTGTGCTTTATGAATGTTGGTTACAAGTTGTTGAATCCCGTCTGCAAGCTTCTGGAACCATCTGTCATTGCAGTCATCACATTTAAATAAAATGCATCTTTTCATCAGAATGTTATCAAACGTAAAGTTTAAAATAACGTTGGTTTGTGCACTAAATTTTATGGACACCGAAGTAAATATGACCATGTTGTGGAGCATTCATGATGTATATATATATTGAGAAGTCTGTTCTCTGTTCATAAGTACATCTTTCATGTAAACAGAAATCAGGTTGATGACAAACAGACCAATAGAATGAATTTTAGATAATTACTGAAAACTGTATCCTTGCTAGTAGTAGTGGCCGATACAGATGAGTGAGAGAGTCTTCCAATCCCCAAAGTAAGGCTTCATCGTTTACCAAAATGTCTAAACGTGTACACCGTATACAATAACCGAAATGATGTCATTAATCGAAACGTTTAGAAACTCAACTTTTCCTCCTATCTACCTGCTAATCATACTGAACAACTGACAGCTATTATAATGTGCATGCCATACTTTGCTCAGCTTGCACTTGTTTCATTTGCTGTACGTCCTTTGCCTCTTATTATGACAGGTTCAGTTTGTAAGATACGTCTTTGTTGAATATATCGGACAATTTCAGTAAAATATCCTTAGGATTGTAGTGATATCGTTTCATGTTACATATAAGTACATGATGAAAAAATTGATAATGCATCTGGATGTACTGCCTGAACATCTATATGAGATGCTTTTGTAGATTTACAATGATAAAAACTATGCTTTGGCTTACAAACGTGAAACGGTGTTTGTTTTTAAAAACAAGTTGTCAATCAAAGGTTCTGTTAACAAACATGCTGTTTAACATATGTAAAGGTAAATACTGTAGTTTAAAGAAATGTTTATCAGTATTATCAGTAAATGAACTTGATGTGTAATGTTGTGTAATATGCGCTATAACTAATTCTTGTTTACATTTGGTCTTTTCCTAGCGATGCCACATTCAATATGAAAGTCATAGATATATACGTTAAGAAAAGATTAACTTAAAAATCGTACTAAATTATCCTCTTAAGCAAAGATGTGGTAATATATAATTTAATTGGAATGGGTAGTTCCTTCGTCAATGATAGCCACATGCATCAATTACACATTTACTGATTGTGTAAATGTTTACAGACAGTAAACTACACTAAGCCATTTACATGTATACACATTGCAGCCTTGTCCCAAAGTTGGATCATACTATCTCGTGCTTACAATAATATGTACATTTTGCAGATTCGTTGCAGTCAATCTATACTACACTCCTACAGTTTAAAATGATTGAAATAAATGATGTAGCTTTTCATTTTCATTTTCAAAGGCTGTGGAAGAAATGAATGGCAAGGAACTAAGAGGCAAGTTGCTGTTTGCTTGTCGTGCCCAAAAGAAGGCTGAGAGACAGGCTGAGCTGAAGGAGAAATTTGAACGCATCAAAATGGAGCGGATCAATCACTACCAGGGTGTAAATTTGTATGTCAAGAATCTGGATGGTGTCATTGATGATGAGCGTCTGCGTAAGGAGTTCTCCCAGTTTGGGACCATCACCAGTGCCAAGGTTTGTGAAAGCTAATAGTTACATTATTGTTTGAAAAATGCTTGGTTTGTTGTATATCAGGAAGTTCAAGTTTTCATTTAGGATGTCACTTCTGTCTCAAAGTATATTTAATCTCTTGTGAATATCATCTGTTATGGTAGAAGTAGGAACAATAGGGTAAAGAGGATATATAGAATGGGTTGTAGAAATAGGTAACTTTCATTGAAAATTGATGACTAATTCTTGTTGGAGTCAAACATTTCTTCTCACTATGTTTTAAGGTGAACTTGTTGATAAATTAATTAATCTCTTCATAGTTTTTAGTCTCAAAACTGTTTCACAGATATAGAATTTGGTTTTGGGGTTGAAAAACCTTGGGATTTCGTTCACGTCTCAGAGATGCATATTTACGGGTGCCAGAAACTATAGTGAAAGAAAGCACAAAAGAAGTTATATTTATTCATGTTTCTTTTGTTGTTCGCCAATCAGTTTTAATGCAGATTTTTTTCTGTTTTACATCTATCAATTGTTGTCAGTAAGATTGGTTTGTAGATGGTTGACAGAACAATATCTGGAAAGGTCTCCTGGGTTTTAGCTTGCTTCTACGGTACAGTCTATGAAATGTCTTACCAGAAGACCAAGTAGTAGTATCCAATATTTTTTTTAAGATCAGTCCTAAGTTACAGGCTTTTGAAGTTGAAGCACTCCTTGTAGAATGAGCTTTGAATTGCGTTCAATTCCAGTCTTTGCCAAAATGTATTTCAGGCATCTGTTGATATATTTGTATACGTTTTGAATGAAACAAAATGTATTTGAATGAAACAAACACCTGCTTTGACTTCCTATTTCCTTTGTCTTATCCAAATAAAAAAGGAGTTTTGTAACAATGCACAATTCATGTTTGTGATATATATGCAAAACTAATGGCTTTGTCGGTCATCCAGGCTTTGATGCTTTTAACAATCCTAATATTTGGAGTGAAACATTTTTGTTTTGTATTTTCATATCATCAAGAATCGAAGCTATCAGGGTTTGTAGTCTTTTACCTGTTACCAAAGCCATTAAACATGCTTACTTGCATGACAAATCTTTCAGTGACAAACTTTCTAAAGGATTCGTTTGTGCCAAATACTTTAGAACAATGGAAACATTTCCGTATATCTTGGTTGGGGGATTGGGGTTAGGTAAATATACACCTTTCATGAATCTAGATATGAATTGTTTGTTATTAAATGATTTATTCCCAACCAAAGCTAAAGTTTGAACTAACATTGAGGTGCTGACAACACTGTATGACTTCCCTGCATCATGTAAGTTTTTGGGATAGTTAACAATATCTACTACATAGGGATCATGGAATTATTATTGTATGTAGAACACCAAAGACGCCATTTTTGCCATGCAATGTCATATTGTTTACATGTAGACTTCCTTCATGACCCAACGATACAATGGTATATGAACAACATACAGATATATTCCTCTGTCAAAACACCATAGTAATATTTATTTGCTCAATTTATATATGGAACTATAGCTGCCAGCTTTGTTAGTGCACCAAACAACTGCAGTGTGAAAACTTTTGGATTAAATCACTGCACAAACTTTTCAAACCAAATTGAACAGCTGCCACCAGTATCAAGATGATTAAATGTGCACCTTAACGTGATCTGGATACATCAGTAGTAAGTACATAGGTAATGAGAAATACTTCGTGGTTGTATAACCTTCTCATTCATGTTTTCCAAGTTAGACAACCACCAGTGATCTTCAGCAGTCTCGGACAATGTGATCATATCATTATAGTTACCCTTAAACTTAACCATACAGGTTTCTGAATTTTGGTGAAAATTGTGGGACTTGATGCCAGACCAAATGGAAGAACACAAAATTGATATATCTGACCTCTCTAGAAAAATGTTAAATATTTCCCATGAGGTTTGCAAATAGTAAAGCTGAAATAAGCATCTTTCAAATCAATTGATACAGAAAAGTCTCATTTTGAATATAATCTAAAATAGTGTCAGTGGTTTCCATTTTGAAATGGTAATATTCAACAAATCTGTTCAGAGATAATTTCAGATTTATTACAGGTCTAAACTTCCCATTTTTCTTTTCAATAAAAAATAAGTTGGATATAAACTGACCAGCTTCATGTTCAGTGGTTTCATTTTCTTAATAGTTCATGAGTTTGAATATCCACTAGTTCACACTCAAATGATGACAATTGACAGGTTTTGGACTAAATTGTTGTTTTTGCTCTACTAAAATTCAACCTTGTTCCCTGAAACTGTTTGTAATATCCAAGGGTCATCTGTCATTTTGTTCCCATTTATCTAGACAGCAAGATGTTTGACCTGATGAGATACTAACATACATCTGTTTTTTTGGGTACGAAATGCCCGATATGGGGATGGATTCTGCTTTGAGCCATAATTCCTCCTGTTTAGATGTCTTTGATGTTGGTTCACCTTGTATCTGCCGCGCCTGTCTCTGGACCCTACAAAATCACTGGACCCAAACTGTCTGTGAGCATAAAATCTTTTGTTATTAATGTTTTGATAAAGCCTCTTAATTGAGTTGTATATGTCCTTTCATAGGTTTCATGCATTTTGGGAGCTCATCCCCAAACAAACCACTCTCTGATATCAGCATTACACAAAACTGATGATATGGTTTGAGGTCTTTGCGCATGAAATATTGCCTCTGAAGAAACAACTCTCTAAAATCACCCCTTAGAATCGCTAAAACTTGTATGGTCAGATGATAGCCATCTCTGTTTGAGACATTGACAAACTGATGAGGTGGTTTGAGGTCTTTGTGCATGAAATATCGCCTCTGAAGAAACAACTCTCTAAAATCACCCCTTAGAATCGCTAAAACTTGTATGGTCAGATGATAGCCATCTCTGTTTGAGAAATTGACAAAGTTTTATGTTGCAAACCAGATACCAAACCTAAAATTGGTATAAAACCAGGCCCAGCAAGTTTCTGGATATTTTAAAGAGATTTATCCCATTGCTGCACCACAGCAGACAACATTCTCCAAATTTCATGATTGGTTCTTGGTGCGATGATAAATTTACAATTTTCTGGGACTAAGATTGTATTATCCTCTATATTGGACAGATTGGCCTGGCTTTTAACCACCGAGGATAAAACAGATTGTACAGAATTGTCAATCGAGGGGCCAAACACTTCGTTATTAATAACTGAGTGAAGTTTCAACCTTCGGGCTTCATCTCCCTCTTGCGAGCAGTTTTTCTTAAACAGAAGTGTGTTTGGATCGAACTCACCAAGTTCTACTGAGTACTCATCAGATTTAGAACCAAACATTTCACCAAGATTAATTTTCTGGCCACGATTAGCATCACACACTATAGTGGTAGATGTAGTTGCTACAGAAGCTACATTCTAATTTAAAATTGTTTCTAAAGTCATTATAGACTGCTGAAGCACTTCAAGTTGTTATTTTGTGGTGAACCCCTTTTTCTTACCTGTTTTTTTTTTCCATTGTCTTTCCACATTTTTGCGGTTTCTTAACTGCAGCCGAATCAGCCGTGTTTTGAAAACCCTGTTTGCTATTTTTAAGATAACTGGAAGTACCTTCTTACAGCAACTGAGATATGGATTCATTGAGCACAACACAACATGTGCTGACCCCTTCTATGCAGTTTTCTTCGGGCGAGTAAACAATGTTTCAACCGGTGATACATGTTAAAATACATTTCTTGAGCAAGAAGGCACTACCTCCTTTCGGGCGTTTGTTTCGACCACTCCTTCCCTCATAGTAAAAGGTACCTCATTATCGAAAAAAAAACCAACTCAAATTTGTTGTCAGCATCCGAGTCATAAAAACTCAAAGAGTCAGAATTATCCATGTAGGATAGAAAGAAGACCCAACAAAAAGTGTAAACAATGGGTCCAGGAGGCAAATAACAAATGACGGTAGGACAAAATTTAAATTACATTGAAACTTCAAATTTAAACACGTTCTCAAGTCGCAGGTATTGCAACAGCTGCCTGTCCATGTACACCTGTAGTGCTAGACTGAAAGAGGATGTGACATGGGCAACATTGGAATTTATAGTGGCAAGAACACAGGGCGGATCAAAGGTGACTTTCCTTTCATTATATTTCTAGCATCATGTGCAGTCAGTATCTGAAATGAAATGCCAATTTAACCCTGAATAGTTTGGCTGGTATGGGAACAAATCTAACATGCAAAAATGCATTGACGGCAAAAGGGACAATTGATCTCTAAAAAGTTAAAACAATCTGCACAGAAGTATGTAATGGAATATTCTAATTATTCGAAGAAAGGTAGCAAAAGCAACAATTATCCCTGGTATGTTTATCGGACATCATGTGTCGATTTGAGTATTCCTTATGGCGGGAAAAGTGATTACCACCACCACGTAAAATTGGAAGAAAAAAAAACAACAAGGATTATGTCAACTTAAGAGATCACGCAAGAAGCCATTGATCTCAATGGAGTTGGAAACTGCAGTTTTTGAAACTGAACTGGAGGTCTAGGTGTATTTTGCGAACATTTTATTTGAACGTAATGTTGTCTTCGCTGCGTAATCACTTTTTAACTTTTGAAATGAAATTCAACAGTAGCAATACATTATATTAGTTACACCTTCCTGAAACTTTGTCCAACTTGCAGAAAAATATTGACTGTCTCATTGCAGTGTTGCACCTTAAGCATGTGATTGTGGATTTCCCACAATGTTTTTATCCTATTCCTATGCCCCCCAAAACTTTACCTTTTGTGCCCCCCCCCCAGCCACATTTGCTAAAGGTGATAAAAACTGTTCAGATGGCAATGAATAACCATTTTAAAACAATGTATCTGGCAAAACATTCAAGGTTTGTGGTAGTCGGCCGAGTTACAATGTAAAGTCTTTGACGGCCGACAGTGTAACGTATTTTCGAGGTTAAATCACACCTACTGCAAGGAAGAATTAATTTATTTTGAGATTGAATTTTGACAAAAGAAACTTTATGCAAATACACAATTTGTTAAGTAATGATTCATTAATTGGAAAGAAAAGTAATTAAAAACCCATGGGTATTTGTGATAATAAATGCTGGTAGATAATGAGTGAACACTAAAGTTAAATGAGAGCAAGATCCAGAATGGAGAATTTCATGGTGCAGCTCATTTTGGTTAGCCAGATATTCAAATATGTTCATGTTTTCATGAGTTACTTGAGCACATGATAAAACGTTTATTGCAATAATGTAAGTGTCCAGGGAAAATATAATAGGACAGTGCAGACGACAAAGTTCAGGTGGCAAAACTGTCAAAGCAAACAAGATTATCTCCTTTTTTAGCACCATTAGTGCATTGTATACTACTATTTTCCTCTGTCCCTTTAAAATGTTGTTTGTCCCCCAAATCGGGAGGGTGGGGAACACAGTGTGTTGTGCCCTTGGTATCCTGGGTGCAACACTGTGATAGTATGAAGCTGATAGGTGAGTTACTGATTGACTAGTGTGAAGAACATGCTTCTACTACCCATGATCCTTCCCCAAGCCACCCCATTGGAGGTAGTAGACCTCCCCCCTCATGAGAAAATTTCTGTCAGCATGTCTGCTTATATGATATAGCAGTTTATATCATAAACTCCATTTCTGGTCAACAACTGTTAAAAATGGTTTTCATGGATTGAAATCAAATTTAGTATGATGGTTTATAGAGGATAAATATAAAGTTGATTTTTTTCTGTTTATGACAGAGTAGCAGCCCTTGTTTGACTTAAGAAGTTTACTCTAGCATCGTGAATTCAGTTTCTGTCTAATAACTTTTGAAGGATTTCATGGAATGGAACTAAATTTGGTATGAGGATTTATATTAAAAAAGATCTATGTCAGATTTGATTAAAAAGACTAGGTCAGATTTGATTAAAAAGACCTACGTCAGATTTGGTTAAAAAGATCTAGGTCGGATTTGATTAAAAAAGACTAGATCAGATTTGATTAAAAAGATCTATGTCAGATTTGCTTAAAAAGATCTAGGTCAGATTTTCATGGGTTTACAATATTTGGTTTTGCAAAAAATTACATGTTCGTTTGATACTTAAATTTGTGTATTTGGGGATGTCTTTTTGCTTCCTTGGAAGGATCATTGTTCATTCAGTTCTTAATTGTTTGGTTTGTAGCAACCACAAAAGCCATGAAAATTGGTAACCCATGAAAAATAGTAAATTCACAGTATTTGTATCAACATTTGATTGAATTAGCTCCTATTTGGCTTACAAGTATTATTTCTTTGTATCATTAACTCATCCTCACTTGATAACGTTTAAAGGTATTCACAAATTGAAACCAAATTTGTTAGGGACAGTTGATTACATAAAGTGAAATTTATACAAATGGCCTTCAAACATGACTGCCATTACTAAGAATAGAAATGTAAAACCTTTAAACAGCTTTTCAAAACAAACGTGCATTTCCCTGATTTTGCTGGTAAGCCAGTTTATTTTGAATTTAACAACATAATATTCATAAAAGTTTGTCAGAAATGCACATTGAAGTTTCATTTTACTCAAGTTGAAACATTTACTAATATCATACCATTTGTATTCAAGTCAAAAATAGTACTTTCTTCATTACAGGTGATGACTGAGAATGGAAGAACCAAGGGCTTCGGCTTTGTGCGCTTCAGTTCACCGGAGGAGGCAAATAAGGCTTTGACTGAGATGAACGATCGCATCGTGGTAGCGAAGCCGTTATATGTCGCTTTTGCTCAGCGCAAAGAGGACCGCAAGGCCCACCTTGCCTCCCAGTACATGCAGCGGATAGCAAGCATGAGGATGCAGGTAGTACACAAATGTAGCCTTTTACAAACATTCACTGTTTTAACTGTTGCACACCTTTGCAGCCTTTGCGTCCATAATTATGGGACTGGTTTTACAAATCAAAATCAGGAGATAATGGCATTTTCTCTCTACCTTTAAATTGATAGTTTGTGGAAATTCTGTTTTCAGTCAGATATTCTACAGTGATAACATGCACATGAAAACCACTTGTCCATCAGGTACTTTTCCTACATAAATACAAAAAATGTAAACCTGAATATAGACACCAACTGTTCTTAACAACAGCATTTTGCTGATTCCGAGTAAGAGTGATTATTTTATAGAGATTTATCTGTACAGTATATCATGTCTATATCACACCAGACATGGGGCAGAGTCACAGTAAGAGTGAATCGTGTCTGTATAGAACCAGGCATGGTGCTTAATACCCAATAGAAGTGGTTTGTTGTATACCGATTTAACTGTACAGTGAATTGTGTCTATATAGGACCAGACATGGGGCTGAGTACACTCAAATAGTGGTCAGTTGTAAACAGGTTTCACTGTATAGTGAATCGTGTCTATATGACCAAACAAAAGGCTGTGTATATAGGTTTAACTATACAGTGAATCATATCTATCTAGGACAAGACAGGGGACTGAGTACACTAGAAGAGTGGTCATTGTATACAGGGTAACTGTACAGTGAATCAGAGATGCTGCCAGGGCATGAGATTGTGCAAATAAAGCACAAATGTTATACATTTGCACATTTGGAAAGCAGTGATGCATGAGAACTACCACAAATTAGTTCAAATTTGCGCATATAAAAATGCACTCTGGGCAGTATAAAACTTTTATTTAACTGTTAAGATAAGCTGAATAAAAAAGAATCTGAAAAGAAACAGAAATCAAGGATACTTATTTGATCAGAATACCTCTATGTATTATGTAGGTTAGTACGAAAGGATGCTTGGAAATCCCGCTAATTATTTATACCAGAAAAACGTGTACTGGAATGGTTCTGCAGTTGATGCCCTTTCCTCATATTTGCGCATGTGCGAACTTTGGTCCATTTCCAGATCGTGGGTCAAGCATGGCTAGGCTGAAAATTACTGATTCTTTGCAGCTTCAGGTCGATGGTGGCATAATTGTGCAAAGTGAATGGCAGAATGAAGAAAGTGAAGGATAAAGTAGAGTTTCTCCCCAAATGGAGGACAATAATTCTAAAACAGCGTCAGATGCGGGGTTAGATGAACCGCCCAAGAAGAAAACAAAATTTGACGTCAAGTTTTAGAAACATTGGCTGTTGCCTGGTTACAGTACATATTGTTAGAACATAACACCAAAACAGGAGGTATGTTGTGTAATATTTGCAAAATGTGTGAGAAAAATAACCCTTTTATGTCAGAAATCGGTGTTTGAGTTTTAGGACGTTAACTCTTACACAACATGCAGTGTCACCAGATCACATGCATTTTGGAGCATAGATATCCATGAGACAATACCTGTGAACAGTGGAAAATTCTACAAAACAACCATTAGGGACAGTTTACTAACTTGTTGAAGCTGGCAAAGCTAGCTATGCATCTGCCCATTCAGAGGGCAGACTGTGAGGATTTTGATTTTAGTAGAGAACAAACAGAGTGTGAAGATAAAGAGGCGTATATTTAAGGCTTGGGTAAATAATGAACTATGATGATTTCCTCACACACACACACACACATTTATTTCTACTCCTCACTTGTTTTGAGACTGTGTGAGTGTGTGTGTGTGTGTGTGTGGGGGGGGGGCCTCCTCATTAGATAAAATCCAGGCAGCATCTCTGGTGAATAATAATAATAATAATAATAATGACTTTATTTAAAGAGGGTGACACAATAAGTTGCATGGAACTAATCTTTCTTGTGGCCCTCTATTATATGCATATTTATATACTGTGTACATAGTTAAATAATAATAATAATAATAATAATAATAAAGCACTGATAATAAGCTACATGTATACATGGACATAATAAACAGAATGTTTTGTAAGAACATGATCCAACTAGGTACATTGTGTATATACAGTACAAAAATAGTGAAACAACAAAATGGAAGGTTTGAGAATTTATACTTTAAGTTGTAATGTATTTGTCAAATCGAACAAGTTCCAAATTCATCCATTGCATTAGACTATAATCAAATGCATTTATATTTATACTTTCTCTAATTTCCTTTGGGATTCAGTTCCAAATTAGTGACCTTGAATATTGAAATCTTTTCTTAAAGAGTTCTTTATTTGGTTTTGGAATGCAGAGGTGGTTAGCTGAAATTGATCTTAAATTGGGAGTGTTGCCCTGTTTTCTAGCCTGAAATAGTTCCTTGAGATATAATGAGGCCATATTGTTTTAAACTTTGTGCATAAGTTTTGCCTTTATAAAAATTTTCATTCATTTACTGTTAACATTTTAATATCATTCATTACATCTGGGATGTTTTCAACATTATCTAGGATGATTCTGCAAGCTCTTAATTGCAAGCGGAATAATTTGCAAATATTCTTGTCAGAAGTGTTTCGCGAGAAAACATTACAATAGTCTAGATATGGTTGTATATAGCTTTTGTAATATATTAACCTATGTTTAGTTGATAGATATGACCTTATCTTGCCTCATAACCAGAGACATGAATTGACTTATGACATATGACTTGAACATGTTCATTCCATTGCAAATTGTTGTCAACCATCAGCCCCAGGATTTTGTCACGGGTAACCATTTGTAGACCAATTTCATTCAACTTGAGATTGGAATTGTTATATTCCAATTTTGCTCTTTTTTTGTTGAGTAGTAATCATTAATACTTTAGTCTTGTCCGTGTTTACGTTCATGCCATTTTCCTTACACCAGGAATCTATTCTAAGTAAGGCTGTCTGAAAGGAGCCCCCTAGGTCTGATTTTAGCTGTTTGAAATCTGATAGAGTGGTGTCATCTGCATATAAGTCGGTAGATGAAATACAGTTGCCTATTTTCAGTGGCAGATCATTTATGAAAATGAGAAAGAGTAGTGGGCCCAGGATTGATCCCTGTTGTACTCCACGTGTAATTGGTTCTTCTTTAGAAACACTGCTATTTATTTTGACACGCTGTTTTCTCTTTGTTAGATATGATGTAAACTAATCAATCGTTGAATTGTCACATTGATAAATGTTCAGTTTATTGATAAGAATATCATGATCAACAAGGTCAAAAGCTTTTCTAAGATCAACTAGTATGGATCCAACTAATTTTCCATGATCTAAGGCAGTAATCCATCCATCTATCGTGCAGACCAAGGCTGTCTCACAGGAGTGGTTTTCTCAGAACCCTGATCGGTTTTGATGAATTAAGTTATATTTTGATAGGTACATCAAAAGATTGTCATGGACATGTTTTTTAAGTAGTTTGCACAGAGTTGATAATATAGATATTGGTCCGTAGTTATTGACCTCTTCTTTGCTGCCAGACTTGTGAATGGAGGTAACTTTTGCCAATTTCCATGTCTGGGGAAACACTGAGGTGGATATGCTTACATTACATATGTAAGCCGTGCTATCAAATATTATGTTTGCAGCAGCCCTAAGGAGACATGGTCCAGCAGTATCTAGGCATGTTGATTTCATTATTGCAATAGTTTGCAACAATTTTTAAACTTTTTCATTTGGTATTACCGAGATAAAAAAGTTTGTGTCAGCTGGAATTTTTTCTGAACAGAAATTTCTTAGTTCATCATGATTGGAGTTTACAGTGGGGTGTTTAATTCTGGAAACTATGCTGACAAAAAATTAATTGAATGTATTTGCTATTTCAACATCATCATCAATAATCCGGCCTTCTTGGCTAAGTTGTTGGATTTTGGACGACCTTGTGGACCGTTTACCTGCACCTAGTTTGTTAAAACTTTCCAAATAGAATTCGTATTGCAATTATTTTCTAAAGCTGACTGATATTAATTCTTATTTGCCCCATCGATCATTTTGGTCACTTTATTTCTCCATGTTTTGTAATGTGCTTATTGACTAACAGATTTGAAATAATCACGAGTTTTCATGGCGTCTAGAATGTCAGGAGTTAACCAGTCAGGTTGGAAGTCCAGTTTTACTCTATGTGTTTTCATCGGTACATGTTTATCTACCACTTGCATCAAACGATAAGTCCATACATCAAGAGCACCATCCACATCATCAAACATAGATACTATACTCCAAGGAAAATTACTGAGATCTTCCAGAAATTTGTCTTCATCATAATGCTTAAATTACCTATAGGTTATGGTTTTATGAGTTTTGGATTTTACACCTGTTTTTAAGCCGGATTTTCTGGTTTGGAACACAGGGAAGTGATCACTAAGACCTATCCTAGGAATACGTATGTTTTTCACATTTGCTTCCATATTTGTATAGATATGATCTATTAGAGTTTTTGAGTGATCAGTTTCTTGTGCTGGTTGGTCCACTAATTGGGTTAGATCAAAAGTTTCTGTGAAATTCAACTAATTTCTGTTAATCTGATTATTCATAAGATCCCTGTTGAAGTCACCTAATATGTATATTTCGTTTTGGTCATCAATCACTTTATCTAGTTGCTTTTCAAAAAGCTCATTCCATCCGACCTTCGCAGAATTTAACCTAATGACAAAGCCCGCTAGGAATAGCTTCGTATTTGATTGATTTACCTGGATCCATATTGCTTCAGTTTCATCTGATTCTAGACAATTTGTCCTTTCAACTGATAAACCATTTCTTACATAGACAACAACACCTCCACCCACAGAATCTCTATCCCGTCTGATTGGCATGTCACAACCATCAATCAACAACAAGTCATTTGCATGATTGTCATTTAACTTTGTTTCTGTTAAACCCAGAATATGGACATTATTGGCCTTAGATGATAATAATAAATTCAGTTGGTCTAATTTGTTATTCATACCTCGTATATTTATATGCCCAATGTGTAGACCTTTTCCATTAATTCCTAGATCTAATATGTCCTTAAAGTAAATATTACTAGGAGGGTCAGACAAGGAGTTTAGTTCCACTCTGACATTTTTAACATTTTTTGAAGCATGTATGTAGTCTTTGTTAAAACATTCACAAACACATAGTGCACTTCCACATTCAAAACATTCATCGGATTTGTCAGTTTGAGAGATAAAACTTTTAACTGAGGTCCCAAAGGAAACAACATGGGCATCATCACCCGATAGAGTTCCCAAGGTTTGTCTTGAAACAGATGAGAAATTATGTCTCATAAACAGGGCACTTTCTTCATAGACATAAGCCTAGCATATGTTGCTAGGTTGAAACATTTCACAGTGTTTGGCCTTGTCTCCATATTCCAAGCAGTCATAGCATTGCATTTTCACAGTATGTCTGCATGCATCAAAGCCATGCCCAGGTTCATGGCAATTATAACACCTCCCTAGCTTGTCTGGTTTGTTGAAAGTGTTATCTTGGTCCCTGTAATATCTTTGAATAATGTATTTGCCTTTGAGTATTGGAACATGTTCATTTATTGCATGAAGAAAGTGTGAAAGTCCCTTTTTGTTTAAATGGGTTATGTCCTTAGCCAAAGGGTATTCCAGCACCAAGCCAGACTTTGTAACAAATGCATTTTCAATGTCAATCATTTTGTTGTCCCATTCAATGCATAGGTGCCCTATTAAGGCATTCAAGTTTCGAACATCGGTGTCAATCCTTGGAGAAACTGTGCAACTGAATACCTTACAAGCTGGGTTGTCCAATTAGATGTTATTCAGAATATGGTAAAAATTGTCTTCAATTTGTTCAATCTCAATGTTGTTATTAACATCATTTCCTCCAACACTGATGATAATGTTATCAATTGAGAAAGGTCTATTTCTCTGATCAAATCAAGCATATGACCAGTTCCCACCCCAGGTAACGACTTGACTTTGACCCAAGGTTTAAGACCTCTTTCACTGACATATTTAATGATTGAGTCACCAATCAGCAGTGTAATTTTTGTTGGGAATTTTCTGATGTTTTGGGTGGCTTGATTTTCTTTTATGAGAAGAATCCCTGGTATTAGAAGAGCCAAGAGTTTTACTGCTAATATTAGAATAGTGATGCTCACCATTCGCAACATTTTTGTGACCTAAGCTTTTCTCTGCAGAATCAGTTGTAAGATCTCATTTGACAGAATGCTTTGAGAGTGAAGACGAGTTTTTATTTGCTGTGGTTGAGTTAACAGCTTTCAACACAGTTTCATTTTTGACAAATGTGTCCATATTACTGTTAATCTTTTGAGTCTCTGATATGATTGACTTAAGTATGTCAATCATGTCTATATAGTACCAGGCATGGGGCCGAGTACACAGTAATCGTGTTCATTTCATACAGGTGATCTGTACAGTGGATCATGTCCATATAGGACCAGATTGCGACTGAGTATATTGTACTCAATTACTTTATTTGGTCATCACCTGACAATGCACATATCAATAAATCACCTGGTCCCACAATTTTTGTTCCAATTGATGTCCTTTTCTGTCTTATAGCTTAATGTAGTGTATGGAAATCTCATTAGTGCAACTAGTGGTGCAGTTTGTCTTGCAGGTTTTTATGGATTGCTGGGTAACTTGGTACACATACTATTGTCATCATAAAAAAAGAACATGTTAAGAAATCTTTGTGCTCCCGTTATTAAGAGTTATTGACCATTTTTCTTGCAGGTGGATGTAATGTGTGATGGCATTGTGTGAATGTGACTACGTAGACTTAAGTGGATTGCTTTGAAAATTAGAACATATTATGGTCATGATCAGAAGATATGCCTGTTGACAAATCATTGTACCTGTACTCCCGCTATTGTCAGAAGAGCGTTTTTGTTACCATGGATTCATCTCAATCATGAGGTAGGGGTGGGAGTTGGGAGAGAGGTGGGAGTATACTTTTGTGAGCAAATTGCTCATCATTCCTCTAATTTAGGTAGACACAGGTAGGTGGATAAAATGAAACTTAAGCCCTGACGTATAATTTCACAGTGTAAAAACAATTAACTAACAATTATATGCTCAAATACCCCTAAACAGAAATTGACCAAGAAAGCGTTTCAGCTTGAATGCCTTTCACATTTATATAAATGATGCACCCTTCCATCAGATATGACTGTTGTTACTAGAAATATAAAAACATTTAAACAACTTTTATCTCATAATACTGCTGAACAGAAATTGACCAACTTTGACAGAAAGCATCCTGATAGAACGTCCTTTTAATATTGGATATATTATGCAGTTGTACAAAAACCAATATGGATAAAGATAAAAACAGACATCATGAAATAGTTTTTTCATAACCTTGCAATCAACAGCATTGGAAGAAATTTCGACAGACGGCATATTACTGACCCAAATTTCTTGATCAACTGTTCTTGCATTTGGTTATTGAACATTTGTATGAAGTGTTATATGTTTCGTTGCTGGAAAATGCATTTGCTTTCTTGAACATCATATGTGTCTGGCTGAATGATGGATATCCCTAAGATAAAAACTATTTTCAGATGTACATGTGTAGTTTCTATTAAATACATTTGTACATTTGTTTAAATTTGACAGAACTGTATGGTTTTATTTAGACTCAACAAATGGGCCAGATGTTCCAAGCTGGTGGAGCAGCAGGATACTTTGTACCAACGATGCCGCAGGCTGCCCAGCGAGGTTTCTTTGCACCACAGACAATGTCAGAGATGTCAGAGATGAGAGCTGGTCCTCGCTGGCCCACAGTTCGACCCGGCCAGCCTGTATCTCAGAGTAAGAGCTTGAGCCTGGCATTACTTTTTTTCCCAGGGTGGGGGTGTGTGGGGTTTGTCACCAGTAAATTGCAAGACACAAGTGTCAAATTTCTGGTGTTGATGTCCCCAATGCTATGTTCAAGTTGTTGAAAGTCCCAGATCTGTTACATACATTGCTGTAAAGTTGGTGCAGTAAGCGACTTGGTCTTGTCTGTTCTTGTCTGTTCTAATAGCATCCTAACGCTGTTCACAGATAATGCACCAAATTACACAGAACTATTTTTGCCTCACCTGCATAAGTACTGTGAGATATTGTATTCACTTTTCGAGCACTTGTGTCAACTATGTTAAAGTGTTGTATTACAGTTTTTGAAAGTAATACATTCACTTTTCGAGCACTGGTGTCAACTATGCTAAAGTGTTGTATTACAGTTTTTGAAAGTAATACATCTTGTACATCACTGGCTATATTAAATTGAAACTCTTTGATATTATCACTACAAGTCTGAAGCTTATTCCATAATATATTAGGAGTTCCTAACCATTATTGTGAACAATGTTAGAGTTTTGGTTTGAACTTTTTGAACGTCACATATCGTCTACATCTGTGGTTGCATTCTGCTCAACCCACAATATAATTTTACTCTGGGTCTCAAGATTATACACTGATATGCTAGGAGTTCCTTTCTTGCCTGTCTCGCCTGCTTATGCAGAAAGCTTGGTTAATCATTGTGAACATTGTTAAAGTCTTGCGTTAAAGCTTTTTAAAGTCACATACTATGGATTTATATCCTATTGACCCAATTGCCACTTGATGTTGTGAATTGTGACCAACAATGATCTGCCCTGGTCAAAAAATAGCACTCGTGCAGCGTGTGCCTGTAGCCAATGTAAACTTCCCATAATCTATTTATAACAGCGTGTGAATGTAGCCAATGTAAATTTCCCATAATCTATTTATAACAGCACTGCTGAAAGTGTTTATAGCACGTGATCTTGTGACTTGTAGTATTTGTTTATGTATGTGAGTGTTGATAACCTTGTTTTGTTTATGTTTGTATGTATGTGAGAGAGAGGGAGAAATATGTTCTGCCACTCAATTTTGCATTATCTCTCTGTCTCGCTATCAGACACACACACACGCTCTCTCTCTCTCTCTCTCTCTCTCTCTCTCTCTCTCTCTCTCTCTCTCTCTCTCTCTCTCTATCTATCTGTGTTTAAAACAGAATCAAATTAAATGCTGATTTTCACATGTTTAATGTCGGTAACATAGTTTAAGCTTAAATGTGTTTCAACATGGCGAACATTTTTCTCCCTCTCTTATAACAAGGTTCTTGACACTTATAAAGTATACTCGAATGCAGTCATCTAGGTGACTTTACTGATCTTAAATAAAATTTTGATGTTCTAAACATTTGTTCTAAAAATTTATTCCTAAAGTAGTTTTAACAAAGTCGGTTGATTCCTGACTGTTGCGTAACGCACACCTTAGTTGTCATCACAAAATAATGTTCCCTCTTAATTTTGCATTATATCACAGACACACACACACAGACATAGACACACACACACACACACACACACAAACACACACACACACACTACACCCCCCGAATTGAAATGCAGGTTTTGACACATTAATGTCTGTAACATTTAAAACTTAAATGTGTTTCAACATAGCAAACATATTTCTCTCTCTCATTCTTTCTCTCTCTTATAAACAGAAGAAAATTATTGACACTCCTCGAGTACATGTCATCTCAATCATGTAGGTTCCTTTACTGATTTTAACTAAAATATAAATTTTTCTAAATTTAACAAAGTCTGTTCATTCCTGACTGTTGAGTAATCTGCACCTTACTTGTTGTCACAAAACTTTCAGATGAAAATTATCCATTGCTATTGACTTTTACGATGGCAGACTGGCACTAAATTGGGTGAAGAAAATTGGATGTTAGGTCTAATCATTACTAGTGCAAAGGGTAGTTCACGTTTGTTAACAATATGTGGCGCTTTCATTGTGACCTCATAGCATTCACCATTCAATCCGGATTGCACTGGATAACACTTTGATTGGCCTCGTGGAACAATGTTGATGTACTTTAGTATTGATTTAGTCGTATGTATGTATTGGGGGCATTTATATAATGATCTCCCAAATGAATACTTATTGACGAGGAGTGAAATAGAGTGTATAATTGCCATTTACAGGTATGTGTGATCAAATTCTCAAAAAAGACACGTATACAGACATGATTTTTTTCCATTGTAAAGTGGATTTCCGCTTTTCTCCTGACCTGAATCCAATTTTTCTCGATATGGTCTGTTTTTTTTATGTCATCTCCGATCCGGTTTTCAATAGTCTGTCTGGTCCCATTCCGCAACGATCCTTATAATATTATTCATTCGTATATTATTTAACGTTCAATCTCTGTAAAGAACTTTCTAATTGGTCAAAAGTTTGTACTTGTCCAATGAATCTTCACGTAATGGAAACTGATGGAGATAAGCATGCTTGCCAAACATGGCATCTCGAACTATCGATAGACACGCATACACAAAAGGTTTGAATCAATGTAGAAAAATGTGCAGCAGTAGGAGTGGCTTGAACACAAAGTCTGTGAGAACATAGTTGGTCAGTTTGTAAGAAAACTGACTGCCAGATGACTAGCATGGGGCGATCTTTGCCAGAAAGATTTGAACTACTATTACCAACTGTACACCAGCATCCAACATGTTAAATGAGAAGGAATTGGACCAGTATGATTTGGAAGTTAGGAAATTACTACATAGCATCCTGGCATGAAGTCCTTCAAAGTTTATTCAAATGACCATGAAATTTGACCTTCATTATTAGGCAACTTCTCAAAAATCCTCAAGAGAATTGGATCAAATTTGACAGCAAGCATTCTGGCATGAGGACTTTCATGTATGTACAGATAATGCTGATCTGCCTATAAATATGGCTGCCATTGGTAAAAATTGAAAACTCTTTTGGCAACTTAATGCCAAATACTGCTGGACAGAGTTTGATCCATTTTAATAGATACAACCTGCCATGAAGGTTGCAAATTGGGTCCCATTGATGTTGATCTGCCATTAAATATGGCTGCTATTACTAAAAATAGAAATGTTGTAACTCTTGTTGTCTTGAAAAATTTGAAAGGACTCCATCAAATTTGAAAGAAAGTATTCAGGCATTGAGCCTTGTAACATTTATACAAATTATATTAAATAATAAATATAGCTTCGGATATTACTGAAAATAAAAACACTTAGAATGCTTATTCTCGAAAACTGCCAAGCAGTATTTTATTAAATTTGACAAATGGCCATTCTGGCATAAAGGCCTTTAAAATCTTTACAAGTAGAGCTGATTGGCTATCAGATATAGCCGCCTTTCCTAAAAGAGAAAGACTTAAATGTGAAGTTTTCTTTAAAACAGCTCGCAGAATTTGGCCAAATTTAATGGAAGCACAGAATACGTATACAAATGATGCAGACTCCTCTTCCAATATGGCCATTTGTACTAGAATTTAAAAAAGAATTTATCAACTTTTCTTTAGAAACTAAAATAGGAAAAGCTTAAGTAACTTTCATCAAAAACAACTTGTCAGAATTTGACGAAAACGCAGTATATAGCACTTTCAAAGATTTATGTGGCCAACCGATTTTGCATTAAGACTGTTTGACTGATATCAACAAGTGAGCGATCTCAGGCCTACATGTTCTTTTTATTCTTTTTTTTTTAACCTGCACATGCTGATTCAAAAGGCAGTATGTAACAAATGTAACAAGCATCATGTTGTACTTAGTCCATTTTTATTTCATGCATTCATGCAAGATACAAAGTAAATTATGTTGGTTAGTGATTTTTTTCAGTAGAACACAATTATGAGATCCAATTGGTTTTCGGTAACAAAAAGTCTGCACTGCTATTTTATTTTATGGCAGGTTGCAAATCACTTAAGGTTTCCCAAGGTCTTTTATACTTTTTATTGACTTTATCAGATCATACTGTTACTGTGATAATTTAAATTGTATGAGAGTTTTTAAAAAAATTATAATCGGAGGCAGAAGTTGCAACCACATCATTTTATGTCTAGTCTCTTCCACTCTTCTACAGTTTATAGTGCTGTTACATGCTTAGGTAACGAGTGACCTTAATTTGATTATGTAATTAATGTAATTGTCATGTTATTTTGAGCTGCGCAGTATGATATTGATTTAACAAATGCTGACATTCTTAAGAAATTTTAATGTGTTTTGGAATTATAAAGTCAAATGTAGACTTCAAAGTTATTAAATGAAAAACTCGATGTGAAAAGGAAGTTATTTTGCTTGCAAGCTCAAGTCTTCTTTTTCTTTATAAAGAGGAGAATGTAACATGTTGTTGCCTTTGTCTCTGAAGCAGGTGGATTCCAGAACATGCCAGCTGGACCACAAGTAAGACCTACTCGCCCAGCAGCTACAGCTCAGCCCAACATGCGACCCAATGCCCCCGTGCGTGTAATTACTGGCCAGAACACCACCCAACCTCGGGCCACTATGCCTGTCACACAGAGCAATGTTCTAGGACGTCCCACTGCTGCCAATGTGCCTCCCCAACAGGCACGTCCATACAAGCTACCACAGATGCGCAATGTACCACAGGTAGGGCAAAGCTGATTGCAGTATGTTAGGTTGCTGCAAGATGCATTTGGTATCTTGAACATCATATGTGTCTGGCTGAATGCTGCATGTCCCTAAGATAAAAACTATTTTCAGATGTACATGTGAAGTTTCTATTAAATACATTTGTACATTTGTTTAAATTTGACAGAACTGTATGGTTTTATTTAGACTCAACATATGGGCCAGATGTCACAAGCTGGTGGAGCAGCAGGATACTTTGTACCAACGATGCCGCAGGCTGCCCAGCGAGGTTTCTTTGCACCACAGACAATGCCAGAGATGAGAGCTGGTCCTCGCTGGCCCACAGTTCGACCCGGCCAGCCTGCATCTCAGAGTAAGAGCTTGGGCCTGGCATTACATTTTTTTCCCAGGGTGGGGGAGGGGGCAGTGTCACCTGTGAATTGCGAGCCACAAGTGTAACATTTCAGAGTGTTGATGCCACCAATGATATGAAGATGCTATGTTCAAGTTGTTGAAAATCCCAGATCTGTTACATACGTTTCAGTACAGTTGGTGCAGTAAAAAACCCAGTCTTGTCTGCTCTAATAGCATCATAACGCTGTTCACAGGCAAATACACCAAATTACACAAAACTATTTTTGCCTCATCTGCATAAGTAATGTGAGATACAGTATTCACTTTTCTGGAACTGGTGTCAACAATGTTAAAGTGTTGCATTACTGGTTTTGAAAGTAAGACATCTTCTTGACAACTTGCTGTATTCAAGTTAAACTCCTTGATATTATTATTCTAAATCTGTCGTTTATTCCTTGATATGCTTGGAGTTCCAGTCTTGCCTGTTTATTCTATATTTGTTGCTGACACTTTGGTATAATTTTGCCATAGGTCTAAAGTTTATACACTGATATGCTAGGAGTTTCTGTCTTGCCTGCTTAAGCAGAAAGCTTTGTTCATCATTATGAACAATGTTAAAGTTTCGTGTTAAAATTTGTAAAAGTCTTTAACATTTGTTGCTGGTTTAACAGAAACTTTAGGATAATATTACTTTAGGTATATAGTTTATATGCTAATGTGTGAGGAGTTCATGTCTTGGTTATCTCCCTTGTTTAGGCATCATGGTAAACAATGTCGAAGTTTTGTATTTAAGTTTATGAAAGTCTGACAAGTATATGGACGCAGACAAGTTACTGGTTCTAGGGAATACATTATTTGGTTCCTTTTGTTTTTTGTATAAGATCCCTGTATTTTAAGTTCACCTGTCTGCAAGGACAAGTTGAGCATACAATATAATTCTCCATCTGGCATACAACATTTGTTGTGCATGTCAACATATCCTATTTCCAACAACTCGAAAACCAATTGAGCATCCAGGTATGAAGTACTTCAAAGTTTATACAAATGGCCATGAAATATGTCCTTCATTACTAACGAGCTTCTCGAAATTGCTCAAGAATATTGGATTAAATTTGTCAGCAAGCATTTTAATATGAGGGCTTTCATGTATGTACAGATAATGCTGATCTGCAATCAAATATGGCTGCAATTAGTAACAATTTAAAAAATGTTTTAGCAACTTAATATCAAATACTGCTTAACAGAGTTTAACATACAACCTGCCATGAAGGTTGCAAATAGTGTACCATTGATATTGATCTACCATTAAATAGAAATATTGCAACAATTTATTCTCTTGAACCATTTAAAAGAACCCCACCAAATTTGAAAGTAAGTACTCAGACATTGAGCCTTGTAAAATATATACAAATTATATTAATTTACCAATAAATAGTGCTTCAGATATTACTGAAAAATAAAAACACTTAAAATGTTTATTCTCAAAAACTGCCAAGCAGTATTTTGTTAAATTTGACGAAGGGCCATTCTAGCATTAAGCCCTTTCAAATCTTCAAAAGTAGAACTGATTGGATATCTTATGGCATAAAAGTCTTTCACATGGCATAAAGGCCTTTCAAATCATTACAAAAAGAGCTAATTTTTGAAATTTAAAGTCAAATGTAGACTCTTAAGTTATTAAATGAAACTCCTCAATTTGAAAAGGAAGTTATTTTGTATAAAAGTTCAAGTCTTTTTTTTCCTTTATAAAGATGAGAATGTAACGTTGTTGCCTTTGTCTCTGAAGCAGGTGGATTCCAGAACTACCCAGCTGGACCACAAGTAAGACCTCCTCGCCCAGCAGCTACAGCTCAGCCCAACATGCGTCCCAGTGCCCCCATGCGTGCAATTACTGGCCAGAATACCACCCAACCTCGGGCCATTATGCCCATCACACAGAGCAATGTGCAAGGACATCCCACTGCTGCCAATGTGCCTGCAAAACAGGCACGTCCATACAAGCTACCACAGATGCGCAATGTACCACAGGTAGGGCAAGTCTGATTGCAATATGTTATGGGCCTTTTTATTTTTTCTCCAAGAATGTGGAAGGGGCAGATGCCGAAATGTTGCCCATTTTATGTTGGGGGAATTCATGTATTGCAAAAGAGGGGGTGGTGGGTTATTTGAGTTCTATGAAGACATTTCTGGTTAATCCTAGAACGTTTTCTTTAGAAAAAAATATATATATATAAATTTTTAATGGAATGACACTACATTTTGAGATATATTAGGTGAAGAAACTTGATATCCTCATACATCATTATTAGAAGGTGTAACTTTTCCTCATTCGGGGTCCTATTTTCAAGGTCAAGGTTACTGCTCAATGTTTTCAGTTTTTCCTTCGTGTCTTTTCTGCTGCTAACTGCAAGCCATTTGAGATGTGGCACTGAAGTTTGAAATGTAGAGAGAGAGAGAGAGAGAGAGAGAGAGAGAGAGAGAGAGAGAGACAGAGAGAGATATCTTAAGATAAATAAATTTTTAAAATGTTCAATGGAGATAACCTTTCACCAAACCATTAATATTCATTCGTTCTAACGATGACATACAATTTATTATATATAAGATTCAAATCTTATATAACACCAAATAAAGGAAGATTGAAAGAAAATTTCAAGACAAAAAAATAGTAAAATGGTAATACACATTAGCATAAATATCTGAATAGTTTTAGCAACAGAGAAAATAAGAATTTAAATTTCCTAAAATTTAAATTTAAAACCAATGGATGGTTTTCAAATGTCACTGGACACGTTTGAAGTGTTGTACTTGAAATGTATGCAAAGGTGTAACTATACCCCCAAGGAAATTAAAATTTGTCTTTTTTAAAATTATATTTAAACTTTAAATTCTGCTAATCTATAGCTCACCTGACCATAAATCCCTTCATCCAACATACATCGTCCATCCATCGTTCGTCAAGAATTGCTACATTTAGCTTCTTAAACAAAAGCTTGACTCATACTGTAGTATCATTTATTTACTTAAATTCGCGGTTTTGCCTGTCAAAGTTTGCATATTAGTAAGTATTTAATTTTATGGTTTAACCTCTACAAATACAGAAAATAAAGAATACAAAAAAATAAAACTATTCCAACCCAAACAGCCATTACTTGACTGTTTCAAACAATGGTACTACATGTATGAGCACAAATCAAAGACCTGAAAAGTTCAATACTTACACTGTTGAGTCTGAGTGCTCAACATCAAAGAAAGCCAACACAGCCAACAACACTAAGCCAATCGGTTATTAAAATACATCTGTGTGATCTCTTACTTAAACCACTGCCCATAATGTGAACAAAGCATGTGACCGGCTGCCCCTTGCTCAATTCAATCAGCAGGCAGTAGCAAAATGTGACGTGTTTAGAGCCCATCAAAGTGCGAAGATGGTAATTAAATTGAAAGACAGTTGAATAACTCCTTTGTTTGTGCCTGCCTCATGTACTGGCCAACTTCAACTACTAGACTTGACAATAAATAAAGAGGACAAAGAAGAATTAAAATCATACTTCCACAACTGGTATGCTAAACAGGTCATAGAGGCAATCACGGAAAAGGAACATGTTACTAGTGACGATCACTGATTGCAACCTGATTAATCAAGCCAATTCATGCTGAATGGATATTTGAAGCGCATACGACAATGAGTGAAAGATGGGACATAATTATCAGTGGTTTTGAGAAAGGTGGACTTTTTTAATTCTGCAATTTGGGGATTATTTACCTGACAAGCATTTGAGTGTACCTTGAGACTTGATTGACACGATGTTGATACAGAGGCTTTGTCTGAAAATCAGTGAAGTGTGAGCTTTAATACTCAGCTGTAATTGGTGTATATACACAGTCTTTCATTAATAATAGTCTTTCAAGCAATAATTCTAGTATTTAACAGGCTTGTTGTTCTTTTGGAGTACAAATCCATGGATAAAATTAAATGAGCTTTCAGGAGAATATACATATTTCAACAACAGTTGTACTCGAATGAAGGATCGATTTGAATAAGTATTAAATTTAGTTTTCATATACTAGTATGTTTTATTATTCTTTCTTTCATTTTCAGTATTACTAGTGTTTGAAAATCTTATGCTTTTTCTTGTTTCTCTCTATCTTTACTTATCTCACATTGATATATGGCAGTGAATGGAAATTGCAACTATCAGATACTTATCGATACATGTGCAGTGAAACAATATAAAATGCTTTATAATTCTTTTTTCAAAGGGTTATAATAAAACAAACATGTGCAAAAGCTAATATTTTATTACCAGATTACAATATTGACATTGATTTATCAAATACTATTAGCTTTGTTAATCTCAAGGAACGAAACACAGTAAGAGGATGGGCGGGGGGGGGGGGGGCGTCATCATCATAAGTGGCTATTTTTTCGTTGGGTATTTAAATTCATGGTTCGGAGCAACAAGGAAATCCACGAAAACTGGTCCCCCACTATAATTTCTGATACTACAGTAATAGCTTAACTAATTAATATCAAAATTGGCAGAGAGCATAAGGGCCTTTCAAGTTTATACTAATACTACTGATCTGCCATCAAGTATGGCTGCTGTTGCTAAAAAAAGAAAAAGAACTTATTGTGTCTTTTCCAAAACCAATGAACAGAGTTTGACAAGTTTGACAGAAAGCATTCTGGCATGAAGTTCTTTTACATTTGTAGAAATGAAGCTGATCAACAATTAGATATCAATATCATTACGAAAAATAGAAAAACTTTACATGACTTCTCAGAAATGTTTAACAAAATTTGACCACATTTGACAGAAAGATTTCTGGTATTAAGGGCTTTAAAATCTATATAAATTATTCTAATTGGCCATAAAATGTGGCCAATATTGCTGAAAGTGTGAATCTTTTAAACGTTTTTTCACAAACAGAATTTAGCGAAATTTTGCAAAAAGCATCCAAGTGTGAAGGACTGTTAAGTTTACATATAGAAATGATGTCATCCTGCCATTAAATATCGCTGCGTTTACTAAAATTGAAAACAAACATTTAGTATCTTATAAATAATTGCTTAACACAATTTGACATAGTGTCATGGCATGAACGCCTTTCAGATTTAAACAATGATTCCATTCCACCATCATATGTGGCTGCTGTTACTAAAAGCAGAAAAACATTTGCACAACTTGTTTGAAACTAAGTGATGAACATAATTTGACCAACTTTGATACAAAGTGTTCTGGCATAGGGGCCTTTCAATAATGGACAAATGATACTGATGTGTGATCAAATATGGCTGAAGATACAAAAGCTAGAGAAACCCTGAAAAACAGTTGTTTTCATAACATATGCAATCAACAGCATAGGAGAATTTCATAAGAGAGCATTTGACTGTTAGGCACATGTGAGACACATTCAATTTGTATTCAAGAGAGCATTGTTCCTTATCTTATTGTTCATTCTTTGTTATCCCCAGCAACGACAGCCTACCCCTCCTCAGGCTATGGTTGTCCAGAAGCAGGATCCTTTGACCTCCCACATGCTGGCCTCTGCTCCTCCCCAGGAGCAGAAACAGATGCTGGGTGAGCATCTCTTCCCACTCATCCAGCACATGTACCCAGACCTTGCCGGAAAAATTACTGGAATGCTGTTGGAAATAGACAACTCAGAACTGCTGCAGATGCTGAGGTCTTCAGATTCTTTGAAAGCAAAGGTAAAGTCATGCAAGTTATTTTTCTGTTACATTAGATTTATTATTTGTACATTAAAAGAAAGAACATTTGCTCCCATGTTTGAGTAAAAACTTTGGAAAAGGGATGTTTCATTTGTCACAATAAAAATTAATTCTCGTCAGAAGCTAGCTAGATTGAAAGCAAAATATTATCATGAATAATTTACTTTTCTCCCTAAAATCTTTGAATTTAGTTTTTAGCTCTGCTGGTGTTAGAACAGAAGAGCTTATGTGATGGTCCATCATTCAGCAAAATTGAAGGCCCAACAAACTAAATTATCAAAGGAACATGAATGTTTGAAAGCAAAATACCAGTCAGCAAAAGAAAGACATGACAAGCTTGCTGAACAACTTTCAAATGTGAAGGTGAAATCTGAATTACTGGAAAAAACAAAGAAAACCATAAAATGTGACCTTAGCCAATCATTGAGTCGCTGTCTAATCCCTGAAGAGGAAAACATTAAGCTGAAGGATAAGGTGAAGTATTTGAATAAAGACAAAGATAATCTACTGTCAGAAATAATTGAAATAAAATATGATTCTGCTGCTATTGATCCTGAAATTCTCTTGTCAATAATGGAAGACATTAGAAACTTGAAAACTGAAATTGTACGTGTGGTAGAAGAATCTGAAAAGTACAGGAATAATATCACTAAGGAAATGAAATCAACGAAAAATTCATAGCTGTTGATGACATACTTAAGTCCGTCATAGCAGAGACTCAAAAGATTAGCAGTCATATGGACAAATTTGTCACAAATAAAACGGCATTGAAAGCTGTTAACTCTACCACAGCAAATAACAAATCGACTTCACTCGCAAAGCATTCTGTCAAATGAGATCTTACAACTGATTTTGCTGACATAAGCTCAGGTCACAAAAATGTTGTGAATGGTGAGCATACTATTCTAATATTAGCAGTGAAACTCTTGGCTCTTCTAATACCGGGGATTCTTCTCATAAAAGAAAATCAAGCCACCCAAAACATCAGAAAATTCCCATAAAACAAACACTGCTAATTGGTGACTCAATCATTAAATATGTCAGTGAAAGAGGTCTTAAACCTTGGGTCAAAGTCAAGTCGTTACTTCGGGTGGGAACTGATCATATGCTTGATTTGATCAGAGAAATAGACCTTTCTCAATTGATAACATTATCATCAGTGTTGGAGGAAATGATGTTAATAACAACATTGAGATTGAACAAATTGAAGACAATTTTTACCATATTCTGAATAACATCTACTTGGACAACCCAGCTTGTAAGGTATTCATTTGCACAGTTTCTCCAAGAACTGGCACGGATGTTCGAAACTTGAATGCCTTAATAGGGCACCTATGCATTGAATAGGACAACAAAATGATTGACATTGAAAATGCATTTGTTACAAAGTCTGGCTTGGTGCTGGAATACCTTTTGGCTAAGGACATAACCCATTTAACACAAAGGGACTTTCACACTTTCTCCATGCAATAAATGAACATGTTCCAATACTCAAAGGCAAATACATTATTCAAAGATATTACAGGGACCAAGATAACACTTTCAACAAACCAGACAAGCTAGGGAGGTGTTATAATTGCTATGAATCTTGATATGACTTTGTTGCATGCAGACATACTGTGAAAATGCAATGCTCTGACTGCTTGGAACATGGAGACAAGGCCAAACACTGTGAAATGTTTCAACCTAGCAACATGTGCTAGGCTAATGGCTATGAAGATAGTGCCCTATTTATGAGACATAATTTCTCTACTGTTTCAAGACAAACCTTGGGAACTCTATCGGGTGATGATGCCCATGTTGTTTCCTTTGGGACCTCAGTTAAAAGTTTTATCTCTCAAACTGACAACTGTGATGGATGTTTAAAATGTGGATGTACATTATGTGTTTGTGAATGTTTTAACAAAGACTACATGCATGCTTCTAGAAATGTTAAAAATGTCAGAGTGGAACTAAACTCCTTGTCTGACCCTCCTAGTAATATTTACTTTAAGGAGACATTAGATCTAGGAATTAAAGGAAAAGGTCAACACATTGGGCATATAAATATACAAGGTATGAATAACAAGTTAGACCAACTGAAATTATTATTATCATCTAAGGTCAATTCTGTCCATATTCTGGGTATAACAGAAACAAAGTTAAACGACAGTCATGCAAATGACTTGTTGTTGATTGATGGTTATGGCACACCAATCAGACATGATAGAGGTTCAGGGGGTGGAGGTATTGTTGTTTATGAAAGAAATGGTTTATCAGTTTAAAGGACAAATTATCTAGAATCAGATGAAATTGAAGCAATATGGATCCAGGTGAATCAATCAAATACAAAGCCATTCCTAGTGGGCTATGTCTATAGGTCCCCTTCTGCGAAGGTCGGATGGAATGAGCATTTTGAAAAGCAACTAGATAAAGTGATTGATGACCAAAACGAAATATACATATTAGGTGACTTCAACAGGGATCTTATGAATAATCAGATTAACAGAAATTGGTTGAATTTCACAGAAACTTTTGATCTAACCCAATTAGTGGACCAACCAACACAAGAAACTGATCACTCAAAAACTCTAATAGATCATATCTAAACAAACATGGAAGAGAATGTGACAAAAAATACATATTGCTAGAAAATCCGGCTTAAAAACAGGTGTAAAATCCAAAACTCATAAAACCATAACCTATAGGTAATTTAAGCATTATGATGAAGACATATTTCTGGAAGATCTGAGTTATGTTCCTTGGAGTATAGTATCTATGTTTGATGATGTGGATGGTGCTCCTCATGGACTCAACCTTTTATGCAAGTGGTAGATAAACATGTACCATGAAAACACATAGAGTGAAACTGGACTTCCAACCTGATTGGTTAACTCCTGACATTCTAGACACCATGACAACTCGTGATTATTTCAAATCTGTTAGTCAACAAGCACATTACAAAACATGGAGAAATAAAGTAACCAAAATGATCGATGGGGCAAAGACGAATTACTATCTGTCAGCTTTAGAAAATAATTGCAATATAAATTTTATGTTGAAACTTTTTAACAAACTTGGTGCAGGTAAACGGTCCACAAAGTCATCCAAAATCCAACAACTTAGCCAGGAAGTCCGGATTATTGATGATGATGTTGAAATAGCAAATACATGCAATGTATTTGTTTTTAGCATAGCTTCCAGAATTAAGGAACCCATTGTCAACTCCAGTCATGATGAACTAAGACATTTCTGTTCAGAAAAAATTCCAGCTGACACAAACTTTTTTATCTCGGCAATACCAAATGAAAAAGTTTTAAAATTTTTGCAAACTATTGCAACAATGACATCAACAGGCCTAGATAATATTGGACCACATCTCCTGAGGGCTGCTGCATACTTAATATTTGATAGTATACCTTACATATGTAATCTAAGCATATCAACCTCAGTGTTTCCCCAGACATGGAAATTGGCAAAAGTTATCTCCATTCACAAGTCTGGCAGTAAAGAATAGGTCAATAACTACAGACCCATATCTATATTACCAGCTCTGTCTAAACTGCTTGAAAAACACCTCCATGACAATCTTTTGATGTACCTATCAAAATATTATTTAATTAATCAAAACCAATCAGGGTTCCGAGAAAACCACTCCTGTGAGACAGCCTTGGTCTCCATGATAGACAGATGGATTACTGCCTTAGATCAAGGAACATTAGTTGGATCCATACTAGTTGATCTTAGAAAAGCGTTCGATCTTGTTGATCCTGATATTCTTATTAATAAATTGAACATTTATGAATGTGACAATTCAGCGACTTATTGGTTTACATCATATCTAACAACGAGAAAACAGCGTGTCAAAATAAATAGTTTTTCTTAAGAAGAACCAATTACATGTGGAGTACCACATGGATCAGTCTTAGGCCCACTCCTCATTCTCATTTTCATAAATGATCTAGCAATGAAAATAGGCAACTGTATTTCATCTACCGACTTATATGCAGATGACACCACTCTATCAGATTTCAAACAGCTAAAATTAGACGTAGAGGTCTCTCTTTAGATAACCTTAATTTGAATAGACTCCTGGTGTAAGGAAAATGGCATGAAAGTAAACAGGAACAAGACTAGTGTATTAAAGATTATGCAACGAATTGTGTAACCCTCTTATATAGGTCGTTATTATTATTATTATTATTATTATTATTATTATTATTATTATTATTTGTTCACCTAAGTTTGTTTAAATCTCTTCAGAGCTTGACATGCACATTGAGCTCAAGGTCTGATTGGTCTGAATGAAAATGGTGGCTTTGGACATCCAATATGGCAACAAGGGCAGCTATCTAACAAATCTTATTTCCACTCCTGAATGGATGGTCATATCAACATGGGGTTCCACGGAAAAACTATCTATGTTGTCTACTACATCTCAAATGAAAATGGTCCTTATTTTAATTCGAATATAGCCACCAGGGACAACTTCAAAATCTTGTTGATACTCCTGCTGAATGGGTGGGCATATCAACATTGGGGTTTAACTACAAGTCTTCTTATGATATCTTCTTGGTCCTAAAAAAAAAAGGTGTTAATCTGACCAGCAACATAACCAAAATTGTGTCCATCTTAAAAATCTTATTGTTACTTCTACTAAAGGGATGGCCATTCTGAATGAAAATGGTACCAATCTGACATCCAGTGTGGCTGCCACGGTGGCCATCTTGAAAATCTTGTTATGTCTATGTCTTCTGAATAGATGGTCATACAAACATGCAGTGTTCATTCCAGAAATGGAAATATTGGAGCCCAGGGGCCAAAAGTGGGGTAATTTATATGCTTTGAATCGGTCGTTGAGGATGACTATACCAAGGTTTGCAGCAATTTCCTTGCTCACTAAGACATGGTTATTTTAACGTATCCATGACTGCTTCACAAATGTAAACATTTTCGAAGTACACGACGGTCTTAGCAAAGTGAATCGTAGCAAAAGACCCATTTCACACTCTCCAATTGGAGCATCCTTGGCCATGTCTCCTGTGCTTAGAGCATATCGAGAACAAGGTTAAATGTTTTAAACCACGCAGCAGTGCAATGCAAAGAACATAGTGAAACATTGCATGTTGCTCTAATATATTTGAGAGTAATAAACTTAAATGATAATAGATTTAATTAATGGAGTCAATTTTTATTTTTCCTTTTTCATAAATGTGTTTGCTAGCAAATTTGTTTTACATATGCCAGGGGTACCTCTACCCCAGCAAGTCACTGTATTATATAGGATATTTATTTAGTTTATTTTTCGGAGCGAGATTGGATATGAGTTCAAGACATGCAGTTAGTACATTACACTGAATATTTTACGTGTATTAATATGCATACGAGCACTTTGTATGTCAGTTAGTCTAGGGAGAGGGTATCTTGACACCCACGTCTGAATTAAATATTGCAGGTCATGAAGATAATAATGACTTTGTATGTTATATCCTCATGTTTGCTTAAGCCAATCAGTTTTCGTTTGAAACAATTTGATTTCTATATCCCCTCTTTATTCCACACTAATTTCTCTCAGCAAACACAAACATTTTTTTAGCTCAATGGGTCATGGACCAAAAGAGCGGATGTGATGGCCTGTTGTCTGACATCCGTCTGTCTCTTAGATAAGTTTGTTATCATTATTCCTTCTAAAATAATTGGAGGTTTGCCATGAAACTTGCACATTCATCCCGTTCGATCAGTGCGATAAGGTGGTAACCTGCATTATCCTTGTCAATTTTTAAACTTGTCTATTGATTGGCTAGTTTTACAGCAGTATGAACTGTACACAGTGTAGCATCAGGTATGGCTTGTAGATGGGTACCACTATCAAGTACTGAAAAAGCGTAACACATTTTTAGTTTTACTGGCCATATACTGGAAGAGTTTATGAGATGTCAAGTTGTACGCTGTATGTTCATCGTCCATCTGTCACAGAGGTACTTAGTTAGTGGCATTGGTGTCAGTTGTCACTATTTCTTTTGGATGGATGGTCAAATTGACATGGGCTTTCCACCAAAAGACTTCTTATGATGTTTAGTTGGTCCTAAATGAAAATGTTGTTGATCTGACATTAAATATGGCCATCATGGAATCCATTTTTAAAATGTTGTTTTTGCTATTCCTACTAAATCAAAAGTCGTATCGACATGGGGAATGGCTGGTCATATTTTCATGGAGTTTTCACCAAGATTTCTTATGTTGTTTCTAAATAAAATTGGTGCCAATCTTGTCTTGAAAATCTTGTTATTGGTATCAGAAATGGTTTCAACATTAGCAGTTTAATAGAAGAAATGGTCTTGTCTTCGATTCCTGTAAAACAAATTGTGGCCATTAAAGTATCAGTCCCTTCAAGGGATTCCTGTTTGCAAGTGTATTTGGTATGTATTTGAATAAAAATAAATTTGAAATGTTGGCTTCTTGCCATTTGTTTATGCCAATACACCCCTTATCTTGAGCACTGCATTCCTGTATGCACGTGATGCAGTTTTTCCATGTGAGAAAGTCGTGTGGGATATGCATGTCTGTCATGATTGCACTCATTGATACTGTAGATGATGTCAGGCTTATTGTATCATACATGTCTGATATGTTTATAGCTGTTATAGTGTTAAAAGGACAAATTTTGCCCGCCTTTAAACAGTTATCATTGTTTACAACAAATTCTTTGTTGTGAAGTAATCTTTGCATGCTCTTGCTAATGATGCAAAAACCTGTAGAAAATACCCTCTATTTCTAAAGCTATATTGACACTTTCAAAGCTCTAAGCTAGTCAGAAATGAAGGAAAAATAATGCATCGTATGCATTAGAGTGGGATAGGGAAATCCCACCCATAGGTCAGAGTTTGTAGGCAAGAACAGGGTTTTGCCGAGGTTGACCCTTGGGAGGCATTTCCCTATCCCACAGCAGACGATATGAGATTGTATTATTCCTCTAGAGGTTGTGGCATCAACAGATGGTACCAATTTCCTTGTATTTCATGTTTGGTACAAACTGAATTTAAATATAAAAAACTAAATATCCTTTAGTAGAAAAAAAAATCCGGATCTGTCCCCATTCTACAAACTTAAGAACCAATGAAAATTAATTTCTTTGCAAAATCACATATTCAAATATAAACAAAACTAAATGAATTCAAAGCAGGTAGTGTTCTGTGGAACCGTTGTCTCGTATCTCTTGTAACTTTTATTTCGTGGAATCCTTGTCTCATCTCTCTTGGAAGTTTTCTTTTTACCTTTACAGGTGGACGAAGCCATAGCTGTACTTCAGTCTCACTTAGCTCAAGAGGCTGCCACCGCATCGGCTGCAAAGAAAGTAAGCCTTAAAGCAAATTTCAACACAAAAAATAGTAAAATGGTAATAAACATTGACATAAATATCTTGATAGTTTTAGCAACAGAAATAATACAAATTTCAATGATGTGAATAAATGATTTTTTTTTGGTCAAATGTAACTCTAAATCCGACAGAGGTTTAAAATGTGTTACTGGACACGTTTGAAGTGTTGTACTTAAAAAACATTTACCCCAAGGATATTGAAATGTATTTTTTAAAACTTAATATAAAACAATGGCTAATTTCGACCAAATGTGACACAGAGCGTAAAGGCCTTTCATGTTTATGCAAATACTGCTGATCTGACATCAAGTATGGCTGCTCAAGCGAAAATTGGGAAAACCTTTAAACATATTTTTCCAAAACGCTGAACAAAATTTGATTAAGTTTGACAGAAAGTATTCTTTAATGAAATTCTTTCAAATTTGTACAAATGATGCTGATCCACAATTAGATATGGATATCATTACTAAAAACCATGTCACAACTCATGCTCAAGAGAATTTGACCACATTTGACAAAAAGCATTCTGGTATTAAGGGTTTTCAAATCTATTCAAATTATGCCATCAGATGGCCACCATTGCTAAAAAGTGTAAATTCTGTAAACGACTTATTTTCACAAACAAAATTTGATCAAATTTTACAGAAAACATTCTAGTATGAATGACCTTTAAGTTAATGGAAATGATACCATTCTGTCATTAAATATGGCTGCTAAAGAAAAATAAACATAACTTTTAAATAACCGCTCAACAAAATTCTACATAGTACCCTGGCTTGAACGTCTTTAGGATTTATACATCCGATTCCATTCCACCACTTGATTTGGCTACTGCTACAAGATGCAGAAGAACATTTAAACAACTTGTTTAAACTAAGCGCTGAAGAGAATGTGACCAACTTAAATAAAAAGTGTCCTGGCATTGGGGCCTTTCAATATTGGACAAATGATACTGATATGCGATCAAATATGGCTGAAGATGCAAAAGCTAGAGAAACTCTGAAAAACAGTTGTTTTCATAATATATGCAATCAACAGCGTAGGAGAATTTCATCAGAAAGCATTTGACTATTAGGAAGGTTTTAGCAAGTTGATCAATCTCGGGATCAGCTTGGGACTATTGCAAATTTTCTATTACATCATTTTTATTCAAGAGAATATTGTTCCATATCTTCTTGTTAATTCTTTGTCAGGCTATGGTTGTCCAGGGCCAGGAACCATTGACCTCACACACGCTGGCCTCTGCACCTCCCCAGGAGCAGAAACAGATGCTGGGTGAGCGTCTCTTTCCACTCATCCAGCGCATGTACCCAGACCTTGCCGGAAAGATTACTGGAATGCTGTTGGAAATAGACAACTCAGAGCTGCTACAGATGCTAAAGTCTTCAGAGTCTTTGAAAGCAAAGGTATATTCTTACACGTTATTTTTCTGTTATATTGGATTTATCATTTGTACATTAAATAAAAGAATATTTGCACCCATGTTTGAAAGAAAATTTTTGGACATGGGATGTTTAATTTGTCACAATGAAAATTTTACTTTATTTTCTTTTGAAGTTGGCTTTAATGCAAACAAAGACTATGTATTATCATGAATAAATAACTTTTCCCCCTAAATGTTTTTAATCTTTTCAGTTCAGTTTTTAGCTCTACTGCTCATAGAACAGAAGAACTTACGCGATCGTCCATCATTCGTCTGTTCACTAGCCCACGTTTGTTATCACTGTTCCTCCTAAACTACTTGAGAGATTTGTCATGAAACTGTACATGCACATTCATCTCAAGGTCTGATTGGTCCTAAATGAAACTGGTGCCCCTTGGACATACAATATGGCAAATGAGGCAGACATATAGCATATATTATTGCCACCCCTCCTAAATGGATGGTCATATTGACAGAGGGTTTTCATTGAAGGACTTTCTATGTTCTTTACTTGGCAATAATTGAAAATGGTCCAGATTTGACACCCATTATGGCCACCAGTAACAGCTTCAAAATCTTGTTGCTACTCCTCCTTGATGTTGGTTGTTCACTTCAAGACGTCTTACGATGTCTTGTTGATCCTAAATGAAATTAGTGCTAATCTGTTTGGTAACAGAACTACTATTGTGTTAATCTTAAAAACTTATCATTACTTCTCCTAAATGGATGGCTGTTGTGAATGAAAATAGTGCTGATCTAATGTCCAGTATGGCTGCCATGGTGGCCATTTTGAAAATCTTGTTTTTTCTGTGTCTTCTAAACTTATGGTCATATCAGCATGCACTATTTATTCCAAAAATGGAAAAATTGGTGCCCAATGGCCCCCACTTAGTCAAAAAAGAGGGGTAATTTAAAAACAAATGGGTAGAAAATATCCTGACCTGCTTTTATTGATTAAAAAAAAATTCACACGAATATCATTATCACAGACACTTGTGACAGGGATTTATTAATTTCTGCGATAGATATTCACTTTTCCAGGATTATATGCTTTGAATCGGTCGTCGAGTCTGACTACAGCAATGTTTGCAACAATGTCCTTACCCACTAAGACATGGTTATTTTACTGTAGCCATGACTGCTTTACAAATGGAGACATTTTCTACACACATGACAGTCTTAGTAAAGCGACTTATACCAATAGACCCTTTCAACAATCTCCAATAAGAGAATGCTCGGCCATGTTTGGAGCATATCGAGAATAGGGGTGAAGGTGTTAAGCCAGATCCACACAGTAGTACGATGCAAAGAACACAGTGAACATTACAAGTTGCTGTCATATATTTATGTATATATAACTTAAATGAGCATCCATTTAGTTCATGGAGTCCATTTTTATTTTTTCCTTTATTCTTTTTTCCTACTTGTCTTTGTCCACAAACTTGTTCTATACATGCCAGGTCTACCCCCCAGCAAGCCATTGTATTTTATGGGATATTATTTATTTATTTTTCAGAGGGAGATTTGAGTTAAATTCAAGATATGCAGTTAATATATTACACTGAATATTTTACCACGTTAATAATATGCATACGGGTACTTTGTATGTCAGTCAATCTAAGGGTAGGGTACCTCCACGCCCGGGTCCATATAAAATATTGCCAGTCACAAGGGCGATAATCACTCTGTATTCCTTGTGTTTTCTTGAGGCAATCAGTTTTCCTTTAAAGCAATTTTATTTTCATAGATCAGAAGAGCTTGTGGGATGGCCTGTTTTCGAACATCAATCCATCCATTAGCACAAGTTTGTTATCGCTACTCCTAAACTACTTGGAGTATTGTCATCACACTTTACACACACATTCATTCCTTTCAATCAGCGAGATAATGTGATAACTTGCGTTATCTTTGATTATTGTAAATTGTGAAACTCGTCTATTGATTGGCCAGTTGTACAGCAGTATGAACTGTACACAGTGTAGCATGAGATATAGCTTGTAGGTGGATACCACAATTAAGAACCGAAAAAAGTGTTACATTTCTTTAGCTGTAATAGACATATACCAGAAGAACTTCTGAGTTGTATGTTGTCTATCCAAAGTCCGTCTGTTAGCACAAGTTTGTTATCACTACTCCTAAATTACTTGCAGGATTCCTAAATAAAAATGGTGACTCTTGAACTCCAGAATGGAAAGTCATATCGACACGGGGTTTTCACCAGAAGACTTCTTATGACATCTAGTTAGTTCTAGATAAAAATGGTAATGATTTGACCTCCAATATGGCCACCATGGTGTCCATCTTGAAAATTGTATCTTTATTCCTAAACTTCATAAGTTCTGGTGTTTTTCAAAACCCATCACTTCGGTTTAGTCATTATGGGATTGAATACTAAATGCAAGATTTACCGACCTCCAAAATTGAAGAGCTTGACAACATGGAAAAACTTTGTACATTTGAAACTGAAGATTTGTTGATGGAAGTGCTCCAATGAGCATGGTCAATTTTACGTTTTATAAAAACATATTACCACATTTTTACGAAGAAATGTACTTAATTCCAATTACAAATTACATGTCTAATTAAGACATGTATTAGATGACTTTAGCAAATCATCACATGAAAACATAAAGTGGCCAAGTGTTTGGAATTTTTTTCTTAGGCTTGTAACATACATGTCCGCAAAGCTGGTCAGCGTAGGGATAATATCCAAAATTGTATAGTAAATTGCCAGATAGTAGAGACGCATACTTACTGGCGATGGTGCAGAGTGTCACTGCTTCTTCTGGATGGATAGTCATATCAACATGGGATTTCCACCAAAAGACTTCGTATGATGTCAAATGGTGCTGATCTGACATCCACTGTGGTCACTATCGAGGCCATCTTGACAATTTTTGTTATTGCTACTACTCCTAAATGGAAACTCATATCGACATGGGGTTTTCAACAGAAAACTTCTTATGATTTCTGTTTGGTCCTAACAAAACACGATGTGGATGTAACATCCAACCATGGTGGTCATCTTAAAAATGTTGTTATACCTCCACACAAGCGGATCATCATAATAACATGCTATTTGCAATAAGACTTCTTGATATCTGTTTGTTTCTAAATAAAATTGGTGCCGATCTTACATCTTGAAAATCTTTTTATTGCTCAAGAATATGATAGACGGTTTCAACATTCACTAGTTTAAAAGACCAAATCGTCTTGTCTTCAATTCCTGTAAATTCTTTTTGGCCATTAAAGCGTCAGTCCGTTCAAGGGACTCTTGTTTGCAAGTGTAATTGGTATGTATTTTAATTGTAAAAAAATTGAAATTTGGCATATTTTGATTTGTTTGGGCTGTAATTTAGGCCTATACACCCCTTATCTTGAGCACTGCTTTCCTGTATATATGTGATGCAGTTTTTTCATTTGAAATAGTCATGTAGAATACGCCTGTCATGATTGCACTCATTGACACAGTAGATGATGTCATGCTTGTGACATCATAAACATCTGCTATGTTTATTGCTGTTATACTCTTAAAAGGACAAATTTTGCCCGCCATTAAATATTTATCCTTGTGTACAACAATGGTCTTGTAACCATGGCAGAGTAATACTGTCAATTTACTGGCTACCAATTTTCTTGGATTTCATTTGTAACATTTTTTACCTTTATAGGTAGATGAAGCCATAGCTGTACTACAGGCTCATCACGCGAAGGAGTCCGCCATCCAACAAAGAGCAAAGAGCCGCCCAGGAACACAGGTAGGTTGTTTAGTGCCGATGCAATTGGAGTAAAGTGCATTGCCTAACAACATGTCATGGTAGCAGACCCAAGCTGATCCGATGGTAGGATTTGAACCTGCACCCTTTTGGTCATGAGTCCGGCATTCTAACAACTAAGCCACTGTGACCCCCCCCCCACCATGTAGCAGTAGTGGATAATGTGCTATATGGCTGTAATTTTCCGTACAATCCTTTCTACAACGATTTTGTTTCAAAGTCGACCCAATGATCCTGCCATTGTGTATGAAATGTAGATCGTCGCTTTCTCATTTAGTTAACATTTTGAAGTAATCATACAAATGAACTGTACTGTCATGCTGTCCACAGAGATGCCAGCCATTCTGGACTTTGCAGAATTATTACAAATTTTAGTTACAATTTTGCATTTCAAACTATATTGATTAAATTTTGGGAGAACATTTTGAACAGTTTTCAATGTGGACACTAGTTGGGAGAAAAGTGGTTCGCAAATATTTTTAACATGTAAAAAGAAGACAATTTTCAAATGCAAGAAAAACAATGCAAATAATAAACTATTAGGGATAATCATCCTTGTTATGCTGCTTGAATGGGTGCTGAAAAATGGCGTTAAATCCCACAAAACCTCATACCTTCCAATTTTATTCTTGCTGGGTATAAATGTTAAAGATATGTAGGGAGATACATTATGCTTTGTTATATTACAGACCTGCGGGCTTTCATATTACATTCAGTGGAGCTGATCAAGGAACAGGACTAACTTTGTTGTACCTTTATCTTTTACTTATATACCTTCTATAGAATTTTAACATCTTTACTTTTTGTATGTTTTATCTTCTTTTACTTCATGTTTACATTTATTTGGACGAGTTTATCTTCCAAAAGTTTTTGTGAATTCTTAATTTTAATATTAGTAATAGGCAATGGAAAAATCCTCGTCTGTACTAGATGTACCATCCTCCTGTTCTAGAATGTTCTTAGAACATGTATATTGACCCAGTCTGACACCACATCATAGGCTCATGCACAATAGTGTCTCCATTCTTTTCCAGACATTTTGTAAACAGTGGAAAAGTTTCGTTTGAGGAAATAAATTCTTTCAGCGATGGTTTATTGCTGTTCAGGACCTGGTATTCATGTTTCTCTTGATTAACTAAATTATTCCTCAGTCCACTATTTATTAAGAGTTTTTTTGATTTTCCAAAGTGATAATTTTTAGGGTTTTGGGTCATGACGAGACCCCTACCCTTCATGAGTTTGAGAATTTTCTTGTTAGAAAACAAAAATTCTTGTCAAAATTCATGTGAGTGTTATCCACACATATATTATAAATTTAAGTGTTTATATTTTGTGCAGAGGCACTTGTTTATATTTTCATTACTGTTGTTTAATGCAGTATGCATTATTAACAGCTATATAATCACCTAGTCGTATTAGTAGAGATTACACATTCATCCATTCATTATATCTGTCCATGCGCATTCATCTTGGCTTGACCAATGTGGGAATGTGAAAAAGCTTTCAAGTTGCTTCCTGTGGGTCAGTGGTTCTTACCGGGTCTTGGGTTTTTCCTCCACCAAATATACTGGCTCTCATATATAGCCTATCATGTGCTGAAAAGTGGCATTAAACCCCACAAAGTCAAAGCCATTCATTATTTAGTGATTGTGGCATAAGTTTAATTCATAGATGATGTTTCTTTATCCCTGTTTACACCTTGGTTGGTATACAACTTTGAGAATTTCACTCAAGGGTAAGTAGTGAAGATAACATGGCTAATGCAAATCCTTGTTGTTCTTAAACAACATTCTTTGTGATCAAAACATTTCTTTTTCAGAATTTGTTATTTCAGTTGGCGCAAAGTGTGGGCACAATAAAAGGTCCCATAGGACACCTATACCACATGTCTTTCATATACAAAATGTACATGAATGGACAGATATCCAGCTTGTTGTTTATGGTCCGATAGTATCTGGAACCTCAGCAAAAACAGGCATACTTATAAGGGGAGGAAGGAAATGTATTCTTCCTCCTTCCCCTCTGAATCCTGAGGATCTAGGAGTGTACCTTCTAATACCAGAATTGAGTGTGTTCTTCTGAATGAAAGAGAGAGGAAACGACTTCTCAGCTTGACATTAGGATTGAGTGCACTTCTCCAAATAAAAGAGGGTGGAGCATAATCGTCCCCAATAAAGAGAGTGAGTTTTCTAGGACGAAGGTAGTGATACGTGTTAAGGGCTATAGTCTCAAAGTCTGGGATTGAGTCCCCCCCCCCCAAGACTACAGTAGGGAATGGCAGCACGTTCCTAAGCATGAGAGACAGCTTACCTTGGAGGGGGTAGAGCAGTCCTCTATCATGGAGAGTGATTGTGCCCTCTTTTTGGGAGAGGTCACCATTTTCCAGTTACTCAAAGCCCTTCTGTTGCAATAAGCAGTTCACGCAACTCCAAGAGGGCTATGTGGCATTCTAGCTGTCCTAGCTCAGGGGATGTTTCCACTGACATATCCGGGTCACTGTTAGGTTCAGGTGACTGGTCACAATACAACTCACCAGTCACCACTGCACACTGGTCAATGGTCAGACTGCACAAGGCATGAGGTACCGGTCATCAGTGGTGGGTTTTCATTCACCTGGCAGAGGACATTATTATGCATACACTGCTCAACAAATGCTGAATCTAGGTATGGAGTCAGTAATTGGGTCAACCCCAATCCTTTCTCAACACTACCGAATTATTCAGTCACAGTGACAGAGTCTACATTTATGCACTCTACTGGGAAGGGGATTGGACCGACATTACTACGAGATGTAGAGTTTCCCCTTTCAAAGGAAAAATCTTAGTCATCATCCTTCAGTGCCATGAATGACCTCTGCATAGCCCTCTGGCAGTACGGGTGTTGAGGGATGGAGACCCCAAGATTTTGCTCAGGAGGGATCATCTTGAAAAGAGAGGGCCAGATCCCCTTCCCTTAAGAAGCCCAGAAGGGACGAGAAATATTTTAATCCATCAGAAAAGGCAATCACAAGGAACAGTCCAGTCACTTACCATGAGGAGTCACAGGACGTCAATGACCCTACTTTGCAGACATACCCAAAGAGAGATAATTCTGGTTCCAATAGTTTTGCATCCACTTGAAGAAGTGATCAGGATGATGATGTATTGTCTTCTGGTAGATTCTAATGAATTTGACAATCAGGAGATTTGGTTCACCCTCTCTTCTAAGGATCTCGTACCCCGTCCCACCAGGTGACCCAGGTGGTATTCTGGGGACACCTAGATCCTTTCCAGCTTGGAAAGACTTTTGGAGGCTGCATCAAGGCTAGATCTGCATTTTCTCTCTCAATCTAGCATGGTCAAGGAGGCAACGTAATGGGTGGTCAGTCCCCCCTTGCTACTCTGAGACCTTAAGTCTCAGCTTCCAGTTATAAAGTTCACTCCCAGATCTGACCCATTAAGCCCACCCATCCATGCACACACTTGGTTGCTCGAGCTTTGCAAGTGGCAATTTTTTCTGGGTCATTTTCTCGCCTATCTTTGAAGACATTAGAGGCTTTGGAGACTTAGACCATGTCGATTGTAACTATAGCTTCGCATGTTGACATGTTTTCAGTGGCTTACTGCGGTTATTGGAAGCAGTAGTTGAGAAAAACCTTTTCTATGGCCATGGCATTGTCAGCAGAGTTACTCCACCTCCGCAAGATGTCGCTTTGAACACCCAAAAGGTATTGCTAGATCATAGCAAGATTCTTCGGGGGAGGGGGTCCCCTGGAATCATTCGGTGGTCTCATACATTCTGGACCCCAGGGTGGTCTAGTGGCCTAAAGTACTCGCCTTTACATCTCACCTCTGTCTGCGTGAGTTCGAGTCTCAGCTCGACCAATGTGGGTATGGTATGTGAAGAAGCTTGCCAGTAGCTTCCCGTGAGTCGGTGATGCTTCCTGGGTTCTTCCTTCACCAAATATACTGGCCGCCATGTATAGCCTAATGTGTGCTGAAAAATGGCGTTAAATCCCACAAAACCTCATACCTTCCATTGCCTCTCTGGATCAGAGGGGCCATGGGGCTTACAAAATTCCAAAAGGTATGCAACCGCAACATCCCAGTAGACAATCCTCTATCAAACCCCCTTTGCAACAGTCAGCCATGAGATGGAGAGACTGGAAAGGCAAGGCAAGGAAGTCCATTGACTACTTCCCTATTCCCAAGCCTGGGGAAATGAGGGGGACGGTTTAGGGCAGCCCATACCTCTCCTACAGTGCATCACTTTTCCTTTAAAAGCAGTAGGAGTCTGGTTAGCTTTCTTTCCAGAGGTCTTGTCAGGCATCCTGCAAAATTGATAAGTCCTTTCCATAATAAAGGATGGTTTAAGTCTATATTTCACAGAACTCTCTTCTCCCACAAGGACCCCATCTTGTTCCAACAGTCAAATATAATGAAACTAAAGGAAATGGTGCACACCCTTCTTCATAAGGGCACACTAGAGAGGGTACAAAACATCCGTTCGCTAGCTTCCTACTCTGATTTTTCTGGTACCCAAAAATGGCGGGAAACTTAGGCTCATTGTAGATCTTTCCCCCTAGACAGAATCATGTGAGAGAAATCATTTAAGATCAAGACTGCAGCATCCGTCTGGATCTCTATCAGGCCCTGAGACTGGGGAGTTTCCATTGACCTTCAAGATGCATATTTATACATCCCAAGAAATAATTTTGTTTTTCTATCGGACAGTACATTTTCCAGTTCTGAGCCATACCATTTGGTTTAGCCTCAGAGCCCATGGTCTATACCACAGAGATTGGTGTAGTGGCTGCTTACTTCAGGCATCTGGATATCCCCCTACTCCAGTACTTAGACAACTGGCTGCTGCAGCAGGAAACAGTCCCTGTTACATCATATGTCCCGCTGTTGGTCCACAGTAATTCAGCTAGGACTCGTACTGAGCCTAGATAAATCAGATCTCATTCCTTCTGAGGATTTAATTTACATAAGAATGAATGTCCTCACCTATCTGGGTTGAGGTTGTGTTTTCCCAGACAGGATAAACAAAATCCTGGATCTTTTGAGGATTCTACAGGCCAAGATGTCATCTGTCAGCCAGATTTCACCTTTCTCTTCTGGGGATCTTGAACTCCAAGGTGCTCCTGGTACCTTTAGGAAGACTCCATTTATATCCTCTCCAGTTTTTCCTGTTGACAATCTGGAAACCAGACAAGGATTCTGTCAGCCCAAATTTTTCTGTGGTCGGCATTTCAGTACACGGGAGAAACATTTCTGACTGGAGTTCCTCTGCATGCCCCACTCCTTTCTTTACACTGACACATCAGATTCAGGGTAGGACGTTAATTTAGAGCAAGAGGCAGTACTTGTCCATGGCCATTGGTCTCAGGAAGAAAGTCTCCCCCACATAAGCAATTTGGTAATAAGAACTCTGCTCGTTGCCCTGAAAGGGTGTATAGATCAAGTCAGGGGTCATGGCGTGATGGTCGTCTCGGACAATACATCGGTGGTTGTCCTCATCGGTGGTTGTCCTCAGATGACAAGGACAAACTCATGCTCCTTATCACTGTGTGGAAGTCTGGAACTTTCCTCGTTGAGCAGAGTCAGAAGGATTTACACTCTGAGTTTGTCACATTCCGGGAAAGAAAAATATTCTTGCGGACAATTTGTCCAGGACAGGCAAGGTAATTCTCACAGAATGATCACTGCATCAAGCAGAGTCCTTGTTCAGTCAATGGGGAAGGCCTCTAGTGGATTTGTTTGCCATGAGACTGTACAACAAGTTCCTGTTTTATGCCTCCCTAGACCCAGATCAAAGAGTAGTTGATGCATTCAGTCTGAGATGGAATTGGCTGTTTGCTTACGCATTCCAACTCTTCAGGTTGATTGTGCAGGTACTTCAGAAGGCCAGGACATTCACATCTCGGATTATCCTGGTAGCACCTGTATGGCCTCAAAGGTCTTGGTGCAGCGACCTCCATGACCTGTTGATAGACCAACCCAGGGTGTTACCTCAGTGGAAGAATCTACTGTCGCAACACAAGGGGACTCTTCTTAACAACAACCATCATATTCTCCACCTTCATACTTGGTTCATCTCAAGCAATCTATCTGCCAGGCGACGTTTTGGAGGAAGATTGACGACTGCATCATTCAAGTCCAGAGACGATCTATCTCTAAGAGCCTGGCCATTGACTTAGATTCTCACTTAGTGGATCTTATTAAGTACTCTGAGATGTAGAGACTTGTGTCTCATTTGTTGATGCCAAGATGAAACTGTGTTTAATCTATCTGTAGCTTCAGTGCAGAGAAGTGAACTTCACACCCTCTCTATACAGGAGGGATATTTACGGTTCAGTGGGAACTATGGCTCTGTTTCTATTCCATGTCAGCCAGGTTTTGTCGCAAAGAAAAACTATTTCCCTTAGTACTGCTATCTCCAATAACCCCAGTCTCAGTCACATCTGTGCTGGGCACGAACAGGATAGACTTCTTTTGCCCAATCAGGGCACTTACATTCTATTTGGCATCTTCGACAGGGAGAAGGAAGGTTAAAAAATGATGGCATCTCATGTATCACAGTGAAGGTTTCATCATAAACGGTCAAGGTCACTGATCAATTTCTTCTCAATTTCTGCACTTTTACTCTAATGCTCTTTCAGAGACATGAAACTTTGTTACTTTCCATGTCTGCCTTGTAACTCTGTAGCTCTGTCACTAGGGTCACAACCGGGCTTCATTATTATATACTTTTAGTGACCTTAAAGGTGGGGGACAAAACTTAACTAAATTTTCTGCTTTTATTACTTTTTAAATATATTAAACTTATTTTCTTTTCTTCAATATTTTCTCTAGATGCTTTGAGTTGTGAGCTGTAAACTTTGTTATGGCTCTGTCTCAGTCTAAGCTTAATCCTATTGAGTTTATGTGGTAGGCCCATGTATAATTCAATCATGCATGCAAAACAAGTGAGCTTGCAAAAAATGAATTATTTATAATGCTGTAGTCATTATTGTCACGCACCTAGCTGAACATCTGTCCATGACACTTTCTTTCCACTCCATAACTTGAAAGCCATTTGAGATTAAGGAATGAAACTTGATATGATTCTACATCATTATTTGATAGTGTGTCATGTAAAATATTAGGGTTGTTATCCTCAAGGTCAAGATCACAGCTCAGTATTTTCATTATTCAATCACTCTTTCCCTTCTGCACTATAACTCTAAAGCCATTTGAGATTAGGGATGAAATTTGGTATGCTATACATGATAACTAGACGGTGTGTTATCTACTACATTAGGGCCATATCTTTCCGTACCACTGTAACTTTAAAGCCATTTGAAATTAAATGATGAAACTTGTTATACTTGTGCATCATGATTAGAAGGTGTGTTGCATACCACATTAGGGTGCTATCTTTAAGGTCAAAGTCATGGCTCAATATTTTACATTTTCATCACACTCTTCCTTCCACTCTTACAATTTTAAAGCCATTTGAGATTAAGGAATGAAACTTGGTATAATGTATTTTATGTAATTTTTTTACACACACACAAAAAAAAAGATTTAAAGTACAGAAAATAATGTTTACAAAAGTTAACTTTAATTTTGTATGAACAAAATAAAGGACCTGACATTGAGGAGGACTCCAAAACATCTGCATGATCATCAATATAAAATGTGCATGCAGCTGATGTAATTGTAAAACATTTGCATATGTACTTTAATTCTCAAAAATGTTGTCTGATTTTAGACTTCACTTGTATGAAAAATTAAAAAATTTCAATAACGAGACAAACTTCTATGTACCAAAAATGAGTACAAAAAAAAAAGAATCAAATTTGTATGGATCAACTGTGTACGAAAAATTTAAGAGTAAAAAATTACAAAAATTATTGTACTTATGCATCATCAGTAGATGGTGTGCTGCTATTGAACAGATGTCAGCAAGATGAGCAATCTAAGGCTTACTATTGTCTCTTATATTGTGATACAATCTAACCTCTATCTTACAAAAATTATTGGTTCTAAAAATGTTAGATAAAAGTTATTGTTGTACAATCAGATACAATTATAACTTATTAAGAAATCATTCCCATTTATGGCATCATATAAAAGTAATTGCTGGATAAATGAATGACAGATAAACAAACTTAGACAGTATTTTACAGCCTGGTCACAATGACAGAAAACTTCACCTTGTGGTATGTAAACAATAACTGTAGATTGGCAAATCTTAAATCTCCAAACCAGAAATAGAGAAACATTTGACAATACTTTACCTGAGCCATTGGCCATGCAAGAAGGAATTTTGAGTAGCTTCTTTGTAACAGTTGATGTCAAAACTTGTGCTATTTAATGAATATATTTAAATAATATTTTCTAGTCTCAAACAAAAATTTGGCATTGTTTATTTGAATGCTACGTTTATAGAAATAAATTTCTCCTTAGTTAGAGATTTGTAGGCCATAAATCTGAGACCTGGAATCACTTGAAGATGCCTGGAGAAGAGTTCCTAAAGAATGATATAGCTTCCAGCAGCATTTTTATAGTAATTTTGTTTATTTTTTTAGGCTGATGATGATGATCTTCATCAACCAGTCAGGTCACCAGCTTCTCTACAAAGGTCACCAACACCTCCTCCATGGTCACTATCTTCTCCACCTAGGTCACCATCGCCACCATCACCAACATCTTCCCTGAGGTCTCTAACGCTGACATCATGGTCACCAACAGAATGTTTAAGAGCAAGAACACCACCTCCTCAGCCTGGATCCTCAGAAATGTCAAGACAGTCGGGACCATTTAACTCTGAGAGAAATATGTGTGATTTAAAAGGTAATTTTCCGATAAATAACAATCACTTATGTAATAAAATATATATATCAAATTTCACACCCAGTCAGAACCAGTCAGGAATTTAAAAGATGAGGCACATCAAAGTTCTTTGCCATGAATTCAGTAAAACTTTGCTTCTAAGGCCAACTTTATTTTACAGATACTTGTCCATTAAGGACGCTAATAACAGTTAATTAAAATGATTATATATATGCTCTCTATTTAGTAGACATTAAGTGTCTTATCTTTAGTTGATTTCACAGGGGTCAGTTATGTACAAAGTTCCTGTTTCATTTTGTTTTTAAAAATGTTGCTAAATTAAAAGTACAGTGCAACATATCTTAAGCAGGTGTTGATGGGAAGAATACATTTTAGATGGTTAAGGGAGGTTGCTTTGGAGGTGAGGTAAACATGTAGATGAAATGAAGAAAAGGAGAAATCAGACCCTAGTTGGATACAAGAGGATTTAGTTTATGGTAGGTAACCATTAAGGATTAAGGGATGTTGCATTTTAATTATAAGCTCACCTATACAAAGTAGAGGTAAGCTATTGTACTACCCCTGGCATCAGCATCTGTGCAGATAAAAGCATATATATCTGGACACCCTTAGTGAATGTCAAACATTCTTTCTTCCTAGGTCCTTGGCAACAGTTTGAAGTGGGTTTCACAGCACCAACCACCTGGGAAGGGGGCTAACTTTGTACATTAGTTGTACATTCTTGGTCACGTTTTTGCATATAGCTCAGGTATTTCCTACACTCTATAAATACTGTTATACATGGGAACATGAAACTTGGTGAGGGGATGCATCTTGAGGAGTAATGCACCTTCATTACAAAAGTAGGTAACTGTGATCTATATTTCATATTGCAAGCAGATTTTAAGAACAATGACTAAACAAAAATAATACAAAAACAATATTTATCTCTGGTTTTTATCAACTCATTATAGTACTTCTACTTTGATATCATAGAAAATAATGTTTTTTAATGCTGTTTTATGCATATACCCAGTCACAGTAGGTTGGTAGGTAACTAGGTGGGTGTGTCGGTGGTTAGATAGCTAGGTACTAGGCAGTTTCAGCACAATACTGGCTTTATAGTACTAATTCAAAGTTAAAATTTTAAAATTTAAAATGATTAAAAGTTCAAATATGAAGATATAATTTTTTTTAAATCTTGGATTAAAAAAGCGGCTAAGGTCACTTTACTCGGAAGTTAGTTTCTGCAGGATAATGTTTACAATGGCTACTGGAGACTAGTAAAAGTAGTGATGAGCTATGTAATTATTGATTACACTCTGGTTTGCAACCTTAACATCAGAAAATTTCAATTGTTTGGGACAGGCAAATCAATTCCAGTTTAGATGAGAAGTTCAATTTGAAATAGAGAGCAGCCACCACAACAAATATCCCCATACTAATCATACCAGTCATACCCACAATATCTATCAGAAAATTACTCACTATGACTTTTACAAATTACACCAATCTACACAGGAATATCTCTTGTAGTTGCTGTCATCTGCTTCAGACAGTAATTCTACATGAAACTAGATTTCATCTGTCTGTGATAAAAGACAGAGATTTCTTTTTATGTAAAAGTCAGTAATAATTATTTGCTAATTTGGTGTATTTTTTTCTCTCCATAAAATAGAGCAGATTTACTTGTGGGTACTTGACCGTGCGAAGTCTACTTTAGGAGAGTCAATACTTATAAAAATTATAGGAATATCAACCTATAGCAACAACAGCCCCCTCCACTTAATTAGTGTCAATACCTTTTATAACATTTGCCATTTTGTTTATTGGTTATTCACAAAAACTTGCAACCTGGACCGACTTAGTGATTAGAACTTAAGTTTATGATATAAAATTAAAATAATAAATTTACATGGGAATGCCAAGTAAGCATGACCTAATTATCACTGGTCAGATATATCATATGTTGCTCACATGTGTGCAATAATTGTTGATTTAATCTTCATTTGAAAATTGTCCATATATTTTTATACACTGTCCATAAAGTGAAGCATATTATGTTATGATATTGTCTGTCCAGACATCCGTCTGTTGCCAATTTGGTTTTTGCACGATAACCAGAGTTGTACACCATCTACAGTTACCAAACTATTTGGATGACTTGCACTTGGGGTAAGAAAGATCCCTGTTGATTTCAGGGTCAAAAGCTCAAAGGTCAAGGTCGCTGACTGAAAGAAGGAAGATGTTTTTTTATTCAAATATGTTGCCCGATCATAATACCTTAGGAGAACTACTACTACCTTGCAAGTCCAGCCCTCTCAGGCTAACTTTTTAGCTAAAAAAAGCTAAAAGTTACCTGCGTACCTAGGTGGTTGTTAAATAGAGTGATCTCCCCTTGATGCAGGGATTGGCACCAAATACCGCAGTTACTATTTCCTCTGTGCTGAGTAGCACGCTCTCTACTGACGAGAGGCCTCACAATCCAAACCTACAAGAATTGGAAGTATTCTACCGCAAAGCAAGTTTTAGGAGTTTCTCTTCAAAGGGAAGCATACTCCATCTATAACTTTCCAACTTTTTTTTCTTTCTACGGCAATGTTTTCTGTCTTTTGTACAATTCTACCTTTGTCATATATAGGCAAATTGTACGTACCTGCATGGGCCGCTAGTGCATACCCTCATATTAGGTGCAGGTATTATGTATATTATAGAAACTCAAGTTCATTGCTTTATAATTTCCGTGGCAGGCAGATACATACGGGTAAGTTTTCTATACATAGATTTAGTCATAGCGTCCACTTTGTAGTTATTATACATGATGCTTTGGTGATTTTACATATATAGGCAGTCTATTTGACCTTTCCTACAGAAAAATTATTAAAAACTCATATTATAGCATCTACTTCATAAGTATTAATAGTGACGCTCTTATAATTCCACCTGTATAGGCTCCCATGTGGGCTCTTCTTACAGGTAAATTTTCACAGTGTGTAGCATGATACATTCACTCTCTGAGTTCATAAAGCAGGATGCGTGCCTGTCTACACCTGTATATAATGTCTACTCTATATTTGTCTTAAGATTTAGACCATGAGCAGGACTAAGTGTAAACTATCGAAACAGTGGAAACACGGTAATGACAATTCTACATATCTAACTTGCTCCAGATGCCACTCTGTGAATACATGTCAGATATGCACCAGTTGGTGTGAATTTCTTTGGGCTGTAGTACTGGGGCACAACAGGGGAAGGCACAAAAATGCACCTTGAGGGATGAGGATGCCATTAATATATATGATGACGTCACTGCCGTGAATGATGTACTTTTATAAGGGTATCGCACCTCAGAAGGCTCATCATCCACGAAGCGATTCAATATATCCTGGTCAGCAACAGCGACAGCTCCAGCTCAATCCTCCAGGACTAGTTTTTGAGCAAGGTTGTCAGTTGCATCATCCAGGCCAGAATGCAGTCCACTTCTAAGGTCTTTGATACAAAGTGGAGAATCTTTTGCAGTTGGTGCAGTAGGAAACACATTGATCCTAGCTGTTTGATGGAGAATGTTCAGTCTCCACCATTAAGGGCTATATATAAGAGTATGTCCATTAGGTCAGACCCTCATCATTTGGATCTTATAAAGTATTTCAAGCTGCAGAGACCGGTATCTTGCTCACTGATAGTGAGATGGAATCTCTTGTGGTATCTTGCCCACTGATGGCAAGATGGAATCTCTTGTGTATTTTGTCGGCTTTCTCAAAGTCTCCTTATTAACCATTGAATGAAGCTTCCTTTGACAACATTACCATTAAAACTGTCTTCCTGCTCTCCTTAGCATCTGCAAAAAGAGTGAGCTTAATGCCATGTCTGTGGAAAAAGGTTGTTTATGGTTAAATGGTAATTATGAGTCAGTTTCTCTCCTTTGCTAGCATGGATTTCTGGCAAAGAACCAGCTGCCTTTGGTAGCTCCACTCATTATTGAGATCCCCAGTCTCAGTAAAATCTGTGCTGGGTATGATCAAGATCAAGGCTTCTGTGCCAAGTTATGGCTTTATGGTTTTATTTAGCTACTTCAGAAGGAAGAAGAAAAGGTCAAAAGCATGTCTTCCTACCTATTAAGGGCTACACTGATATTTTGGTATCCACCATTTCTAGGTGAATTGTGCTCACTATCAAGAGAACTTATCAGTCCTTCACTGAGAGGGACCTTTCATGAGAATAAAAGCCCATGAAGTTACAGCTATCACTACTTCCAGGGCCTACCTTAATCTTTCTTCATTGGATGATGTTATGAGAGCCACATTTTGGTAGTCACATTTTACTTTCTTTTCAATTTACCTTAATTTTTTGGCACACCAGAGTGAAGGCATTTACTCCTTGGGCCCGATTGTAATCGCACAAAAAGTGTCCGAACCTCTGCTAGCTTACATTAGTTAAACACTCCTACCATAAGGGTAAGTACAGTTATTTTTTATTCCAGTTAATTAAAGCCATCAGCCTCCCTCCCGACTGGTAAATTCGCACGGCAATAGCAACAGGTATTACTGTTATTAAACTGTATTATGGAGGCGGAGGGGGGGGGTTACAAGTAATTAAGTAATACTTGTCGCTATTGCAAGATTTCCTCCTCCCACCCTGCTCTGGTGTACAAGTGTAGTCTAGGTCCCAGTCAAAGAGGAAAAGTTATCTGCATATGCCTATGACATGGGTGTTAAACTGGGTCTATGTTCTCTCTGTTCTAGATGTTCTCAAACTTTCCATACTAATTGGAGGAAATAATTATTTAGCTTGGACAAGGGGACTAGTGCCCCAGAAGAAGTTAGCAAGACAGTAGCAACAGATAAGTATTACATACTTAAAGTTAGTTCCCCCTCCAAACCTTCCCCCTACATATCCCCCCCCCAAAAAAAAAAAAAATATTAGTTTTTCAGTAGACTATAAAAACAAGCAAGGACATTGCTAGAATCACTTTCAGATTATCTAGATTTTGGGGTCCAAAGGTAAAGGTCACTGTAATCGGAAAAAGAAAAGTTGTTTCTGCACAAAATTTTCAGTCATCAGAATAGAGGACTCATAAACATGGGACAGGTGTATACTGTGCCGTTCACAATATTTTCAGTCATCAGAATAGAGGACTCATAAACATGGGACAGGTGTATACTGTGCCATTCACAATATTTTCAGTCATCAGAATAGAGGACTCATAAACATGGGACAGGTGTATACTGTGCCGTTCACAATATTTTCAGTCATCAGAATAGAGGACTCATAAACATGGGACAGGTGTATACTGTGCCGTTCACAATATTTTTGTTAACATAAGTTATATTTTCTTTCAGAGTTTGAAGAAACAGATGGAGCTAACACAGACTCTGAAGAGTCTGATCACTTGCAATGTTTCCTTGATGTCCTGGGTAAGCAGACTTTTAAACTTCAAAATTTTGGTTAAAAATCTATTCACGAATAATTGACACGACATTAGCGCATTCAAACAGATTCAGATGAGCTATGGTAGCTCATTTGGTAGAGCATTGGACTCATAATCCAACGGTTGCAGGTTCAATACCTGCCTGCATCGGCTGTCTCGGTGTGTCCTTGGTAAAAAGCACTTAGCTCTTTGTTTTCATCATGATATAGCCAATATTGAATAGGATGCTAAAAGTGCCATTAAAACCAGCAAAACAAAAACAGCTTTAAGAGGAGAGTATGTGATGCTTCAGCAAGTTTTTGATAAGGTGAGCAACCAGTCAGAGTAGAGAACAACAAGGCTGCATGCCACATCAGGTACAGTTCAATGCCTGTTCATTGATAAAGACAGGATTTGCAGTCTTATACATAGAACAATAATTGATGGCTTGGTTAGAAAACACGGAAAAGTGGTTTTGAAGGAAGTCTGTGTCTTGGACTTTTATTGTTCTGTGATACTGTACTAGAGAATTAGGTAGTGATTACTTCTCCCTAGGCATTGGATGTAGTTTTAGAGTACTAGAGAATTAGGTAGTGAACACTTCTCCCCAGGCATTTATTATAGTTTTAGAGTACTAGAGAATTAGGTAGTGAATACTTCTCCCCAGGCATTTATTATAGTTTTAGACTACTAGAGAATTAGGTAGTGAATACTTCTCCCCAGGCATTGGATATAGTTTTAGAGTTCAAGAGAATTAGGTAGTGAATACTTCTCCCCAGGCATTTATTATAGTTTTAGAGTTCAAGAGAATTAGGTAGTGAATACTTCTCCCCAGGCATTTATTATAGTTTTAGAGTACTAGAGAATTAGGTAGTGAATACTTCTCCCCAGGCATTTATTATAGTTTTAGAGTACTAGAGAATTAGGTAGTGAATACTTCTCCCCAGGCATTGGATATAGTTTTAGAGTTCAAGAGAATTAGGTAGTGGTTACTTCTCCCCAGGCATTGGATATAGTTTTAAAGTTCAAGAGAATTAGGTAGTGGCTACTTCTCCCTAGGCATTGGATATAGTTTTAGAGTTCAAGAGAATTAGGTAGTGGTTACTTCTCCCTAGGCATTGGATATAGTTTTAGAGTTCAAGAGAATTAGGTAGTGGTTACTTCTCCCCAGGCATTTATTATAGTTTTAGAGTACTAGAGAATTAGTTAGTGATTACTTCTCTCCAGACATTGAATATAGTTTTAGAGTACTAGAGAATTAGTTAGTGATTACTTCTCTCCAGTCATTGAATATAGTTTTAGAGTACTAGAGAATTAGTTAGTGATTACTTCTCTCCAGGCATTGAATATAGTTTTAGAGTACTAGAGAATTAGGTAGTGAATACCTCTCCCGAGGCATTTCATATAGTTTTAGAGTACTAGAGAATTAGTTAGTGATTACTTCTCCCCAGGCATTTATTATAGTCTTAGAATACTAGAGAATTAGTTAGTGATTACTTCTCTCCAGGCATTGAATATAGTTTTAGAGTACTAGAGAATTAGGTAGTGGTTTCTTCTCCCCAGGCATTGGGTTTAATTTTAGAATACTAGAAAATTAGGTAGTGAATACTTCTCCCCAGGCATTTGATATGGTTTTAGAGTACTAGAGCATTAGGTAGTTATTACTTCTCTCCAGGCATTGGATATGGTTTTAGAGTACTAGACAATTAGTGATTGCTTCTCCCCAGGCATTTGACACAGTTTTAGAGTACTAGAGAATTAGTTACTGATTACTTCTCCCCAGGCATTTGATATAGTTTTTGAGTACTAGAGAATTAGGTAGTGAATACTTATCCCCGGGCATTCGATATAGTTTTAGAGTACTAGAGAATTAGGTACAGTACATGCATCACATTTTACGGATCGCACACTGAATCCGGTGGAGGTGGACAGAGGGGCAGGGGATTAAGTGCCCACAATGAATAGTATAAATCCCCTCAGTCTGGTGGATTTTCCTCCCAGTTTAGTGGAAATCCACTCAATCTAGTGGAAATCCGTCACGGATTTGATTGCAGCCATATTGGGTTTATGGCATCCCTTGCTGTTTCTATTGTATTCGCTCCACGAGTCGACACACTAAACAAACAGATGGGAGCAGCCCCGACACTGAAAACCCGACCATAGCAGGTGTCAATTTCATACCTTTACCTGTATAAACTATACAGTGGTAACATTTCTTGTGATATTTATCAGTGGCCTAGCTTGGGATACATACAGACGAATGTGCGTAATGTAGAACAAATACGAGGTTTTAAATTTCTAGGATATCTTCCCACCCTTGTCCATGACCGAGCGTACATTAGACAAATTGCTTACCTACAGAGTACATCTCTGTTGATTGAATACATGTGTGTGTACCTGTTAACATATACAGAAGTGGAAATGTACATACAGTTCTGCATCAAGCGGTAACTTCGATGTTTTTTCTCAATACATATTTCATAAAAGTGCTTTGTGTACTGGTTATTAATTTGTTATAGTTTCCCTTTAATTTCCATACTATTTCCAAAACCCACTTTGAAGAAATTATTGAAAGCAATAATACATATAAAACTCAAAAGAGATTCCAAACAAACGCCGTACTATTTATATCAGACATGTACAATCAAGAACACTGAAACATTATGGCATATATGTCATAATATATGTTCTTTCCAAAGTTTATTCTAGAAGAATAACGTGATAGGGTATTTAAAAATAAAAAAGATACATGATCTATGCTACGAAAAGGTTCTTCTGTACTTTTACCCTTAAACTTTGAAAATAACATTGTTTATGAGAGAGTACGAAAACTTTTAAAAGCATGGAATTGTGTACACTGTATTAATTGCTGCGTTCTATCAATCGCCATTCATGTCATGAACAAAGTGATTCATTGAGAAAAAAATTTACTTTCTGTCCTCAATTTTTTCACAAATCTACATGCATCACCAGGCACTGGCTGAGGAGTGACATTCTTACTTTGAAGTCAGCCGCTACGTCTGTTACTGTAGCTTCCTGTTAAAAAGTACATTTTTCAGTGAAAAACACAGACATTTGGTCTATTAAAGCAAAATCCCCATCCCTTCTAAATATGAACCCTATTCAGATGAGAATTCTATATCCACCTTTGAAAAATGTGACTGCAGCACACAACAATTCTTCAGACTGTACAGACAAGGCAAAAATACACAAATGGGCAGGTACATGTATACACAGTTGCAGGAAGATAAAATGTAATTACAGGAGATACTGTATGATGATGAAACTTGACACATATTCATCACAGCTAGATAATGTGATCCATATATGATAGTAGAGTCCCTTGCTCAGTGGTCAGATCATGGCAAGGAAACTGTCACAAGATGGGTGGTACTTCATGTGTCATTTGTGGTACTCTGTTGAGGAAGGGGTACATAGTAATTCTAGTGTCCATCCATCTATTCATTCTTCCATCTGGCACTCAATAGTGCAAATAGTCCTGCAGCTTTTAGCTCACCTAGCTGTAAGGCCAATTAAATTTATGGTATGCCCCTTTGTCCATTGTGTGTTGTCTGTCATCAATTGCTGTTTTTAACTTCTCAGAAACTACCAGACCAGTCTAAACCAAATTGGCACAGAACATCCTGGCATAAAGGTCTTTCAGATTTGTATAAATGATACCAGTTTAGCGTATCATATGGCCACCATTACTAAAATTAGAAAAATCTGAAAGTGCTGAACAGAATTTGACCAGATTTGACAGAAAAGCATTATGGTATTAAGGGGTTTCAAATTTATACAAATAATGTTGATTCCACATCAAATATGGCCACTGTTACTATAAATGAAAAATCCTTAAAATACTTCTTCTCAAAACTACTCTACAGAATTTGAAGAATTTTACAGGATTCATTTTGGCATGCAGGGCTTTTCAGTTTGTACAAGTGATGCCAATCTGCCACCAAATATGGCTGTTGTTACTAAAAATAGGAACACCTTTGATAATTTCTAAATAATTGCTTAACAGAATTTGACCAAATTTTATAGAAAGTGTCCTTGAACGTTGTACGATCAGATACTGTCATTACTAAAACTTGAAAAACATTTACACAACATTATCTTAAAAAATGCTAAACAGAATCGACACAACTTTATCTTAAAATTTTTTCTTAAAATGCTGAACATAATTGAACCAACTTTGACACAAAACATCCTGGCAATATTGAACAAATGATCCTGATGTGTGATTACATATGGACGAAGCTACATAACTAGAGAAACCTTCAAACAATTGTTTTTATATCATTTGCAGTCAACAGCGTTGGGAGAAATATCAACAGAAAGCATCCTGCTGACCTAGATTTCTTGGCCAACTTCGTTTGCATTTTGCATTTAGGCAGATGTCAGTCACTACTCCTCCTAAATGGAAAATCATATGGACATGGGGTTTTTACGTGAGGAGTTCCTATTGTGTCTAGTTGGTCCTGAATAAAAATAATGCTGATCTAACATCCAGTATGGCCACCATGGTGCCCATCTAGAAAATCTTATTATTGCTTCTCCTTGAGAATTGATGGTTATATCGACATAGAGTTTTCACCAAAACACTTATGATATCTAGTTGGTCACAAATGAACATTGTGCCTAATAGACATCCAATATGGCTGCCAAAATGAACATATTGGAAATGTTGTCACTAATTTTCCTGAATGGATGGTCATATTGGCATGTGGTTGTTACGAAAAGTCTTCTAATGGTTCTAGTTTGTCCTAAATGAAGATGGTGCAGATCTTACATTCAGTATACCAGCCACTCGGCTAATTTGAAACTCTTATCGCTTAAGAATGTCAGATATGTTTTCAACACTAAGTAGCTAAAAAGAAGAAATAATATTATCTTGTATTCCTAGAGCATCAGTCCCTTCAAAGGACTCTTGTTTTACTATTGCTTTAAATTATTCATCTCATGGCAGGGGTGGGATGTGAGAGAGACAGAGGTATTTTTATGTGAGCAATTGTTCACCAGTCCTGTTGTTTTCATCCTGTAATTGTTCTTTGTTTTCTTTTCAGATAATGTCAAGCAAACCCTGCTTGAGAAAAAGAATATAGTAGTCAGGAGGGAATTTGTGTTTGAAGACATAAATAGAATCTATGGTGAAGAGGAACCAGAAATCCTACGGCACAAAATTTGTGTGGAATTTGAGGGAGAATTGGGAATTGATTCAGGAGAATTGACCAGAGATATGTTTGCCTCATATTGGAATGTTATTAAAAGGGACTTTTTCCATGGAGAGGCAGTTAAAGTTCCATGTGTGCCCATATCAAGATTGTTGGATTCACAAGCTGTATTTCGAGTTGCAGGAAGAGTCCTGACTCATGCCTTGCTACTAACTGGATCATTGCCATTAGATATCAGTGTGTCATTCCTCTGGTCAGCCATAAAACCCTCATCACCTCCTGCAGATGAGATAGTTCTTAAGGATTTCAGCAAATTTGTTTCAGCAGCAGAAGCAAGGGCTATAGCAATGGGTCTAGAGGGAACAGCAGGTACATTGTATTTCATTCTTACATGAAATTTTCTTAAGTTTATTACGTCAAGGTCTTAATCATACTGGTGCATTAGTTTGTCTGATGCCAACCTATTTAATTAATTTACTTATTCCTTCCTAAGTTTCTGGTAAATAACATCTTGCATCAGTTTCTCAAAATAATCTTGTGCTAAAATCTGAAAAGTAAAAGCATTCCTTTTAATTAAATGAAACTTGTTGAATAATTTCAATCTTTTTCTGGTCTTTATGTAAGATTCTATTTATTGCATGACAAAAAATACTGATTTTATTTTAGCACACAACAATGAAATTACTTTGCAGTACATTTAGATGCCTCAGTCATTATTAGTTTCCTTTTGTATGATGTTGTGATGCCATTTGTAATGGCATGAGATGTTATTACACTTGTTACATATAAAATAATTATGATATGGATATATTTCAGTAAATAACACAGTAGTCATGTGATAAAAAGTGTTGAAGGCAAATGGGACAATCAATCTATAAAAAGTTGAAAGAATCAGCACTGAAGTATAAAAAAGGAATATTCAGGTTCTTGGAAGAAAAGCAGAAATGCAACAATTTAGTTTATTGGATATTATGCCATGTTCATTTGGGTGGGAGAGATAATTCAAAGTCAAGATCATATCTCAGAGGTGTATGTTTTCCATTCCACTTTCCCTTCTGCTCTTTTCATGCAAAATATCTACATGATCAATTATCAGCTGTTTTGTAATGAGCAAGATCTGCACATAATAATTAAATTCAGTGGATAGAAATAGTTCTCAGTTCATATATTGTATGTTGTTTTCCGTTTTTTATTTATTTTAACAGTTCTTTATTTTCTCCCTAAAGCAAGGAAGTAACTCATGATATTGACTATTGAGAATCATTAGTTTGGGTCGCACAGAGTTTTTCCCCTTGCATTGTTATGCTGACATGATAGATCAAATAAATTTTAAGAGGCAAAATGCTTATCTTTTTAATAGAACGATTTCTAGGAATTTGCACCTTGAAGATTAAAATGAATTATGGAAGAAAAAATATAAAATATAAATATTGTTAGAGAAAATATGCAAATACAAACTAGCATAAATTAGATGCTTTCTTGTAATTATGGATCAGAATTTCTTTTCACAATTGTAGGTATCTGTTTGCAAGTGGTTATGGTTTTCTTTAATATTGAATTTGCTCTAGCAAAAATGTATTTCTTGTAAAAATCATATCTGGTTACCACTCAGTAGACCATGTTTCTAATCCAGTTTTGATCAAACTTGTAATATGGGCTTATATCATAATAATCTATGACAAATTTGATAATGAGTGAGACATACAAATGTAATGAAGTGATCTTGCATCTGATTGGCTGAGCTTGTTATCGCTCTGATCCAGTTTTTATTAAACTTGGAATATGGGCTTGTATCATCATGGTCTGAGACAAGTTTGATAGAGAGTGAGATTCATGCATATTTATCAGGTCATTCTGCATCTGATTGGCTGAACTTGTCAACACTCTAGTGATTCTATTTATGATAAGATTTTGTTAAATAGTTTTATATCATCAAGACATTGGATGAGTTTTGATTATAAGCAAGATGTGCACATATTTATGAGGTTATCTTGTGTCTGATTGGCTGAGCCTGTTACCACTCTAAAGACTGAATTAAAACTGGATTTTGCTAAAACTTGGTGTAGAAGCTTATATCATCATGGCATTAGATCGGTTCTATAAGAAGCAAGATCTGCCTATATTAATTAGGTGGTTTTACGTCAGATTGGTTGGGCTTGTTACTTCACTAGAGACTATATTTATCATTCAGTTTAGATAAATTTAGGTTTATGTTGTAAAGATCTTGAAGGAGTTTGATTATGAGTTTGAGTTATACTTATGAGTTATGCCTTTATCTTTGGAATTGATTTTTCAGATTGTAGTAAATAGGTAAAAGTTTAAATATTGTATAAAGATTGGGAGATAGTTTATGTTCTTACAATATTACATCAGCAGTGTTCAAAGAAATTTTTTTTCAGACACAAGTCCAGGGCTGGTGCCTTGAAAAATTTAAAAGCCCTGACTGAAAATCCACAAGCCCTGACTCCAATACCATGTGTCCAAAAGGGCCCTAGTTTTTACTTTTTTTTTTCACATGACGTTACACGTTGCAATTGCTGTTCTTTAAATATGAAAAGAAAAAAACAACATCATATTAAATTGACTTTTATGTTTATTCAGATCACAAAATATTCATGTAAAACAATGTTTTCCTCCATGTCTAGATGTCAACCATTGTCCAATTGCTCTATCAAGATTCTCTTTACTCATTGGATCAGTAGTGTTGTTGTTCATTAGCATCTGAAGTGTGTCCTGCTTTATGCAGTTTCTCTTTACACTTTTGATGTTGTTCATAAGACTGAACCCTCTTTCACATTCTGCTGTAGAGGGGCTCACAACTAGCATTATTTCCAGCAACTTTACAATTTCATCATATTCAGGTGTGGAATTCCTGATGACTGTGGCATATACCTCTGCTTTGGGGACCTCTGAAATTTTTTAGGTCTTTAGCTTTGCATTTAAGTTGATGCACTGTTTGTGGATTGTATCATGATGTTTAGGGAAGAATGGGGCAAAGTGAACTTCATCTCTCGCATGTGTAGACAGTTTACACCTCTCCTCTTGAAACTCCTTGTAGGTAAAGGCTTCAAAGGTGTTCAGGGGGCTCTGATTGAAGTTTTCAAACCTTCAACAGATTCATCATATAAATAATAAATAAATAAATACTGTAGCTGGAAATGACAATTCTAAAATATTTCCAATAATGTCTGACTATATATTCAATGCAAATCTTGATATTCTATTGCAGAAAAATACATTTTCTATGTCAAAATTATGACTAGAATAGAATTATATACTCTATATCCATCAATCAAAGTGACCAGTGTTATATAACATTTTTCATACACATACTTTACCAGGTAACATTATGTATCAGTGACACAAAATTACAGCTTTCATTTTGAGATAGGGAGATGATAAGGTTGTTGTATGGAGGTGTTAGTTGTGATGAAGGTGATGAATGCTTACCTTCTATCAAGGTAAATGATAAGATCATCGACTAGGGTGGTCAGAGGTTGATCGTCTGGAAGATCTCCCTTTAATTCCATCACATCAAAGTGCTGTCCATCAAATTTGGACTCAAACTCCTACAGTTCCAAATAAAATGAAGACAGATTATTTTATGATATTCTTCTGCATTTTTGAAATATGAATAATAAATAAATAAGTGATAAATTTCAGAAAAAAAATGCGTGAAACAATTTTTTCATCAAGTTATAAATTACCTAAACAAGTTTGCTGCAAGATTTAGCAATTAAAGCAGTAAAACGAGACATCTAATATTGTAGCTATTGCTGTACAAAACTGTATGACCTAACTTTTATTATAAATGAAGAACTGACATATTTCAACTATTTCTATTTGAGAGAACATAGTCTACAGCTACAGAAAAAGTTACATGATGATGGCAACCTAATTTCACTTAAAATACCTTCATGTATCTTCCAGTACAGTGTTTGAGTGATTCCAGTTGTATTATGTGAGACTCTGTGGCAGGGTATACATCACATATCAGCAGCGACTCTTGTTGAAACTTTAGGCTGAGAGATTGCAGAATCTCGGTTACATCGCACATTATATGAAAAATCATCATGAACTTTTTGGTACACATCCCACGCAGGTACCCCATGGCTCTAGCAGCCTCATCAGATGACTTCCTTTCTTCTAGATGCTCAAGATGAGTGTAAATGATTGTAATGTTTCTACGTAAGACCTGAAGTGCTCTAAACCTGCTTGATAGCCAGCGAACCTGAAGTATATTTAAATGAAAGAAATAAGGACAAAGTTTGAATTTTTGTTTTGTCACTAAGTATAGCTTACGAATTTAAGAAATACAGATCATAGTCACTCTCTCTTTCTCTCTACATATTTCAAAAGCAATTTACATATACACTTTAAATGCATGAATTAATAATAAAATATAAAAGATCTTACCTGTTTGATACCGCTGATATGAACCAACTGAGAATCCAGAATCTCCACAATTTCTTTCACTTCCCTCCTGCGTTTTGCACATATATTCCTTTAATGGTCTCCTCGAATATGTGTTGGTAGGAGTTCGTTTTCACAGCATAAAGTGCTGCCATTTCCAGTTGATTCAGCTGGAAACTCAACTAATAAGTTATGTAAGTCAGGTGAGCAATATCAGACCCACTTGGGCTACATGTTACAAATCGTGCCTATTCATCCATACATCACACTCATATGCAGTTAATATCTTCTAAACCATTGAGGTATCTTCATAAAATTTTGTATGTATTTGTATCATGACAAGTCTGTGTCCCTTTGTCAGATTAGTATTGTTAGAGTTATCTCCTCATGTTTGAAAATTGTTCATAAAATTCATAACACTTTAACTGTTAGATGTATCTTCATTAAACTTTGTATGCTCTTAAATCATGTCTAAAAAATGTGCCATTAAACAAGTTTTAAGTGATAATTTGTGTGACATTACCAAGAAATTGATACCCTTTTGATGCCACTTAAAATCAGTGATTTTCCATGTCAGAGGCCAGGACAAAGAATTTTGTACTGCACTTACATGTATGGAAATATTTTTGTTACTAATTTTGTTTTTGGAGTTTCTTGAGAATATCAGTGATGATTTCACTACTCAGAATTTAAAAAAGCTCAAAAGGGCAGAAGGAGTGGACATATCTTAGGTTCCTTGAAATTCTTTTTGGCCACTAGAGCATCAGTCCCTTCAAGGGACTCTTGTTTAGAAAATTGAGTCCATCCTTATAACTGTTACACTGTTGACAGTTAATGTCTTCCAAACCATTTGAGATATCTTCATGAATCTTAGTATGCATTTGTATCACGACAAGAGTTTATGTTGCATATAAATATGGGCTTTGTGAGATTATTACTAGTAGAGTTGGAGGTGGTGGTGGTGGTGGGTATACCATAAGCACTCATTTACTGACAGATCTAGTTGGAAGATGTTTGTTAACCACATTGAGGCTTCTTCTTCAATGTGAAGGCCATGGCTCAGTATTTTCAGTTTTCCATTACACCTTCATTCCATGTTGTAACTTTAGCGCTGTTCAAGATTAATGGATGCAACTTGGTAAATCTATATACCATGGTGTAAAATAGTGTAATTTTTGCCAGATAAACCCATGATCATTTCCTGGAGATGAGTGGGTATGGCATATGGACCAGATACACCAATAAATACTCTTTTTACCACAAACTGAAATGTGGCGTGTTTGCTTAGGCAAATATTTATCACAGTCATGAAAATTCAGTTCTGGTAATTTATAAGAAATGAAAGTAAAATTGATTAATTTTGGATCAGATAGGGGTGACATGAATTCATTTACTTTGAGTCCAAACATGCAGACATACGGTAAGCAGTACAGGAAATTGCCTGTACTCTCTGACTGCACTTTACATATGCTGGAGACTGCACAAAGACATCTATTTACTTGGCGCTTGATTGAAATAACAGCATGGATCATTTGCATTCCTTGATATTGTTAGCACCATGTTTTTGGCTTTTGGAGAGATGTCAAAATGAAATGATGAAATCATTGTGTTTGTGCAAAATTTCAGATTTTTTGATTATACACTCTTAACAATGTGACAGTTTAATCTAGCATGGCCTCAGGAATTGTCACCCCTCATGAAATACAATTGGTTACAACAACTTATAAATAGAAGCATCCTTATGGCTTACCAACTCCAGGTCAGTCAATAAAAAACAAATATGTATGGCCATTTATTAAACTTTTTATGGACTGCAGTTAATCCATTGCACTTAGCTACATTCAGAAATAGCTCTAGGTCTTCTAATACATGTTTGTGAAAACTATGAACCCGTCAGTAATGCAATAAGAGGAACAAAAGTGAACATGATGTCAGTTTTCTAAATCTTGTCTTTATATTTTTACAGGTGTGTATTCTAATGATTTGATGTCACAGCTGATGGACATTTTTGACAGATTTGGAGTTGATAGCATACCATCACCCAAACATTTTAGGGAGCAAGTGTTGAAAATGGCAAGAGAGGAGATGATAGCAAAACCAACATACTTCGGCCAGATTATGATGAAAGGTGTTCCAAATGTGTGGATGACCAATCTGTGGGGCTGCATCTCAGAATGTGGACTGATTGAAATGTACAGAAGCCTTCATCCAACACCACAAAAAGTGCTCCAAAAGTTGAAGACAGAAACAGATGAAGAGTATCTCTCCAGTCCACAATAACTGGCATTCATCTATCTAAACGATTTTATCAGATGCCTTGACAGTGATGCCCTAGCCCAATTTCTACATTTTACAACTGGCAGCACCAGTATGCCTGCAGTGCCATTAGCGCTTGTACTTTTTACCTCAGTGATACGTCACACACAGTGACATCAGTTCCTAACGATAGCCAGCAACTCGGTTTTGAACAAAGGGCACCAACATAATGGCAGGCAGAGATCTTGTCTGTATTATTGTTCTTACTGAAAATGCTGTACCAGGCGCTAAATTTGTTCATCTGATTATATATGAGCATTCCAATATTCAATTACAGCAATGGTTAGAATGTTGGGGCCTGGCCAAGACTGGAAACAGAAGCATAATGCTTAAAAGGTGGGCTGAGGCTCTATACACAACTTGTTTGGTATATGGCCATTTTAAGGTACCCAACTTCTAGTATATAGCCATTCTGAGATACACGAGTATCAGGTGTATAGCCATTTTCGTACCCGACTGTCTAGTGTTACGACTAGGGGTTATGTAACAAAAGAAAAGACTCAAACAAGCTTTCAAGATTTAGAATACAAAACTTTAATTTCCTAAAATATTAAAATATTTCAACAAACAATTAAAGTGAAAGAATTAAAAATAACTTACAGTATAGAATATCCTTAAAAGTCCTAAATTGTTTTAAAGTTCACTGTTCCGGAAGTTAATCCAACTATTCCTAATGTATTATTCCGAATGAAATAGCCTTCACTGTGCTAATATGTTGATAAGATTAAGTTATATCCAAATAATCCTTGTGAATCTGGAATCTCACAAGTTTTAGAAATGTTTCCGATAATTCCACGGAGCTGTATAATAATTCAGATTAAAGACAGTACTGAATCCTAATTGTACTGTATTAATAATAAATAAATCTCCAAATAAGAATATCCCACACACAAATTGAACCAATTTTGTTATATCCTCTCTATTCAAATGTAACTATGAAGAATGTGGAATACCTGCTATAATTCCTATAGATATAGCCTTAATGATCAGAATCGAAACAAAAACCCATACTACGTCTTCAATAAACAACTGGGTATTTTGAAATAATTTCCTTCTAGTAAACACGATTCATTCTTTGGATGTGACCTTAAACTATAATTCCTAGTCAATATAATGTTTACTCCTAAAAGTACGAGAACTAGGTCAAAAGTTCATTATCTCGCGCGCGGAAAATATGTCGCATGACTAAAGCTACAAGCAACTAGCTGAAATATCGATCGAAAAATACCGTATGTATACTCATAAGACGACAGTTGTTTAGACTAAGAACAGAGATCATAAACTAATACACTATACCATTATTAAAAGGAAAAATATATATAATTCCATAACACTAGTATATTGTCTTTTCTAGGTGCCCAACTGTCTGATAAATAATGCTCCAAAATGACTATATACACGACAGAAGTTATATACTACTGAAGTGCTACCTTGAATTTCTAGGGATATTCTACAAACATATATCCGACAAATGCATTATGGCATAATGCACACATTATATGTGTAAAATTAGTGTGAAAAATATGATTTGTGGCATTACCTATTAGTTGATGCGTGATTATTGCGCATCCGTACATATCACACAACGTGCAATTCGTTTTTGTTTTGGTGGGACTGAATTGATTAAGGGTTAAATATTGTACGAACCAATCTTTCCTTAAACCATTCAGTTCTGCAATCGACATAAGTATGCGAGGGTACATTTTGGAATGTGTTATTTTCATTTAGCCAGTAATTGTTTTGTTTATTAGTTATTACAGTCCCATGGAAATGAAAATGATGGTTGTCTAAAGGTTATTAGTTATCACAGTCCCATAGAAATGAAAATGATGATTGTCTAAAGTTATTTTATCATGCTGTTATTGGTTGCTATTGGTAGCAAGTTTAGGATGGTATGGCAATATATTGCAATTTTCATGTGAAAATATTCAACGATCAGCACAGCCTATTCATCTCCATCAGAATTCAGACATGAGCTGGGAGCAATCATATTTAATGATGAATTGTATGCAATGTCTCTGACTTGGACATTTTTAATGTGCAGTCCATTTGATGGCCAAATTACATTGATAGGTTTCTGCTAATGCCTCTGCAAAACAAATGTAGAGTTTTGGAAGCGAGTCAAAATCACTATATCTCAGAACTGAAAAAATGAATAATAAGTATTTTTCTGTAACATATTTGGCTTCTCCATTGTCTGTAGTCAAAGTGATATTGCCAATAGTAGATCAACTCAATTCCCATTGTAAACAAAAGTTAATAATGCTGTGTCTGTATGTCATGAACCTCTGTACTTTGCAGACAAAATATTCTCTTAGATGAATATTCATCTTTCATTTGATTAAAATGAAGTCTGAGAAAAATGCATTATACAGTGTCATAGATTGTAGTATGTAAAATATTTGTGTCTTGCAGTTGAGAACATGACATGCATTTTTTATACATTATAAGACTGAATATTTGTCAGTACTGATTTATTAGCTACTTTTTTTGTTTGCAAAAGCTACTATAAAAGCTGCTAAATGCCACCCTGTGGTTACATGCACTCTGTAAAGGTAAGTTGTCAGGAGAAATTTCCGATTTGGGGAATCTGAAATGGCTGCATGCCTATAGCCATAGGAAATGGTAATGGTATTAGAGGAATGAATTAATGCTCATTATTAGATTGAAATAATTTGATAAAATAATGTAGGAAGTTTTTGGTATCAAACCTTCATATGAATATTCTTGAGTCTTGTGCAAAAATAGCTCAGTTTCAGACAAAATGGTAACCTACAGAATTAATTTTGGCCCAATGTATGAATTATTTCAGAATTCAAGCCACCTGTTCACACCTTATAATTTGTCTTTTTGTTTTATGGTCAGTTTTAATAAGAGATTAGCATTGCTATTAAATTCACTGAATTATAACTGAAATTAATCATTGTTTTCAAAATGGCATATTTTCATTGTACGTGGAAATTGTCCAAAATTCTGAATAGCTCACTAAGTTGCTGAATATTTTCATAGCTAAATAGCAGTCTCTACAGTGTGAATGCTGAATAGTATACTTGAGGAATAAATTTATTGATATTAACTGCATATAATCATCAAATTAAACCTGCCATTTGTATTTCTGGACTTTGTAATTGCTTGTGAATGAACTATACATTTGAACTTTTAAGAGTCATACTTGGGCCTTTATGCAGCATTTTATTTTTGAAATATTTTCCAGATCTTGAATGTTCAAGACGAATTAAGTTTTTCTATACTGCCTTGTGAATATTTAATTATATTTTTGTGAGATTGTGAATGCAAAATTCTTAAATAACTGTAGATCAGGGCAAAATACTGCCTACCATTTATTAAGGGTATGCTAGGTGGAAATACTGAATAGCACACAGAATAAGCTGCATTGCTGCATAGCATCAATTATTTTATGATAAGCGAAATGCTGAATAGCTTCTATCATTTTAGGAGAGGGATGAGTTGCTGCATAGCATCAATCACTTTAGAATGGGATCAGTTGCTGTGTAGCATTAATTATGTTATGATTGGTGAAATTGCTGAATAGGTTTCAGATAGGTTAGGTTTTTGCATACCATCATTCTAAATTACAGTAGGCTATGTTCCTGCATTGTGACTCTCCTGCCATTCAATAAACTTTTAACACCCCTCTACATAGTAGAGGAGAGCTATTGTGCTACCCCTGGCATCGGTGTTGGCATCTGCACATATAAAAGCATATACATATGTACAGCCCCACTGCATCTCAACCATTTGTTATTCCTAGGTCCATGGCAACAGTTTGGATTGGGTTCCATAAAACCTACCCAATTATTTGTACACTTTTGTTCAAGTTTTGTGTGTAGCTAAGGTTATTTACATCATGTATACATAGTGTTATACCTGGGATCATGAAATATAATGTGGGTGTGCATCTGTAGAAGAACTACACCCTTATCACAAAATTAGGTCACTGTGACCTATATTTCATGCTTCACTGACTTTGGTTGAGTTTTGTGTTTTAAGTTTATTTCACAAACATTGTTCATGCTAGAACCATCAAACTATATAATTGTATGCATCTCTCTCAATACCACATGCCTACAAGAAAAGAAGGTCACTGTGACCTATATTTCACATTCTTCTGGTTTAGGTTAAATTTTTGTGTTGAGCTCATGATCCTGTATACATACTGTTTTAGCTGGAATCACAAAACTTGGTGAGGGGATGCATCTTGATGACTACTACACCTTCATCACAAAAGTTGGTTACAGCGAACCATATTTCATATTTCACTCACTTATACGATTTTGTGTTTTAACTGTTCATACTGGCTCATTAAACTAGATGAATGTTTATATCTCAATTAGTACCACACCTGTTCCGAAAAAGGTCACCATGACCTACTGTTAACATTTTACTGGGTTTGGTTGAATTTTTGTGTTTAGCTCATAACCCTATAGCTTTTTTGCATGCGACACAACATACATACTATCCTATATAAAATTACGAAACTTTGTGAGGGGATTCATCTTGATGAGCACTGCTCCCTCATCACAGAAGTAGGTTATTATGACTTATATTTTACACTTCACTGACTGGGTTAACTTTTGTGTATGATGTTATTTCCCAGGCACAATATGCATCTCTATTAGTACTGCACCCTTAAAACAAAATAAGGTCACCATGATTGACATTTCATCTTTTACTGGCCTTTATATTTGAAGGATTTTATTTTCTGAACCTTTAATCTCTTATATAATTTTAACATCTTAACTTTTATCTTGTATAGAATTTCAACATTTTTACCTTTTATCTTTTGTAGAATTTCAACATCTTTACCTTTTATCTTTTGTAGAATTTCAACATCTTTACCTTTTATCTTTTGTAGAATTTCAACATCTTTACCTTTTATCTTTTGTAGAATTTCAACATCTTTACCTTTTATCTTTTGTAGAATTTCAACATCTTTACCTTTTATCTTTTGTAGAATTTCAACATCTTTACCTTTTATCTTTTGTAGAATTTCAACATCTTTACCTTTTATCTTTTGTAGAATTTCAACATCTTTACCTTTTATCTTTTGTAGAATTTCAACATCTTTACCTTTTATCTTTTGTAGAATTTCAACATCTTTACCTTTTATCTTTTGTAGAATTTCAACATCTTTACCTTTTATCTTTTGTAGAATTTCAACATCTGTACATGTTATCTTTTAGCTTGTAGGATGTCATGTGTATGTTTATTTGGAAGGGTTTATCTTCCAAATATTTCCTGAAATTACATATGTAAAACTTTACTTCTGGTCTGCACCATATAGCCAGTATTGTGCTGGTATGCCATGAAACAAAAATATGTACATACATACATACATACATACATACATACATACATACATACATACATACATACATACATACATACATACATACATACATATATGTACATTGTATATTGTGATAGGTTACCCCCAACAGGTTAACTGTATATTGTACTGTTGAATGAGCATAGGAATTAGATAAGTGGATTGTATGCATTTCATGCGAGGAATCAGTGTAATTATTGATAGAACAATTAATAATGGTCAAAAAAGGCTGTCACTTCAATGTTACTCACAGCCTATGACTTTTACCCTGTAAAAGCTGACCTTTAGGGGTGGACAAATGATGATAATTTCTGAAGCAGATTTTAAGAAAAGTGATTTAAAAAAACAAAAAAAACAAACAAACAATATAAATCATTGGTGGTTTTTATCAACTGATTATAGTATCTCTGCTTTGATAGCATAGAAAATAATGTTCAGTTCATTATTTCATGTCATATATACCCTGTCACAGGGGCAAACATTTTGTTGTCTAGATTACTATTGTTTGAATTTATTCTCAGCATGGTAATTAATGTTTATAGTGGCTACTGGAGACTACTTAAAGCTTTATAGAGGTGAGCAATGTAATTGTTGTCACACTATGTAATTGTTGCCACACTGCGTAATTGCTGATTACTCTCTCGCATCTATTATCTCATTCAACCAGACTCTTTGTATCTCATTCAGCCAGACTCTTTGTATGGTTCTATGAGATCTCCACCATATAAGGGTCTGGTAAAATGTTCCATCAATCTCTGTTACTGATAAAAGGAATTTTAGTCAAACTTTGCAGAAGCAATACTACAAAGTCATTTATCACTATTTCATAATTTATCCTGATTTGCTTTCTGCAATCATTTGAGAGGAAATTCTATTACAAACTTTCAAGGACATCATTAAATATCATTTTAACAGAATCTGATACAAGAAGCATCTCTCAATCAGACTAGGAAACTTTCCATGAATACACAAAATAGGATATCATTTTATCAGCACCTCGTTTCGAGTGCCAATCAAATTACTTTTGAAAATTTTGTTAAAGCTTCATTCTTGCATTACAAGGAAAACTCTGTTTTTATAAGTCCCCCATTTTATGGTGATCTCAAAGAGCATCCGAAAAGGTCTGGTTGAGACCATTTAATTAAGAGATCTCACTGACAAGTGAAAGATTTATTATAAGAATGAAATATATCATGAACATAATCACTGTATAGCAAAGTGGTTTGGGATGCCTTCGACTTGAATTTTTCCACACAAGTTTCACATCTTCATTTTAAGTTAATTTTCTGATTGGTACCAGAATTTTACTTGAACCACTCTGAAACTATAGTCTTAGAGTCTAACACAAGATTTTGTAAGCAATTTGTGTGATGAATCTGGTCAAATGAAGGTGAAATACATTGTCATTATTGTTGCATGTAGTGGCAAGTATCAGGTCAAATTTCATCAATGTTGTAGATTTGTCCCGTCTGTCAGTGGACTAAATGTATAACAAATGCTGTATTCACAATTTCTGAGAAAATAAATCCTCCTCCTATTGATTTGATGCAGGTTTTGCTCATGTAAAGTTGTTTAAGTTTGCTAGACCTGCCAGTAAGTGGCTACCCTATGATGACACCACGCGGTATCAGCGAATTACAACTTTTGATAGGCAATACATTCTTACCCCACACCCCAACATAAATGTCCAATTATCTAAAATGGAGTCAAGGGAAACTCGGGATATGGGGCTCAAACAAATTTGTTGTCTCAGGGGAGTAAATAAACACAATATACTGCACCTAAGATCCTGAAAATTTCACAAAAACAAGTCATCTTATGGACTGTCATTGATCTTAATCTGCGTTCATGCTAGGTTGAAGTTCCTCAAATAAATTTATTCATGGTGGTGCTTGAAGAAATATATATTTCATCCAAGGTGGGTGGTGATAAAAATTATATTTTATGCCTGGTGGGTGAAAATAAAAAGTGCCTTCCTCCCCACCCCACCCCCATACAATTATTTTTGGAATAGCCCTAACTGATAATTATCCTGAATGTTGAATTTATGTTAATTCATTGTTTGAAATGCAGTATAAATGTGTTATGTGTCATTTGTAAGGTTTAATGTTCCAAATTTCTTTATTTATAGATGTAGACTAAATTCATGTACATGTAATATAGCTATGCAAAGAACATAAACTGCAATATGACAAAAACCAATTGAATGTAAATTTACTCAAAGAACTATTTCTGATACTATTTTGGAAGGGTTTTGAATCATTTCAGTATTTATTAAAGTTTGGTGTAACTATTTCTCATGTCTTAATTGTAAACTGGATTATGACTAGCTTTCAATCAAGCAGTGTAGAGTTTTTGGTGATGAGGCAACTAGACTTTAGTTGTGTTACTTTGTGACCACATGTTGAGTCAACCTTCATTATACAACAGTGTAACAAAGTAATATGTGGCCTTGTGTACTCTGAAAAACTTTTGAAGTATACGAGAATGTTTTGATTGGCTATTAAAGGTATTTAAATCATTCGGATTGACAAGAATGCTTTGATTGGCTTTTAAAGGTATTTAAATCATTTGTATAGACGAGAATGCTTTGATTGGCATTTAAAGGTATTTAAATCATTTGTATAGACAAGAATGCTTTGATTGTCATTTAAAGGTATTTAAATCATTCGGATCACCAAGAATGCTTTGATTGGCATTTAAATCATTTAGATCGACAAGAATGCTTTGATTGGCTTTTAAAGGTATTTAAATCATACGCATCGACAAGAATGCTTTGATTGGCATTTGAAAGTATTTAAATCATTCGGATCGACAAGAATGCTTTGATTGGCATTTAAAGGTATTTAAATCATTCGGATCGACAAGAATGCTTTGATTAGCTTTTAAAGGTATTTAAATCATTCGGATCGACAAGAATGCTTTGATTGGCTTTTAAAGGTATTTAAATCATTCGGATCGACAAGAGTTTCCTCAGCATTCTAGACCTGTAAATATGTGATTACTCTTTTTTTAAAAGAAAAAAGGAGTTATCAGTGTCCTACTAGATATCAGTGTCCTAATAGATATCAGTGTCCTATTAGTTATCAGTGTCCTAATAAAAAGGAGTTATCAGTGTCCTAATAGTTATCAGTGTCCTAATAGTTATCAGAGTCCTAATAGTTATCAGTGTCCTAATAAAAAGGAGTCATCAGTGTCCTAATAGTTATCAGTGTCCTAATAGTTATCAGTGTCCTACTAGATATCAGTGTCCTAATAGTTATCAGAGTCCTAATAGTTATCAGTGTCCTAATAAAAAGGAGTTATCAGTGTCCTAATAGTTATCAGTGTCCTAATAAAAATGAGTTATCAGTGTCTTAATAGTTATCCGAGTCCTAATAGTTATCAGTGTCCTAATAAAAAGGAGTTATCAGTGTCCTAATAGTTCTCAGAGTCCTAATAGTTATCAGTGTCCTAATAAAAAGGAGTTATCATTATCCTAATAGTTATCAGAGTCCTAATAAAAAGGAGTTATCATTGTCCTAATAGTTATCAGAGTCCTAATAAAAAGGAGTTATCAGAGTCCTAATAGTTATCAGAGTCCTAATAGTTATCAGAGTCCTAATAAAAAGGAGTTATCAGAGTCCTAATAGTTATCATTGTCCTAATAGTTATCAGAGTCCTAATAAAAAGGAGTTATCAGAGTCCTAATAGTTATCAGTGTCCTAATAGTTATCAGTGTCCTAATAAAAAGGAGTTATCAGAGTCCTAATAGTTATCAGTGTCCTAATAGTTATCAGAGTCCTAATAAAAAGGAGTTATCAGAGTCCTAATAGTTATCAGTGTCCTAATAGTTATCAGTGTCCTAATAGTTATCAGTGTCCTAATAGTTATCAGTGTCCTAATAAAAAGGAGTTATAAAGAGTCCTAATAGTTATCAGTGTCCTAATAGTTATCAGAGTCCTAATAGTTATCAGAGTCCTAATAGTTATCAGTGTCCTAATAGTTATCAGTGTCCTAATAGTTATCAGCGTCCTAATAAAAAGGAGTTATCAGAGTCCTAATAGTTATCAGTGTCCTAATAGTTATCAGTGTCCTAATAAAAAGGAGTTATCAGTGTCCTAATAGTTATCAGTGTCCTAATAGTTATCAGTGTAATAATAAAAAGGAGTTATCAGAGTCCTAATAGTTATCAATGTCCTAATAGTTATCAGTGTCCTAATAGTTATCAGTGTCCTAATAGTTATCAGTGTCCTAATAGTTATCAGTGTCCTAATAAAAAGGAGTTATCAGAGTCCTAATAGTTATCAGAGTCCTAATAGTTATCAGTGTCCTAATAGTTATCAGTGTCCTAATAAAAAGGAGTTATCATTGTCCTAATAGTTATCAGAGTCCTAATAAAAAGGAGTTATCAGTGTCCTAATAGTTATCAGAGTCCTAATAGTTATCAGTGTCCTAATAAAAAGGAGTTATCAGTGTCCTAATAGTTATCAGAGTCCTAATAAAAAGGAGTTATCATTGTCCTAATAGTTATCAGAGTCCTAATAGTTATCAGTGTCCGAATAGATATGAGATGAATATTGACCACTCACCCTCTGACAGTTGTTTGGTCGTTCCATGAAGATGATGTGGAGCCCCCAACTGTGTCAGTCTGGGCATGATATATCTTGACGACCAAAATGATAATATATTGATGCATGGGCTTGAGATCCAACAGGTATAGGTCTAATTCAGAATCTAGAGGTCAAGAGTCAAGGATGCATGGCATGAGTTGGAAAGGAGTGATCTCATGAAGTAGGTCCAGTTATGGTTCTAGAGCCTATCTGAGATCACTGGCGACTGGCCTGAGTTGAGATATTGTGATCCATTGAGTAGGACAGAGCCTGAATGTTCAAAGGCAAAGAAAGTGACAAATGGTTGTCCTGCATTTAGATAGAATGGTCCCATACAATAGGTCCATGCAAGGTGCTGGAGCCTAGGGATTATGGGTGAAAGGTGGAATCTTGTATAGATTAGCCAAGATTAAGATATTGCAATTACAGTGAGATGAATAGATTGTATGGTGTCAGAAATATCATGGTGTTAGCTGGCATGAAATTTTTCCACAAAATCTAATAAATGTTTGTTCGTGTGGTGTCAGAGAATATTGCAAAAATAGAACAGAAAATTTCTCTTTCCTTTCTCCATCCCTATATCCTTCCATCCTCCCACTTGTATTGGCATAGCACCCATGTCTCTGTCCATGCCACTTTCGTTTCTGCTCAAAAACTCTAAAGCCCATTGAGATTAAGGGATGAGACTTGGTATACTCGTACATCATCATTAGAAGGTGTGTCATGTACCGCAGTGAGTGACCTATATAGTGACCTTAGTAATTTAAGTTTTCCCTCACATTTTTCTTTCTGCTCTATAACTTTTAAGCCATTTAAGTTGAAGGGATGAAACTTAGTATATTTATACATCGTCATAGAAGGTGTCTTGTGTACCACATTGGGGTCCTATTTTCAGGGTCAAGGTCACAGCTCAATATTTTAAGTTTTCCACTGGATAACTTTTGAGTTATATGAGATTAAGGGATGAAACTTGGTATATATGTATACATCCACATTTGAAGATCTGTCGTATACCACATTAGAGTCCGGTTTTCAAGGTCACGGTCATGGTTCAATATTTTAGGTTTTCTATCACACTTTCCATTCCAACCTACAATATTTGAGCAGTTTTCAGATTAAGAGATGAAACTTGGTATACATACACGTCATTGTTTGAAAGTTTGTCATATACCACTATGGGGTTCTAGTTTAAGGTCAAGGTCACATCTCACACTTTATATTTTGCTCTTTAATTTTAGAATTGTTTCTGATTAGGGAATGAAACTTGGTATACTTATACATCATCATTAGAACATTTATTGCCTACCACACTCGGGATAATAGTTTCAAGGTCAAGGTGAAAATATTCACACTTTCCCTTCATTCTATAACATTTGAGTTGTTGGAGATTATGGGATGAAACTTGGTATACTTATATATCATTGGAAGGTGTGTTGTGTACTACATTGGTGGCCTTATCTTTAAGGTCAAGGTCATATATCAATATTTAAAGTACCCCATCATACTTTATTTTCTGCTCCATAACTTTAGATCCCTTTCAGATTTAGGGATGAAACTTCATATTCATTACTCAAGTTTAACACTCACATACTTCAAAATGCAAGTTGTGTTTTTACACAGTGCAGGTTGAGATTGAAAGTAATTGCATCTTTATGTGAGTGCTGAAATTTCTATAGCAGACAAACAAGACTGATATCAGTTGCAGTTGTTGACTTAATTTATTGCTCTGGAAGATTGAATAGTCTTCCGGAGATCATAAACCAATTTAATGGTTTGAGTACGTTTGCAGCATCAAATGAGACAATGACTAGCACACCTATGTGACAGGTAGCCACGTTACATGAACAAGTTCTGTAGTCAGTGTTTAATAAAGTCTTAGTTTACAGGCCATTGAAAAGGTAAGCGCATGTTTGACTGTGACATGTATTGTTACTAGCCAGAACAGACAAATAAAAAACAAATCCAGACATATCAGAACTTTAAAAAAGCCATTATTTTTGTTTTAATTATCAGTTCTTATTTTGAAACCCATTATGGAGTTAAGCAGTGATTATTTTAAATAAAGATATAATCGTTGCTCAAAAAAGTTAGAAATATTAGTTTAAGCTGTTAATGCAAAACCTATTGTTTCCTTTTGTAATTTTGAAGTTTACCTATACACAGTAGAAATAGACATAGTTATATATTGATTCAAACTGACAGTTGAAATTAATGACAACTATGGCTCTTCTTTCCCTTGAACATTTCAGATTATAGTATATTGGTACCAGATTCGAAAAATTGCCAGTAAAAGTTGAATGTTACATTTTCGTTAAACTTGCAAATAAATGCAAGTAGGACAAATGTTTAAAAGTAAATGATTTCTATGGGAAAATGTCTATGGTATTTTGAATTATGCGGATTTTATTCCTTGAATTTCGCAAAAGTACCATGAAAATGATAGTTATCTTGATTTAAAACATTACTTTTAATAATTTTCTTAGGTATTTTTCTTAAATGCGGATTTTATTCCTTAATTGTGGGCATTTTCAGATTTGTGTGGTCACCATGCCTCCCTAAAGACTTCCTATAGTTTTCAACTGTATACCTAAATCAGTTGGTAAGTCCCCATCCCCTTTCTCGAACAGGTGTTTTGCCTGTACATATTTCATAAACTCATAATTATAGTATTGACCTCTTGGTATTTTGTCACTATGTCGTATCGAACTTGATAACACTGGTCTACAATTTTTTCGAAGTCGTCTGCTTCAGAGATAAAATGTGCTATTTATTAGGGATTTTGATGTGCTGAATTCAAATATGACAATTAAAACAACTGATTGGCTACTGTTTCCACATATTTAAGTTTTTACATTTTACGTCTATGTATATTGTGTACATAGTAGAGTTTTAATCATAAATTTTAAACCTAGGTCTTTTCGTGTGTTTATGGTTGCTTTACATGATAATATTTCACATTTCCTGTTTATGTAACACTTTAAAAAACAGCAAAAGGGTTATATAAATAACAAATATATTGAAACAAAAGTAAAAAAAAAAACTTATGTATATATAAGTACATAGTTTAGTCCTTATTCAGTGTCTACTCGGCGCTTCTTGGCTTGTCTCTTGTATTCATTAAATCGAGCATCTCTTGTCACTGTCCGGCAATAGTCTGCAAGCATTGATGGGCTCCATTTGCCCTGATAGCGTTTCTCCATTGTTGCAATGTCCTGGTGAATCGCTCACTGTGCTCGTCGCTCACTGCTCCGCAGTTCGGTGGAAAAAAATCTAGATGAGAGTGCAAAAAATGTATCTTTAGTGACATGTTGCAACCAAGGCTTTTGTATGCCTTGAAGAGGTTTTCCACCAACTCCCTGTAGTTGTCTGCCTTGTTGTTTCCGAGAAATTTTTTTGCCACTAACTGGAAGGCTTTCCATGCCATCTTTTCCTTGCCACGCAATGCACGGTGAAATGCATCATTTTGAAGAAGTTCAAGAATCTGAGTACCAACAAAGACACCTTCCTTTATCTTAGCTTCACTTAACCTTGGAAATTTTCCACGGAGGTATTTGAAAGCTGATTGTGTTTTGTCCATGTCCTTGACAAAGTTCTTCATCAGACCCAGCTTGATGTGCAAGGGTGGAAATACAATCTTCCTTGATTCAACAAATGTTGGATGCTGAACACTTTTCATCCCAGGCTCCAATGACTGTCGGAGCGGCCAATCTCTCTTGATGTAGTGGGAATCTCTCGCACGACTATCCCATTCGCAGAGAAAACAGCAGTAATTTGTGTATCCAGTCTGCAGACCAAGCAAGAGAGCAAGAATCTTGAAATCGCCACAAAGCTACCACTGATGTTGGTCATAGTTTATGCACCTCAAAGGTTGTTTCATGTTTTTATAGGTTTCCTTCATATGGACTGCATGACCAAATGGAATTGATGGTAAAACACTGCTATTATGCAGCACAACAGCTTTAAGACTTGTCTTCAACGAATCAATGAACAGTCTTCACTCATCTGGATCATGAACGATGTTGAGGGCTGCCATCACACCATCGATGTTGTTGCCGGCTACAAGATCACCTTCCATGAAGAAGAATGGGACAAGATCCTTTTAACGGTCACGGAACATGGAAACCTTAACATCACCTGCCAGGAGATTCCACTGCTGTAGTCTGGAGCCCAACAGCTCTGCCTTACTCTTGGATAGTTCCAAATCCCTGACAAGGTCATTCAGTTCACCTTGTGTTATGAGGTGTTGTTCAGAGGAGGAGGATGGGATAAAATATGGGTCATGTGACATTGATGGTTCTGGAGTAGACGTTTCGTCCTCTTCCTCTTCCTTGTCTGACTCAAGTGAGAATGATTCTGGTGCACCAGGAACCGGCATTCCTTCTACGTGGGGTACTGGGCGTATAGCTGACGGAATCTTTGGATAATGCACAGTCCACTTTTTCTTCTTTGACACACCTTTCCCAACTGGAGGCACCATGAAGAAGTAACAATTGCTGATATGATATGTTGGCTCTCTCCAAATCATTGGCACGGCAAAAGGCATAGATTTCCTTTTCCTGTTCAACCACTGGCGAAGATTTGTTGCACAAGTGTTGCAGCATATGTGTGGGGCCCACATTTTGTCCTGATCTCCAATTTTGCAGCCAAAATAAAGGTGATAGGCTTTCTTAACCATAGTGGCTATAGTGCGCTTTTGTGATGCAAAAGTCACTTCACCACAAACATAGCAGAAGTTATCTGCATTGTTCACACAAGTACGAGGCATCTCTGCTCACTTTGGCTAAACAGAAATGTGTCTCTTTACAAAATCAAACACTGACAAATAAGAGAGCACGACACTGTATGATTTGTAGAGCTGATATAGGGCAATTTCTTCAGCAGAGTGATGTAAGCTTAGTTATGATTACATCATCCATGACTTCTAGGAATAACATGCTGCAATTCATATCATGTATGATGCAATACCAGCTTCAGATTGCATCATTCATTGTTTTGCCTAAAAAGCAAGTACTGTCCAAACCCAGTCATAGATTTATTCATTGATCCAGTCAAAGATGTATTTTAGTCATTTCTGGTTTAAATTGAGATCCCTTCCCTTTAAAACTCACTTATCCTCTGCCATTCCCAAGTCAGGGGTCGTATATACTCACCCAGTATCATATCTTTCAAACTAGAGCCAATCAACAATTGTAAGCATCATTTTCGTTCTCAGTGACCCAGAATTAGTAAAGTTTGACAACATTTATTGCGGAAGCATTTTGGATGTAGACCAGTGTAATCGAACTTGAATTCATTCATGTATATTAAAGCTGAAAACAGGAGATGGAAGACACTGCAAATACCTGCATGCTTTTTTTCTCTTTTTTTCTTTTTTTTATATAATTTAGACGCCTATTCCCTGAGATGTATTCAGGATTTGAAACATTAATTGCCATCTTCTCATTATCGTGAAACATCATTCTAAAATTGACAGTCCGCTCTCAAGCAGCCTAGATGGAGTTCAGGTTACATATGCGATCTTTGACCCTCCTCTTTTTTTGGGACTGCACCGAGGATCAAAAACCTTCGTTATTTTCTACCGTATAAACTCATGTATAATCTCATACCAACTGCAAACTGCATAGACCCAGATTTGCTGTCGTATAATGCACTGGCAGATCTGGTTCTATGCAGTTTGTAAGGACTAATCAGTAGAACAAACAACATATATCCTGATCTGCCGGCACATTATGTGATGGCAGATCAGGGTCTATGTTGTTTGCATTTGGACCTGGCTTATATGCGAGTATATACGGTACTTATCCTCATGAAACGCCATACCGGGTATGACCAACTTCTACCAACACCATCACTACTGCTAATACTAACTGATTAAAATGGAGATCTCCAACATAACGGAAATCTGACGGACACTAATAAGAAATATGAAGTAATGTTTATTTGACCTTTCGATTCACCAATCAAATTGAAACTTTCACATCTATGAAAGTGAAAAATGTCATTTGAAACATGGCGTTTCTAACGATAATTCTCCTAACATGAAATCGTACTCTTTATCTGATAGATTATTAAAAATATGTAGACGAGGAATTGAAAAGGTCACCAGGACAGAAACCTTTATCTGTGTCTGTCAGATCTTGATTTAATACGACTGACAACAACAACAACAACTACTACTGCTACTATTTCCTGTCTTCCACAAGCTCGTGATGGTATTTGTTCTTCTCTTTTTTTGTAAGATTGGATTACTCTCTGTGGCCTTGGATCAGATTGGACCACTTCCCTTTGCCTTAGATCAGATCAGAACACTTACCATAGCCTTAGATCAAATCGGCCCACTTCCCATGATCTTAGATCATAGGAAATATGTTAAACACAAACTCTATGATATAATTGAATCTGAATGTTTGAAAATATCCCTACAAACGTTTGTAATCTATCCTTCATTTTCACAAAGGTATATATAATATTGTATGTACATGTATTGAGATAAACACAGACTAATACAATATTAGATATCGTTAGAAAACCTACCGCCAAACAGATCACTCTTAATGGATGCAGTTGTATGTAGCAAATATCTAAATAAAAATGGGAGTTACAGCTGTCATAAATATGTGTCTCTCTCTTGTACTAGAAATGACTTCTATTCCACATGATAAATTTTTGTCAAATACAAAATCAACAGACTACACAGACCAGTAATAAAATAAAGTAGCTTTTCCAAAATTCATACTTAACATAGTATAATAGCAATATTTACTCTTCCATACGGTAATACTCACTTCAGATATCTTTGATTTTACACGTAGACTAGTCTTTTCCAGATAGCCGTATCCGTGGTCCTGGTGGTGGCCCATGTCGTCTTCACATACATTGGGAAGTCAGGTTTGAACAGCATGGTTGAAATAATCGTGGAAGAGTGTACACTCACATTCATCTTGGTGGATTCTCTTGAGAACAGATAACACAAGACATGCCTCTCTGTATAGTTTACAAGCGGATTTAAACTGATTTGGAGGTTCCACCAATCAGAATGGATGTCACATAATTCAGTCACGGCTTGTTTTCTATCAACCAGTCAGAATACAGCCAACACACATACATACATACATACATACATACATACATACATACATACATACATACATACATACATACATACATACATACATACATACATACATACATGAGCATTTCTACAATTCACAAGTGAGGTAAAACACAAATGTAGGTTACATGGCTCAAATGAAGACTTTGTATTGGGGTGTGCCAGTAATGGTTTCTTCTTATATTCGAAGTGAAAGTATGACTGCTGCTGCTGTAGGGAGTATCATTTCAGAGAATGACTTGGATTTGGCTTTGGCTTTAAGTGATTTCTTCTCATCGTAGTCAGTTTTGATGGTACCACCTTCTTCTCCTGCATTACTACCATCACTGACAACATATGACGAATTTAAAAAGAAACAGAAGAAAGAGTTGGAGACCTTTTTACAATGCCAAAAGAAGAACACACTTTTGTTCAAACACAAGAAGAAGAGGACAAGAGAAAGCAACAAGAGGAGATGAACACTTTGATCAGTGAACAGAATGAAGAGTGAAAACAATTCGGTCTGCTACTTAACATTTTGGCAGAGCTAAAACACCCAAGAGGAATATATGAAGTTACTTTGGTGAAAATCACGAAAATGAGACCTTCATGGTTCAAGAAGTCTAAACTTTCCTTTCCTACATTGATTACCACTGAGGTGCCAACAGTGACATCAACTCCTACTACCACAGCAGCAGCAGTAAGACTTGGATGTTGAAAAGGCTTAATGCAATGAAACCTGATATTGTCAAGTCTATACATTTTTTTATCAAACCCAACAGCTCTTTTCAGGGTCAACTAGTTCTCTTAGAAATGAGATGCTACTCAGTGATTGTCAAATAATAATAATAATAATAAAACAAAAAATGTGTGTCTGAATATCTTATGAATACTAAAAAAACAAATCAAGACATGGATACACTTAACAGTTTTGGTATATTCTCGTGAATAAGAATAACAATGAAATTTAAAACAGCACAAAAGTCCATTGAATTTCTTCAAATTGTCTTGCTTTGATTTTTTCACTGGAATGGGTTCTTTTGCTTGTCTTGCTTGGAATTTCTTCGCTGGAATGGGTTCATCTGCTGTTTATTCTGCTAGTCTTGCTTGGAATTGCTTCACTGGAATCAGTTCTTCTTTTGTTTCTTATGCTTCTGAAAACTCCTACTTTCTCTCTTCTTTCACTTTTTTGGGGATACTCTGAAGACCAGTTACCTTTTTCTTGGCAATGATAACAAGTATTGTTACTTTTGTATCTGTTTTAGATGTTTCTTTTCTTTGACATTGTGGACATTTTGTCACCCAATGTCCTTTCTATTGACAGACATAACAGGTATCTTCACTTTTATCTTGAGAGAAGTTGTCTTGAGTTTTTCCAGAACTCTTGTTAGATGTGTTTTTTCTAATGACTATCTCTAAATCTCTGACCAGAAGTGTGATGTTTTGTGGCTCTACCATCGTCACAGATTGGAACTGAATGAGTGTATTCCCTTGAGTAAAGGGATTCTGTTTATAGGGAGAAAGAGAAACCAAACACAAAGCAACGATGATGTGAGAGAAGTTTTGGCAGAAGTTCACCCAAGCGATTTTGAATAGGAAATGCTGGATCCCTACCCAACACCATCCACCTCCTGCTTCCCAAGACTGAGAGTCAAGATCGGCCAAAAAGCAAAGTCGTTCAGTAGCCCCTGAAGCAAAAATATAATGAGCAAAAATTAAATTGAAAGTAAAGACGATGAACTGTTGGATATACCAGATGCAAAATTTGATCAGGAAACAAAAGTAGACACATTGTTTGTTTTTTAAAAAAGATAAATTATATAACTTTAACCGTTGATAGATTAAGGCCTATAACAGGAAGATCATGCATGGATTTACGAGATAAAACATAAACATTTCTACCTTATAGTACAAAATAAAGACAATAAATGTTTTTATATGCAATAAAATCTATTTTTTAAACCCACATAGGGAAAATCTGTATAGACCTAAAAAAATATAACCTTGACAGAAACAAACATTGGTTTAATAACTGTCCAATAAATATACAAGATCTTGCAAAATTTAAAGATGAATCAATATATCAATGTTTATAAACCAGTAGAAAACATGTGGTTCTTTATTGTGATTTTGAAAAAAAACAACCTTGACCGAAAAAAAAATTCTCCAATAAATATACAAGATATTGCAAAATTTAAAAATGAATTTAATATATCAATGTTTATGAACCAGTTGAAAAACTTATAAGACCATAGCGGATATAGTAAGATACAGACATGCAGATCTTTAAAATCATATTTAATAAAGGAGAGAATAATTAAACCTATTACCAGTATTTTGGAATAAAGGATTTATCAAAATTGATTTCATCTCAAGTTAACAAACATAAATATCAAAAAATCTTTTGCAAGAAGTGCTTGAATTTTTAAATTCTGAATTAAAATTACAAGAACGCAACAAACATCTAACACAACAGATACAATGCCAAAAGAGGGTTCTATCGATAAAATTAAAAAACTACAAAAATCGGTTAAAGGCTCCTTTGTTTCTTTATTGTGATTTTGAAAGTATCACAGGCTCAATAAGTAGTGAGGCTGCAAGTATGACCCCAGACTACGAAGCAGTCCTGGCGTCCAATACCTCATGGACAATAAAAACAGCAAAACACATACCAGCAGGATTTTGCCTTTATTTTAAATCTCTTCACAACAAGTATGAGCTTTTAGTTTACAGGGGAGACTGAGTAGTTAAATTTTATGAATATTTAGATTGAATCGCAAAAACTCTTTAGCAAGTACTAAGGCCAAATAACGTTGCTGAAATTATATTCATATAATAAAGATAAAAAGCATTATAATTCCACCATTACATGTCATATCTGTGAAAAGGAGATAGTCAATTAAAAGTAAGAGAATATGATCCTTTAATTGGAAAATACAGAGGTCCAGTTCATCTACAGTGTAATTTAAATTACAAATATCCAAGATACATATCGTTTAGTAACGATTTTATAGTTGATAGAATTGAGAAAAGAGGGGAAAGTCCTTAAGGCCTCACGAGGTTTTCGTATAAAGAACAACATAGTCGTTATATAGTTATCGGCTTATGGGTCAAACGCTAGAGCGACTTGTTAAAAATATAAAGGATGAAAATTCTCAGAAACAATCCAAAAATATTTTTTAGCGTTTCCGAAGGCATAATTATAGAACCCAGGTTTTTGAAGAAAGATATTTATCCGTATGTATACACGGATTCGTTTGAAAGATTTAATGAAACTGAACTACAACCAATCAGCTTTTCTCCCCAAAACTAACCGGTTTGAGAATTAACGCAGAGGATTACGAATATGTAAAAGATGTTATAAAATATTTCAAACAAAATTTTCTTGGTGAACTTCACGACTACTACGTAAAGAACGATATTTTAATATTATGTGGTATTTCTGAAGAATTTTATATCTGTCTGTATGAATAATTATAAAATAGACCCCAGAACATTATTTTATTGCACACTGACTAGTTCACGATCCTAGTTTAAAATAAGTAAGTTAGAATTAAAACTGCTAACCGAATATGATGTTTTTAATGATTGAATCTGGAATTAGAGGAGGAATAAGTATGATACCCAACATATCTATAAAAAAACACCCAAAAAACCAAGTATTATAACAAAGAATACGATACATAAAGGTTAAGGTCTGATTTTATGTACCTATACACCAACAATTTACACTGAAGATCCATGTGTCAACCAATGCCTTAATTTAAAGTTGTATCTTTAATTAGGAATAATACTTTAAAAAAATTTATGGAGCACTTATATTCGATCAAGACCCGTGGCTGAAATGATACATAAAATCTAATACATCTTTCAGCCAAAAAGCAACCAATGGCTTTGAAAAATACTTTTTTAAAGTTAATGAATAATACAGTCTATGGAAAACAAATGGAAACTTTAAGAAAGAGAACTGTGAAAATATGTACTGATAAAAAGAATATTTTTAACTTCAAAGGTATATTTAATTTGCGAGAAGAACATTAATAGAGGAAGATATGGCGTAAGCTGGTTTAAAAGAGCAAGAAAATAAAATTAGCCAAACCAATTTTAAATGGCTTTACAGTGCTAGAAGTAAGTAAGTTGTTAATGTATGACTTTTACTGCAACAAGCTAAAGAACCAATATGGTAACAAAATAAAACTTTTAATGAAACCTTTTACAGATTTTCTGTGCATAATTGTTGAAAGGTACAACTTCTACAATGATACAAAACAAAACATACGGTTTTACGACGCAAGCGATTAAAAAAATGATAAGATATATGGAATACGATTAGCTAACAAGAACATTGCTGCATTGCTTAAATATGGGATGAATGATATACCAATACAAGCATGGTGTGGCATTAGAACTAATCTTTATGCATTTAGGACTGACATCCTAGAAAAAAGTATCCAATGGTATAAAGAAGTCTGTTGTTAAAATGAATCTAAATTTAGATGTGAACAAAGATTGTTTATTTAACTAAACTATAAATCATTTAGAAATGAATTTAATAAGATCATACCATCGTGCGATATATAATATCACGATAAATACAGTTTATTTTTCACCATATGCTGATAAGCGTTATTTAGTTGATGACATATAAACTTTACGTTATGGCTATTCTATTGGGAGTCTAGCTATTTAATCTCCTTTTACCATGTAATCAAACGGATATTCCAGTCTCATTTAAAGTTTATTTATTTTGCTTTCTTTTAACTTTCAACTATTAATCAAGAATAACGGCTAGTACTACATTATTTTCACTAAATATGATTTACACAGACTTTTTATTTTTTGAGTAAAATAATTCTATAAATATACCATTTCGACGAAGATCTGTTATCACCGGGTTATATTTGTCTTCTATTACCCAAAAAAAGATATTTCATAATGCCTACCACTGAATGCTAGCTTTGTCAAGTTAGTTGCTTTCTTTTTTATACCATATAAATTCTCACAATCGTCTGTAATAAAGAAAGGTTTAGTTTCCTGCAATACACCAATAAGTAAGTTTAACCATTTACCTAATTTATCACCAGCATCTATTAGAATTATACTGATGTTCCTAACAAGCCATTTTCTGTTGTAAGTCTTATTGTACATAAAGCTTGGACAGATAATTACCATAAAATCAAAACAGTTTTATATTCTGTTTCGATTAAATCTAGTGCAAACTTTGTCTTTCCGCAATTTGCAGCATTACATATAATTATATTAAGAGGTTGTTTTAGGCACATTTAGTAGTTAGTAATTTCGAGTACTTCGCAGTCCATACAATATAATAGATTTTAATTGCTTGTTCTGAATATATACCTGCGCATCCGAAACAAAATAAATATACATTTTGTGTGCATCTACGTTTCGTATAATGTTTATCTGTATGTGTTTTCCTTGTTGAACAGATGCTAATCTGTATCCTATTCCATGCAATGTAGCATCATGTGTGTCGCTGAAGTCCAACCATAAACAATGCTGATCAGTATAAAAATTATTTACACTAATATTATAATATTAGCGACTTTTTGTTTATCACAGAAACAATTTTTACACCCTGCTATAAATTGCTTATCCAACACACATTAGATAATCCTGCCACTGTAATCAATAATGTGTACTATTTCTGGATTGAAATACTTCTCAGCATCAGTTTCTCTGTCCTTTTAACGTTCAGACTCATTCTTGGTGAATCGAGCATCACATTCGTTAATGTTGTATTAACAGCTATATCAATAATTCCATTTCTTGTGATATAATCAAAAAAGAAAGCAATCACATTTCTATACTTATACACAATTCCTCAGAAGTAACAGTGTCGTACTGGAGTAAAATATTCTCAGATTCATAATCTTGGTTTGCACCTGCTATCATCTCGGATGATTTTACCAACGCCATGACAAATCTCAAATGCTGAGGAAGAATATAAGGATACACCAGGCAATGATGTTAGTATCTGGAAATGTAGTGGAATTATGAATTTCCTGAGGTATACAATATTGTCAGTGGATTCTGCACCAGCGTTTTGTGCATTAAATGCTTCTGATGTTAACATTCTCAGTTTTCCGTTCATTATACCTTGCTCGATTTTATTTGTTCTCATAGACGTTGATAAATATAAGTCTTTATACGTCATGAAAATGTTGTCATCATTCAGGATTAAAATATTATATGTATGCAATCAACTTTCTTCCAAGATTGCTTATGCTGAATTATTTGTATCTCTTTTAACATTTACATCTAATGAGAAGACCTCCCCCCCCAAAAAAAAAAAAAAAAAAAAAATACTAGGTACAATTAAAACATTTGGCCCTAGTCTATGTATTACAACTTGTAAGTGTTGTTCATGCTTTGATACAACTTGGAGTGTGTGCAATATAATTATAATTTATCTTTTTATCAGAAATTTGGTAAAAATCACAAAGTTCGGGTTGCCTAGGTTTTTCTAAAGTGTAGTCTGGATTAGTAAAAAATATAGATCATAGGTTTTTATCCAAATTATTTAAAGACTGACAAACCAAACCTTGCTTCCATAATATTTTATTTAAGTAATCAAGTGTCTTTGTTCTGCATTCATTGAAGTAACTATGGTTTCCTGCAATTCTTTAATTGGGTTATCATATCGTTTTCTTCCTGCTATATATTCGTCAGAATGAAATAACTTAAATAGAAACTTACTACCTGTGAATGGTAAAGCATTAGTAACCGTTCCTCTGTTTATTACAGCTGTTCCTGCCATTTATTTACTGATAGTACATTTTTATTGATAGAATCTCCTATATTTTAAAATGTAAATGATGTAATACATTATTTTTCTAGATATTATATATGTATTTGACTCCTAAATGAAGTATTTTCCGCCCCTAGATCTACAACTGTTGAATCAACACATATATAATTAGTTTTAATATGAACAACAAATGCAAGAAAACAAATCAAAATCAGACATGCTTTGCTTGCCTAAGAGAAATATACACCGGATTTATCTATTTTATCAATATACTAGTCTAAAGCCTCGTCATAAGATAAAGTTTAGAAATATCCCAACCCATACTAACCTTCAAAAAGAATCCACCCAAATTCTAGAGTAAATAGATCTAAAAATAATACTTGTACCAGTCTCTTTTTTCGTCGTTTAAAAATATGCTTGTTTATTTTGATCAAAATTAATAAGACATTTTTCTGTCATTATTTAAACAAAGTATTTGACTTGAGGTATTTTTGATTCTTTTTAATAAACTTTTTCATATTGAAGTATTATTTTCTATAATAACAGCAATTTCTTACTATCGTCTGTTTGTTTTTCTATTTTGCCAATAACGTTTAATTTCATATCAATTTTTTTTCTCTCCCTGTTTTAATATCTTTCAAATTAATATGCTCCGAAGTCTTATGTATCTGGTCTTCAACACGTATTTGCACAAACTGCCTTTTAGATGCATCAGTTAATTCTGTAGGTATTCCTATTATATATGTTATGTTCACTATACTTTTAGGTATCTCTGTTCACTATACTTTTAGGTATCTCTGTTCACTATACTTTTAGGTATCTAGTACATTTACCTTATCATATGTCCCTCAGTATTTAAAGGTCTCTTAAAGATATTTATGTCATCATTTGTTTCTGTCATCATGAAACGGACAAATTAATTGGATTACCGTTCCATCTTCATCTTTAATGATAACAACTTTTTATTCTGATCTCAATATCAAATCCGGGTTCCAAAAACCAATAATACCATCAACAACTCCTCTAACTGAAACAATATTATTTTCCTAAATGATATGTTTTTGATTCTTTTATTGTATTCTATATTGATACTATAGCTCATTCAGTTTCTTTATCCATATTTTCTGTGCAAGAAATTTTTTTATTATTTATGAATAATACAAAATGAAATCCAAATTTATCTGGAAACCGAATGTTTAAGTTTATAAAAACTGAATATAAACTTGATTTACTCATTTTTTTGCAACACACATCTCAGTCAAATTAGAAACAATATTTCGTTTGACGTACTCAGCAAAATGCGATGGAGTCGAATCCATAAATAGTAGATCTTATTAGTGGTGTTTTAAAACTGTAATATCTAAAACCGCGTATGATATTGTATTGTATTTAAACATTCATATAAATATGGTTCATTATTGTTAGTCTAAACAATAATACGATTTCATGTTGTTTTAATAAAATCAAACAACAATTTAATTCCATGTTATTCATCACTTAACTTATCTAACCCTGTATTATGATCATTTAGCCGTGTATTATAATCATTCAAAGTTTTATTAATATCATTCAGTGAAACAGTCTTTAATCTTATATCTGTTTAATTTAGGTCATGATTTCTATGTTTCTGAATTAACAGTATCAATTCTCTCACTTAATGGTAAAATCTTTTATTTACTCTATTTTCTATATACGGTAGAGCCTCTTCATTTCCAGAGCGCTGTTCTTATCCTGTTCTTTAAAGCTGTCTATTTTATTTTCTACAATATGAAAAGTCCTAACAGTATATCTTACAACTTTGTTCTATTTCAGATTTGACTATATCATTTCTGGAACTTAATGCTAGCATCTTCGTATCTACGTTATTATTGCTAAAAAAAAATTCATGTCTTTGCAAACTACAGCCGTTTATTTTTTAATTTCTTTTTTGATTTAATTTGTTTTTATTATTATTTTTTGTGTTTTCTGAATAAAAAAAATCGCTTTTTAATCGTTTAACCCCGTCAGTATTATGAATAAGATTTTTGTAGTTCGATTCATTACTATCTGTTAAGAGTTTTTTCTATTCCAGCAGATAGTTCATTATTTAGAGTCAGTAGGTCCTGTTTTTTTTAAAGCTTTAATTTTATTGCTTAAATCTGAAATATATAAATCGTGGGTTGTTTGCATAGATCTAATCGTACTTTCACTCACATTAACATTATTGATTAAGTCCTCTATCTTTTTGTTTACTTCTTCGAAGTCATTTTTCCTCTGTAATCGCGAAAGAATATTATTGACGACTGTCACTCTGTCTTCCTTGATTTTCGCAGCAGCTTTAAAGTTCTCAACTAACTTTTGAATATCTTCACCATTATCCTTTTATTAACGATCAATTCTTTATGCAACTGTTGATGTTGTGATTGTAAAGTATCAAACATTTCTATAGATCTTTTTATTTCCTCCACATCACCGTCTAAGGCTGATATGTCAGCATTCCGCTCTAACAGTTTGTAAAGCTTGTAAAGCAGTTGATGGAGTAATTAATCTCTTGGGAAATAAATCATGAACATCTGAAATATTGTTTTGTTATCATCTATTTGGTTTTGCATTTCTGGGAGCTTAATAGATTTTTTGTGATAGTCTGATATACAGATGGTAATTTATTATTAACTTCTTCTCTCCGTGTTTTGATATCTTTCAAATTATTATCCCCCAAAGTCTTACGCATTTGGGCGACAACACGTTGTTCTACATAACCTATATTAACCGCATATGATCTGCTGAATTGTAATACGATTGTTGTTCAAGTTTAAGTCATTGTTTAGTGACTGACAAAGTGCTTCATTTTTTTTCCTCATATTTCTCTATGAATTTAAAACAAAAATCAGTAGGACCTCTTTAAGATTTTTTTGTCATTTATTTAATGCGAATCGGCAACTTATTAACTAAGCTTACATACTATACGAGCTTCGCGATAGCTAACCAATTTGCCCACGGTATTTTAAAGATATTTGTAATTGACATACCATTAAAATCTATTAATTTAGAATCTCCATCTTTAATTATGATATTTGATCTGTTTATAGTACCTCTTTGTAATTGTTTATATGGACGGTTAACCTCTTACGAGATGAAATTATCGTGAAATACATTTTTAATAGGAATACACTCTAACAATGTAGAGTAGGAGCCGTTTCAGTGTGACTGATGAAAGAAAGAAAACATGAACTTTGTTTTGTTTTTTTAAATGTAAATATGTTGTACCGTGAAAGAGAAAACACAAACAATATCTCTTCAAAAAAAAAAAAAAAAAAAAAAAAGACCACACCCCCACCTAAGATAATACACTCAGACAGTTTCAATATGTGAAGATCGAAGATTCACAACTGATGACACTTCTCAGAAATATACAGAGAGTCATTAAAAATAAATTTAAACAAGCCTTCTGGAGAAAATCCAGCCTACTCATCTCGAAATGAAAGTCAAAATACCTCTAATGTCTGACAAGAGAAAGGACGTTGGGTTCCAGAATGTTGACAACGTCAAAGGAAAGGAACCTTTAATACAAGAGAAAAGAGAGTCAAACGAAAAGATACCTGTTATCATTGCCGAGAAAAAGGACATTGGTGTGTTTCTAAATAATTTCATCGTGATTCATGGGAAAATATATGAAAAATTGTATGTTTGTCTTCATTTGTCTTTTTTAAAAATATGAATAAGATAACATACACACATACACATGTGATGGTCACTCTAAACAGTGGGTTGGATGGTAGGCAACTGGGGGTTGGATAGGAAATACTGTTGTTCGCTAAATTATCCCTTTTGTCTGATTGGTCTAGTAGATTTAACTTGTGTAAAAATCGTTCGAATCTAACGGATCCAGTATTATTTAGAGTACTGGATATAATAACCTATCTGAAATTTGAATTACTAAAAATTTCTCCATGTATTTATTTCTAAAAAAAATTTCTATTCTAAAATTTCTAGAAATTTTTCCATGTATGTACTTAATTAGGCGTGGTCGAAATCTCCAGAGGATATATATATATATATATATATATATATATATATATATATATATATATATATATATATATATATATATATATCTTTATGGCCCATTATTCCCAGTACATCCAATATTCGCCACGCATCGACGGCAAATTCCAAAAATTATAGACTGAATGTTTTATTTTATTTTAAATTAACCAGTGGCCCCAAAATTATCATTTATTACCTACTGATTGAAATTGGGATTTTCGCATATCAATTCCTGTGGATTAGCCTAGACCCGTTCTTGAATATTGTTTTTGAGTAAATGATTAGTTATTTAGACTGTACGATCGTAGTATTCTCTTAGTCTTTAAATGTACATTATAAGAACGCTCTCCATACAGATTTCCTCTTACATTTTCCGTAAAGACCCCCCACCCACCCCAATTTTCCAGTAAAGGCTCCCTCTGAAATTAATCAGTGCGCATGTATATGCTATAAATTCAATACACGAAGGTATTCCTTTTACTTTATATCTAAATATTTCCTTTTTTCGTTCCTTTTTCGAATATTTCTCTTTATATCATTAGATGTTCTTTAATTAATTTAGACTACGCTATCGTAAGATACAAAACTTTTAGACAAGAATTATTCCTATTCAAAAACTTTTACTATGGCAAGCTAATGCTAAGAAAAAAATATTTTACATTTTTTCCAAAAAGGCGGCGTTCTGTTAGCATTGTGTAATCATACCGTGCTATAAATGGAATGCTGAAAAATAAGCTAAGAGATTATCAAATACAAAATGTGTACTTAAAGTTAGGTCAAGATCAAGACTTTCGTGTCAAAACGGTGGATTTTCACAAGATTGTTAGAAAACTTTACAGTAACATGATAGTACAATATACCTGCACAATAGCTTGTGTATAGCATATTAGTACAATAACAAAACCTTCAGGTTTGTGTAGGAAAGACGCGATGTCATTTTTAAGGCGAAGTGGTCAAGTTGGATAATCAATGTTGTATTCCAAAATATAACAACGAGTTCGATGAAGTATTGAATGACGAACAGAGCAAGAAAAATAAACAAGAGCATAGTGTGGATTAATCTTTTTTCTTACTTTGAATGTTATTAAGAGATTGGAGATTCCTGATTTTTGTGTGGCTGATCGCACTTGCGACAAATGCATTCAAGAAAATTTATTTCATCACTGTCAAAACCGTAGTGGATTCAGTTACTTTACAAAAACAAGCTACTGATATATCTCTGATTTGGAATGATTGAAAAAAATGCCTTATGCAAAACATATTAGAGTGCTTGGATCTTATTTTTTGTGAGAACTTTGCATCTACGCTAAGCAAAGAATGGGATTTTAGTATGGGAACAATTTAATAGTGTGAGATTCTGTAAACAAAATATCGGATTTCCAATGGATGTGATTTTGGGTTTTGCAACGTGCTCTTAAAAGTTCAATGTATTTCATGGGGAAAATATGCCAAAAAAGTAAGCGCGTCTATGTTTTGATATTTTAAAGTGTGAATAATATATTCACACACATTTTATTATGAAGTCTCTCTCTCTCTCTCTCTCAGAACACACCAGTTCCATGTTAAATTCTCTCTCTCTCTCTCTCTCTGCCGAAGCCCAATGGTTACTTGAAATAGAATGCAATGACCGGGTAGCTTTGCCTTTTTTTAAAAACATGCACACCGAAAAATGTAGAACGGTTGTGTGTTTCTTCACAGGGTACATATAATTGATCATATGAAATCTGTAGTTCAGTTTTAAAAAAAAAAAGACTAGAACTGATCAATGTTACAAGAAATTTTAGCTTGGGTATGAAACGTCATATTTTGCACTGTTTTGGCTTCAATGTAAAAATTTTGCAATAAATGACCTGAATCGGGGAAAAAAGTCGTACAAAATCATGAGAACGTCCAAAAAAAAAAAAAAAAAAAAAAAAAAAATAATTTATAACCTGATTTTGCTCATTTGCTTTCAGACGGAGACAGAGAAAGACGTAGAAATTGATTTCTCCAGGCTGTGCTTACAACCAACTGTTTACTGTCCTTGGTAGGGAATTGTAATATTGTAATTTGTTGACACACGCCTTGCAGAAGCTAAAGTTATAGGCAATGCAGACTGAAAGAATACCTATGTTCATTCGACAAACAGCTGGCTACCAATTAGAATTGTAAAATTTAGGATAGCTAACATTTGTCAAACTCTCCCCTTCTTGACCTTCATATAGAATAATTTATATTCAAAACATCAGTGTAACTGTTCCACTTTAAGATATCAGTCTCTCTCTCTCTTTCTCTCTCTCTCGCTCAGACGCATGATGAAACAGTAATAATAATCATACTACTAATACTAATGATTTTGTTATGGTCTGTAGCCTTTTGAGTTAGCCCCGCCCCCGTCTCTCGGACACACACCCATGTTATGATACATAACTTAGATGTAATTTTATGGCCATATATTTATCAAGCAAAAAAAAAAAAAAAAAAAAAAGGAAAGAAAGATAATAAAAAAACATAATAGCATTTCAATTAAAGGGCAGCCAAACTCACATTTCCCGCCTCTAACATAATATACTGTTACAAACATACAGACTCACCCACTGTGAAAAAAAAAAACATATAAACCAAGATGACGGTTTAATGTCAAAATCCCGTTATGTCCCCGTAAATGTTTTACCCTGTTTAACTTTAGTTCGCCCCTTTGTCACTATAAACTCAAAGGGTAAACTAATGTTAATTTCTCCTTGTCCAATAATATCGCAAAATAATAAAATGGCGGTCTACTTTTATTCTCTCACTCGACTGGTAACATTATAGAAATTATGAGAACAGTAAAGTGTAAATAATCTTGCGTGTGATAATGTGAATTCGTCCCCCTTCTTTTACATCCTACAATTTTAGTTGGATAGTAGGTGTGGGATTTTGGTCACTCCATGGGTCGTGTTGGATAGTATGTGACTAACCAAGTGTTGCATATTAGATAACTAAATGTTGGATACTAGATTACTAGGTGATGGATAGTAGATGACTTGGTTGTCCCCAGACTACCAACCCATGTTAAATTTCCGTTTGGATAGAATGTCATTCCTATGTTAAATTTTCGTTTGGGTCCAGAGTGCCATTCCCAATGTTAAATTCTCGTTTGAGGCTATAAACCTTTTACCTAATTTTCCCGCCAAACACATATAACATGCTATACTTTTACAAATAGACAGACAGCGTGGGTTCGAGTATCGGCTCGGCCAACGTGGGTATGTGAGAAAGCTTCTCGTGGATCGGTGGTTCTTTCCCGGTTCTTCCTGCACCAAATATATCGGCCGCCACCTATCAAGTGCTGACAAATGGCATCAAGCCCACAAAACACAAACATACAAATAGACAGATTCACCACACATGATAAACCTACGACGCAAAACAGCATTTCAGTTAGAGAGCACACAGCTTGAATAAGAAATGGGATCAATGGGAGGACAATAAAGGTGTGTGCAGTCAATTTGAATATGAAATAATCGACTTAAAAAAAAGATTAATTAAACCGACTTTCACCGTCCGTTCCGGAGATTACCTCGGTTCCGGAACGATCAGTGTTCTATCATACCACCTCCGCTGCGGAACGATCAACCGTTTATGATACATGTCCAATATCCTGGACTACCCTATTTTGACGCACTTAAGAACTTACTTTCACCTTTTCAGAAATATACTCCTTTCATAGTGTTGCCTCTCATTAGTATAGAAACATTAGTTATTTTAGCAAAGAATGCATAAAAAATGACAATGATATATTCCCAAATACTCTTCCTTGCATGCTTTCAACCAGAGGACCCCTCGTCGGAAAGTTTGTGTATTACGTCACCCTTAATGACGCACTTCACAGAAGTCTATTCTAGTAGTGACACCATTGTACATATGCGCGGGGAAAAAAACTATATTACAGAGGAACATCAATAGGACATAGAAAACTCAAGTTTATGGGAAAAATTACAGACAGAAATTTAACTTGGTATTCCTAAACTTTTCTTACATTTATCATTAATCTGGTTTTGGTACAGATTTTGTCTTGAAAGGAAAAATAATCAAATTTTGAAAAATCACGATGGTATTAATTTTAAAATTGTGTAGTTATAATTATAAAATAATTAGTTTCAGCATGTGACCTTTTTCCCAATACTTAATTAGCATTGTGAACATGCAGAACCTCAATCTTTGTATGTACTGTTTTTGGAACATCTAAACTGTTTTGCATCCTTCACAACTTATTTATCCAGAATGCAAATAATCAAAGACAGAAGACATAAAATTACAGGAGAAGGTTTTATTTTCATTCTTCATCATTCGTGCCTTTATCAAACAAATCTTAAAGAAATAAATGGTCAAAACAAGTTAAAGATCAAGAATGTCTTAAAAGATTATTGAAAATTTACTGTTAAAGTAAAATTGCTTAATTATCAGATAAAAATCCTAATAATTGATTTAAATAAGCAAAAATGTAAAGGATACTAATTTAATTATTAAATATATCGTAAAAGTATATGTTTTTTGTAAATTTCCACAAATTATAATAACAAATAACCACCTCTGAAAATCAGTTATGACACATCCACATGAAACTGTATAACATTGTACACCTTTCTAAACAGTGTTACTGATGCAGTTATCAGCTGTGAGTCACGTTGCTAACACATGTTGAGTAGCAGACTGGATGCCTATTATTGCGGGAAGTTGATTTGCCCCGTCAGAATAGTTAGTAAGGATTTTTATGAGAATTTGCTGGTTGAAAAAAAGAGAATTAGTGAAATGGCGTTTTTTTCATGGTATGTGTCATTGTTTCATTTCACAACCGATAAGGATAGGATTTTCTACAAATTTTTCTGTCTGTGTGACTCGATGTTGATCAGTGCACATGAATGTTGTGGTTGTGACGTCATTGAAATATGCGTTCTCTCGAAAACTGGGAGTTTATGACACTGCGTCAAAAGAGGGTAGCGTCAAAATAGGGTGTGTGATACGATTAAGTGATGAGTGCTATAACTAAAAAAAAAAGTAAATAATTCGTATCAAAATCGCTCAAATCATATTTTATTTTGCTTTATATTACTATTGAAACGAATACAAATCATAATTCCTGCGTGTACACTGATATATACGCCGAGAACATGTAAATACTTGTGTATTTCGGTTTTACAGTGTATTTCGGTGTTTCTATTGTATGGGCCCGTTCCATTCTGAATAGTACAACACCTTCGCTCTTCGAAAGTATTTACATGGGCCAGTTACTATCTAGCTGATGATTTTTTAATCTCTTTATACCTTACAAAATTTCAAACCAAACCTTGTTCCGTCTACGCATACTTTTTTAAATGTGGAAAAATAAAGTTGTTAACGGCGAGTGCAATGTTAAAGAAAATGCTATTTATAGTACTAGCACTGCCTAATACACGTCATAAGGTGCATGATTGCGACGCGGATCCTCGCTCAGATAAAACTAAAAGTCGGTACATATAGTAACCGCACACTGACCGATAATGTTCGACTGTTACAACATACATTTCACGTCTCGAAGTTTAAGAATGCCCGTTTATATATAAATTTTTACGACAGCATCGTTTACTTGGAAATACCTTTGATCTCTAGTTTCACTTTCAAAAATAAAATCTGATTCTACTTTTAAAAGCGAAAATAGATCTTAATCCGATTCCAAGTAACCATCGTCACAGTCATTCTATTCTGGGGAATCCCGTTGCGCAAATGTGGAAATTTACCGGAGGGAGTTACGAAACCATACAACCATAAGGTTAAAAATACACGACATACATTTTTTTTTAAAGAATGCGTGAGAAAATTCAGGATGTGCGTGTGAGTGTGACTTTTGTACAAAATGTGTGAATCTCTCTTACGCGCAATTCGCGAGACTTGACCGGTATGTATCCGCCGATACTACCATGGTACCTAGGTATGATGTCGTAGCCTCGAAGTAGGGTTACTATAATAGTATTACCGCGGTATGCCACCTGTTGATTACTGATTCAGTAGGATAAAAGTTAAAAAGTAAGTGTAGTGAAACCTTTTGGGGTTTGCTTTCCAGATAGTAACGCGGTAATAGGACGTACTGGTATACTATTACTACTATGGTACTAACTTATGCTCTATTCAAAATGGCGGCGTATTACGCTTCGATTGTTATGAGTCTTTTATGGTAAGACCAGTCCTTTCCCCCAAATCTTGAAAATGTGCACCAAAAAATAGAAAATCGAAAAATACGCCAATACAGTTTTTCAAAATTTAGGTTGGTCGGGATGACGTTGAGGTCGAAATAATTACCAAAGAGACTAAATTTATGGAGATGCATGTAATTTTCTTTTTAATGAATGATTTGTTAGTTTGGAAAGAAAAGTAATTCAGAAAACTGAGGTATTTATTATAATAAAATGCCGGTAGATAATTAGTATACACTGAAGTTAAACGAGATCAAGATCTGGAACGGAAAATTTCACGGTGCAGCTCATTTAAGTTTAACCATATATTCAAACATAGCAAAGCGGTCCATCAAATATTGGAAATGTAAATTTATACAGCAATGAGATGATAACGAATTAATTTTATAATGAATAAACACATACTTGTGATTCAAAGAACCTAGAAAGAAAATAAAAACTAAAGTTGGAATAAATCCCTGATTGAATGTAACTCATATCTGTGACTAACATACCTATTTGTCTCAGAAAATATGCAAAACAAATTAGGTTGGCAGTTCATTCAAGACAGGTGCTCTGATGCTCTATTGATCATGTCCAACAAAGTTGTAAAGAAAATTGTGGATATTCCTCTACCATCTTATATAAGACAACCGACGAGAATGACCAGACACATGCACCCCCTTTCATTCAAACAGATTAAGGCAATGACCAGCTATTGTAGGTATACCTTGTCTCCTCTGACCATTGGTTTTGTTTGTCAAACCAATGCTGAGTTAGAGAGGTCTCTAATTTTTTTTTAGATAGCTCTACAATTGAATTAATGACCTCTCCTATTTATTTGTAGAGGCCTCCAATTGAATTAGAGAGGTCTACAATTTAATTGTAGACATCAACAATTATTAATTGAGGTCAATCATTGAATTAGAGACATCTCTAATTGATTTATAGAGCTCTGTAATTGATATATAGAGCTTTCTGATTCAGTTGTAGAGCTTGCTTTTTAATTTGGAAAGCTGTCTAAAAAATGAGAGAGATCTGTATTGAATGAATGTAGGTAAAAACGGCCACCCATACAAACATTAGGTACCGTTAAAATAGGAGGGGCTGGTCGATTAGGCTCTGACCTCATGCCCCAACATAAATATCAAACTATCTTCAACGGGGTGGGAAAAGGTCAAAGGAAACTTGGACTATAAGGGGCCACTGACTTTTTGTATTGTGCCATTGTTGCAGAAATACACTCTAGATTGAACCCTGAACAATAGACACTGATAGAGTCGATTCCAGGAAGTAGTCCAACAACGAAAGACATATACCCAGATGTGTATGACGGGTGGGGTCAAAATCTTACTGTCTTAATACTCGATACCATGAAGATTTGTTTGGAATTGGAAGCCAAAGTTTTAAGAATATCTCACTTACTTGGCAGCCCATATTGACTCTGTTGCACAACTAAGAGTCAAACTGCTTTAGCAGGGCTCAAAATTAGCGGCAGTCCACTAGCCCAAGGCTTGTAAATTTCCGGTTGGACTAGTAGTTTTTATAATGTCACTAGTCTGATGGCTAGCAAAGTTTAAGTTGTTGCCAATCAGTGCTTTGGGGGATGACGAGTGAAGATTCAGCAGGACTAGTACATTTTGCAAATTACTAGTCCTTCTGGCCACAATAAATTTATGTTAAAATCTAGGCCTGTTTAGTCATACTATAATACTTTGATACCTTTCTTTACCAAAGTAATTCCAGGCACAATCAAGTGGTTGCATTGTTTCAAACTTTGTTACCATTGCTCTTCAACATACTGAAATGGCAGTAAAACAGGTTTTGAAAAATGCAACCGATTGATTGTGGTTGGATTTAAGATGGAAAAAGGCATCAAAAGGCATTTTATTTCCTGATTTATTACACTTTGTTTAATCTGTTTTTGTATACTATAAATATCATTCCAGAATAAACACTACTAATACTACGATTCCCTTCATGTATAGCAGGGTCAACATCTTACATAGTGGGACTATTCCAGGAAAGAGTTTCAAATGCCACTTTGAACGTGTTAACACTAGAGTGACATGATGTCGATGAACCCAGCTGGACACGGAGCTTACCCTATGGCTTCCCTATACGTGGGAGATCTTCATCCTGAAATCACTGAAGCGATGTTGTTTGAGAAATTCTCCACAGCAGGGCCTGTGCTCAGCATTCGAGTTTGTAGGGACGTGATCACCAGACGTTCCTTGGGTTATGCATACGTCAGGTTCCAGCAGCCTGCTGATGGTATGTTATCATATAAACAAGAAGTAAATGCCCACATCCTTACTAGGGGGTGAAATGATACGCCTATGTCACAAAACTATACACAACCTATGTATAATACATATCAATATACGTAAAGAATAGAGGCACTTTAATTACTCTATGATAATTGCCTGCTCCATCTCCATTACATGTAATTATCCCCATCCCCATTACATGTAATTATCCCCATCCCCATTACATGTAATTATTGCTCAAATCTTAAAACAGTGTGATGTAATGCATACCTGGTCCTTACTAAAATAAGTTTGATGTAATGCATACCTGGTCCTTGCGAAAATAAGTGTGATGTAATGCATACCTGGTCCTTGCTAAAATAAATGTAATGTGATGCATGCCTGGTCCTTGCTAAAATAAATGTAATTTAATGCATACCTGGTCCTTACTAAAATAAACGTAATGTAATGCATACCTGGTCCTTACTAAAATAAATGTAATGTAAAGCATGACATTATGTCACTTCCTCCCATGCGGTAGTAAGCGTGGTCTGTTTGCACAGCAGTGTTGCACCTAGGATCCAGTGAGCTAGGGACAATGTGTCTCCATGTCCCCAGAATGCAGGGGATGCAAAAAATTTCAAAGGGTCAGATACTTGTTTGCATTATTATAAATGATAAACAAATGTGCGCCCAAGGGGCCCATATGGGTAAAGATTTGGGGGAACATGGAGCCAATAATTGCGATTTGTAACACTGTCACAAGGCCACTGTGTACCTCACCTGGAAAGACTATTTGTATGGCTTTAGCGTATGTGATATGCGAAAAGCTATTTGGATGGCTGGCATTTAGGAGTTGTAGAATAAATAATCCACACAGTCCCCATAACTTACTCTCAGCTTTAACCCACTGTACAGTATGTTATGCCCCATGCTCTTGCAACTTAGTGAACAAAAATTGCAATAATTGTTGAACATATCTCCCTCTGTTAAGTCCACCATTTCGACAATAATTTGGATTTGTCCATCATGGATTCATCGGTTGCCATGTGTATAGTCTTTGCTATAGCAGGTACACTGCCACTGTTGAAATAGCCACTATCGTAAATTTAATAGCAGTAAGTTCATGTTATTATCTTGTGTTTTGGCAAATAGATATGTATGACTGCATAGGACACACTTGAGAGGAGCTATGCATAGCTTCTTTACAACACTGAGGGTGGCATAACTGCATAACTGAGAGGTGTTATGCATTTGTGCATAATGATACTAAGGGTTGCATAACTGCATAACATAATTTATGGGTCCTGGAATTATCCATAACTGCATAAAATACTTATGGTTGCATAACTGCATAACATAATTTATGGGTCCTGGAGTTATTCGTAATTGCATAAAATACTGAGGGTTGCATAACTGCATAACAGAAACCAAGAGGAGTTCTGCATAATTGAATACAGTAGCAATATTTGTTGCAAAACACATACTGTGTCAAACTGGTTTTATTTCTTTTACATGGATATCAGTTTTCATATTTAAAAAAAAAAAAAAAAGATATTTTAATGGGTACTTAAATTTGTGGATTTCCCTGTCAAAATTTTCATATTTGTAGATATTTTATTTCATCACATATTTCAATTTAAGGCAGTGCATGGAAAAACATATGCCGTATACTGTATACATATATCTGTACTGATACATATATGTGTACTGAAACAGTATAAACTGCTTTATAATTTTTTCTTCCAAAATGGGTTTAAATAAACAAACACATATAAATGATAATATTTTATTACGGTAATGAAGTTGAATTATCAAATAGCTGAGCTTTGTATATCACTAGGTAAGTACCAGTAAACAAAAATGGGTGGGTGGGGATCTTTCTGTATTACTTGTGGCTCATTTATTGTTGGGTCTTTAATTTTGTGGTTAGGAGCAACCACAAAATCCACAAAAATTTGTACCCTGTATTATCTTCCTTGCAGCTGCTCTTAAATAGCTGGGGTTGTGACATTTAAATGGCACAGTATTTAAAATGCTCTGGTTTTTCTTTTTATGTGGGGTACCAATGTTCGTGGATTTTGTTGTTTCTCTGACCCACAAATTTAAAGACCCAGCAAAAATTTAGACACATGTGACACAGAAAGTCCCCACACCACAGTAGTGTTTTTCTTCCAGTAATGTAATGCAAGCCATGACAATTACTTCAGGTAAACTTTGTTATGCAGTTATGCATTTTAGTATTTGGCATGCACGTGTATTGTTTTTCTTTAAGGAAAAATGCCATATCATGATCCAGTCAAATTAGATTAATAAAAACTGGTGATCAGTGAAGCAATATTGACATGAAAAGGAGCAATGTTTACCAAATCATACAGAAAATATATTCTGACACAGATTATTTGGAGTTATTGATTTTACATACTACTGGTGTGTCTAGATATATGTGTATTGTTTTTACACTCATTAGATTTGAAGGGGGATTCATAAAATGTAGACAGGATTCATGCAATTGCTCATCCTTGAGAAGATTCAGCATGGTAGAGTCTTTCCAAAATTAAGTGGGTAAATATTAGTTATTTTTAAATGCTATAATTATATTACCAAAAGCATCCTCATTGTTTTCTTCAGAATGTGTGATTGGGAAAATCACACCTAAATTTAATGAATTGGGCAAATCAGACCTAAATTTAATGAATGACCTTAAAAATGAGCAAGCGCATGAAAATTGTGCACAGTCGATGTAATATTAATATTAACAAAGCTCAATCCAATCATGTAAGTGCTGATAATAATAATAATAATAATAATAATAATGAGCAAATCCCATAGCCCGATATCACACCTACCAGTGGTCATTGATAGCTATTGCATGTGCGCACGTTATATTATGACTGGACTGCATATTGGGCTAAGCAACTAAATTATTGGTCAATCAAAACACATGAGACAAAACAAAGCTGGTATGATTAATTAGCAATGTTTTAAATGGCTTCCATGTATAGTGGTTATTTAAACCAGATCTTCACGAATGACTCACCTTATGATTTTTAATCCAGCAAATCAATCCAATTAAATTAGTGAAAGGCACTTTATCGACATTAGTGTTGTTTCCCTTTATGAACTGATTAAATGGCAGTGATGATTCTTTAATGTTTACTAGTAATTGATTATATAGAGTATTAACTTTCACGTCCAATATTGCATTTGAAGTGAAACAATTACGTTAATTAAGTAGCTGTCTCTGTTTATATTTAAAGGTCAAAATGTATGTTATGATCACTTTAAAAGTAGCTGTCAAGCAAGGTGATATTTACCATGTGGATAAAATGAGTTTACAAAATTATTTTTCAAGGAAGTTAATAAGGAAAAGTCGGAGAAGGAAAATTAATGTGAAAGTGGAGGGGTAAAATGTAAGACTGCCACTAAGTGTGAGGTAACTATTTCTCCAAAGAGACATAAGCCAGACTCTGTGGTAACAAAAATGTCAGATATGACACTACTAAGAGACTGAGAAATTTTCAGCCACGTTGGGTTGATAGTTATCCCTGGTTTGAATTCATTGACTTGGAAGCAAAAATGTTCTGCAGTTATTGCAAACAATATCCCAAACTGGCACAGGTTAGAAATTCAACTAGTGTATTTGTAAATGGAACTGACAAATTCAGGATTAAACCAATCAAGTCTCATGACAGTTCTGGACCTCACAAGGTTTGTACAGTTATGGAAAGTCTGAATTCCAGTCAATTCCGTTCCATTCTTGCTGATGGAAGTACTGATGCTACCATATTGGAGCAAGAAATAGTGCATATAAGATACCTGGACAACGAAAATCTGACAACCTCTGATGTACCAAAAAGTATAATATCAAACTATGTTTTTGAAAAATTAAATTCTTTTAAGAAATAAATATATTGTACATTATTTTGTTTGTTCTTTCAATGGATTAAAGTGCAAACATATCATCAAATCTTGAAAAGTGATTTAAACTTGGGACAAGTGAAAAGGTAGGTGGGACAAGTGAATTTTCTGAAACCCACTTGAACATATGTATGAAAAAATAATTTGCTCAGTCTTTTTCAGACTTAAGTCCATAGACAAAAACCAGCAATTTAGCTATAAGATATGAAAAAAAATATTAATACAACAATTTGCTCCAGCAATTTGATGAATTACAACAGGATTTAAAGTGAACACTTCTTTCAAGATTTTGTTATTACTACCAGTGATTTTATTTCTAAATGAATACACTCTTTTTCTAAGCAAAACACAAAGGCTATTAACACTGTAGTTCACAACCATTCCCGATGCACTATGGCGTCTATTGTAACCCAAAAAAAATCTAAATCCATTGTTGTAACAGACATTTAACCGCATCATTGTAGAAAGTGAAAAATATGTCCAGAGAGGAACACAATAGAAATTTATATGGTAGGATTTGAAAAGCAATAGTTTTACATCTGTAGAACATGTTTTAAAAGACCTTAAAAGTATAATTACTTGTACTCGTAGACAAAGAGGCTATATTGTCTTTGTATATCACTATCATCTAACAAATCAGAATGAATGACATGACCTAGGTACATATACTCATTGACAAATAGCAGCTTTTCTCTGCAAAGCTTAACCTCAAGTATGGATACTTTTTCAGGTTTTGTGGTTTGAAACACATGCAGTCTTTTTTGTGTTGTACTTGATATAATTTGCAAATGTGAAATGCTCACATATTCTTATTGATTTTCATAATCCGCCAATATATGAGCGAAGTATAGACATATCATCAGCAAAACTGAAGTTTTTTATAAATAAACCACCAATGTTGCATCTGATATAAGACCTATTCAGATCACAATTGAGCTCATCAATATATATATTAAACAGAAATGGGGATAGAAAACATTCTTGCCACACTCCATTAGTCACATGGAAAGACATAGAAGTTAGCTGACCCCACTTTACACAAAATTGTTGGTTGTCTTACCAATTAAAAGCAAACTAACAATGTTCAATGGAATTTTTTTATCAATTAGCTTTCTGCATAAGGTTCAGTGATTTATTCAGTCAAAAGCCTTCTTAGCATCTAAAACCATACATAAACTGGACTACCATTATCGACATTGTAATTAATGATTTCCTTGAAGGCAAACATACATGCATCAGTTGAGAGATGTTGCCTAAAGCCATACTGATTGTCTTGGAGCTTTGTTTCACATCTTTGAAGCAAAATTAGTTCTAAAGTTTTATATATAACAGTGGCCATGGCAATAGGTCGATAATTGTTTTTATCAGATATATCATCTGTCTTCGACTTGATTATTGGTATTAGAGTTACTCTAGTGAGGTCAAAAGGAATAAAGTGATGTACCAACATGCTATTAAAACAAAATATAAGTAGCACATGCAACCTTTCATTAGCATATTTAAGGTGCTCCGCTTGAAGAAAATCAGGACCCAGTGAACAACCGGTTTTTAACTTAGCAATAGTATTATTAATCTCATGCAAATGTACAAAGTCAATATCTCCATATTCAGTATGTTTAATTAAGTCAACCAATACACTAATTTTGTGTTTTTCACCTTTAATTGAATTAAGTATTTCACAATAATGACTTTCCCACATTACAGTGATGTCTTGCTGGCCTGTCAAGTTACCCACAGAAATGGCTGTAGGGAGAGGATTTTTTAGACTCATGGCAAACTTCTTTCCAAAATTTATTAACATTTTTACTGTTCAACTTCTTAGCATAGGAGTCAGCCCTGTATCACATTTCTTCCATCTTACATAATCGTACGGCATACTTAAACTGGGCCCTGGATTTCTTCATCATATCACTTATCATGCCATAAGATATAATAATCCCTAGCTTCTTTATGCAAATTTTATTGTATATAGTCATTCAATCCCAGTACCATATAATTTTTACATTTAGCACTGCGAGCAACAGTATTATCAGTGTCTGCAAGGACTTTTACAACAACACAATAAAAAGTATCAATAGACTCCCAATAATCAACATGAATGCAATTTACTGTGTTGCATAAAATGGCTTCATATGACATATGCACATTGCAAAGTAGCATATCGGTTATGTCTGTATAATGCTTCTTCTCATCTACAGTCAAGTCACACCAGTTTATATACCATTTTTTTTTGCCACTTTACCACTGACCAAACTCTCAGGTTTGATTCTTGGTAGATGTTCATTTGTAACTGCAAATAAAGTTGGCCTATGATCTGAGAGCCTACTATTTTATATAGAATTTGTATATCCTTTATACACCGATGACCATCACTAGTTTAAACACAACGATTTAACCATGATACCATGTGATGAGCATCACTGACATAGGTGTGCGTATTAGGATCAGTACCAAGTAATTCAACATCAGATACTAGTAAGATATATATCCAAAAATATTGGTAATCAAAGCAGTTTTAGGCTGTGGCTGTCATCTGCTCAATAAACCTGTTTTCGAGTATGTGTAAAAACATGTTAATTTATGTTGAACTTGAATTTTTCCCTTATGCTTAAAAACATGTGGTGTCTTGAAATTGTATGTCCTATTGAAAATTGACACAAAGTTAGAAAAAGGTGTCTGGAAAATTGGATTATATGGATTAATGATGGTAAATTTGATTTATACAAACTAAAAAAATTAAGTGCAGGCACACTAAATGTGTATTGAATTTACAGTTGAAACTTAGGAAATGTCCTTGGTTCCCTTTTCACTTTTAGCTGAAAGAGCTTTAGACACCATGAACTTTGACACCATCAAAGGCCGACCAATCCGAATTATGTGGTCCCAGCGTGATCGCGCAAGTCTGGCGTTGGCAATGTAAAAATCAAGAACCTGGACAAGAGCATTGACAATAAGGCTTTGTACGACACATTCTCCGCCTTTGGAAATATCCTCAGTTGCAAGGTAAATTCTTTTTTGAAGAATGGCTCTTCTTCTTTACTGCTTGGGGTTGTACGAGAAGGTATCATTGTTTGATCATTTAATTTTTGAAAGTATTTGTCCCATGGACAAGTTGCTGTGAAAACTACTTGACGAACTCCAGAATTACTGTGCTTGTACAGCAATGTTACTGTTAACAATGCTAATTAAAAGAAATAAAGACTAAAACTTGCTGTCTCAGATACCAAGTCAACATCACTATCACTGGATCTGTATATCTGCTCACTCCTTTTCCTTTTCCTTGACACATATGGTTTACTTGCGGGTCTTCTCCAAATGAATCTTCTTTCAGAAGAGAAAAATATCTGGTATTTGGTCATAGTTAAATATCTGGTATTGGGTCATAGTTAAATATCTGGTATTAGGTCATAGTTAAATATCTGGTATTGGATCATAGTTAAATATCTGGTATTGGGTCATAGTAAAATATCCGGTATTGGGTCATAGTTAAATATCTGGTATTGGATCATAATTAAATATCTGGTATTGGATCATAGTTAAATATCCGGTATTGGATCATAGTTAAATATCTGGTATAGGATCATAGTTAAATATCTGGTATTGGATCATAGTTAAATATCTGGTATTGGATCATAGTTAAATATCTGGTATTGGATCATAGTTAAATATCTGGTATTAGGTCACAGTTAAATATCTGGTATTGGGTCACAGTTAAATATCTGGTATTGGGTCATAGTTAAATATCTGGTATTAGGTCATAGTTAAATATCTGGTATTAGGTCATAGTTAAATATCTGGTATTAGGTCATAGTTAAATATCTGGTATTGGATCATAGTTAAATATCTGGTATTAGGTCATAGTACAATATTTGGTATTAGGTCATAGTTAAATATCTGGTATTAGGTCATAGTTAAATATCTGGTATTAGGTCATAGTTAAATATCTGGTATTGGGTCATAGTTAAATATCTGGTATTGGATCATATTACAATATCTGGTATTAGGTCATAGTTAAATATCTGGTATTGGATCATAGTTAAATATCTGGTATTGGATCATAGTTAAATACCTGGTATTGGATCATAGTTAAATATCTGGTATTAGGTCATAGTTAAATATCTGATATTAGGTCATAGTTAAATATCTGGTATTAGGTCATAGTTAAATATCTGGCATTGGATCATAGTTAAATATCTGGTATTAGGTCATAGTACAATATCTGGTATTAGGTCATAGTTAAATATCTGATATTAGGTCTAGTTAAATATCTGGTATTAGGTCATAGTTAAATATCTGGTATTGGGTCATGGTTAAATATCTGATATTAGGTCTAGTTAAATATCTGATATTAAGTCTAGTTAAATATCTGGTATTAGGTCATAGTTAAATATCTGATATTAGGTCATAGTTAAATATCTGGCATTAGGTCATGGTTAAATATCTGGCATTAGGTCATAATTAAATATCTGGTATTAGGTCATAGTACAATATCTGGTATTGGGTCATAGTAAAATATCTGGTATTGGGTCATAGTACAATATCTGGTATTGGGTCATAGTTAAATATCTGGTATTGGGTCATAGTTCTCCATAGTATCGAAGCTTAGGCTTGACATAGATATCATTATTAGGTCATTTGAAGTTTCTGAACTCATTCTAGAGGCAAAGTAGCTCTACCTCATTGTAGGAAAGTAGCAAAGTGTGAGGCAAGTAGCTCTACCTCATTGTTACTATAAGTTTTAAACTAATTTTCTGAGTCTGACTAGTTGCTTCAATGAAAGATCCTATGGCCAATGATCTTTAAATGTGAAGAATCTGAAGTCAATTTCTTGTATGATATTATGCACCAAATTTTTAAAATCAGTTTCCACTGACTTTACAATGCTTTCTAGAGATGCCATTACTTTTCTTGCTCTAGTTGTGAGTATCACTTTCTGTCCTGTGTACTGCAGATCTTTACCTGTTTCGCATTTCACATCATTGATCTTATCTCCTATTTTCTCTCTGAAGTCTTCCAAGCTGCTTTTGTTGCTTTAGTTTTTTAAGCACAATATCAGCTGTACAACTGTTGCTCTGCAGTGCTGCACTCCATAGACTGACAATCCTAGAGACGTGTGCGAGCAGTGTAAAAAAACAACACAAACTTACGTGATCCGGTGACATGCAGCAGTCCTTGTGCTTTGTCAGCATTGGATTTTGATGTAAATTATGACAGGTGTAGCATAAGGTAGAGCCATATTCTAAGAACAATGTGCAAAGTTCTGCACCTGTGAGATACCCATCTGATACCAGTTAGTGTTCTGGGTTTTGCAACAGGTATGGACAAGGCTTCTCCTGCTTCCATCAGGCCTTCCAAGGCAAGTGGGGAATACTCAGAGTACTTGTAGATATTGTGTAATGTTGTATCTCCTAATCTGAAATAGTCCCTATTGTTGATGCTGTCCTTGGTGCTAAGTTCAGGTCTGTGGTTTGAAGAGTGTAGAACAATGAGCTTGATGTTGGGCAAACTCTCTCAGTCTTTTTTCTACACCCAAACAATATCCTACATGTATATCAGCACTGGCCTTGTTTGCACCAAAGCCAGCTAACTGCTTTTTCCAAGTAAGGATACCAAGGTCAACCTTTAGTGAAGTCTTCAGAATATCTGTTCCATTTTCAGTACTCCCCCTTTCCTACTCCTTTCAAGCAACATATCTGGTCTTTTGCCACACACTCAACCATGTATCTTAATCTTACATGGATGATCTCATCCTCCCTGACTGCTTTGTTTGTTCTTCCATCACACAACAATCCAATATACTCTGAGCCCCTTAGGTCTGTTCACTCTTTGAAGGTTTAGCAAACCTAGATAATAAGTAAAAGGCTTCTCAGTGCTACATAATGTAATATTCTGAATTTTATCTTTAACTGGTCGATATTAGCTTCATTCATTTTCTTTACTGTCCTCTTCGTTGGTCTTTCATATGGTTATACTTCTGCTGCAATACTTCCTTATGGCAGAGAAATGCTCCTCACTTAAGTCATACCTACCATAACATGATGTGTATCATGCTAAAAACACGATTTTTTACTCCCAAACTCCCTGACACAGTCATGTTTCCAAAAACGATTTTCAGTCATCTTCTCGAAAAAAATCACTGCCTCAGTGTATGCCCATAACATGTAGCACATATAAATGGTAAACAGTTCTGCTTAGAGCTCATTTAAAACTATTTTTGGGGCAGTTTATACAGCTAATTAACTTTTCTTTGAAGTCGGATTTTACTCCATATATAAAACACAAAGCATGATTATTTCAGTCGTCAGAATAATGTTCATTTGTGATTCATTTTTAAGGCAAAATGTCAAAACACATTTCCTGTCATTCGGGAAGCAACAAACTATCAGCAAAGCAAGCAAAAAACACCAGAACTAAATTTCAGAACTCGTGGTTGATCGTGTTTGACTTTGTAAAGCACAGCAACAAGGGGAACCATTTTATTTTTTTGCACATACTGCCAACACCACATTGATATAAGTCATTCTGGAGTGTATGACATCCATTGAAATAGCAGCACCACCTGTATGTAACATTGGGACAAACCAGAATATATTCAACATTCAGATTAGTTGTCTTTATTATTATTTGTTATCTTAATCTTGTTAAAATACCAACTATTAATTGCTCCATGCTTTTCAGAATGATTTTAGCCATGAAATAGGTTGATTTAAAGACAATAATAAGCACAGGCTTGTGTTTGCACAGTTACTTTCTTTTATAAAGTGTTAACACCCATACTGGACAGAGGCATTTATTACTGCTGTATTACCTGTAAGGCCCCCATTAATCTTGAAAATATTATGTCCCCTCCTTCCCCTCCTTCCCCCAATGAAGTGGTCAGTCCCAAATGTGATGTATATTTTCTTTTCTATATATCTCGTGGTTAAGCATTTATTTAATGTCTGTAGTTGTGATTATGTGAGTGTTTGCAAATATGTGTATGTGTGTTGTGATTATGTGAGTGTTTGCAAATATGTGTATGTGTGTTGTTTTGATATTTGACAGTGCTAAGTCTACTCATTTTTCTTTTTTTAAGTGTATTAAATGCTTAAAGAAAACAGACAAGTTATTGTCAGTTATTTAGATTTGAATTTCCAATCATTTGCTATAGGCTTATATGAAAAGATAGTTTATTCTCTATTGGACAATGTTGCTTTTTTGGGGGTCATGTGCGCTGAGCCCCCTTAGGACCTCAAAACACACTTTTTGAGTCTCAACAACCCCCAACACTGTTTGGCAATATGGCAGGTATGTTAAGTACATCACTGTTGTCAAACTAAAGTTTGTGCATCCAGTTATGAATGTTATTTTTGTTGTTACTTCTGTGTTTAAATTACATGCAAAATTCACATCTCATAACATTTTGATCTACGTAATATTTAAGCCAATCTCTGTCATAACTGTGCTTATATTTCCCATGTTTCCATTTCTCTCTAAAAACAGTTATTTCCTTTCTTTTATTTCCATCCACTTCATTATGGACACTTGTTGCTTAATCTGTCTCAGATTCATCTTGTTCATCTGAAGGCTTTGATAATGAACAGTCATTCCCTGCATCACTACCCATTGAATTGACTGTCATCACTGCTTCACTATGATCATTGGGCCCATCAAAATCCGTTGATTGCTCCTCTTTGTTTTGCTGCCCTTATTGAAAAACTCATGACAACCAAAATTCAGTTCCAGTGTTAAGTAACTGCCTGTATGCATTTAACAAAAACCACAGGAGCTGATAGGATAAATTCATCACTTGTGGTAGACCATTTTGTCAATGAACACCACTCGGAACATAGATTCTGCATGGTTCGTAAGAACTCTATAGTATGTGTATATTGACCAAATTCCAATATGTCACATGTTTTTGATAGCTGTGTGACAGTTACTATTTAGCTTATTTCGTGTTTATTTCCTATCTTGATGTGCATCACTTCATGTATCATTGTTCAATTTAAGAAATAAAATAGTTGTCAGTTTTAAAATCCACTTGGCCAGATTAAATGTATCCATAAATATAGAAATAAATATTTTTTTATGATTTACAACAGAATGCTTTACCCATGTTTTGAAATGAAAGAGTACAGTAATGCAGATTAAGATTACGATGTCGTTTTAAAAGGACAGCCTTTTAAAAATATCTGTTCCTGATAAAGTTGAAAAACTGAGGTAATCAAAGCTGTATCTGCATATATACTAAGCAAAAATTGTTTAATACAACATTTTTGTACGATCCTTGCAAAAATATTAAACTTCATTTATTTATTTCCTCGATTGTAAGCTTTATTGTCACTCAATAATTTTTTATGTGCATAATTCTGGAACTTATTTTAGAGATGCTGATCATTCCAGATTTTGCACAAGAATTAATTTTTAGTGAAAATTCAGCATTCAGAATTATATTGAAGAAATTCTAAAAAATCTAAATATTGGGGGATAAAATGTTAAACTTGAGTTTTCTGTGTGGACACAGGTAGGACAAAAGTTCTTCAGCACCAATATGATTGACTGGTACTTGGAATATAGCTTCTCAGTGTTAAAAAACACAGAATGTTCATAAAATAAACCCCAGTGAGCTAGACTAAAATTGGTGAAAAATGGTGGTGAAGGTGTGGGAAAAACAAGATAAAAAGAATTCATGAAGAAAATTAATGTTTATGGTTATTGTTTTTGGCTAAGAATGTAGAAAGAATTCAAGCTAGGTTATGGCATTGGAGGAATGGATATACAGTTTATTCTCATTAGACCTTAATTGTTACTAACTCTGGTATGTATATGCTCGTATCAAGATGGAGTATCAAGATGCAATATGGAGTTTATTACTTTTCACAATGTTTCTATTCTGGATGGGCTGCCTAGATTCTGAAAAATTGATGCCAAGATTCCAGATGGACATGTTTATGGGTTCACATCTCTGCTGTTTACGCTGTTGATTCTCAGCAAGAAATAAAGTTGTGTTATTCATAATACCTTGGATTTCCTCTACAGACAGCTTTGCACATGTCTGGTGTTTCCTGCAAGTATTTCAATATCTTGCCTTTTTGGAATAAAACAATTAAGGTCAGTAGGAATCGACTCGAGTTAGACTTGTTTGCCTCATAAAACAACTCTTGCAATGAAGTAGTTGATTATGTAATTGGCTGAGCTGGGAATTCTGATTTTCAGCATAGTTTCAATTGGGACAAATTACAGGTGACTGATAAGAGGGTATCAGTATGACGCATTGGTCCCAGCTATACATTTGCTGTGTTATAGAACTCTATCTAATGTATGTTATATCATGCAATAAAACATAGATAAAGTGTTTCAGAAATTGGGTATTTTGAATCATTGAGAAACAGTTGTAGTAAAAGGAGTGCAACATGTGTTATTAAAGGTCATTTCAAAATCATCAGATAGAAAAAGACCATCCTCTACAAGGATCTCACATGTTTCTAAAATTGTGTTGCCAATCCTAAAAAATGGTGTAGTCAATTAATTTTTAGCTCATTTGGCAGTAATACTCAAGTTGGTTTATATGTCACCCTGTCCATCATGTGTCCATCAACAGTTGTTAGTTTAAATTAATTCTTTAAAATCATAACCAATTTTGACCAAAAACTGGCATAGAGCATCTTGATGTTGAGGGCTTTAAAATTTGTGCAAATGAAGCTGATCTGCCATCAAGTATTGCTGCCATTACTGAAAATATAAATAAAAGTTTAATTGACTTCTCAAAAACTGCTCAGCAGAAATTGACCAAATTTGACATAAAGCATTCTGGTAATAAGAGCTTTAAAATGTATACAAATGATGTATATTTGCCATCATATATTAGCCTCTGTTGCTAAAAATTGAAAATCCTTTTAAATGACCACTTCTCAAAAAGCACTCTACAGAATTTGACTTTGTTCATATTATGTAAATCGGTCATCCCATATGGCTGCTGTTAATAAAAATAGAAACACCTTTAATAACTTATTGTATTTTAATAGACTGCGTAACTTATTGTATTTTAATAGACTGCGTAACTAATTGTATTTTAATAGACTGCGTAACTAATTGTATTTTAATAGACTGCGTAACTTATTGTATTTTAATAGACTGCGTAACTTATTGTATTTTAATAGACTGCGTAACTTATTGTATTTTAATAGACTGCGTAACTAATTGTATTTTAATAGACTGCGTAACTAATTGTATTTTAATAGACTGCGTAACTTATTGTATTTTAATAGACTGTGTAACTTATTGTATTTTAATAGACTGCGTAACTAATTGTATTTTAATAGACTGCGTAACTTATTGTATTTTAATAGACTGCGTAACTAATTGTATTTTAATAGACTGCGTAACTTATTGTATTTTAATAGACTGCGTAACTAATTGTATTTTAATAGACTGCGTAACTAATTGTATTTTAATAGACTGCGTAACTTATTGTATTTTAATAGACTGCGTAACTTATTGTATTTTAATAGACTGCGTAACTAATTGTATTTTAATAGACTGCGTAACTAATTGTATTTTAATAGACTGCGTAACTAATTGTATTTTAATAGACTGCGTAACTTATTGTATTTTAATAGACTGCGTAACTAATTGTATTTTAATAGACTGCGTAACTTATTGTATTTTAATAGACTGCGTAACTTATTGTATTTTAATAGACTGCGTAACTAATTGTATTTTAATAGACTGCGTAACTAATTGTATTTTAATAGACTGCGTAACTAATTGTATTTTAATAGACTGCGTAACTTATTGTATTTTAATAGACTGCGTAACTAACAGACTTTGATCAAATGTAACAGAAGCCTGAGCTTCAAAGCCTTTCAAATTTATACAACTGATGCTGTTCCACCATCAAATATGGCTGCCATTACTAAAAGTAGAAAAACATTTACTGGTATACAACTTTGTCTAAAAGAAAACCATTGAACATAATTTGACCAACTTTAACACAAAGCATCATGGCATATGTGACTTTCAATATTAGACAAATTGATTCTGATGAGTCATCAGGTATGGATGAAGATACAAGACTAGAGAAAGCTTGAAACAATTTTTTCCATAACATATGCAATAAACATCATTGGAAGAAATTTGGACAGTTTTTTGTTGTTGTGGTTTTAATAGCACTTTTGACACATTATTGGCTCTATAATGCAGAGGAAATGGGAGTTAAGTGCTTTTCCCAATGACACACTGCAGCAGTTGACCTGGGTGGATATCAAACCTGCAACCCTTGGATTGCAAGTCCGATGCACTACGAACTGAACTGAAAGCATCCTACTGACCACAATTCTTGACCAACTGCTCATGCATTTGGCTGTTAGTCAGATGTCAGCCAGGCAAGCAATTTCAGGCTCTTGGGCCTCTTATTTTATGTCACCACATTTGAGAGCCAAATTTTTGGGTTTCCTCTGATCTTTCAGTAGATGCTGATTCAGTTTCTGCTTGCCTGTGTTATCAACATCACTGTCATCAGAAGATTTAAAAAAGTCCAAACACTAAAATCCCTGTGGGCTAAAAAATGCAACAAATTTTTTTTAGGCCTGATGCACTCTTTCCACAGGTCATAAGAGGCGACTAACGGAGGCAGGAGATGTGGTAGCCCAGTGGTTATTGTGCCGGACTTCTGATCGAAAGAATGTGGTTTAGAATCCTACCAATCAATCCAGGTCTTCTACCATGGTGTGTTCTTGGGCAAGGGACTTTCCTCCATTTGCACTAAATAACCAACTTGTGTTTCTGTGCGATAAAAAACACCAAACCAAATGCCAAAAGTTATTTCTCCTTTGCCGTGATGGCTTAGAGGTGAAGGCATTGAACCATATTAGGTACTGTGGTGTGTCCTTAGACAAGGTATTTAATTCTTTGATTCAGAAAATATGCTGCATACCTTTGACAGTCTATAGTAAACTTTAAAAATAGGTAACTTGCAATGAAAATTGATGACTAACAAATCAACAAATCAAACAGAATGTCTAAGCATGATATGCACAAGCTCAGTTTGAAGAAGAATAATAAGAAATTTTAGTGAAACTGGATCCCGGGCTGATCTGATTTTGGGATTTGAACTCGCATACTTTTGGTCCAGAGTACAGCATGCTTACTACTGAGTCAGTGCAGCACTTGCTGTGTGTAGTACATATTTAGAGACAAGTTTTCTCAATTGTAGATTGTAGATTGTTTGCGATCAGAAGAGCATTGCAGTTGACAATGTTGGTGACTGAATGTGTGAGCCATGCTCGAGTTTATTTAAAAATGTTCATGTTCATCTTTAATACTCTGCTTTGAATAGCATGGGCAAAGAAACAGCAGATTTGATGTGTGTAATACACATTTGGAGACAAGTTTTCTCAATTGTAGATTGTTTGTGATGAGCATGGATCCCGAGGATATGGATTTGTCCACTTTGAGACTGAAGAGGCAGCAAGGAATGCAATAGAGAAGGTCAATGGCATGTTGCTGAATGGCAAAAAAGTGTAGGTATTGAGGTTGCTGAGGCACTGTATTTACACATACATGTGTCCAACTGTAAATAAGAAAAACCCTGATATGCCATCACATAATGTAATGGTAGATCAAGGTCTTTGCTGTTTGTTCTTCAGGATTTAAAATTTAAAATGCAGTTTATATACAAAGTTTTGATCTTATATTTGAATGACTTTACATATTTAACCTTTTTGTTTTCTGTTGTATAATTTTTAAAGCACTTTTACCTTTTATTTGTATTAAAAGATATTTTCTTTTATTTGTATTAAAAGATATTTTCTTTTATTTGGAAAGGTTTTCTGAAGATTTTAGTAATATTTTTACTTTTATATTTGTACAGCCTTTTACATATATCTTGAAGTACTACATATATATATATATATATATATATATATATATATATATATATATATATATATATATATAGATATATATATATATATAAAAGTGTAGGTATTGAGGTTGCTGAGGCACTGTATATATGTATATATATGTTTATTTGAAAGAGTTTATCTTCCTAAAGTTTTTGTCAGTTTTTCCTTTTATAATTTTGGAAGTAAACTTTTAATTGGCACTCTATAGCCAGAATTTTGTTGATGTGTTGTTAAATCCTACACAGATACTGTGTGCACTGTTCAATAGATGTGATGGTATTAATAGAAATGATGTACAACATGAATTGTGGCATTAAATCAGTCAATGTGTGCATGTTATGGTGGCTAATAAAACTGGTTATCACAAGAATTGTTGTATCATGATATATTCAATACAGGACAGTGTATTGTGATATGTATTGCAATATATTGGGAAAATCTGTAGAAAATGTAAAATTATATAATTAAAGAGTGAACAAAAAATAAAAGTTTCATCTATTATTCATTTCTTTTATATCTGTTTATGCAAACAATGATCGAAAAACATCCTTACATATGGGTGATTCCAAGCTTCACAAGATAGGCTCCAGTTTAATTTGCATCTTCTCAGCTTGGGCTGCATTGGTAGTTTTCTAAGGGACACTTTGTAATTTTTACCCCTGTCTACATCTGACTAAATAAAAAACAAGTACTAGGACTGAAATAGTTAGTAAATTCTTTAACCGGCTACCTGTAATACATTAATGAAACCATTACCAATTAATCTCAGTCAGAAACACCTGATCTACAGAGTGAGTGTGAACTGGCAAGAATTACAGCATAATCAAAGTTTCCATTTTCTCAAATCTAGTGAAATGTATATGTTGCACTGGCTGATACAAAGAATTTCTCACTTGCTTTTGCACGAGCTTGAAATATAAATTCTACCTTTACTTCTTTGGTCATATTCTCTGATATTTCATGGAGTAATCAGTACCAATCAGGCTGATTGTCAGGATCACTCAAATGTCAAGTGTTGAACTTGTGTGTTGCTAGCATTAAAATGATTGATGCAAAACTGTAAGGTGCCTGAACTGTCAGAGGAAGAAAATGGGTTCGTGATGCAAAAGACATTATTTGTTCCCCAGATTCTAAAAGTATTCCACTTCCCCATTCTACTACCACATATAAAAAATTGTTGAAATTTTCACTGCACTTCTTTTATAAGGGTACAATGTGTTGAACCCATATTAATATGATAAACAATTTACACAGCTTCAGTACATGCAGGTTCATCATGGCTTGTTCTGAAACTCGTCAGGGAACAAATGAATACATTTCGAATGATTAAGCAAAGAAGTACAGCCCAACACAACACTACTAAATGATTAAATTTCTTCAAATATTTGGAATTTTGAAACCAACCTTCCACATCTGGATGCAAACATGATTGAATCCAATTCCATTCCAAGGAAACCGTTCGACTAATATTAATCCTGTGCCCTGAATTTGAAACCCCAAAAGCTTTGTGTAATCTTGACTACCTTCATCCAAATGCATGCTGGGATTGTAGAAAAGTTCCATGAATTTGGAACCCCGAAAGCTTTTGGTAGTCTTGACTACCTTCATCCAAATGTATGCTGGAATTGTGGATAAGTGCCATGAATTTGGAACCCCAAAAGGTCTTGGCAATCTTGATTACCTTCATACAAATGCATGCTGGGATTGTGGATATGTGCCATAAATTTGGAACCCAAAAAGCTTTTGGTAATCTGGATTACCTTCATCCAAATGAATCCTGTGATTGTTGATAAGTACATTTTTGAGAAAGGGTGGGTACCAAAGGTACAACCCATATATACAGTTGCTTTGGGAGGTATCCAATGCGAACTAAATAGTTTGAAATAGATTACTTTTTTGATTTAAAAATGGATATATTCATGTAAAGATAAAAGCTTGTGAGAGTTCACTGAAATCAACCTGGACATAAAGATGTCATGAGATTAACATTTGCCAAGCAGTTCCCTTGGAATGGAAATGGATATTATAGTGTTGTTTTGGAGATACAGAATGTTGGTTTAAAAATTCTAAACATTTGAATGAATTTAATAATTATAATACAAATTTTGGCAATGTTGTGCTTTTATTTAGCCAGATGTAGATAGGGGTAGAAGACACAGAGGGTCCCAGAGGGGTGATCTTGGCAAATGTGGGCAGTCAAATTCATCATCTCACCCATGAGTTTCACTCCTGCATTATATTCCAGACAAATGGCATCGTTATCGATGAATTTCCATATTTTCCTTTTTTGATAGGCATTAGATAATGCAAGACTTGAGGTTTCATGTCCGTCAATTTGGGTCATTGCTCTGTTGTGCAGACACCTCTTTCAGAAATCTTGATTGGGGTTTAGAACAACAGATACTTTAAGAGTCAAACCATTGAAATGAAACAAATGACGGCTGAAGTAGAAAATTAATTTTTATACCATTTATAGAAATACTGCAAAAACCAGTTCATAGGCAATGTACTGTCATGCATGTACTGGGATGATCTGTACCACAGTATACTGTTCAAACTGCACACCCCTTGTTGTCTTTGAAGTGGAATGGGAGGGGGGAGTGTCAGCTGAATAGAGGATCAGCAATGCTAGCTATCTCTCTGGGTAAACAGACTTGTAAATGTCTTTAAATTGTATATCTCCTTGCAAGGTCCTTAGCTCCCATTGCCTTGGCATCAGTCCTTCATGCCAGACTGTATATTGTTGGTTCTGCAAATGTGCCTCTTTTGGTGAGGGGATTTGTTTTTATAAGTAAACAGTTTCTGTCTACAAGATAAAACACATGTTTAATCTTGTTGAAAAAAAATAGTTAAGTTCATTTCTGTCATTATGCCATGTGTTGCAGCTTTGTGGGCAGATTCATGAACCGACGTGAGCGGTTGGAGATGATGGGAGACAAAGTTAAAAAATTCAACAATGTTTACGTCAAGAACCTTTCAAAAGATGTCGATGATGATGGCCTGCGGGACATGTTTGAGCCCTATGGAAAAATCATCAGTGCAAAGGTATCAAATCGTCGATACAAAGATATAAAATTAACCTGTGCACAGTCTGCTCCGAAATATTAAAAAAGGCAGACATTGTAGACTTCGATCTGTGGGTGCATTATGCAATGACCAATCATGCATTTGGATATGAACCATACTGGAGTATTTAATACCTGATTGGATTTATGGTGTGACTGTTGTTAAAAAAATAACCAAAGATTAGTCAGAAAACCAGATGAACAGACATTCAATTACATTTTTTTAATTGATTATAAATGATTATTGTATTCTTTTGTTACAAAGTTGTTTACATAGTTAATTTTAGCATGTTAATTTCATGACAATCCAACATATGCTTTAAATCAGTGATTGACCATTTTAGACATGTACTCATGTTGGTCATTGATAACCAGTACTAGACATCTGGAGACTCGGCATGACAACTTGCTGACAGCATTGACAATTATATGAAATTAGGGACACAATGAAACATTTTCAAGTATCAAATATGACATTTTCCATGAAAAATATGGAAACATTTTCAACCAACTACAATTGATGGTTGATTGTTTTGATGAATTGATTATCAGTATTTTAATTTAAACTGATTTCCAACACTTCAGGTAAGGTGTTTGAAGAATTGCTAGTGTTGGGAATTAATTGAAATTTGAAGATTGATGGTTCATTCATCAAAACCAATCAGTGATAATTGATTTTTTATTATATTTTCTGTATTTTCATGGAGAAGATTGTGGTTTGGTGTTTCATGGCACAGCAACATGAATAGGTTATTTAGTATGTAGATGATCTGAGTAGATTTTTCATGCCATGATCATAGTAATATTTCAAATTTTTCTAAATTTAAAAAACTTTTTTGTACATAGACTTTTTGATATGTAGTGGTGGGCATACCTATTTTACACCACTTGTACCTCACATATTGCATCAAAATTCTTTCTGTCCATTTGGATTGCATACTTCAGTCCACTTAACTCATTAACCCCTAGCGCCACGTTTACGCGTCATGAGGTTGTACCCTACTTCCAAGCTTTGTAACATCAACATCATTTAAGATACACTAAAGTGGATGGTATTGCAGGAAAGTAGACATATGTAGCTCTACAGTGATACCAAATAATGTTGACTTTCTACTCGCATTTAAAAAGTACAGCGAACAAAATGCATTTTTTGAGACCCGATTTTTTTTAGGTCGAAAATTGACAGTTGCGGAACCGGAGCTTGTGTCCGGATTTTAGACTTTTTGGCCTTAGATCTAAAGCAGACCCATATGAACTGCACACAGACAGATGAACCTTTGCAAAAAGTAGGATAAGTTTGAGATTTGGAGAAAAAAGAGGCCAGGACACAAAAATCGGGGGTCCAATACGTAAAAAAAAAAAAAAAAAAAAGAAGTCAAACTTTTACCATTCTGCACATGTGCGAGCATAATAGCCAATCAAAAACAATGTTTCTGATACACCTAAGCATCCAGCTAAACGATAAACTTTCTTAAGCAGATCTGTTTGGCTGAATTCAGAAGTAACCCCAAAAATGTGTTGCCTACCCCCATTTCACGCGAAAATGATAAAAATCTCCAGGGGTTAATGAGTTAATGATGCACATACTGTTGTAGATGGAATTTACCCAAATAAAAATATAGTTTGTGCAGGGATTTCTGTCTCAAGAAACCATGGACACTTTATTTCCATGGTATATGTGGTATATATATATATATATATATATATATATATATATATATATATATATCCTTTTCTTCTGTACAGGTGATGACAACATTTGATGGGAAGAAGCGTGGATTTGGACTTCATAGCTTTGAGGAGCCAGAGTCGGCGGAAAGGGTAAATCTGTGACTCGCAAAGTGTTAATGTGATTGTGTGGTGGTCTGTTTTGGTCTGACAAGCTAACTATCTATCATGCTATCAGACTGATTTTGTAAAATCCATACAGGTCTATAAAATACCTATAGTGGGGTTATTTTCGTGGGGGACATAAAGTGAAGTGATTTTGTCCAAAAAGATTGGTTTTAAATTTTGGCCATGCATATTTTAGTGATAGCAAGTACAGTATAAGGAGGATTTTCTTTTATTGGGGACAATCCGCGGTATTTTCTACCTCTAGCAGATGTTGGGCTTTTAGCATGTGCTCAAATTCTTACTCTTTTTTTCCGTAGGTAGCTCTTCTGCCCTAAATAAGAGCCAGGTTTATGCATATACTGTTGTCTTGCATATTTTTTGTCTCTGAATGTAACATACAGGCATCATCTCCAGCATAAACATCAACAATATGCAGAGTATATGCTTACAGTTTTAAAGGTTGCCATTTTCAACTGAAAATTTTGTGGTTTTTTGTGTGTATCAAAAATTCCTACTCTGATTTGCTTGGGTTTCCCATCTTACTGGAATGTGGTTTATTTAAAAAATTGTGATCATATATTTTAAGGATTTTTTTTTAGCTTTATATTTTATTTGATAAACTTTTTACAGAATTTTAACATCTTTGCCTTTTTTGTAGTACATTATGTTTACATTTATTTCTAAGGTTTTATCTTCTTAAAGTTTGCTATAATTTGTCATTTTTACATTATTAAAACTTTGCTTTCAATTGGCACCGCATAACCACTGTTGGGTCAAGGTACTTTTAAACGCTAATGGATAAATACATGCGTATCCTCTATAACCTCAGAATGTGATATTATCATTCTTTTCACCAGTGATGCACCACATTCAGGGAAATATTTATTTGTGTTGACTGTCAATCAGTAGCAGAACACATTCTGTAAATCACAGTATTTTAGCAACATTAAATTTTCACAAACCTTTAATTTCAGCATATTAGAGACATACAATTTCAGTGAAGATTAAATTGGCAAAGATACATTTTTAATGGCGGTTTTGTTCATCTAAACAAATCCAATATGTGATGCTATGTCAGATAAAGGAAATGAAGTATGGTTACTCAAACTACACATAATATAAATTGTTAGATGTTCAAATACAATTACAGCCAGAACATTAATCAGAGCATTTCTTTAAAGCATCATCAGGATATATGACCATCTGTGCACTTGTTGGTACTACAACCAGTGTATAAAATAGTGCTTAATGAATGGTGGTTACAAGTGGTTGGTACTACTTCCAGTGTATAAAATTGTGCTTAATGAATGGTGGTTACAAGCTGTTGAATCCCGCCTACAAGCTTCTGGAACAATCTGTCATTGTAGTTGTCGCATTTAAATAAAATGCATCTTTTAATCAGAATTTTATCAAATGTAAAGTTTTAGCTAAAATTAGTTTGTGCACTAAATTTTATGGACACCGATATGAAGTCCTTTTCTGCTGACTGTTAGATTACCACAAATTGCAGCTTTCTCATTTATGAAACAAGAAATCTCCCAATCATGAAATGCAACTCCTTATTTGATAGGTTACTCAAAATATTTGGGCCGGGAATTCCAGATGTCACAAGAACATCAACTTTTATCAGTGTATGTCAGATTTACTGGTTACAAGCAGATCTTGACTTTATTCAGAAAATAAAAATCTGTTCCCATGGTGAAAAACTGTTTAAGCACAAAAATTAAATTGAGATTCCAGAGACCAAAATTATAAGCTGTATTTAAAGTCTTTAGATATCATTGACATGGTGCTAATATGAAAAGCAAATAATTAGTTTGAAATTTTGTTGACTTGTTCTTTGGTCTGAGTGAATTCATTTTCAATCACAGTTGTTGAATTTTTAGTCTGATTCTTTTGCTACAGATGTTTCAGGACTACAGATGTGGTTATTGCTACTCATTAGAAGAATTCAGAGAATATTAATGAAAGATGATGCAGTCACGGAAAATAGTTCCTTTATGATGGTCAGTTTGGCTTCTGTGGTAGCCAGTTCAAAAATCTCCACTTGGTCATATTAATCTGTATTATATATTCTTACAACTTGGTTTGGTCATTTGAAAAGGTTACCAGTGTGGCATCAGTTGATGGATCGCCAACTCTGCCTACCCGTTGGTCAAATGTGAAGACTGTTATTGATAGTTAGGTGTGAGTGTTATGTAATTACAGTAAGGCTGAACTCTAGTTATCTTGGTTGTCGGAGCAACTTCGGCACCTTTATGATTGCCACTATATAACTTGTACAGATTCATATTGTCGTAACTTCAAAATATCTAATAACATTTGTGCAACTTGTTTTTAGTATATACTAAATATTCATTTGTACTTAGTATATACTAAATATTCATTTGTACTTAGTATATACTAAATATTCATTTGTACTTAGTATATACTAAATATTCATTTTTACTTAGTATATACTAAATATTCATTTGTTCTTAGTATATACTAAATATTCATTTGTACTTAGTATATACTAAATATTCATTTGTACTTTCCATGGAAGTTTTTGCCCCTAAGAAAGACTTTGAATTTTACATTTTAAAAAAAATGCCTTTGTAAATAAATAGGCCAAGCTATCTCTGCTCTGGCAATCCCATCAGTTGTACCTGTCATGGTGGCTTTGTCCTTCTTGTGTCAGTTCTTGTGGCTGTCCTTCTTGGTATGTTGATTGTTAGTCATTACTACCCTTAATGCGAATTAAAAATCCAGGCCAGTAGTGTTTCTTTTCCTGTGGTGGGTTTTTTGTTATTAATGACATCTTGTGCCATAAAGTAAATATGACCATGTTGTTGAGCATTCATCATGTGTATATATATTTTGAGAAGTCTGTTCTCTGTTCATAAGTACATCTATCATGTAAACAGGGATCAGGTTGATGACAAACGGACCAATAGAATGAATTTTAGATAATTACTGAAAACTGTATCCTTGCTAGTAGTAGTGGCCGATACAGATGAGTGAGAGGGTCTTCCAATCCCCAAAGTGAGGCTTCAACGTTTACCAAAATGTCTAAATGTGTACACCGTATACAATAACCAAAATGATGCCATTAATTGAAACGATTAGAAACTCAACTTTTCCTCCTATCTATCTGCTAATCATACTGAACAGCTGACAGTTATTATAATGTGCATGCCATACCTTGCTCAGACAGCACTTGTTTCATTTGCTGTACGTCCTTTGCCTCTAATTATGACAGGTTCAGTTTGTAAGACACGTCTTTGTTGAATATATCGGTCAATTTCAGTAAAACATCCTTAGGATTGTAGTGATATTGTTTCATGTTACATATAAGTACAAGATGAAAATATTGTTTCATGTTACATATAAGTATATGATGAAAAATTGATAATGCATCTGGATGTACTGCCTGAACATGTGTATGAGAAGCTTTTGTAGGATCTACAATGATCAAGAAATTATGTTTTGGCTTACAAACTTGAAATGGTGTTTCTTTTTTACAAAAATTTTCAATCAAAGGTTCTGTTAACAAACATGTTGTTTAACATGTTTAAAGGTAAATACTGTAGTTTAAAGAAATGTTTATCAGTATTATCAGTAAATGAACTTGATGTGTAATGTTGTGTAATGTAACTAATTCTTGTTAACTTCTGCTCTTTTCCTAGTGATGCCACATTCAGTTTGAAAGTCATAGATACATAAGTTAAGAAAAGATTAACAAAAATCCTACTAAACTATCCTGTTAAGCAAAGATGTGGTAATATATAATTTAATTGCAGTGGGTAGTTCCTTCGTCAATGATAACCACATGGATGTCAATTACACATTTACTGATTTTGTAAACATTTACAGTCTGTAAACTAACTAAGCCATTTACATATATAAACATTGCAGCCTTGCCCAAAAGTTGGTTCATACTATTTCGTGTTTACAATAATATTTACTTTTTGCAGATTTGTTGTAGTCAATCTCTACTACACTCCTACAGTTTGAAATGATTGAAATATATTCTATAGCTTTTCATTTTCATTTTCAAAGGCTGTGGAAGAAATGAATGGCAAGGAACTAAGAGGCAAGTTGCTGTTTGCTGGTCGTGCCCTTAAGAAGGCTGAGAGACAGGCTGAGCTGAAGGAGAAATTTGAACGCATCAAAATGGAGCGGATCAATCGCTACCAGGGTGTAAATTTGTATGTCGAGAATCTGGATGATGTCATTGATGATGAGCGTCTGCGCAAGGAGTTCTCCCAGTTTGGGACCATCACCAGTGCCAGGGTTTGTGAAAGCTAATAGTTACATTATTGTTTAAAAAATAGTTGCTTGGTTTGACAACAATTGCTTCAAGTGGACATTTAGGATGTGTCACTTCTGTCTCGAAGTATATTTAAGCTCCTGTGAAATTTATCCATTGTATCAGTAGGGTAAAGAGGATATATAGGTTGTGTTTTTTCCAAGTCTCTAGCTGGTTGCCGCTCATGAAGCCATATTTCAGATTCAATTTTGATTGAACATGGAATAAATGCTTATATCAAGTTCTTAGATGATTGCAATAACAATCAAGATCCATGCATATTAATGAGGTGCCCTTGCAGAGCATTGGCCGAGTTTGTTACCACTCGTGATGCCATATTTTTAACTTGATTTTAATACAACTTTAAATATGGGATTAGATAATAAAGATCTCACATGAATTCAATAATGCGCTGGATTCACTCATATTAATGAGGTTATCTTGCATGTAATTGGCTCGGCTTCTTACCACTCTTGAGACTATTTCTGATTCAGTTTTGATCAAACTTGGTAAATTGGCTTATATTATTAAGATGCAAGTTTGGTATGGTTTGATGCTTTATGGCACAGCAATACAAGTAGGTTATTTAGTGCCAAGGCAGCTGGAGTAAAGTGCCTTGCCCAAGGACACATCATGGTAACTGACCCAGGCTGGTCCAATGGTAGTCTTGAACCCGGACCCTTTCGGTCGTGAGTCCGGCACACTAACCACTGAGTCGGTGCGGCTCTTAAGATCTAGGACGAGTTCAATTATGAGCAAGATTCATTCATATTAATGAGGTGATTTTGCATGATTGGTTGAGTTTGTCGGCACTTTTAATGACTGTTATAGATACTTTTATCAAACTTCTATGATCAAGGTATATAATGTTTACTATGAGCAAGATCTACACATATTTCTAACCTGATTTTAATCAGACTTGGTAAATAGGCTAATGTCAAGATGTTGGATGAATTTTATTGTTAGCGAGACCTGTGCATCTCTGTAAGATCTTGCATCTGATTGGCTTTTTTTTTTTTTTTTAGACTAATTTTGATACAGTGCCTTCATTGTTAGAGAGAATATTTATCAAGATGTAGGTAAAATCAACACGATAAAGTTTGGGAGATCACATAGGTTGTGTTCTTACAAACTGCATAAATCAGCCGAGTGAAATGGTCAGCTGTTAAGTAAGCAATATGTGGTGAACTTGAGCTTGTTTAATTAGTTTGTGTGGCTGTAAGGCCAAGTGAGCTTATGGTTTGGCCCAGTGTCGGTTGTGCAGCATCTGTCTTGCGTCAATAATAGCAGACAAACCTTTGGACCAATTTTGACAAATATGGCTGCTGTTAGTTACTTGGTATTAAAAAAAAAAACAAATGACTTGGCAAAAGTGCTCAACAGAATTTGACAGCATCTGGGTATTTAATGCTTTCAGATTTGTATGTCATCCAATATGGCTACCATTACTAAAAATAGAATATCTGTTGCACAACTTTTCCAAAACAGTTAAACAGAATTTGACCAAATTTGACAGAAAGCATCCTAGCATAAATTGCTTTCAAATTTTTACACATGATGCAGATCCACCATTAGATATGGCTGCCATTGCTAAAGATAGAAGAAAAAAACCCAACTTGAAATGATTTCTTAAAAACCTCATAGCAGCATTTGACCACTTTTGACCGAAGTATGCTGGCATGAAGGGTTTTGAAGTATGCTGGCATGAAGGGTTTTGAAGTATGCTGGCATGAAGGGTTTTGAAGTATGCTGGCATGAAGGGTTTTGAAGTATGCTGGCATGAAGGGTTTTGAAGTATGCTGGCATGAAGGGTTTTGAAGTATGCTGGCATGAAGGGTTTAAACAGTCATTAAATCTAAGTGAAGATACAGAGAAACCTTGAAACAATTGTTTTCTTACATATGTAATTACCAGCATAGAAGTAAATTTCACCAGGAAGCATCCTTTGGACCTAGATTTCTTGGCCAACTACTCGTTCATTTGGCAGATGCCAGTCATGTGAGTGATCTCGTGCTGTTGGGACTCTTGTTTTGTATAGGGATTGTGAGAAGGAAATGGCAGTTGTATGGAAAGGATAACCATGGATACTGCTGTTCAACTTTACACTTGAGCTGAGCTTGGGATCCATTTATAAGTTTGAACATAAGGCTGAACATGTGGATAATGTAATGAAGTGGAATACATGCACCTATATTTCCAGGTAGCTTAAAATTTAATTTGTGGAAAGTCCACTGTAACGTCCACTTGTAGAAAAATATATAGCTTAAGATATTGAGATAAAGTTGGACTTGAGCTACACGTGCAGTATGTACTAGTAGATAATTTGAAAATAAAAATGGAATTTTTGGCACGTGATGCTTTGGACTCGGCTGCAGATATGTATTTAGACAATGGGTTCGTACATAAAAGCACCTGCCCCAAAACACCCTGGAACTAGCCACATACAGTTGACTTGTTCCTCCTTCAATTGGGGAACAGTAATACAGAGTAGCAGTGTATGGCTGACATGAGCTTCGTCTGCCAGCTGTACTTTCATAATTCACTCTGGAACATTTCTTAGAGCTACTGTAGAAAAATTTCCCACGTGATTTTTTTTTTTTCCCTTGCTATTTTCGTGGTATAGCAAAAAATGTAACTTTGTAGAAATGAAAAAATAACACTTTGTGCCAAAAATTGCAACAGTAAATCAGAATTTTCCAAAACTGTGAATTTGCAAATATGTCACATCGCAAGAAAGGTCCTCTTAGTTTCTTGGCATGTATTCCTTTCAGCCATTTTTTTGATCGCTTTAATTGTCAAGATTGAGCTAACTCCAAAGGCTTGTGCAGTGAATATATTACCTGTAAGAGGGCTTCTGCAATATTGAAACTAGATTGGTAAAGGTGGGCTTGGTAACAGCATTGTTGGACACTTTCAATGTTGCTTTTAGGTTTGATAGAATTACTGCACATTAGTACATTGTTGGCCACTTTCAATGTTGATTTTAGGTTTGGTAGAATTACTGCATACTAGTACATTGTTGCAACCCTGTGAAAGTTTCTAGAACTCACAAGTGTTGGCAAGTGTTCAGAAATATATCACATTGCATGCTTTTTATGTGCTGCAAAAGTTGTTGCCTGGTACATCTGAAGATAGGACTTTGCCATTTAATGTTTACAAAGAGCTCTTATGAAATATTCTTTAACATTTCCCCCAGTTGGCATATAATTCAAATTAAGCACTTAGTAAAAATGCAGTTTACTGACTTTGATTCACACATTTTGGCATTTGTTTTGGTTGTAAAATACCTGCATTTTGCATCTCAAATTTCTAATGGGAGATTGAAGTCGGTTACTTAACACTGAATGTGATAGGTGGACCCACCAGATAACCCAGTCAACAAAAAACTTGTCTTGCATTTTGTTACATCTTCATCTTTGTCTTGCATATGTTTTCCTTACCAAGTAAATTAGTTGGCCACATTGTCTTGGGATAAAATGTTTTTATGTATGAACTGGAGAAATAAAGCAGGCGTTTCAGAGAGAAATAAATCGGCAGGAGAAGGTGGAAAAATAGCAGGAGGGTGCAAAACATCCATCTGGTAGTCTATGACAGTGCCACTAGTGGGGCAGTATTGGTGGTTGCCCTCTCCCCTCCCCCTTTCCACCATAAGCTGCAAAGGTGTTGTCATGTCAACAAAAGTCTGTCTTTCCTTGAAAGAGAAGAATGAAATTTGTTTGAAAATAATTTTTTTTATATAATTAAAAAAAAAAAAAGATAATTCATATCTCGGGGCTATTTTCATGATTACCATATTTGTTCCATTCTGTTATTAAGGAAAAAGAACCCTATAGATTCATTGATACTGATATTGAATCAATGCAAGGTATTTATATTTCTTTGAAATGAATATCTCTTTTTCTTAGCTGTAGGTGGCAATTCATGTACAAATATATGGCAAAAAATTGCTGGCTACTGGCTTTTGAAACTCAATATGGATGAGTGTTTTATTTTTTAAATGTGAATTGAGGTGTACATTTAAATAAGGCAATAAAAGGTTAATTAAATGTTTTCTTGTAATGTGATTCTCCATGGTTAATAGGAACTTTAAAAAAAAAAAAAATATATTTTTAATTGATATTTATATTTGATATATAAACATTTCAACTCGTGGCTACTTTGAAACTCTCAATATGGACGAGCTTTTTAAAAGGTTAATTAAATGTTTTCTTGTAATGTGATTCTCCATGGTTAGTAGGAACTTTTTAAAAAAAATTGTATTATTATTTTTAATTGATATTTATATTTGATATATAAACATTTCAACTCGTGGCTGCTCTACAAAGTAGAGGGGAGCTATTGTATTACACCCAGCATAGGCATCTATACATATAAAAGAATATTAACTTTTTTAGTACTAGCATTATTATAACAGATAGCCTCATATTGATTTAGCTGAAAAGTTAGTACAATATATCACTAGCAAGAAACTTCTTTTCTTTTTTTTTTTTTTTTTTTTTTTTTTTTAGCTTTACTGGTCATCGACCAAAAAAGCATATGAGATGGCCTGTTGTCCTTCGTTAGATGTATGTCCGTCCATTAGCACAAGTTTGTTATCACTACACCTAAACTACTTAGATGATTGCCATGAAACTTTAAACACGCATTCATCCCAGTGTCTAGTTTGTCCTAAATGAAAATGGTTGAGCCCAGACATCCAGTATGGTAGCCACAGCAGCCATCTTGCCAATACTGTAATCATTACACCTCCAGTATGGATGGTCATATCAGCATGGGGTTTTTGCTAAAAGACTTATTATGATGTCAAGTTGGTCCTAAATGAAATTTGTACCAATCTGATATCCAAAAAGGCCACTGTGGCAGCCATCTTGAAAATCTTGTTGCTACTCCATCGGAATGGAAGGTAATATTAACATGGGGGTTTCACCAGAAGACTTCTTATGATGTCTGGTTCGTCCTAAATGAAAATCGTACTGCCCTGATGTCCAGTATAGCCACCTTGCAAATGCTGTGGCTACAGTCCTGAATGGATGGTCATATCAACATGAAGTTTTCATTAAAAGACTTTTTTGTGATGTCTGCTTGGCCCTAAATGAAAATTGTGCTGATATGACATCCAATATGGCCACCATGGCAATCAGTTTGCAAATCTGAATAGAAAGTTGTATTGACATGGGTTTTCACCAGAAGACTTTGTGTGATGTCTAGTTGTGCCTAATAAAAATGGTTCTGCTTGGACATCTAATATGGCCACCTCAGCAGCCATCTTTAAAATCTTGTTATTGCTGCTCCTCTTGAATGTATGGTCATATCAACATGGGGTTTTCAGTAAAAGTCTTATAAAGTCTACTTTGTTCTGATTGAAAATTGTACTGCTCTGACATCTAATATGGGGGCCGCTGCATCCATCTCTAAAATCTAATCGCTACTTAACAGATAGTCGTATTGGCATGGGGTTTTCACCAGAAGATTTCTTAAGATGTTTAGTTTGTACTAGATGAAAATTGTACCGATTTTGAAGTCCAGTATGGAAACCATGGCATCAAGCTTGAAAATCATGTTGATACTCCTAAATGGAATGTCATATTGACCTAGGGTTTCACCAGAAGACTTGTTACGATATCTAGTTCATCTTGAATGAAAATGGTACTGATCTGACTTCAAATATGGATGCCGCAATGAACATATTGAAAATCTTGTCACTAATTCTCCTGAATGGATCGTCATATCAACATCGTGCTGATTCGACATCCAGTGTGGCCACCATGGCAGCTATCTTCAAAATTTTTGATTGTGGGTTGGGCGTGGTGTGGGTTGGGGTTATTCTATAAGCACTTGTGTACTGACCTGAAGTATGCATCAACATCTGACCAAATCACATCTCCTATTTGATTTCTGTTTGTTTTTTATATGCCTGCCAGAAGACAAACCGTATTACGTTAACGTTGTCGTCTGTACGTCTGTCCACCAGTCAGTTACTGATTTGGTTTCTGCACAATAACTTGAGTTGTCCAAACTTTGTCCATTGCTTGCACTCAGAACCTCATTGATCAGAGCTCAAAGGGTCAAGGTCACTATGACTGAAAAAAGAAGAAAAATGGTTTCCACACAATAACTCCCATTCTCCATCATCTATATATAGTTCATGGTACTCTTGTTTGACCTTGTACACTGCTCCCTCGATAACTCGTGTCTGGATAACTCGTGAACCCGCTTATAACGCAGGGTCAGGCATGGATCCCATTTTTTTTTACTAGAAGATACAAAAAATTTGGCCCCTATTTGTTGAACATCAACAAATGCGCGATCAAAATTAGTAAGCGAAACTTTTATATATTGCTCGTTTTATTGTCAAAAACAGTGGTCAGTACCCAGAAATTTGAATCAACTTCATGAAATTTTCAACTTTTAATAAGAAGTCTTATAGTTTGTTCAATTTTCTTTCCAAACAACATTCTCAGTACACTGTAAATAACAATATTCGATGAAAATATCACTAATGCCCACTGATGGCAACACTTAAAAAAATAAATACCAATTAAACAAGTTTTGTCAAGTGAAATTTGTGTTTTAGTTCTATCTTTTAATTTGGTTTCAGTGTAATCAGCATAATTGCAATATGCCCTCTTGTATTCAAACGTGAAAGATATAATTAAACCGTCTCGGCTATGTCTGCGACAGTCTCCGTGAGAACCTAATTAAGCGCCGACCATTTTCTGCTCTCCGACTTGCGGAAGTATTTGTTGTGTTGTTACACTCAGTTAAAAGCAGACCTGCTTTGTGTTGTCACGTTAATTACGTCTTTTGTATCAAATAAAGGGGGTTGAATAAAAGAAAAGTTAAAAGGCTAGCAAATACTACCTGCGTAAGAGCTAGTGGTCACAGCCGCGTGTCAGGTCAACTCATTTCAGTTGATCAATCGAACACCATTATAAATATTATTCTGTAAGTATTATAATTAAACTACCTTAAATTAGCCTACTCATTCACAAATGTGATCAAAGATAGCAAGGCAACCAAGTGAAATGAGTCCTTGGTGAATAAAAAGCTTTGGTTCACAGATACAGTTCATTACAGAGAAGCATGTTCCAGAGTTTGTATTGAACTTAAAGTTCTCAACTTGCCACTCCAGAGATTTCCTTAAGGATGAGAAGTTTCACTGTTACTTGCAATGAAATCACGGCATCCATATTTTATTAATAGAACAATAAAAAAAAATTGAGTTTCGACGTTGACGGTTGTTTCATGAAATAAATGTCCCTAGTTTTTGAAAAAAAGGAATCTTGTTTAGTTGTGAATTGACAACAACAACAAGCAGTGACGTAATTCAATGTTTTCACGTACACATATTGTTGAGACCTCTTGTTGTTAACGATCTTTTAGAGGTTGGGTATCTTGAAAATAAAGGTAATTTATACAAAAAAAGCAAACAACTACATTAGAAAAAAGCTCTTTATTGACACTTATTCCAAATGCAATTATAAAATGAGTATTCAGCCATTAAACAGCCCATTACACCCCATCCACCCACTGCGGTTTTCTCGATGTACAGTGGGGATGGCATCCCCTTAATTTTTTTGAGGTCTTTCTGTGACTAGTGCCCTTGCTTGTAGTGCGTCGATGTTTTTGGACCCCCGTTGAGTGTACGTTATCTAGGGAGAGGTGTATTATGAATTTGACTTTTATAACTTTTTAAAGACTACATAGATTTATACCATTTGTTCAGGACCTTTGTATCGACAAAACCTAGGCTGACTTTGATTTCACATAATTCTTTAAACATTTAAGAGATTTATTGCCCTGTTTAACTGAGAAATTTGACGTTGCATCTTTAACCAAGAGGTCTTCAAATACATTATATTTGCAGCGATATCAGCATCCTCAGGGTACATTTCTAGCTCCTTTACATCTTGTAAGGATATCTGGGCTATTAACAATAAAATTTTCTTGCCAACCTAAATTTTAAACTTCCCTATGCTGCTGGACAAAGGAATTTTCTATCCACGATCGTGCATTTGACTATATCAAACTAAAAGAAAATGGACGTGCATTTTGCCGATTCTCCTGGTAAGCTGGTGTATTGTATTTAAGAACATGATACTCCTTGAAGTTTGTCAGAAATGTACTTTTACATTTTAGAGTTGTATTAAAGCTCAGATTGATACTTTCTGCATTACAGGTCGTGATGGATAATGGAAGAACCAAGGGCTTCGGCTTCGTGTGCTTCAGTTCGCCGGAGGAGGCAACTAAGGCTGTGACTGAGATGAACGGTCGCATTGTGGTAGCGAAGCCATTGTATGTGGCTTTGGATCAGCGCAAAGAGGGTTGCAAGGCCCACCTTGCATCCCAGTACATGCAACGGATAGCCAGTATGAGGATGCAGGTATTACACAAATGGAACCTTTTGCAAACATTCACAATTTTGAATGTTGCACACTTTTGCAGCCTTTGTTTACATAATTCTGGGACTGGTTTTACAAATTACATCAGGAGATAATTGCATTTTAGCTCTACCTTGATAGTTTGTGGAAACTGTTTTCAGTCAGATATGCTGCAGTGAAAACCCGCATAAGACGACCACTTGTTCACAAAGACCAAATTCATAAAGTCGTCTTCCTACATAAAAAAATAAATAAATTGGCACTTTAATATAGAGACCAACTGTTCATAATAACAGCATTTTGTTGGTTCCCTGTAAGAGTGGTCATTCTATAGAGGTTTCATTCATCTATGTCAGATTAGACATGGGGCTAAGTACACTATAAGAGTGGTCAGTTGTATACAGATTTAACTGTGAAGTGAATTGTGTCTATATGACCAGACATAGGGCTGTGTACACATAATAGTGGTCAGCAGTATACAGGTTTCACTGTATAGTGAATCATGTCTGTATGACCAGGCATAAGGCTGTGATGTCTCTATAGAACCAGACATGGAGCCAAGTACACTGTAAGAGTGATCATTGTATACAGGTTTATCTGTACAGTGAATCCTGTCTGTATGACCAACATAGGTCTGACGACACTGTCAAGAGTGGTTAGTTTATACAGCTTTGACTGTACAGCGAATCAGAGATGCTGCCAGGGCATAAGAGTGTGCAAATTACACAAAAAATGTTATGAATTTGAGCACATGGAAAGTAGTGATGCAGGGGAACTGCCGCAGATTAGTTCAAATTTGCGAATGTAAAAATGCACTCTGCACAGTATAAATCTTTTATTTAACTGTTAAGATCAATAGAATAAAAAAGAATCTACAAAAATTTAGAAAGCAAGGATACTTATTTGATCAGAATACCTCTGTCTGTTCCAAAATATGCATATGTAGGTTAATACAAAGGGATGCTTGGAAATCCTGCAAATTATTTATAACAAAAACGTGTGTACTCGAGGGGTTCAGCAGTTGATGCCCTTTCCTTATATTAGTGCATGTGTGGACTTTGGTCCATTTCTGGAAGGAGGATAAAATCTGGCTGGGCAGAAAATGACTGATTTTTTTCATCTTCAAGTCAGTGGTGGCATGAATGTGCAAAGAGAATGGTAGAATGAAGAAAGTGAAGGATGAAGAGGAGTTTCTCACCAAATGGAGAGCAATAATTCTAAAATGGTGTTGGATGACAGGTTAGATGAACTGACAAAGAAGTAATGAAAACTTGTTGCAAAGTTTCAGAAATCTTGGCTGTTATAGTACATATAGTTACAACACGACACCAAGATGGGAGGTATGTTGTGTAATATTTGCACAAATTATGGGAAAAAATAATCCTTTTATGTCAGAAATCAGTGTTTGATTTTTAGGATATGAACTCTTACATGACATGCATTGTAACCAGATCACATGCATTTTGTAGCCGAGATATCCATGAGACAATATCTGTGAATTGTGGAAAATTCTACAAAACAACCATTAAGGACAGTTTCCCAACTTGTTGAAGCTGTCTATGCTGCCTCTTCAGATGGCAGATCGATGGTCTCAGCACCGAACACTATTCACAGATAAGGAACAGATTAATGCTTATACAACTAGAGAGGGAATCTTGTGATGATTTTGATTTCATTAAAGACTGAAAAGTAGAGCAGACAGATATTTAAGTGTTGGGTAAATAAATCCAGGCAGCATCTCTGGTGAATCATGTCTATATAGAACAAGTCATGTGGCCGAGGACACAGTAAGAGTGGTCATTGTATGCAGGTTGATCATGTCTATACAGGACCAGACATGGGGCTGATTATATTGTACTCGATTACTTTGTACTACAGAGTCTTGAAAGTCCAAGTACTCCAGCTCGTTCTCACACATTTTATATATCAATATCCTTAGCATAACTAGTCTCGCAGTACTTGGTAAATAATATGGACATCATCTGAAGATGCACACATCAACAAATCACTTTGCTTCCTCAATTTTTTTTTATAGAGTTATTGTCCTTTTTTGTAGCTTAATGTATTGTATGACACGATCTCGTTAACGCAGTAAGTCCCCCAGTTTTTGATGGATTGCCATGAAACTTGGTAAATATTTTGGTCATCACCTACTGATGCTTGTCAATAAATCACCTGCCACCATGATTTTTGTTCGAATTGACGCCCTTTTCTGTGTTGTAGCTTATTGCAGTGTATGGCAATCTCGTTAGTGCAACTAGCCCTGCAGTTGTCTTGCAGATTTTTATTATAGTCCTCATCTAAAGATGAGCATGCTGAGAAATCTTTATGCTCCTGTAATATTTGTAAATGCTATTGTTTCTTGCTGCTGGATGTAATGTGTGACCGGATTTTGTGAATGTGGCTATTCTTGCAGAATTTAGTGGATTGCTTTGAAAATTGGGACATATTATGGTAATGTTCAGAAGATATACATGCTGACAAATCATTGTACTCCCATGTTTGGCAAAAGAGTTGTGTGCTTTTTTGTACCATAGATTCATCTGAATCATGAGGTAGGGGTCGGATGCGGGAGAGTGTGGGTGTATACTTGTGTGCACAAATTGCTCACCATACCAGTAATTTCTCAGGTTAACAAAATGGAATTCACTAACAATTATATACTCAAAAACCGCTAAATAGAATTTGACCAAGAAAGTGTCCCAGCTTGAGGGCCTTTCAGATTTATATAAATAATGCACTCCTCCATCAGATATGACTGTTGTTACTAGAAATAGTAACAAATTAAATAGCTGTTGTCTCGTGATACTGCTGGACAGAATTTGACCAACTTTGACTGAAAGCACCCAGGTATAAAGGTCTTTAAATATTGGACAAATGTTGCTGATGTGCAGTTGAATATGGATCAAGACCAAAACAAAACCCAGACATCTTGAAACAGTTGTTTTCATAACTTTGCAATCAACAGCATTGGAAGAAATTTCAACAGGGGGCATATTACTGACCCAGATTTTTTAACCATCTGCTCTTGTATTTGGCTGTGGATCAGATCTCTGGCCTACTTGTGCCTCTTGTTTAAATTCTGGAACAGCCCTGAGCAGTTTATGAAGTGTTGTATGTTAGGATACTGGCAGATGTGCCTCTTTTTTTTAAAATTCTGGAACATTCCTTGGCATTTTATGAATTGTTACATGTTAGGTTACTGGAAGATGCATTTGGTATCTTAAACATATGTGTTTGGCTGAATGGTGCATATCCCTAATATAAAAACTGTATTAAATACATCAGTACATTTGTTTAAATTTGACACAACGGTATGGTTTTATTTAGACTCAGCAGATGGGCCAGATGTTCCAAGCTAGTGGAGCAGCAGGATACTTTGTACCAACGATGCCGCAGGCTGCCCAGCGAGGTTTTTTTGCACCACAGACAATGCCACAGATGAGAGCTGGCCCTTGCTGGCCCACAGTTCGACCCGGCCAGCCTGCATCTCAGAGTAAGAGCTTGAGCCTGTTTTTTTTTTTTTCCCCAGGGTGGGGGTGGGTGAGGGTTGTCACTTGTGAATTGTGAGACACAAATGTCCAATTTCTGGTGTTGATGTCCCGAATGCTATATTCAAGTTGTTGAAAATCCCAAATCTGTTACATACGTTGCTGTAAAGTTGGTGCAGTAAGCAACTCTGTCTTATCTGCTCTAATAGCATCCTAACGCTGTTCACAGATAATACACTAAATTACACAGAACTATTTTTGCCTCACCTGCCTAAGTACTGTGAGATATTGTATTCACTTTTCTAGCACTGGTGTCAACTATGCTAAAGTGTTACATTACAGTTTTTGAAAGTAATACATCTTGTACATCACTGGCTATATTCAAGTGGAGCTCCTTGATATTATCACTATAAGTCTTAAGCTTATTCCATAATATATTAGGAGTTCTTAAGCATTGTTGTGAACAATATTAAAGTTTTGGATTGAACTTTTTGAAAGTTGCATATTGTCTACATCTGTGGCTGCATTCAGCTCAACCCACAAGATAATATTACTATGGGTCTCAAGATTATACACTGATATGCTAGGCGTTCATTTCTTGCCTGTCTTGTCTGCTTATGCAGAAAGCTTGGTTCATCATTGTAAACATTGTTAAAGTCTTGAGTTAATGCTTTTTAAAGTCACATACTATAGATTTATATCCGATTGACCCAATTGCCACTTGATGTTGTGAATTGTGACCAACAATGATCTGCCCTGGTAAAAAATAGGACTTGTGCAGCGTGTGCCTGTAGCCAATGTAAACTTCCCATAATCTATTTATAACAGCACTGCTGAAAGTGTTTATAGCACGTGATCTTGTGACTTGTAGTATTTGTTTATGTATATGAGTGTTGATAACCTTGTTTTGTTGATACTTGTATGTATGTGAGAGAGAGGGAGAAATATGTTCTGCCACTCAATTATGTGTTATCTCTCTCTCTCTCACTTTCAGACGCACACACACACACACACACACACACACACACACACATGCTCTCTCTCTCTGTCTGTGTTTAAAACAATCAAATTAAATGCCAATTTTCACATGTTCAATGTTGGTAACATAGTTTAACATAGTTTAAGCATAAATGTGTTTCAACATGGCAAACATTTCTCTCCCTCACTCATAACAAGGTTCTTGACACTTATAAAGTATACGCCAATGCATTCATCTAGGTGCCTTTACTAATCTTAAATAAAATTTTGATGTTCTAAAAATTTAATCCTAAAGTAGTTCTACCAAAGTCGGTTGATTACTGACTGTTGAGTAATGTACACCTTAGTTATCATCACATTCCCTCTTAATTTTGCATTATATCACACACACACACACACACATACACGCACTCTCTACAAAAAGACCCCAAAATAAATGCAGGTTTTAACACATCAATGTCTGTAACATTTAAAACTTAAATGTGTCTCAACATAGGAAACATATTTCTCTCTCTCTCTCTCTTCTATAAACAGAAGAAGATTCTTGACACTCCTTGAGTACATGTCATCTCAGTCATGTAGGTTCCTTTACTAATTTGAACTAAAATATAAATTTTTCTCAAAGTTTAATACTAAAGTAATTTTAACAAAGTCTGTTCATTCGTGACTATTGAGTAATCTGCACCTTACTTGTCATCACAAAACTTTCAGATGAAAATTATCCATTGCTATTGACTTTTATGATGGCAAACTGGCACTAAATTGTGTGAAGAAAATTGGATGTTAGGTCTAATCATTACTAGTGCAAGGGGTAGTTCACGTTTGTTAACAATATGTGGCGCTTTCATTGTGACCTCATAGCATGCAACATTCAATCCGGATTGCACTGGATCACACTTTGTTTGGCCTCGTGGAACAATGTTGATGTACTTTAGCATTGATTTTGTCGTATGTATGTATTGGGGGGATTTATATAATGATCTTCCAAAGGAATACTGATTGGCGAGGAGTGAAATAAAGTGTATAATTACCATTTAGAGGTATGTGAGATCAAATTCTTAAAAAAGACACTTATACAGACATTTATTTCCATTTTAAAGTGGATTTCTACTTTTCCCCTGACCTGAATCCAATTTTCCTCGGTATGGTCCAATTTTTTATGTCATCTCCGATCCAGTTTTCAAATAACAGTCTGTCTGCTCCCATTCCGCTACAATCTTTATAATATTATTCATTCCGTATATTATTTAACAGACAATCTCTGTAAAGAGCTTTCTGATTGGATAAAGGTTGCACTTGTCCAATGAATCTTCACATAACAGAAACTGATGGAAATAAGCATGTTTGCCAAACATGGCATCTTGAATTATCGATAGACATGCATACACAAAAAGTTTGAATAAAGGTTTGAAAAATGTGTGGCAGTAGGAATGGCTTGAACACAAAGTATGTTGGAATGTAGTTGGTCAATTTGTCAGAAAACTGAATGCCAGAGGACTAGCATTTTGCAATCTTTGCCAGAAAGATTTGAACTACTATTACCAACTGTACACTAGCATCTAATATGTTAAATGGGAAGGAATTGGACCTGTACGATTTGGAAGTTAGAAAATTTCAAACTGATTTCCCTTCCAGAATTTAGGGAGGGACAACGTATAGATCACTGGTGGGGAAGTGATGCTAATGTTGTCAGATACTCGTGTCGGCCAAAGATGGTCATGTCTTTACCGAGTTGTTTTCATGGCCCACAAGTAGAATCATCATTCATTATCGTGAATGATAATATTGATTCCAAATCGGGGAGGATAAATGTAGAAACCTACAACTCTGTACAGAACGTCAAAAATGCTATGAAGGCATCAGGAAAAAAGAAAGATTTCTTACATGAGAGGGCAGAAGCAACTCTTGTGTTAGAATATGCGAAAAGGAAAGCAAAAGAAATCTTTGATAAGGCTGCAAAAAAAGCAAGACTAGCACATCAGTATCAACAGGTTGTGTCCAAGGGGGAAACGACAAGTGAATTTATGTGAATATTATTATATGGTGGATGTATATAACTCAAAACCTTTACCATGAAAGAAAAAAAAATAAGTTATGAGAAGAGAAAAGTTTGATTTACATGTAATATGTGCTGCAAAAATGAACGAATTATTGTGACTGAATTATTATGTAAACACTGACACACACATGTAACAACTTAAGCACTAATATTTTTGAAAACAAGTTGCTGTGAGAATGAACATTGTGAAATTCTTCAAGTATTGTTTAAAGTGGGTAAGTTTGTTATTTTTCAAATGATTTATTTGTTCGAAAGAAGTTCCAACTTAAAAAAAATTATGATAATAAGGGCCACCAGGAGCTGTTTTGTTATGCTCTCTAGAGTATAAAATGCACTTTTGGCTGGGAGACAAAGGCCCCCCTGATCAGGGGTGCCTCCCCTTTAGAACCCGCTGGGGGAGAACCCCCAGACCTCCCCCCTCACAATTTCAGTTTTTTTTCTCCAGAAACAAAATCATGTCTGCCTATAGCTGAAATGGTCAGTACTGAATGCCTACAAGACCCACATGATTTATACTTTAGACGTAAACACTTCAGGCAGCAGGCTTGCTCACAAGATCGCATGCTATAAACACCTTTGGCAGTGATGTTATAAAGAAGTTATGGGAAAATACTTGCCAGCTAGTAGTGAAGAACATCACGAGTCAAAATTCATAATTGTAAGAGGCAGCTGAGTCAGACAATGCAATCAAAATTTGTAGTATCTTCTACATTTGATGCTGCATTCAACTGAAACTTTGACCATAGGTCTAATGTTTATACACTAGTATGCTGTGAGTACCTTTCTTGTCTCACCTGCTTGAGCAGAAAGCATGTTTGATTGTTGCAAACAATTTTAAAGTTTTGTGTTCACATTTGTGAAAGTCAGATATCTTAAACATCTGTTGTTGTATTTCACAGAAACTATATGATAATATTATGCAAGGTATAAAGTTTATATGCAGATATGTGAGGAGTTTCTGTCTTGGTCATCTCCTTCGCTTAGGCATCGTGGTAAACAATGTTGAAGTTGTGTATTTATGAAAATCAGATGGGTATATGGACATAAATGAGTCGCGGGGTTCTGGGAACATGTGATTTAGTTCCTTTTGTTTTCTAGAGAAGATCCCAGTATTTTTAGCTAACCTGTCTGCAAGGTCAAGTTGAGCATACAATATAATTCTCCATCTGGCATACAACATTTGTTGTGCATGTCAACATTTCCTATTTTCAACAACTCAAAAACAAATTAAACAGATTTAACCAAATCTGCTACATAGCATCCTGGCATGAAGGCCTTCAAAGTTTATACAAATGACCATGAAATTTGACCTTCATTACTAGGCAACTTCTCAAAAATCCTCAAGAGAATTGGATCAAATTTGACAGCAAGCATTCTGGCATGAGGACTTTCATGTATGTGCAGATAATACTTGATCTGCCTATAAATATGGCTGCCATTAGTAAAAATTGAAAAATCTTTTGGCAACTTAATGCCAAATACAGCTGGACAGAGTTTGATCCAGTTTAATAGATACAACCTGCCATGAAGGTTGCAAATTGGGTCCCATTGAAGTTGATCTCTCATTAAATATGGCTGCTGTTACTAAAAATAGAAATGTTGTAACCACTTATTCTCTTGAAGCATTTGAAGGAACTCCACCAAATTTGAAAGAAAGTATTCAGGCATTGAGCCTTGCAAAATTTATACAAATTATATTAATTTACCAATAAATATAGCTTCAGATATTACTGAAAATAAAAACACTTAGAATGCTTATTCTCGAAAACTGCCAAGCAGAATTTTATTAAATTTGACAAAGGGCCATTCTGGCATAAAGGCCTTTCAGATCTTTACAAGTAGAGCTGAGTGTCTATCTTATGGCATAAAAGTCTTTCACATGGCATAAAGGCCTTTCAGATCATTAGAAATAAATAATAGGAAAAGCTTAAGTAACTTTCCTCAAAAACAACTTGTCAGAATTTGACCAAGACACAGTATATAGTACTTTCGAAGATTTATGTGGCCAACCACTTTTGCATTAGGCTGTTTGACTGATATCAACAAGTGAGTGATCTCAGGCCTACATGTTTTTTTGTTGTTTTTTTTGTTGTTTTTTTAACCTGCTCATGCCGATTCAAAAGGCAGTATGCAACAAATGTAACAAGCATCATGTTATATTTAGTCCATCTTGTTTTTTTCATGCATTCATGCAAGATACAAAGAATTGTTTTTCATTAGAACACAATTATTGAGATCCAATTGGTTTTCTGTAACAAAAGGTCTGCACTACCATTTTATTTTATGGCAGGTTGCAAATCACTTAAGATTTCTCAATGTCTTGTATAAACCCTCTTATTGACTGTATCATACTGTTACTGTTATAATTTAAATTGTATAAGAATTATTTTTTAATAAATGTTTTTCAATCTGAGGCAGAAGTTGCAATCACATCATTTTACATCTAGTCTCTTCCTTTCTTCTACAGTTTATATAGGGCTGTTATACGCTTAGGTAACAAGTGACATTATTTTGATGATGTAATTTTCATGTTATTTCGAACTGCGCAGTATGGTATTGATTTAACAAATGGTGACATTCTTAAGAACTTTTGTTATTGGAGGCAGTAGTTGTAGGTGGGATAAAAAAATTTAATGTGTTTTGGAATTATAAAGTCCAATGTAGACTTCAAAGTTATTAAATGAAAAACTCGATATGAAAAAGAAGTTATTTTGTTTGCAAGCTCAAGTCTTCTTTTTCTTTATAAAGAGGAGAATGTAACATGTTGTTGTCTTTGTCTCTGAAGCAGGTGGATTCCAGAACATGCCAGGTGGACCACAAGTAAGACCTACTCTCCCAGCAGCTACAGCTCAGCGCAACATGCGTCCCAATGCCCCCGTGCATACAATTACTGGCCAGAACACCACCCAACCTCGGGCCATTATGCCCATCACACAGAGCAATGTGCAAGGACATCCCACTGCTGCCAATGTGCCTCCACAACAGGCACGTCCATACAAGCTACCACAGATGCGCAATGTACCACAGGTTGGGAAAATCTGATTGCAATATGTTGTGAGCCTTTTTTTTTATTTTTCCTCTAAGAATGTGAAAGGGGCTGATGGCATAATTGTTGCCCATTTTATGTGCGGAAATTCATGTATTGCAAAATAGGGGGTGCTGGGGCATTTAAGTTCTTTGAAGACATTTTTGAGATGTATTCACTTTTGTCCTCAAGTTTTGAATTGGCATCTGTGTTTTGTCCATCACACTTGTTTTTGCTCTGTAACTTAAAAGCCATTTGAAATTGGGTGATGAAATTTGATATCCTCGTACATCAACATTAGAAGGTGTCATATACCTGATTGGGGTCCTATTTTCAAGGTCAATGTTAATGCTCAGTATTTTAAGCTTTCCCTTCCCTTTCTGCTATCAACTGCAAGCCTTTTGAGATGTGGCACTGAAGTTTTAAATCTAGAAAGAGAACATTTTAAATTAAAGAATGGTAAAAGTTTCATCAGATTCTGTTGAGGACATCTTGAGATAAATAAATTTTAAAAATGTTTAAGGGAGGTAACTTCTCCCAAAACCATTAATATTCACTTGTTCTAATGATGTCATACAAGCTATTATATATAAGATTAAAATCTTCTATAACACCAAATAAAGGAAGCTTTAAAGTTTCAAGACAAAAATTGGTAATACGCATGAGCATAAATATCCGAATAGTTTTAGCAACTGAAAAAAGGAGAATTTGAAGGGCTAGGTTCGCTTTACCCTCTAAATGGCCCTAAAATCTGGCAAAAAATGCCTTTTCATGGATGGACTTATCTCTGTCATAAAATGTTACAAAATCAATAGTTCTAATTGGTACCTCTGTGACATAATAGGTGTGAACCAACATCATGATGTCACATGAAGCTGAAAAATGAAAATTTAGCCGGAAATATACCCATGATACACATGCATCTCACATATTTTGTAAAGTGGTGGTAAAGGCTAATAATAAAAGAAGCAAGTTGGGCAGTAAATGTGCTCTGTATTAAAAGTAAAGATATTTGTTCTTCATTGATCTTCAGAAGATCATCCAAGGATCACAAAAACAACAGAAAGGTGACAGTTTTAAAGCAAACTTGGAAAAAACAATATGAGTATTTAATCATAATTAGGTTAAGAAATATTAATAAATTAGGTCTACGTCTTTGACTCCATTTCATTCATACTGTATGTCAGCAGAGACTTACAAAAGTTTAAATCAAACCATCAAGAATAATTTTAATTAATTTATACGAAAAGATTAGTTATGTTAAATAAACAAGAAAGTAAATAAATATTCGGGTTTAAGCATTTCTGTTCCCTACTGGAAACTCTGATTTTAGCACAGAAATCGATCAGATAAGCTTTGTTTTCAGCTCCTGTGGTTGTAGTATACTTCATATCTGTCTGCTTGTGCAAAGACATGAGATATACATGCGAGTACTTCTTATAAACCATTTAAAAAAAATAAATCAAAATGATGTGCATTTGTTGAGTTGTCAACTTATTGGAAATAAATTGCAAAATTCCTGTAGAGAATTTAAAGACCGTGAAATAGAGATGTGGTTCTACAGAGTAGACCAACAGTACAGATCAATCTATCGAGAGAGACGAATGATGTATACTTGACTAAACCATACTGAATATTTGACTATTGGATACAATGAAATAACTGTTGTAGTAAATGACTCAAACAGAGTATAATCTGAGTTGGACTCGTTAGAAAGGCTTGCTTTTGAAAACAAAAAAACAGTACTTTTTCTTTTAAGACCTAAGTTCAACAAATATGTATATATAATATAAGAAGTCCGTATTTGTGCCAGAGGTATCAAGGTAACGATTAGCATTTTTCATGTTTGGGTATCGGGTTCAAAATGCCAATTGACAATTATTTTTTTTATGAAGAAAAAATTCAAAATATACTTACTTATACTTATAATTTTATTCATAGAGAGTGTGATGAAGTAATATTTATAAAATACAAACATGTAATACCCCATATACAACAAAAATATATCCTCTCCCTCCCCCCAACCATCACCCCCCCCCCCCATGCCATTTGCAAAACTGGGTTAATATATGGTATGGGTAAGAAAGTCCATACAGATAAACATTGTAACACTAGGAGTATTTCTGCTTGTATTGATCGCTTAAAAAAAGGCATTGGTAATGACTACATCAATACTGCAAAACTGGTTGAGTGTTAACGCGAGATACGGGGGGGGGGGGGGGGGGAAGGGGGTCATTTAAGTAAAAGAGGCGAATAAGAGGTGAAATATTACATTGATAGAACCTTGGTACTGTGTTTCTGATATAATGTGTCCATCAACGGACTTCTTAGAAAATTAATTTGTTGGGCATAATCAGATTTCCTTATTCCAAAGCAAAAAATGGGCTCATATTAGTCGTACCCTCTTCCATCCAATTAAGTATATGTTTGATAGATCCTTTAATCAGTCTCTCACTTTTTTGAACATTAGAATACTATAGAGTTATTGGAAAGTCCACCCGTGCTTCCATCCAATTTTCATTGGACAACTTTATTATCTGTTCAAAACTACATTCACTCATCTGTGAGTTTTTCTGCCCATTTACCCTTTCACTCCAGTTGTCTGTCTCTCCGTGTATTGGTCCTCCATTAATCTGTTCACCCATATTTGTACACAAAACAGGTCTGAAATTTGCCTTGGTTGTCAAGTTTACAAAATGACAGCTTCTGTAGATGTCATTTTTCTCCAAAGTAGCCTTCAAGCCTTTTGCCCTGTTGTTTGGGTTGGGGTGTTTTGTATTTTGCAAAGTATAGATGTACAGTTTCCACAGGTCACTCAGTTTAATGATTCTTTGGCTGTTTATAATTTCTATATCAATCACTTGAAAAACTTTGGTAAAAGCCTGACCATATTGCCTCTCAAGCTCTTTCTGCTTGAACTTTTCTTTCTCATTTTCACTCCTCGAGTAGACTGGATCTTGAACATATGTCTTACAACATTGGCCGTGGAACTGTGTCTCTCAAGCAAGCAAATCATAGCCTCTTATTCTGGTGGGATGTTTCTCATAACCTGTCCTCTCAGCTATTTCTAGACTGATTTCCATCCATCATATTCAAATTTCAAAGTTCCTTCTGTTGTCCATACTCCCTTCTGTTTCATTTCCTTTCATCCTTCTTTGTTGGAAAATGTGCAATCAGGCTTGAAATGAGTCTTATCTGATTCATCAGAAGATCAGCATGAAGTTTGATGTGCACATGTAAGTTCTGACAAGACAGGTGATGACTTCAATTGAGACAGGTTCATTGTAAACATTTAGTAATAGTCACAGTGGTATCCGTGTTCCTTTGTGTATTAATCAGCTACTTGTTCACAAGCAACCTCCATCCTGTGCCCAGAACCTACAGGTTGAGTCAGCCTTTGTTTACATATATCTTTTAACTTCCTCAGTCTGTTATATGAATATTTTGTTTGGGATAAAATGTAAATGATTCAATTTGATCCTTCAAAGTTAACTCATATATGTCTTTTCTTTTTCTCTGGAGTTGAATCTCTTTTTCTCTTCTGTGAATCCATTTTCTTCCTCTATTTTTTCATTCACTCCAATTCACTGAAAGAGAAAACAATATTAACAGTTATGATATTTTATGTCGGTAAATGATAGGTTAGTGTATTGACACTGCCGATCCACAAGCTGTAAAGCAACAAACTATCGAAAACAGAATACTACTCCTGATACTGAATATACTCAATACTAAATGCTAATTATATGCAAGTACATTATAAATTGAATAATAATGATGCCGACATGCCATAAACTGTCACTGATTCGTATAAAATACATTAATCATTGTATTGATTCATTCATTTGCAATTTTTCTTTCTTTTTTCAAGAAAGAAATAAATTTTAAAACACTTAGGAGTCTGGAGGATAAATTTAATACCATTACATCAACAATAGCTTTAGAGACTTGCAAAACAGCTAAAACGAATTCCAAGACACTTCCATCTTGTAGTCTCATGTAAAACATTGCAAAAAAAATGCATAAATGGTGTGAATTTGAAAACAAAATTGATTTTGGGTACAAACACCAACTCGTGTCTTATACATATTTACTAGGCATATTTAAAGCCTTCCTGTGGCTAAATGGGTTGAGATATTTGAATGCTGTTTGTTGTCATGGCTTTGACAAGAAAGGATTGCGAAAGGAGCAATATCACCACATCCCACAACTATCTCATTGTGTACCCTAAATAGGCCACTTGGGGTTCCCTTAAATATTCAGCCAGCAGAGCTAATGCATCTCAAAATTTGCAATGTTAACATCTTTTTTCTTGTTTGGGATATCCTAAAATATAAAAATATACCAAAGAGATAGAATCCTGGGAGAAATGCATGGTAGACCTACTTAGCCCATGGACTAATTGCAATATTTTGGAATGGGGATACAGTTTCTTTTTCCATGAATGTCGATAGAGCAGATACAGAATTGTTACCCATGTCAGTCTCCATGTCTGTCACTCAGTCTGCATGTCTGTCACTCAGTCTCTATGTCTGTCACTCAGTCTGTATATTTGTCACTCAGTCTGTATGTCTGTCACTTAGTCTCTATGTCTGTCACTCAGTCTGTATGTCTGTCACTCAGTCTCTATGTCTGTCACTCAGTCTGTATGTTTGTAACTCAGTCTCTATGTTTGTCACTCATTCTCTATGTCTGTCACTCAGTCTGTATGTCTGTCACTCAGTCTGTATGTCTGTCACTTAGTCTCTATGTCTGTCACTCAGTCTGTATGTCTGTCACTCAGTCTCTATGTTTGTCACTCATTCTCTATGTCTGTCACTCAGTCTGTATGTCTGTCACTCAGTCTGTATGTCTGTCACTCAGTCTGTATGTTGGTCACTCAGTCTCTATGTCTGTCACTCAGTCTCTATGTCTGTCACTCAGTCTGTATGTTTGTAACTCAGTCTCTATGTCTGTCACTCAGTCTCTATGTCTGTCACTCAGTCTGTATGTTTGTTGCTCAGTCTCTATGTCTGTCGCTCAGTCTCTATGTCTGTCACTCAGTCTCTATGTCTGTCGCTCAGTCTCTATGTCTGTCACTCAATCTGTATGTCTGTCACACCTTCATACATTGCAAAAGAGGTGGTCATTCAAGTTCTATAAAGACGTTTCTAGTGTATCATAGAATGGGTCTCTTTTGTAACATAGAATTCATAAGCAAAAGGACACTGCATTATGAGATATATCCTTTTATGGTCCTGAAGGTTTGAATTATTTTTCCTGCACCTTTTCATGAAAAGCAGGAGACCTAGTATATGCATTTCTGTCCATCAGCCTGTCCATCTGTTACTTTTTTGTTCCTGCTCTGTGACTTTAAAGACACACAAAATTAAGGGAGATAAGTTCATATACTCATACATCAGTATTAGAAGGTCTGTTGCATACCTCATCGTGATGATGTCGTGCAATGTATGAAATATTTTTTAAAAGATTTAAATATTGAATAATTCCAAACAAGAAAACCTTAAAGCAATTTTCAAGAAAAAAAATTAAAATGGTAATACACATTGGTGTAATTATGAGAATAGTTTTTGCAAGAAAAAAAATAAATAAGAATTTAAATGATTTGAATAAGATTTAAAATGCCTTAAAATTTAATTTCAAATCAGGCAGATGGTTTTCATATGTCACTGGACATGTTTGAACTGTTGTACATAAACTAAATTTATGCAAAATAGGAAATTTACATGCAAATGAATTTTTTTAAAACTTCATTTATACTTTACATTCTCCATTAATTTTTGGCACATCTGGCCATAAGGTCAAGTGAATGCATGGCATTGCACTTTGTCATATGTTGTCTCTTTGTTGTCCATCAACAATTGAGATTTTCAACTTCTCAAAGACTGCCAGACCAATTTCAACCAAACTTGGCACAGAGCACCATGTCATACAGGCCTTTCAGATTTGTATAAATGATGCCAATCAGCTATCAAATAGAAGAAAAACCCTTTAAACGACTTTTAAAAACTGTAGAATGAGCCATTTTGGCTTAGTGGTAAGCATCCTGCACTTGAGGCCAAAGGGTGCTGACTTCAATCCTATCATCAGACCAGCCAATGATGGCTGCTGTGGTGTGTCCTTGGGCAAGGCAATTTACTCCAATTGCCTCAGCGTTAAATAACCTACATGTATTGCTGTGCAAGAAAAATTAGACCAGACCAAAACCAAAACTACTGAACATAATTTGGTCAAATTTAATGGAAAGTATCCAGGTATAAAGCCTTTCAAGCTTGTACAAATAATGCCAATCTGATGTCAAATATGGCTACCATTACTAAGAAAAGAAAAACATTTAAATAACTGCTGTAAAACAACTGAACAGAATAAGATCAAATTTGACAGAAAACATCTGGGTATGAAGCAATGTTAAGTTTTTTTGCAAATGATGCCAATCTGCCATCAAATATGGCCACCATTACTAACAACAGAAAAAACTTTAAATAACTTATTCAAAATCACTAAACAGAATTTGACAAAACTTCACAGAAAGCATCCTTGTGTGAAATCCTTTGAAGTTTATAGAAATGATGCTGATCCACAATCAAATATGGCTGCAGTTACTCAAAAATAAGAAAACCTTTATATGACTTCTCAAAAACCACTTAACAGAATGTCATAAAATTAGTCAGAAATCATCCTGTCATAGAGGGCTCTCAATTTTATACAATGTATAATCCATCAAATGTGGGCACCATTATTAAAAATAGAAAAATCTTTCAGCGACTTTATAAAAACTGTTCAACAGAATTTGAAAATATTTTACAACAAGCATATTTGATGGTGGTTTGGTATCATCTGCGCACACTTGAAAGAAGGCTTTCAAGTTTGTACAGATGATGCTGATCCACCATCAAATATGGCCACATTACTAACAATATAAATAGCTCTAAATGACTTCCTCTAAAAACTGCTCAGCAGAATATGACCAAGCTTTTCAGACAGCGTATAGGCCTAAAGGGTTTCCAAATTAGCACAAATGATGCCAATCTGCCAGCAGATATGTTTGCCATTACTTAAGATAGAAAAACAACAACAACAACAAAACTTTAAATGACAACTCACAAAATGCTCAGCAGAATCAGAACACATTTGACAGAAAGCATTCTGGTATTAAGGTCTTCTAAATCTATAAAATTTTATGCAGATTTGCCTATTAAATATAGACATTGTTGTTAACATTGGTAAATACTTTAACAACATCTTCTCTGGAACCATTGAACAAAATCTGACCAGACTTTATAGAAAGAATTCTGGCATGATGGACTTTTAAGTTTATACAAATGATTCCAATGTGCCATTCAATATGGCTATTGCTACTAAAAATAGAAATACTTTTCATAACTTCTTTTAAATAACCATTTAACAAAATTTGACCAAATTTAAGAAAAGTGTGCTAGCTTGAACATTTTTCAGATTTATACAAATGACACTTATCTGCCATCACATATGGCATCTGTTGCTCAAAGGAGGAAAACATTTGAACAACTTATCACTGAAAAAACGCTGAACAGAATTTGACCAAATTTGGTACAAAGTGTCCTGGCACAGGGGCCTTTCAATATTGAACAAATGACGCTGATGTGCAGTCAGATATGGATGAAGATACAAAATCATGACCAACTTTAAAACAATTGTTTCATAACATATTACTTCAACAACGTGGGAAGAAATTTCAACAGAAAGCATGATTTAGACCCAAATTCCTTGGCCAACTGCTCCTGCATTTGGGTTTTATGTAAATCAGAAATTTAGAAATATTTATTAAACTGAGGATAATTACTTAGACTTTTTCTATTAAATTACTTTAAATTTGTTTCCATTTTCTGTGGTCCTATCAAAATTAGGAGAAGGTAATTACTTTGCCATGATTTACCTCCCCTTAAAACTATTTAGATGCTTACACTTTTAAAACTTTTTGTCTGATTTTGACAAGGGTTCTGCTTTGTACAGATGTGTACCTTCTATCAATATATCATTGAAAAGTTAGACTTCTGTATCACTTGAAGGACTGACACTTGGTGTATATATAGAGTCTACATCTGCACCGATAAAAGCATATTCATATGTACAGCCTCACTGCATCTCGACCATTCATTCTTTCTAGACTCTAAGCAATTGTTTGGAGTGGATATCATAGCACCTACCACAGGGGATAAAGGGGTAACGTTGTACATGTACATTATGTAGACATTCTTGGTTAAGTTTTTGTGTTTAGCTCAAGTCTTTTGCACACTGTTTACTTGCTGTTATACCTGCAATCATGAAATTTGGTGAGGAAATACACTTTGATAAGTGCTAGGCTCTAATCACAAAAGGTAGGTCACTGTGACCATATTTAAAGCTTCAATGACTTGGGTTAAATTTTGTGTTTTAAGTTTATTTCTCAGGCTCTGTTCATACAGGAATTATCTAGCTAGATGATTGAATGTATCTCGGTTAGTACTTCGTGCTTACAGCAAAAGAAGTTGAGATGACCTACATTTCACATGTTGGTAGTAGCTTTTACTAATATTTCATACTTTTCACTGTCCATGCCAGAATCATCAAACTATATGAATGTATGGATCTCTATTAGTACCACACCCTTACAACAAACTGTCACTCTGACCTGCATTTCAGAATTTACTGAGTAGGTTAAGTTTGTGCATTTAGTTCATGACAACATCGGTATTAGAACTCCCTTATACATACTGGAATCATGAAGCTCGGTGAAGGATGCGTTTTAATGATTACTACACCCTCATCTTAAAAGTAGGTCCATGTGACCAATAGTTCATGTTTCCCTGACTTCAGTGAATTGTTGTGTTTTAACTGTTCATGTATTTAAACACATCTCTCCTGGTAGAACACCTGTTCAGAAAAGGCCTACATTTCACATTTACCAGGCCTAGATTAAGTTTCTGCATTTAGCTCATGACCACATAGTTTTTTTTATGTGCAATATACATACAACTATATCTAGAATAATGAACCTTGTTGAGAGAATGCATCTTGATGGGCAATACACCCTCATTGCAATATTAGGTCATTATGGCCCAAATTTTATGTGTCACTGACTGGTTAAATTTTGCAATTGAAGTTCATTTCTCAATCACTTGTCATGCTAGAATTATAAAATTCATACTGATATACATTCATCGCTTTTAGTTCCACACCAATACAACAAAACAAAATCATTGTGACCTGTATTTCTTCTCTATCTAGCTTTGGCTAAATTTTGAATTTGACTGATGACCACATGAGGTTTTGGCATAGCATGTGCATACTACATTGAATAATGAATCTAGTGAGGGAATACATCTTGATAAGTAATATGTCCTTATTGCAAAAAGAGATCTCTGTGACCTATATTTGATGCTTCAGTGACTTTGTTGAAATTTTTTGTTTAAATTCTTTTTGTTTGTTTAAAGTTAATATATTGGCTGCTGTTTATGTTCCAGTCATGAAATTTGACAATTGGGTGCATCTCTGCTAGTACAACCAAATAATGTCAAGGTGGCCTACATTTTATGCTTTACTAACATGGGTTAAGTATTTGTGTTTAATTCATGACCATATAAATAATTCCATGCTGTGTATATCCTAGCCTACTGAAAATGTCCTTTCTGACCAGTGTTTTTGGAAGTGGGAATAAATATGTTTATTCAATGGTAAACTTTCCATCTTAATGACTGTACACTGTATATTGTGATAGGTTTCTCTCAGCAGGTTAACAGTGTATTGTACATGTGAATGAGTATTGGATTTATATAATTGGAAAGCATGTCACAGTAGCTTATTAAGGTTATCATTGATGCACTATGCTTATACTACTGGCTGTCACATCAGGGTCACTCAGAGCCTGTGACTTTCACCCATGACAATCTGTCTCCTCAGGGTGGACAATGACAACAGCTTCTTAAAAAGATTTTAAGAACCATAATTTTTTTAAATAAAATACAAAAATAACAAATCTCAGGTTCTCATCAGTTCATAGTATCTCTACTTCGATACAGAAAACTGTGTTCCTTTTTATTGTATTATGTTTTTTGCCCTGTCACAGTATGTATGTATGTATGCATGGATGCATGTATGTATGTACATATGTATGTATGTATGTATGTATGTATGTATGTATGTATGTATGTATGTATGTGTAAAGGGTAGTACCGGGTGTGTTGGCATGGGTAGCTCAAATAATAGCCTGAATTTTTCCCAGGTACATTTGGCGTCGCCAACAGGACTAAACATTTGCACTTCCTTTAGGCAGGGTGTCTCAAAAAGGCAGGGAGAAAGTGTAACGGGTACGTGTTGGCTCGGATAGCTCAAGTGGTAGAGCACCCGTCTCAAATTAGGGAGGTCCCAGGTTTGAGCCACGATCCGGCTGTGAATTTTTCCATTCTACATATGTATGTATATATGCATGCATTTATGTATTCATGTATGTATATAGTTTAATGGTATGTCAGCACAATCCTGATTGTATAGTGCCGATTTAAAGTTTAAACTTTAAAGGATAAAAAAAAGTTAAAATGTAAAGATAAAATATTGCAGAAGAGCTTTAGCTAGAAAAAGGGGCATCATCACTTTAGTCTGAATTTGTTTTCTGCATGATAAGTTTAGTCTGAATTTATTTTCTGCATGATACATTTAGTCTGAATTTATTTTCTGCATGACAAGTTTAGTCTGAATTTATTTTCTGCATGACAAGTTTAGTCTGAATTTATTTTCTGCATGACAAGTTTAGTCTGAATTTATTTTCTGCATTACCTTTTTAGTCTGAATTTATTTTCTGCATGATAACTTTAGTCTGAATTTATTTTCTGCATGATAAGTTTAGTCTGAATTTATTTTCTGCATGATAACTTTAGTCTGAATTTATTTTCTGCATGATAACTTTAGTCTGAATTTATTTTCTGCATGATAACTTTAGTCAATTTATTTTCTGCATGACAAGTTTAGTCTCAATTTGTTTTCTGCATGACAAGTTTAGTCTGAATTTATTTTCTGCATGACCTTTTTAGTCTGAATTTATTTTCTGCATGATAACTTTAGTCTGAATTTATTTTCTGCATGATAAGTTTAGTCTGAATTTATTTTCTGCATGACAAGTTTAGTCTCAATTTGTTTTCTGCATGACAAGTTTAGTCTGAATTTATTTTCTGCATGACCTTTTTAGTCTGAATTTATTTTCTGCATGACAAGTTTATAGTCTGAATTTATTTTCTGCATGATAACTTTAGTCTGAATTTATTTTCTGCATGATAAGTTTAGTCTGTATTTATTTTCTGCATGACAAGTTTAGTCTCAATTTGTTTTCTGCATGACAAGTTTAGTCTGAATTTATTTTCTGCATGACCTTTTTAGTCTGAATTTATTTTCTGCATGACAAGTTTATAGTCTGAATTTATTTTCTGCATGATAACTTTAGTCTGAATTTATTTTCTGCATGATACGTTTAGTCTGAATTTATTTTCTGCATGATAACTTTAGTCTGAATTTATTTTCTGCATGATAACTTTAGTCTGAATTTATTTTCTGCATGATAACTTTAGTCTGAATTTATTTTCTGCATGATAACTTTAGTCTCAATTTGTTTTCTGCATGATACGTTTAGTCTGAATTTATTTTCTGCATGATAACTTTAGTCTGAATTTATTTTCTGCATAATAATTAATCTTTACAATGGCTGGTGGAGGCTACTACAAGCTTTGTAGAGTTGAGCTATGTAATCGCTGATTACTATTAAGTTTATGTTGTAGGCTCATGTATAATTCAATCATACATGCAAAACAAGTTGAATGGTGTCAAAAGGAGCTTGCAAAAGATGCATTATTTATAATTCTGTAGTCATTAAATTTCTTTAACTTGAAAGCCATTTGAGATTAAGGAATGAAACTTGGTATAATTATACATCATTATTTGATAGTGTGCTATGTAAAACATTAGGGATGCTATCTTCAAGGTCAAGGTTGCAACTCAATATTTCCATTTTTTCCTCACCATTTCCCTTCCACACTATAACTTTAAAGCCATTTGAGATTAAGGGCTGATTGATTATTTTTTCATGAGATTTCATGACATTTTTCAGCACATGATAGGCTAAACATGGACAGAGGTGAGATGAGTGAGTGATATGTAAAGGTGAGTGTCTTAGACCACTCAGACACCCTGGTCCCCAATTAAGGGATAAAACTTGTAAACAACAACTAGAAGGTGTGTCATGTACTACATTATAAGCATGCCTTTCTGGACCACAGTAACTTTAAAGTCATTCAAAATTAGGGGATGAAACTTGTTATACTTGTACATCGTGATTAGGTGTGTTGTGTACCATGTTGGGGTGCTCTTCCTTCTGCTATATAATTTTAAGGCCATTTCAGATTGAGGGATGAAACTTGATATAATGTATTTAATATAATTTTGTTTTACACAAAAAAGATTCAGTATGCAAAAAAAAATGTTTAGAAAAATTAATTTTCATTTTGGGGAAGTGATTGTGTATAAAAAAAGAAAAATAAAGGACCAGACATTGAGAAGGAGTCCAAAATATTAAATGTACATGCAGTCGATGAAATCTTACAATATTTGCATGTGTGTTTTCATTCTCAAACATGTTGTTCAATTTTAGACTTGCAAAATTTTTCAGTAGTAGAAAACTTTCATGTACAGAAAAATTTAGTACAAAAAAATAATTTTTATGGATCAACAGTGTACGAAATATTTTAGGGTACAAAAATGACATAAATCACAGCACTTACACATCATCAGCAGATGGTATATTGCTCTTAGCCAGATGTTGGCAAGATAAGCAATTGCAAGCCCAGGTTGATGTCTTGTATTGTCATACAGTGTAACCTCTATCCTACACAAGTCTTTGGCATTAGAAATTTCAGGCAAAAGTTATTGTTGTAGAATCAGATGTAATTATGAATGACGATTAAGAATTTATTCCCATTTATGGCATCATATAATAGTAATTGCCAGATAAATGGGTGACAGATAAACAAAATAAGACTGTATTGTACAGCCTGGTCACAAGGACAGAAACTTCAACTTGTTATGGAATACAATAACTGCAGATTGGCAAATCTTAACTCTGCAAACCAGAAATTAAAAAACATTTGACAATACTTTACTTGGGCCATTGGCCATGCAAAGAGGAATTCTGAGTAGCCTCTTTGTAACATCTGATTTCAAAACTTGTGCTATTTAATGAACATATTTAAATAAAATTTAGCAGTCACAAACATCAACTTAGCATTCGTGATTTGAATGCCATGTTTATATAAATAAATTTCTCCTGAGTGATAGATTTATAGGTCATAAATCTAATGACATCGAATCACTTGAAGATGCCTGGAGAAGAATTCCTAAAGAATGATGTAACTTCCAGCAGCTAATTTTATGGTAACTGTTTTTGTTTTGTTGTTTAGGCTAACGATGATCAGCTTCATCAACCAGTCATGTCACCATCTCCACCAAGGTCACCGACACCTCCTCCATGGTCACTATCTTCTCCACCTAGGTCACCATTGCCACCATCACCAACATATTTCTTGAGGTCATCAACACCTCCACCAAGGTCACCAACAGAATGTTTAAGACCAAGAACACCACCTCCTCAGCCTGGATCTTCAAGAATGTCAAGACACTCAAGACAATTTGACACGGAGAGAACCACATGGGATTTGAATGGTAATTTTTCAATAAATAACAATTACTTATGCAAATACACACACACACACACATATATATATATATATATATATATATATATATATATATATATATATATATATATATATATATATATATTATATATATATATATATATATATATATATATATATATATATATATATATATGTTGCACCCAGCCAGGACCAATTACGAATTTTAAAGATGAGGCACTTTAAACTACTTTGTCATGAATTCAATAAAACTGCTTGTAGGATCATATCAGACTTGCCCATTAAGGACACTTATAACAGTTAATGAAAATGATTACATATAAACTCTCTATTTAGTAGATGTTAAGTGTCCAGTCTTTAGATAATTTCACAGGGGTCAGTTAATAACACAGTTCCAATTTTGTTTTTTTGGAAAATGTTACTAAATTAAAATTACAGCGCAAACTTTCTTAAGCAGGTATTGATAGGAAGAATACATTTTGGATGGTTAAGGGATGCAGCTTCGGAGGAGAGGTAAATATGTAGATAAAATGAAAAGAAGGTAATATCATACCCTAGTAGGATACAAGAGGATTTACCACTTAGTAGCTCACCGTTTTGAAGTAGAAGTATATTGTACTCCCCACGGTGTCTGTGTAAGTATCCACACAGGTAAAAACATATGCATCTGTACACCCTCACTGAATGTCAATCATTCGTTCTTCCTAGGTCTTAGGCAACAGTTTGGAGTGGGTTTTATAGCACCAACTCACTGGGGATGGGGCTAACTTCATTCATGTATGTTATTTGCACATTCTTGGTTACATTTTCATGTACATCAGGTATTTTGCACACTGTATAAATACTGCTTTACCTGGAAACATGAAACTTGGTGAAGGTCTGCATCTTGAGTAGTACTGCACCTTCATTACAAAAATAGGTCACTGTGGCCTATATGCTTCACTGACTTAGGTTACATTTTGTGTTTTAAGTTTATTTCTCAAGTTCTGTTCATGCCAGAATCATTAAACTAGATGATTGGATGCATTTGTATTAGTTGCACACCCGTACCACAAAGGAAGGTCACTGTGATCTACATTTTGCATTTTACTCGATTAGGTTACATTTTTGCATTTAGCTCATGACCAAATGTTTGTACATCTTGCATATATACTGTTATACTTATATTCATGCAACTTGGTGAGCAGATGCATCATGATGTGTGCTACAGTGCCATTACAAAGGGCAGTCACTTTGACCTATAGTGCATTCTACATAGACTTTCGGCTATATTTTGTGTTTCATGTTCATTTCTCGAGTTCTGCTCATGGTAGAATCCATTAAAGTAGATGATTTGATGCATCTCTATTAGTACCCTTACCACAAAAACATGTTATAGTGAGCTTATTTGACATTGTACTTTATTAGGTTAAGTTTTTGCATTTTGCACATGACCAAATAGTTCTTTTGCACCCAGCGTATATACTGTTTTACTTTGATTCATGAAACTTGGTGAGTGGATGCATCTTGAGTACTACTCCCTCATCACTTTGACCCATACTTCATGTGTAACTTGGGTTAAATTTTGTATTTTAAGCTTATTTCTCAATCTATGTACATGGTAAAATCATTAAAGTAAATGATAAAATGCAACTTATTATTTACTCATTTTGTGCTCCATTAAGTTTAGATTGTCAGAATTATGCAGTATTTCTCCATACTTAACTGCTTCATACTGCATGACACGTGTGTCTAAAAATAGTATAATGTGTTAAGAACTACTTTTTTTTGTAAAAAAAAAAAACAATGTACGCTTATGTGACAGATGCCAAAGCTTTTGATTTATTAGATTTGTATGTGGATGAACTAAGCAAGCTGTTTGGCACATTTGAAAGTAGAGATGATAAGTTGGCGATATGGATGAGTTCATTGAGTCACAAAAGAAACTTTCAACCAAGCAAGTGACTGAAAGTGATATCCGCAATGTCCTGCGATAGCTTTATGACAACAAATGTGAGACATGCAGTATTGAAAATATCATTCTGATCATGTACATCTCTCTCTGCAAGTCAGTCCAAACAATAAATTCGAAAAAAATGCAACTGAAGAAGGCGGGTTTTGGTAGAAAAGCAAGATCTTCAGAGCCAATAAGTCAAGATGATGAACAAACCTTATTTTTCGCTGCTGAATGGGTTTTCACACCCCACTGCATTGCAGTTTTCCCTGTTTTACCTTTCTGAGAAAATATTTGGATTTATAGTACAAGTCAAACAGGTCATGTAGCTGGGGTCCTTCCAACAGAGATCATGCAAGTACCAGGCCATACAAATATGTCATCTATTACTATAGCTGGTAATAACAATGGCAATATATGTACTTACCTTTCTGCATCTTGAATTTCCTCAAGATGTACTTTCTTAGTTCTTTCTGCTAATTAGAATTACACGGGTTCCAAAAATTGATCCAGAGCAAAATTGTACTGCAATCTAGACTACATTTCCAACAGAAATCACATTCCAAAGCAGAATTTACAGCACTCCAAAATGAAATGAATCTGATATTCCCAAACAAAAAATATATAATCCTGCATCTTCTTGAGAATTTCAAATAAAAGAATTTCATATTTTTTCTACCTTATGATTCCAAACTATTTATGACAGAACAGAAACACGTGCAGCTTGGTGTCAAGACCATTCCCTGCAGCCACATGTATATCATATGGAATCGACCCACATAATAACTCCAGTCCATCACAGTTAGATAAGCAGAATTTAGCTGGATATACAAAAAAACAAAATCCCTCCATTCCAGATCAACTGGAAAAGTTGTTCCTAGGCACAGTTATTCACAATATGACTCTAAATTTCAATTTTAAGTAGACCAAACTGAGATTTATTTTAGAAACGAATGACTGAGAGAGCAGTACACTACCAAGTGACTGAGTGCGTGGTACACTACCAAGTTCAAAGGTCACTGGGCAGTGCTATTATTGTGTATTTGTTTAACTACAGTTGTGTATATACTTTAGAATATAGCAGAAATTCAGTTACTTTGTTTCTTGTAATGTGTTCTTTTTATTATTCAGCCTTGGGTAGAAAAGCAAAATTAGTATGTAATAAAAAAGTTACTACATTTGTATAGGGAACTATGAACTCATTTTTTCTGAGCTATACTGCACACCTAATGTTGTGCAGTATACCTATGAAAAACTTGTTCATATTTTCCCATACAAATGCAGTAATCTATAAATATTATACCAGGATCTATAACACTTTGCGACGGAATGCATCTTGATGAGCACTAAATCATCATTACTGAATTAGGTATATGTGAGCCATTGGTCACTGACTTGGGTTCAGTCTCAGGCATTGCTTATGCCAGAATCATCAAACAAAATAGTTCTATGCATATCTGTTAGTACCAAACCCTTGTCATTGTGGCCTACATGTCACATTTTACTATCTTATGTTTTTGTATTTAGCTGATGACCACATTAAGTTTTCATCTGTTGTAAAATACTGTTTGCCTGGAATCATAAAACTAGGTGAGGTGATGCAACTTGGTGAGTACTACACCCCATCTTAAAAGTAGGTCACTGTGACCTATATTTCACATTTCACTGATTTTGGTTCAATTTGATGCTTTTACTGTCATGGTTTAATCATTAAAGTAGATGATTGTTCACATCTCACTTATTACTACACCCATACCAAAAAAGGTCACTGTGATCTATATTTTACATTTTGTGGGGATTTAGGTTAAGGTTTTGTAAATAGCTCATGACTACATAGGTTTTTGGCATGCTATGTACATATTATCCTATTTTGAATCATACAACTTGGGTATGCATCTTGATGTGCACAACTTTTTCATTTAGGTATTAGGTCATTATGGCCCATAATTTATTCTTCACTGACTTGGCGTTAAATTTTGTGTGTCGTGTTCATTTCTCAGTCAATGTTCATGCTAGAATTGTGAAATTGATGTGATGTGCATCTCTGTTACTACCACAACCTTGCAACAAATAGTATCATCATGACCTATATTTAATCTTGTACTGGCTTTGGTCCAGTATTGCATTTAGCTCATGATTACATAAGTTTTTGGCATGTGATATGCATATTATTCTTCCTACAATCATAAAACTTGGTGAGGGGATGCATATTTATACGTTCAACATCCTTTTTGGCAAAAGAGGTCTCTGTGACCTACATTTTATACTTCAGTAACTTTGTTGAAATTATGTGTTAAAAGTTCATTTATTGGATGCTGTTTATGTTCCAATCATGAAACTTGACAAATGGATGCATCTCTGTTACTACTATACCCTTAAAACGAACTAAGGTCAATGTGACCTACATTTTATGCTTTACTAGCATGGGTAAAGCTTACATCCGATCTTACTCAGAAGGACCTTTCTAAGCAGTGTAGTTGGAAGTAGAATAAATATGTTTATCCAGTGGTAAACGTTCCAGACTAATGACTATAAATTGTTATGTTGTGCTATGTTACACTCAACAGCTTAATTGTATTGTGCATGTGAACGAGTATAGAAATTAGATGAATGGACTACATGTAGCATGCTTTCCATGTGAGGCCTGGCCGGTAAGTGGCTAACCGAGGTAACTACTGATGCATAAACCATGTTTGTACTGCTGGCTGTCACTTCAAGGTTACTCAAAGTCTGTGAGTTTCACCCAGTAAAATCTGACATCTAGGGGTGGACAACAATAATAGCTTCTTGATATCACAAACAATGTTCTTTTTTACTGTTTTATGTTTATGCCCTGTCACAATAGGTAGATAGATGGGTGAGTGGGTGGTTTGGTTAGGTAGCTAGGTAGGTGGCTTCACTGTATTTCAGCACAATAATTGCTATTTAGTATTAATTAAATTCTAAAAGTTTTAATTTTTAAAGGATTAAAACGTTCGAATGTAAAAATAAAAGATAGTAAAAAAGACTCTTCAGTTACAAAAGGGACCAAGATCATTTTACTGTGATTATCTGTGGGCCATCAGGAAAGTAAGAATTGTATAAACATTCATTGTCAAAAAACATGGTAAAATATGAGAGCTAAATGAACCCGATAGAAGAAAATATTCATTCAGTATCAGTAGGAGGAAAAAAGACAATTATAATTAGAAAAAAAGAGATGTGTGTGCTGCAAAATAAAGAGATTATGTTAGAATGCAACAGTGCTATGTTTCAAGGTAAGGCCAAATTGCATATTTTTCATTGCAGATTTATTCTTTATTTTGTTTACATTGCTACTAAATGTTTTAATTTTAATCACTTGATTTATATTTGCAATTGTTGGTTTACTACAGAATTTATATTAAGGTATCCTGCAGTAAGCAGAATATTTCCCCCTCAAAATTGGTTTCTTAGTATCCTCTGAAAACAAGCCAGCAAATTACTAAAATCGCTTTCAGATCATATAGACCCTATTGATTTTGGTAACCTAGGTGGCATCCAGACACCTGGCCTCTTGAGGCTGTGATTATCTTTCAGGCCTTGTCAGTTCAGGCCACCTACATCTCTGAATAAGTAAAGTGCTCCACCATCTATAGTTAAAAATCCTTGTGGATGGCTTGCACATGGTGTAAAGAAGAATGCTATTGATTTGGTAGTCCAAAGTCAAAGGTCAAGGTCACTGGAACTGAAACAAGAAAAATGGTTTCCGCACTGTAACTCTAGTTCTACACAGTCTATAGTAACCATATGCTGTGAATGGCTTGCACATGGAGTAAGGAACTGGACCAAACTTTGTGGATGGCTTGCACAGAGGTCTATCAATTTGGGGGTCAAAAGGTCAAGGTCACATTGACTGAGAGAAGAAAACTTGTTTTTCACAATATTTTCAGTTATCTTCATAGAGGTCTATTAAACGTGGGGTGGGTGTGTAATACACATTCACGGTACTCTTGTTAACATAGGTTATATTTTCTTTCAGAGTTTGAAGAAACAGATGGAGCTGACACAGAATCTGAAGAGTCTGACAACTTGCAATGTTTCTTTGATGCCCTGGGTAAGCAGTCTTTAAAACTTGAAAATGTTGATTTAAAATCTATTCACGAATAATTGACATGACATTAATGCATTCAAACAGCTTCAAGCTTCAAGGGAGCTACGGTAACTCAGTTGGTAGAGCATTGGACTCGTAATCCAAGGATTGCGGGTTTGATACCTACCTGGGTCAGCTGCCTCAGTGCACTCTTGGGAAAGGAACTTAGCTCCCATTTTTTTTGTCATGGTATAGCCTATAACATTTTAAAAGTCCCATTAAAACCAGCATAACACAAACAGCTTTAAGAAGAAAGCATGTAACCCTTCAACAAGTTTTTGATAAGGTGAGCAACCACTCAGAATGGAACAGGACAAGGCCACATGTAACATCAGATACAACTCAATACCTGTTCATTAACAAAGACCACTTATACTTATGATGTCTACTTGGGCCTACATGACAATGGTGCCAATCTGATTTCCAATATGGCCACCACAGTGGCCATCTTGAAAATCTTGTTATTGCTACTCCTGAATGGATGGTTATATCGACATGGGTTTTTCACTAAAAGACTTCATATCATGTCTGGTTGGTTCTAAATGAAAATGGTGCTGATTGGATGTCCAATATGGCCATCACAGTGGTTATCTTGAAAAATGTATTATTGCTGATCTAAACTTTGTGGATGGATTGCACATGGGCTAAAAAAAAAGTCTATCGATTTTGGGGTCAAAAGGTCAAGGTCACAGTGACAGAGAAGAAAACTTGTTTTTCACAATATTTTCAGTTATCTTCATAGAGGAAAATGGGGTGGGTGTGTAATATACGATTCACTGTACTCTTGTTAATATAGGTTATATTTTCTTTCAGAGTATGAAGAAACAGATGGAGCTAACACAGAATCTGAAGAGTCTGATCACTTGCAATGTTTCCTTGATGTCCTTGGTAAGCAGGCTTTTGAGCATCAAAATGTTGATTAAATGACATTAATACATTCAAACAGCTTCAAGAGAGCTACAGTAACTCGGTTGGTAGAGCATTGGACTCGTAATTCAAGGATTGCGAGTTTGATACCTACCTGGGTCAGCAGCCTCAGTGCACTCTTGGGAAAGGAACTTAGCTCCCATTTCTTTGTCATGATATAGCCTATAACATTTTCAAAGTCCCATTAAAACCAGCATAACAAAAACAGCTTTAAGAAGAAAGCATGTAACCCTTCAACAAGTTTTTGATAAGGTGAGCAACCAGTCAAAATGGAAAAGGACAGTGCCATATATTACATCAGGTGCAACTCAATGCCTGTTCATTGACAAAGACAGGTTTTGCAATCTTATATATGGAACAAAATAAGATGCATGGTTAAAAAACATTGAAAAGTGGTTTTGAAGGAAGTCTGTATCTTGGACTTTTATTGTTCTGAGATACTGTACTTTAGAATTAGGTTGTCATTACTTCCTTCTTCTCCCAGAAAAAAACACTTTTGGATAGGCTGGGTTATGTTTACAACTAAGGTTGTTCAACACTAATAAATTGACTAAGATATTTTTGTTCATGTTAAATGCAAACCTTAAAATAAAATATATACTTTCAGTAAACTCAGTGTCTTGCTTTCCATAGGTTTTCCCCTTTAGAATATATCTGTTATAAAAGTTTGAATAAAGCAGCAGCTAGAGCTTTTGTTCATGTAGATATTAAATTACAGTACCAGACTTAGATTGGTTGGAGGGGTTAATTCAAACTAATCTTTTCCATTTATAAAGTACATTTTTCAGTGAAAAACACAGATAGTTGGTCTTTTAAAACTCACAAAACCCATCCCTTCTGAAAATGAACCCTCTCATAAAGGAATTCTATATCAAGCCTTGAAAAACTTGACAGCAGCATGTAGAAATCTTTGAGACTGTACAGAAAAGGCAGAAATACACACATGGGCAGGAACATGTATGCACAGTTGCAGGAAATCTACCATAAAATATAGCCACCATTACTAAAATTAGAAAAGCCTTTAAATGACTTTTCCAAAAGTGCTGAAAAGAATATGACCAGATTTGACAGAAAGCATTATGGTAGTAAGGGGTTTCAAATTTATGCAAATAATGTCGATTCCCTATTAAATCTGGCCACTGCTACTAAAAGTAGAAAATCCTTTAAATGACTTGTCAAAAACTACTCAAGAGAATTTGACCAAATTTTACAGGATTGGCCATGGCCTGAAGGGCTTTTAAAGTTTGTACAAATGATGCCAAATTGCCACCAAATATCGCTTCTATTATTAAAAGTAGGAAAACCTTTAATAACTTCAAAATAAGTGATTAACTGAGTGTGACCAAAGTTTACATAAAGTGTTTTATTAGCCTGAAGGCATCTCGGGTTACTAGAAGTAGAAAACTTTAACACTACTTTATCTCAAAAATGCTGAACAGAATTTAACAAAAAACATCCTGGCATTGGAGACTTTCAATATTGGAAAATTATGCTGATGTGCGATCATATACATGGATGAAGATACACAGTTAGAGACGCTTCAAGTAACTGTTGGCATAACATATGCAGTCAACAGCATTGGGAGAAATTTCAACAGAAAGCATCGACCCAGATTTCATGGCCAACTTCTTTTGCATTTGGTTATTGGCAGGTGTCAGCCAGGTAAGCAATCTCAGGCCCACTTGGGCCTATTTTTGAAGGATAGTCATGAAACTTCATAAATATTATGGTCATCACCTAAAGAAATGCATATTGACAAATTACTTTGTTACCTCAATGTTTAACTCTATTTGTCCTAGGCCAGAGGAGATTTTGGGATTGTCTGTTGTCCGTCAACAGTCATCTGTCCGTCTGTTAGCACAAGTTTGTTATCACTACTTCTCCTAAACTACTTGGAGATTGCCATGAAACTTTACACACACATTCATCCCATGGTCTAGTTGGTTCTAAATGAAAATGGTGCTGCTCAGACTTAGAATATGGCCACCATAGTGGCCATCTTGTAGATCTTGTTATTGCTACTTCTTCTGAATTGGAAGACATATTGACATGAGATTTTCACCAGAAGACTACTTCTGATGTCTACTTGGTCCTACATGACAATGGTGCCAATCTGATTTCCAATATGGCCACCACAGTGGCCGTCTTGAAAATCTTGTTATTGCCACTCCTGGATTGATGGTTATATCGACATGGATTTTTCACTAAAAGACTTCTTATGATGTCTGGTTGGTTCTAAATGAAAATGGTGCTGATTGGATGTCCAATATGGCCATCACAGTGGTTATCTTGAAAAATGTATTATTGCAACTCCTCCTGAATGAAAAGTAATTTGGCCATAGAACTTTCAGCAGAAGACTTCTTATGATATTTAGTTGGTCCAGAATAAAAATGGTTTTGCTCGGACATCCAGTATGGCCATCAGAGTTATTACTACTCCTGAATGAATGGTCATATCAGCATGAAGTTTTCACTGAAAGACTTATAATGTCTGGTTAGTTGTAAATGAAACTGGTGCTGATCTGACTTCCAATATGGCCACCACAATAGCCATCTTGAAAATCTTCTGGCTACTGCTCTTATATTGTGGGTCATATTGATATTATGCTTTCACCAACAAACTTCATTTGATATGTGTTTGATCCTAAATGATGTCTCGTTGGTCCTAAATGAAAATAGTGCCAATCTGAGATCCACAGCAGCTAATTTGAAAACCTTGTTATTACTGAAGAATATCAGAGATGGTTTCAACACTCAGCAGTTAAAAGGAACAAATGGTCTTATTTTGAATTGCAGGAAATTCTTTTTGACCAGTATAGCATCAGTCCTTTTGAGGGACTCTTGCTATTAGTTACTAGCTTTTTTGTCTTGTAGCTTCTTGCGGTCTATGACACAACTCATTCTGCAGTTTTTGATTGCTATGAAACTTAGTTAATATTATGGTCATTATTTGAAAATTTGCATATCAACAAGTCACTCCTGCAATATTTAGCTGTACTGGTCTTGGCCAGAAGATCTTATGGGATGGCCTATTTGTCTGTTATCTGTTTTGTGTCGTCTGACATATGACCTTTAGCACAAGGTTTTTATCGCTACTCTTTGTAAGCTACTTGGATGATTGCCATGAAACTTGACTGACACATTCATCCCAAGTTCCAGTCGATTCTAAATGGAAATAGTTCTGCCCAGACATCGATCTTGAAAATCTTTTGCCTACTCCTCCTGAGTGGATCATAATATCAACATGTCGTTTTCACTGAAAGACTTCATATAATGTTTAGTTGGTACTAAATGAAAATAGTGCTGACCACCACAGCAGTCATCTTGAAAATCTTTTTATTGATACTCCCCCTGAATGGAAAGTCATTTTGACATGGGGTTTTACATCAGAAGACTTCTTATGATGTCTAGTTGGTCCTAAATAAAAATGGTTTATCTCAAATATCCAACATGGCCACCACAGTGGCCATCTTTATAATTTTTTTATTGCTACTCCTGAATGGATGGTCATAGCAGCATAGGGTTTTTACGTAAAGACTTCTTACGTGTTGTTGGTCTTAAATGAAAATGAATAATAAAAACTAATGATAAAAATTGTCTTCTTGATCCTAAATGAAAATGGTGCCGATCAGACAACCAATCATCTTGCAAATCTTGTTATTGCTGCTCCTCATAAATGGAAAGTCATATCAGTGTGGAGTTTTTACAGAAAGACTTCTTATGATGTCTAATTAGTCCTAAATAAGAATTGTGCCAATCAGATATCCAATATGGCCACCACCATCTTGAAAATGTTATTGCTAATCATCCTAGATGCAGTAATATAGACATTGGGTTTTTACCAGAAGACTTTATTATGTCTAGTTGGTACTAAATGAAATAGTTCTCATCTGCCATTCAGCATGGGCCACCATTATGGCTGCCATATTGAAAATCGTATTATTGCTACTCATAAACGGAAAGTCATATCAACATGGGGTTTTCACCAGAAGGCTTCTTATGATGTCTAAATGTCTTTAATGAAAATAATGCCGATTTGACATCCAATATGGCTGTGACAGTAGCTAATTTGAAAATCGAATCACTCAAGAATATCAAAGATGGTTTCAAAACTCAGCAGTTAAAAAGAAGAAATCATCTTAGCTTGGATTTTTTGGAATTCTTCTCGGGCAGTAGTGCATTAATCCCTTCAATGGAATCTTGTTAGTTCTACTTGTCATAGACCAAAGAGCTTATTGGATGGTCTGTTTTTTTGTCATCTGTGCATCTGTTTTGCACAAGTTTGTTATCGCTACTCCACCTAAACTATTTGGAGGACTGCTGTGAAATGTTACACATACATTCATCTGGTTTGCTCTGAATGTAAATGGTGCCACTTTGGCATCCAACATGGCTGCTACAGCAGCTTCTTGAAAATCTTGATATTGTGATACATCCAATATGGCTGTAACAGTTGTTAATTTGACAATCTTGTTATTGCTCAGAATTATTACACATGGTTTCAACACTCGGCAGTTAAAAAGAAGAAATGGTGTTATGGTGAATTCCTGGAAGTTATTTTCAGCCAGTAAAGCATCTGTCCCTTCGAGGAACTCTTGCTACTTGTTAAGTCATTATCAACAGATATGCATTATGCAAACCATTGTACTCACACTATTTTCAAAAGAATTACATACTTTTGTTTTAGCTCTGCTGGTCATATACCAGAAGAGCTTATGGGATGACCAGTTGTCTGTCATCCATCTGTTGATCTGTTAGCACAAGTTTGTTATCATGTCTCCTGATAAACTACTTGGAGGATTGCTATGAAACTTTGCACACACATTCATCTGAAGGAGCCTTCTTGACGATTTTGTAATCACTAATTCTCCTCAATAGATCGTGTATCAACATTGGTTTTTCACTAAAACACTTATTATGATGTCTAGTTGGTCAAAAATGACAATGGTGCCGATCTGACATCCAATATGGCAATCTTGAAAATCGTGTTATCACTTCGCCTCCTTAATGGAAATTCAAATCGACATGAGATTTTTACCAGAAGACTTTTTAAGATGTCATGTTAGTCGTAAACAAAAATGATTCTGCTCTGATATCCAATACGGCCACCGCTGTGCCCATTATTAAAATCTTGCTATAGCTACTCCACCTGAATGGTCATATCAACATAGGATTTTCATTAATAAAGCTTCTTATGATGTCTTGTTGGTCTTAAATGAAAAAAGTGCCAATCTAACATCCAATATGGCCACCACAACAGTCATCTTAAGAATCTTGTTATTGTTACTTCTCCTGAACAGAAAGTCTTATCAACATGTAGTTTTCACCGAAAGACATCTTATGGTGTCTAATTGGTCTTAAATACAAATTGTGCTTAGGTGATATCCAATGTGGCCGCCACATCTTTCATCTTGAAAATCTTATTGTTACTCCTAATAAATGGAAAGTCATATCAACATTGGGTTTTCACCAGGAGACTTCTTATGATGTCTAGTTGGTGCTAAATGAAAATGGTGCTTATCTGACATCCAGTATGGCTACCATGGCAGCAATCTTGAAAATTTTGTTAGTGCTACTTCTCCTCAATGGAAAGTCATATTTTCACCAGAGGACTAATTATGAGATCTGACCTCAAATATGGCAGCCATCTTGAAAATCTTTTTCTTGCTACTCCTGAATGGAAAGTCGTCTCGACATGGTGTTTTCACCTGAAGAGCTCTCATGGTGTCTAGTTGATCTTGAATGAAAATAATTCCAGTCTAAGATCCAATATGGCCACCATGGTGGCCATCTTGAAAATCTTGTTATCACTACTCCTCCACAAATAATTGGTAAACACTTCTTATGATATCTAGTTGGTCCTAAATGAAATGGTGCCGATCTTATATCTAATATGGCTGCCACATGGCTAGTTTGAAACTCTTATCACTTAAGAATATCGGAAATGGTTTCAAGACTCAACAATTGAAAGAAGAAATGATTTTGTCATGAATTCCTGGAAATCCTTTTCAGCCAGTAGAGCAACAGTCTGTTTGAAGGACTCTTGTTTTACTATTGAGTGTTGCGAGAGGGGGAGTTACCTTTATGTGAGCAATTGCTCACCAGTCCTATTGTTTTAATTCTGTAATTGTCCTTTGTTTTCTTTACAGATAATCTCAAACAAAACCTGCTTGAAATAAAGGATATAGTGGTCAGGAGGAAATTTGTGTTTGAAGATTTAAACAGAATCTATGGCGGAGAGGAGGAGCCTGGAATCATTCAGCACAAAATACATGTGGAATTTGAGGGAGAATTGGGAATTTATGGTGGAGGACTGACCAGAGATATGTTTGCCTCATATTGGAATTGTATTACAAGTGACTTTTTCCATGGAGAGGCAGTTAAAGTTCCATGTGTGCCCACATCAAGATATTTTGAGTCGCATGATGTCTTTCGAGTTGCAGGAAGAGTCCTGACTCATGCCTTGCTACTAACTGGATCATTGCCATTAGATATCAGTGTGTCGTTCCTCTGGTCAGCCATAAAACCCCTGTCACCTCCTACAGATGAGATAGTTCTTAAGGATTTCAGCAAATTTGTTTCAGCAGCTGAAGCAAGGGCTATAGCAATGGGTCTAGAGGGAACAGCAGGTACATTATATTTCATTCTTACATGAAATTTTCTTAAGTTTATTATGTCAAGGGCTTAATCATACTGGTGCATTAGTTTGTCTGATGCCAACCTATTTAATTAATTTACTTATTCCTTCCTCAGTTGGGGACCCTGGGTAGCTGAGTGGTCTAAGGCACTCGCCTTTACAGACCACTGACATCTGTTCTTCCCAGAGTTATTTGGGGTTCTTTCTCCACCAGATATACTCGCCACAATGTATAGCCTATCATGTGCTGAAAAATAGAGTCAAACCCACAAAACCAAAAACGAAAAATCCTTCCTCAGTTTCTGGTTAATATCATCTTGTATCAGTTTCTCAAAATAATTTTGTGCTAAAATCTTAAAAGGAAAAGCAGTCCTTTAAATACTTTGGTGCAGAAACTTGGAATGAAGGTAAAAAATATAGTAATACACTTGCCTCTTTCAAAACTCAGTATCAAATGTTTCTTGCTACACTGGGTACTACATGATTCTTAATCACAGATACTCAGGTGTTCTCTTACAAAATAAATGTTATTGGTTTGTAGTTTCAAGTGTTGTTTCTTTCTTGTTTTGAAAAAGATTGTGTAAGTTTTAGATATGCATTTGTCATACTGGAAATGCAGTTTATATTAGAGGTGTGTGTGAGTATGTGTGTTTATACAAGTATGTGTTACAATAGAGTGTTACACAAATGACTGTGCTGAATGTTAATGGATGTGACAGTATGTGAATGTATGTGTTTAAGGATGTTGTATTGGTATATCAACAGTTACATGTATTTATACAGACTGGTGTGTCAACAGTTACTGTTTCATACTTGTTTTTGATTTTGTTGTTTATTTTTTTAATGATTATGTTGTGTTTTAAAGGGGATAATAAGTAATTGAGCAATTTCAAAAATTAAGTTTATTGTCTTATGCAATTTATCAAAATGTGTGACACATAGAGGATCTTCCACTAGTGCTCATTTCAAATTAAATTAATCAAACTTGTAGAATAATATCAATCCCTTGCTCGTCTTTATGCAAGATTCTATTTATTGCATGACAAAAAATACTTTTGTTTTAGCAAACAATAGAATAGTATAGTGAACTTACTTTGCAGTCATTTTGATGCCTCTTTCGTTGTGCCTTCCTTTGCATGATGTTGCGTAGCCATTTGTGATGTCATCAGATGTTATTACACTTGTTACATGGATTGATTGAGTAAATAACGCAATAGTCATGCGATAAAAAGTATTCTGTCCATCCATCAAACTGTCATTTTGCTATTTATCTTTTAAGCTGTTTGCAATTATGAATTGAATTGAAATTTGGTAGACTCACAGACCTGCCACCCTTATGATTTGACTCTAAGTCTGAAATGACCTTTAAATTTAGAATTTTCTGCATAATTGCCACCCCCCACCCCACCCCAAAAAAAACAATTGATCATTGTTGTCAAATTTGGATATTTGCTTGTCTCTGTTAGGACCGGATACAGGTTGTCATATTAGATTCAATGATGGAACCAGACTAACTTTACAGGAGTACCTTGGATACTTTAATCTGTCCATAATTTTTCATTAATTAACTTTGAATCCAAACTTATGGACATGTGGTAAGCAGTACAGGAAATTGCATGTACTCTCTGGCTGCACTTTATTTATGCTGAAGGCTGTACAAAGACCTCTACTTACTTGGCACTTGATTGCAATAATAGAGAGCACCATATTTTTGGTTTTTGGTGAGATGTTGGAATGAAATGACAAAATCATTGTGTTTGTGAAAAATTGTAGATATTTTTATTATACCCTGTTAATAACGTGACAGTTTAACCTAGCATTGCCTCTGGAATTGTCACCCTTCATGAAATACGATTGGTTGCAACAACTTACAAATGGCATCACCCTTATGGGTTATCAGGTCAGTCAATAAAAAACAAATACATATGGCCATTTATTAAACTTTTATTATCTACTGCAGTTAATTCATTGCACTTAGATACATTCATAAATAGCTCTAGGTCTTCTAATTACTACATCAAACACAAACTGGATTGATTAAAGTAGGTTTATTGCTGAAGGATCATTAGGGCTTAGGACTAAGTACAAGGTCGTCCAAGCCCACTTGTGGCAGGTATTATGATATGTTGAACTTTTTATTACACTTTTTGTTCCATTCTATAACTGTTGAGCCATTTAAGTTGAAACTTGGTAAAACTATATATCATCAATAGAAGGTGTGTCACATACCACATTGGGGGCCCTCTGTTCAGGGTCACAGATTAGTATTTTAGGTTTCAGTTTCATTTTCCATTCAGTTTTCTAATTTAAGTGGTTTTTAAAATTAATAGATGAAACTTAAATTGGTATTATTATATACTGTTACCAGAAGATGTGCTGCATTCCAGTTTGGGGTCTAATCTTCAAGATCAAGGTGACAGGTCAATATTTTAATATTTTTGTTGTCTGCTTTAAATCAGAAAAGCTGTTTGCGGTGCAGGGATGAACTACGGAACACTTATGCTTCTGTATTTTATGTCATGTCAAGTAACACATTCAAGGTTTTAAATTTAAGGTCAAGGTCACTTATTTGTTCCTACCCCATTGCCAATAAATATAATTATTCTCTTATATGAGAATCACACAATTGTGATATTTCATTCTCTCATTTTAGAAGTATCTGTTAAGAAATGCCCCTTTAAATGAACATTAATGTCAAACATTGCTGTTGACAACATCCCCGGCATCAGATTGTGCGTTTAAAATCATTTTATTTTAGAAAGGAAGTTTGTTCAGTCTCAGAAGTAAAGCAGAGAAGTAACTCATGACTTTCACTATTGAGAATCACAGGGTTACACATAGTTCTTCCCTTTGCAGAATTATCCAAAGCTTATTAAAATGATGTTAAGATAAAAAATGTGAAAATATCAACCCTTCAGTAATGTAACAAGAGTACATAAGTGAACATGGTGTCAGTTTTCTAAATCTTGTCTTTATATTTGTACAGGTGTGTATTCTGACGATTTGATGTCACAGCTGATGGACATTTTCACCAGATTTGGAATGAATAGCATACCATCAGCCAAACATTTTAGGGAGCAAGTGTTGAAGATAGCAAGAGTGGAGTTGATAGCAAAGCCATCATACTTTGGCCAGATTATGATGAAAGGTGTTCCAGATCTGTGGATGACTGATCTGTGGGGCTGCATCTCAGAATGCGGACTGATTGAAATGTACAGAAGCCTTCAGCCAACACCACAAAAAGTGCTCCAAAAGTTGAAGACAGAAACAGATGAAGAGTACCTCTCCAGTCCACAACAAATGGCATTCATCTATCTAAAAGATTTTATCAGATGCCTTGACAGGAAAGCCCTGGCCCGATTTCTGCATTTTACAACTGGCAGCACCAGTATGCCTGCAGTGCCAATCGTCGTTAGTATTAATAATCGCGCTGGACTTAACCGCATTCCAAAGGCACACACATGTGGCCCAGTGCTGGAGATCAGCACAGCCTATTCTTCTCTAACAGAATTCAAACATGAGCTAGAAACAATCATATATAATGATGAATTATTTGCAATGTCTCTGGCCTGAACATTTTTACTGCACGGTGCATTTGATGACCAAATTACATTGAGAGATTCTCATAATGTCTCTACAAGACAAATGTCTTGCTAGAGACAGAATAAATGTTCTGATACAGATTTTATCTAACATCAAGATTCATTTACCGCATGCAGTCTCCATCACAAACATGCTAAATTAATAATAATATTGCCAATAGTACACTGACTCAATTCCCATTGTAAAAAAGAGTTCATAATGCTGTGTTTGTGTGTGCCCACTACTCTTTCTGATTGGTCGATATTGTTTGTTAAGTTTGTCATGTTACCGTATATGTTTGAAACCACGGTGTTACGACTCTATGGTCTAAGAAAAATGTAACAGAAAGAAAGTGAAACCAACAAATCAAGTAAAAATCAACAAGCAATTTATTACTAGATAATTAAAATGAAAAATCAAAAAGTCACTTACAGTAATGTGTTTTGAAATCCTAATAATCCAATAAGAATGATTGTTCTAATCACAAGTCCTAAATATAGAATGTTCCGAATTCACGGCTGTGTCCTTGAATGTTATGATGTGCCAATGGTCTCCAAAGTCCTGATGTACTAGTAATCTTTGATGTTCTGATGTCAAAATAAAATATTCCAAAATCTCTGAATAAGTTCACATAAATTCCAAAATCATCAATTAAAGATCCAAAATCCAAAAGTTTATGAGCACTGTTATAATCCAATGAATATTTAAAATAATTCCTCTCTTAGAATTTGGAATGAATTTTCACAACTGCAATAGCTCCTTACAAGACTGATGGTAATGTCAAAACTGAAAAAATGTCTACCAAACATGGTATATATAAAGATTGGTCACAAGACAGAATGTTCTAGAATGTGTGTCATCTTAATGGAATTTTAGTTGTAAACAAAATCAACCTTGACCTTCAAATTGAGAAAACATTATATTGATCAAAACAACCTAATTCAAGGACACTAGTTAAACATGTTTTTCCTGATAAACATTAAGATTCAAGCAAACATTAAAGTGAAGAAACATTTATAATTTCCTAAAATATTTATAATATTATATAAACATCATACATAACAACGGACTTTGGAGACAAAATAATCTCATAGATGAATATTCATCTTTCATTTGATTAAATTAAAAGTCTGTGAAAATTGTATTTTATAATTCCATAGATTGTAGTATGTAAAATAATGATAATTGTGTCTTGCTGTTAAGAATGTGACATGCATTTTTCATACATTATAATACTGGATTATTGTCAGTACAGGGTCAGTGGACATTTTGTTTACAAAAGCTACTATAAAAGCTACTAAATGCTGCCAGGTGATTACATGCACTCTGTAAATGTAAGATGTCAATAGAAATTTTACATTTTAGGGTTCAGAAATGGCTGCCAATAGCTATATGAAACGGTAAAGGTATTACAGGAACAAATTGCTGCTCATTATTAGATTGAAATTATTTGATAAAATAATGTAGGAAGTTTTTGGTATCAAAATTTCTTACGAATATTCTGGAGTCTTGTGGTGCCAAAATAAGTCAGTTTTAGCATAAATCACTTTAGAATCCGATCAGTTTCTGCATAGCATCGATCACTTTAGAATCCAATCAGTTTCTGCATAGCATCGATCACTTTAGAATCCAATCAGTTTCTGCATAGCATCGATCACTTTAGAATCCAATCAGTTTCTGCATAACATCGATCACTTTAGAATCCGATCTGCATAGCATCGATCACTTTAGAATCCAATCAGTTTCTGCATAGCATCGATCACTTTAGAATCCGATCAGTTTCTGCATAGCATCGATCACTTTAGAATCCGATCAGTTTCTGCATAGCATCAATCACTTTACAATCCAATCAGTTTCTGCATAGCATCGATCACTTTAGAATCCGATCAGTTTCTGCATAGCATCGATCACTTTAGAATCCAATCAATTTCTGCATAGCATCGATCACTTTAGAATGGGATCATTTGCTGCATAGTCTCAATTATTTTATGATTGGTGAAATTGCTGGATAGTTTCAGATAGGTTAGCTTCTTAAATTTCATCAATTCTGAATCACAGGAGGATACATTGCTGCATAATAGTGACTCTCCTTTCAAGCAATTAATGTTTTAGCTCACCTCTACAAAGTAGAGGGAGAGGTATTGTACTACCCCTGGCATCAGTGTCGGCTTCTGCATGTATAAAAGCATATACATATGTACAGTCTGATTGCATCTCAATAATTTATTATTCCTAGGTCCAAGGCAACAGTATGGAGTGATTTCCATAAAACCTACCTGTTGGGAAGGAGCTAACTTTGTACAGACATGTACATTATTTGTACATTCTTCGTCAAGTTTTGTGTTTAGCTAAAGTTGTTTGCATCATGTATACATACTGTTATACCTGGAATCATGAAATATAATAAAGGGGTGCATCTTGACAAGAACTACACCCTTATTACAGAAGTAGGTGACTGTGATACATATTTTCATGCTTCATTGACTTTGGTTAAGTTTTGTGTTTCAAGTTTATTTCACAAGCATTGTTCATTCTAGAATCATCAAACTGTATGATTGTTTGCATTTCTGTTAATACCACATGCCAACAGCAAAAGAAGGTCACTGTGACCTACATTTCACAATCTTCTGGTTTTGGTTAAATTTTTCTGTTGAGCTCATGATCACATAGGTTTCTTTGCATCCTGTAGACATATTGTTATACCTGGAATCACAAAACTTTGTGAGGGGATGCATCTTGATGAGTACTTTACCCTCATCATTGATGAGTACTATACACCTTCATGACAAAAATAGGTTACTGTGACCCATATTTCATGATTCACTGACTGATTAAATTTTATGTTTTAATGGTTCATAGTGGCTCATTAAACTAGATGATTGTATATATCTCTCTTTGTACCCCACCTGTATAAAAAGGTCACTGTGACCTACTTTTAACATTCTACTGGCTTAGGTTGAATTTTTGTGCATAGCTCATGACTCCATAGGTTTTTTGCATGTTATATCCAATACATACTATCCTATCTAGAATCATGAAACTTCGTGAGGGAATATATCTTCATGAACACTGCTCCCTGAGTGCAGAACTAAGTCATTATGGCCGATACTTTACATTTCACTGACTTGGATTAAATTTTGTGTTTGATGTTATTTCCCATGCATGGTTTATGCTAGAAAAATGAAATTGCTGACAATATGCATCTCTGCTAGTACCACACCCTTACAACAAAATAAGCTCACCATGATTGACATTTTATCTTTTACTGGCTTTGCTGAATTTATACATTTTAGCTCATGGCCACAGGAGTTTTTGGCATGCTATTCTATCCTACCTAAATTCATGAAACTTGGTGATGTGATGTATCAGTGACTTATATTTCATGCTTCAGTGACTGCAAACTTAACATTCCACACACAAGCTTTGTAACATGAAATCCATCATTGGAGAGTGGCGCCCCACAACAAATCACAGAGATGAGGTCGTATTGTGTCAGTCACATATAGAACACAAATACATGACCTAATTACACCTCACGAAGGGTGGACCTCGACCAGCGTACATACACTGCAGGTGTCCACCAACAGTGGAGCACATTCTTGCTGAATGTATGGGCTTCCACCCAGTGATACTGAAGTTTTTGATGTGAACTTGGTTAACAACATTTATTATGCTGTACCACCAGAGAAAAGCTTGGACTTTTTTTTATAAGGGAATGGGGTTTATATAACAAATTTTGACCATATGTTTTAAAAAATGTATATTTTGTACCTTTATCTTTTATGGAATTTTAACATCGTTATCTTTTATATTTTAGCATGTAGGAATTTATGTGTATTTATTTGTGTGCAATTCTTTATATTAATATTTTTAAAACTTCACTTTTAATTGGTACCATGTAGCCATTGTGCTGGCATGCCGTTAAACCCTCATGCATACACACATACATATATGACTGCATTGTACATTGTAAGAGGTTACTCTCAACAGGTTTACTGTATTGTATATATGAATGAGTACAGGAATTAGATAAGTGGATTGCATGCGTTTCATGTGGAGCTTCAGCTGCAGTGGCCAATCAGTGTAATTACTGATACAAGAAATATGCTTTTAATAGTGGTCACAAAGGCTGACACTCCAATGTTACTCAAAACCTGTGATGTTCGCCCAGTAAATTCTGGCTTTTAGGGGTGGACAAATGATAATAATTTCTGAAGCAGATTTTACAAAAAGTGATTTTTAAAAAAAGAAAAACAATATAAATCATTGGTTTTTATCAGCTCATTATAGTACCTCTGCTTTGATACCATAGAATATAATGTTCTGTTTATTGTTTCATGTCTTATATACCCTGTCACAGGGGCAAACATGTTGTCAAGATCACTATTGTCTGAATTTATTTTCAGCGTAATAATTATTGTTTGCAGTGGCTACTGGAGACTACTAAGCATGTAATTGTTGATTACACTCTGCCTTCTGTTATCTAATTCAACCAGATTCTCTTTGTGGTTCCATGAGATCTCCAGCATTCAAGGGTCTGGTAAAATGTTCCATTGACCTCTGTTACTGTTAAAAGGCACTTTAGTCAAAGTTTGCAGAAGAAAAACTCCAAAGACATTTATCACTATTTCAGAACTTATTCCGACTTACTTTCAGCAATCTTTTGAGACAAACTTCTATTGCAAACTTTCAAGGACATCATTAAATATCATGTTAACTGAATCTGATGCAAGAAATATCTCTCAGTGAGACAAGGAAACTTTCCATGAATGTACAAAATATGATGTCATTTTATCAGCACCTCAGCTCAAGAGCCAATCAAATTATTTTTGAAAATTTTGTTAAAGCTTCCTTTTTGCATTACAAGGAAGATCTCACTGAACTGGTTGAACGAGACTATCTACTTCAAGAAAATTCACTGACAAGTGAAAAATTTCTTATAAGAATGAAATATATTGCCAAAATAATCGCTGCATAGAAAAGTGGTTTGAAACGTCCTCAGCTTGAACTTTCCGCACAGGTTTCTCGTCAATGATTTAATCTAATTGGTAGTAATAAGTAGATGCCAAGTGAATTCTGTCGCTTTTATTGTAAAGTGAAGTTTTTAGGCCTGTAATTTATGAAATTTAGAGCATCAATTTAGATCACTGCATAGTGAAGTTGTTTGAAATGCCATCGATGATGACTTTTCAGCACAGATTTCACGTTGGTGAATTTTAGCTCTACTGGTCATAGACCAGAAGAGTTTAAGGGATGTCCAGTTCTCCATCATCAGTCCAGCCATTGGCAGAAGTTTTGTTCTTCTTATTCCTACTAGACTACTTGGTGGATTGTCATGACTCTTTACACAAACACATTCATCACATGGTCTAGTTCATTGCAAATGAAAATGGTGGTGATCAGACATCCATTATGGCCACTGCTGCAGCCATCTTGAAAATCTTGTTATTGCTAATTATCCTGAATGAATGGTTGTATAAACATGGGTGTTCACTAAAAGACTTCTTGTGATCTCTAGTTGGTCAGAAATAAAATGATGTCGATCTGACAACCAATCTGGCCACCATGGTAGCCATCTTTAAATCTTGTTATTGCTGCTATTCCTAAATGGAAAGATATATCAGCATAGGATTTCACCAGAAGACTTCTTATGATGTCTAGTTGGTCCTAAATGAAAATGGTGCTGCTCAGGCATCCAATATGGCAGCAACAGTGGCCATCTTGAAAATCATGTTATCGCGTTATTTGCCTGAATGCAAGGATGGTCATATCAACAAGGGGATTTCACTAAAATAATTCTTATGGTGTCTAGTTGAACTTAAATACAAATTGTGCCTAATTTGATGTCTAATATAACTGGCACAATGGAAATCTTGAAAATCTTATCACTACTCCTCCTAGATGGAAAGTCATATTGACATTGGGTTTTGACCAGAAGACTTCTTATGATGTGTAAGTTGGTACTAAATGCAAATGGTGCTGATATGATATCCTGTATGACCACCATCTTGAAAATCTAGTTATTGATATTCCTCCTAAATGGGAAGTCATGTTGACATTGGGTTTACACCAGAAGGCTAATTATGAAATCTAGTTTGACCCAAATGAAAATGGCGCCAATCTGGCCTCAAATTTGGCCACTTGGCAGCCATCTTGAAACTATTCTTGCCACTACTGCTTCTAAATGAAAAGTCATATTGATATGAAGTTTTCTCCAGAAGACTAATTATAATATCCAGTTGGTTCTGAATGAAAATGGTGCTGATCTGACTTCAAATATCGCTGCCAATATTGTCACTAATTTTCCTGAATGGATGATCATATTGACATAGGATTTTCACCAAAAGTCTTAAAATAGTGTCTAGTTTGTCCTTAATGAAAATGGTGCCAATCTTACATCAAATATGACTGCTGCAGCAGCCAATTTGAAAATCTTATGGCTCAAGAACATTCGAGACGGTTTCAATGTTCAGCAGTGAATTTTTTGGAAATTCTTTTGGAAAGTAGAGCATCAGTCCCTTGGAGGGACTCTTGTTGTTAATTTATAGTAATAAGTCACTGCTAAGCAAATTATCTCCCTTTTATTGCATAGCCTGTAATTTATGACATTTGGTGCCTCAACATGGATTCAACATTTTTGTTTCAATAATTTTAAATAATAAATTCATCATATAATTTTCTTCCTCTTCCTCTCTATATAATGTTCTAAAAATTAGTATATTAGCAGCAACGTGTTTGATTCTTTTAATTATGACCTATTATTATTTTTAACTAATTATCTCATTTTTTTTATCATTGTATTACTTTGAAGTTGCTCATGAAAATGAGTGGAATGATTCGACTTTTTTTTTTATTGCATGCACTCTAAACATATACCCACAGCAATGTGTAAATTCGATTTTTTTTTGTAGCGACTGAATAAAAAAACGTTTGCAACAAATTCAAATCTAGATTTAACATTATATAATATATATATATATATATATTATAATTATTTTCTTATGTCAGATTAACCAACTTTAGTATATATATATATATATATATATATATATATATATATAAAGAAGTTTCACTAATATTATAAAAATAATTATGAATACAGAAAATGAACTTAGTTTATGCATGCTAAATATAATATTTGATTTAAAACAATAAGATATTATTACAATATTTAATCAAAACACAGATAATTTATCACAAAAAGATTATATCAGATACCTATTGAAATAAGATTACTAAATAATTTAGAAGAACTTGATTTATCATGTAATAATATAGAAATACCACAATTAAATAAATTAAACAGTTTATAAATATTAAATTTAAGTTATAATAACATAAAAACAATATCACCGGTAAATTGCCACTTAATTAATTTAAAAGAATTATATTTAGGTGGTAATTAGTTGTTTTTTTTAAATACTGTTAGAATTTAGCAAGCTATATTATTTAAAAGATTATCTTGAAATTCTAATAAATTAAATAGATTTTTTAAAATATTGCCAGAAACAGAAAAATTGATTACTTTAAGAAAACTTGGTATACATATATGTTTTATGACTATAATACCTGCTGAAATTGGTAAATTAATCAAATTACGAAAATTAAATTCACATTAGAATGATTTTTCAATGTTGCTAGTTAATATCAAAATTAAATTATCATATTAACCACTATAGTTATTTGTATAAAAAGTAGTTCAAAGTAATTATATATATATATATATATATATATATATATATATATATATTGTTATGTCTCTAGGTCTTAAAATAATGTGACAGAAAGAAAGTGAAACCAACAATGTAAGTAAATCAACAAGCAACTTATTTCTAGACAATTAAAAGTGAAAATTCAAAAGACACTTATAGCAACATGAATTAAAATCCAAATAATCTAATAATCCTAAATGTCCTAATCACAAGTCCTAAATATAGAATGTTCCGAATGATTTCCGGTATCCTTTGAATGTCCTGATGTGTCAGTAGTCTTGAATGTTATGATATGCCTGATTGATGTAATCCAGAATATCTTTGGATAAATTCACATTAATCCCAAAGTCAAGTATTAATCCAATATGAGAATGAGCACTTTTGGTAATTCCAATGAATATTTCAAATAAATAAATCCTCAGTCTGAATTTGCTCTGAATGTTCACAATACAACTATAAACATCTGATTATTAAAATGATTCTTCATAGACTGACCATTTGAACAAGAATGAAATATTGTCCACTAAAATCTCTCTATATAAACATAAGTCACATGACAGAATGTTCTAGAATATGAGTAACTCTAATGGAAAATTCCACTGCATGCGTGACTTTTCTCATGTCAAGACATGGAAAATAACAATCTAATTGTTAAATGATATGTAAACAAGACTGACCTTGAACTCAAATTCAGTAAATATGTTGTTCACAAAATGACTAAAGTAAAACTTACCTCGTGGACTCGTATTATAAATTCAGTATACATATATATATATAATGGAAGACAGTTTTTTATTATATAGATTATTATATATCACATGAAAAAAATATTAAAGCTTGATACTTGTGTTGATTGGGCATAATTTTGGTAGCAAATCAAATAATATAGAAAGTGATGATTGTTGTAATAAAAACATTATATTAATTCGTGATGGTGGTAATGTTTGTCTAAATGGTGGTAGTCATTATGGCTTAATATATGTAGGTGAATATAATAATTATAACAAATATAAATTTGAAACAAAATAATGATTTTGCAATAAATATATGAAAAATGTATTACAAGATCATGTAATTGAAAATGGTTTCATTTAAACATATTTTATTGCCAAGATGATCATAAGTTTGGATACAGGGCAAAAGGATTGGCAACAAGTTTTCCAACTGACAAGTTCCTCTCCATTATAAACATAAATAATTAATGAGTGTGCAGGAAAGAGTTCTTGAAAAAGTCGAGAGGTGATGTACATACATATAATGAAATGAGAAGGATGAAGGAAGGATAAGAGTGGAGAGATAGTGTTTGGTGTGGTCCGGTACATAAAATTTTAATTGCAGTCATAATGGAAAAAAAAAATTCATATGTTTGTGACTTTTTTTGTGTTATGAATAAATTTCTGCATTTTTTTTTGAAGCGAAGTAATTTTTTCTGATGTGTAAAGTTCTTAGCCAAATAGAAGTATCAGAATCAGTGTTAATATTCATTACTAATAATCTGCGAAAAAGCTCATTTTTTGCATTATTAAATAGTCTGCATTCAAAAAGAAAAAGATGGTCGTTTTCTTTTGGAAATTCACAAAAACAGAAAGGATTGGTGATAAGATTACATCTAAATAAATCATAATTCATCGAACTGTATTTGTGTCTTAACCGGCTTAATAGCACAGATGCTTGCCTATTACCAAATGCTTGGAGCAGAACTTTTGCATTCGGTAATTTCTTTTTTGAAGGTTAGTATAGCTGGACAATTTCTCGTGGAGTGTGGAAAATCGTTCCATGAGTCGATAAGTGTTGCTATATAAAAAAAATTTAACAAAGAGGTTCTACATTGATATTGAATGAAAGATATTGTTTGAGTTTCTCAGATTATAAGGCACTGTGTCTGGCAAACAAGGTGGGAGTAAATCAATAATAAAATCCTGAGACTGGTATTTGATAATTTTATTTAAAAAAACTGCAGAGATTTATTATGTTTCATCTTTCTGCAAGAGTAGATCATCCAGTTACAAAATAAAGTGCTGCTCTGTTAAAAAATTTTGTAGTCCAGAAACTATTCTGGCTACTTCAGGCTGTAATTGTTCTAGTTTTTCGGAATCTGAGTTAGTACACGAAGACCATATTTCACATGCATATTCCAGAATTGGGCGAATGTAGGTTAAATAAATTTTATTGAAGTAATGTTTTGATAATACATATTTAAACTTCCTCAGTCGTCTAATTTGCATTGATACAGAATGAATTATAGATTCAATATGGTTGCTGCAAGTGCCATTGGATGCTAAAATAATTCCCAGATGTCGATGTGATGTAGCAAAAACAAATCTTTTCACCCGAAAATTCAAGGTCTGGTATATATTCCAGCTCCCTGTTAGCGAAAAGGACAGACTGTTCTGGATGGATTAAAATTAACAAGCCAGAGATTTGCCCAATCCAATAATTTTTGAAGATCATCATTTAATACGCTTTGAATGAAAAGTGGATCAGGCGATATGCATTGTAAAGAGGAATCGTCTGCAAATAATCTAATAAGTGATTTTAAACTTTCATCTATATCAATAATGTATGCAATTATAAGAAAGGGACCTAATACTGATCCCGGAGGTACTACTGCAGTGAGTTGTCCAAGGTTTGAGAATTCATTTCCAACCAGGACTCTTTGAGTACTGTTAGCTAAGTAATCATCTATCCATTCCAATAGATTTTCATTAATTCCATAGTTTTTCAGTTTATGTATTAGACCCCTTTGCCACTCTCTATCAAAGGGTTTGGATATGTCACAGAATATAATGCACAAAATTTTACTTCAGTCAATTGCAGATGTTATGAAACATATATATATATATATATATATATATATATATATATATATATATATATATATATATATATATATATATTATATATATATATATATCCATGAGCTGATATGTGGTTGAATGACCAGATATAAAACCAGATTGATATTTTTAAAGAAAATCATTTTCACAGAAATAATTATACATATTTAAATACCAATCTTTCGAAATGTTTGTTAATGTTACTCAAAACTGATATGGGTCTGTAATTTGACGGAATAGATTTGTCATATTTCTTGAATATTGGCACCATATTTGCCATTTTCCACCGATTTTGGAAATTTCGCAAATTTAATGACTTATTAAAAAGTAGTGATAGTGGTTTCAAATTGAAAATTTTGTTTTCTTAAATAAGCTGCTGCTAATATCATCTGCACCAGAAGCTTTGTTGTTTCACAACAAAACACAGATCCAGTTAAGTTTTTATTTATAATCATAATGTTTGCCTGAGGGGACCGTCTGCTGCTATTGATGAAACTGTTTTGGTTCATTCTGTCAGTGAGTGATTCAGTGGTTACTGAATGGCACAACGTGGTTGTACAGAGGTCACAGCTGGGCTGTGAAACTCAGTAGTATAGATAAAGGCAGTTTCTGAAACATTTTTTTTTGTCCCATCTTTTTGATGAACTGTGAGGTCTTCATTTTGCTAACAAATTGCTCTATCAAGAAAGTTTTCAAGTCTGTGAAGTGCCCAAAAAAGTTGGCATCAAAGCGTTGAAAATCAATGGAAACAACTCTGACAAATGATCCGAAAAGTTGCTAAAAAATATTTTTTTAAAAATGAAATGAAAAGTTTTATAAGCGTAATTGTATTATGTTAAAGTTTTATAATTGTAAGTGTTTATCTGTATCATCATTTTCATCATCTGAATCATTGTATTTGTAAACAAGATCTAATTCTACAGCATACGCATTAAGGTAATTTTTATTTTCATATTTTTTTACTCTAAAAGCAATTTTTCCGGTTACTTTAAGATTTTGTGATTGTAACATAGAATAATCCCTTGGTGGAATCTTTGTTCTTGTATCACTTTTTTCAAATAATTTTGAACTGCTGTCAACGTTTATCTTTGCAAATTGTTGTTTTCTGATTACATCTCCACTATAATTTTTTACCATTGTTTTAATCTCTGTTTCAAGATTTTCTATATCCTTGCAATATTTATCCATATCTGTGATACAGATTTCTATTTCAGTTCTTCCTGAATTATGATAGATTTTATTAACATCCATTGAGGTTATCTCCAGTGTATAAAATTTATTTTCAATCATAACATGATTATCTCCATATTTTTGTAAGAGTGAAATTTTTTGATTCGTTGACATTATATATAATACACATAAAATTATATCTTTAATTGATTGTTAATAATAAAATTTAGCTTTATATTATCAAATTAATAGTTCTATCAAACATATTTTTTGGTGTACTCGTTTTCTTACTTTGATGTTCTACAAGGTACAATATCGGTTAATAAATCTTCCTTGGTTTGTAGTTCATGTATTAATCCTATAATGTTATATTGTCTACCTCTAAGATACGCTTGCAATTGTAATAGTATTTTTGAGTAAACAGCTGTTGCTAGTTTACATGATGCTTTTTTATGTTCTAGTTTTGGTTCAAGGCGTTTAAATCCAGTATTTATAAATATACCAGCTGCAGATAATATAAGAAGAAAAGGATTAAATAAACTACCTGCTGATATAATTCCACTTGTTGTTAACAGCAATGGTGTATAAAAGATTAATTTTATTAGCCGGCTATAGTACTTGCTTGCTCTCTTTGCACAGTACAGCTTTTTGTGATACGTTTTAAAGTATGATATTAGCTGATCTCGTTGATCTTTTGGTATTGCTTCAGAAATATGATTAAAGTCAATAATTTGCTTCATTATATTTGACGTTTATACAATAAACGATCGCGTGTAATACACCAAAGATTATTTTTAAGTTAACTTGTGATTTTTAATTTTGTGGCAGCGTCTGAAACTAATGCATTAAAATCTGCATTTAGAACATCTGTAAGCGTTGCACGGTATTTGTTAAATATATTTGCTGTAGGACGGCGCAGTTGTTCTTCTTGTTTGTCTGTGTATTCTTTTGTTGATTTGTGGTCAAGTGTATCTGAAACCGTTGCAATATCATTTATTTCACCAATATTGTGTTCGTGTAAATCAATAAATTCGATAGCAGCTTTAACGAAATCGATGTTAATATTACGTGGAATAAAGTATTGACGAAGTATTACGTATGCTGTTGCAAATCTTTCTTTTATATTTGATTGATTTAGAATAACAGGTTGATCTGAGACCACCTTAAATATATCAGAATCTATTTCTGTTTTATATTCGTCTAATACCCGCAGAATTTTGTTTTGTGTTATTCCACCATATTGATCCTGCTTTAGAATACGTACATTTAATGCTTTAAAATATTTAATCTTATTATTTAAAATAATGTCTTTTACTATAGCAATAAAACTATCGTCTGTAAATAAAACTGGTTCTAAATAATAATGATTGAAAAAAAACTTTTTAACATTACCAATAAGTGTCCACTCTTTTATTTTATGCAGATCAGTTACTTTTATTTTATCTTCTAAGTGTTTATTTTTTTGATAATAATCAACAGCTCCTCTAATATAAATATCAAAACTTCTATGTTTTTGCCATGCCTCCGAATGATGATATAAAAGAATAGTAAAAAATGCGTCAATGAATTTGTCAACATCGTTATGGTATTTAATAACCTCCTCAAATTTTAATTTTTCTGCAGCTTTTGAAATCAGATCTTCAAACTTTTTATTTTTTTCATCATCAAAAAAATCTTTATATTTTCCAAATATTTGTTCTCTTTTATCTTTTATTATTTGATCTTGTTCTTTCGCATACGATAATTTATATTTGAATTTGAAGGTTTCCGGAACATTATTTATCTTGTTTACGTCAACATTTTGACTATTTGCATCAATAAATTCCATAGCTGATTTTACAGCGCCTATTGGTACTGTATCTAGCACTAAGTACTGATATAATATTGTATACGCCGCAGCAAATTGACCTGGTATATTATCTTTCGACAACAGCTCATTTACCTTTAATTTTACTTTTATTAGTTCACGTAAATTTGCGTACAGTGGTTCACTCATGAAAGCATCCAATAAACGATTGTCATCTCCATTAATTATTATTTGATTATATGTTTTTTGTTTTAGATCTGGATTCCATGTTATTTCATCAGTTATTTCATCAAGTGCGTTTAGTTCATCATAAAAAGGTGTTCGTTCAGATTCTGATAATGTTTTCAATTTTTTCTCGATTGTTTCAACAGTGTCAAATGCAGTTGCTATATCATCACCGTTGTATTTGTTATGAAATTCTGGTGTTTTTGATGATACAAGAACTAAGTAACTTGTGGCAAGTGCATGCGCGTCATCTGGTTCGTTGTGGACGGCAACAATTGTTTCAGTGTCATTGTAATCTAATCCGAGCTCTCTGAACAGCCGCCTTTTAGCAAAATTATTAAACGCTTTTGTGTTTCTTACAAGACCATGTCGCTTTTTCTCAAAAATTTTATCTAAGCAATCTAGTCTTTCTTTATGTTTTCCTGATTCTCCTCCAATAAATTTTCGTTTTTGTACTAACTTTGACCTCAATATCGTAAACACATTATCACGAGATAGTTCTATTATTGTATCGTGAATTAATTTTTCAATTTCGCTCTCTAGTTTATTCATTTCCGCTTGTGTACAGAATTTCACGAACATATCGTATTTGCTTAGAATTTCTTTCATCTGAGCCTTTCTCATCACAATAACTGATCTTAAGTTTCTAATATTTTCAGTTTGTTCATCTGTATTTTTTATCATATTTGATAGTTCACGAAATGCTGTTCGAATATTTTCTTGTCGTTGTGCTTCATCTTTTTCTTGTTTTGTTTTACCAGGATTAATTGGTGCAGTAAATTCAGGTTTATCCAGCTGTGTGTGATCGAATTCGAATATTTTATTGTAAAATTCACGACATACTTCAACAATTTCAGGCATTGTTATTATATACACGTTTATAGTATAAACACATGCATTGATAAAATCAAATGTTACATTGAATCGTCCACGGTAAATATCTGCATTAGTGTTAGTCCTGGATTTGTTAGTTCTGCAGCTACAACAAATAGTCTAAATAACCAGTATTTGTTTATTGTATTAGCTGTTGCAATATTAAAACTTTGTACAGAATTTGAAATGTAGTAGTTTGTTGTTATATATAAGTCTGTCCAGTTGACGTCATCGGTTGAGCCTTGAAACTTCCAGTTGTAAATTCGTTCTGTACCAGTTGTCCGACCACGAAGTTGAAATTTCCAAACTGCCACACTTGCAGGACATTCGATTTTAATCCAAAAGTTTGTTGTTGCACCATTAGTTGCCCATTCGTTTGTGTTTAACGGTGATTGCAAATGATAGGCAAATATGTTAAAAGGTGAGTAACCAGGATATGCTGAAGATGATGATACAATAAATCCAGTACGATTTCCAGTGTTTCCTGATAGTGGTGGAATATAACCAACATTGTTTTTGATTTTAACACTTCCTAGTACACGTGAATCAACATATGATTTGTTTGCAAGGTCATCTGATGCTGTTGGTGCTGCTGCACATTTTACAATTGAGTTTGTTCCCATAATAAGATTTCCCGTCATTGTGTCACCGTTTTTGCTTACAACTGCGCTATTGAGATTCAACAGAGATGAATACGGAACAGCATCACCTGGATTAGATGGAACAGGTAAGTTTTTTAGTGTTCGATTGTTCATGTCCAATGTTCCTGTCATTGTGCTTCCAGTTCTAAGCACAGCATTATCATTCATATACTGAACGTTAACGGCGTTGTCAACTGCCCATGATAAGTAAGTATTGATTCCATTCAAAACAAATCCACCCATGTTTAATGATCCGATCATTGTAGAACCTCTACGTGGAACATAGTCAGCGAACTTAGTCAACATTTGCGCATAAGAAGTTGCATCACTTTGGTCAGCTGGTGGATAAGCTGTTGGTAATCCAGTTTTTTTAGCATTGTTTGCCATTGTTAATGTTCCATCCATTGTATCACCTGCTCGGCTAATATACTGTGATGTAATGTCATCCACGTACGTTTTATTTACGAGATCAGACGGTTGTGTAGGTAGCGCCAATGATTTTATTTTATTTGAGCCCATGTTAAGGGTTCCTTCCATTGTGTCTCCAGCTTTTCTAACATGTGTGTTATCAGATAGCACCAATTGGTTTAGACTCACCGCTTGTGTTGGATCAATGTCTACTGGTGGATAATCTGTTGTCAAACCAGCAATTTTATTACCTGCCATGTTTAGTACTCCAACCATTGAATCACCTGTTCGTTTTAAATAATTGGTGAGATCTGCTGATTTACTTGTATCCACTGTTGCCGTTGATGATATTGTTGTTCCAAATTTTGTGTAATAGGACATTATAATGACGTTTATACATAAACACATTGATTTTTTATAATCGCAATTATGTAATAGTATTGTATAATCGTTTATAAAAATGTCAATAATAAATTTTGATTCGTGTAATGTAATAAAAAACAAACATAATTTTGATCTACCAAATTGTCATTATTTGATCGTCGGGAGAACTGGATCTGGTAAAACTAATCTTTTACTTAATCTTTTGCTGAATAACAAGCTGAACTACGATCGCGTCTACATTTATACTGTTAACCCACAGCAAGATAAATACAACACATTAAGTGATTATAATTAACCTCTTAAGGAAGCAATGGGCAGTGCCAACGGCACCACCAAAGCAAAAGACATCTTTATTATAAAAGATCCAGAGGACGTTATTCCAATTACAAAACTTGACGCTGATGAAAATAAAATTATTGTATTTGATGATATTCCACTTGAGCACAATGAAATCGAAAAAATTAAGTCATACTTTTCAATGTCAAGAAATAAACGTTGTAATTCGATTTTCTTAGCTCAGGGCTTTTTTAATGTAAATAAATTCATTAGACGTAATACTGGTTGTTTTATCCTTTTTAATGGTCTTGACAACACTGATATTGAAAAAATCGCACATGACTTCTGCGGCGCTATTTCCAAGGAAGAATTTATTAAGCACTATCATGAGGCGACTAATGGCCAACACAAGTTTTTTATATTTGATAGAATAACAACAGATGCTAATAAGATGTTTCGTAGCTGTTTAGATTGATAATTTGATTTTATCAACGTTTATAGTATAAACGTAAGTGTTGTCGTTATTGTATAAACGATTATATAAACGTAAAAAATGTCCGTTGATAAAAAAATACTTGAGCGATTAATTCAAGCTAGACAACGAAATAAACAGTTAATACAAGAAACAGCCATTGGAAAGACACGAACTGAAGAAGAACTAAAAGAAATATTTAAGCCTATTACTAGTGCTGTTACAGCTTCACAAGAAGCATCAGATAAAACGTTAACAAGTAAAACTGATTCGATTAAGAATTTAGTCAATTTACTTTCATCAGGAACAGCTAGAAGGCAAATAGAAACACAGAATCTTATAAAACAGTTGCAGGAATCAGCACTAGGTACACAGGATCTAATGGTTGATATTGAAGCAGAATTAGGCAAGCAAATTCATGATGCTAAAGAAGAAACCTTATCTGAAATGATTACAAAACAAGATGTTAATGTGCTTATTAAGAGACTTAAAAGTGATTTACAGGATATTCAATCCAAAAAACAAGCAGAAACAGATAAAACAAAGCGATTAGAACTTGAAAAAGAACAAAATATTAAAGAAGCACAAATAAAGGAAATGGAAGAAAAACAGGAAGCTAAAAGCAAAGAAGATGATTATAATCGTTTAAGAAAAATATTTCTAAATAAGCAAATTGAAAATGTTACTAATCCTGTTAATGTTATGAGACCTAATGAAGCTTCAGATTTAATACAGAGTGTTAACGATGCTTCAAAAAGTAAAAATAATATTATTGATGATTTACCTGGTGATGTTGAAATTGATCGAATGATTCCCGATGACATATTAAAAATAATTGAAATAATGAGGAAACATAATCCAAAAATAAGCAGACGAGAAGGTGTTTCCGAAGATGTACTTAATAGTCACAAAACATACTTAAAATGGCTTAATGATAAATACAAAAACGCGTACATAAAATATGTAAAATCTGCAACAGTTAAAACAGGAACTGGAATAAAAGTGTTTTCATCTCCATCTGATGTTTTTGATAGGTTTATGTTAATTATCTCATCGAAACAAGCTGGAAACACTGGTGTGGAAATTGACAACGAAATAACTGAGATGTTGGATTACTTTCGGTCAAATAATCTTATTACAACAGATGAGTATCAAGTTCTAAGCAGAGACCTAATCGACTAGTCAACACCATTGATTTTATCGACGTTTACTATGTAATAATAGTGTATAAACAATGAACGAAGAAACATTTTTTCTTGATTCGTCTCAGACCAGCGACAACAGCGCAAATTTTACTGTATCATTTAACCCACCGGTTATTCTTGATTCAAGCCGTAAATATCGAATTGGACTTATTTCTGCTACGTTATGGAACAGTTTTTTTAACATCAAAGATGGTGTAAACAACAATTTCGTATACCAGTTAAATAATGCATCGCCATGGATTACAAAAACAATTACTCCTGGAGCATATAATTTACCTGGTATTAATCATATTATTACAACAGTATTTGGGTTAACCGACTGCATCATTGAAGCAAATTATAACACGTTACGTGCTCAGATGACTATTAAAAATGGGTTTACTGTTGATTTTGGAGCACCACTTTCACTTGCAGCATTGCTTGGATTTGTGCAAAAACAGTATAGTGCACCAGCAGCCGGAACAGCTTCTTTTGAAGGTGAAAAACCTGTGAACATCACTGATGTTAATTCCATTTTAATCGACTGCAGTATTGCAAATGGATCATTCTCAGCATCTGGATCACGTAATCGTGCAATCTACAGTTTTTCACTTGATGTACCACCAGGATCATTAATTCAGGTTAACCCAAGGCAAATTATTTATTATCAGATTAACGTTGAATCGCAGATAAATTCAATCACAATGAAGTTAACAGATCAAACTGGACGTCAACTAGATCTTAATAATGAAATAGTAACGTATTATTTACACCTGATTTCATAGAAATTGGTTGTAGGCAATCCATCTTCAATCAACCGTGGTTGATCATTGATCGGTGATTAAATCGTCGTGCAATAATGTAGTTGTTTATTATATAATGGCACTAATGAGCAATAGAAGAAAAATATATTATCCGCATACAATCGGTGGAAGTTTACTTGGAAACATATTCTCAAAGATAATTCAACACGGGCCAGGAATTGCAACGAAATTAGCACCAGTAGCATTTAAAGCATTAGAATCAGTTGCAACAGCTTCAGCAAGTAAAATTGGAGACGCTGCTGGAAACTTAATCGCAGATAAGTTATTGAAACCAAAACCACCACCTCTCAACAAAGAACTGATTAGGGAAATAGCACCATCACCAGAAGCAGCACGAGCAATGATTAAAACAGCAAAATAATTACTGTCTAATGATAGTGAACGAATTATTAAATCACTGAGCGAAAAGATAACTAGCGAAAAGATAACTAGCGATAATCAAAATCAGCGTCGACAGATTGACATTGCAGCATTTTAACAACGACAATGACTTTGTCATCAATTTTATGTGATTGTTTTTTATAAAAACCATTGATATAATAAACGTAATGGCATCAACAAGCATTTATTTTAATATTGATGAGCCTTACATGATCGACAACACTGCTGTGGAATTTGAGTACATTGAGTACATTGAAGGTGTCAATGACATGAACATCAACACTGAAAGAAAAATAAGCACGCGAGATGAAGACGTTTGGCTGTTACCACATAAAGGATATCTTGAGATTCGTGGGAATTTAAGGACAGCTGCTAATGCCGCAAACGCGTTTCCTGCAGGAACAAATATTACACTGCAAAACAATGGGTTTGGATTGTTTAAAAATGCTCGTTACCAGCTGAACAATCAGACAATCGAGGACATACAAGATAATTTACCAATTGCAAGCACTATTTTAAATATTTTGTCATTTAGTGAGGATTACTCTAGATCAACTGCAACAAATATGTTTTGGTTTAAAGACACTGCTACTGGTGAAGCAACAGCTATTCCTGGTGATTTAAATGCTATGTACGGTAATTTACCAGCTCTTACTGCAATAGCAGCTAATTATGCTGATGTAGCAGCCGCTAGAGTATCCGTTAATACACTTGCCACAGAAATAACCGCTAATATTATTGCGCCACTAAATCCTGCAGGTGCAATTGGTACAATGATTAATAATATTAGGCAAACACTTGCAACCGGTAACAATGATGGATATGTAAAACGACAAAAATTCACTGATAATGATGCACAGATCACAATGTTACTTCCATTAAGTGCAATATTCGGATTCTGTCGTGATGTAAACAAAGTTTTCAGAGGTATAAAGCACACTGTCATTTTCAACAGAAATACAAACAATAATATCGTTTTAAGAATTGGCGGCAATGATGGACAGTTTGTTATTAGCAATCTTTCATTGTGGATCCCAAAAATAATTCCATCGTTGGCAAAACAACTTGATCTTGAAAACAAGTTAGAGGCGTTTACAAAGAAAATTCATTTTGAGCAAAATAAGATTTACACGTTGACGATACCAGATGGACAGAGTTACACATGGCGAATAACAACATCTCCATCAGAACAGCTGCCACGTCACATATTTATAGTGTTCCAAATCGCTGCAAGGTATGCAGGAGATCAAACAATTAATAAGCGTATATTTGATAATATGAACGTTACAAGTATAACAGCTAGAATAAATTCACGACAATATCCAGAAAAAGAGTTAGTTTGTGATTTTAATGTGGCGACAAGAAATGTTTCACGTGCTTATATGTCACTTATCGAAGCGATGCAAAAATATCTTGATACGGATACTGGTAGTCAAATATCAATTGAGGAATTTAGAACATTGTATCCAATATTTCATTTTGATGTGAGTAAACATGCTGAAAGACTATCATTATCAATGGCGGACATTGAAGTATCATGGAAGCTTGGAGTGGCTCCTGGAGCAGGATATCAAGCATTTGCATTTGTAACATCTGATAGATATCTTACACTTGATGTTCTTAAGGGAAAAATGTCAGTACAAGTTGTGTAAACGCATTCATAATAAGGTTTATTATAAAATGCCGACGAAAAAAGTTAAAAGCGTTGTTAAAAACAACGTTGACAAAAAACATTTAACAAGAATAAAACAAACAATAAAAATAATTGGACAAATAAAAATTTTGACAGGAAAAATTGAACGGATACTAACAGATGATATTACAAAAGGTGATGGAATCACCACTGGTGGTTTTATTGGACCAGCAGTATCAGTTTTGATTAAATCATTGTTACCAAAGGTTTTGACAGTGCTCGGAACACTTGGAATGGCTGCAGCAACAGGTGCAATATCTGGTGCAACAAATAAAGCTGTACAAGGTTCTGGTATTAGAACAGCAACGCTGTTATAACAGTGCACTGTAAAAGTGCTCACAGTTCCAACGGCGACAATGATAAAATCAATGTTGGTGACGACAACAAAATTGTAATCGCGATTATGTAATAATTGTATAATCGATTATTGTATAATTGCATTAATAATATGCTATCAACAATGTCAGCAACAGTAAAAAAACCAAGAAAGAAAAGAGCAACAAAAGCTGAAATGGAAATAAAGAAAGCTGCATTAGCTGTAAAAAGAGCCACAATAAAATTAAAGAAAGAAGCTGCTGCTGTGAAAAAAGCAGAACGTGCTGCAAAGAAAACAACTCCAAGAGCTCCTAGAGCAAAGAAAACAGTACCACGAACAATTAAATCACCAGAAGTAAAAAAAGCAAGAGAAGTACAGCAAATAGTAAAAAAATGATTCCAATGTTTACCAAGTTGGACAGGTTAGTGACAATGGAAAAGAAGGGTGGATTCCTTCAAATGATACTTCCAGCGCTAGCAGGATTACTTGGAGGCCCATTGATCTCAAAACTGCTTGGAAACGGTCTGACATTGCCAGGAACAGTACCAGGGATGTATTAGCGCCGCTAAGTAATTTCGATATTAGTGATGCGCTTAAAACAGTCACAGGATTCAATGGTGTATTTTCAAAAGATCAGTTGATAAACAACGTCGTCGGCAGTGATAAAATCAATGCTGCCACACACTGTGTTGTAAATATACAGAACTTCAATGACGGTTCAGGGACCCACTGGGTTGCATTATATGACAACAATTATTTTGACAGCTACGGCTTTCCGCCAAGCGATCACATTAAAAAATATGTTCAATCGTTTTCCAAATTTGCTAGTACACCAATCAAATACGTTAGCAATCAAATTCAGCAAAACGGCACCAATGCTTGCGGATATTATTGTATAATGTTTATTAAAGAGCTTTCCAAAGGCAAATCAATGCTGGACTTTATTTCACAGTTTGAACCCATTAGCTCTGCTAACGGCGGTGCCAATGGTGGAAGTGCTAACAATGATCGAATTGCTGTTGATTTTATTTGATTGTTTTTTATAAAAACCATTGATATAATCAACGTGAACATGGATGAAACGTACTGCTTAAAATGTAAGAAAAAAACTGGCAATCAAAATGAAACTGTTGTTAAAACTAAAAATGATAGAACAATGATAAAAAGTATTTGTACTATTTGTAAGAAAAATAAAAGTGTGTTTATAAAACAATGATTCGCGTTGATGGATATCAATGTGTTCGTAATTGTGAACATGATGTTTCCAATGGCAATGTTGGTAAAATGCTTTCCATTGAGGGAAATAAACTAGTCTGTTATTGTGATAAATGTGAACACCGTCAAATACTTGGAGGAGCTATTGATATTCATAATCTTATTGGAAAACTTCCAAAACCAAAAGGAGGATGGACACTTCCAGGACACAAGTACACTGGACCAGGGAATCCACTAGATGAACAACTTGACAGCAATGATCAGCCACTACCAGGACAAAAACCTTTTAATCAGGTTGACGCAATTGCAATGAAACATGATATTTGTTACCGTGATAACCCAGCTGATAAACACATGTGTGACAGAGAAATGTTGGACAAGCTTGGAGAGATGCAACCAGAAAATATTAGAGAACGAATTGATAGACGATTTGTACAAGGTATAATCGGTGCAAAATATAAACTTGGCCTCGGTGACGTTGTCTATGACAACGACGATGCTGATGATATTGTTGAAAACATACTTGGCGTTGATGACGATGTCTACGGTGACGGTATTGACAATGCGGATCAAATTCGTTCTGATGAGCTTCACGCACCAATAAAAAAAGTTTCAGCGAAGACGTGTTGTCGCAAATGCTGTAGATGATATTTGGTCTGTTGATTTAACTGATATGTCATCGCTGGCTTCTAGCAATGATAACACAAATTTTTTACTTAATGTCGTAGATGTACAAAGCAGATATGCTTTTAGTGAACCAATAAAAAATAAGATGGGAAACACAGTTTTAATCGCACTAAATAAAATTGTTACTGAACGTGGACGTCAACCAAATAAAATATGGACAGATCACGGACCAGAATTTTATAACAAGCAGTTTAATGATTGGCTTGATAAACACAATATCAAAAAATATACCACAGGAAATGAAGGAAAAAGTGTTATAGCTGAACGATTTAACAGAACATTAAAAGAAAAGATCTACAAGAAAATGACAGCATCAAACACTGATAGATACATAGATGATCTTCAGGTGATTGTTTCTGACTACAACAACACAAAACACAGAACAATTAAAATGACACCAAACGAAGCAGTAAATAATCCTGTTCTTGCAAACGAAAACTTGTATCGGAGACATAAATTTAACGTTGGTGATCGTGTAAGAATCTCAGTGGTAAAAAAACAATTTGAAAAAGGTTTTACACCTAATTGTACTGATGAAATATTTATCGTCGATGAAATACTTTTGACGATTCCTGTCACGTACAGAATCAAAGATTTAAATGATGAACCAATCATAGGAAGCTTTTATGAGCAGGAACTATTAAAAACCAGATTATGATCCGCGCGATCGGGCGTGCCCGATTACCAACGGATTCATTGATTAATTATAGTGTTATATATCTTATTATACTTTGGTAGAAGCCGATTAGACTTTAATGGCTTACACATCTTAATTAGTGTATTTGCACGTTCTAAATCCATAATACCATTATCAGCAAGTAATAAAAATATTTTAACGAAAATAAAATCAAATTTTATATTTTTTTGTCTTCCAGGTATATTGATGTTCATAAATATTTTGATTCGTTCGTTAAAAGCTTCCTGTTCACATAAAGTCAAACCAAACTTTTCTATTTTACTTCTAAGATGATATTTAACATTGTAACGCTGTGGATGCTTCCTGTAACATTTATACGCATTTGAGTCAACAACGTTTTTAATGTCAGCGCTTCCATTGTCTTTTACAATAGGTGTATCTGAAACAATACCATTTAAAATGTTTTTTAGCTCATAATCATCATATAATAGTGGATCGTTTGGATGAGCATTTAAATAGTCACAAAAATATGACACTCCTATCAAAGGCTTAGTTGGCTTTTTCAAAGGAAAAGGTGTGTTATCATTTAACAATAAAATTAATTTTTCGTTCATTGTTGTCATTTTGTTATTATATTTTATATAAACATATTTAATATGGAAAAATATCAAACCAAGGGATATATAAAAAATATTAACGATCTGAATGAGGCAATACGTTTTTGTTTTTGTGTTCCAATCAACATCAAACTTATCATTGACAATGAAAGCGCAGATGGAAGCACTTTTAAGCCAAATAATGTACTTTTAACATTAGACGAGATGAAACTGTTTAAAAAAAATGGTACCATTGTTACCACCTGGGATGCTGATGCAATAATGAATTACAGCCACAGTTGTATTAAAGTTGAAGGGCTGATGCGAATACTGGATTCAAAATAGCCTATTAATAATCCTATTAATAATAATGTTTTTAACATTGTCTGTGTTAACAAACAGATCAACGACATTGTCAATGATTTTATCAACGATTTTGTTATCAGTTTTATTAACAAGATCAGAAGTGCTGTTGACATCAGTTATGTACACAAAAGAAAACCTTTGATCGTATTTCTTTGAATAAGCTGATTTAGTCACATGATCAGCAACACATTTCACAGAATAAGGATTAATATCAAGATGTTTTCCAGCTAAGCTAATTGATTTAAATGATTGATTTTCACCTGTAAGCAAATCCGTTGACATCACAGGTTTGCGCGGTTTATAACGTCTATTTGCATTTTTACCACGTTTACAATTTTCCTGCTGTGTAACTAAATCCAAATTTTCAATTCTGTTGTCAGTGATAATACCATTAAGATGATCAATAACCAGTCCAGGACTAATAATACCGTTAAACACCTCGTAAACAAATCTATGTGCTAAAACTGATTTCTGATGTTTATCATTGTTAGAAACACTTATTATAATATAACCCATATTGTTTAAATTACCAAGTGGCCTCTGATGATGTTTATGTCTAATAACGCCTTGTGAATTTGCTTCATAATTTTCATAAATTGGATGCACGTAAAATATTTCTGTCATTATATTTATGTTTGTATTTAAATCAAAAAAAATAATTATTTTTCAATTAAATATTCGCATTATTATATAATGTTAAAATCGCTCCGAGAACTAGCAATGAAAAAAGTATTAGAAAACACAAATTTTACGATGAAAGAGACTGATAAGGCATTTGCCAGCTCTGACAGAAATTTTATTTTTGATAATCAACAAGTATTAAATGCGTCTTCGAAGACATACACGCTGAATACTGGAAGCTTTGGAATAAGACCCCAAGATCTGATCGCTATGGTTAAACCAATAATAAACAATCATTTACAACAAAAATATGCAATAAAAATTAATATTCAGTACAATGTACTGTTTGTGATAGGTGAGCTTATTGTGCTTGAAGAAGAATCAGAATCATATAAAACAACTAAAACAACATTAATAACACGTGAATTGAACTTAGACGAGATTTTGATGAAATTGCACAAAGATCTCAGTGACCAAATTGAAAATCATGAAGGAGCCGGATCTGGTTGGAAATACAGGACTATTATAGCAGTTTCACTTAATACACACAATGTTAAACCAGCAGGTGGATCAAGTTTTATTGAGTTGCCGGGATATTATAAAAACTCAAAGTGTATTGTAAATGTTAAAAATAACGACAACAAGTGTTTTCAATGGGCGGTTCTATCAAAATTATATCCAGCTAATTCAAACCCAAATAGAGTATCAAATTACAAAGAACATGTCAACGAATTAAATTTTGATAAAATCGAATTTCCAGTGCAAATCAACAAAATAGAAAAGTTTGCCAGACAAAATGGATTAACTATAAACTTATTTGGTTTAGACTACGCAAAAATCACTGGAGACCTATTTTCATACCCACTAATAATAAGTGATCGTTTACGAGATAAGAATGTACAGGTGAGCGATGTAATTAACCTGCTATTTTATAAAAATCACTACTGCTGGATAAAAAACTTTAACGGGTTCAATTACAGTCAAAATAATAAACATAAAGGAAAACTTTATTTCTGTTATCACTGTTTAAGCAGATTCACCACACAGGAAGGATTAGATAGACATTTAGAATACTGCTCAAGTAAACAAAAAATTACGCTTCCAGATCTTGAACACTCAAAATTAAGTTTTAAAAATCCACAACGATGTGAAAAAATACATTTTGTGATATACGCCGATTTTGAGGCACTGCTGGAACCAATTGATGTTGCAATAAACAATCCAAATATATCATCAACAACAAAAATTCATAATCATATTCCTTGTAGTGTTGCCTACAAGATTGTTTGTGAGTATGATAAATCAAAATCAAAAGATATTGAGATATACCGCGGTGTTAATCCAGCAGAATGGTTGTTAACAAATTTGTTGCTTGAGGCGAAAAAAATTAAAAAAGTGTTAATCGCCGATAATAAATATAATAAATTACAATGGTTTATTCCAGTGGTTTTTCATAATTTTAGAGGTTATGATGCACATATTATCGTTGATGCACTTGGAAATAAAAAATTTAGTGTTAAAACAATCAAATGTATTCCAAATAGCACTGAAAAGTATTTATCAGTCACAATAAAACAACTTAGATTTATTGATAGCTACCAGTTTATGGCAGAATCATTAGATAGACTTGTAAAAGGTTGTACTGTTTTTAATAACCTAGAAGAATATTTTGGAACTGATTCAAGTTATTTAAAACGCAAAGGTGTTTATCCGTACGAGTACATGGACTCTTTTTCAAGATTCAAGGAAACAACGTTGCCTGACATTGAAAAATTTTATTCAAAGGTTAATATCGCCGGAATAAAACAAAGTGAATACGATTACGCTGAACAAATGTAGAAACAGTTTCAATGTAAAAACATTGGCGATTATCATGATCTGTATTTGACAACCGATGTTCTTCTTCTAGCTGATGTATTTGAGCAATTTCGCTGTAGCTGTAATATTAATTATGGATTAGACCCCTTATGGTATTTTTCATCTCCAGGACTCGCTTGGGATGCAGCATTAAAACGTAGTAATATAACACTCGATTTGTTCACAGATGCTGATATGTATTTGTTTATTGAAAAAGGTATTCGAGGAGGAATATCAGTAATAACAAAGAAATACGCAAAAGCAAACAACAAATATTTACCAGATTACGATCCTAGCAAGGAATCAAGCTATATAATCTATTTAGACACTAATAATCTGTATGGATGGGCAATGTGTCAAAGTTTACCAGTTGGAAACTATAAGTGGATAACAGAAGAAAAATACCTAAACGAAAAACCAAACGATAACGTCGGCTATTTCATAGAAGTTGATCTTGAATATCCATCTGAGCTGCATGATCTACATAACGACTATCCATTTTGTGCTGAACAAATTAAAATCAGTAGTGAACAGCTTTCTTCCACTCAGGTTCAAAACGGTTGTAAAAGCACTACAGAAAAGTTAGTTCCAAATTTAATGAACAAAAAAAGATATATAATACATCACAAAGCATTAAAACAAGCAGTTGACGCTGGTTTAAAAATAACACGTATTTACCGGGTTCTAAAGTTTAAACAATCCTGTTGGCTAAAAGATTACATTGAATTTAACACAGTCCAGAGAGCAGCTGCAACAACAGAATTTGATAAAAACCTTTTTAAACTTATGAACAACAGTGTTTACGGTAAAACAATGGAAAACTTAAGAAAACGTGAGCAAATTTAACTTATTAATAACGAAGAACGACGAGATAAAGTGATAGCAAAAGATAATTTTATCTCAGCAAAAATATTTAACGAAAATTTAATAGCAGCTCATATGCGTAAAACAAACCTAATACTGAATAAACCCATTGCAAATGGTGCAGCTGTTTTAGATCTTTCAAAAACATTAATGTATGACCTCTACTATAATGTTATTAAAAAGTTATATCCAGGTGATAAATCGCAATTGTTATTCACAGACACTGATTCTCTATGTCTTCACGTGTTCACTGATGATGTTTACCAGGACATGTACGATAATCGACAATGGTTTGATCTATCAGATTATCCTGCTAGTAGTGGATTTAAATCAGATGAAAACAAAAAAGTAATAGGAAAATTCAAGGACGAAACAAACTTCGTTCCAATATCTGAATTCGTTGGATTAAGGTCTAAACTGTACAGTGTTAAACTAGCCGATGGAACAGTAAAAAACGCTCCAAAGGAATACAAAAAGCTGTTGTTGAAAAAAAGATAAATTTCGAAGATTATAAAGATGCATTAGCTGGAAAGCGTGATCATGTGCTAATGACAACATTCCGATCTGATAAACATAAAATTACTACAACGGTGATAAATAAAGCCGGATTAAACAACTATGATGACAAACGATGGTGCAAAGATGGAATAAACACGTACGCGATCGGCCACTATCAAAATAACCATCAATTCGATAATAATAACACTGAACTTGACTTTTTATTTACTTAAAAACAACATTAAATGTTGACGACTTATTGTTTGTCAGAGTTGATTCCATTGATTTTCAACGCTTTGATGCCAACTTTTTTGGGCACTTCACAGACTTGAAAACTTTCTTGATAGAGCAATTTGTTATCAAAATGAAGACCTCACAGTTCATCAAAAAGATGGGACAAAAAAAAATGTTTCAGAAACTGCCTTTATCTATACTACTAACTCCCTGACAGAGTGTTATGGATAACCCTTGAGTAAAGTTTCTTCAGCGGAAACTGAAGGAGCCCAGCGAAGACTTGGCTGTCCAACGAAGGTTGGGATGACAGCGGCAACTGTGTAGACTTCACTCAATGGGTTTAGTTTGAATACGCCATATAGCGCTGACATTAGATTCTTGGGTGAATAAACGGAAAATCATTTTCACAGAAATAATTATACATATATTTAAATACCAATCTTTCGAAATGTTTGTTAATGTTACTCAAAACTGATATGGGTCTGTAATTTGACGGAATAGATTTGTCATATTTCTTGAATATTGGCACCATATTTGCCATTTTCCACCGATTTTGGAAATTTCGCAAATTTAATGACTTATTAAAAAGTAGTGATAGTGGTTTCAAATTGAAAAGTTTGTTTTCTTAAATAAGCTGCTGCTAATATCATCTGCACCAGAAGCTTTGTTGTTTCACAACAAAACACAGATCCAGTTAAGTTTTTATTTATAATCATAATGTTTGCCTAGGGGGACCGTCTGCTGCTACTGATGAAACTGTTTTGGTTCATTCTGTCAGTGAGTGATTCAGTGGTTACTGAATGGCACAACGTGGTTGTACAGAGGTCACAGCTGGGCTGTGAAACTCCCTGACAGAATGTTATGGATAACCCTTGAGTAAAGTTTCTTCAGCGGAAACTGAAGGAGCCCAGTGAAGACTGGGCTGTCCAACGAAGGTTGGGATGACAGCGGCAACTGTGTAGACTTCACTCAATGGGTTTAGTTTGAATACGCCATATAGCGCTGACATTAGATTCTTGGGTGAATAAACGGAAAATCATTTTCACAGAAATAATTATACATATATTTAAATACCAATCTTTCGAAATGTTTGTTAATGTTACTCAAAACTGATATGGGTCTGTAATTTGACGGAATAGATTTGTCATATTTCTTGAATATTGGCACCATATTTGCCATTTTCCACCGATTTTGGAAATTTCGCAAATTTAATGACTTATTAAAAAGTAGTGATAGTGGTTTCAAATTGAAAAGTTTGTTTTCTTAAATAAGCTGCTGCTAATATCATCTGCACCAGAAGCTTTGATGTTTTGAAGTGTGGTAATTATGTCTATAATCTCGCTATCAGTTACCTAGATTTGATTCAATGTGTGTTGGGTTTGTGTTTCCAAGAAAAGCAACCCTCTTTCGTGATCATCAGTTGAGGAGCTCAAGTAAAAATAATTATTAAGTTTGCTTTTTCAAAATTTGAATATACTAGTTCTGAATCATTTGTATGGAGAAGAGGATCCATTGCATTCGTTCGTAATAAATGTCATTATATTCCAATAATATTTTGGATTAGTATTTTTGTTTCCAGACAGACGAACGTCCAAGGTTTCGAAAAAAGATTTTCTTGGTTCTTTTTTCAAGCTGTTTGCTCTGTTTATTTGATTTATATATCTTGTTATATGATGGGGCTGTTTAGTGCTTTATTCCTCAGTCTGTCTCTTAATCCGAGTTAAACCATATTATGTCCCCTGGTCTAATTGTAACTGATTGCGAGAGAATGCACTGTTGAGAAAGCAGATTTATCACATTATAAAACAACTCACACATTTCTTTGATGTCTTTACATGAATTAAAGGATTCAGAACCTGACTTTTCATTTGAATTAATTTTGGGATAATCTATTGTTATGCTGACAAATATGGCCTTGTGATCACCAGTAGGTTCTTCAACAGGCAGTATACCATATTCACCTATATCGTAGCCTGCAGAGACGATAATCGGATCAAGCAGGGTCGCTGTGCGCATGAAGAAGTGAGTTGATTCATTTATTATGTTAGTCAGATTGCTTTGCACTACAAGATCGTGCAGTTTAGTGTTCATTGGTCTAAGAAGGTTGACACTTAGATCCCTCGTAATATTTATATACAAAGATAATTTATTTACAGCATCAATACTGGACGACAATGGTTTAAATTTAAAATGAGACACAACATAAAAAATAAAATATCGTGTTCATAAAGCTGTTTTGTTTTTACTAACAAAAATATTCACAAAGAACGATGAAATTTTATTATATTTTTAAAAAGATATTTATTTTTTATAACATTAATGCTTATATACCAGGAATAAAAACAGAACAAATTGAACATGAGTATGATTTATTATGGGATAAAATTAAAGATCTTTAGTAATTTCTTATATAATTATATATATTTTTTGTAATTCAAATATGTATATAAAATTAAACTTCTTATACTGATTCATATATTTGAAATTCAGATGTTTTAATACAGTTTTTATATCAATATAACATGAAGCATATTTATGTAATCTTTCGTTATTATATTTGATTTCAATTTTACCATTTGGTTTTGTTGGCTAGCTTCTTTCTATGTAATAAAACATTATCATTTCCATCTTTTTATCATTAAATTTATTGTATGATCTTCATTTGGTTCTACATACAATATTTGTATCGTTTCTAATACATGTATAGTTTAAAAAAAAAAAAAAAACATTTGCTTTGTGTATATACAATATGTCATCTGACATTGTATATTTTATGGTTATACAATATAAATGAGTTATACTAATAATAGGTGATGGTGCAGATGTAAAAAGAGACACTAAATTTGTAACATGAAATAAAGATATATCTCCCAAGAATGAATTAGGTGATTAGGTGAATTGGAGTCACTCCGAGTGTCCGCCCCCCCCCCCATCCTCTTATGCTACAAAATATAAATAGGAGCAATCAATAAAATTGTTAATTTATCACAACCTGAGGAAGCAAGTGATGCTGTAAAAAATAAATATGCAGATGACTGAGTTATATATTTTATGATGAATCGAAAGCTTTTGATCTGGTCTGGAACATAAACTGAACAAATACGGTGCTTCAGGTAATTGGATGAAATGGTTTGAACATTATCTAAGTAATAGAAAACAAATGGTCATTTTCCATGATACTTATTCATGAGAAACGATTATAAATGCTGGTGTGCCACAACAATCCGTACTTGGGCCTCTCTGGTTTTTAACCTACGTAAACGATATTTTCTGATGGTATGAACTTTCTCACCCGTCTCTTTGCAGATGACTTATCTCTGCATTATTCATTCCCTTATTGTGCTGAAACAGAACTAGTCATGAATAATGATTTAATAAAACTGCATAAATGGTTGAAGCAATGGCTCTTAAAGTTTAATCTAGCAAAAACAGTGGCTAAGTTTTTCACGAACAAGAAAGTAACAAATATTGATGAACTTGTTCAGTGTGTGGATTCTCATTGTCATCTTGGATTATTACTTTCGTGAAATATCAAATGGACTTTTCACAGTGATAGCATTTTGAAAATAGCATCATCTCGAATAGCAAATCTTCGAAAACTAACATACAAACTTAGCAGGCAAATTTTATCAAAACTATATATAACTTATAAAAGGCCCATCTTGGAATACGCCAGTGTTGTCTGGGATGGATGTTCATTGATAGATTAAGAAAAACTTGCAAAACTACAGCTTGAAGCGGCAAGAATAGTTACAGGACTTCCAAAATACACGAGTAGGCAATCTCTCTATTTTGAAACTGGGTGAAAAGTCTGCAATCTAGACAAAAGAGAAAAAATCATTAACACTTCATAAAATTAAAGGGAGGCAAACTCCAGACTATCGCATTGAATTGCTCGCTCCCCTGTGTCCGAACAAACAAAGTATAACTTTCGACTTTCAAATAATATAGTGACTTGCACTTTCAGGCTAAATTCTACTAAATCATCTTTTATACCCTCTGTAACAAGATAACCGGGTTGGATTTCGGATTTACAACTGAACACTTTTGATGGTGATACAAAATGCAATGTTTATTGATGAATGACTTGAATGGGAAAAGGGTTATGATTAATACGTGCGTGTATAAGGTCCAAATATTGAACAAATTAACATAATTCGCACGAACCTAATAATGTAACCCAAATGTGAATACAAATAAATAAATACACAGTACAAGGACAAATGTTAATGATTCACAGTAATTTCAGACGACAAAAAGAATGATGTGTTTTACTCAAATAGTAAAAATGTATACCCTCAAATAATGAAAAATGAGGTACTTTATTCAAATAATAAAATGATGAAAACAATGGGATAGATATCACACAAAATATCTTTACAATCCCAAACCACTGGGTATCACAAACCCCAAAATTAGCCCACGGCTAAAAAATTACATGTATGGAGTAACACAAAACACTCCGTCACTGGCACGCTTGGCTATCAGTCACACTGGTCAATCAAGCAGTCAGCATTACAGGTAGTCCCCGACCACCATTCAATTCCTTGGTCAATCAAGCGATCAGAGCCCCCCAATCGGTCAGCAACGCCCGATCACCTGCTACTCAAGCAACACACTGTTAATTCAGCTCTACGGCTGCTATGGTTAGCTTTACAGCTGCTATGGTCAACTTCTATTGTCAGCTCTATAGCTGGGACATCGTCGACTCTGATCAGCTAAAAATAAATCTAACACCGTGTATTATGATTGACACGGGCATATACGATAACACGTAATGACGTTATATACGGTAAGTTATAAAATTACATTATCGGCACAACATTACAAAGCAATAAACAAGTTCAGAAGTGAACCTACCCGTGTCCGATAATAATCCTATGGTACTAAACGTTTCCTAAAAATGCCACTTTATATTGCTAATATGAAGCTCTTATTAAGTCACAAACAAGAACAGAAAATATTTGCATTGTACTACGCAAGTCGAAGCTACATAGAAAATATACATCAGAAATTGATACATAATTTACATACCTCTACAGCTGAAGATGCGCAAATCCTTAAGTAGACTGCTCACTGACAAGACGTTCCGTAATGTAAAGATCTAGTCTTATGGTGAGACATTTATACACAAACGATGCAGCCCTACATCGTCCCTGCGCTTGATGTATTCGGTTTTTCCCATCGAAAACACTTCGCACGTGCGGCATAGGGTGAACCGAACTCACTGTTTCGAAATATTGTACAATATATATAAATCACCCTCGGGTATCGTTGTTACAATGAAAAACGAAACCCGAGTACATGTATTTAATAAATAAAAGGGATTTATACAATTCCGTGACACCCTCAACAGTGACCTTGTGGAACAATCTTGAACAGGATACCGAATGTAGCATCTCTTACAGTGCTTTGAAAAAGTGTTTATATACAGATATCGAATTCAGTAAAATGCCTAGTTTTAGTCACCGAACCCTAGATAGTATCCATACTAGATTGTATCCATACTAGATTGTATCCATACTAGATAGTATCCATACTAGATTGTGACATAATGTAAGCTGATTAGAAGCTGATCTTTACTGCGTTCAACTTATTGACACGCTCCGCCTGCGGTGGGATAGAAAGCATCATGCATTTCTTCATGTTCTGTCCCAAGTATAGTCCGCAACGAACTGAGTTGATAAGAAAATTACTCTAAGTGTCATATCCAACTGTTAGCTTAGATTTATTGCTCTAGGGAAAGGGCGATGCAAATTAAAAATATAGAATTCTACAACATGTATACATATATATATAACTGATACCAGATGATTTCAGTAACTTATTCAAATCGTGAATGATGTCAATGTGCCCCCCCCCCTCTCCAATCAGTTTTCATTATTAGTGTTTGCAACACTGTTGTCATGATTAAATATGTTGCAGTACTTGTATCATGTAGGGACAGTGCTAATACAAGCTGTTAGAACTTGTGCCCAATCACATTGTATCATATTGTGACAATAAAATATTTTTTAACTAAAGATCCGGTTGATGAAAAAGACCGTGTTAATAAAACATTTACTGATACTTTTTATATGAAAAAGTGGCGATATAATTGCGGGTAATTTAGATATGACTAATTATTTTATTAAAAATATCAAAGATCGAGAAGAAGAGCAAGACTGTGCTTCTAGATCATATGGTGATACAAGAAATGTGCAAATTCGTCAATATAACCAAGACACCCATGCTAAAATCAGCGGTGAAGCATGTAAAGGAAAAACAGACATGCCTAATAATCCTATCATAAGACATAAAAACCCGGTAGATGAAACAGACTGTGTTAATAAACGTTATGTTGATAATAAAGTTTTTTATCAAGATAATCAGGTTAGTTTAGTAAAAGAAAAAGGTGATATAATAACCTGTTTTTTGTAGGCATGAGTAATAATTTTATTAATAATGTCAAAGGTCTAGTTGATAATACAGATTGTGCAAATAAAATATATATTAATGATGTAGTCACAGAAGTGGTAACCAATGATCACTAATTTTTATAACCTAAACGACATAATATGAGTAAAAATCCTTAGATACAAAACAAAAGGACAAGAATTCATAAAGATAACTTCTGGTAAAGAAAAATGGCTAACGTTCACAAATGGAGAATAGCTTTAATCGATACAATTGTTACTTTAGTTTTTACAGGCGGCGCCTTAGCAGACCCAGAATTTATGAGTGTAAGAACAGTAAAGTCTGCAAGAAAAGGGGATAATGTGGTAATTGAATAGTAAAAAATTACAGCAAGCATAAACACCTTGACTGGTAAAGCAATTATTTCAGATAATTATATAATCTATGAAAATTAAAGATTGCCTATATTCCAGCTGAGTATTCCGAAGAGAGGGGAATCCATTGCAATATATGCAAGAATTAAGATACAATTATTAGTGGAAAAATTAGGCACACAACAATTTCAAGAAGATATTGCTAAACCGTTTTCATTGCATGTTGCCAACAAAATAGAAGAAGTAAAACAAGAGATAGATAAAAGCAAGATCAGTTAATTAAGAAAATAGAAGAAGAAGAAAAAAAAAGAATAGCGGCATTATCACAATCAGAATATACTAGATTACAGGCATTAATACCAGAACAGCCACAACAACAACCAGCTTTACCATCACCATCCATCCCCGAAATGATTACTCTGGAGGGTTTCATTGCACAAACAATAATACAAGATTATATTGTATTTACAATGAAACAAAATTAGCAAGAAAGGTTAATACAATTCAAGGTATGAAAGAGGATGAACTGGTGAATGGTTGGGACAAAATATAAAACGGCATCTACCGTATAGACTCGCCTATACAATCCAGGTCCAAATGCAAACAACATTGACTCTGATCGCATAATGCGCCGGCAGATACGGGTCTGTGTTAGTTGTTTTACTGATTAGTCCTTACAAACTGCATAGACCCAGATCTGCCGGCGATTTTTGCGACGGCAGATCTGGGTCTATGCAGTTTGCAGTTGATATCAAACTATACGCGAGTATATACGGTAATCAGGCAAATGAAGAAGTAAGTGCTGCAACAAATATGAAAATGACCGAATCACAGTCATCTCGCACCCTATCTCGCACCCGCTAAGTCGCACACAAATAAAGTTATGTCGCACCCAAATATATAGTCAAGTCGCACCCATCTGTAATATATCATAAATGAAATTACTGTTACAAGTGATTATGTTTTCCATTGCATTAGCCTTTATTAGTGTACTTTATTAGCGGACCAGGTCAATACCATTATAGAATGGGCCCCTTCCATTTCCATTCTCAATCGTACACCACCTTCCGTCTTCGAAAGCATTTACCTGGGCCAATTACTATCTAGCTGAGGATTATTTAATCCCTTTATACCTTACTAAATTTAAATCAAACTTGGTTCCATCTGCGCAAACGTTTTGAATTCGGAAAAATAAAGTTGTTAACGGCGAGAGCAATGTTAAAGATGTGCTATTTACAGTACAAGCACAGCCTATTACACGTCGTAAGGTGTTTGGTTCCGACGCTTATCCTCGCGCAGGTAAAACTAAAGGTCGGTGCATTTATACTGTATACAATGTCCACAACACCATCCACTATAATCAGTAAAATAAAATAAAGGCATGAATAACCATATTATTTTCAGCAAATTTCACAAAAGAAAACCCTTTGCGGTGTGGAATAAAAAAGGTTTAACCCGTATCCGTACCGGTACCAAACATCCCCGTACCCAAAACACATTATCGTTGATAAATCTGGTAATTAATCATAACACATATTATGTTGTGTAGGAATACCGTTACATATGTAATGTTCAAGAAATATGTATTTGTAAAAAAAAAATTTATCGCATTTTACCTGGAATAATGTGTTTTCTGGGGATTAAAATGTGTAACCCAAACAAGACAAATTTATTACTGATGTCCCGGATCACGATATTATTTCAGTTCGCTTTATTTCTATAAACATATTAAAGCAGAAACAGTAATTAAACTATACGAATTTTTTTATTGCAGAAGAGTTTTTTTTAAAAGTAAAAATTCAATTTTGGATAATTGTTTATATTTTCATAAAACAGGGTTAGTGGTTAGTTTAATTGCCGTTGTTTTTTTAATCATGGAACAGTCAGTGATGCCAGACGAATTTCTTGGTCATGAAGACTTTGAAAGAAAAAAAATCTAAGAGTTGATTGCACATGACATGACAACAGGTGACGGTAACTGTCTTCACCGCTATATCATTGGCACTATGCGGAAATGAAGCCCTCAGAACAGAAATACGAATACGGACGTGTATTGAGATGGTAATAAAAGCAAATTAAAAATTTTAAAAAAAAATACCTTTCACAAAATTTAGTGTACACGCATTGGTAAAAAAAGATGGTGAAATAAAACAAGTTCCCCTAGCTTTTGCGTTGATGTCGGGGAAAAGTTAGAAAAATTATCAAAAAGTATTAAAAGCTATTAAAAATATGATTCCCACTGAACCAAAGATGAAAATGGTGATAGCCGACTTTGAAGCTGCTATGTGGAAGGGAGTGTTGTCGGTTTTTCCAGAAGTTCAAATGCAAGGTTTGGTATTTCATTGGACCCAAGCGATTTGGAGGCAATGTGTGTAGATCGGCCTTCAGAAAGCTTATGAAGTAAACAAGTCAATTTATGTTTTCATCAGGAAATTAATGGTTCTACCATTAGTACCTCATGAATACATACAGCCAACCTTTGTCGCCCTGCAAGAAAAAACTACCCAAAACGGACCCTTATCCGATCTATGTAGCTACATAGAAAGGCAATGGAAAACAAATCCATTATTCACCCCTACTCGTTGGGCCGTATATATGCAACCTGTAAGGACAAACATTGTACAATGAAATGCAAGCAAAATTGTTTCATTATTGGGACAAGTTTAACGACAGAAACATGACCATTTCGCAATTGCTGTCTGCTTTCAGCAATTTAAATGGGCCTGTTTTGCAGTAACGTTTGGGAAAAATGGACTTATAAGTGATACAGTGAAGTGTGAGCTTTAATACTCTGCCGTAATTAGTGTGTCATTAATAACAGTGGTTCGAGTAACAGTTCTAGTATTTTACAGGCTTGTTGTTCGTTTGGATTAAAAATACGTGGATAAAATGAAATGTGCTTTACGGAAGATTTACAATTTTAAATAAAATTCTACTCGAATGAAGGATCGATTTGAATAAGTATTATATTTAATTGTCATATACTACCTTTTTATTATTTTATCTTTCATTGTAAGTATTACCATTGTTTGAATACCTTATGTTTTTTCTCGTTTCTCTCTACCATTACTTATTTAACATATCGATTTAAGGCAGTGAGCGAAAATTACAGCTATCAGATACCTTATCGATACGTTTGCATTGAAATAATATAAAATACTTTATTATTCTTTGTTCAAAGAGTTAAAATAAAACAAACACGCATAAAAGCTGATATTTTAGTACCAGATTACAGTATTGACGTTGATTTATGAAATACTAGTATCCGTTTCATTGCCGTATTCATTACACAATACTTGTATCTACATTTGGATTTTAATGATTTGAAAATATTAAATTAAATAGTACTCACCGCAAAGTGAAGTGTCCATCAATGTTGTTTACCGACGGGTTTTACTAGTAAGCATATTGCTTTCATTTTCGTGCATATTTGTATTATATTTTGTGTTTTGCGTTATAAACACTGTTTTGTGTTTCATGCAATAAAAGTTTTGATTTGATTTATATTTGCCTTTTCATGAGCCAGATCTAATTCCCAAGAAATATTTCCTAAGTTTCAATTTATTTTCGAAATTCATGTGAATGCCGATAAAAATTAACCAAAGTCGGCTTCTCTAGGTCAGCCAACTTTGAATATAAAAAATATGCACACTCTAAAGAATCCAAATTCGGCTTCAGGGGTCGGCTTTCTTTGTAATAAAGTAATCTTTGTATTTGTTGAAACAATGTGTTTATTACTCTCTACCAGGTGTGCTTTTTCACCACCCAAGCTTCTATTGTTTGCCACCTGTCATCATGAATAATTGTTGTATGTATGGTAAAAAGCAGGATCGAATCATACACGGCATTAATTGTCTTTAACAATACTTTTTGTAACTCATGCTAGCGAAAGTATTGACATTTCCCGCACAGTGAATGTATTTCCTAATAATGATTTTTATTTGCGAAATAGTGTTATATTGTTAACATGGATATAATACACTCTTGGTTATTTGTCACCATACACCATGTTATGCGTGAATTGCTGGTGCCTTCAAGCAATTGTTTTTTTTTTAAATTCTCTGTCGCTCTCTTTCAGTTTGATAACATATTCTAATAAAGTCAGTACTATTTTAAATGAGGATGACTTTGGTATTGGTTTATACTGGGTGCGATATGACTTTAGCATTGGGTGCGACACGAATTAAGCATTGTTTGCGACATAACTTTATTAGTGTGCGATTTGACCTGCGTGCAACATGACCAGGGTGCGACATGACCCGACCAGTAAGACGGCGAATGACAAAGCAAAGCAGCATAATGATAAGGAGGAGAGGATGGCTACTGTCGCTGGCAAAGTCGACCTATAAATAAATATGGAAATGTAATAGAAAAAGCAAGGAGTAAAAGTAATAAAATATATTAAAGCAGCAAGAACGGACAAAAGAAGAAAAACTGATCCAAAATCAGAAGAAAAAGAAAACAGGAACTAGACAATCAGAAAAAGTAAAAGAAGTTGTAGAAAAACTTAGTGCACTCAAACAAGTAATGGAAAAAGGAGGAAAACCACAAACAGAAAAATAAAAGTGGTTTTCAAGAATAGTTTCCATCATTAGAAACAAAAGGAAAAACGAAAGGATACAAAAGAAGAAAATTATGACTAAATTACGGCTCAGATATTGAAGTTAAATTACCTTGATCATAAAACCTAACACCGAAATGATCTTTAGTAAATTATATATCGACTCTGAAAAATTGTTACAGCTAAAGCCAGATGAATATCTTAATAATTAACGTGTTATCTCGTAAACTATATTATGACTTGATTGTTATATTAGCACAAAATAGCATATAGTAATAAATCTCTTGAAATCTTAAAACAATTAATAGAATTGATGAAAAATGAAAAAAAGTATTTAAAAAGTTGGTTGTGATAATAATAAATATTATAAAATCGCTAAAGATTTAGTAAAACGATCACACTTGTTATGTCCAAGTAGGCGAAATGGTAAGCAATCTAAAAATGTTGATAATGAAATTATAGATATTTTGTATAGATTATATAATGATAAAATAACTGATAAATCTGATTGTAAATCAATATTTGATAAATACATATAATTATATGATATCTAAATGGTATTTGAAACTACGTTATTTTTTGATAGTCAAAGTACAATTTATGGCACATCACAATATTTTACAGTTGAGTTTTCTTCTAATATTATTTTAGACATCAATAAACAATAAACATTAGTCTTCAGCAGTGAAATGTGATATACTTGGCTTAATATTCCAGCATCAAATAATAATTTAAGATATTATGATGGTAATGAACGTAAAACATTTATAATACCACCCTGCGCATATAACAGTATTGATATTAACAATGTATTGAAAGAAAATGCTTGGAGAGAAAAATGGAAAAGACAACAAAATATATCTATTGATAAATAATATTGCATAAAAATTATAAGATTGATTCTACAATAGAAACTAGTTTATGCAATATTTTAGGCTTATCAAATATTAGAAGAAAAAAAAATTATAGTGATCAATACAGTAAATATAAGAAAAATTAGTTCACTATTAATACATCGTACTTTAGTTACAGGTTCATATATTAATTGAACAACTGCAGATGTTTTATCTTCATTTACATCAAACTCTTCCAAAGAGAATTTATTAAATATATGATCAAATGAATTAATTCAAATGAACTAATGCATGTCCCGCTAAATAAAATCTATCAGATATCAGCTGTAATATCACAAGGTAATGAAGAAGTAATTTTAAATAATGAAAGAGTAACATATTACATATCAATAAAAGAACACACACCACACACACGCACACATATGTATGTATATATATATATATATATATATATATATATATATATATATATATATATATATATATATATATATATATATATATATATATATATATATAACACAATGTTAATAAGAACAACTAGTTATTGTTAAAAAAAAAAAAAAAAAAAAATTCTAGGCAGTTTAATATTTGGAAATGTGTTCGATGCATTAAAAGGAGTTTTTTTTCAAGCGGAACAAAATTTTAACAAGCAAATTACCAACTATTTCTAGTGAAGCATTGGCAAGTAAGGCATTTGAAGATGTGCAAGGCAGAGTTAAATGTATTGTTGAGACTGAATAATAAAAAAAAAAAAACTTGGGGAACAAGCAGTCGAAGAAACTATCAATAAGATAACAAAACCAGCAAAATTACCACCAGAAATTAGGGAAACAATAAAGATGAAATCAAATGGATAGACTCAAATAAATAAGTGCGAGAAGAGACATAAGAGAAAATATTAATTCAACGTTCTAAAGAAATATTATCAAATATGATCAGTGATAGTAATTTAATGTGTGGTAGTGGAATGAAAAAAAATGTATATAATCATTCCATATCTAAATATTTTTGAAGATGCAAAGGTTTATGATTCTATCACAAGTTCCAATACGTTGAATATTTACCAAGAGATAATAAGGTAAATAAAGACTGGTAACATAGCATAGAAACAATGGATAGATATGTGTATTTACAACCACATACGGGTTATATTGAAATTAGAGGAAAATTACAAACAAACGCAAATCCTACAGTAGATTATCCAGAAAATCCCCTATTATCATTAATTAATTATACATGAAGTCTATTCCGCAGCGCCCAATATTTAATGGATGATAAAGTCATAGAACGAATATCTTTATATCTCCCACAAGCTAGCACTATAATCGGTCTAGTTTCATATTCAAATGATTATGCAAGTAGTTCAGCAACTAATATGTTATGGTTTAAAGATAGTGGAGAGGGTGGTGTTTCTATATAATGATTTAATACAGGTGTACAGCAAACGGTAAATTTAACATAAACCATCTTAGCTTATGGATGCCAAGGCCTTGATTGTTACTATCTCTAGCAAGTGAAATTGAGATAAAATTAGTTTCTGGTTGTACTAAAAAAAATGTATTTTGAACAGATGAAAGAATATAGACAATAGTATAACAGTAATGATTTAAATCCAACTTGGAGAATAAATGCATCTGAACAATTACCAAGAAATATATTTATCGCTTCTCAAGCCGTGAGCAATAGTTAGAAACCAAAACAATATGATATATGATAATGACGCATTATTTGCAGAATCAACAGTGTTCGGTGCCAATAGAGAGCATTACAGTGCAATTTTTAAGCTGGTAATACAAATTATTCCCGTGCTTATATGATGTTCCAAGATGTTGTAAAGGAATATGCAGACCTTGACATTGATACATTTTGATATTAGGATAGATGACGAAAAACTTATAATGAGTAAAGGTGATATTGACGTCACATGGGAATTAGGTTGTCATTTATTTTATAGGAAATCCTCTTGGAAATGACACCTACCATGGTTATGCTATTATCTTAAGTGATCAATCTGTCACAGCTAATGTAATGAATGATAAAATGCAAGTTATTGTATAAACATATATTATAACGAGTTATACCAAAATTCCAGTTACATTAATAAAACAACAAAAACAAATATTATAAAATTCTTATTTAAAAAACAGAACACAAAAGAAACAACATAATGTAACAATTGTATTAAAAGCAAATGAAACAAAAATTGGCTTTTAATAAAATTCTACAAACTAGAGCACAATTACAAACATGTATTATTGCAGGAAAGAAAACTTTAATGATGTTTAATGTAAAGCATTCAATACTATTGTTTCATTTGTAAAATGTCTTGCCCCTAAAATATTTGACAGTCCTAACTAAGGTAATGGCCCTGCTAGGTTTGACCTTTGCTACTGGAAGTGCAAGTAAGTTAGGAGAGAAAGCCACCACCAAAGCTGTGGGTTCAGGTTAATGTAAAAAAACAAAACCAAAAAAAAAAAAAAAAAAAAAAAAAAATAGAGAAAAAAAAAAACAAACAAAAAAAACAGAGAAAAAAAAGAAAAAGAAAAAAAGATTTGAAATAATATATCAATATATAAGATGCGATGTATCAGATACTGATTAAGCTTAAATCAATACCGAAAATATAACTTAAAAGGACACAAAAAAGCAACCAATTGCTTCAAAACTTGATAAAATCCAGCTATATGGTTCAGATATGCTAATATTAACAAAAATACAAATAACAAATATTTCAAAGGCAAAAAATAAGGGCCATGGGGTAGATACAAAATTTTCGAATGCACAACTAAAAACCAATGTGGATTGTTAACATTATTACCATTTGCAGCTGGGATAATATAAAGCTTAATACCTATTATTTTCTGCTGTCTGTTTGGAGGTAAAGGATTAACGTTACCAGGTACAATATGGAAAGATTTACAGGAAATAACACCATTCAAAGAAAGTAATAAAACCTCTTAATAATATTCAAAATGAAACAATTATATTAAAAAAGTAATATAAACAATTTTAGAGACATTTCAGTAAAGACAGGTTACCAAACAAGATAAAAAAGATGAAAGTATCATAATCTATGTAGAATGCTTTTTTTAAGGAGATGCTAGTTATTTATAACGACCCTAAAAGTGCAGAAATTGATTCATTTGGTAGACCTCCACCTGAAATTATTAACAAATATGTGAGGAATAAACAAAATGTTCATAATTCTTTAGAAATTCAAAATATAAATAGTATCATGTGCGGTTATTATTGTGTATATTATATCATACATAGTACAAATGAAAAATACCAATCAATATTTTACTAGATTTTACACTACAGACAAGTAATTTTAATGGTTAATTAATAAAACAATATGCAAATACAATATAATATAATTATGTGATACATAAGCATACTAATTAGAGTACAAAATAAACTAAGTGTTTTGTAGTTTGAATAGTATGCAAACAATATAATATAACTATATAATAAATGTTAGCATATTGTTTAAAATGTTGAATGTAAAAAAAAAAAAAAATAAAAAAAAAAAAAACAACTGTTACATATAAAGTAGTTTTAATCTATCAAAACATATTTAGAAACTAATGAAAGGTGTATGTTCATTATTTGGAAGAAGAAATAAGAAATACTACATTTTTGCATAAGTTAAAACAGACGGAAATATAGATTTACATGCAAAACTTTTACCTTTATTACTGTAACAAGGTTTAACATTAACAGGTTATAAATATTGCGGTCCTGGAAATCCATTAGATCATGGACCTCCAAGTAATAAATTGCATGCTATATGTGAAAAACAGTATCACTGTTATAGTGGTGATGCTCCTAAGTCACAAGGCGACACAAGTAATGTTAAACGAGATAGATGATCATGTTGGTTCAAGAAAAGCAGAATAATCGACTAAAAAAGGGTTGTAAAACCAATCATTAAAATGAAGGTCAATCAAAAAACTAACTATAGCATTGAAGTGGACTTCAGACTTAGTAAAATAATTACACAAACCAATTAAAAAAATTGCAATTAATGCAGTGTGATAACTCATCATATAGATTCAATATGGTCTTCTGATTTGGTTGATATGCAGCTATTTATTACGTAAAATAAAGGATATAACTATGTACTAACTGTAATTGATACATTTAGTAAACATGCGTGAGCAATGCCAATTAAAAATAAAGCAGGAATTAATGTAACAAATGCTCTGGAAAAAATTATCAAAGAAAAGAGAAAACACGAAATGCTATAGGCTGATAAAGGAAGATAATTTTATAATAAAAGGTTGACAAAAATGGCTATATGATAATGATATTAAATTGTAGCATGCATTATATGAGAGAAAGGTCGTAATTATTGAACATTTTCATAGAACTTTCAAAAGTATCATTTGGAAGTATTTTACAGCAAATACAAGAAATAATTATTTAGACCTTTCGCCTAAAATGTTAGATAAATATAACAATAAAATACACGGAAGTATTAAAATGCCACCTACAGAGGCAATCCAGCGTGAAAAGGAGCAGATGGTTTATAGAAGCCTATATGGTAATTATAATTTTAGAGGTGAAAATCCTATATATGAAAATATAGTCATAATTCTAAGCAACAATTCACATTTTAAAAAAAGGATATACTCCCAATTTTACAATAATACATATATAATATATTAACCAAATTATTTATGAAATTTAAGATTTAAAGAGTGGAAAAATGATGGAACATTTTATGAGTCAGAATTACAAAACACAGAGCAAGAAGTATTTAGAATAGGAAAGTATTAAAACGTGACTACAAGAAAAAAAAAATGGAGCGTTTGTTAAATGGAGAGGGTATCCATATATTTTGCTTTTCATGTAATTTAAATTTTTACAAAAATATAAAAGCTACATATTATAACCTTACACTTATTATTATTTTTTTTTTTAATTATTATTTTATAATCAAATGCATTATTATCTTTATCCTCATTCAAATCTGAATTTTGTGGTAGATTATCAATATAGTCAAATGTATAAGATATACTATGAATTTGTGATTTTCATGATGAACACCCATTTGTTTCCTCACAGCACATTTTTAATGAGCTTCTACTAATACCAAGCTGACACTCTGCGAAGTAGACAGAATGAAAATAACTAACTTTTTTTAAACATTATTACATGTTGTTTTAACATAATGATTTTTAGTCCTTTTATTAAAGCATAATCACAGATCAGAATTTTCAATACTATTTTTAGATTGTGACAAGAGTTGTACATTTTGTAATTTATCACCTTGCTAATTATTATCAATATGATCAATAACTTTGCCGATGGGAATAACTCCGTAAAAGCATCATATGGTTATGTGAACATTGATTTTCATTTTTTACTATGGCTTCCTTTAATATTAACCACATTCTAATTAACACGTAATTATTGTTATTTTTTAAATTGATAATTAAATAATTAGCATTCGCTGCATATACATTATAAATTGGGTCAATTTCGTAACCCTCATGTGGTTGATTTTTATTGCTTTCATCATTACATATACATTCCTTTTTGCTTTATATCCTTTTCTTTACAGAAAATAAATAAATAAATAAATAACAGCAAAAAGGAAGACAAAATAGAAACAATTCTATTTTAAAAACTTGTATTTCCTCAAATTTTAAATTCTAAAAAACTAAATTAGAAATTCCAAAATTGAATACATTATATGTTTTTCCCACCATTAAACATGTAAACTATATCACGAATAGTTTCAAGATTAACATGAAAAAGATTGATTATATATACTTATATAATTATTTTTGTTTGCAGACAAATATTATTGTTTATGAAAACTAAAATTATATTAAAATATTATATTTTTCAAAACTGCAAATTGTATAAAGTTCGTATTTTTCCCAAAATTAAATGCTTTGAAAAATAATAGTTTTTCCACAATGAAACTTTATATATAACATTTTTTCCAAAATTGAATTGTGTGTATGTGCATATATATATATATATATATATATATATATATATATATATATATATATATATATATATATATATATATATATATATATATATATATATATATATATATATTTAGATATAATTATTTGTTTTCCAAAATTCCACTTTGTATATAAAATATGTTTTTTTCAAATCTAAATGTTGTATATAACAATATTTTATTTTCCTGAAATTGAATATTTTCGAAAGGAATATTTTTGGATAAAATGATTAATATATATAGAACTATTGTTTACTAAATTAAATTTTATTTAACATAAATATTTTGTTTAAAATAAATCTTATATTTAAAAAAGTATTTTTTTCTAAAACTAAATTGTATATGAAAAATATGTGTTCGAGAACCAAATGTTATATATAAAAGAGATTTTTTCCAAAATTAAATTTTAGACAAAAAATATTTTTGCTAAAATTAAATTGTATATATGAAACAAATATTTTTTTTTTTCAAAAATAAAGTTGTTTTTTTTTTAAATTATTTGTTGCGGACTTAAAGATTTTTTAAAATGATATATTTAGATACAATTAAAAGCATATAGAACATTTTTTCCAACATTAAATTTTATTTTTTTTATAAGTGGAAATTATTTTTTCTAAAAATGAAAATTAGTTTTCTATACATTAGGAAAATAACTCAGCTACAGTTTTTTAGTTCAAATGGAACGCAGTGTCGGTAGAAATTGCGTTGCGTGTAAATAAAAAAATGTGGTGTTGTGTTATTTCCTGACTTGCTATGGCAGGCTATAGTTCTTACCTGCGCCGTTACCAATATATATATATATATATATATATATATATATATATAATATATATATATATATATATATATATATATATATATATATATATATATATATATAGAGAGAGAGAGAGAGAGAGAGAGAGAGAGAGAGAGAGAGAGAGAGAGAGAGAGAGAGGGAGAGAGAGAGAAATGTACATAATGTACATATTGGGAACTACCGCAGTTACATTCGATGAAAACAAAACAAACACTAACTAAACACAAAAACCGAAAGAAAACCTAAACTAGTTTGAATGAAAGGGGGATTGTACAAGAAATAATTAAATAGGACATCAGCTCAAAAAAAGACAAAAATAAAAAAATTAAAAATTTCAAAAAAAACATTAAAAACAAATTAAATAAAAAATAAACAAAGGAAAAAAAGACATATGATAAATGTTATTAAAATGAGTAAACTAAGTGTGTTTTGTGTTCTTGTCATAATAGCAAAATATAAAAGAAAAATACTACAAACAATGTTCTGTTTAATTACGTGGTTTTGTTTTGCACGGATCATCAACTTGTTTTGACCTAATTCCAGTTTAAGGACAGAGGACCATGCGCAGCGAAAATCAATTCCATCTAAAACCAGATACTAGTACCAGAATGTGTACTAAAAAAAGGATATATCCCTGTAAAGTTATGCATCTAAGAAGTAGTGAAGGAAATGTGTCGTGAGAATGTTGCAACGGGCTACTGATAATAATAATAATAATAATAATAATTATTGATGTAAATAGTTTCATGTTCGAGACCAGGGCGATCCATACAGGAACATGGAAATCGGCTGTGGTTTACAGCCTGAAAAGGGATGGGCTAACAAAGGTTGCAACTGCCCATGATACGCCGGGGATGACAAAATGACAATAGATGGGATTCTCATACCGGATCGGTCGCAGCCCGGGTGGCCAATGACCGCGCCATCCACTGGATGCCAGGACGGAGGTGATAAGTATGCTACTGGTGCAACTACCAAGAAAGTACAGGCAAGAGATAACATCACCGTTTGAACGTGGAATGTCAGGACTTTAAGACCGGCAGGAAAACTCGAAGAGCTACCCCATGAGTTGGGAAGATAACCAATGGCACATACTTGGACTATGCGTGATGCGCTGGAAGAATTTCGGAGAGAGATCAACAGACGATGGAAACAGGATCTGCTTCAGTGGACATGAGGACAAGCATGAGCATGGAGTCGGATTTATGGTACATAAGGACATTGTGAGTTGTTGTGGGTTGTTGACCGGTGTCCAACAGGTTGATTACCGTCCGCTTGAGGGCATCTCCCTTCAACATCACCATTATAGAGGTGTATGCCCCAACATCTGACCATGATGACGAGGAACTGGATGCGTTCTACGACCAGCTTCAAATTCTTATTGACCAGACACCCAAGAAGGATATTCTAGTTATTCAAGGAGGCTGGAATGCCAAGGTAGGAGTAGACGCACAGGCAGAGTGGCGAGAAGTCTGTGGTCCATACTGTAATGAACAGACCAATGATAGAGGACTCAAGCTCCAATAACCTAGTACTAACGAACACCATTGGCCCCCACAAATTATTTAGAAGATGGACTTGGCACAGTCCAGACGGAAAACATAGCAACCAAATTGACTACATCGTGGTGAGGAAGCGCTTCCGGTCTAGCGCTAACATTGCCAGAACACGTAGCTTCCCAGGAGTGGACATAGGAAGCGACCATGACATGCTAATGACGACTATCAAACTTCGTCTGAGGAAGACCAAGAAGCCAAGACAGGTTAGGACCAGGTTTGAACTTGAAAAACATAAAGATCCAAACGTGGCACAAAGCATTTGATGCATCAATAGGCGGCAAATTTGCACCACTCACAATTCTGGGTGCTGAAGAAATAAACCTAGACTCCTTGACCACCACCTTCAACATGGCAATAATAGGGACAGCCAACGAAATCTCTGGCAAGCATTGTAGGATAAAGAAGCCCTGGGTCACAGCAGATATCCTCGACCTATGTGATGTGAGGAGAAAACTGACGAAGAAGCGAGGAGACCTTGAATGAGCAGAAAAATATAGGGAGATTAATAACAGGATTAAGAAGAGCTTAAAGAGAGCGAAGGAAAGTTGGTTAGAGGACCAATGTAAGGAAGTCGAGAAAAGCCTGAACCTGAATAACAGTAAACAGGCATACAAGTTGGTGAAAGATCTGACAACAGATACACAGGGGATATCTTCCACGATCCAGGACAAGGCTGGTAAGAGTTTCACAGAAGATCAAGAGATTCTTAACAGATGGACGGACTACTGATCAGAGCTTTACAACCAGGAGACTTCTGGAGACCAAGCTGTACTAAACTTCCCACTGACCACAACAGTGGTTAACCACCCAATCCTCAGGGAATAAGTAGAGGCTGCGGTAAAGGCACTAAAGAAAGGGAAGTCAGCTGAGGTAGATAATATACCAGCAGAACTTGTTTAAGCAGGAGAAACCTCCATAATAGATGCCCTCACAACAATCTGCAACAAAATCTGGCAAACAGGAGAATGGCCCATCGCATGGACCCAGTCTCTGATCATCACCCTTCCTAAGAAAGGGAATCTGCAGCTGTAACAGAACTATCGAACAATCAGTCTCATCAGTCACCCAAGCAAGGTTATGCTTAAGATCATCTTCAACAGACTGAAACCCCAAGCAGAGCACATCATCGCTGAAGAACAGACAGGTTGTAGAGAATCCTCTGTGAAAAGTATCTGCAGCATCAACAGGACCTCTATCATGTCGTCACTGACTTCAAGAAGGCTTTCGACAAGGTATGGCATGCAGCCTTGTGGGCCACCATGCGGAAATACAACATAAACGCAAAACTAATCTGCAACATTGAAAACCTGTGTGACAAGACCACTAGCGCAGTTTTCGTCAATGGCAACATATGAGATTGGTTTCAGAACCACAGTCGGAGTCACACAGGGGTTTGCCTTCTCGCACCAACTCTCTTCAACATCTACCTGGAAAGGATCATGTCCGAAGCCTTGGAAGACCATGATGGCAGTGTCAGTATTGGAGGCAGAACAATCACCAACCTCCGCTTCGCTGATGATATCGATGGCTTAGCAGAAGATGAACAAGAACTGGAAACCTTAGTGAACCGTCTCAACCAAGCATCACTAAAGTATGGGATGGCGATCAACGCTGAAAAGACCAAGCTAATGACAAACAAACCGAGTGGTATCCAAAAGGAAATAAGAGTGAATGGACAGAAGCTGGGCACAGAGACAAGCTTCAAATACCTAGGTGCTATCGCCTCTGATTAAGGTTCAAAACCTGAGGTTCTTTCCAGGATTGCGCAGACAACAACTGCACTGGCTAGACTGAAGCCTATTTGGAAGGACAGCAACATCACGATTGGGTCCAAGATCAAGCTTATGCGCTCCCTCGTCATGTCCATATTCCTATATACATGTGAAACATGGACCCTGACTGCAGAACTAGAGAGAAGAATCCATGCCTTAGAGATGAGATGTTATCGAAGGATCCTGAAAATCTCATACTTAGACCACATCTCAGATGAGGAGGTGCACATTAGAATCCAAGGCGCAATTGGACCATATGTAGATCTCCTCACCACAGTAAAGAAAAGCAAACTAAGATGGTATGGTCACGTCTCACGCTCATCTGGCCTGTCAAAGACATTCTTACAGGGCACAGTGAGAGGAAGGAGAAAACGAGACAGAAGAAGAGATGGGAAGATAAGATCAAAGAGTGGACAGGCATGGACTTTGCAAAGTCCCAAAGAGCAGAGAAGAACGAGGCAAAATGGAGAGAGATTGTCGCAAAGTCATCAGTGGCGCCCCTACGACCAGCCAGGTTACGGGAGAGATGAGATGAGATGAGAAATAGTTTAGGAATATTTACTTGGGTAAATATTGTTGCAAACACTTGCATGCAGATTATAAACAGATGCCTAGCTGAAATTTTATAAAATTGCACTGGGTAGTTTGGATTCGTTTAATTTAAGCCGAAGATGGTCAGATTTCACTAATTATACAACATGTATTAGATTATGATGCCATATATAAGAGTTTTTAGGAAGTTTAATGCAAACTTGAACCCAAAATTCAGTCTCCAAAGTGGTAACAAGCCCAGCCAATCAGATTGAGTATGTAATGGGTCACATCTGGCAAACTGCGTCATTATTGTCCTGGACATTGTCAAAATAAGTATTAGTCAGTCAGAATAGGTGTTGGTCACTAATAATAGGTTTTGGTCAGTCAAAATACGTGTTGGTCAGTCACAATAGGCATTGACCATTCAGTATAATTTATTATCCAATCTGAATAAGCGTTGGTCAGTTTGAATAGGTTCTAGTCAGGTAGAATTGGTGATGGTCATTCAGAATAGGTGTTGCGAGGTCAAGACAGGTATTGGTCAGTCAAAATATGCATTGGTCAGTCACAATAGCTGTTGGACAGTCACAATACTGTTAGTCAGCCAGAAGAGGTGTTGGTCGTACACAATAGTTATTGGTCAGTTATAATAGGTGTTAGTCAGTCACCATAGGTATTGCTTAAGAAAATAGGTAATGATCAGTCCAATTAGGTATTGGTAAATCAGAATAGACGATGGCCAGTCAAAATAGGCATTGGTCAGTCAGAATGGGTTTCGCTTAGTTTGAATTGGTGTTGGTCAGTCACAATAAGTATTGGTCAGTCAGCGTGAGTCCTTGTAAGATATTAGGTGTGTCTAACCCACCCTGTTCAAATTTGATAAACCCTAGAGTGTTCTGTCGTGTCTAATTGCCATAAGCCCTATAGTGTGCATAAACCACAAAAATTAAATTCCAATGAGGAAACTATAAACAGCTTTATATTAAATCCCAATATGGAGGCTGTAAACATCTAATGTTAAATACTCATAAGGGCCTATAAGCCGCTGATGTTATATTCCCGTAGGACCCAAGTGTAGCCAAGTAATGCTAATTCTCATACATTCCCATATTGACCCATGCTGTTAAATTCCCACGTATCTCCATAGTGTCACATTAATGTCAGTTCCCATACATCCCCACAGTGTCCCATAATGTTAAATTTCCCAGCATTTCCATAGTATCTCCGTAATGTTAATTCCCATACATCCCCACAGTATCCCATAATGTTAAATTCGCTTAACCACCATAGTAGCCCGAATTTGCAGTAATGTTAAATTCTATACACGCCGTAATTAACCCCTATGCTACAAAGGTGCGTATCGGAGTTTAAAGTACTAGTTTATTTATAATTGAGAATATTCCCTAACATTGATCCATTTTTTGCGACACTCAGATTTCACTTCACATTTTCCTATCTTGCAGAGGGGTGAATTTCTAAATAAAAAGTGAACGCCGACCTGTGAACAATATGATGTGTTATTTAAAGTAGAATCCAGGAATGCTAATGTTGGCCTTAATACCAGATGCTGCGGATATATAGCGAAACTGTGCGCTCAGAGTGAACGAGGGCTTTAAAAAAAACAAACTGTGTAACAAATGTTCGTAATGAAATTAAACGACTTTAGTCAGCTGGAATTTCTCGAATTTTGGGTAGATAAAGGCAACAGCGGGTACTGAAATCTCCACATGAATTATCCAGCATTCCAGCATATAAACTAGTAAACATGCTTAAAAAATAGCCGATATGCTGTATTTGTGTCCTGTTCTGACAAATGAATTTACCTTCAACTACTCTCATATGGTAGGGTTACCATATAAACTTTCAAAAAAGAGGACATTCTTCTCTCTCTCTCTCTCTCTCTCTCTCTCTCTCTCTCTCTCTCTCTCTCTCTCTCTCTCTCTCTCTCTCTCTCTCTCTCACACACACACATATATATATATATATATATATATATATATATATATATATATATATATATATATATATATATATATATATATATATATAAGAATGTCCTCTTTTTTAAAAGTTAATATGGTAACCCTACCACATGATAGGGCTACCCATACCCATACGTTCTCTTTTTAAATCTCCTCTTTGTCTCTCTCTCTCTCTCTCATATATATATATATATATATATATATATATATATATATATATATATATATATATATATATATATATATATATATATATATATATATATATATAAGAATGTCCTCTTTTTTGAAAGTTCATATGATAACCCTACCATATGAGAGTAGTTGAAGGTAAATTCATTTGTCAGAACTGGGCACAAATACAGCATGTCGGCTATTATTTAAGCATGTTTACTAGTTTATATGCTGGACTGCTGGGTAATTGTTACCCGCCCCGCCCCCCTCCCCCCCAAATGACAAAACCGTAAGCTGGTCAGATAGGGAATTGTTGGATTTTGGATCGTAATGACATAGGTCCTGTATTGGGCAGTTTTCACTTGAAAGATGAACATCATGCAGACGTTATACGTGTGAGGAAGTGAAATGTTTTGAAAAATGCGGAGTATAACCTCACCATGTGTACATTATTACGCAAGTATATCCTGACGTATCAATGCGCGTATGGATACTATATTGCCAAACACATCTATAGTACAAATATAGTTATCACTACTTTTGCACATCAATGTTATTTACGGAAATTTAGACTATATATCAGTCTTTGATTTAATGCTTGTGATGCTTGTATAATGGAAGAAACTGAATTTACAAGAAGCAAAGTGTACCATGTGAAACTATATTATTAGCGGAGTAACCAACCGAATGACAATTAGTATATAAAGCAACCAAATAGCTGTCTGTGCGTCCCTCTTCTCGCCTTCGCGCCTTGGATGACACGTGTTGTGAGTAGGCTTGCTCTACGACACAACACTTTATTTGTTTACGTTAAAGTTCATATATAAAAACATATAAAAAAAACTACAAAAAAATATGCAAAACTTCTCAAAAATCAAAAAAAATCTCGCGAAACAGTAGAGTTGAATCCAAGTGAGAGCAATCACAGGAAGGAGCTTCGAACGCCATTTTGAACAGTTTGTATAACACCTAACGTGGCAAGATGTCGATGAACCCAGCTGGACCCGGAGCTTACCCTATGGCTTCCCTATACGTGGGAGATCTTCATCCTGAAATCACTGAAGCAATGTTGTTTGAGAAATTCTCCACAGCAGGGCCTGTGCTCAGCATTCGAGTTTGTAGGGACATGATCACCAGACGTTCCTTGGGTTATGCCTACGTTAACTTCCAACAGCCTGCCGATGGTAAGTTGTCATATATAAACAATAAGTAAATGCTCGCATCCTTATTAGAGGTTAAACGATACACAACCAACGATACAAGTTTAAAGCACTAGCTGTGGTTAAAAAGACGTTCAGTATGAAGCTTGTACTAAACATGAGCAATGGTGCAATAAATTGTGAAGAAATTGTTAAACTGCTAGGAATTTACATTGGCTACCAACTGCAATTCGATCTGTATATTAAAAATCTCTGTAGGAAAGCTTCAAGGCAACTATCCGTCTTGAAACATATTGGTCAGAAGTTAACTAGACTCAACAAACTGACAATCCTACATACTTTCATCCTCTCCAATTTTAACTTCTGTCCCTTGGCCTGGCACTTCTGCAGTGACATGAACACTTATTAAAAACTCGAAAAAATACAAGAGCGTGCTCTGAGATTTGTGCATGATGATTACACATAACAGCTATCATAAAACTGACAATCCTACTAGTCTGAGTTTCCTCTGACCCTTCACGCCCCATTTTTGATATTTGGACATTTATGTTGGGGTGTGGGGTCAGAGCCCATTGCCTATCGAAAAGTTGGAATTCGCCACCACCGCGCGATAGCGGCATAGGGTAGCTGCTTACTACCGGGCCTAGCGAATTTAAACGACCTTACATCTAGCCATAACTGCATGAAATCGATATGAAGATAATTTATCTTCTCAGAAATTGCGAGTATGACATTCGTTTAGTCTTTAATCCGCTGACAGATGAGACGAAACTGCAGCGTTGATGAAATTTGACCTGGTACACGCCATTAGCATTGCTAGTCACGTGACTAGCCTAATCTCGCAACCTACATGTCCAGGACATCAGAGGTCAAATAGTCATGTGATTTCAACAATAAACCCCTTTCCAATGTTGTTGTACAAAAAATTTGAAAACATTAAATGAAAGTCACGTAATGTTTGTAAAAAAAAACGAAAGTACTCCAGTCTCAAATAATGCCTTCAATGTGGGTGTGTTTGTTACAGAAGAATCGTTACTCCTATGTGATGGTGTCTGCATATGCCTGGTGATATCATTTCTTCCTGCATATGCTATCTTAAAATCCAATTTGCATGAAAGACACAATGCAAAGTCGGGACCTTTGCTACTCACCTGCACACACTTAAATTCTGGTATCCAAGCGTTGTTAAACTTGTCGTAGTATTTCTTAGCTGGCGGCTTCTTAATCAAATCAAAATACTTGAGTGTTTCTGCCAAGATCATTTTTGGTTGGTCTCTCCGTTTTATCTTCCTTCCACGACAGATCAGCCGAGTTTTAATCAAAGACTCGTGGTCATCATGGATTACCTTTGATCCTTTTATTACTTATAACACCTCAAACAACATCCTGCATTTGGCCTTAAACTCTCCAAATTACAACAATAAGGTAATCAATTAGCTGCTTCTTGTGTACACATGCTAACAATTGTAATCCGACTACTCAACCACGCATCGTCGCACCGGTCATATCATAGGTCGAACATTTCCGGTTCCCAGTAAACTGGTTCTGGCTGGTTTATCTAATGTGTTGATAGAACGCGTAAAAAAAAACGGTTTTTTAATAAAAAAAAAATTTTCCTTGAAATTTTCAAAACCGGTAGATTTCGACTACTAAACGGTATGTGTGGTAGACGGTCTTTAAAACAGTATTTTTGGCCTACCGCCGGTAGAATCACAGGTATGTATTTGGTACATATTAAGTTATTTTAAAACTTGAATTTGATAATGGGGCTATTTTTTTCTTGAAAACTCCTTGAATTTTTTTGAAAAACCTTGAAATTCAAGAAGCAGATGTGATGATATAAAAAAGGAGTGTTTTGATCAGAAGCAAATATTAAACAAGATGGAATATTGTGCGCTCAGAGTTTGCTTATTTTTATGGCAATCTAACGGTTGATAAATTTAATGAGGCTACAAGTAAACTGCGCAAAGGTGGAAGTAAACCAATAAAGCATGTGTGGTGGCTGCTAAATGGGCTTGTCAAAAACCTATAAACGGTGAACAAAAAGCTGTGTGTGTATAGTTCGAAGTGGGGTATTGATGAAGCATGCAAGCGATGGATTAAATCTTTTAAGTGAGAAGCTGAAGTCCTTTTGCACTGTCTGTGATCATGTAATCGACATTTCAAGCATGGGGAATCTGCACGAAAGGCGAGAAGCATAAAAGGCATGTTCTTAACTTTAAACCTGAGGTAAATATTACCTCTTTTTTTTGAAAAGAACTGTGCTAATATACCAGAGAAGGAGCTTGTTGAGATGAACTGCTAGGGAAAAGGCTTAGAAAAAAGGAGATTTTGTTTCATAAATTGGATGAACTAAAGAAAACTGTTTTTGTAGGACCAGAAAAAAACCTAAGTTATTATAGAAACAAATGTATATAAATTGTTGAAAATGAAAAATATGTTGAGTGACTAATGTTGACCACATATACATGAAAAATGACTTTTTCTCTCTTAAAACTGAATTGTCCTTTCTATTATGAAAACAAAAACTTGTGTTTCAGTTGCTAAAGACTTGAATAAATATGTGATGTGTTTGAAGCTCTGTCATGGTCCAGACGGAACTGAAGTGATTTGTAGAAAAAAGGTATGTGCTAAAAATTAGTAATAAAAATGTTGCAGAATAAACTCTTGAAAATTGGAGATCCTTGAAAATTACTCAAATTATTGTGCCCAAGGTCTGTACGAACCATGTGACATTTCCATCTGAGTAATTTTTAAATGTAACCGGTTTTCTCCATGATTGTCCCTAAATTTAATGACTCTTCTTAAAAAGGAGCATGCATGCTAAAATTGTGCACATTCGATTTGGCGTTAGCATAATGAAACCTGTGACATTAATCTATATTAACAAAACTCGGTCTGATCATATAAGCACTAGGGGTGAGTATTGCCAGGAAAAAATGTATTGCAATATGGCATGTCTGTATTGCGATATGTATTGGTCATTGGCAGCATGTGTGACTTGAATGTTGATTTTGCATATTTTGTACTGGAATAATGAGCAATTTTCTTGCATTTAATAAAATGTGAAGAGGAAAATGAAACCATCTTGCTTTTAATTGTACCAAACACCCAGTAACTGTAATAATCACATCACTTGTTTAGAATACAATAAATATATCAACATGTGAAAGCTTCTACAAGCAAGAAACAAGAATACTGTAAAATAGTTATAGAATTATTTTGCCTGATTAGAAATTCTACAAATCAAAATGATCTAAAGATTCATTTCTTGCAGTACAATCATGACAAGGGATAAACACAAGAAAAACTACATATAATCACAAATTATCACATTGATAAATATCCTACTTTGATTAGAAAAATGAATAATATAGTAAATTAATAAATCTGTGATTCCAAACCTTTCTTGGTTCGAACCTGAGAGACTAATTACTTGACAGGAAGCAGAAATAAAATCACAGAAGAACCTAATTTGGCTGACAAGAAATGGTATTTTTGTGACTATCAAAATTAAACTAATAATATAATTTGATCACTGATGTAAACTCCTTGTTTTCATCTTTAACTTTGCAACACTGTGAAACTCTAAATTTCTCCAATAAAAGAAAGAAAACAAAATATTTAATGTGACTAGATAAAACAAAGTCTTACAACTGGACAAAATTGGAAGATGTCAGCTTATTTAGCCATGTTTGAAACAAAGGATTAGCAAGTTAAAATTTTTCTAGAGAAACTTGCTTATGTGTCCTAACACCTTAAGTGAATCCATCAAAGTTCAGAGTTCATTGTGTTTACAAATGAGACATTAAGGTATTGTCGTGTTCTTCTTCAGAAATAGTAGCATATCAACATTCTCTGCACTGATTGCTGCCCTTTGGCTTGAAACAATATCTCCTGCAGTACTAAAGACTCTTTTGGAAGGGACAGATGTTGCTGGTATGCAGAGCAACTCTCTTGCATAACTGGACAACACACGGCTAAAACACGGTATTGGTGCTGAGAGTAGTCTCACTCACTTAAAAAATTGAAATGTTTGATAGAACATTTCAATGAAGCTCATTATATACCCTAGGGTGTCCCCTAGTCAGATCAAGTTAGATTTAGCTTGAACATGCATGCGATTTTGTTTAACCATTATTTCAATTCATTGGTATAACAACAGTTACAGACACTACACTTGGTGTATAACATGCAAGAAAAACAGCATGAAAACTTTAAAACTTTATTTTTTTTTCACAGTAACATCAGTAACAGGATATCAACATTTAAAGTAAACAACATAACTGGAAGTGGTAAACAACTTAATAACAAAATCAAAACATCTATGACAAAGGTATCACTAAGAAAAAAAACCTAACCATGAAACTTTTGCATAACAAACATAAAAGACATAGAATAATCTTATTTAGGCATTTATCTAACACCAAGAAGAATATTTAAACAAACAAAATCATTAATACTGGCCAAAAGTATTGCAAACTTCCATAAGAGTCAGAAGTACATTGTCCATAAAATTGGTTACAGACACTACAAAACTATAGCATTTCAATACAGCTGCAGAACCATACATATCTCCATAAAATTCACTTCAAAAATAATTCAACATGAACACATTGACTAGAATTATTCATTAAATGAATGTTGATTAGTTAATAAAATGATAAAACCACATTGTAACAGGTATATGTCCAATACTTGTGTTAAAATTATGAACTGGTAAATAGCACTTGAAAGTTTAATACTAAATAGTGTTTGTAAGAGTAAAATATTGAAGTATAATGAATGTTCAATAAATCATAGTCACTAAAGTATTGTTCAACCCAAGGTGCTGACTCAAACACAGACCCATATGTGATTGATCTTAAGGTTACAGACACTACACATTAAACCTTGACTTTATATTGTCATTTCAAATAGAAGTGCTTATGATTTTTTTCCAGATTTGACTTGAGCTTAGACAATTCAGCTGCATTAAACTTGAAATGACCCCTTTCATTGACTATTTGTGGAGCTTTTACCCTGTACAAGATAGCATCTAGAGCCTCTTGTGAATAATCATCTTTTTCAGGCCTGTGTCTTTTATATTTCTTCAGTAATGCGTCACAAATGATGTTGTATGCATGTTTCTTTGCACCCCCTTTCCTTGTTTTCACTTCTGAAATGCTCTCTGACACAGATTGTATAACAGTATCTGTCAATTCAAGTTTTTTTCTGCAATCCGGTGTCATTATCATTATATTCCTATTTAGAAACTTTGATGTTGATGGAGATTCAATTAATTTACTTATGATGACTGCTTTTCTCTTTGGGGTATTTGGTAATACTTCCTTTACCTTTTTTAATTGTCTGTACAGAGTTGCTTTAGGTAACACTTTATTCATTGGTGAATCTCTGGCTGACCCAGTATTTCCTATTTCACAATCAGTCTGAATACACTCTTGCTGTATACTTTCATTCAGTTTGATACGCATTCTCCATGCTTGGGTTCTTTTCACAGCTTCTTTCTTCTTTCTACTTAATTCAGCAGTTTTCGGACTTCTTAAATCAACACTCTTATTAACCGATATTGCCAGAGCTGCTTTTTCTTTCTTTTTCTGGCGATACCTTTTCATTTCTTCACGTTTTTTCCTTCTTAATTCTTGTTGAAGATTTGAATCGGAAAGTGATTGCTGTTTTTTTAGTAGTCTTGCATCTTTTCTTCTTTCTCTATCAACCCTTTTTAGCTCCTCATGTTTCGCCTTATTTTCCCTCTGTTTTTTTCTCCAGGCTTGTACCTTTAGCCTCGTCTTCTCCCTTCTAGCTTTAATCTTCTGTTCATCTTCTTCTGGCTTATCTTTGCTTCCTAAAAGCAAACAACTTCATTCTCATTTTTGTTCCTCTATGTATACGGATGAAATTTAGACTTTACAAAACATACTTGTAATGAGTACGCAATATGCTTTCATACATAAGCAAACTGGAATAACCTGTAGATTCTTAAAGAAAAGTATCTGATTGAAAAAGAAATAGCATAAAACCTGATGATTATTCAATGTTCTAGCATTTACAATGATTGCACACTTTCCTTAATAATGTAAACAACAGTCGGGTCAATTCACATGTCTAGTAGTGTCTGTAACCATTTGACAATATCAGCAATGTATCCAATACTAAGTCTGAGCTCATTGAATTCTCATAATATTTCTGTTTGAATTTACTAGTCTAATGATATGGAATGCAAAAATACTCAGTTTCAATTGCATATTGTAAGAAATCACTGAAAATGTTGCCTGTTATCAGAAATCTAGATGAAAGAAACTATAAATATACCAAAATATTACAAATTGCAGACAGACAATATGTCAAAATTTAGCCTTACACATCAATACTGTAATAGGAAACATAATTTGGCTTCATTTTTTTAAAAAAAAACAGGGATAAAGTCATAGACAGTATAAAAAGGGGATATTGGTTACAGACACTACAATTTAAGGGTGTGGTTTACCATTCAATACAAACTTACCAGAGTTGTTCCCAGAGGTTTGCTTTTGTCGTCTTCCCATGTCTTAGGGATGTACCATGGTAAAGAACAGAAAAAGTAATTAGGCAGCTTCTTCTAGGATAAGAAATTCAGGTTACATTGTCTTGTAGTAAATTACTCAAACAGACAGTGCTGCAAGAATGATGCAATATTCAATCAAGAGAGTTATTGCATCACTTTTTTGCTCTTGGCTGCAGAGGTAAATAGATGATGCAACATTACATCACATAAGATGGAACTTTCTATTGAGAAAAACAATGTTTTAATGACAAGTAGAACAATACTTTTATCTTTCATTTTTATACCTGTTTGTGTAGTGTCTGTAACTTTTTTTATTGAGTTGCTGTTTTTTAATGGTACAATACAGCACCACCAATTTTGGCCAACTTAGACATCACATGGATACACATGAGCCTTTGTAGGATTTATACTTTTCCATAATGAAACAACAAAATTATTGCCATATAAACTTGTAAAGGTTACAGACACTACAAAATTTAGAACTGGAAAGTTTGACAAAGAACAAGCTCTCAATCGAATATCTTGGCTAGCCATGTGATTTAAATGGTTTTACTACTTATTATAATATAAAGTCGAGTTCTAGATGTCAATAAAAGTTATAATGAATGTTATTTTGTACAAAATGTTGGCATATAACAACAGATTAGTGTTTGAATTTCAGTGTTGAAACAAAACTTCTACTGACGGTATTTTGCTTATAAAATCCATAATATTTTACCGATTTCTTTAATTCAAGAAGCAATATTTGCAGGATAGAATTCCGCATAAAACCAGACCAATAAATGCATAATTTCAGTATGATATTTAGAGAATTCTCTATTTTATATTCAAGCTTTTTTCGAGTGAGACTACATAACGCTCAAAAATGGCCATTTTTAGAGCTTGTTTCCATGCATATCTCAACAATGGGTTACACTAACCTCTTGAAATTTTCAGGAAAGTAAGAGAGGTATATGCCAGGCTTACCAATCTTTAAAATTGGTTCATATCTTGTTTAATTTTTCTATTTCATGCATATAACATGAAAATTCCTTTATCAGCACCAATACCGTGTTTTAGCCAACAGGAAACTGATGTTGATGATCTCGCCACCATTGTAATGGGTTCTGGACAAGAGGAAGGGACTCCTGATCCTTGTAGCTCTCAATTTCTTCAGTTACTTTTTCAAGTACAGTCTTAGTATTTTTCTCCCCTTTAAACACATATACATCTCCAAAAATGGAAGCAAGACCAGCATTAGTTATCTTTGGAGAAAAAGAACTTTCATCTGTTAGAGCAATGCAAGTATCAGCAGATGTAGATAAGACGGAAACAGAATCAACTTTAGCTAATGTGGATGAGTCAGAGGCATCTTCATCTGTTTTTATTCTTTTCATTTGGTGAGATGTAGTTGTGCCGATATCCTCAGCTGACGAGGCTGGTAATGCAGGAAGAGGTGGAACATCAGTAGCTGAACCCTGTTGGCATACCGGTTTAACTTTCTTTGGCTGATTCTGTTCGTAAGAAGTGGATGCAGCCAGAGCCAAGTGTTTGAAGACTTCAAATCAATTGTTGTCAGTCAGAAAAGGGAGGTTTCCTTCATACCTGGTCGAAAGATCATTCACAATCGTTGCTTTAATGTATTTCACCAATGTTGAATCATGATTGGACGGTGCCATAAGTGTAGTCAACAGTTGATTCTGCAGTGGAAGAATGATGGATATGGTGGGTGTTTCTTCTGTGCACAACACTGTTGTGATTGTCCGTAGTGGTTTCAAACATGCCAATACTTCTTCAGCATTGCTAATATCAGTTTCTACAAGGTACTTGCATCTTTGTTCACACTGCACACCTCTGTGCTGGTTAGGGCAGCATATACAGCTGGTTGTAGTTTCAGAAACCTTTCAATCATGTCAGCTGCTGAGTTTCATCTGGTACAAACATCATGAATTAATTTGTGTTTTGGTAAGTTTAGGAGCTCAATTTTGTCTCTTGAGTATTCCTGCAGCAACTGCACTGTGGTGAAAAAAGCTGACAATTCTTCTGATCCTGCCAAGAAGTCTACTAACATCATTGATTTTCAGGGCTTTCTGGGCAGCTAAATTTAAAGTGTGCATAGCAACCAATATGTGGGTTACATCCTGCTTCTGATGCTGCGACAGCCATGTTTGAAGCATTGTCAGTTACCAGTGAAGGGTTGGATGGAAGTCCCTATTCATTAACAGCTGACAACAGAACTGCAGCAATATTTACACCTGTGTGACTCTCAGGTAGAGCCCGTGTTTGTAGCACATAACTCTGAATTTTCCAATCAAGAGAAATAAGGCATGCAGTTACTGTAACATGTGATTCCATTGCTCTGGAAGTCGAACTGTCAGTTTTTAATGCAACTTTACATGCCAAGTGCAAGCATGCTTTTACGTCGTCTTTGACTTTTAAATACATATCTGGGATAATTTTCTCAGAGAAGACCTGTCTAGATGGTACAACATCTCGTGGATCAAGCACCGAGTCCATGTTTAAAAATGCTTTGTTTGATACAACACCGTACAGACGCAAACGTGAATGATGAAACTAGCAATGGCAGGAGTGATAGCTGTGGACCTTGGTGATGAAGATTTGTATTTAGTCGGTGCACCAGGCATATCCGCAATCTTTGGTTGTCGACCTGAAACAATACGTACACTTTTAATGGAACCATCGGCTGTCGTGTTAGAGGTTGTGTCACTCTGTTGCACAGTACTTATGGAAAGTACTGATGTGACGCCGTAAACGAGTGCAGTGGTTTGTCGTACCACCTGCGTGCTTGATTACAGTTTTGCACATATTACACACAGCGACAGTTTTGTCAATTGTATTAGTGCTAAACTCCCTTTTTAGTGAAAAATTATTCCAAACACAACTCTTTGCTCTTGGGTTCTTCACTAGCTCATACACAGAAGCCGCCATTTTGGTGCTTATGTTAAGCCTAATAAAAGACATTGGTGTGCTCAAAGCAAGTTCTGGACGGGCTAATATTGGTGAAGAAAGAAAAATTGGTATACCAGTATTACTATACTCGTATCGCGATATACCGTATCCGGCATTTTTTATCGCAATTTACCCGTAAATCCGTATATCATTAAATCCTTAATAAGCACTTATAATTAGGGTAATCAGAGTGGCGTCTGGCTATGACTGTCATCTATTCAGTAAACTTTTTTTAGTACGAGTAAGTTGTAGTTTCTGTTTTAAAATGATTGTTCTTACTAAATCCGGGGATTTTTTTACAATTGTTACCACGTGTTAGTTAATACATGTGTTTGTAGTTGACAATGGAAACGATGGCTTTTACTTTCGCTAGCGATTGAGAATCCGAATTTTCACATTTTTCCGAGGACGAACTTGACAATATTGAATTAAGAAGTGTTGGTAGTGACATTTAACTATCTTCTTTGTCAAGTCGGTCCGAAATTGAGACAGAATCTGATGAAGAAGACGGCGATGTGTGGACAAGAGAGCCACTTGCTCCAAAACTCAGTGTTTGCCGAAAGTGTCTGCCCAACTTTAGTTTTAGACGAGGGGAAGAAAGAAATAGACAAACAGTGCAATGTCTGTTTGTGTATAAAGCATAACTGTTTCTATAAATACCATGCAGAACTTAAGAAATAGTAGAACATAGTGACTAGTTAAACATTTTTTAGTAATTACATGTATATATTTGACCAATATCTTTGTATAAAAGACCAACAAATTTTAGTGTTTACAAATAGTGTTTTGTGTTCTATTCATGGATTTTATACCAAACTGGTGGATGTCAGCAGGATAAAATAATAAAACAGACGTAAGGTAGTTATAGCTTTTATATATGCATGGGTTTAGTCTATTTTACAGAAAATAACTAAAACAGTTAGCTCATATCCCCAAATCATCATCTGAAAAGTTATCATTTGGCTGCAGCAGCATCAGGCTCTGGTAGTCAGCCCCCAAATCAGCTGCAGTAGTGACCCCAGCAGCTAGGCAGAGTAGTGAGCCAATACTGTAGCATTAGTAGTTAAAGAATGAGTGTTGTGTGCATATAATTTGTTGACATGTTTTGTGGATTGTATTCTGGTACTAATCCACACGGATTTTGCCCATTTGTGACAAGAACTTTAACCAGCTGCAGATCCAGGTTAGTAGCAAAACTAAATGTACATTTTTCATACAGTTTATTGTTATTATGGCATTGTAATACACAAATTACACTTTTTATGCTCAGATTACGCTATGTTGTCACTTGGGTTACGCTTACACTTCTGTAGGGGTTGGCAGGTATGTTAATGACTGTGTACAAAAGTTACTCCGGGCTTTCACTTTTTTTCTCACAAGTTGGTAAGCTGCTTGGCTCTCCTGCAAAGCAGCCGGAGTAATCTCAAAGTTTGCATCGCTCAATCACCATTATGAAACACTCAACCTTGATCTACAAAGTGAATGGTCACTGTTCTATAGTCGACTGTTCTAAGTCTTGTCAGTGGTAACATGTAAGGGATGTGATTCATTAAATGACATTAATATTATCATGGTTAAAGCAAGAATCAAACTCTCCCATCCTTATCTGAGTTGAACCTGATCTGGACTATAACTTTCCTGTATATGAATTGAATATGTAAATTCACATGTCTGTGTGAGCAGTGCTTTTAAGGTCGGCTTTTGCTTGGTCAGAACAGTCGGAAGCAGACTTTGAAATTGTTTTTTTCTTGGCTGACAAAAACTTTTGAACTCCCCATATCTCAACTGTACAGAGGTCAAAGATAACATGCACACATGACGGCTAGATTTTCAGTACACAACTGCCATTTCACTTTACATTATGGATTCCACTGGTGACTTGAAGTGGTAACTGGTTGATAGGTGAGGATTTTTTTGCCAGAGACCATGTGCTCACTAACCTCGCTTTGAAGAGACTTGTGTACATGTTTCAATTGGTTAGTTATACTGGTGCTACCCTGTGTAGGAAACCTCCATAGAACATAGGTTACATTTAGCCTTCTGTTTGCCACTGGCATCATCAGTTAAAAAATACTCGCAAACTGCATATGTTTGCCATGCTTTCTTTTAGCCATTTTGAAGCAGACCAGGATGCAAAGTTATGTCATTTTGTTGTGTGCTTTATTTATCGTTTAAAACAGGGGTGTCAAACATACGGCTCACCAGACTCGTTATTTGTTATTTTTATTTATTATTACTGATTATTATTTATATCAAATCTGGCCCGCCATAGAATACGAGTTTGACACTCCTGGTTTAAATGGAAGGCAGGTTTTGTAAATATTCACACTGCCAACATGAAACAATGTCATTTACATGTGTAAATGTGACAGCCTTACTGCAGGCACACTAGGTGTGTGTAAAATTTGTAATGCAAACTTATGAAATGTCCTCGGTTCCCTTTCCACTTTTAGCTGAAAGAGCTTTAGACACCATGAACTTTGACACCATCAAAGGCCGACCAATCCGAATTATGTGGTCCCAGCGTGATCCATCTTTGCGCAAGTCCGGTGTTGGCAACGTCTTCATCAAGAACCTGGACAAGAGCATTGACAATAAGGCTTTGTACGACACATTCTCCGCCTTTGGAAATATCCTCTCTTGCAAGGTAAATTCTGTTTGAAGAGTGTCTTGTCTACTTCACTGCTAGGGGTTGTAAGAGCAGTTGTTGGGGATTGAGTTCTATCTGTACAGGTCATAGACCAGAAAGATTATAGGGGGCTCTGTCCATCTTGGTCATTACAACATGTATTTTGGCCATATGACTTCAAATGAGCACAGCTCACATATACAATTTTTAAACTAAAGAGTTGGTATTCATCCCTTGTATTACCATATGTACTCGCATATAAATCGGAACCAACTGCAAACTGCATAGACCCAGTTCTACTGTTGCATAATGCACCAGTCGATTTGGGTCTATTCAGATTGTTAGGAGTAATTAGAAGAACCTGAAATGTAAACCCTGATATGTTGGTGCATTGTGTGATGGCAGATTGGGGTCAATGTTGTTTACAATTGGATCTGACTTGTAGGCGGTACATCTGCCTTGCAAAAAATCCCAGTGTTGTCAGAAATGTCATAAGCAAGATACTGCACAATGTCAATTCAAGGAAATATTTTGAGAAATTTAAGTGAAACTGGAGCCTGTGCTGATCTGATGGTGAGATTTGAACTCGTACCCTTTTGGCCAAGAATGCTTATTGCCGAGTCATTGCAGCACCTCCCCCCATTAGCTGCCTTATGTGACGTATAGGAGAGCATCAGGCCTATTCTACATTCAGGAGCCCACCGTATTTTTTATGAAGAAGCACATGGGATTCAGTTTTGGGTAGAATATCCATAGGTTCAATAATTTGTCACTAGAACTTGGATTTCTGCCCAGATAGGGAAACCGTTAAAAATCGCACCATTGGTGACTGGACACATGAACCATGCTCGAGTTTATTTAAAAGCGGGCATGTTTTTAATACTCTGAATAACATAGACAAAGAAATGGCAGATTGGATGTGTGTAGTACATGTGTAATACACAGTTAAGTATGTGTTTTCTCAATTGCAGATTGTTTGCGATGAGCATGGATCCAGAGGATATGGATTTGTTCACTTTGAGACAGAAGAAGCAGCAAGGAATGCCATAGAGAAGGTCAATGGCATGTTGCTGAATGGTAAAAAAGTGTAGGTATTCAGTTTGCCGAGATGCTGTATTGCACATGCATAACACCTGAGATGTTGCCAGGGATTATGAATCGCGCAAAATTTGTACAAATTCGTGCACTTGGAAAGCAATGATGCGGAAGAACTCCCACAAATTAGTTTCAAGTCGCGCATATAAAAGTGTACTCTGCGCACTGTACAATTTTTATTGAACTGTTAACCCTTGAAGTGCTTGTCGTGATATAAATTGAGCCGCCAGTAGAGGTCTCATAGTACTTGTCTCAACATCTGTCTTATTTTGAATAAGCAACTGTTTACACATAAGTACTTCGACTTGACATGAATGGTAGTTCAACTAAATTTGATTGGCACATTGGGCCCAGGAACAAGCATTTTGTCCAGTTTGAACCTTGCAGTCATCGAGGAAGTTTTACAAATGCATGTTTAAAATACGGGCTACCTAGAAAACCCAAAATGGCTGACTCCCAGCATGGTTCATCTTCAGAGGATGATTTCATTTGGCAGATACTGGCTGATGATAGCGATGGTGATGATAATTTTTTAAGTTTTGAAGTATGTGAGATTATTGGAACTCTGAAAGTATTACTGGAAATACCAGTAGGTAATTTTGAACCCAAACATGATGTTGAATAAAAGTCCAATGTACATGCTGGACGCACAAAAACAGAAAAAAAAGCATGCCAGTCAACCCCCTATTCAGTGGTATTTTGAAATGTCGAAACGGAAGAATACCAGGCCTAATTAAAATACAGGCAATTTAAAAGTAGAGTGAGGCAATTTAAAAGTAGAGTGAGGCAATTTAAAAGTAGAGTGCAATTTTCTTTTCTTTTCTCAAATAATTCAGCCCTGAAGGATCTTGTACTACAAAACTATATAGCACTCTAAGGGTTAAGATAAATTGAATAAATAAGAATCTAAAAAGAAATTACAAAGTAAGGATATTTATTTGATCATAATACCTCTGTGTGAACAAGTACACTGTGGCATTGATAGACTTGCAACCATAATACAGCATTATGGAACAGATAAGAAATCTGGCATAATAGTCGACAAATCTTTCCTTTGGACCAGAGATATCCAAGAGACAATACCTATGAGCTGTGGAAAATTGTACATAACAACCATAAAGAACAGTTTCCCAACTTGTTCAAGCTGGCTTGGCTAGCTATGCATATGTCCCTTCAGACGGCAGATTGTAAAATATATATTGTACTGTGGCCATTCCCCACCCCCCACCCCCCCTTTAGTTAAAATCCTGGCAGCATCTCTGTAACATGTGTCCAACTGTGAATAACAAAGACCCTGATATGTCATCACATAATGTACCAGTAGATCAAGGTCTTTGCTTTTTGTTCTCTCATGACATATAAATTAAAGAAAAGCGTCAGATGTTATCTTAACCTTCTCTACTTTATAAATAGATTACAATAGCATACATTGTGTGAAAGTTGGTGGGAATCGTCTGAGACGCTTAAAATACTCGTTTCCATTACAAGTTGGCAACATTTTTCTTGTGAAAAGTAATTACATGCTTATAGAAACATCTGCTGGCATCTTCCCTTTTTTGTAACAATGTATCAAGAAAGCTTCAGTCTTGAAAATACTGGTGACCTGCAGCAGCCATAGCATTGCCTGACTATATGAAAAATTACACAAATTTTGACATTCTCTGTCTCTTAGCTTTACAGAGGTCTGGTTCATAAAGGTACTCATTGAAATGGAATTTTTCTTCAGATCAAAATGACCCCTAAATTGCTGTGAAGTGTCGCTGTAAATGGAAACACCATTAACAAATCTAGGGCTAAGTGTGAAACCGCAACATAATATGTTCATAATATTTACCTATTTTAGCATCAAGCTTACATCGGGTACCTGTGTAATAAAACTAAGTCGTTTTGTTTGCAACAAGTTCTAGACTGACAACAAGTAGGCAGATTAGGCACATGTTATTTGTAACTGTTGCACACCAAATGCTAAGCGATGTTGAACTTAAGCAGGGACGAGTACGTTGTAAAGTTTTACTCGGCCCAGCCAGTCTTTACTCGGTTGGAATGAGCCCTGCTCCTGTTTATTTTGCATCTTCTCAACTTGGGCTGATGACTAACATGATTAACAATTTACAGAACTTTAATATGTGCAGGTTCATCATGCCTGCCTCAAAAACGTGTCAGAAAAGAAATGAATGAATGTTTGGAAGATTAAGCAAAGAATTGAACATAATTGCTTGGAACAAGCTTGTCAAATATGCCCTCGCCCGAGTAAATGGTGAAATGACTTGTTATTCCAGGAACAAGAAACATGGTTATAATCCCCCCAAAAATCCTAGTTTATTTACTGGTGAAAATATTTCAGTTTATTTACTACTGAACATATTTAGGGTCAGCATGCATAAGAAAAATTGGTAGAATTCTGAACAGGGTTGACATTGTTAAATAATGCGCCCATAGTTTTTAGAACCCAGTGTCAAACTGCATAAATCACAAGCTTCATGACTCTAAAAATACTTGGAATGCAATTTGAATCTTGACGTTATTGGGTAAGTCCATACATAATTGCCACTCATCAATGTATACAAAATATCACCGACATTTTTCACACTAGTTTCTGATACATTGTTCGTATCATCATGTGACCATTACGTATCATATCATGGAACAGTGTATTACAGTACATGTATAGGCTGTATCATGGACAGTTCTGTTGTTTTCAAGAGCTTCTTTTTGAAGCAAATGATGGGAGCGAGCAAGGTCACTCGCATTTTCAATTTGCTTATACATTTGCTCAGTGTACTAAATATGCTTGGTCGTGAGGTGGGTGGGTGTGTTTGGTTAATTGGTTACAACAAATACTCAAACTGTAGACGGTTATCTGGGTGACTCATTACTTCACAATACTTTCAAATATTTGGAATTTTGAAATCAACCTTCCACATCTGGATGCAAACACTATTGAAACCATTTCCATTCCAAGGCAATGGTTTGGCTAAAATTAATCCTGCGCCATGAATTTGGAACCCAAAAAGCTTTGGTAATCTTGACTACCTTCATCCAAATACATGCTGGTACTGTGGACAAATCAATTTTTGAAAAGGGTAGGTAATATAGGAACAACCCATTTTGCTAAACGGTTGCTTAGGGAACTATCCAAAGCAAACCAAATAGTATGAAACGGCTTACTCCTTCGAGCTAAAAACTCATCCTAGACTTGAAGATGTCGCGAGAATAACATGAGCTAAGCAGTTCTCTTGGAATGGAAATGGATATGATAGTTTTTGCTTCAAGATGCAGAATGTTGGTTTTAAAATGTGGGTAGAAAAATTCATCATCTCGCCCTCGAACTTCACCTCTACATTACATCCCCAACAAATGGCATCGTTATCAATGAATTTCCATATTAGCCGTTTAGATTGGCATTAGATAATGCAAGGCTTTATGCTCCACATCCTACATTTTGGGTCATTGCTCTGCTGGTGGGACATAACATGCTGTTCAACCATTTTCTGGGCTGACATCTCTTTCTGAAATCTTGTTTGGGGTGTAGAACAACAGATACTTTATGAGTCGCACCAGTGAAACGAAACAAATGACGGCCGAAGTAGAAAATTAATTTTTATATTATTTATAGAAATACTGCAAAACTGGTTCATAGGCAGTGTATTGTTGTGCATGTACAGGAACAGTCTGTACCTCGGTATACCAATTTACTGTTAAAACTTCCCACCCCTAGTTGTCTTGAAAAAGTCTATTGGAGGGGCGGGGGGGGGGGGGGTGTGTCGGCTGAGTAGATCAGCAATGCTAGATATCTCTCTGGGTGAACAGGCTTGTAAATGTGCTCAAATTATATATCTCCTTGCAAGATCCTTAGCTCCCATTGCCTCTGCATCACTCCTCCATGCCAGTCTGTATATTGTTGGTTCCGCTCATGTGCTCCTTTTTGTGAGTGTTTGCAAACAAACGCGTTGTTTCATCTTACAGAGACAAAAAAAAATAGTTAAATTAATAACATTATACCATGTGTTGCAGCTTTGTGGGCAGATTCATGAACCGACGTGAGCGGTTGGAGATGATGGGAGACAAAGTGAAAAAATTCAACAATGTTTACGTCAAGAACCTTTCAGAAGATGTCGATGATGATGGCCTGCGGGACATGTTTGAGCCCTATGGAAAAATCATCAGTGCAAAGGTATCAAATCGTCAGTGCAAAGATGTCAGTTAACATGTGCACAGTCTACGAAGAAATATTAAAAAGGGGAGACATTGTAAATGTAATATTATAAATAATTATTATATTCTTCTGTTACAAATTATTTTACACCTTTATTTTTCACATTTGCATCACAATCCAACATGTGCTTTAAATTGGCATTAGACCATTTTAGACATGTACTCGTGTTGGTCACTGATAAGCAGTACCAGATATCTGGGGGACTTTGCCTTGACAAGTTGCTGACATCACAGACAATTGTATGAATTTAGGAAAACTGCGAAATGTTTTCAACTATCAAATGTGACATTTTCCACGAAAAATATAGGAACATTTGTAACCAACTACAATTGATGGTTGATTATTTTGATGGACTGATTATCATTATTTTAATTTAAACTGATTTCCAACACTTCAGGTAAGGTGTTTGAAGAATTGCTAGTGATGGGAATTAAAATTTGAAGATTGATGGTTCATTCATCAAAACCAGTCAGTAATTGATTTTTTATCATAATTTATGTATTTTCATGGAGAAAATTTTGGTTTGTTATTTAATGGCACAGCAACACAAATAAGGTTATTTAGCATGTAGATGATCTGAACAGATTTTCATCTAGTACAATTTATTTTTTTTAAATTTTAAAAACTTTTTTTTACATAGACTTGTTGATCTATAGTGGTGGAGCATACCGTTTTATACATAGACTTGTTGATCTATAGTGGTGGAGCACACCTTTTTATATATATACTTTTTGATCTATAGTGGTGGGGCATACTTATTTTACACCACTTGAACCTCACATATTGCATCAAAATTCTGTGTCCCTTTAGATTGTATAATTCAATCCCCTTAATGATGTATATGCTGTTGTAGATGGAATTTACCCCCCAAAAAGTATATTTTGTGCAAGGATTTGTGTCTTGAGAAACACACTTTTTAACACTTTCTTTCCATTGTATGGGTGGTATGTATATCCTTTTCTTCTATGCAGGTGATGACCACGTTTGATGGGAAGAAGCGTGGATTCGGATTTGTCAGCTTTGAGGAGCCAGAGTCGGCGGAAAGGGTAAATCTGTGACTTAAAAAGTGTTAATGTGATTGTGTGGTGGTCCGTTTTGGTCTGACAAACTAGTTATCTAGCATACAATCAGACCGATTTTATAAAATCCATAAAGGTTTAGAAAATATCTGTTGTAGGGTTGTTTTCATTGGTGGACATAAAAGTAAGTATACTTTTAGCATGTGCTCAAATTATTACCCCCTTTTTTTTTCTTCGTAGGCAGCTCTTCTGACCTAAATAAGAGCCATTTTATGCATTTACTGTTCTGCGGCAATTGTTTTGTCTGTTAGTGTAAGATACAGGCTGATTCTCCAGCATAAGCGTCAACAATGTGCAGAGTCTATGCTTGAGGTTTTGAAGGTTGTCGTTTTCAACTGAAAATTTGGTGGTTTGTTGTTTTTGTATCTATTTGGTGGTTTGTTGCTTTGTATCTAAAATTCCTATTCCGATCTGCTTGGGTTTCCTATCTTGCTGGAATGTGGTTTATTTTTTAACAAAATTGATATTTTAAGGATTTTATTTTTATAAACATTTTAAAGAATTTTAACATTTTTGGTTTTTATTTTATTTTGTAGTACATGAATGCATCTTTTTATCAGAATTTTATCAACAAAAATTTTTAGCTAAAATTAGTTTCTGCACAAAATTTGATGGACACTGATACAATGTCCTGTTCTGTTGACTGTTAGATTAGCATACTAATTGCAGCTTTCTCATTTATGAAACAAAAAACCTCCTGTCATGAAACCCAACTTGTTTGATTGGATACTAAAAATATTTGGGCGGGAGAATTCCGGACGTCATGAGAGTGTCAACTTTTATCAGTGCGTGTCAGATTTACTGTTTACAAGCGTATCTCGACTTTAATCAGAAAATGAAAATCTGTTCCAATAGTAATAAAACTTTTTAAGCACAAAAATTAAATTGAGACTCCAAAATTATAAGTTGTATTTAAAGTCTTTAGATATTCATGTGGTGCTAATATGAAAAGCAAATAATTGGTTTGAATTTTTCCAACTCGTCCTTGGTCCGAGTAAAGTCATTTTCAATTACAGTTGAATTTTTAGTCCGATTTTTTTACTACAGATGTTTCAGGACTACAGACGTGGTTATTGCTACTCGTTAAAAAAACACTCCGAGGATATTAATGAAACGATGCAGTCATGGAAAATAGTTTCTTTAGGATGGTCAGTATGGCTTCTGTGGTAGCCAGTTAAAAAATCTCCAATTGGTCATATTTAACTAGATTATATATACCGATTGCTTGGTTTGGTAAGATGAAAAGGGTACCAGTGTGGCATCAGTTGAAGAATCGCCAGCTATGCCTACCTGTTGGTCAAATGTGAACACTACTATTGCTGGCTTGGTGTGAGCGTTATGTAATTACAGCAAGGCTGAACTCGTGTCGCCTTGGTTGTCAGAGCAACTACAGCACTTTTATGATTGCCACTATATAGCTTGTACGGATGCATTTTTGTCCCCCCCCCCCCCCCCCCAATTCTTAAGTTTGTAAGACACGTCTTTGTTGAATATATCGGACAATTTCATTAAAATGTATTTATGATTATAGTGGTGGTGTTCGATGTTACATACATGTACATGATGAAAACATTGAGAATGTATTTGGATGTACTGCCTGAACATATGCATAGTATGCTTTTGTAGGATCTACAATGACCAAGAAACTGCAGTGGCTTACAAACTTTAAACTGTTTTTATTTTTTTAAATCTACGCATCAGAGGTTCTATTGATATGTTGTTTAAAGGTAAATACTGTAGTTTAAAGAAATTTTTATCAGTAAATGAACCTGGTGAATAATGTTGTGTACTGTGCGCTATAACTAATTCTCTCTGACTTTTGCTTGATGTGAAAGTCGTAGATACATACTTCAAGAAAGGAATAAACATAAAAATGCTACTAAACAATCCTTTTAAGCAAAAATTTTAATGTATAATTTAATTGGAATTGGTAGTTCCTGCATCGGTGATAGCCACATGCAGCAATTACACATTTACTGATTTTATAAATGTTTACAGACAGTAAACTACACCAATCAATTCACATGTAAAAACATTGCAGCCTTGTCCCAAAGTTGGATTGTACTATCCCATGTTTACAATAATTACTTTTTGCAGATTTGTTGCAGTCGATCTATACTACACACCAGCAGTTTGAAATGATTGAAATATATTCTATAGCTTTTCATTTTCATTTTCAAAGGCTGTGGAAGAAATGAATGGCAAGGAACTAAGAGGCAAGTTGCTGTTTGCTGGTCGTGCCCAAAAGAAGGCTGAGAGACAGGCTGAGCTGAAGGAGAAATTTGAACGCATCAAAATGGAGCGGATCAATCGCTACCAGGGTGTAAATTTGTATGTCAAGAATCTGGATGATGTCATTGATGATGAGCGTCTGCGCAAGGAGTTCTCCCAGTTTGGGACCATCACCAGTGCCAGGGTTTGTGAAAACTAATAGTTACATTATTGTTTAAAAAATAGTTGCTTGGTTTGACAACAATTTTGCTTCAAGTGGACATTTAGGATGTGTCACTTCTGTCTCGAAGTATATTTAAGCTCCAGTGAAATTCATCCATTGTATCAGTAGTAGGAACAGTAGGGTAAAGAGGATATATAGGTTGTGTTTTTTCCAAGTCTCTAGCTGGTTGCCGCTCATGAAGCCATATTTCAGATTCAATTTTGATCGAACATGGAATAAATGCTTATATCAAGTTCTTAGATGATTGCAATAACAATCAAGATCCATGCATATTAATGAGGTGCCCTTGCAGAACATTGGCTGAGTTTGTTACCACTCATGATGCCATATTTTTAACTTGATTTTAATCCAACTTCAAAATATAGGATTATATGATAAAGATCTCACATGAATTGGATAATGCGCTGTATTCACCCAGCTGTATTCACCCATGTTAATGAGGTTATCTTGCATGTAATTGGCTCGGCTTCTTACCACTCTTGAGACTATTTCTGATTCAGTTTTGATCAAACTTGGTAAATTGGCTTATATTATTAAGATGCAAGTTTGGTATGGTTTGATGCTCTATGGCACAGCAACACAAGTAGGTTATTTAGTGCCGAGGTAACTGGAGTAAAGTGCCTTGCCCAAGGACACATCATGGTAGCTGACCCAGGCTGGTCCAATGGTAGTCTTGAACCCGGACCCTTTCGGTCGTGAGTCCGGCACACTAACCACTGAGTCGGTGCGGCTCTTAAGATCTAGGACGAGTTCAATTATGAGCAAGATCCATTCATATTAATGAGGTGATTTTGCATGATTGGTTGAGTTTGTCAAGACTTTTAATGACTGTTATAGATACTTTTATCAAACTTGGTAAATAGACTTTTATGATCAAGATATATAATGTTTACTATGAGCAAGATCTACACATATTTCTAACCTGATTTTAATCAGACTTGGTAAATAGGCTAATGTCAAGATGTTGGATGAATTTTATTGTTAGCGAGACCTGTGCATCTCTGTAAGATCTTGCATCTGATTGGCTTTTCTTTTCTTTTTTTAGACTAATTTTGATACAGTGCCTTCATTGTTAGAGAGAATATTTATCAAGATGTAGGTAAAATCAACACGATAAAGTTTGGGAGATCACATAGGTTGTGTTCTTACAAACTGCATAAATCAGCCGAGTGAAATGGTCAGCTGTTAAGTGAGCAATATGTGGTGAACTTGAGCTTGTTTAATTAGTTTGTGTGGCTGTAAGGCCAAGTGAGCTTATGGTTTGGCCCAGTGTCGGTTGTGCAGCATCTGTCTTGCGTCAATAAAAGCAGACAAACCTTTGGACCAATTTTGACAAATATGGCTGCTGTTAGTTACTTGCTATTAAAAAAAAAACAAATGACTTGGCAAAAGTGCTCAACAGAATTTGACAGCATCTGGGAATGAAATGCTTTCAGATTTGTACAAATAATGCAGATCTGTCATCCAATATGGCTACCATTACTAAAAATAGAATATCTGTTGCACAACTTTTCCAAAACATTCAACAGAATTTGACCAAATTTGACAGAAAGCATCCTAGCATAAATTGCTTTCAAATTTTTACACATGATGCAGATCCACCATTAGATATGGCTGCCATTGCTAAAGATAGAAGAAAAAACCCAACTTGAAATGATTTCTTAAAAACCTCTTAGCAGTATTTGACCACTTTTGAGCGAAGTATGCTGGCATGAAGGGTTTTGAAGTTTAAACAGTCATTAAATCTAAGTGAAGATACAGAGAAACCTTGAAACAATTGTTTTCTTACATATGTAATTACCAGCATAGAAGTAAATTTCACCAGGAAGCGTCCTTTTGACCTAGATTTCTTGGCCAACTACTCGCTCATTTGGCAGATGCCAATCATGTGAGTGATCTCATACCCTGTTGGGTCTCTTGTTTTGTATAGGGATTGTGAGAAGGAAATGGCAGTTGTATGGAAAGGATAACCATGGGTAGTGCTGTTCAGCTTTACACTTGAGCTGAGCTTGGGATCCATTTATAAGTTTGAACATAAGGCTGAACATGTGGATAATGTAGTGAAGTGGAATACATGCACCTATATTTCCAGGTAGCTTAAAATTAAATTTGTGGAAAGTCCACTGTAACGTCCACTTGCAGAAAAATATATAGCTCAAGATATTGAGATAAAGTTGGACTTGAGCTACACATGCAATATGTACTAGTAGATAATTTGAAGATAACAAGGGAATTTTTGGCACGTGATGCTTTGGACTCGGCTGCAGATATGTATTTAGACTATGGGTTAGTACATAAAAGCACCTGCCCCAAAACACCCTGGAACTAGCCACATACAGTTGACTTGTTCCTCCTTCAATTGGGGAACAATAATACAGAGTAGCAGTGTATGGCTGACGTGAGCTTCGTCTGCCAGCTGTACTTTCATAATTCACTCTGGAACATTTCTTAGAGCTACTGTAGAAAAATTTCCTATGTGATTTTTTATTTTTTTTTTTTCCCTTGCTATTTTGGTGGTATAGCAGAAAATGTAACTTTGTAGAAATGAAGAAATAAACCTTTGCCAAAAATTGCAACAGTAAATCTGAATTTTCCAAAGCTGTGAATTTGCAAAAATGTCACAAGAAAGGTCCTCTTAGTTTCTTGGCATGTATTCCTTCAGCCATTTTTTTTTATTGCTTTAATTGTCAAAATTGAGCTAACTCCAAAGGCTTGTGCAGTGAATATATTACCTGTAAGAGGGCTTCTGCAATATTGAAACTAGACTGGGAAAGGTGGGCTTGGTAACAGCATTGTTGGGCACTTTCAATGTTGCTTTTAGGTTTGATAGAATTACTGCATACTAGTACATTGTTGCAACCCTGTGAAAGTTTCTAGAACTCCCAAGTGTTGGCAAGTGTTCAGAAATATATCACTTTGCATGCTTTTTATGTGCTGCAAAAGTTGTTGCCTGGTACATCTGAAGATAGTACTTTGCCATATAATGTTTACAAAGAGCTCTTATGAAATATTCTTGAACATTTCCCCCAGTTGGCATATAATTCAAATTAAGCAGTTAGACAAAATGCAGTTTACTGACTTTGATTCACACATTTTGGCATTTGTTTTGGTTGTAAAATACCTTCATTTTGCATTTCAAATTTCTAATGGGAGATTGAAGTCGGTTACTTAACATAACACTAAATGTGATAGGTGGCCCCACCAGATAACCCAGTCGACAAAAAACTTGTCATGCATTTTGTTAATCTTCATCTTTGTCTTGCATATGTTTTCCTTACCAAGTAAATTAGTTTGCCACATTGTCTTGGGATAAAATGTTTGTATGTATGAACTGGAGAAATAAAGCAGGCGTTTCCGAGAGGAATAAAGCAGCAGGAGAAGGTGGAAAAATAGCAGGAGTGTGCAAAACATCCATCTGGTAGTCTAGGGCAGTGCCACTAGTAGGGCAGTATTGGTGATTGCCCTCCTCGCCCCTTCCACCATAAGCTGCAAAGGTGTTGTCATGTCAACAAAAGTATGACTGTCTTTCCTTGAAGGAGAAAAATGAAATTTGTTTGAAAATAATTTTGTTATAAAATTTAAAAAAAAAAAAAGATAATTCATATCTCGGGGGCTATTTTCATGATTACCATATTTGTTCCATTCTATTATTAAGGAAAAAGAACCCTGCAGATTCATTGATACTGATATTGAATCAGTGCAAGGTATTTATATTTCTTTGAAATGAATATCTCTTTTTCTTAGCTGTAGGTGGCAATTCATGTACAAATATATGGCAAAAAATTGCTGGCTACTGGCTTTTGAAACTCTCAATATGGACGAGTTTTTTAAAAGGTTAATTAAATGTTTTCTTGTAATGTGATTCTCCATGTGTAGTAGGAACTTTAAAAAAAAATTTTTATTATTATTTTCAATTGATATTTATATTTGAGATATAAACATTTCAACTCGTGGCTGCTCTACAAAGTAGAGGGGAGCTATTGTATTACACCCAGCATAGGCATTCATACATATAAAAGAATATGAACTTTTTTAGTACTAGCGTTATTATAACAGATAGCCTGATATTGTTTTAGCTGAAAAGTTAGTACAAAATATCACTGGCAAAAAACTTCTTTTCTTGGTTTTTTTTTTTTTTTTTTAGCTTTACTGGTCATAGACCAAAAAAGCATATGAGATGGCCTGTTGTCCTTCGTTGGATGTATGTCCGTCCGTTAGCACAAGTTTGTTATCACTACACCTAAACTACTTAGACGATTGCCATGAAACTTTAAACACGCATTCATCCCAGTGTCTAGTTTGTCCTAAATGAAAATGGTTGAGCCCAGACATCCAGTATGGTAGCCACAGCAGCCATCTTGCAAATACTGTAATCACTACACCTCCAGAATGGATGGTCATATCAGCATGGGGTTTTCACTAAAAGACTTTTTATGATGTCAAGTTGGTCCTAAATGAAATTTGTACCAATCTGATGTCCAAAAAGGCCACTGTGGCAGCCATCTTGAAAATCTTTTTTTCTACTCCATCGGAATGGAAGGTAATATAAACATGGGGGTTTCACCAGAAGACTTCTTATGATGTCTGGTTTGTCCTAAATGAAAATCGTACTGCTCTGATATCCAGTATGGCCACCTTGAAAATGCTGTGGTTACAGTCCTGAATGGATGGTCATATCAACGTGAAGTTTTCATTAAAAGACTTTTTTGTGATGTCTGCTTGGCCCTAAATGAAAATTGTGCTGATCTGGCAATCAGTTTCCAAATCTGAAAAGAAAGTTGTATTTACGTGGGTTTTCACCAGAAGACTTTGTGTGATGTCTAGTTGTGCCTAAATAAAAATGGTTCTGCTTGGATATCTAATTTGGCCACCTTGGCAGCCATCTTTAAAATCTTGTTATTGCTGCTTCTCTTGAATGTGTGGCCATATCAACATGGGTTTTTCAGTAAAAGTCTTTAAAAGTCTACTTGGTTCTGATTGAAAATTGTACTGCTCTGACATCTAATATGGGGGCCGCTGCATCCATCTTTAAAATCTAACCGCTACTTAACAGATAGTCGTATTGGCATGGGGTTTTCACCAGAAGATTTCTTAAGATGTTTAGTTGGTACTAGATGAAAATGGTACCAATTTTGAAGTCTAGTATGGCCACCATGGCATCCATCTTGAAAATCATGTTGCTACTCATAAAGGGAATGTCATATTGACATAGGGTTTCACCAGAAGACTTGTTATGATATCTAGTTCATCTTGAATGAAAATGGTGCTGATCTGACTTTAAATATGGATGCCGCAATGAACATGTTGAAAATCTTGTCACTAATTCTCCTGAATGGATGTTCATATCAGCATGGTGCCGATCCGACATCCAGTGTGACCACCATGGCAGCTATCTTCAAAATTTTTGATTGTGGGTTGGGCTTGGTGCGGGTAGGGGTTATTCCATAAGCACTTGTGTACTGACCAGAAGTATGCATCAACATCTGACCAAATCACATCTTCTATTTGATTTCTGTTTGTCTTTTATATGTCTGCCAGAAGGCAGAGTGTATTACGTTAACGTTGTCGTCTGTACGTCTGTCCACCAGTCAGTTACTGATTTGGTTTCTGCACAATAACTTGAGTTTTCCAAACTTTGTCCATTGCTTGCACTCAGAACCCCATTGATCAGGGCTCAAAGGGTCAAGGTCACTGTGACTGAAAGAAGAAAAATGGTTTCCACACAATAACTCCCATTCTCCATCATCTATATATAGTTCATGGTACTCTTGTTTGACCATGTACACTGCTCCCTCGATAACTCGTGTCTGGATAACTCGTGAACCCGCTTATAACGCAGGGTCAGGCATGGATCCCATTTTTTTTACTAAAAAAAAAAATTTAAAAAAAATTGGCCCCTATTTGTTGAACGTAAAAAAATGCGCAATAAAAATTAGTAAACGAAACTTTTATATACTGCTCGTTTTATTGTCAAAAACAGTGGTTGGTACCCAGAAATTTGAATCAACATTATGAAATTTTCAACTTTTAATAAGAAGTCATATATTTTGTTCAATTTTCTTTCCAAACAACATTCTCAGTACACTGTAAATAACAATATTCGATGAAACTTCGATCAATGAAAATATCACTAATGCCTACTGATGGCAACACTTTTAAAAAATAAATACCAATTAAACAAGTTTTGTCAAGTGAAATTTGTGTTTTAGTTCTATCTTTTAATTCGGTTTCATTGTAATCAGCATAATTGCAATATACCCTCTTGTATTCAAACGTGAACGATATAATTAAACCGTCTCGGCTATGTCTGCGACAGTCTCCGTGAGAACCTAATTAAGCGCCGACCATTTTCTGATCTCCGACTTGCGGAAGTATTTGTTGTGTTGTTACACTCAGTTAAAAGCAGACCTGCTTTGTGTTGTCACGTTAATTACGTCTTTTGTATCAAATAACGGGGGTCCAAGAAAAGAAAAGTTAAAAGGCTATCAAATACTACCTGCGCAAGAGCTAGTGGTCACTGCCACGTGTCCGGTCAACTTATTTCAGTTGATCAATCGAACACTGTTATAAATATTATTCTGTAAGTATTATAATTAAACTACCTTAAATTAGCTTAATCATTCACAAATGAGATCAAAGATAGCAAGGCATACAAGTGAAACGAGTCCTTGGTGAATAAAAAGCTTTGGTTCAGAGATACAGTTCATTACAGAGAAGCGTGTTCCAGAGTTTGTATTGAACTTAAAGTTCTCAACTTGCCACTCCAGAGATTTCCTTAAGGATGAGAAGTTTCACTGTTACTTGCAATGAAATCACGGCATCCATATTTTATTAATAGAACAAAAAAAAAAAATTGAGTTTCGACATTGACGGTTGTTTCATGAAATAAATGTCCCTCGTTTTTGAAAAAAAGGAATCTTGTTTAGTTGTGAATTGACAACAACAACAAGCAGTGAGTAAATTCAATGTTTTCACGTACACATATTGTTGAGACCTCTTGTTGTTAACGATCTTTTAGAGGTTGGGTATCTTGAAAATAAAGGTAATTTATACAAAAAAGCAAACAACTACATTAGAAAAAAGCTCTTTATTGACACTTATTCCAAATGCAATTATAAAATGAGTATTCAGCCATTAAACAGCCCATTACACCCCACCCACCCACTGCGGTTTTCTCGATGTACAGTGGGGATGGCATCCCCTTAATTTTTTTGAGGTCCCTCTGTGACTAGTGCCCTTGCTTGTAGTGCGTCGATGTTTTTGGACCCCCGTTGAGTGCACGTTGTCGAGGGAGAGGTGTATTATGAATTTCACTTTTATAACTTTTTAAGGACTACATAGATTTATACCATTTGTTCAGGACTTTTGTATCGACAAGACCTAGGCTGACTTTGATTTCACATAATTCTTTAAACATTTAAGAGATTTATTGCCCTGTTTAACTGAGAAATTTGACGTTGCATCTTTAACCGAGAGGTCTTCAAATACATTATATTTGCAGCGATATCTGCATCCTCAGGGTACATTTCTAGCTCCTTTACATCTTGTAAGGATATCTGGGCTATTAACAATAAAATTTTCTTGCCAACCTAAATTTTAAACTTCCCTATGCTGCTGGACAAAGGAATTTTCTATCCACGATTGTGCATTTGACTATATCAAACTAAAGGAAAATGGACGTGCATTTTGCCGATTCTCCTGGTAAGCTGGTGTATTGTATTTAAGAACATGATACTCCTTGAAGTTTGTCAGAAATGTACGTTTACATTTTAGAGTTGTATTAAAGCTCAGATTGATACTTTCTGCATTACAGGTCATGATGGATAATGGAAGAACCAAGGGTTTCGGCTTCGTGTGCTTCAGTTCGCCGGAGGAGGCAACTAAGGCTGTGACTGAGATGAACGGTCGCATTGTGGTAGCGAAGCCATTGTATGTGGCTTTGGCTCAGCGCAAAGAGGACCGCAAGGCCCACCTTGCCTCCCAGTACATGCAACGGATAGCCAGTATGAGGATGCAGGTATTACACAAATGGAACCTTTTGCAAACATTCACAATTTTGACTGTTGCACACTTTTGCAGCCTTTGTTTACATAATTCTGGGACTGGTTTTACAAATTACATCAGGAGATAATTGCATTTTAGCTCTACCTTGATAGTTTGTGGAAACTGTTTTCAGTCAGATATGCTGCAGTGAAAACCCGCATACGAAGACCATTTGTTCACAAAGACCAAATTCATAGTCGTCTTCCTACATAAAAAAATAAATAAATTGACACTTTAATATAGAGACCAACTGTTCATAATAACGGCATTTTGTTGATTCCCTGTAAGAGTGGTCATTCTATAGAGGTTTCATTCATCTATGTCAGATTAGACATGGAGCTAAGTACACTATAAGAGTGGTCAGTTGTATACAGATTTAACTGTGAAGTGAATTGTGTCTATATGACCAGACATAGGGCTGTGTACACATATTAGTGGTCAGCAGTATACAGGTTTCACTCTATAGTGAATCATGTCTGTATGACCAGGCATAAAGCTGTGTATACAGGTTTAACTGTACAATAAATGATGTCTCTATAGAACCAGACATGGAGCCAAGTACACTGTAAGAGTGATCATTGTATACAGGTTTATCTGTACAATGAATTCTGTCTGTATGACCAACATAGGTCTGACAACACTGTCAAGAGTGGTTAGTTTATACAGCTTTGACTGTACAGTGAATCAGAGATGCTGCCAGGGCATAAGAGTGTGCAAATTACGCAAAAAATGTTATGAATTTTAGCACATGGAAAGTAGTGATGCAGGGGAACTGCCGCAGATTAGTTCAAATTTGCGAATGTAAAAATGCACTCTGCACAGTATAAATCTTTTATTTAACTGTTAAGATCAATGGAACAGAAAAGAATCTACAAAAATTTAGAAAGCAAGGATACTTATTTCATCAGAATACCTCTGTCTGTTCCAAAATATGCATATGTAGGTTAATACAAAGGGATGCTTGGAAATCCTGCTAATTATTTATAACAAAAACGTGTGTACTCGAGGAGTTCAGCAGTTGATGCCCTTTCCTTATATTAGTGCATGTGTGGACTTTGGTCCATTTCTGGAAGGAGGGTCAAATATGGCTGGGCAGAAAATGACTGATTTTTTTCATCTTCAAGTCTGTGGTGGCATAAATGTGCAAAGAGAATGGTAGAATGAAGAAAGTGAAGGATGAAGAGGAGTTTCTTGCCAAATGGAGAGCAATAATTCTAAAATGGTGTTGGATGCCAGGTTAGATGAACTGACAAAGAAGTAATGAAAACTAGTTGCAAAGTTTCAGAAATCTTGGCTGTTATAGTACATATAGTTACAACACGACACCAAGATGGGAGGTATGTTGTGTAATATTTGCACAAATTATGGGAAAAAATAATCCTTTTATGTCAGAAATCAGTGTTTGATTTTTAGGACATGAACTCTTACATGACATGCATTGTAACCAGATCACATGCATTTTGTAGCCGAGATATCCATGAGACAATATCTGTGAATTGTGGAAAATTCTACAAAACGACCATTAAGTACAGTTTCCCAACTTGTTGAAGCTGGCTATGCTGCCTCTTCAGATGGCAGATCGATGGTCTCGGCACCGTACATTATTCACAGATAAGGAACAGATTAATGCTTATACAACTAGAGAGGGAATCTTGTGATGATTTTGATTTCATTAAAGACTGAAAAGTAGAGCAGACAGATATTTAAGTGTTGGGTAAATAAATCCAGGCAGCATCTCTGGTGAATCATGTCTATATAGAACAAGTCATGTGGCCGAGGACACAGTAAGAGTGGTCATTGTATGCAGGTTGATCATGTCTATACAGGACCAGACATGGGGCTGATTATATTGTACTCGATTACTTTGTACTACAGAGTCTTGAAAGTCCAAGTACTCCAGCTCGTTCTCACACATTTTATATATCAATATCCTTAGCATAACTAGTCTCGCAGTACTTGGTAAATAATATGGACATCATCTGAAGATGCACACGTCGACAAATCACTTTGCTTCCTCAATTTTTTTTTATAGAGTTATTGTCCTTTTTTGTAGCTTAATGTATTGTATGACACGATCTCGTTAACGCAGCAAGTCCCCCAGTTTTTTATGGATTGCCATGAAACTTGGGAAGTATTTTTGTCATCACCTACTGATGCTTTTACCTAATTCACCTGCCACCATGATTTTTGTTCGAATTGACGCCCTTTTCTGTGTTGTAGCTTAAGGCAGTGTATGGCAATCTCGTTAGTGCAACTAGCCCTGCAGTTGTCTTGCAGATTTTTATTATAGTCCTCATCTAAAGATGAGCATGCTGAGAAATCTTTATGCTCCTGTAATATTTGTAAATGCTATAGTTTCTTGCTGCTGGATGTAATGTGTGACCAGATTTGTGAATGTGGCTATTCTTGCAGAATTTAGTGGATTGCTTTGAAAATTGGGACATATTATGGTAATGTTCAGAAGATATGCATGCTGACAAATCATTGTACTCCCATGTTTGGCAAAAGAGTTGTGTGTTTTTTTTTACCATAGATTCATCTGAATCATGAGGTAGGGGTGGGATGCGGGAGAGATGTGGGGGTATACTTGTGTGCACAAATTGCTCACCATACCAGTAATGTCTCAGGCTAACAAAATGGAATTCACTAACAATTATATACTCAAAAACTGCTAAACAGAATTTGACCAAGAAAGTGTCACAGCTTGAGGGCCTTTCAGCTTTATAAAAATAATGCACTCCTCCATCAGATATGACTGTTGTTACTAGAAATAGTAACAAATTAAATAGCTGTTGTCTCGTGATACTGCTCGACAGAATTTGACCAACTTTGACTGAAAGCACCCAGGTATAAAGGTCTTTAAATATTGGACAAATGTTGCTGATGAGCAGTTGAATATGGATCAAGACCAAAACAAAACCCAGACATCTTGAAACAGTTGTTTTCATAACTTTGCAATCAACAGCATTGGAAGAAATTTCAACAGGGGGCATATTACTGACCCAGATTTTTTAACCATCTGCTCTTGCATTTGGCTGTGGATCAGATCTCTGGCCTACTTGTGCCTCTTGTTTAAATTCTGAAACAGCCCTGAGCAGTTTATGAAGTGTTGTATGTTAGGTTACTGGCAGATGTCATTCAGGTGAGCAATCTCTGGCCTACTTGTGCCTCTTTTTTTTTAAATTCTGGAACATTCCTTGGCAGTTTATGAATTGTTACATGTTAGGTTACTGGAAGATGCATTGGGTATCTTAAACATGTGTTTGGCTGAATGGTGCATATCCCTAATATAAAAATTGTATTAAATAAATTTGTACATTTGTTTAAATTTGACACAACGGTATGGTTTTATTTAGACTCAACAGATGGGCCAGATGTTCCAAGCTAGTGGAGCAGCAGGATACTTTGTACCAACAATGCCGCAGGCTGCCCAGCGAGGTTTCTTTGCACCACAGACAATGCCACAGATGAGAGCTGGCCCTCGCTGGCCCACAGTTCGACCCGGCCAGCCTGCATCTCAGAGTAAGAGCTTGAGCCTGTTTTTTTTTCTGTTTTTTTTTCCCCAGGGTGGGTGAGGGTTGTCACTTGTGAATTGTGAGACACAAATGTCCAATTTCTGGTGTTGATGTCCCGAATGCTATATTCAAGTTTTTGAAAATCCCAAATCTGTTACATACGTTGCTGTAAAGTTGGTGCAGTAAGCAACTCTGTCTTATCTACTCTAATAGCATCCTAACGCTGTTCACAGATAATACACTAAATTACATGAAACTATTTTTGCCTCACGTTCCTAAGTACTGTGAGATATTGTATTCACTTTTCTAGCACTGGTGTCAACTATGCTAAAGTGTTACATTACAGTTTTTGAAAGTAATACATCTTGTACATCACTGGCTATATTCAAGTGAAGCTCCTTGATATTATCACTACAAGTCTTAAGCTTATTCCATAATATATTAGGAGTTCTTAAGCATTGTTGTGAACAATATTGAAGTTTTGGATTGAACTTTTTGAAAGTTGCATATTGTCTACATCTGTGGCTGCATTCAGCTCAACCCACAAGATAATATTACTATGGGTCTCAAGATTATACACTGATATGCTAGGCGTTCATTTCTTGCCTGTCTTGTCTGCTTATGCAGAAAGCTTGGTTCATCATTGTGAACATTGTTAAAGTCTTGGGTTAATGCTTTTTAAAGTCACATACCACGGATTTATATCCGATTGACGCAGTTGCATGTGATGTTGTGAATTGTGACCAACAATGATCTGCCCTGGTCAAAAAATAGCACTCGTGCAGCGTGTGCCAGTAGCCAATATAAACTTCCCATAATCTGTTTATAACGGCACTGCTGAAGGTGTTTACCGCGTTGTTTTCATGGCCTACAAGTAGAATCGTCCTTCGATGTTGTGAATGAAAATGTTGATTCCAAATTGGGGAGGATAAATGTAGAAACCTACAACTCTGTACAGATCGTCAAATACGGTATGAAGGCATCAGGAAAAACTGCAATGCAGTATTTTAAGAAAGATTTCTTACATCAGAGGGCAGAAGCAACTCTTGTGTTAGAATATTGAAAAAGGAAAGCAAAAGAAATCTTTGCCAAGGATGCAAGAAAAAGCAAGACTAGTACATCAGTATCAACAGGTTGTGTCCAAGGGGGAAAAGACAAGCGAAATTATGTGAATATTTTTATATAGTGGATGTATATAATTTAAAACTTTTACTGTGAAAGTTAAAAAACATTTGTTGTGAGAAAAGTGCGATTTACATGTAATATGTGCTGCAAAAATGAACAAATTATTGTGACTGAATGATTATGTGAACACTGACAGGCACATGTAATAACTTAAAAGCACTAATATTTTCGGAGAAAAAGTTGATGTGAGAATGAACATTCTGAAATTCTTCAAGTTTAAAGTTGGGCAAGTTTGTTATTTTTCAGATTATTTTTTTGTTGGAATGAAGTAACAACTTTGCAAAATATTAGGATAATAAGGGCCACCAGGGGCAGTTTTGTATGCTCTCAAGAGTATAAAATGCACTTTTGGCTGGGAGACGAATCAGGGGTGCCTCCCCTTAAGAACCCGCTGGGGGAGAACCCTTAGACCTCACCACTTTCGGCTGGGTTGCCGCCCCTGAGAACCGCAGACCCCTTCACAGTTTCAGTTTTTTCTCTCCAGAACTGAAATCATGTCGGCCTATAGCTGAAATGGTCAGTACTGAATGACTACAAGACCCGCGTGATTTATACTTTAGATGTAAACACTTCGGGCAGCAGGCATGCTCACAATATCACATGCTATAAACACCTTCAGCAGTGATGTTATAAAGAAGTTATGCAAAGACACTTGCCAGCTAGTAGTGAAGAACATCACGAGTCAAAATATATAATCGTAAGAGGCAGCTGAGTCAGACAATGCAATCAAAATATGTAGTATCTTGTACATTTGATGCTGCATTCTACTGTAACGTTGACTATAGGTCTAATGTTTATACACTAGGATGCTACGAGTTCCTTTCTTGTCTCACCTGCTTGAACAGAAAGCATATTTGATTGTTGTAAACAATTTTAAAGTTTTGTGTTCACATTTGTGAAAGTCACATATCATAAACATCTGTTGTATTTAACAGAAACTTTACGATAATATTACTCGAGGTATAAAGTTCATATGCTGATATGTGAGGAGTTCCTGTCTTGGTTATCTCCCTCGCTTACTCATCATGGTAAACAATATTGAAGTTATGTATTTATGAAAATCAGACGGGTATATGGACATAGATGAGTCGCGGGGTTCTGGGAACACGTGATTTAGTTCCTTTTGTTTTCTAGAGAAGATCCCTGTATTTTTAGCTAACCTGTCTGCAAGGTCAAGTTGAGCATACAATATAATTCTCCATCTGGCATACAACATTTGTTGTGCATGTCAACATTTCCTATTTTCAACAACTCAAAAACAAATGAATCAGATTTAATCAAATCTACTACATAGCATCCTGTCAGGAAGGCCTTCAAAGTTTATACAAATGACCATAAAATTAGACCTTCATTACTAGGCAACTTCTGAAAAATCCTCAAGAGAATTGGATCAAATTTGACAGCAAGCATTCTGGCATGAGGGCTTTCATGTATGTACCGATAATGCTGATCTGCCTATAAATATGGCTGCCATTAGTAAAAATTGAAAAATCTGTTGGCAACATAATGCCAAATAGTGCAGGACAGAGTTGGATCCAGTTTAATGTATACAACCTGCCATGAAGGTTGCAAATCGGGTCCGATTGATGTTGATCTGCCATTAAATATGGCTGCTGTTACTAAAAATAGAAATGTAACTGCTTATTCTCTTGAACCATTTGAAAGAACTCCATCAAATTTGAAAGAAAGTATTGAGGCATTGAGCCTTGTAAAATTTATGCAAATTATATTAATTGACCAATAAATATAGCTTAAGATATTATTGAAAATAAAAATACAGAATGCTTATTCTCGAAAACTGTTGAGCGGTATTCTATTAAATTTGACAAAAAGCCATTCTCGCATAAAGGCCTTTCAAATCTTTACAAGTAGAGCTGATCGGCTGTCAGATATAGCTGCATTTCCTAAAAGAGAAAGACTTAAATGTGAAGTTTTCTTCAAAACCGCTCTGCAGAATTTGGCCAAATTTAATGGAAAGCACAGAATACTTGTACAAATGATGCAGACTCCTCTTTCAATATGGCCATTGTTACTAGAATTTAAAAAAGAATTGATCAACTTTTCTTTAGAAACTAAAATAGGAAAAGCTGAAGTAACTTTCCTCAAAAACTACTTGTCAGAATTTGACCAAGACACAGTATATAGTACTTTCGAAGATTTATGTGGCCAACCACTTTTGCATTAGGCTATTTGACTGATATCAACAAGTGAGCGATCTCGGGCCTTCATGTCCTTCTTTTTTTTTCTTTTTTTTTTACCTGCTCATGCTGATTCAAAAGGCAGTATGTAACAAGCATCATGTTGTATTTAGTCCATCTTGTTTTTTTCATGCATTCATGCAAGATACAAAGAAAGTATGTTGGTTAGTGATTTTTTTCTCTCAGTAGAACACAATTATTGAGATCCAGTTGGTTTTCTTGAACAAAAAATCTGCACTACCATTTTATGGTAGGTTTTTAATAAATTGTTTTTAATCACAGGCAGAAGTGGCAACTACATCATTTTACGTCTTGTCTCTTCCACTCTTCCACAGTTTATAGGGCTGTTATATTATGCTTAAGTAACAAGTGACATTATTTTGATGATGTAATCAATGTAATTATCATGTTATTTAGAGCTGTGCAGTATGGTATTGATTTCACAAATGCTGACATTCTTAAGAACTTTTGGGATTGGAGGCAGTAGTTGTAGGTGGTATTAAAAATTTTAACGTGTTTTGGAATTATAAAGTTTAATGTAGACTTCAAAGTTATTAAATGAAAAACTATGTGAAAAGGAAGTTATTTTGTTTGCAAGCTCAAGTCTTCTTTTTCTTTATAAAGAGGAGAACGTAACATGTTGTTGTCTTTGTCTCTGAAGCAGGTGGATTCCAGAACATGCCAGCTGGACCACAAGTAAGACCTCCTCGCCCAGCAGCTACAGCTCAGCCCAACATGCGTCCCAGTGCCCCCGTGCGTGCAATTACTGGCCAGAACACCACCCAACCTCGTGCCACTATGCCAGTCACACAGAGCAATGTGCAAGGACGTCCCACTGCTGCCAATGTGCCTCCCCAACAGCCACGTCCATACAAGCTACCACAGATGCGCAATGTACCACAGGTAGGGCAAATCTGATTGCAATATGTTGTGGGCCTTTTTTATTTTTCCTCCAAGAACGTGAAAGGGGCAGATGGCATACATGTTGCCCGTTTTATGTTCTGGAATTCGTGTATTGCAAAAGAGGGGGTGCTGAGGCATTCAAGTTCTATGAAGACATTTCTAGAATATTTTTAAAAAAAATAATATAAAAATATAAATGAAATGACACTACATTTTGAGATGTATTCAATTTTGTCCTAAAGATTTAAATTGGCAACTGTGTTTTGTCCATCACACTTGTTTTTGCTCTGTAACTTAGAAGCCATTTGAAATTAGGTGATTAAACTTGATATCCTCGTACATCGACATTAGAAGGTGTCATATACCTCATTGGGGTCCTATTTTCAAGGATAAGGTTACTGCTAAATATTTTCCCTTTGTGTCTTTTCTGCTCTCAACTGCAAGCCATTCGAGATGTGGCATTGAAGTTTGAAATCTAGTAAGAGAACATTTTAAATTAAAGAACGGTAAAAAAGTTTCATCAGATTCTGTTGAGGACATCTTGAGATAAATAAATTTTTAAAATGTTCAAGGGAGGTAACTTCTCCCAAAACCATTATTATTTACTTCATCTAATGATGTAATACAAGATATTATATATAAGATTAAACTCTTTCTCTAACACCAAATAATGGAAGCTTTCAAGTTTCAAGACAAAAATTGGTAATACACATGAGCATAAATATCCGAATAGTTTTAGCAACTGACTAAAGGAGAATTTGAAGGGCTAGGTTCGCTTTACCTGCTAAACGGCCCTAAAATCTGGAAAAAAATGCCTTTTCCATGGATAGACTTGTCTCTGTCATAAAATGTTACAAAATCGATAGTTCAGATTGGTACCTTTGTGACATAATAGGTGTGAACCAACGTCATCATGTCACGTGAAGCTAAAAAATGCAAATTTAGCCGGAAATATACCCATGATATGCATGCATTGCACATATTTTGTCAAGTGGTGGTAAAGGCTAATCATGAAAGAAACAAGTTGGGCTGTAAATGTGCTCTATATGTAAAGCAAAGATATTTGTTCTTCATTGCTCTTCAGAAGATCATCCATGAATCACAAAAACAACAAAAAGTTAAGATTTTTAAAGCAAACTTGGGGAAAAAAAATGAGTATTTAATCATAATTAGGTTAAGAAATATTAATGAATTAGGTCTACGTGTTTTACTCCATTTCATTCATACTGTATGTCAGCAGAGACTTGCAAAAGTTTAAATCAAACCATCAAGAATAATTTTAATTAATATATTTGAAAAGATTAGTTATATGAAAATAAACAAGGAAGTAAATAAATGTTTAGGTTTAAGTATTTCTGTTCCGTAAACTCGGATTCTAGCACAGAAATCGGTCAGATAAGCGTTGTTTTCAGCTCCTGTAGTCAGAGTATACTTCATATCGGTCTGCTTGTGCAAATGTGTGAGATATACATGTGAGTACTTCTTGTAAACCATGTTTTAAAAAAATCAAAATGATGTGCATTTGTTGAGTTTTCAACTTGTTTGAAATAAATTGCACAATTCCTGTAGAGAATTTAAAGACCGTGAAATAGCGATGTAATTATACTGAGTAGACCAACAGTAATGATCAATCTGTCGAGAGAGATGAATGATGTATACTAGGCTGAAGCGTACTAAATGTATGACTATTGGATACAATGGAGTAACAATTGTAGTAAATGACTTAAACAGTATAATCTGAGTTGGACTCGTTATTATAGGAAGACTTGCCTTTGAAAACAAAAATACCCCATGACTTTTTCTGTTAAGGCCAAAGTTCAACAAATATGTAATGTAAGAAGTCCGTATTTGTGCCAGAAGTATCGAGGTAACGATTAGCATTTTTCATGTTTGGGTACCGGGTTCAAAACGCCAATTGACAGATTTTTTTCATGAAGAAAAGATTCAAAATATACTTGCATGTGTATAATTATATCCATAGAGAGTGGTGAAAGTAATATGTATAAAATAAGAAAATGTAATACCCTATATACAACTAAAATATATCCCCCTCCCCATGCCGTTTGCAAACCTCGATTATTATATGGTATGGGTAAGAAAGTCCATACAGAAAAACATTGTAACACTTGGAGTATATTCTGTTTGTATTGATTGCTTAAAAAAAAGGGGGGGAAGGCATCGGTAATGACTAGTCAATACTGCAAAACTAGTCAAGTGTTCAGGCAAGATACGGGGGGTGGGGGGGCATTTAAGTATAAGAGGCGAATAAAAGGTGAAATATTACATCAATAGAACCTTGGTACTGTGTTTCTGATATAATGTATGACTATTGGCTACAATGGAGTAACAATTGTAGTAAATGACTTAAACAGTATAATCTGAGTTGGACTCGTTATTATAGAAAGACTTGCCTTTGAAAACAAAAATACCCCATGACTTTTTCTGTTAAGGCCAAAGTTCAACAAATATGTAATGTAAGAAGTCCGTATTTATGCCAGAAGTATCGAGGTAACGATTAGCATTTTTCATGTTTGGGTACCGGGTTCAAAACGCCAATTGACAGATTTTTTTCATGAAGAAAAGATTCAAAATATACTTGCATGTGTATAATTATATCCATAGAGAGTGGTGAAAGTAATATGTATAAAATAAGAAAATGTAATACCCTATATACAACTAAAATATATCCCCCTCCCCATGCCGTTTGCAAACCTCGGTTATTATATGGTATGGGTAAGAAAGTCCATACAGATAAACATTGTAACACTTGGAGTATATTCTGTTTGTATTGATTGCTTAAAAAAAAAAAAAAGGAAGGCATCGGTAATGACTAGTCAATACTGCAAAACTAGTCAAGTGTTCAGGCAAGATATGGGGGGTGGGGGGCATTTAAGTATAAGAGGCAAATAAAAGGTGAAATATTACATCAATAGAACCTTGGTACTGTGTTTCTGATATAATGTGTCCATCAATGGACTTCTTTAAAAATAAATTTGTTGGGCATCATCAGGTTTTCCTTATTCCAAAACAATGAATGGGCTCAAATTAGTTGTACCCTCTTCCATCCAATTCAAGTGTATGTTGTCTGATAGATCTTTTAATCAGTCTCTCACTTATTCGAACATCAGAATACTATAGAGTTATTGGAAAGTCCACCTGTGCTTCCATCCAGTTATTCATTGGACAACTTTATTATCTGTCCAAAACTACATTGACTCATCTGTGCATTTTTCTGTCCATTTACCCTCTCACTCCGACCGTCTGTCTGTGTATTGGCCCGTTCAATAATCTGTTCACCCATATTTGTATGTCCTTCAATCTTTTTATTTGTCTACAAGTTTGAGTGTGTCCATCAGTTCTTTCATCCATCCATTTGCTTTTTGCCAATTTGTCCATTTGTGTTCATCTCATTGTCTGTCTGTTCGGTCCCTCCCTGTCGATCCATTCTCTGTCCATCTGCCCATTTGTCCTATTTTTACCCATCTCGTCTTCCAGTCTAAAAAAAGGTATGTCTTGTCAAAAAGTTCAGTGATTGTGCGGTCTTGAGATATTTTTGTTCAAACGTAAGATCTATTAAAAACGATATACACCACGAAGGCTTGCATTCTTTTCATATTGGCTTTGCCCCCCCCCCCCCCCCCATTTTTTTAAAAACACACTTGCTTAATGTTGTATTGATTGCTTCACATTTGGTCGAACATTGAAGTTTGGCACAAATAGGAAATAGCTGCTGGCAATATAGATGATTTAAGAGATGCTGTGCAGGTGAGAAAAAGCAAAAAATTATAGTTTGGTGCAATAATATTATTTTTATTAAACGGCAAATATTTGTGTGTGTATGTTGAGGAGGATGTTCAGAGATGCTGCCAGGCCGCGGGATCGCAGGTTTCTCACAAAAGTGATAGAGAGTCACGCAACTTTTAAAAGCCAATGGGGGAAAGATCGCGCAAGTTATCTGTGCTTCCCGCGATTTCTCGAACCCAATGCGCGACTTTTTTATTTTTTGTTTTTTAATTAGGATGATCAGATCGTCTTTTTTGACTTTTCTCCATGATCTCAATTAATCCTATATCTATGGAGAATATTGTTTGAATACAAGCACCTTTATGATGGAGATCTGTTGGAGTATTGCAGAAACTATGGAGGTATTCCGATTGAATCGTTTCCTGGTGCTGTGTAGTAAATTGATCCATCGATCGAAATGTCTAAAGCGCGACAGTAGTGTGTTATGTTGAAACAAAATAACAGATTTCTTTAGGAAACTCAGCGAGATGGAAAGATCATCTGTTAAGGACGAAACCAGGGAGGATGAAATATCTGACGGTTTGTTGCCAACTGAACATGGTGCAGAAATCTGTGATACAGAAATAACCGGCATGATGTCGTTTACTACAGTTTAGGCCATGCAGAAATTCTGATACATCGACAGAAATATCCAAGGAACAACATGCCTGAATTGTGGAAAATTGTGTTTTGGATACCTGAAAACCAGTTCCCGAAAATATTCACACTGGTCATAATTGCAGCAGTTCTTGCCTTTACGAAAAACTGTGAAAGGTGATTCAGTTCTCAAAGCAAAATTCACACTACTCCGCGAAATAGGGTAACCACAGACCTTTAAAACTCTATCACTGTAGTAAGAAAATGTCAGAATATCTGAGAACAAAACAAAATAAAATCTTATAAATATATATAATTCGGATTAAGTATTTTTTTTCCCCATTTTTTTCCTCTAAGATATTCTGACATTTTCCTACTACAGTGATAGAGTTTCAAAGGCCATTCGGCTAACATTTGAAACAATAAATAAACTGATGACTATACAGATGTGTGTGGTCCAGTAAATTATTTTCAGTTTGCAAAGCCATATTTGAAGGGCAATGATAAGAAACAAAGAAGAATATTTACCAGCTGAGCAACAATTAGGTATGCAGCTACCTTGTACATTTATTGTCAAAGAAGTGATACAAAATCATTAAACACTTGTTTTAAATTAGGTGTTTCTACACCTTATAATAATGTCACCCATCTTCTACCATTCAGCTTAGTTTACCCTTGCCCCCCTCCCCCAATGACCCCCCCCCCCCCCCCCCCCCCCCTCTGAGGGTAGGTGTGGGGGACCTCCCCCTCTTAAGAAAATTTCTGGCAGCATCTCTGGATGTTTTATTGCTCCGACGAAAACGAATGTTACTGCAATGATTTGTAACGCTATCAGGTGTCCTACCTATATTTACATCCATGAAATATACACCCATTCTAATCCCCTACTATACCTTTACAGCTGTTGTAAGGGGCAGCAACTCCTAAACCAGCAAGGGAATTAATTTTTTTTAAAAATGTGCTAAAGAGAATTTCTGACCTTACTGCCCCCCCCCCCCCCACACACACACTCACCACTACTACTACTACATGTACTACTACTACTATGTCTATATAATTGTAGATATTAGTATTTAAAAATATTTTCCAGTAATACAGACAATTAACAACAGTAATAATAAAGATAAATTGGGGTGTTTGATGTGACCAATCTGATGTGAAAGTGAAGAAATGTTGCGGTTATTTTTTCTACAGTAGTAACTTCGATATCTTTAAATAATCCACAGATATCGAAACTAATTGCATTACATTATTACTAAAATGAATCTTGGGTATACATTGAATAATTTCACCAATAAAACAATATCTAATGATACAAACGAGCACCGCTTGCGCCTCATACAAAAAGCCTTCTGATTAATGAGAAAATGTTCGCCATGTTGAAGAAACATTTAGAACAATATAACTAAATAAGAAATATATCGGTTTTGGTAAATGTAAACAGAAAAGAGAATATGAACTTCTTCCTCTTGCACATCTATATATTTACTGTAGTACACAAACAGAACACTTTGATGTACCTCATTTGATGTTTTCTGCTGTATACGACGTCATAATTTTGCATTAAAAACACAGTAACACTAATAACTGTGGCAAAAACAAAACTGTTCTATGAAGCACCCATATAGTAGATACATTTTGAAAAATTGTAAAATCTGATGTAGGGCTGATTTTAGTCATAAGTGAACCTTGTCCTTTGATTAAATTTTAAAGTTTCTTAAAATTTAACTTAAATCTGACATGATTTTCATGATTCACTGAACACGTTTGAACTGTTGTACTTGAGCTAAATTTATGCAAAGGGGGTTATTTATCCCCAGGGAAATTTAAATTTAATTTTATTAAAACTACAGTTAAACTTTAGATTTTGTTCATCTTAACTCACCTGACCATAAACCCCTTCATCCATCATACATTATCCATTGTCTATCCATTGTTCAAACTTGGTGAAAATAGCTCACTAATACCAAAATTGGCACAGAGCATAAGGGCCTTTCAGGTTTATACAAATACTGCCGATTTGCCATAAAGTATGGCTGCTGTTGCTAAAAAGAAGAAAAATTCTTTAAATGTTTTTTTTTCTTACAAATTGCAAAAATGTGTCAAATCTTTAAATGACTTCTTTTCACAAACAGAATTGTGCCAAATTTTACAGGACTTTAAAGTTCATACAAATGATGCCAATAAATATGGGGTACACAAGAACCCATTGTTAATGTTCTATGTCACCATTTTTGTTCAGCAGAACATAGTTCCATATCTTATTTTTCATTCTTTGTTAGGCTCAGCAACAACAGCCTACCCCTCCTCAGGCTGTGGTTGTCCAGGGTCAGGAGCCTTTGACCTCCCACATGCTGGCCTCCGCTCCTCCCCAGGAGCAGAAACAGATGCTGGGTGAGCGTCTCTTCCCACTCATCCAGCGCATGTACCCAGACCTTGCCGGAAAGATCACTGGAATGCTGCTGGAAATAGACAACTCAGAGCTGATCCACATGCTAGAGTCTTCAGAATCTTTGAAAGCAAAGGTAAAGTCGTACAAGTTATTTTTATGTTTTAGTGGATTTAATATTTGTACATTAAAAAAAAAAAAAATTGCACCCATGTTTGAGTGAAAACTTGAGGAAAGGGATGTTAAATTTGTCTCTATGAAAATTAAAATTTATTTTCTTTAGAAACTAGCTTGAATTCAAAGAAAAATTATATATTATCATGACATTTACTTTTCACCCGCAAATCTTTGAATTCAGGTTTTAGCTCTGCTGGTCTTAGAGCAGAAGAGCTCATCATTCGTCTGTTCACTCGCCCAACTTTGTTATCACTGTTCCTCTTAAACTACTTGAGAGATTTGCCCTGAAAATTTGCACACACATTCATCTTAAGGTCTGATTTGTCCTAGATGAAAATGGTGCCCTTTGGACATCCAATAAGACGAATGTGGCAGCTATCTAACAAATCTTATTGCCATTCGTCCTGCATGGATGGTCATATTGACATAGGGTTTTGCTGAAAGACTTTCTATGTTGTCTAATTGGTTCTAAATGAAAATGGTTCTTATTTGACATCCAATATAGCCACTAGGTACAACTTCAAGATCTTGTCGCTACTCCTCGTAAATGGGTGGTCATATTGACATTGGGTTTTCACTACAAGACTTCTTACCATTTCTTGTTGACCCTAAATGAAAATAGTGCTAACCTGAAGAGTAACATAACTGCCATCGTGCCCATCTTAAACATCTTATTGTTGCTTCTTCTAAAATGATGGCCGTTGTGAATGAAAATGGTGGCAATCTGAAATCCAGTATGGCTGCCTTGGTGGGGTCTTGTAAATCAAGTTACGTCTGTGTCTTCAGAACAGATAGTCATATTTACATGCTGTCTTCACCCCAGAAATGGATATATTGGGACCCAGTGGCCAAAACAAGTGGGTTATAGTCTGACTATACCACATTTTACAAGAATTTCCATGCCCACTTAGATGTCAATATTTTACCATAGCCATGACTGCTTTACAAATGGAGACATTTTCCAAGTACATGACAGTCTCAGAAAAGCGAATCCTAGCAATAGACCCTTTTCACACTCTCCAATTGGGGCATCGTCGGCCAATAGAGCATATTGAGAACGAGGCTGAAGATGTTCAGCCACTGCCACACAGCAGCACAATGCAAAGAACATAGTGAAACATTGTATGTTACTCTAATATATTTTGGTGTAATAAAATTTAAATTATCATCCATTTTGTTCATCAAGTCCATTTTTATTTTTACTTTTTACTTTTTTGTTTGTCAACAAACTTGTTTTATATATGCCAGGCGTATTCCTGTCCCAGCAAGTCATTGTATTATATAGGATACTTGTTTATTTTATTTTTCCGAGCAAGATTGGATATGAATTCAAGATATGCAGTTAGTACATTACACTGAATATTTTACGTGTATTAATATGCATGAGTACATTGTATGTCAGTCAGTCTAGGGAGAGGGTACCTTGACACCCACGTCTGTATTAAATATTGCCAGTCATGAAGATAATAATGGCTTGGTATGTTATGTTTTCTCGAGCCAATCAGTTTTCTTTTAAAACGGTATTATTTCAATATCCCTTTATTCCACAGTAGGTTCTCTTGGCAAACACAAATAATTTTTAGCTCTACTGGTCATAGACCAATGGAGCTCATGGAATAGACTGTAGTCTGACATCCATCTGTCTATTAGCACAAGTTTATTATCGCTTTTCCTCCTAAACTACACGGAGGATTGCCATGAAACTTGCACATTCATCCTGTTTAGTCGGTGAGATAATGTGGTAAACCGTGTTATCTTTGATTATTATCAATTGTGAAACTTGTCTGTTGATTGGCTAGTTATACAACAGTATGAACTGTGCACATTGTAGCATCAGGTATGGTTTGTAGACGGGTACCACTGTTAAGAGTCAAAAAAGTATGACACATTTTTAGATGTACTGGTCATATACCAGGAGAGTTTATGAGATGCCCTGTTGTACATTGTCTTTCCATCGCAGAGGAGCTTAGCCATGATGGTGCCAAGTGTCGTTAATCCTTCTGGATGGATGGTCATATTGACATGGGTTTCCACCAAAAGACTTCTTATGAAGTCTAGTTGGTCCTAAATGAAAATGGTACTGATCTGACATCCAGTATGGCCACCATGGAAACCATCTTGAAAATTTTGTTGTTGCTACTCCTTCTAATGGAAAGTCGTATCGATACGGGGTTTTAACCAGAAAACTTTGCAGTCCTAAATAAACATGATGCCTATCTGACATACAATATGGCCACCATGATGGCCATCTTAAAAATTGTGTTGTACATCTTCCTCCTGAATGGATGGTCATATTGACATTGTGTTTTCACCAAGATTTCTTGTGATATTTGATGCCAATCTTGCATCTTGAAAGCCTTGTTATTGCTCAAGAATATCAGAGATGGTTTCAAAATTCAGCAGTTTAAAAGAAGAAATGGTCTTCTCTTCGATTCCGGTAAGTTCTTTTTGGCCAGTAAAGCGTCGGTTCCTTCAAGGGACTACTGTTTGCAAGTCTATTTGGTAATGTATGTTAATAAAAATAAATTTGAAATGTTGGCTCATTTTGATTTGTTTACACCAATACACCCCTTATATGGAGCACTGCATTTCTGTATACGCGTGATGCAGTTTGTTCATGTGAGAAAGTCGTGTGGGATATGCCTGTCTGACATGATTGCACTCATTGACAGTGTAGATGATGTCATGCTTATGACATCATGAACATCTATGATTATTGCTGTTATAGTGTTAAAAGGACAAATTTTGCCAGCCTTTAAACGGTTATTCTTGTTTATAACATTCCTTGAACTAATCTTTTTATGCTCTTTTTAGTGATTAAAAAACCAGTAGAAAATGCTCTATATTTCTAAAGCTGTATAGAAAATTTCTAACCTCTTTCCTAGTGAGAAATGAGAGGAAAAGAATCCATCCTACGCATTAGTGTGGGATAGGGAAATCCCATGTATAGATCAGAGTTTGTAGGCAGGAACAAGGCTTTTCTGGGCATGATTCTTGGGTGGGATTTCACTATCCCACAGCAGTGCATATGATGGATTGTATTATTCCTCCAGCGGCTGTGGCGTCCACAGATTTTGTGCTAAAGCTGTAGAAAGTCCTGTAATATGCATATTGGCACTGTATGCAGGTGGGCTTGTAGAACCTTTGATGACATTGATGGCATGCAAAGCCCAACATTTAAATTTTCTCTGCTATTTGTTCATCAACGAGAAAGAAAAGACTATAATATTCCTAATGTGATGTTATCAGACTCTTGCATGTTGAAAGAGATAACGACTGTAAGACAACTGCAGTCAAAGCAGGAAAGGTGCACAGATCAGCAATATTTGTTTTGCACATGGCAGAGTAATACTCTCAATTCACTGGATACCAATTTTCTTGGATTTCATGTTAGCTACAAATTGAATTTAAAGATTAAAAACTAAATATCCTTCAGTAGAAACAATTGGGTTCCATCCCCATTCTTCAAATTTAAGAAGCAAAAAAAATTTACTTTTTGGCAAAACCACATATGAATGTTAACAAAAATGAATTTGTAGCAGGTCGTGTTGTGTGGAACCGTTTTCTCATCTCTCATAACTTTTTTACCTTTACAGGTGGATGAAGCCGTGGCTGTACTACAGGCTCACCAAGCCAAGGAGGCTGCCACCCAACAAGCAGCTTCAAAGGGCCGCCCAGAACAACAACAATAAAACCACTGCCTGTGCCTCACTGTGATGAACTTCCCAATAGGGCTTTAGATTTCTGTACCTTTGGTCACGTGATAATGTTTGGACAGCTTTCTTGAACCATGGAAAATATTGATTCATAGCCACATAATCTCTTGTGAGATTGTCTTTTTTGATCAGCAACTGATATTCTTGCATGAAATTTTATCAAACCCTATTTTGATCATTTTTATGGCTAAAGGGTAATAATTGTATTCATTTCTATAGTTCCGTATAGTTCTCCTTTTTCAAAGGAAATGTGCACCAGTTGATGTTGCGTATTCATTACCCTCAAATCCATTGAACACATACATGAATTGAAAATGTCAGTGTAAAATTATGTTCTTGGATTCCAAATTTTAGAATTGTTGCCTGTTGGGAAGTCCTTGGAAACTCTCACACCAGTTACCATAGGATAAAAATACCTCTCTGTCATAAAATATATTGTGCAATTTGGGGATGTACTAAAAGTACCTTTTGTAGGTCCTTTGTACATTTCTGTGTAAATGCACAACAACAAAAAAAAAAATCAAGCAGAATTCTGTGGTCAGAAAAATTCCTAATTTAAACATTGCCCCTGATATTAAAGATTATGAAGGAACAATTAATTAAAAATAAAAAAAAAATAGCAAAACATGAAAAAATTGTAACTTTTTTTTTTACTTTTCATTTAGCATTTATTATGTATGTATGTTCAGAAGTGTCTGAAGGCCGTTTGAAGTAACAAAACTGAGAAGAGGGATAATTTACTTGTATTAATTGAGCTTAAAATTACCAATTGTATATGACGGGGTTTTGTTTAATGCAAGATAATTCTATGCCTTCCCCTTAACCTTCATTTTATTTGAAATAAAACAGTTTACATAAAACTGTTTTTTCTTATTTTGTACCTTTGACTTGGTATAAGGTTACTGATTACAGTAAGGAAGAGTTTGATAAGAATCATTTGCATGTTCTTGGGTTCAGTGTTAAAACATTATGACTTTGCAGAGCCCCAGGTAAGCAGCATAATTGCGTAAATGCACAGAAAAGTTAAAAAGAAGACCTAACTAGATATGAAACAGTTCTGTACCAAAAATACATACAATCGTAAATTTATGAATACATTGTTCAAAAGCCAACATATTGGAGAAATGATGTACGGTGTGAATCCTATTTTAATGCAGCTGTTTTAGCCTTGTGTGACAATCAGACTTTGTTTTATCCTGGTTTAAATGCATCAAAAAAGTACAAGTACTAGTCTAAATGTTTTGTTTTAGTTATGTGGTATCTTAGAATAGTCAAATATCTCGTGGTGAGAGCGTTACCTGTATCAGTCTTTTGTCTGTAGTGGCGCAAGTTCCACTATAGTAAAGAATAAATCTACAAATGCTGACCCTTTCTTATCACAGAGTTTTGTTGCTCTCGATTTGAGTTGTCGCAATATCGCTGGTCAACCACAATGTGTTGGGAACACTGCCAACTCCCTGGCAATGACATTTCTGTGCACTGCAACTATAGAATGGCGGAAGCAAGAGTTGCATAGAGGGTTCATGATCAATTTCCGTTTTAGTCGTACAAGGACAGTAATGCTTCTTGTCGAAGTTGCATAGAATGTCTACAAGATTATAAACTTTTTGAATTATTGAACAAAGAGTTCCAAATTTTGGAAATGATTTGGAGACCTGTGACCAGTTTAAATACGGTCCATAAAAGTGCACATAATTCAACATACTAGGGTTGATCAGGAAGTTCTAGAACAAATGCTGTGAAAAGAAAAGTAACTTTAAAATAACTTGAATTGTTCTTCTGGAAGTAACTTCCTTTAAATTTAATGCACTTCTTCCATCATGTGATCCATGTCCTGAACACGTGTAGCAGCCCATTATGGGACAGAATTCATAGCGAGCTTGTGATTACATCTCATAGTGGTTTCCTGGTAACAAATCTTTCAATTTTGGTCAAGTCGTAAGTCGCAATGAGTTAAATCTGGGCAGTTTGGTGGGTGATTTAGGATTTCAGCAACCAAGTTTTTATAAGATCTGCATTTCAAACTTGCAGGGGTGTTGTCCTGTTGCAAAATGAAGCCAATCCTTAAGGTCTGGGCATTGTTGCAATAGCCTCACATAATTTATATCTGATTTATTTTGGCACAGTATTGACTATTCACTGTAATGTTTTCTTGCTCCATGTGGTTCAAAATTAAGCCTTGCACTGAAAAATGTAATGCACATAACCTCAGGGTTCATACAAAATCTGGAAAAAGTATGGTGGAAAAAGTGTGCTTTTTCCAGACCTGAAAAAAGTATGGACAATAAAGATTTAGCCCTAAAGGTCTGGAAAAAGTATGGTATTTTGGGTTGCTGTGTTGCTGAAGACGCTCTTCACCTGGGGTGCCATTTGTTCTAGGGGCAGCCCTGCTGGTTCACTGTGGTTGGTGAGACGCGTGACCTGTCACACATATGATTGGTGGATACTATTTTATATTGTGTGGATACCACATGCTCATTTATGGTGACACAGATTTCAAATACATGTGCCAGAGGGTTAAAATAAAATTGCAAACAAGTCTGAAATTTGTTTTACTAACAGCTGTATGAACTCTCTAACCTTCCACATAATCATCTATTTCTTTTGAAAGAGATGGCCTTGGCCTGTCTTTCCTTGTATCATTTTTATCAGTCTCCTTACCATCACTATAACGTTTAATCCATCTGCTGATTCAGGGCCCTGGGTGGCGGAGTGGTCTTGGGCGCTCGCCTTTGCCGATCACTGCCATCTCACCTCTGTCCGCATGGGTTCGAGTCTTGGGCTCGGCCAATGTGGTTATATGAGAAAGCTTGCCAGTAGCTTCCCGTGGGTCGGTAGTTCTTCCTGGGATTTTCCTGGGTTCTTCCTCCACTAGATATACTGGCCGCCATGTATAGCCTATCGTGTACTGAAAAATGGCGTTAAGTCCATAAAACCAAACCCTCTGCTGATTCCAGATTTAGCAACTTCTTTAGGTCCATAAACAGCATCCAAGCCCGCTTTTATCTGTGTAAAGGATTTTCATAATTTTGCATAAAATTTTATAGTCCATTCTTGTTCAAAAACAGATTTATGCCATTTTTTGCCACCAAGGTTAAATATACGACGTTGAAAAGGTACTAAATTGGAAGGTTTTCAATTATAGACTGGCAGCTTTTTATGACTGGTTTGCTTTGTTTAGAAGATATTGCATTTGTTCTAGAACTTTTGAATCAGCCCTTGTGTTCTTAGCAGTAGATAGAGAATATATGTTATGGCTGTAATTTCATTACAGCGCATTGTACAATGATTTTATTTCAAAGTAGACCCAATGAGCCTGCCATTGTGTATGAAATGTTGCTCATTGCTTTCTCATTTAGTTAACTTTTTGAAGTAATCGTACAAATGAACTGTACTGTCATTCCGTTCACAGAGATGCCAACCATTCTGGATTTTGCAGAATTATGAATTTTAGTTCAAATTTTGCATTCCAAACTAAATTGATTAAATTTAAGAAAAAAACATTTTGAACAGTGTTCTATATGGACACTGGTTGGGAGAAAAGTACTTCACAAACATCTTTGACATGTAAAAAGAAGATTTACAAATGTGAAAAACAATGTAAAGTGGTGAAATCATTGTTTTGCTGCTGGAATGGATACACCAATTTTAGTTTTGCTGGACCTTAATTGCTACAGGTATGTATAGGTTTGTAGGGAGATGCAATATGCTTCGTTACATCACAGATCTGCTGGTTTTCATATTGCATTCAGTGGAGTTTGTCAAGGAACAAGACTAACTTTGCAGTACCTTTATCTTTTACTTCATATGTCATCTATAGTATTTTAACATCTTTGTATCTTTCGTCTTCTTGTACTTCATATTTACATTTATTTGGAAGAGTTTTTCTAACTAAAGTTTTTGTGAATTCTTCATTTTAATAACAGTAATACACAAGGGAAAAACCCTTGGCCAAGCCAGATGTACCATTCACCTGTTCTAGAAAGTTCTTACAACATGTACATCGACTGTCTGATTTCACATCAACTCCTGCACAATAGCATCTCCATTCTTTTCCAGACCTTTTGTCAGCAATCAAAAATTTTGTTGGAAGGAAAAATTCTTTTCAGCGATGGTTAATTGCTGTTTAGGACCTTATATTCATGTTCCTCTTGATTAGCAAATATCGTCCCTCAGTCTTACTTGTCAAGAGATTTTTTGATTGTCCAGCGTGATAATTTTCAGTGTTTTTGATCACGATGATCCCCCTACCCTTCATTAGTTTGAGAATTGCCTTGTAGGAAAAAAGAAAATTTCTAGCAGGTCGTCAAAATTCACTTGAATGTTGTCCATGTATATGTTTTCACTTAAGTGTTTTCATTTACTGCAGAAGTACATGTTTATATTTTCATCACAATTGTTTACTTCAGTGTGCATTAGTAACAGCAATTTCATGTCGTGTTAATAGAGATTAAACGTTTCATCCATTTATTAGTTACCGATTGTTGCACAAGTTTAATTCATAGATGATGTTTCTTTACCTCTGTTTACACCTCCGTTAGTACACAACTTTTAGGTTTTCACTCATGGGTAAGTAGTAAAGATAACATGGCTAATGCAAACCCTTCTTGTTCTTTAACATCATCATATTTTGTCATAAAAAATTTCTTTTTCAGAAAATGTTATTTCCAATATCAGAAAGTAAGTGTAGGCACCAAAAAAAATAAAAAATGGGACACCCACACCACACTTGTCCAACTTGTTGTTTATGGCCCTACAGTATCTGGACCTCACCAAATACAGGCATACTTATAAAGGGAGGAGGAAGGAGTGTACCTCCTAATACAAAGGGGGAGGAAACAACTTCTTGTTTAGCTTGACATTGGAATCGAGTGCACTTTCCAAAATAAATGAGAGGAGCAGGACCTTCCCCAATAGAGTGAGTATATCTTCTAGGATGAAGTTGGCGGCACTTGTTAAGGGCTTTAGCCTTAAAGCCTGGGATTGAGTGGGTTTTTCGCCCGCTCCCCCCCCCCCCCCACCCAATACAGGATGGAGGGGCAGCCCTTTTTCCAAACACGAGAAAAGGCTTACCCTCAGGGGGTAGAGCAATGCTCTATCATGGAGAGTGATTGTGCCCTCTCTTTGGGGGAGGGTCAACATTTTCCAGGTACCCATAGCCCTACTGTGGCAATAAGCAGTTTATGCAACCCCAAGAGGGTTATGCAGCGTTCTAACTCCTAGCTCAGGGGAGGCTTCCTCCCACAGCTGGGTTGCCATTGGGTTCAGGTGACCAGTCACAATACAGGTCACTGGTCAGCACTGCACACTGGTCAAAACTCGCCTGGCAAGAGGTACCGGTCGTCATGAGTGGGTTTTCATTCACATGGCAAAGGTCATCAGTATCTGGTCAACAAGCATCATTATGTATACACTGCTCAACACGTGTCGAATCTAGGAATGGAGTAAGACATCGGGTTGAACCGCAACCCCTCCCTGCTTCTCCACACTACCAAATTATTCAGTCCGGGTGACAGAGTCTACATTTATGCATTTACTTGACTGGGAAGGAGATAGGATCGACCCCCCCCCCTGCTTCCCAGGTTTCCATTAAATTTCTATAGGATGTGGAGTTACCCCTTTCAAGGGAGGGAGTCCTCATCCTGCAGTGCCATTCAAGGCCTCTGCTTGGCCCCCTAGCAGTATGGATTTTGATAAATGGAGAATCCACCTTCTGCTCTGGAGGGATCATCATGGAAAGAGAGGGTCAGACCCCCATCCCCTAAGAAGCCCAGAAGTGACTTTAGAAAAGGCAATCACAAGGGACAGTCCAGTCACAGGCTGTCAATGTCTCTACTTCTCGGACTTATTCAAAGAGGGCTCGTTCTGGTTCTAATAGTCCTGCATCCCCTCAAGGTAGTGATAAGGATGATGATGTATTGTCTCATAGTAGAGCCAAATGGATTTGCCAACGATCAGGAGGATGGGGTTCACTTTCCCCTCTTTGGCTCTCATACCCCTTCCCACCAGGCATTTCAGGTGGTAGAAGAGGAAGTGATATGGTCATTTGACAAGGCAATAAATGAAGTTTCACACCTCCTTCTTGATCTTGGCTCTAAGCCCTTGGACTCTGGGGACAGCCGGAGCTCCTTTCCAGCTTGAAAAGACTTTCGGGGGCTGCATCCAAGACCAGATCTGGTCTTGTTCCATCGATCTAGTATGGTCGAGGAGCTTACACAAAGATTTAACAAATGGCAGGAATCTACAAAGCAACATAACGGGTGGTTGGTCCCCCCTGCTACTGAGACCTTTTATCTCTGCTTCTAGCTGTAAAGTTCACTCCCCCGTCTGACCCATTAATCCACTCCCCCACTTGGACACTGGAACTTTGCAAATGGGGATTTCGTCAGAGTCATTTGCGCACCTATCTTTGGAGACATTCGAGGCTTTGGAGACCACTATCAGGTCGATTGTAATGATAGCTTCTCACGCTGATTTGCTTTCGTGGCTTTCTTTAGTCTTTTCAAGGAAGAATCTTTATTGCCTGTTGCTTCACAATGGTTATTGGAAGCAGTAGTCAAGACATGCCTTTTCTATGGCCTTGGCACTGTCAGTAGAGTTCTCCACTTCCACAGAGATGACGCTTTGGACAGCTGAAAAGTATTGCTAGATCATAGTAAGAACGTCGGGGGGGAGGGGTCCCCTGGAGTCGGAGACCTAATCTAGCAGTCTTGTACCTTCCGGGGCACTGGATGCCCTACTGGTTTAAGGCGCTTGCCTTAACATCTGACCTCTGTCCGTGCAAATTCGAGTCAAGGCTCGACCAACATCGGTATGTGAGAAAGCTGGTCAGTAGCTTCCCATGGGTCGGTGATTCTTCCCGGGTTCTTACTCCACCAAAGGGGCTCTAGGTGGCTGAGTGGTCTCAGGCGCTCGCCTTTAATGATCATTCACACATCTCACATCTGTTCATGTGAGTTTTAGTCTCGGCTCGATCAGTGTGGGTATGTCAGAAAGCTTGTCAGTAGCTTCCCGTGGGTCGATGGTTCTTTCCAGGTTCTTCCTCCACCAAATATACTGGCCACCATATATTTAGCATATCATGTGCTAAAATATGGTGTTAAATCCAACAACAACAACATCCTTCACCAAATATACTGGCTGCCATGTATAACCTATCGTGTACTGAAAAATGGCATCAACCCCATTTCTAGCGGGATATTATCTTTGACAAAGGGATACGACTTCGGTCGTATGTTCACTACATTCCGTCGACCACTTCGCGGAAGTGTTTTTAATTGTATAATACGTCATCACTTTACGTGTACTCTTTTGAAAAGAAAGAAATAAAGGTAGAATGTACACAAATGCGTTAACAGAATGAGTTTAAAAGACCCCAAAACGGGTAAAAATTCGATTTCAAAATCGAGTTTTGACGTGCGGAGATAATAAATGGCGGTCATATACTCGAGAGGGAAGTGAAGACAGTTATGTGCTTGCTGAATTAGTTGAAAATAAAGACCATTTCATGTGGAAATTGACATTTTAGCCAGTGGGGATCGTTATCTTCAAAAAATGAACGGAGCTGATAACTGGTTATTTGAAAATTTGATTTCAAACACGAGTTTTAACGCGTGGAGATCAACATGGCGGACAGCACTGAAGAAGCAAGTTACAGCAGTGATGTGGATGCCGATTTTGATGAAAATATAGGCAATTTTGTGGGGACAATTTGTTTTAGGCAGTGCGGATCGTGAGCTTGACTTCGACGAAATGAACAGATGAAAACGTTACTAGAAAATTTGATTTAAAAACTGAATTTTAACGCGTGTAATTCAAAATGGCGGACAGTACCGAAGCGGATTTTGATGAAAATATAGAGAATTTTGTGGGGGAAATTGATATTTAAGGTAGCCTGGGAATCGTGATCTTGTTTACATCGAATGAACTGAGATTATGATATCTTGTTAATTGGTATATTTAACTCGAATATTGACGATGATGAAGACGTGGATGCTTTTCAGGCTAACTGGACATTTTGAGAATTTCACCTCATAAAGTTCACACATATACCGATGTTGGGTGTGTGCAAAATATGATGAAATTTTACTGCATCCGGGAAATGGACCAAAATAAACCCAACAGAACTCTATAATTACATTAGAATTTATTGTGGAATAAAAACACTGAACCAAAATGAAAAGCTTTGTCCACTAACCAGTAAGGATAATTCTGTTTGCTCTCCAATTCTCATGTGAGTAAATTTAAATAAAATTGTAAGAACTTTTGACATTCTTGATGGATTTTTATTATTTGGTCACCTTAAATGGCGTAAAATTCCCCACATTTCATAAACTTGTATATAGGAGGTAAAATCATGCTGCTACCCACTGACTGAAAAAATTAAAGTTCTACACAACTGATTGTCTGATTGGGCTTCAGGATGAAAAGGGTTAAATCCCACAAAACCTCGTACCTTCCATTGCCTCGGTATGCCTCACTTCGGCTTCTGGCCCATTGAAACTGGCCAAGAAGCATACTCTGCCTGCTTGAGCCATGGGGCTTACCAAATTCCAAAAGGGTATGAAACCGTAACAGCCCAGTAGACGATCCTCTTTCAAACCCCCTATGCAACAGTCATCCATGAGACGGAGAGGCTGGAAAAGCAAGGCGAGGAAGTCTACTGACTCATACCCCTTTCCCAAGCCCAGAGGACTGTGGTGGTGGTGGTGGTAGTAGTTTGAGGGCAATCTCAGGGATTCCATACCTCTTCTGCAGTGCATTGCTCTTCCTTTAAATACAGTAGGAGTCTGATTAACTTTCTTTTCAGAGGTCTGGTTGGGCATCCCGTAGGTCCTTTATATAGTAAAATAGAGTTTATGTCTACATGTCACAGAACTCCATCTTCTCTCAAGGACCCCCATCTTGTTGCAACAGTCAGATATAACCAAACTATAGTATGAGTCACATACCCTTCTTCAGAAGGGTGCACTAGAGAGGGTACAAAACATACGGTCACCAACCTTCTACTCGGATTTTTCTGGTATCCCAAAAAGGCGGAAAACAGAGGCTCATTATAGATCTTACCCACTAAACAAATTCATGCGAGAGGAACCCTTTGAGACAGAGACCGAAGCATAAGTCCGGAGCTCTATCAGGCCCTGAGACTGGGCAGGTTCCATTGACCTTCAGGATGCCTATATCTGCATCCCAATATTTCCTCCACACAAAGAAATGCTTCTGTTTTTCTCACATAATGGTCTCTGCATCAGGCAGTTGCAGAGTCCATGTTCAGTCTATGGGGGAAGCCTCTAGTCGACTTGTTTGCCACGAGATTGAACAACAAGCTCCTGTTTTAAGTCTCCCCAGACCCAGACCAAAGAGCGAGTGACACATTCAGCCTGAGATGGGATCGACAGTTCGCTTACACATCCCCACGCTGCAGGTTGATTCTGCAGGTACTTAAGAAGGTCAGGACATCCACGCCCAAGGCTGCAAAGTTTGCCAAAATTTGTAAACATGTACACGGAAAACAATAATCGAAACGATGCCGTTTAATCAAACCAATTCGAGACTCAACCCCTGCCAATCAGCAGGTTAGGCTAACAGCTGACAGCTATTTATATGTTAGCCACTGACAATGTGAATACTGTACCTCGTTCAACCTGTGATTGTTTAATTTGCTGTACGTCTTTTACCTCTTATTATGGCAGGATTCAGTTTGTAAGATATGTTTTTGTTGAATATATCAGACAATTTAGTTAAAACTTTAAGCTCTATCTAAGATCTTGTGCTAAACTTTAAAGTGAAATAAAACTACAAAGTCCAATTTAATGGACAATTTGTGGATTCCCACTTAAAAGCTCTATACTTTGGGTGGATTAGGAAGTGGAATAAGTCTGCTTCCACCTGCTCACTAGCAGTAGTTGTTGTCTCCCAGCGTTCTTGTTTGATACAGGGCCTTGTAAGGGAACTGGTCCCAGGAAGAGGACCGTTCATCACGCCGACCTTATTGTAAGATTTTAGCTTCCTATTCACAAAAGAAGCTTGTCAATGTTATCACAGTCAAGAGACGATCGCAGTTTTGATATAGTACCGCCAGCAGCCGAGAAAAGTCGCTCAGATGGGACTGATGTACCAGGAATGCAAAGGAGTCTCTGCAAATTTGACAGTATGGGGAAATGTTTGGAGTTAATGTTCCAGTAAGCAAAGGGATTACTCTTGGTTGAAACTGGCTTCTCAGGGGCATATAATTGCACTTCAGTTTCAACAGATTCTGGAACTACAACAGAAAGTCGTCTCCCTCAAAATAGTCCCCTAACAAGAAAGGCAGTCTTCCTCTTGAACAAGGAAATGTACACCCTGTCTGGTTAGTCTGATTACTTTCAGTAGTTGGTTTGGTGTTTGTGGCACTGTTGGAGGGGTTAAATGTTGCTCGGGTTAGATCCTCACTTAGCGGATCTTATTAAGGATGCTTGGTGCGTCACTGACAGCCAGGCACGTGCATTTCGTTTACACGGTTACTGATTTTGTAAACTTTTACAGGCATTAAACGAACTAAGCCGTTATCCACACCTCGGCTGTTTCGCTTGCACATTCCCATCCTTCAGGTTTATTTTGCAGTTACTTAAGAAGGTCAGGACATACACACCTCGGATTATCCTGATATCACATATGTGGCCTCAAAGGTCTTAGTTCAACGACCTCCTCGTATTGCTGATAGAAGAACCCAGGGTGTTACCACAGTGGAAGAATCTACTTTCTCAACACAAGGGTACTTTTCTTCACAACAACCCTCAGATTCACCACCTTCACGCTTGTCTAATCTCAAGTTTTGGCGATCACACACGACCGTCTTCTCCATTTACCTTCGGCCCTTATCAAGCCAGAGCCAAGGTATTTTCTCTCTGTCCAATAGTTGCGGCACAAACTGACCCATACTGCTGCTATTTAACAACAGTATATGCTTCTATTTAAGGTGAGTAGTTTTGTTCCAACTGAAGTCATCAATCTCACACCTAACTGACAGATTCAGCTATACAATAGTGACAGGTAAACATATTACTGATAATAAAATGTAGTTCTATTGTTTTCATTTTAGGGGGTGGGGTAACAATAATTTTAATTATGTAATACTAACCTGTCACTATTGTCAGGCGCCCTCCTCTCAATCCGCTTTGATGTCCTTCATTAGTCAAGGTCATAGAAAAAACATGTGCCGTTTTTGCGCATGGGCCTATGCCGTGGAGTCCAACTGGGTCAATGTACATGGTCTAAGAGCTTTCTAGAACAGAAGGAATGTACATCTGGCATGGACAAGGATTTTTCCATTAAGGAAAGGGTAAGCTACATAATGGTGACAGGTAATTAATAAGCAAAATGGCGAAAAAGAATTTGTTGGTCCACACTACTTAGCACCCAACCAACTCACGACCATAGTATGTACATGTTGCCGTCGATAGAATAAGCTCAATGTGCCCACCTGAAAAATTTGACTTTGTAATTTAAGGATTCAACCTTTTTTTCCTTTTTTTCTTTGTTTTGTGTGCCGTTTGTTATCCCTCAACTTGGCTTATATGCCGTAGACCACATACATACATACATAAATACATACATACATACATACATACATACATACATACATACATACATACATACATACATACATACATACATGTTTCTTATTTGAAGTTATATCCTAGGGACCGTTTCAAAAGCTTTGATTATAATACACTGTGGAGATTTGATTTTAGTGGGATTTGACCATTGACGATAATAGCAAGTGTAACAACTTTAATGTAAGCAGAACAGATTACTGTGAGTGCACTTAGAACTAAAGCAGGTATAAGTTTCAGCAAAATCGTTGTCGTAGATGTGGAGGGGCAGCTCTCTCCTCTTCATATCGAGTTGTCGTAGATGTGGAGGGGCAGCTCTCTCCTCTTCATATCGAGTTGTCGTAGATGTGGAGGGGCAGCTCTCTCCTCTTCATATCGAGTTGTCGTAGATGTGGAGGGGCAGCTCTCTCCTCTTCATATCGAGTTGTCGTAGATGTGGAGGGGCAGCTCTCTCCTCTTCATATCGAGTTGTCAAATCTGTGAGATATGGGGTCGAATCGCGTTACACATGATGAGAAAGCGAGACATTGTGCATTATTCCAAGTTACATGTTAAGGCTAGCCAACAAGAGATTGCCAACCATCTTGCTGCTATTTGATTTTAGCCCATTAGCACAGTGTGACAAGTGGGATGATGACAAACTTGACTATGATCTCTTCCCCCCCCCCCAAAAAAAAAAAAAAAAAAAAAAAAAAAAACACACACACACACACAAAGAAATAAATAAATTAGAAGACGGTCACTGATATGGAGGAAAACTTGTTTTGTAGTCCTCAAATGCTGGAGTACAGAATATTTATGTAGCTGACGAAATTTTTCGAGAGAAGGTAGAATCTTTTGTTACTGAATTTTGTGTGCCTGACTTTCAACATTTCAATGGCTGGTTGCGGATATTTAAGGCCAGACGCTGCATGTCATGCCAAATTGTGTCTGACTCTGCATGTCATGCCACATTGTTTCTGACGCTGCATGTCATGCCAGACGCTGAATGTCATGCCACATTATTTCTGGGGAGGATGCATGCGTTGACGCAAAACTTGTGAACTACGATTGAGCCCTAGGCATTGACTTGATGGGTGCATACGAAAAATAAATATATATATATATATATATATATATATATATATATATATATATATATATATATATATATATATATATATATATATATAAACGGAAAAAGATGTGTTCAGTGTGGATGAGACGATACTTTTCTTTAAAATGTTGCCTGACCGATCCCTATGAACTAGAGAGAACACAAAAGGGAAAAATAAGAGCAACCGATAGAACCACATTTGTGTTTTATGTCAGTAGTGATAGATCTGAGAGGATGAAACCATTTGTTATTGTAAAATCAGCGAATTCCAACTGTAATCACACAAGTATGTGGACTACTATCACAATCAGTAAGCTAAGTGACCTCATTCACTTATCAAAATGACTTTATGCTGCGTTACGCCTCAGACTATAAGACGATGCTGGCTACACACAGTACCTATCTCTGAGGAACCCCAATCAGCTATGACAGGAAAACCAGTCAAAATCAGAACGCCGAACTCGCCAACCGCATCAGTGACTTTTCTACCAACCTCAACATCGAGATTGATGTTCAGCTTAATATGGACGTATCTCTATCAGTAGACAATGGCTGAGATTTGTGAGGAAATGACGGTTTCGACATCTTGATGACTATGCGAGGGAATTCGCGGACAGTGAACATGATACAGAAAGGGAAGACTGTAACAACCCCATTCTCAGGAGCTAGTCCGATAAATCAGTCCCCGCCGACCTGTACTGGTACTCATGGACTGTTTGGGTCACCTCTTCATAAAATCATGCAATTGACGCCGACAAATCTGTTCGCAACACATCAGTGCACATTTTAGACACTTACCGGTATTTCTCGCGGCTCCTGAGTTAGAATCGTTTGAAGGAACCTTTCAGATATATGAACAGAATATTTCCGGATCAAATCATATATTTTTCAGTTTGTAAATCTACTTGAAATAAAACAACCCTACCTCCTGTCACAATATCGAATTTCATGGCTACATCATTTGAAAGTTGCGTTTGGTTTGGTTATGTGACTAGACTCTACAAATATTCTCGGTTATTGTTTTTTTTTTTTTTTTCCTTCTTCTTTCTAATCAAGCGTTAAATAAGCTGAATGAGAAATCCACTATAACGCGTAATTTGAAATATGTTTACCTTTTATATATAGATGCTTGCTTTCTAAGTGCAAGTGACAGTCACATGACAAATTCACGGACGCTCGAGTCGAGACACATGACCAAAGCAATCGAAAGTTTCAAATGAGCGAATGAGCGAAAGTCGTACCGGATTGGAGCATGGCGTAGACATGTTCATGAAGCAGGAGGAATACTAAACATCCTGACATGCCAAAAGTGAAAACAACGACCAGTTACAGATTTCTTTGTGCTATGTAAACTCAGTGCTATTGGCAGTAGATTGTAAAGTGTAACATAGTGGCCTGCGGTTTACTGTTGGTTTCCATTGATTCTATTAAGAACTAAGGATACACACGATTTACTGAGATAATGGAATTTTCTGTCAATGTGTGAGAAGCTTAATTGAATTAATGATCTACTTGGTTTATCTTTGTCTGTTTGTTTTTACTTCCCTCTTTCCATCTATCTCGAAAATGGGAAATCAATTGAGAGAGAGAGAGCTATGCACACACACACACACACACACACACACACACACACACACACACACACACACACACACACACATATTATTAACACTCTATAGCATTAAAAGGAGCAAACACCGGACTATCTCATTGAATTGCTCCCTCCCATTGTATCCGAACAAAGAAATTATAATCCTCGACATTCAAATAATATAGTCATTTGCAATTTCAGGCTAAATACACACAACTTATCTTTTATACCCTCAACAGTGGTCTTGGGAACAATCTTGAACAGGATACACAATGTAGCATGTCTTACAGTGTTTTGAAAAAAGTGTTTATGTCCAAATATCGAATCCGGTAAAATGCCCAGTTTTAGTCATCGAACTCTAGATATTATTTTTACTAGATTGCGACATAATGTTAGCTCATTAAAAGCGTTCAACTTGTTGACACCCCTTTTGGTTCCTGCAGTGGGATAGAAACCACCATGCATTTCTTGATGAAAAAATTACTCTGTGTCATATCCAGCTGTTAGCTTAGATTTACTGTTATGGGGAAAGAGCGATGCAAATAATAAATATAGAATTCTACAACATGTTTGCAAATATATCACTGATACCGGACGATTTCAATAACTAATTCAAATCGTGAATGCTGTCATTGTGTCCCCCCCCCCTCTCTCTCTCTCTCACTCATTATTAATCAATGTTGTCATGTTGAAATATGTTGCAATACCTGTATCATGTAGGGAGAGGGCTAATTTAAATTGTTAGAACTTGTGCCCAATTCCATTGTATCATACTGTGACAATAAAATATGTTTAAACAAATAAACACACACACACACACACACACACACACACATATTCAAATGAGTCAATTAGTGTCCAAACAACAGTGGCGTACTAAGGTTAAATGGCGCCCGGGTCGACGATGAATAGAATACTAGGCCCGAATTTTTATCAGCTGTTTTTGCGCCCCAAGACCTCTGGCGCCAGGCACAACCGCCCCGTCCGCCCCCCCCCCCCCCCCCCCCCCCCGTTAGTACTTAGTACGCTAAACTAATTTTAGCACGCATTATTACATTATTATTTTGGGGTTTGTTTATTGATTGAGGTACAGTTTCAATACGAGGAAGTATTATTTTAATACGGGTAACCGCGCTTAAAAAATATTTGTACAAGGATTTCAGTTTGATTTCTATTTGAAAGCTTTCAAATTATGACTATGGTTTGTGTATTATCATCCCAAACTAGTTCAAAGGGAATAACGATTCGCTTGACTGAAACTGATTCAATATAACCCTTTTTCCATTGGTCGAACAAAACGAAAGCACTCTCCAAAATGGCGGCGAGACAATAACAGGTATTCAAGAAATGGCGATCAGCCTTGGTTATCAGCCATGTTTCATTTAACTCAAATAATCCATTTAAAACAACAACTCGTATGCTTAATGTGCTGAAAATAAGTTAGATAAGAGGAATAATAATATTTATGATTTTTTTAAAATATTAAACTATTTATCAGTTTCTTTAGTCAGGGGGCCGGTCATTTTATTGTCACGACTGGTAAGCGTCTTTTAACTCGGATCGATCGTAGAAATTATGTTTTACTGTATAATTACCGAAGAAGAGGTATAGTAACATGCCAGAGAAATATTGTAACCGGATGGGGCTTAGACAACGACAAGAGAAGACATTCGAACTTAACCTAATAGAGCGCATATTCAGGAGCATAATGAGTGAACGTGAGCAATATACTTGATAGGCTGACGGTTGAAACTATAGGTCATAGCTGGGATTTGAACTGTAGTGAAGCGATAGAAAACATGAAGTCAAAATTTAGGTAAGGTGTACTCAAGCATTGTTGCACATTTGTTTAGTATTAATATTAGTACTTTTACATTCCTTCTTGGACCATTCCAAAATATCAGTTGTGGCATCGATATCGTAGCCACACCTTGGTTTAGTTGTAAGATGGACATTTTATGTATCTTTTTCCCCATTAGTGATCAAGATATTAGGGTAGTATTATTTGTTATATTTAGGAGAACACTGGTAGTTTGGTGTGGGAGAATGTCCCTTGAGGTGGCTCAGAGTGCACCATTAAGTGAACACCAAATTCCTCAGGGCATTACTGCTTGGTTAATTCTATTTTAAGATTTTGTTTGAGTGTAGAATTGACCTCTGATGATGATATCGTCAAATTCACAGAGAAGAGTAGTCTTTAGGTTAACAAACTATAATAACTCACTATAAAACCCCATCATTGGGAATATAAACATACTAGTGGCACATGCATTTTCTTTGAAAAATCAAGGGTCTATAATAGCATGCGAGATTCACTCTAAATTCTCACAAACCATACTTTAACATCAACAAAAGCATGCAAATTGCACTTCAGATTTTCAAGCCCTACCTTTATTTCTTCAATAAATCCCTCCAACATTCAGACTATTCCCTCTTTATCCACATTGGATGCGATTTTTACCCTAAAATTTCTGTTCTAGAATAGACCGGAAAGTAATGCATACTGTCATTATTGCAGTCATTATTTTGCAAAATAAATTTAAGTCAGTGTCCCCATTACCCTTTATTAAGATTTTCAGATGTTCTTGTTTTTTACCCATGTATTATATGTAAATTACAAGTAGCAGCAGAGTGTCTGCAGCAATGTTTATGTGTAGCTGGTCGAGATGTTTTAGATTCTTTGAAGCAAATATGTCACTGGAAATATACATTCAAATGTAACACATACTTCCGTGTAATATCTAAAATATTGGATAGAAGTAAAAAGCAAGTGTATAACCTGTAGTAACTGGTTCATGGTTTGGCATTAACCTTTTAGACTCACTTGCCTGGTTATAGGTTTCACTTTTGTGAAGAATGTACTGTAAATAACAATTCATCTTGAAGTCACTTCCCTGAATGGACAAGAAGAGTGTGAAATTTATTTCTCTATTTAGTTTTTATTTATATATATGTTTGTTTGTTTGTATTTATATGAAATAATGTGCTGGTGTTTCATTCATGCTTGCATACATTTGACATCTATAAAAATATTTTCTGTTTTCCTCACTCTATTTTAGGTCATTGAAAAAATAAGATGGTGAGGGTTACCAGTTACCCTTAGCTTTTGTGATACCATACAGGAGCATACTAGTAGATGTTCTTTCAAATATGGGTCATAAAAGTTTTGTTGAACTCTAAATTCAGCTGCTAAATTTGCAATTATTTTTATTATATACTTAAGTGTAACACATAGAAATTTATTGGCAAAATAATTTTCATATTTTTTTAATTCATATATTTTCACATGTGAAAATATAAGATTTCCCATCATGCCATGCGGTACTTGATTGTGTGTGCGTACAGAAGTTATACCCGTTGCAACAAAAACAAGCACTTTGTGAGCTAGAACAAATAAATTGAAACTTCATTACATTTCAGACATGGAACTTATCTTTTGCTGAACAAAATTTGACTCGACGCCGTTCGTGTCTCTATGAAGTTATTTCCCCTTACTTCCTTGACAACAGTGATAAACCCAGTGATGCATTGCTGGATCAGACTAGCTTTGTGGTCAAAAATGTAAAAAATATAATTTACTGTGACACATTAGGTCATCCCAATCCTACTGCTCTCTTAAGTCACTGATATTTATATGATCAGTCTATGAAAGTGAGGTGAATTTACGAAAAGGGGGTGGGGTATTGTGCTGAAGGGATAGTTTAATCTTCTAAACTTCATCTCATAAGAGACAACAAAGGGTAAAATACTGGTAAATACTTATTTAACATATTATTGCATAATAGATTTAATTCTAGACTATGCACCTAAAGTTTGTGAAGGACTTGCACTTAAGGAATAGGTCTATTTATGTTGTGGTCTTAAGATCAAAGCTCAAGGTCATTGTGAATGCATGAAGAAAATCGGTGTTAGCACTTTTCTCTTGAGTAAGTGCCTTGACCAAAGGTTGTTGAGGCCCATTGGTCAGTAATCTCAAGAATAAACCATGCCCAACTAATGTTTTCATAAAGGACTCTTAAACAGAGGGTTGTCATACACTGTACTTTTTATGATACTCTTGTTAGTTGAATGCTATATGAATTACAGATATTCTAAGTTTATTTATTAGTTCATTCATTCTCTTTCCAAACTTGAACTAATTTGAACCTCTGTTCAAATCATGTTTTGTTTTTAATTTAATCCACAGTTATCTATGTTTAGTAATCAATTCACATTTGGTTTTTTATATTTTGTACACTTTCTGTCTGCCTGTGTTTCCATCTCATTCTTGGTCTCTTTGTCTCTGACTTAATTTTTTCAAGCAAAAGCACAAGTTCAGTCCCAGACACTAAGAAGAAAAAGATGATACTTAAATCTGACAAAAGTATGGTGCCATGCATGTTAGACGCAACTGAAAGCATCATGTATGAGACAAAGGTGAGTGTCAATTTAAATAGATTTTCTCAGTGAAGGTATGATGTAGGTAGCACAAAATTTAGCTATCTCCATTAAAATGACTTGGCTTGTTATAAAGTTATTATTTATTCTTCCAAATTGGTAATGAAACATTGAAACTCTTCATTAAAAAATATTCAGGTTCATGTTTCATTACTTATATTTACTATGTATATTACTAAAGGCTTATTCATCCAGATTTTTAATAGGAGTTACCATATCTATTGACTACATTAATTTGTTATCTAATCTGGCTCCCAGCAACAAGTAGAATTGAGGCCAATACTTGATAATATTCTGATAGGGGGTATTGTAGAGGTAACACTTCACTTTTTTATGTACATACAGCATGAATGCATGTAGAGTTATTGTTAGATACACGTTCCCACATTAATACAATATTTACTTCCGATTATACGAGACACGGATGTTTCATATATACCGGTAAATTATTACATCAGCACAAAGTTGTGACACCTGTTGATGAGGACTACAGAGCTTTTCTCATGTAAGATTTTGACACTACAAAATCCTGTCTTATAAATATTTTCGTTAAGCAATGTTTTCGTTTATTAAATAATATTTTTGATTTTTTGCCATTATATTTTATGTTCTCACAGAAAAATATGGCTGACATTTATTTATTCTTGTCTCCATATGTGTATGTACTTATATGTATACATCCGAAAAGTCGACATCATAATAAAATCTGCTCTGGAAAAATGGATTTATTTTTATAGATAATGGACAGTGCATGTGTGAAGTAAAAACTGCTGAGGTGGATTGGTTAGTTTGCTTGACTAGCAACCAAAAGGATGCAGATTCGAAACCTACGATCATATGAACCCAGGTTGGCTACCATGGTGTGTCCTTGGGCAAGACATTTTGCGCCAGTTGCCTTGGCACTAAATAAAATTTGTCACTTGTGCTGTAAAACACCCAAACAAACTAAATCCACCATGACAGTCATATAGTGTTACCCTGGTCTGTGCATCCTTCCATTTCACCTTGGTCAACCTATGAAGACAGTTCTAGTTTTTAACTTTGTTTTATGTTTCATGAAAGTTTGTGGCAGATCTTGCAAACTAATATGCAGTATTATCACCTTGAACACACATATTAGTAAACTTTTTATACTTAAATTTTGTTTGTAGTTTACATAAGGATGTGTCCAAACACCTCATGCATGAAATGAAAGGACAATGATGGAGCAGAGGACCAGCTTCTTTTTATGGGCTATTATTTGGTTAGTCATCAAGTTCTCCGAAATTATATGAGGCAGTATGTTAGGATTAGTTCAATAAAGAAGTTTTTCTTGTTCACCATTGATTGGACAGTAAGTCAGTTAATCATGTGAATCATTAATTAGAGAATTGTCTAGTGATACATTTATAGCATTTTTTTGTCTTAATTGACAAAAGTGCAAGACATAGTTATTTTTTTTACTGTCATCTGTGACCATGGCGTGCGCTTCCTCTACTTTGTCAAATTAATTAATCAAATTTTATGACAGAAGTTCGATGACTGCCTGTAATAAGAAGTTTTTGCCAACATTACTCAATATCACACTCAGCTTTGTGCAACCCTTGTTGAAACAAGAGTTGAAAAACAATTGGCAGTGACATATTCCAATTTAACTAAACAGTTTCTTTTGCAAAATAAAAATTAGGAAAATGTTAGTTTGAATTTGCATAAAACGTTATTTTATTTAGAGAGATTAAGAAATAAAAAACAAGAAATTCATGAGAAAGAAATGTAGTATAAAGTCATTATATTTGTTCTTAATTATGTTGTTGTTTTCATTATCCAAAACTTACACAGTATGACAATTTACCTGAGTTAATGAGATTTACTCCCAATTGTTTTGGATAATCATAAGGGATATCATTCTGAGACAGTAAATCACTCGATACTTTTCTTGTAATTTGCAGTAGAAGTGTCTTATAATGTTCTGCATATAATTTGCTGATGTACCTTCCCTTAAGCACAACATTGATGTCCTTCTACTAGTAATGGCACTGGAAGCAGGTGGACAGTGCTAATGTACAATTTAGTGAGGAATTCTTCAGCAACAGGTTTGTTTACATCCTTCTAATGCTTGTGAAATCCTTCCAAAGAATCAGTTGTTTTATGAAAACATCTTGGTTTGAAGTCCATTTGATTTTATAATCATTTTTCAACATAATTTTTGTCAGATTTGTCCATATTTTCACCCAGAGATGATCTGCTAAGTTCTTGAAGCAACCTATATGTACTTTTCCTTGCAGTGTGCAATTGTTGTGGTTAGTGATTTTCATTAGGGGTTGTCCATAAAGGACGTCCGCAGATAATACCTATTTTCCTACCCCCCCTCTCCCCTTGTCCGCTTTTGTCCGCATGTGGCTTACCCACCCACCCACCCCCAGGCTGCGGATGTCCCCATCTAGCATTATACACTGTTCTATGGTCTGGCAGTGTAATAGCTGGTGCATCTTACTTGGCTATTTGTATACTCACTCAGGTCCGCAGGTCCAATATGTGGGCCATGTAATCAACCTCAGGCACTGGGAGCCAGACCTATGTATTAATACCAACCCATTCATTTATATTCTGTGGCACGAATCGTCCAAATTGAAATTAACAAATAATTTATACTTAGGGATAACCCATAAAGGACGTCCGCAAAACATACTGGAATACACGCAGTAGGCCTAAAGCAGCTGTTCAACACAGAATATCATAACAAAAAATAATAGCTTGCGGACGTCCGCAAGGTCCTTTCTTTACACTCCCTCCCCCCTTGTCCGCAGTTGTCCGCATTTGAACGAACCCCCCCTCCCCCCATCTTTGCGGACGTCCTTTATGGATGATCCCTTACTGAAATTTGTTAAAAAGATCTCTTATAATAAATTATTTAACATCAAATAGGGTTTTGAGAGAACACTATATATAAGTTGACAAGTTTATCAAGCATTCCCTTATGAATTTTTTCCTTTGTTTAAATTTGATTTGTTAACAGTTGCAAGAAATTAAAAGGGAAGCAACCATATGTGTTATCAACTCCATGTCAGTGACTAAAAAAAAATCAAGCATATATGTCCATTTAATAAACTTGTATTATGAACTTTGCTTAATTCTTTGCATTTGAAAAGCTTCAGTAAATAGATAAAGGTCTTCTAATTGCCACACCAAACACAAATTGTCTTTTGTAATAGATGTATCAATAAGAAGTGTCTTTGGCCTCAGGTTTTCCAAGTCTGTATATGCAGCGTTATTACTGTTATGGCCATTATGTATTTTTTTTTGTATAAAATGATCAAAATAAGTTCATGTGTTGTAAACTCAACAGTCGCATTGTAAGTCAGAAATGCAGTTTGCTGATCTGTCATCATATATGGCTAAACATACAAGAAATACCGGGTAGTGTCCTTTTAAGCTCTGTATTCATATGCATAAGTAGTTGCCATATTTTGAACAAAATTCAGCTATAAACATCCAGCTAACTCAGTTTCATCTCGAACTGCTCTTGTAGCTTTTTATATATATATCAATGAGATGAGTAATATCAGACCCACCAGGGTCTATTGCTATATAATCATTATATCCTGTTATTTCATTAGGATTTTATGTGTATATATTTTTGTGTCACAATTTTCTTGCAAGATTATGCAGATTTTTAGCATGATTGCAGAGTTTTCTCGGCTGTCTTTCCAGTTTATGTTTTTAATTCAGCAGCATAAAAGTGGTAAAATAACTCACTATTAGTAGCCTAAATGATATAAAAATTGGAAGGCATTTAATTGTTTTTAATACCCTTTTCTTTTTCAGATTCCAATATGCTTGGTATAGCTTTGTGCAGTTGCTTGACATTGATTATCTATGTGGTTTTGCCTGTCTAGAGTGTAGTGATACTCCAGAGACTGTCATGATGGATGGAGTAGCCTTGAGTATTAGAAAATCATTCATGCCTTGGAAAGACTACTTGAACCACCCATATTCAGTTGCACCACTAGATGGAAGGTATTTATTGTCTGACATTTAAAGGATTTGACAGATCAAATCCCCAATAATGTCATAATTTCAATATTGGAGTCAAAATGTAATTTATTTTTCCTGTATGTACTTAAAGGTTCATATTGACCCAGGAAGTGTGTGTGTCTTTTGGTCCAATTTGGTTGCATTGTTTCTTTCCTTCTCTTACATTTCATATAATTTCAGAACTTACACTGCAAAATAATCCACCTAAATAATTATTTTTATAATGTTTTTTAAGAACTTTTTTCGAGGTAATTTACAAATTGACAGTCTTGGACCATAGGATACTTTTTGAGGTAATATACAAATTGACAGTCTTGGACCATAGGATACTTTTCGAGGTAATATACAAATTGACAGTCTTGGACCATAGGATACTTCAAGTAGGAGTCTTGACATAACCAGGGGACCAGGGGAATATTTCATCGCTACATGACTCATGTTGGCTTATCTTTAAGTATTTAAAATTATTTTTGTTTCTCACATTCATTTGTTTCCTTTTTTTGTTTTCATCACATAGAAGTTATGACAAAGAAATGCTCATTGTCCTTACTTCGTACCATACTTTGTGATCTGGGATCTGAGCAATCTTTCTATAAAAAACAATCCTTATATGCCCCACCCGACAATTGTTGTTATTATATCATGAATATACTTCATTTATAAAAACAAATGTAACTTATTCAGTGCTTTTTAAACTACTGTTAAGATATATTTTGCTGCTGAAGCTGAATGCTGTATATATTTTTGACTCTTTCAGGAATTTGCTATGGATTCCAGATGATGGAAGATGTTGACTCACCGAATCTTCCATTTACAGTACTGATAACCCATTTATATACAGGTAAGTGTTTTGCAAACTTTTGCCCAATAGTAATTTTTAGACTCTTAAAGAGGACATGTTGCAGAGTACAAGTGGAAATGTCTTAAAGTGAAACACAAGACATAAAAATATCTCGGTCGTTACTTTTTAGTAACCAAAATTAGTCATATATGATAATGAATGCAATCTCCACAACTTTTGTCTGAACAAGACCCAGTTTTCTTCTGTGACACATGGTTTCTTGTAGACCGTTTTCATTTATACAATTTTATCATACAGCATGCACCTGTACTAGTATCATAAACTGATAAAAATTGTTAGTCATACGTTAGCATAGCGCTAATCAAGGTCTCACAGCAACATCATTTACTCTTAAAATCCTTTACATGGTGTGATAAATAGAATATTAAGTTTGTATCTATTTAACATGAATGTGATGAACTATTGTGAATTAATACAATATGGCATCTGATGCAAGCAGCTCATAGCATATAATATTGTTTAACTTGTTTCATAAATGTAATATCAAATGAAAACTTTTGTAGCATCCTATATGTATGATATTTGAAGTGTTAAGTAAATTTCCTTTTTGGCTGCATCACAAGACAACAAATATTGTAATGTGTGCATAAACTCACACATAAAATGTATAGGCATATATCTATAAAGAACAAAGCACTTTCCATATAATTTAGTCATATTTGTAATGTGTCTATTTTGGCTTGTGATAATTTGGTATATAATTTGAATCTTCTGTGACACCCTGATTTATCTATCAAACCTGTGCAACCATGGAATTATTCATAATTATCAAAATGTCTTGTAATGCTTCTGTTTCAATTTCTTGAGATTTTCTTTATGAAAATGACACATAAGTTGAAAGGTAGAAAGCTTAGAGCAATTTAAAAGATACAGTTTCTGTCAACATCAACTTATGTGATTAAAAATCTTGGACAAGTAAAAGTGGGGTCCAATCAATCAAAGAAGCTCTGCTTTAAATAACCATTTCTGACACAAGTAAGAATGCAGGTGGACACATTACATATAATATACAATAACTTTGCTTTGTACAGCTTTTGTTGGGTCATAAGAATACTAATCAGATGTCATATAACAGTACTGTAGGAAACATTTACAAGATATATTACAAGAAGATACAAAATTATGTACCTTTTCTATCTTTGATACAATTGATGGAAAAACATAACACCAGATGGCAATAATTTAGATTTTAGACTAACAATCAATAGTGTGAAGCCTCAGATTGACCCTGAGTATCATTTTGAGGTAAATTCAAATGATTCTTCTGCCTCTTGAACAAGATTTATTGATATAAAGTTTTGATGGTATATATGCACTAAATGCTTTCATTTCAGTCCTGAAACAATGAGACTAATTTAAATAAGTCATTCGACAGACATCTTATTGTTTTACAGCACTATGTTAATAGAACATAACACATGTACATAATAACTGTAAAACTAACTAGTCTTTTGTTTTTCAGGTTGTCATGTTGGATATAATATGCATCTAGTTATCTTCACTATAGACATTTAAACTCCCAGGTAGCTGAACAACGGAATTCAACCTTAAAAAGGCTCAAGGTCATGCTGTCATACATGAATGTAGATAATCTTAAAAATCATTTAAGACTCTTTCTTCAGTTTCGTAGCATGATGTCATTATCTCTGATACACCCTGATATACCTGTGAAAGACATGAGAGTGTTCAAGGATCTTGCAAAAGTGTACTCTAAATTGAGAGTTTGATAGATATATTGTGCTGATTAGTTTGTAAACTTAGCTCTGTAACCTCAGTTTGTATTGGTATATGAAATTTACTCTATGCCTGTACTTAAATTTATGGATTGAACTTGGTTATCCTTAAATTCATATGTGGATAATTGTTAGTTAAGTCTAAATTTCATGGATTTTAGCAATATTGAAAACCAAAACATCAGTATTCCACAAATAACAAGTGTCCCTCAAAGTAGCCTTAGTATTTTATTGACATTAAAATATATTTTACTTGTGTGTTTTTCAATTTTATTTTATTATGCACTCCACATTATGTGATGTTGTAAAGTTTGATTGCCATGTTTGTTTTTAATGGTGCTTATATATATATATATATATATATTAATAAGAGAGAGAGTATACCTTTTTCTAATATAAACAAGTCCCAGAGTATTGTGCTGAGATGTGAGATACTTTTTGTTTGAAAACTAAGAAAGAAGAAAGCAGATAGGCTGGTCAGAATGACACATTTTCCAAGGTTGAGTATCTTTATATAATGATTTTAATTCTAACAAAAACACATTATCCTAATGTGATAGAAGTAATATAAAGGTACAAAGCTGATTTAATTACAGATTGTTACTGACTTTAATGGTTGTTGTAAAATTTCATAGTAGAATAAAATATGGTGCATGAATGAGTTTAATGTAATTGATGTGTATCATATTTACTGGAAATATGTTGCATTTGTATTTACCAGATCAATCCTAATTTTCTTACAATTATGGATAAATAAAATGTCACTATATTTTTTGCTGAATGAAAATATGCCCTAATTATACTCTCACATCCTTGTAAATCTTATGCAAGTCAATTTTCATGACATAAAAACTGGATTGGACCTTTTCCAAAGACTAAGAAAATTTACCCCAAATGATATAGTGTGAGCACTTAACTCTTAGAAATTGGATTTTAAAACAAGCATTCAGACTGGATAGAAGATAATTCTTCGCTGTTTTAAGATAGTTGTTTGCCATTGTTTTGGGGATCACAACACATCAGCAGTCAACTGTTACTTGAATAGGAGTAAACTGCTTGTAAAAACAGTTAGCGGATATATTTTATTGGTGAGCTGAGGTTAAATGGTATTAAAATTCAATTAACAGCTTATTGCTGTTGAACCTTTTTATACTCTGCATTTTAGCTGTTTCCCTACTGGCTCTGTATGGTTTAATTTGGACAATTTGATTAAAATAGAGGTGCAAAATTCCAAAAGATGAGATTTACATTTCATATATACTAACCAAATACATAATGATGACTTACATACCCAATACATAATGATGACTTACATACCCAATACATAATGATGACTTACATACCCAATACATAATGATGACTTACATACCAAATACATAATGATGACTTACATACCCAATACATAATGATGACTTACATACCCAATACATAATGATGACTTACATACCAAATACATAATGATGACTTACATACCAAATACATAATGATGACTTACATACCAAATACATAATGATGACTTACATACCCAATACATAATGATGACTAACATACCCAATACATAATGATGACTTACATACCCAATACATAATGATGACTTACATACCCAATACATAATGATGACTTACATACCAAATACATAATGATGACTTACATACCCAATACATAATGATGACTTACATACCCAATACATAATGATGACTTACATACCCAATACATAATGATGACTTACATACCAAATACATAATGATGACTTACATACCAAATACATAATGATGACTTACATACCAAATACATAATGATGACTTACATACCCAATACATAATGATGACTTACATACCAAATACATAATGATGACTTACATACCAAATACATAATGATGACTTACATACCCAATACATAATGATGACTTACATACCCAATACATAATGATGACTTACATACCAAATACATAATGATGACTTACATACCCAATACATAATGATGACTTACATACCAAATACATAATGATGACTTACATACCCAATACATAATGATGACTTACATACCCAATACATAATGATGACTTACATACCAAATACATAATGATGACTTACATACCAAATACATAATGATGACTTACATACCAAATACATAATGATGACTTACATACCCAATACATAATGATGACTTACATACCAAATACATAATGATGACTTACAGAGGGCTAATGTTTAGAACACTTAAATGTATTCTAACAGCCTTCTAAAAAATAATGACATTAACATGGCTGATAAAACCCGTAACATGGACCCAAAATCTTTCCAAAAAATTATGACATACACAAACCTGATAGAAACTCTCAAAATTTACTCGAACAATGTTTGACAGAATAATAACTTACACAAGGCTGTTAAAACCGATGAAATAGACTTAAACAGCCATCTACAAAATGGTGACCAACAGTCTTTGACACATTAATGACTTGCACAAGGCTGATAAAATCAATTCTATGAACCTTAACAGCCTTTTGCAGAGGAAAGACTTATATAATGCTGATAAAACTATAATATGGACTGTATTAGCCTTTTATAAAGTAAAGACCTACACAAGGAAAAACATAAAATGGACTCGTACAATCTACAAACTTGTGTCTTACAGAAGTCTGTTAAATGGATTCGAAAGTTTATACAATGCTCATGAGACACTTAAAATGGACTCGAACAACCAGTTAATTTATGAACACTTGCACAGTGCTCATAAACCCTCAAAATTTTTCAAATGGAGCTCTGCTGAATGATGACTCAAAAAAGGCTGATACAACTCTAAAACGGACTTTACCAGCCTTTGACTGAATAATAACTTGCACAAGACTGGTAATAAACCCATAATAGGGGCTTGAGCAATGTTCTAAAAATATTGAATTACACAAGACATATAAAGCATTAAACCAACTTGAGCAGCTTTTTACATAATGATCACTTTCACATAAATTCATAAAATGGACTTGGAACAGCCTTCCACGTACTCATGACTTGCACGAGACTAATTAAACCTATTGGATGGAATCCAAAAGTTTGGTAGTAAGTTTTGACAAAACCAGCAAAATAGATTTGAAACAGACTTGTACAGAAAAGTCACTTTCACAAGACTGTTAAAACCCATAAGCTGATAAATCCATAAAAGGGACTAGATAAGACTTCCACGGAATAGTAACTTACCCAAGACTTATAAAACCCATAAGCTGATAAATCCATAAAGGGACTCCACCAGCCTTCCACAGAATAGTGACTTACACAAGGTTCATAAAACCCATATATTGGACTCGACCAGCATTCTATCAAAAAGTAACTTTGACAACGCTGATAAAACCCATAAAACAGACTTGAACCGCCTTTAATGTAATCATGACTTACGCAAGACTGATAAAACCAAGTAAATAGACTTGAACAGCCTTCTATGCAATTATAACTGAAACCATATAAAATGGACTCGAACAGCCTTCTATGAACATCCTTGTATAGAACAGTGACTTTCCCATGGCTTAAAAAATAAAAAATGAACTTGAATAGCCTAATGTGTAATCAGGACTTGTATAAGGTTGCTAAAATCCCCAATATGGACTCAAACAGCCATGTATAGAACAGTGACTTTTCCAAGGCTGATAAAATTCATAAAATGGACTCGAATAGCCTTCTATGTAATGATAACTTTCACAAGGCTGCTAAAACCCAGAAAATACACTTGAGCAGCCTTGTATAGAACAGTGACTTTCCCAACACTGATAAAATCTATACAATAGAATCAAACAGCCTTCAATGTAATCATAGCTTACACAAAGCTGATAAAACCCAGAAAATGGACCCAAACAGCCTTGTATAGAACGGTGACTTTCCCAAGGCTGAAAAAATCCATAAAATGGACTCGACGGTCCTTCGATGTAATCATGACTTACACAAGGCTGCTAAAGCTTGGAAAATGGATTCGAAAGCCTTGTATAGAACTGTGATTTTCCCAAGGCTGAGAAAAACAAAAAACAGACTAAAATAGTCTAATATGTAATCATGACTTACACAATGCTGATAAAACCCAGGAAATGGACTCGAACTGCCTTCTACAGAGAAGTGATTTTAACAAGGCTGATATATAATCATCACTTATACAAGAAGAGAACTGATACAAGGCTGATAAAACCCAGAAAATGGACTCGAACAGCATTGTATAGATCAGTGATGTACCCAAGGCTGATAAAATTCATAAAATGGAATCGAACAGCCTTCTATGCAATCATGACTTACACAAAGCTGAAAAACCCAGAAAATGGACTAGAAGAGCCTTATATAGAACAGTGACTTTCCCAAGGCTGATAAAATCCATAAAATGGACTCGAACAGCCTTGTATTGTTATCATGACTTACACAAGGCTGATAAACCCCAGAAAATGGACCCAAACAGCCTTGTATAGAACAGTAACTTTCCCAAGGCTGATGAAATCCATAAAATGGACTCGAACAGTCTTGTATATTATCATAACTTACACAAGGCTGATAAAACCCAGAACATGGACTTGTACAACCTTGTATAGAACAGTGACTTTCCCAAGGCTGATAACATCTATAAAATGGACTCTACCGGCCTTTGATGTAATCATGACTTGCACAAGGCTGCTAAAACCTGGAAAATGGTTCAGAGGCATTCAGCGGTAAGTCAGGTAGGCTGGGGAAGAAATGTTCGCTGTGCTGGAGGCCCTCGCGACCGCTTCTGTTATGTGAGCCGGAAAAAGGCACTGCCCGACTCCCCGTCCGCATTTGTGTTGACAATGAAGAGCAGACCGCAGAAGTTTACCAAAGAGGTGCGTTAGGCTAACCATGAAAGGGGAGTCAATCTCACGGCTATCATTCCCCCAAACTGGAAAGAGATGATGATGCGTCGAACCGACTAGGCTCTGGGTTCTGACTCCTAAACAGGTGATGGATATGTGGCCGAGGTTGGTGTACCGTGAGGTGACAGGGGATATAAGGGCGGCCGGCCCTATGTGGCAGGCTGTATATCAAAGAGGTCAATCCGATGAGAGAGATAAGATTCTGGGGTCAAAGCAACACACCCCAACAGGAGCGGGTGAAAAGAAACATGGCAAGTTGGCCTTTGCACCAGTGCGGTGGGTGGAGATGCCAGAGGAGGAGGAGGAGCTGTTTGGCACCAGAGGTCCCAACACGGCCGTCCTCAAGGATTACAGAAGTGAGGTTGCAGCACATTGAAAAATGGAGTGCTGTGCCGGTTGCAGCCGCGCTACCATTGCACGCAAACAGGTCCAAACTGTTGGCGCCCGAGGCTGCCACCAAGATTAAAAGCGTGGGTCATTGGGAACGGCTTGTGTTTGAAGAGGCTGTGAGGCAGAATGGCACCAATTTAACAAAGAGGTGGATGAGGCGCGGGAGAAAAGGCGGGCCACCTAGGCTTAGGCCGTTAACATTCGCGCAGAAACGCTCTTCGGAGCCTATCAGACCTGTAAAAAAGTTCACCGAGCTGGCCAAAGAGGCCAGTGCCTCCTGCCAGTGACTGCTCGCAGGCGGCATCATGAATGCGCCCACGTTTCGGGCACTAATTAGAGAGCATTTGGACGAGGTCTATGACTTGCCATAAAGTGTCATGGATGCTCTGGCGAGCTCCTTTGAAGCAGATCGGAGACGATGTCTCGGCCCGCCAACAGGCCATCCAGAAGCAGACCGCCCAGCGGACCATCCAAATGGTGTCAGCGAGCTCGAAGACGCCGGCGTTCGACGTTGTCTTCCAGCCCCATAGGGGCACGACGTAGAAATCCTTGAGGTCACTGCGTGTCTACTACAGTTTGCTCAACGTCCCGGCCAACAATATGCTCGTGTTCTCCGACGATGGCACTGCCTGGAAGGTCGTTCTGACTGGGGTCGAAGTGATCAATGCCCTGAACAAAGAGGTCCAGCGGCAAATCACAGATCGGGGGGGGGGGGGGGCGACGGAACTAAGGTGAGCATCCGCGCATTCAAGCGGACCCTTTCCACTGTCCTCCACCATATCGCGCCCGATATCGTACAGATCACCACCACCATCTCGGTCTACCTCACATGGACTCCAGCATCAGCGACCAGGCCAGCCAGGGCTACGTTCTTTATGGCTTTAGCTCAGACCACGGTCCTGGCGACCTCTGTCCCTTCGTGCCGTCGATGCCCGTCTGCCTTCTCTGCAAAAAACCCCGGTTGATGAAGACGCGGTTCACTTTGACTGACCAAGACGGCCACCTGCTGGACTTGTACAGCGAAACGCTCACCATAGAACTTTACATCCGCAACCGCCCCAACCTGGTCAGGTATTAGAGGCCCAAACCACTGCCAATCCACGACTATGAACACAACAAAACCCGCCGGCTGTACTCCCTGGTGCACTACGGTGACGGGCTGGGCGATGTCTTCATGGCCATTAACCGGGCTGCCCCCAAAGCTGTTGAAGCCCTGGCGCGCACTGCAGCTCGGACCACTATGGTCGTCTGCCAGCTTTATCGACCAACAGGCCGGGCGTCAGCGAAGCCAATACGCTGATTTCGAGTCTTGAAATGCATTGGAGGGTGGGTGGAATGAAGATCTTCTGCATCATCCCGCTGACCCACATCTTCAGCGTCTGCCCGGACCTGCGCAAGGCCATCTTTGGCGCCAAGCATACCGTCGCGCTGACCCGCAAAAACACAGACGAAGATGCCGTCTTCCGCGCCATCGATGGGAACTCGGGTAAGGTAGAACTATCGCCGCCTGCTCTGAGGATACCGGCAGTGACTCCGTTGCTGACGGCTGAGACTACCCTCCTCAACTTTATGCAAATGGGCGCGACTATCTTGGCCTGCCAGGCCATGACCAGATCAGCGCTCAGCACGGCATCTTCATGGCCTTCTAGAAGACGGAGCGATTAAATAACCAGGAGCGGAATCCGATGGTCTTCGATAAGCTAGGCGTGACGGAGATAGCGATCGAGGAGATCCTGCTGGACTATGTTGCCAAAGAGTGGTCCGCGCCTACCACTAGCTCGTAATCTACATGGGCCGCGATCAGAACTTGTAGACGGGCTTCCAGATCAGTCAAGGGGAGATCACCACCACTCTACTCAATCTGCTACTTCCGCCTAGAGCACCTCGACCTCGTCAAGCACTACGTCGCAGACATGTTCTTCAAGGCCCGTGTCGGGAATTTTGCCCCGGGCTTCAACTACCCCGGGCATCGCCATCATCCTCTCAAACAAACGTTGCTGCTCCAGGGGGCGGCCTGCGTTTGCTAGTGGCTGACGCCTCGGTGAAAAACACTATTTGAAGCCCACCGACACACATTACGCTATACACCACGAAAGAGAGCCAGCCACCCTCACCAACGGTCATTTGGAAAAGCTTGTCGCGGCCATGAATGCTGGCCGGGGGCTGTTTTCCGGCTCCAAACACGGTAACCTCCACGGGCAGTACCCGGTCATACTGATGGCTGACCAGGTCAAGTGTCTCCAGAGCGCCCGCAATGCGCGGAGCGGGACTGACTTCGATCTTTGGGCTGCGGCCCCGAAGGATATGCACAAAGACGGTGGCATATTCCTTCTGCTTGCCCTCCTCCCGTCCCTAGTGATCGCTGCCAAGACAGTGGCAATACCTTGCTCGCGACCATTAGCAAGGCTGAAGCGCTCGGCTAGGCCGGTGCCGTTTCCTCCCACAGGGTCCTTGGCGGAAGCATTGGCAGCCAGGTCAGTCAAAAAGTTCGGGACCTCCGTCTGCCGCGGCGGGAATGAGTGCCCTCTCCAACTTCAACCTACTGCGGCTCTCTGCCCCCTGAAGCACTTCTGTGGTGTTTACATGCGAGACGAGCTGGCCCGCCTGCCTGGGCGTTCAGGTCTTGAGGTCGGCATCGTCAACCTCGAAACCTCGGTGAACCGTGGTACGCACTAGGTGTTGTTCCGGGAGGAACATACCTACCTACTCTACTTCAACTCGTACGGCCTCGCTCCGCTACCTGAGCTCATTGCGTACCTTCGCCGAGTTTGGGGTGGCGACATTCTAGCGCTCCCGCTGACCTACTTCACGTTGCCTGTAAGGAAAAAAGTCGACGGGCAGATTTGCAGCCACCTATCCGTAGGTACTAAAGAGGCTGGAGTATAATCCGATGCCCAGCGCGCTGCTGGAGGCGGCGCATTCTCTGGGCTGCCCTTTATTGCAAACAGGCCGACTGCCGACATGATGCGTCAGACATTCTGGTGGACATTTGTGACCTCTCACAAAACGAGAAAGAAAAAGACGACACCCAGACAGACCACACCCACGACAAGACCAAGGCCGAGCTTGCGGCCAATAGTAACTGCGTCGAAGCCACAGACCAAAATAACATGCTTGTGTTTGCCGACGCCGCAGAAAATCTGAAAAGCTCTGGTTCTTCGCGTCTACCTAGGCCTAGCGGCACGATTGTTAACAATGACAGTACGTTGCGCAACGGTAGCGAGCCGTTCAGGTTTGGGGAATCTAAAAACTATCGCCCAGCGGACCCTTCGTAACGTGCCCGCCCCGAAGCTCCCGAAAAAAGCGGCCACATAGGTACGTCGAGGATCAGGACACGGTATCACACAAGTATGATGACGATCAGGGCGCGGCCATGAAACTGGGCCTCGACGCAGAGGTCGCGGACTTAGTGAGATGGCAAGATAGTGCATTGACGACCAGGCCGTGCTTAAGGTCATCAAAATTTGCAACAGTATGGCAAGCAACCTAAACATGGCAGCAAAAAGGAAAGGATAACACGTCTGGCGGCCCCCCTCGAGGACCACAACGCGGCTAGGAAGCTATACGTCGATACCGCAGTTGCGACCTTAGAAAACTATGTGAACCTCCAAGACGCGATAGTGCATAGAAGTGGCGCCGGCGTGGTGGGCGATCTTGACATGGTGGCCAAAAGGGTCATGGGCCTGGCGGACCCCAATCCGAGACAACGACGCGGCTAAGAAACTGTACGTTGACGTCGCGGTTACGACCTTAGAAGAACACGTTGGGCGCAATGACGCGCTCATGGTCTCAAATGCCAGTGACAACATTGCGGGCGACCTGGGTTGTAAGTTTGCGGTATCCCGCATACCCCCAAGATGCGGAAATAAAATCATTAGTAGAGCTGCGCGTGGGGTCCTCCGGGTTAAAAACAGTGTTGGGCGCTTGTCTCCTCGTTGGTTAAATGTTTAAACTCTAGCATTGATGTTTTGGAGAGTTCTTACGCTGGTGACAGCGATCTAGTCAATATGTTTGACAACGATGTTAATACTGCGTGGGTCACCGGCCGCCAGGGGTTGTCTTGGCTGAAGGTAGGTCTACCTCGCTTGGTGCTAATATGGAAGTTTATTATATTGGGAATAAAAAACATAGAGCCGTCGGTTATCACCCATTTGCAGCTGTTTAGGCTCGATCCGTCCGACAGTTTTGAACCCTATGACTATTTGTTTGAAGCCCAAGCAAATATAGATGTCGGGCCTATCGAGTGTTATGTCATTCCCCCTGCTTGCTAGGCCCTACGGCGTCTACCGAATTTTATTCCCCACGAGTAAAGCTTTCGACGGCAAGTTTCCCTTCAGCTTTTATCCGTTTCCGAGGGCGCAGGCGACCAAACGTTTCTCGCAGCCATTTCACGCTTGCAGTTTTACATATAACACGATATCATCTGATCGTGGAGCGCGACATGCCTGTAGACATTTATGGCCGCTCGCAAAAAGCCAGCGTCACGCCGGGGGATTTCTTCCAGTAGGCAACCAAGGCCGACCTCGCGGCTTTCGCGCCTCAGGGCGTGCCGGACGCTGCCGTTGTGTGCTTCACAGCTTATGCCTTACCCCAAAATACCCCCAATCATTTAAACTCCTGATAGACGGCTATGTATCTTTGGCCTTGGGCGAGCCCGCTGGTGAGAGTTGCAACTACCGCATCATAGTCGGGGTTGCGTTGCAAAGAGAAACCACCGACGTCTACGTAAACCTCGTTGCTGTCATACAGGCGCGCCAAGGTGATAGGCTGAAGGTACTCGCCCACGGGGTCGCTAATCACGTTGAAGAATTGAAGTTTTACCTCGCCCTGCTCATTGAGGAAATATGAGTCTGTATCCAAAGCTCGACGATTCGCAAGACTTCTGCCTTCAAAGAATCTCATAGGTAGAGGGCGAGCTGCGCGCGAAGGCTAAACGACGGCGCAGCCTCTACAAAAAGTACCGGCGCGCCGTGGACTTATTCGACGGCGCTGACTGCGCTCTGACTGTCGTGTCCGTGGGAGGTTTCGTGGTAGGGGTCTCCCTTCTGTTCATAATCGTAGCCGCATCGATGACGATCCTCTCAGAGGTCGAGTTCGTGCGTTGTGGCATGCTGCCCCGGACTGGGCCTATGTCAGCCGGCGGCTGGTCGCCAAAGCAAAAGCCCATGACGAAATCTGCGTCCTGGTGGGGACTAAGCTCAACACAATACTAGACCAAGTGTTCCGGGAGTTGCACGACAACGCCGTCTTTGAGGACGAGTTCCGGTTCATCCTTGACGAACGCAACATGTATGAGGTGGTCAAGAACGCCGCCAGGACCCTCTATGGGGCTGAAAAAAATGAGCTGCCCGACCGCGCAAAGGACGATGCCCGCGCAGAGATCCTAGCGACTATGGCTGCGATTATAGAGTCGTATTGAGCTGGGCGACGCGTCGCCTGACGCCCCCGCCAAGACGGTCTTTTCTGTGGCGAGGCCTGTCCCAAATGCGCCCCCTCCGTGTACGGAAGAGCTGTACCCGTTTTCCCTCCTCAGTTTTCTGGGCGGCTGTCTTTCCGATTTTAGCTCCTTGCTCTACATGCGCCTGCTCCCAGTATGTGGCAGTGACTTGTGGGTGTGGGTTGGGGATGGAAGTAGAATGAAAACCGGTTTACAGCCTTGGTAGCGCTAAAAAGATTGGCGTCGGGCGAGTCGTAGCAGAGGTTCCATAGCGTCCCGTAGGTTGGAACTGGCAGAGGGTAGCCACAGCGGGCCAATTGGGACCTCCCATAGTTTGTCCAGCTGTAATTGATGTGGTTGGCCGCTCCTAGTCTTGTGAGGTAGAGGTTGACGCCTCAGCGGAAGTAGGCGTCGAATGGGGTAGTGGTGGTTGAGTTGCCGACCTCTGGTGGCTGGTAATGTGCGATATCGGCCTCGCAATCACAATAGCGCACGCTGGTCATGGTGTGGTCGTGTTGTTTCACGGCCTATCGTAGACCGCCCAACAACTCTAATTTGCCGAGGCTAGTATTAATACTAGACCTAAACAGCTCACGACGACTAGCAAGCAAGGTGAATTTAAACCGCAATCACAATTAATACTAGCCCTAAACAGCTCACGACTACTAGTTTAATACTAGACTCCGAAAGCTTACGGCGACTAGCAAGGTGTGCTAAAATACTATTTTACGTCTACTACACATAAAATGGACTCAAACAGCCTTCTACAGAATAGTGACTTTCACAAGGCTGATGAAACATATAAATTGGACTCGAAAGGCCTTCTATGTAGTCCTGACTTACGCGAGACTGATAAATCCTATAAAATGGACTAAAACAGCCTTCTATAGAATAGTTACTTTCACAAGGCTGGTAACAGCCTTCAACCGAAGAGTAACTTTCATAAGGCCGATAAAACCCATAAAATGGACTCGAGCAGCCTTCTACAGAAGAGTGACTTTCACAAAGCTGATAAAACCCATAAAATGGACTAAAACAGCCTTCTGCAGAATAGTTGCTTTCACAAGGCTGTTAACAGCCTTCCATATAATAGAAACATTCACAAGGCTGATAAAACCAATAGAATGGACTTGACAGCCTTCGACAGAACCATAAATTTCACAAGGCTGATAAAATCCATAAAATTTACTCAAACAGCCTTCTACAGACCAGCGACTTTCACAAGGCTATTAAAACCAATAAATTGGACTCGAATATATATAGTTTTATTCCGGACTCTGTATATTTTGGTGCTGCGTAACCCATTTTAGGATCTGAAAAAAAATAGTAAAGTTCCTTCTCTACTCGGATTAGAACGCTACAATGATCGGTCCCTCTCGTTGCAAGGCTGAACTCGTGAGAAAAATTTAGCTAAGGGTGATCGTTTGAGGCTGATCTCCAGAAATGAGTTGCTATTATACCTCCCAAGAATGCAGTATTTGCATGGAGACTTGTAAGAGTCCCAAGCTAATGCCGTGTCACCATAATTTTTGCTACACGTGTCTGGAGGATTATGTACGTGCTAACCTTGAAAACGGACAATTTAATTGCCCCCTCTGCAGAGAAAGTGTGGAGTTACCGAAGGAAGGTGTGTCAGGCTTTCAAACAAACGTTTACATTGACTCCTTTGAGAAAATTACTTGTGATCTTTGTGGCACCAATAGCGTGGCAAGCAGTAGGTGTTTGGATTGTGAGGAGAACTTGTGTCGTACATGCTGTCACGCCCACGAAAAATCGAAAGTGAGCAAGCATCACAAAATAAGTGATTTGGGAACTCTGGATCCTGAAATGAAGGGTAAAATTCGAATGCGGATATTTTGTGATCCACATCCAGAAGAGGAGTTAAAACTTGTCTGCCAAAACTGTAATGTACTTATTTGTGTCCTGTGTAAAGCGGTTAATCACGAAAATCATGTCACAAAAACTGTAGCTGACGCTGCAGCTGAAGTAAAAAAGAAACTACATGCCAAGATGAATCCTTGTACGGACAAGCTGAGACGTCTCAATGCTGCTGAGCAAAAGGCAGAAGAGCTTGACAGGAAGATCAATGATGCGGAGCGGAAAGAAAAAAAAGCCTTGGAACATCAGCATTCACAGCTGCTCAAAATCCTTGATCAGGAAGTTGCTAAATTCAAATACAAAATAACACATGTTTATGGCGAGCTTAGAAAAGAAAATGCAGTTTTTAAGGCAGATATACAGGAACAAACTAAAACATGTTCAAATGAAAACGAAAATATTCAAAAGCTAATTGATGAAGGGACCCACATCGAGATAATTAAGCAAGGACCAGATCTTGAACGATCAATTGATAAAACCCTATCAAAAACTGATCCAACACCAACACCAAGTCTGGAGAACACAATGTTTGTGCCAGCTAAAATCCAGCCCAGTGTACTGATTTCCATGCTTGGAATAATGCAAGATACAACTACTATGAGCCCTGTAAGTATTTATTCTCGCGAACTGCAGTCCATGTATTTTCTGTAAATTTAGTTTTTCATTGCTACCTTTGATTCGGTAAGTAGCATCTTGTGGTCCTAATATCAATTGTAGTCGACTTCATTTTTGTTTCTAGAAAGAAAGGTTTTGCAAAGATATTCTTGAAAATCGGTCATGAGTTTACGATTGTGCATTTGACTCAGCGCAAAGAGGACCGCAAGGCCCACCTTGCCTCCCAGTACATGCAACGGATAGCCAGTATGAGGATGCAGGTAGTACACAAATGGAACCTTTTGCAAACATTCACAATTTTGAATGTTGCACACTTTTGCAGCCTTTATTTACATAATTCTGGGACTGGTTTTACAAATTACATCAGGAGATAATTGCATTTTAGCTCTACCTTGATAGTTTGTGGAAACTGTTTTCAGTCAGATATGCTGCAGTGAAAACCCGCATACAAAGACCACTTGTTCACAAAGACCAAATTCATAAAGTCGTCTTCCTACATATAAAAAAAAACAATTGGCACTTTAATATAGAGACCAACTGTTCATAATAACAGCATTTTGTTGGTTCCTTGTAAGAGTGGTCATTCTATAGAGGTTTCATTCATCTATGTCAGACTAGACATGGGACTAAGTACACTATAAGAGTGGTCAGTTGTATACAGATTTAACTGTGAAGTGAATTGTGTCTATATGACCAGACATAGGGCTGTGTACACATAATAGTGGTCAGCAGTATACAGGTTTCACTGTATAGTGAATCATGTCTGTATGACCAGGCATAAGGCTGTGTATACATAAATGATGTCTCTATAGAACCAGACATGGAGCCAAGTACACTGTAAGAGTGATCATTGTATACAGGTTTATCTGTACAGTGAATCCTGTCTGTATGACCAACATAGGTCTGACGACACTGTCAAGAGTGGTTAGTTTATAAAGCTTTGACTGTACAGCAAATCAGAGATGCTGCCAGGGCATAAGAGTGTGCAAATTACGCAAAAAATGTTATGAATTTGAGCACATGGAAAGTAGTGATGCAGGGGAACTGCCGCAGATTAGTTCAAATTTGCGAATGTAAAAATGCACTCTCCACAGTATAAATCTTTTATTTAACTGTTAAGATCAATGGAATAAAAAAGAATCTACAAAAATTTAGAAAGCAAGGATACTTCTTTGATCGGAATACCTCTGTCTGTTTCAAAATATGCATATGTAGGTTAACACAAAGGGATGCTTGGAAATCCTGCTAATTATTTATAACAGAAAAACGTGTGTACTAGAGGGGTTCAGCAGTTGATGCCCTTTCCTTATATTAGTGCATGTGTGGACTTTGGTCCATTTCTGGAAGGTGGGTCAAATATGGCTGGGCAGAAAATGACTGATTTTTTTTCATCTTCAAATCAGTGGTGTCATGCATGTGCAAAGAGAATGGTAGAATGAAGAAAGTGAAGGATGAAGAAGAGTTTCTTGCCAAATGGAGAGCAACAGTTCTAAAATGGTGTTGGATGCCAGGTTAGATGAACTGACAAAGAAGTAATGAAAACTTGTTGCAAAGTTTCAGAAATCTTGGCTGTTATAGTACATATGGTTACAACACGACACCAAGATGGGAGGTATGTTGTGTAATATTTGCACAAATTATGGGAAAAAATAATCCTTTTATGTCGGAAATCAGTGTTTGATTTTTAGGACATGAACTCTTACATGACATGCACTGTAACCAGATCACATGCATTTTGTAGCCGAGATATCCATGAGACAATATCTGTGAATTGTGGAAAATTCTACAAAACAACCATTAAGGACAGTTTCCCAACTTGTTGAAGCTGGCTATGCTGCCTCTTCAGATGGCAGATCGATGGTCTCGGCACCGAACACTATTCACAGATAAGGAACAGATTAATGCTTATACAACTAGAGAGGGAATCTTGTGATGATTTTGATTTCATTAAAGACTGAAAAGTAGAGCAGACAGATATTTAAGTGTTGGGTAAATAAATCCAGGCAGCATCTCTGGTGAATCGTGTCTATATAGAACAAGTCATGTGGCCGAGGACACAGTAAGAGTGGTCATTGTATGCAGGTTGATCATGTCTATACAGGACCAGACATGAGGCTGATTATATTGTACTCGATTACTTTGTACTACAGAGTCTTGAAAGTCCAAGTACTCCAGCTCGTTCTCACACATTTTATATATCAATATCCTTAGCATAACTAGTCTCGCAGTACTTGGTAAATAATATGGACATCATCTGAAGATGCACACGTCAACAAATCACTTTGCTTCCTCAATTTTTTTTATAGAGTTATTGTCCTTTTTTGTAGCTTAATGTATTGTATGACACTATCTCGTTAACGCAGTAAGTCCCCCAGTTTTTGATGGATTGCCATGAAACTTGGTAAGTATTTTGGTCATCACCTACTGATGCTTGTCACTAAATCACCTGCCACTATGATTTTTGTTCGAATTGACGCCCTTTTCTGTGTTGTAGCTTAATGCAGTGTATGGCAATCTAGTTAGTGCAGCTAGCCCTGCAGTTGTCTTGCAGATTTTTATTATAGTCCTCATCTAAAGATGAGCATGCTGAGAAATCTTTATGCTTCTGTAATATTTGTAAATGCTATTGTTTCTTGCTGCTGGATGTAATGTGTGACCGGATTTTGTGAATGTGGCTATTCTTGCAGAATTTAGTGGATTGCTTTGAAAATTGGGACATATTATGGTAATGTTCAGAAGATATGCATGCTGACAAATCATTGTACTCCTATGTTTGGCAAAAGAGTTGTGTGCTTTTTTGTACCATAGATTCATCTGAATCATGAGGTAGGGGTGGGATGCGGGAGAGTGTGGGTGTATACTTGTGTGCACAAATTGCTCACCATACCAGTAATTTCTCAGGTTAACAAAATGGAATTCACTAACAATTATATACTCAAAAACCGCTAAACAGAATTTGACCAAGAAAGTGTCCCAGCTTGAGGGCCTTTCAGATTTATATAAATAATGCACTCTTCCATCAGATATGACTGTTGTTACTAGAAATAGTAACAAATTAAATAGCTGTTGTCTCGTGATACTGCTCGACAGAATTTGACCAACTTTGACTGAAAGCACCCAGGTATAAAGGTCTTTAAATATTGGACAAATGTTGCTGATGTGCATTTGAATATGGATCAAGACCAAAACAAAACCCAGACATCTTGAAACAGTTGTTTTCATAACTTTGCAATCAACAGCATTGGAAGAAATTTCAACATGGGGCATATTACTGACCCAGATTTTTTAACCATCTGCTCTTGTATTTGGCTGTGGATCAGATCTCTGGCCTACTTGTGCCTCTTGTTTAAATTCTGGAACAGCCCTGAGCAGTTTATGAAGTGTTGTATGTTAGGATACTGGCAGATGTGCCTCTTTTTTTAAATTCTGGAACATTCCTTGGCAGTTTATGAAGTGTTACATGTTAGGTTACTGGAAGATGCATTTGGTATCTTAAACATATGTGTTTGGCTGAATGGTGCATATCCCTAATATAAAAACTGTATTCAATACATCAGTACATTTGTTTAAATTTGACAGAACGGTATGGTTTTATTTAGACTCAACAGATGGGCCAGATGTTCCAAGCTAGTGGAGCAGCAGGATACTTTGTACCAACGATGCCGCAGGCTGCCCAGCGAGGTTTCTTTGCACCACAGACAATGTCACAGATGAGAGCTGGCCCTCGCTGGCCCACAGTTAGACCCAACCAGCCTGCATCTCAGAGTAAGAGCTTGAGCCTGTTTTTTTTCCCCCAGGGTGGGGGTGGGTGAGGGTTGTCACTTGTGAATTGTGAGACACAAATGTCCAATTTCTGGTGTTGATGTCCCGAATGCTATATTCAAGTTTTTGAAAATCCCAAATCTGTTACATACGTTGCTGTAAAGTTGGTGCAGTAAGCAATGCTGTCTTATCTGCTCTAATAGCATCCTAACGCTGTTCACAGATAATACACTAAATTACATGGAACTATTTTTGCCTCACGTTCCTAAGTACTGTGAGATATTGTATTCACTTTTCTAGCACTGGTGTCAGCTATGCTAAAGTGTTACATTACAGTTTTTGAAAGTAATACATCTTGTACATCACTGGCTATATTCAAGTGAAGCTCCTTGATATTATCACTACAAGTCTTAAGCTTATTCCATAATATATTAGGAGTTCTTAAGCATTGTTGTGAACAATATTAAAGTTTTGGATTGAACTTTTTGAAAGTTGCATATTGTCTACATCTGTGGCTGCATTCAGCTCAACCCACAAGATAATATTACTATGGGTCTCAAGATTATACACTGATATGCTAGGCGTTCATTTCTTGCCTGTCTTGTCTGCTTATGCAGAAAGCTTGGTTCATCATTGTGAACATTGTTAAAGTCTTGAGTTAATGCTTTTTAAAGTCACATACTATGGATTTATATCCTATTGACCCAATTGCCACTTGATGTTGTGAATTGTGACCAACAATGATCTGCCCTGGTAGAAAATAGGACTCGTGCAGCGTGTGCCTGTAGCCAATGTAAACTTCCCATAATCTATTTATAACAGCACTGCTGAAAGTGTTTATAGCACGTGATCTTGTGACTTGTAGTATTTGTTTATGTATATGAGTGTTGATAACCTTGTTTTGTTGATACTTGTATGTATGTGAGAGAGAGGGAGAAATATGTTCTGCCACTCAATTATGTGTTATCTCTCTCTCTCTCACTTTCAGACGCACACACACACACTCACACACACACACACACACACACACACACACACACACACACATGCTCTCTCTCTCTGTCTGTGTTTAAAACAGAATCAAATTAAATGCCAATTTTCACATGTTCAATGTTGGTAACATTGTTTAAGCATAAATGTGTTTCAACATGGCAAACATTTCTCTCCCTCACTCATAACAAGGTTCTTGACACTTATAAAGTATACGCCAATGCAGTCATCTAGGTGTCTTTACTAATCTTAAATAAAATTTTGACGTTCTAAAAATTTAATCCTAAAGTAGTTCTACCAAAGTCGGTTGATTACTGACTGTTGAGTAATGTACACCTTAGTTATCATCACATTCCCTCTTAATTTTGCATTATATCACACACACACACACACACATACACGCACTCTCTACAAAAAAGACCCCAAAATAAATGCAGGTTTTAACACATCAATGTCTGTAACATTTAAAACTTAAATGTGTCTCAACATAGGAAACATATTTCTCTCTCTCTCTCTCTCTCTCTCTCTTGTATAAACAGAAAAAGATTCTTGACACTCCTCGAGTACATGTCATCTCAGTCATGTAGGTTCCTTTACTAATTTGAACTAAAATATAAATTTTTCTCAAAGTTTAATACTAAAGTAATTTTAACAAAGTCTGTTCATTCGTGACTGTTGAGTAATCTGCACCTTACTTGTCATCACAAAACTTTCAGATGAAAATTATCCATTGCTATTGACTTTTATGATGGCAAACTGGCACTAAATTGTGTGAAGAAAATTGGATGTTAGGTCTAATCATTACTAGTGCAAGGGGTAGTTCACGTTTGTTAATAATATGTGGCGCTTTCATTGTGACCTCATAGCATGCAACATTCAATCCGGATTGCACTGGATCACACTTTGTTTGGCCTCGTGGAACAATGTTGATGTACTTTAGCATTGATTTTGTCGTATGTATGTATTGGGGGGATTTATATAATGATCTTCCAAAGGAATACTGATTGGCGAGGAGTGAAATAAAGTGTATAATTACCATTTAGAGGTATGTGAGATCAAATTCTTAAAAAAGACACTTATACAGACATTTATTTCCGTTTTAAAGTGGATTTCTACTTTTCCCCTGACCTGAATCCAATTTTCCTCGGTATGGTCCCATTTTTTTTGTCATCTCCGATCCAGTTTTCAAATAACGGTCTGTCTGGTCCCATTCCGCTACGATCTTTATAATATTATTCATTCCGTATATTATTTAACAGACAATCTCTGAAAAGAGCTTTCTGATTGGATAAAGGTTGCACTTGTCCAATGAATCTTCACATAACAGAAACTGATGGAAATAAGCATGTTTGCCAAACATGGCATCTTGAATTATCGATAGACATGCATACACAAAAAGTTTGAATAAAGGTTTGAAAAATGTGTGGCAGTAGGAATGGCTTGAACACAAAGTCTGTTGGAATGTAGTTGGTCAATTTGTCAGAAAACTGAATGCCAGAGGACTAGCATTTTGCAATCTTTGCCAGAAAGATTTGAACTACTATTACCAACTGTACACTTGCATCTAATATGTTAAATGAGAAGGAATTGGACCTGTATGATTTGGAAGTTAGAAAATTTCAAACTGATTTCCCTTCCAGAATTTAGGGAGGGACAACGTATAGATCACTGGTGGGGAAGTGATGCTAATGTTGTCAGATACTCGTGTCGGCCAAAGATGGTCATGTCTTTACCGAGTTGTTTTCATGGCCCACAAGTAGAATCATCATTCATTATCGTGAATGATAATATTGATTCCAAATCGGGGAGGATAAATGTAGAAACCTACAACTCTGTACAGAACGTCAAATATGCTATGAAGGCATCAGGAAAAAAGAAAGATTTCTTACATGAGAGGGCAGAAGCAACTCTTGTGTTAGAATATGCGAAAAGGAAAGCAAAAGAAATCTTTGATAAGGCTGCAAAAAAAGCAAGACTAGCACATCAGTATCAACAGGGTGTGTCCAAGGGGGAAACGACAATTGAATTTATGTGAATATTATTATATGGTGGATCTATATAACTCAAAACCTTTACCATGAAAGAAAAAAAAATAAGTTATGAGAAGAGAAAAGTTTGATTTACATGTAATATGTGCTGCAAAAATGAACGAATTATTGTGACTGAATTATTATGTAAACACTGACACACACATGTAACAACTTGAGCACTAATATTTTTGGAAAACAAGTTGCTGTGAGAATGAACATTGTGAAATTCTTCAAGTATTGTTTAAAGTTGGGTAAGTGTGTTATTTTTCAAATGATTTATTTGTTCGAAAGAAGTTCCAACTTGAAAAAAATTATGATAATAAGGGCCACCAGGAGCTGTTTTGTTATGCTCTCAAGAGTATAAAATGCACTTTTGGCTGGGAGACGAAGGCCCCCCTGATCAGGGGTGCCTCCCCTTAAGAACCCGCTGGGGGAGAACCCCCAGACCTCCCCCCTCACAATTTCAGTTTTTTTTCTCTAGAAACAAAATCATGTCTGTCTATAGCTGAAATGGTCAGTACTGAATGCCTACAAGACCCACATGATTTATACTTTAGACGTAAACACTTCAGGCAGCAGGCTTGCTCACAAGATCGCATGCTATAAACACCTTTGGCAGTGATGTTATAAAGAAGTTATGAGAAAATACTTGCCAGCTAGTAGTGAAGAACATCACGAGTCAAAATTCATAATCGTAAGAGGCAGCTGAGTCAGACAGTGCAATCAAAATTTGTAGTATCTTGTACATTTGATGCTGCATTCAACTGAAACTTTGACCATAGGTCTAATGTTTATACACTAGTATGCTGTGAGTACCTTTCTTGTCTCACCTGCTTGAGCAGAAAGCATGTTTGATTGTTGTAAACAATTTTAAAGTTTTGTGTTCACATTTGTGAAAGTCAGATGTCTTAAACATCTGTTGTTGTATTTCACAGAAACTATATGATAATATTATGCAAGGTATAAAGTTTATATGCAGATATGTGAGGAGTTCCTGTCTTGGTTATCTCCTTCGCTTATAATTCTCCATCTGGCATACAACATTTGTTGTGCATGTCAACATTTCCTATTTTCAACAACTCAAAAACAAATTAAACAGATTTAACCAAATCTGCTACATAGCATCCTGGCATGAAGGCCTTCAAAGTTTATACAAATGACCATGAAATTTGACCTTCATTACTAGGCAACTTCTCAAAAATCCTCAAGAGAATTGGATCAAATTTGACAGCAAGCATTCCGACATGAAGACTTTCATGTATGTACAGATAATACTTGATCTGCCTATAAATATTGCTGCCATTAGTAAAAATTGAAAAATCTTTTGGCAACTTAATGCCAAATACAGCTGGACAGAGTTTGATCCAGTTTAATAGATACAACCTGCCATGAAGGTTGCAAATTGGGTCCCATTAAAGTTGATCTCTCATTAAATATGGCTGCTGTTACTAAAAATAGAAATGTTGTAACCACTTATTCTCTTGAAGCATTTGAAGGAACTCCACCAAATTTGAAAGAAAGTATTCAGGCATTGAGCCTTGCAAAATTTATACAAATTATATTAATTTACCAATAAATATAGCTTCAGATATTACTGAAAATAAAAACACTTAGAATGCTTATTTTCGAAAACTGCCAAGCAGAATTTTATTACATTTGACAAAGGGCCATTCTGGCATAAAGGCCTTTCAAATCTTTACAAGTAGAGCTGAGTGTCTATCTTATGGCATAAAAGCCTTTCACATGGCATAAAGGCCTTTCAGATCATTAGAAATTAAAATAGGAAAAGCTTAAGTAACTTTCCTCAAAAACAACTTGTCAGAATTTGACCAAGACACAGTATATAGTACTTTCGAAGATTTATGTGGCCAACCACTTTTGCATTAGGCTGTTTGACTGATATCAACAAGTGAGTGATCTCAGGCCTACATGTTTTTTTGTTGTTTTTTTAACCTGCTCATGCTGATTCAAAAGGCAGTATGCAACAAATGTAACAAGCATCATGTTATATTTATTTCATGCATTCCTGCTAGATACAAAGAAAAGTATGTTGTTTAGTGATTGTTTTTCAGTAGAACACAATTATTGAGATTCGATTGGTTTTCTGTAACAAAAAGTCTGCATTTTATTTTATGGCAGGTTGCAAATAACTTAAGATTTCCCAATGTCTTGTATACCTTTTATTGACTGTATCATACTGCTACTGTTATAATTTAAATTGTATAAGAATTGTTTTAAATAATTTTTTTTTAATCGGAGACGGAAGTTCTTCTATAGTTTTTAGTGTTGTTATACGCTTAAGTAACAAGTGACATTTTGATGATATAATCAATATAATAATAATAGTTCGAGCTGCACACTATGGTATTCATTTAACAAATGCTGACATTCTTAAGAACTTTTGAGATTGGAGGCAGTAGTTGTTGGTGGGATTAAAGTTTTTAATATGTTTTCAATTATAAAGTCAAATGTGGACTTCAAAGTATTAAATGAAAATCTGGATGTGAAAAGGAAGTTATTTGGTTGCAAATTCAAGTCTTCTTTTTCTTTATAAAGAGGAGAATGTAACATGTTTTTGCCTTTGTCTCTGAAGCAGGCGGATTCCAGAACATGCCAACTGGACCACAAGTAAGACCTCCTCGCCCAGCAGCTACCGCTCAGCCAAACATGCGTCCCAGTGCCCCTGTGCGTGCAAGTACTGGCCAGAACACCATGCAACCTCGGGCCACTATGCCAGTCACACAGAGCAATGTGCAAGGACGTCCCACTGCTGCCAATGTGCCTCCCCAACAGCCACGTCCATACAAGCTACCACAGATGCGCAATGTACCACAGGTAGGGCAAATCTGATTGCAATATGTTGTGGGCTTTTTCTATTTTTCCTCCAAGAATGTGAAAGGGGCAGATGGCATGAAATTAGGTGATGAAATTTGATATCCTCTTACATCAAAATTAGAAGGTGTCGTATACCTCATTGGAGTCCTATTTTCAAGGTCCAGGTTGCTATTCAATATTTTAAGTTTTCCCTTCGTGTCTATTCTGCTCTCAACTCCAGGCCATTTGAGATGTGGCATTCAAGTTTGAAATCTAGAAAGAGAACATTCGATTTTAAAGAACGGTAAAAGTTTCATCAGATTCTGTTGAGGACATCTTGAGATAAATAAATTTAAAAGATGTTCAAGGGAGGTAACTTCTCCCAAAACCATTAATATTCACTTATTCGAATGATGTCATACAAGGATATATAGGATTCAAATCTTCTATAACACCAAATAAAGGAAGCTTTAAAGGAAGATTGAAAGAAAATTTCAAGACAAAAAATAGTAAAATGGTAATACACATTAGCATAAATATCCGAATAGTTTTAGCAACTGAAAAATGAGAATTTGAAGGGCTAGGTTCGCTTTACCCTCTAAACGGCCCAAAAATCTGGCAAAAAATGGCTTTTCATGGATAGACTTGTCTCTGTCATAAAATGTTACAGAATCGATAGTTCAAGTTTTTACATCTGTGACGTAATAGGTGTAAACCAAGATCATGATATCACGTGAAGCTGAAAAATGCAAATTTAGCCGGAAATATACCCATGATATGCATGCATTGCATATATTTTTTAAAGTGGTAGTAGAGGCTAATCGTGAAAGAACCAAGTTGGGCTGTAAATGCGCTCTATATTAAAAGTAAATATATTTATTCTTCATTGCTCTTCAGAAGATCATCCAAGGATCACAAAAAACAACACAAAGTTAAGATTTTTAAAGCAAACTTGGAATTAAAATATGAGTGTTTAATCACAATTAGGTTAAGAAATATTAATAAATTAGGTTTACGTGTATTACTCTATTTCATTCATACCGTAGGTCAGCGGAGATTTACAAAGTTTAAATCAAACCATCAAGAATAATTTTAATAAATTTGCGTGAAAAGATTAGTTATGTTAAATAAACAAGGAAGTAAATAAATATTCGGGTTTAAGCATTTCTGTTCCCTACTGGAAACTCTGATTTTAGCACAGAAATCGATCAGATAAGTTTTGTATAGTCATAGTATACTTCATATCGGTCTGCTTGTGCAAAGATGTGAGATATACATGTGAGTACTTCTTATAAACCTTTTTTAAAAACAAATCAAAATGATGTGGATTGTTGAGTTGTCAACTTGTTGGAAATAAATTGCAAAATTCCTGTAGAGAATTTAAAGACCGTGAAATAGAGATGTGGTTCTACTGAGTTGACCAACAGTAAAGATCAATCTGTCGAGAGAGATGAATGATGTATACTTGACTGAATCATACTGAATGTATGACTATTGGATACAATGGAGTCACAATTGTAGTAAATGACTCAAACGGAGCATAATCTGAGTTGGACTCATTATTATAGAAAGACTTGCCTTTGACCCCTCCCTAACCCCAACCCTTATGACTTTTTTTTAGGGCCTAAGTTCAACAAATATGTATTTATAATATAAGAAGTCTGTATATGTGCCATAGGTATCAAGGTAACAATTAGCGTTTTTCATGTTTGGGTACCGGGTTCAAAACGCCAATTGACAGATCTTTTTATGAAGAGAAAATGCAAAATATACTTGCATGTGTATAATTATATACATATAGAGTGTGGTGAAAGTAATATATATATAAAATACGAAAATGTAATACCCCATATACAACTAAAATATATCATCTCCCTCCTTCCCCCCCCCCCAACCGACACCCCCTCCCCAAGCTGTTTGCAAACCTGTAATAATATATGGTATGCCATACAGATAAACATTGTAACACTGGAGTATTTTCTGTTTGCACTGATTGCTAAAAAAAAGGCATCGGCAATGACTACGTCAATACTGCAAAACTGCACGATTGTTAAGGCGAGATAGGGGGGACGGGGGCATTTAAGTAAAAGAGGCAAATAAAAAGTGAAATATTACATCAATAGAACATTGATACTGTGTTTTTGATATAATGTGTCCATCAACGGACTTCTTTTAAAATTAATTTCTTGGGCATCATCAGGATTTCCATTTTCCAAAACAACAAATCGGCTCAAAATAGTCGTACCCTCTTCCAGCCAATTCAAGTGTATGTTTGATAGATCCTTTAATCAGTCTCTCACTTTTTTGAACATGAGAATACTATCGAGTTATTGGAAAGTCTACTAGTGCTTCCATCCAATTTTCATTGGACATCTTTATTATCTGTCCAAACTACATTCACTCATCAGTGCGTTTTTCTGCCCATTTACCCTCTCACTCCGACTGTCTGTCTGTCTTTGTTTTGGCCCGTCCATTAATCTGTTCACCTATATTTTTACGTCCTTCCATCCTTATAGTTGTCTACAAGCTTGAGTTTGTCCAGTAGTTCTTTCATCCATCCATTTGCTCTTTGCCGATTCGTCCGTTTGTGTTCATCTCATCTGTCATTCTGTCCCTCCCTGTCGATCCATTCTCTGTCCATCTGCCCATTTGTCCTCTTTTTATCCATCTGTTGTTGTGTTCGTCTTCCAGTCTAAAAAAACATACGTTTGTCTTGTCAAAAAGTTCAATGATTATGTTGTCTTCAGATATTTTTTTCAAACAGAAGATCTATTGAAAATGCAATACAGCATGAAGACTTGTATTCTTTCCATATTGGCATTCCCGCGTCTCCTCCCAACCCCCCATTTCAAACACACTTGCTTGATGTTGTATTGATTGCTTAACATTTGGTTGAACATTGAAGTTTGGCACAAATAGGAAATAGTTGCTAGCAATATACATGATTTGAGAAATGCAGTGCAGGTGAGAAGAAGCAACAAATTATAGTTTGGTGCATTAATATTATTTTTATAAAACAGCAAATGTTTTGTGTGTGTTGAAGAGGATGTTTAATTGCTCCGATGACGATGAATGTTGTTGCATTGATGTGTAACACTATCAGGTGTCCTTCCTATATTTACTTACATGAAATATATACCCATTCTAATCCCCTACCATACCATTGGAGCCGTTGTATGGGCCAGCAACTCCTAAAGCGGCCAGGGAATTTTAAAAAAAATATGCTAAAGAGAACTTCTAACCTTACTACCCCCTCCCGAAACACACACTACTACTACTACTACTATGTCTATATAATTGTAGATATTAGTATTCACCCATATTTTCCAGTAATACAGACAATTAACAATAACATTAATAATAAAGATGAATTAAGGTGTTTGATGTGACCAATCGGATAGTAACTTCGATATCTTTAACTAATCTTCAGATATCAAAACTAATTGCACTACATTACTAAAATGAATCTTGGGTATAAATTAAATAATTTCACCAAGAAAACAATTCCCAATGATAGAAACGAGAACCGCAGGCGCCTGATACAATAAGCCTTCTAATGAATGCGAAAATGTTCGCCATGTTGAAGAAACTGTTAGAACAATATAACTAAATAAGAAATATATCAGTTTTGATAAATATAAACAGAAAAGAGAATATGAACTTGTTCCTCTTGCATATCTATATATACACTGTAGTACACTGTAGTACACATACAGAACACTTTGGTTGTAACTTTGTAACTTTTGTACTTCTTTTGATGTTTTCTGCTGTATTTGACATCATCATAATTTTCCATTAAAAACACAGTAAAGACTAATAATCGTGCCAGAAACAAAGCTGTTCTTTGAAGCACCCATATAGTAGATACATTCTGAAAAATATTATATTTCTGACGTAGGGCACATTTTAGTCATAAGTGAACATAGTCCTTAGATTAAATGTAAAGTTTCTTAAAATTTATCTTTAAATCCGTAAGATGATTTTCATGATTCCCTGAACATGTTTGAACTGTTGTACTTAAGCTAAATTTATGCAAAGGGAGAAATTTATCCCCAAGGAAATTTAAATTTAACTTTTAAAAACTAAATTTAAACTTTAGATTTTGTTAATCTTTAGCTCACCTGACTATAAAGCCCTTCATCCATCATACGTTATCCATTGTCTATCCATCGTTCAAACTTGTTGATTGGCACAGAGCATAAGGGCCTTTCAAGTTTATACAAATACTGCCAATCTGCCATCAAGTATGGCTGCTGTTGCTAAAAAGAAGAAAAACCCTTTAAATGTTTTTTTTTTCTTCAAAATTGCAAAAACGTGTAAATACTTTAAATGACTTCTTTTCACAAACAGAATTTTGCCGAATTTTACAGGACTTTTAAGTTCATACAAATGATGCCATTCGGCCAATAAATATGGGGTACACTTTGGCCCATTGTTAATGTTCTATTTCCATTTTATTTCAGCAGAACATAGTTCTTATCTTCTTTTTCATTCTTTGTTAGGCCCAGCAACAACAGCCTACCCCTCCTCAGGCTGTGGTTGTCCAGGGTCAGGAGCCTTTGACCTCCCACATGCTGGCCTCCGCTCCTCCCCAGGAGCAGAAACAGATGCTGGGTGAGCGTCTCTTCCCACTCATCCAGCGCATGTACCCAGACCTTGCCGGAAAGATTACTGGAATGCTGCTGGAAATAGACAACTCAGAGTTACTGCAAATGCTAGAGTCTTCAGAATCTTTGAAAGCAAAGGTAAAGCCGTACAAGTTATTTTTCTGTTTTAGTGGATTTAATATTTGTACATTTAAAAAAAAAAAATATTTGTACCCATGTTCGAGTGAAAACTTGGGAAAAGGGATGTTAAATTTGTCGCAATTAAAATTAAAATTTATTTTCTTTAGAAACTAGCTTGAATTCAAAGAAAAATTATGTATTTTCATGAACAATTTACTTTTCCCCCTCAAATCTTTGAATTCAGGTTTTTAGCTCTACTGGTTTTAGAGCAGAAGAGCTTATATGATGGCTCAATATTCATCTGTTCACAAGCCAAACTTTATTATCACTGTTCCTCTTAAACTACTTGAGAGATTTGCCCTGAAACTTTACATGAACATTCATCTTAAGGTCTGATTATAGTCCTAAATGAAAATGGTGCCCATTTGACATCCAAAAAGACAATTGTGGCGGCTACATAACAAATCTTATTGCCAGTCTTCCTGAATGGATGGTCATATCGACATGGGGCTTCACTGAAAGACTTTATGTTGTCTACTTGCTCCTGAATGAAAATTGTCCTTATTTGACAACCAATATAGCCACTAGGTACAACTTCAAGATCTTGTCGCTACTTCTCCTAAATGGGTGGTCATATTGACATTGGGTTTTCACTACAAGACTTCTTACCATTTCTTGTTACATAACAAATCTTATTGCCAGTCTTCCTGAATGGATGGTCATATCGACATGGGGCTTCACTGAAAGACTTTATGTTGTCTACTTGCTCCTGAATGAAAATTGTCCTTATTTGACAACCAATATAGCCACTAGGTACAACATCAAAATCTTGTCGCTACTTCTCCTAAATGGGTGGTAATATTGACATTGGGTTTTCACTACAAGACTTCTTACCATTTCTTGTTGACCCTAAATGAAATAGTGCTAATCTGACGAGCAACATAACTGCCATCGTGCCCATCTTAAACATCTTATTGTTGCTTCGTCTAAAATGATGGCCGTTGTGAATGAAAATTGTGGCAATCTGAAATCCAGTATGGCTGCCTTGGTGGGGTCTTATAAATCATGTTACGTCTGCGTCTTCAGAACAGATAGTAATAGTAATATGTTGTGTTCATCCCATAAATGGATATATTGGGACCCAGTGGCCAAAACAAGTAGGTTATAGAGTCTGACTATACCACATTTTACAAGAATTTCCATGCCCACTTAGATGTCAATATTTTACCGTAGCCATGACTGCTTTGCAAATGGAGACATTTTCCAATTACATGACAGTCTCAGAAAAGCGAATCCTAGCAATAGACCCTTTTCACACTCTCCAATTGGGGCAACCTAAGCCAATAGAGCATATTGAGAATGAGGCTGAAGATGTTCAGCCACTGCCATACAGCAGTACAATGCAAAGAACATAGTGAAACGTTGTATGTTACTCTAATATATTTGGATGTAATAAACTTAAATTATCATCCATTTTGTTCATCAAGTCAATTTTTATTTTTACTTTTTACTTTTTTCATCAATGTGTTTGTCAACAAACTTGTTTTATATATGCCAGGCGTATTCCTGTCCCAGCAAGTCATTGTATTATATAGGATACTTGTTTATTTTATTTTTCCGAGCAAGATTGGATATGAATTCAAGATATGCAGTTAGTACATTACACTGAATATTTTACTTCGTGTATTAATATGCACGAGTACATTGTATGTCCGTCATTCTAGGCAGAGGGTACCTTGACACCCACGTCTGTATTAAATATTGCCAGTCATGAAGATAATAATGGCGTGGTATGTTATGTTTTCTCGAGCCAATCAGTTTTCTTTTAAAACGGTATTATTTCAATATCCCTTCTTTATTCCACACTAGGTTCTCTCGGCAAACACAAAATTTGTTTTGTTCTACTGGTCATAGACCAAAGGAGCTCATGGAATAGCCTGTAGTCTGACATCCATGTGTCCGTTAGCACAAGTTTATTATCGTTTTTCCTCCTAAACTACACGGAGGATTGCCATGAAACTTGCACATTCATCCTGTTTAGTCGGTGAGATAATGTGGTAAACCGTGTTATCTTTGATTAGTATCAATTGTGAAACTTGTCTGTTGATTGGCTAGTTATACAACAGTATGAACTGTGCACATTGTAGCATCAGGTATGGTTTGTAGACGGGTACCACTGTTGAGAGTCAAAAAGGTATGACACATTTTTAGATGTACTGGTCATATACCAGGAGAGTTTATGAGATGTACTGTTGTACATTGTCTTTCCATCGCAGAGGAGGTTAGCCATGATGGTGCCAAGTGTCGCTAATCCTTCTGGATGGATGGTCATATTGACATGGGTTTCCACCAAAAGATTTCTCATGATGTCTTGCTGGTCCTAAATGAAAATGGTACTGATCTGACATCCAGTATGGCCACCATGGAAACCATCTTTGAAAATTTTGTTGTTGCTACTCTTTCTAATGGAAAGTCGTATCGGTTTTAACCAGAAAACTTTGTAGTCCTAAAGAAACATGATGCCTATCTGACATGCAAGATGGCCACCATGATGGCCATCTTAAAAATCGTGTTGTACCTATTCCACCTGAATGGATGGTCATACTGACATTGTATTTTCACCAAGATTTCTTGTGATATTTGATGCCAATCTTGCATCTTGAAAACCTTGTTATTGCTCAAGAATATCAGAGATGGGTTCAAAATTCAGCAGTTTAAAAGAAGAAATGGTCTTCTCTTTGATTCCGGTAAGTTCTTTTTGGCCAGTAAAGCGTCGGTTCCTTCAAGGGACTACTGTTTGCAAGTGTATTTGGTAATGTATGTTAATAAAAATAAATTTGAAATGTTGGCTCATTTTGATTTGTTTACACCAATACACCCCTTATATGGAGCACTGCATTCCTGTATACGCGTGATGCAGTTTGTTCATGTGAGAAAGTCGTGTGGGATATGCCTGTTTGACATGATTGCACTAATTGACAGTGTAGATGATGTCATGCTTATGACATCATGAACATCTATGATTATTGCTGTTATAGTGTTAAAAGGACAAATTTTGCCAGCCTTTAAACGGTTATTCTTGTTTATAACATTCCTTGAACTAATCTTTTTATGTTCTTTTTAGTGATTAAAAAACCAGTAGAAAATGCTCTATATTTCTAAAGCTGTATAGAAAATTTCTAACCTCTTTCCTAGTGAGAAATGAGAGGAAAAGATTTCATCATACGCATAGTAGTGTGGGATAGGGAAATCCCATGCATAGATCAGAGTTTGTAGGCAGGAACAAAGCTTTTCTGGGCATGATTCTTGAGTGGGATTTCACTATCCCACAGCAGTGCATATGATGGATTGTATTATTCCTCCAGCGGCTGTGGCGTCCACAGATTTTGTGCTAAAGCTGTAGAAAGTCCTGTAACATGCATATTGGATATGTATGCAGGTGGGCTTGTAGAACCTTTGATGACGTTGATGGCATGTAAAGCCCAACATTTAAATTTTCTCCACCATTTGTACATCAGAGAGAAAGAAAAGACTGTAATATTCCTAATGTGATGTTATCAGACTCTTGCGTGTTGTATGAGATAACGACTACAATACAACTGCAGTCAAGGCAGGAAATGTGCACTGATCAGCAATATTTGTTTTGCACATGGCAGAGTAATACTCTAAATGCACTGGGTACCAATTTTCTTGGATTTCATGTTAGCTACAAATTGAATTTAAAGATTAAAAACTAAATATCCTTCAGTAGAAACAATTGGGTTCCATCCCCATTCTTCAAATTTAAGAAGCAACAAAAATTTACTTTTTGGCAAAACCACATATGAATGTTAACAAAATTGAATTTGTAGCAGGTCGTGTTGTGTGGAACCGTTTTCTCATCTCTCTTGTAACTTTCTTACCTTTACAGGTGGATGAAGCCGTCACTACACTAATGGCTCACCAAGCCAAGGAGGCTGCCACCCAACAAACAGCTTCAAAGGGCCGCCCAGAACCACAACAATAAAACCACTGCCTGTGCCTCACTGTAATGAACTTCCCAATAGGGCTTTAGATTTCTTTACCTTTGGTCACATGATAATGTTTGGACAGCTTTCTTGAACCATGGAAAATATTGATTCAGAGCCACATAATTTCTTGTGAGATTGTCTTTTTTGATCAGCAACTGATATTCTTGCATGAAATTTTGTCAAACCCTATTTTCATAATTTTTATGGCTAAAGGGTAATTGTATTCATTTCTATAGTTCTGTATAGTTCTCCTTTTTCAAAGGAAATGTGCACCAGTTGATGTCGCGTGTTCATTACCTTCAAATCCATTGAACACAAAAATGAATTGAAAATGTCAGTGTGAAATTATGTTCTTGGATTCCAAATTTTAGAATTGTTGCCTGTTGGGAAGTCCTTGGAAACTCTCACACCAGTTACTAAAGAATAAAAATACCTCTCTGTCATAAAATGCAATTTGGGGATGTACTAAAAGTACCTTTTGTAGGTCCTTTGTACATTTCTGTGTAAATGCACAACAACAACAAAAATCAAGCAGAATTCTGTGGTCAGAAAAATTCCTAATTTAAACATTGCCCCTGATATTAAAGATTATGAAGGAAGAATTAATTAAAAATCACAAAAAATAGCAAAACATGAAAAAATTGTAACATTTCTTTTTTTACTTTTCATTTAGCATTTATTATATATGTATGTTCAGAAGTGTCTGAAGGCCGTTTGAAGTAACAAAACTGAGAAGAGGGATAATTTACTTGTATTAATTGAACTTAAAATTACCAATTGTATATGATGGGGTTTTGATTAATGCAAGATAATTCTATGCCTCTCCCTTAACCTTCATTTTATTTGAAATAAAACAGTTTACATCAAACTGTTTTTTTTTTTTATTTTGTACCCTTGACTTGGTATAAGGGTACTTGACTGATTACAGTAAGGATGAGTTTGATAAGAATCATTTGCATGTTCTTGGGTTCAGTGTTAAAACATTATGACTTCACAGATCCCCAGGTAAGCAGCATAATTGCGTAAATGCACAGAAAAGTTAAAAAGAAGACCTAACTAGATATGAAACAGTTATGTACCAAAAATGCATACAATCGTAAATTTATGAATACATTGTTCAAAAGCCAACATATCGGAGAAATGACGTACGGTGTGAATCCTGTTTTAATGCAGCTGTTTTAGCCTTGTGTAACCATCAGACATGGTTTTATCTTGGTTTAAATTCATCAATAAAGTACAAGTACGAGTCTAACATGTTTTGTTTTAGGCATGTGGTACGCAGTTATGTACCAAAAATGCATACAATTGTAAAATTATGAATACATTGCTCAAAAGTCAACATATTAGAGAAATGATGTACGGTGTGAATCCTGTTTTAAAGCAGCTGCTTTAGCCTTGTGTAACAATCAGACTTGATTTTATCTTGATTTAAATGCAACAAGAAAGTACAAGTACGAGTCTAAATGTTTTGTTTTAGGTATGTGGTATTTTAGAATAGTCAAATATCTCATTGTGAGAGCGTTACCTGTATCGGTCTTTTGTCTGTAGTGACACAAGTTTCACTATAGTAAAGAGTAAATCTACAAATGCTGACCCTTTTTTACCGGGTTTCGTTGCTCTCGATTAGAGTCGTCGCAATATCACTGGTCAATCGCAACGTATTGGCAACACTGCCAACTCGCCGGCAATGATATTTCTATGCGCTGCAACTATAGAATGGCGGAAGCACGAGTTGCATAGAGATTTCATGATCGATTTCCATTTTAGTCGTACAAGGACGGTAATGCTGCTTGTTGAAGTCACATGGAATGTCTACAAGATTAAACTTCTTGAATTATTCAACAAAGAGTTCCAAATTTTGGAAATGATTTTGAGACCTGTGGCCAGTTTAAATACTTTCCATACAAGTGCACATAATTCAACATACGAGGGTTAATTAGAAAGTTCTAGAACAAAAAAATGCTGTGAAAAGAAAAGTAACTTTAAAATAACTTGAGTTGTCCTTCTGAAAGTAACTTCCTTTAATTTATTGAACGTATCCCATCATTTGACCCTGAACACCTGTAGCAGCCCATTATGAGACAGAATACATAGCGACCTTGTGATAACATCTTATAGTTCTTCTCTCCTTTTATAATGGTTGACCCGGTGACAAATCATTCAATATTGGTAAAGACGCAATGAGTTAAATCTGTCAGTATGGTGGGTGATTTAGGGTTTCAACAACCAAGTTTTTGTAAGATCTGCATTTCAAACTTGCATGTGTGTGCAGGAGTGTTGTCCTGGTGCAAATTGAAGCCAACCCTCTGGGTCTGGACACTTTTGCAATAGCCTCACATAATTTATATCTGATTATTGTGGCACAGTGTTTTCCATTCACTGTGGTGTTTTACCATGTGGTTCAAAATTACTCTTTGCATTGACAACTGTAATGCACATAACCTCAGGGTTCATACAAAGCTGGAAAAGCATGGGGGGAAAAGTGCTTTTTCCAGACGTGAAAAAAGTATGGGAAATAAATTTTTTGCCCTAAAGGTCTGGAAAAAGTATGGAATTTTGGCTTGCTGTGTTTTATTTTGCTGAAGACGCTCGTCGGCTGGGGCACCATTGGTTCTAGGGACAGCCCTGCTGGCGAGACCCATGACCTGTCACCCACGAGTGATTGGTGGATACCATGTTATATTATACGGATACCACATGCTCATTTATAGTGACGCAGACTTTGAATACATGTGCCAGAGGGGTCTGGAAAAAAATTGCGAACCAGTCTGGAAAAAGTCTGGAAAAGGTCTAGAGTTTGTTTTACTAACAGCTGTATGAACTCTCTAACCTTCCACATAATCATCTATTTCTTTTGAAAGAGATGGCCTTGACCTGTCGTTCCTTGTATCATTTTTTCAGTCTCCTTACCATCAGTAAAATGTTTAATCCATCTACTGATTCCAGATTTAGCAACTTATGTAGGTTCATAAACAGCATCCAAGTCCGCTTTTATCTATGTAAAGGATTATCATAATTTTGCATAACATTGTATAATCACTTCTTGTTCAAAAACAGACTTGTGCCATTTTGCCACCATAGTTACATATACGACGTAGAAAAGGTACTAAATTGGAAGGTTTTCAATTATAGACTGGCATATTTTTATGACTGGTTTGCTTTGTTTAAAAGATATTGCATTTGTTCTAGAACTTTTGGATCAGCCCTTGTGTTCTTAGGAGTAGATGGAGAATATGTTTTACGGCTGTACTTTCATTACAGTGCATTGTGCAATGATTTTGTTTCAAAGTTGACCCAATGAGCCTGCCATTGTGTATGAATTGTTGCTCATTGCGTTCTCATTGAGTTAACTTTTTGAAGTAATCATACAAATGAACTGTACTGTCATGCTGTCCACAGAGATGCCAACCATTTTGGATTTTGCAGAATTACGAATTTTAGTTCAAATTTTGCATTCCAAACTAAATTGATTAAATTTCAGAAAAACATTTTGAACAGTTTTCTATGTGGACACTGGTAGGGAGAAAAGTACTTCACTAACATCTTTTCGTGTAAAAAGAAGATAGTTTACAAATGTAAAATACAATGTAAAGAGGTGAAATCATTGTTTTGCTGCTGGAATGGACACGCCAATTTTATTTCTGCTGGACCTTGATTGTTATAGGTATGCATAGGTTCGTAGGGAGATGTAATATGTTTCGTTACATCACAGATCTGCTGGTTTTCATATTGCATTCAGTGGAGCTGGTCATGGAAGAAGACGAACTTTTACGTACCTTTATCTTTTACTTTATATGCCATCTATACAATTTTAACATCTTTGTATCTTTCGTCTTCTTGTACTTCATATTTACATTTATTTGGAAGAATTTATCTTCCTAAAGTTTTTGTGAATTATTCATTTTAATACACAATAGAAACACCCTTGGCCATGTCAGATGTACCATCCACCTGTTCTAGTAAGTTCTTAGGACATGTACATCGACCCAGTCTGACTTCACATCATCAACTCCTGGTCAATAGCATCTCCTATATCTTCTTGACATTTTGTCGCCAGTAGAAAATTTCGTTAGAATGAAAAATTCCTTTCAGCCATGGTTTATTGCTGTTTAGGACCTTATATTCATGTTCCTCTTGATTAACAATTATAATCCCTCAGTCAATTAAATGTCGAGAGTTTTCTGATTGTCCCGAGTGATAATTTTCAGTGTTTTTGGTCACGATGAACCCCCTGTCCTGCCTACCCTTCATGGGTTCGAGAATTGCCTTGTATACAAAAGGAAAATCTCTAGCAGGTCGTCAAAATTCACTTCAATGTTGACCATCCATATGTTTTCACTTTAAGTGTTTACATTTACTGCAGAGGTACATGCTTATATTTTCATCACCATTGTTTAATTCAGTGTGCATTATTAACATCAATTCAATCTCGTAGTCATGTTAATATAGATTACACATTTCATCCATTAATTATTTAGTAATTGTGGCACAAGTTTAATTCATAGATGATATTTCATTACCTCTGTTTACACTTCCGATGGTACACAACTTTTAGGTTTTCACTTGTGGTAAGTAGTAAAGATAAAATGACTAACGCAAACCCTTTTTGTTCTTTAAGATCATCATATTGTATCATAAAAAAATTTGTTTTTAGAAATCTTTATTTCAAATGTCGCAAAGTGTGGGTATGTGTGGGCACAAAAAGGTCCCATGGGACACCCACATCACATGTCTTCCATGTACAAAGTGTACACGAATGGATATATGTCCAACTTGTTGTTTATGGTCTGACAGTATCTGGACCTCGCCAAATACAGGCATACTTATAAAAGGAGGAAGGAAGGAAGTGCATTCTCCCTTTTCTCCCTTAGAATCTGAATCCCGAGGATCTCTCAGTGTACCTTCTAATACTGGGATCAAGTGTGTCACCCTGAATAAAACTGCAGGAAACAGCTTCTTGGTAGCTTGACATTGGAATCGAGTTCACTTTCCTGAATAAAAGATGGAGGAGCATAACCTTCCCCAATAAAGAGAGTATGTCTTCTAGGACAAAGGAGGCGGCACTTATTAAGGGCTTTAGTCTCAAGCCTTGGATTTAGTGTGTGCTCCCTCCCCCCCCCTCCCGACTGCAGGAGGGAGGAGCAGCCTTTTTCAAACATGTAAAAAGGCTTACCCCTGAGGGGGTAGAGAAACGCTCTATCATGGAGAGTGACTGTGCCCCCTCTTTGGTGGAGGGTGAACATTTTCCAGGTACCCAAATCCCTACTGTGGCGACAAGCAGTTCATGCAACCTCAAGTAGGCTATGCAGCATTCTAACTCTTGGCTCAGGGGAGGCATCCTCCCACAGAGCTGATTTTCCATTGGGTTCAGGCGAGTTTTGACCAGTCAGGATACAAGGCACTGGTCAGCACTGCACGCTGGTCTCTGGTCTAACCTCACCATGCAAGAGGTACCGATCGTCATGGGTGGGGTTTCATTCACCTGGCAAAGGTCATCAGTCACTAGTCAACAAGGATCATTATGTATACACAGCTCAACACGCCGAATCTAGGTATGGAGTCGAGAATCGGGTCGAAACCCGACCCCCTTTTCCCTTCTCTACACAACCAAATTATTCAGTCACAGGGACAGAGTCTGCATTTATGCACTTGACTGGGAAGGGGATTTGACTGACCCCCCCCCCCCCTTTCCCATGTTTCCATTCAGTCCCTATAGGATGTGGTGTTTTCCCGTTCAAGGGAGGGTCATCATGCTGCAGCGCCATGGAAGGCCTCTGCATGTCCTCTTAGCAGTACAGACGTTGAGGGACGGAGAGCCCACCTTCTGCTCTGGAGGAATCATCACGGAAAGAGAGTGTCAGACTCCCATCCCCTAAAAAACCCTGAAGGGACTTGAGAAAAGACAATCACAAGGGACAATCCAGTCACTTCCCGTGAGGGGTCGCATGGTGTCAATATCCCTACTTCCCGGTCTTACCCAAAGAGGGATCTTTCTGGTTCGACTAGTCCTGCATCTCCTCGAGGTAGTGATCAGTACAATGATGAATTGTCTCGTGGTAGAGCCTAATGAATTTGCCAACGATCAGGAGGATGGGGTTCACCCTCCTCTTGCTAGTTCTTGTACTCTTTCACAACAGGCATTCCAGGTGGTAGAAGAGGAAGTGATATCGTCGTTTAACAAGGCAGTAAATTAAGTTTCACATCTCCTTCTCCTTGAATTTTGCTCTAAGCCCTTGGGCTCTGGGGACAGCCAGAGCTCCTTTCCAGCTGCATCAAGACCAGATCTCTGTTTGGTCTATCGATCCAGTGTGGTCAAGGAGCTTGCAGAAAGATTTAATAAAGGGCAGGAATCTACAAGCAACATAACGATTGGTTGGTCTCCCCCCCCCCCCAACTACTCTGAGACTTTTTGTCTCAGCTTCCAGTTATAAAGTTCACTCCCCCGTCTGACCCATGAATCCCTTCACCCCCCCCCCACTTGAACACTGGAGCTTTGCAAGTGGCGATCTCGTCAGGGTCATTTGCGTGCCTATCTTTGATGACGTTAGAGGCTTTAGAGACAAATATCAGGTTGATTGCAACGATAGCTTCTCACGCTGATTTCCTTTCGATGGCTTCCTTCAGTCTTTTGAAGGAAGAATCTTTATTGCCTGTTCTTTCACAATGGTTATTGGAAGCAGTAGTCAAGACACGTCTTTTCTACCGCCATGGCACTGTCAGCAGAGTTTCTCCACCTCCACATCGATGACGCGTTGGACAGCTGAAAGGTATTGCTAGATCATGGCAAGAACCTCATGGGGAGTGGTCCCCTGGAGTCGGAGACCTTATCTAACAGTCTCGTACCTTCAGGGGCACAGGTTTAAAGCGCTTGCCTTTATATTGCACCTGTCCACGCAAATTCGAGTCTAGGATCAACCAACCTGGCTAAGTGAGAAAGCTTGCAGTCGCTTCCCGTGTGTCGGTGATTCTTCACGGGTTCTTACTCTACGAAATGGGCTCTGGGTGACTTGTTGTTGGTTTCAGCCGCACGCCTTTACAGATCACTCGCACATCACCTCTGTTTATGTGCGTTTGAGTCTCGGCCCGACCAATGTGGTTATGTGAGAAAGCCTCCCAGTAGCTTCCCACGGGTGATGGTTCTTCCTGGGTTCTTCCTAAACCAAATATACTGGGCACCATGTTTAGCCTATCACATGCTAAAAAATGGCGTTAGACCCAGCAACAACATCCATTACCAAGTATACTGGCTGCCACGTATAGCCTATCGTGTACTGAAAAATGGTATTAACCCTTTTCCAACTGGATACGACTCTAGTTGTACTTCACCTTTTCCAGCGGGATACGACTTCACTGAAATCCGTCGACCACTTCGCGGAAGTGTTTTTAATTGTATAATACCTCATCACTTTATGTATATTCTTATGAAAAGAAGGAAATAAAGGTAGAAGGTACACAAATACATTAACAGAATGATTTGTAAAGACCACAAAACTGGTACAAATTCGATTTCAAAGTCGAATTTTAATGTGCGGAGATAAAAATTGGCAGTCATACTGAAGAGGGAAGTGAAGACGGTTATGTGCTTGGCGAATTAATTGAAAATAAAGACCATTTTGTGTGGAAAATTGACATTTTAGGCGGTGAGAATCGTCATTTTTACTTCTTCAAAATGAACGGAGCTGATCATAACTGGTTATTCGAAAATTTGATTTCTAACACGAGTTTTAACGTGTGGAGATCAACGTGGCGGACAGCACCAAAGCAGCAAGTTACGGCATTGATGTGGATGCCGATTTTCATGAAAATATAGGCAATTTTGTGGAAAAAAATTGCTTTAGGAAGTGCAAATCGTGACCGGGACTTCCACGAAATGAACAGAGATGATAATAACTGGTTTGTAGATTTTTTTTTTCAAAACGGAATTTTAACGCGTGTAATTCAAAATGGCGGACAGTACTGAAGCGGCAGTGATGTGAATGCCGATTTTGATGAAAACAGGCAATTGTGTGGGGAAAATTGATATTTTAGGCAGTGGGGATCGTGGTATTGTTTACATCGAATGAACTGAGCAGATGATACCTAGTTAATTGTATTTTTGACTCGGATATTGACGATGATGAAGACGTGAATGCTTTTCAAGCTAACTGGACATTTTGAGAACTTAAGTTCTCATAAAGGTATCACATGTACCGATGTTGGGTAAATGCGTTATATTCTGAAATGTTTCTGCATTCCGGAAAATAGACCAAAATAAACCCAACAGAACTCTGATATTATTACTTTACAATTTGTTGTGGAATAAAAACACTGAACCAGAATGAAAAGCTTAGTTGACTGACCAGTAAGGATCATTTTGTTTGCTCTCCAATTCTCATGCGAGTAAATTTAATAAAATCGTAATAACTTTTGACATTCTTAATGGATTTTTATTATTTTGTCACCTGTTTAAATGGCGTAAAATTCCCCACATTTCATACACTCACAAATAGGAGGTAAAATGAAAATTGGAGATCTGAAAATTGCATTGAAGGTAAGTTATAAAAAAAATGTTCAAGCAAGTTTTTTGTTTACATAACTTTTTTTTCAGCTGAAAATTTTACGCCTGAAAATTGTCAGTGAAAATATATGACCTTAAAGAATATTTGTTGCTTTTTAAAATGGTATACAACATTGAAAAATTATTTGAAAAAATTGTCCTGTAAAACCAGATTGACCAACGTCACTGCATTCTCTCATGCTGAAACACCGCTGACTGAATTTTTTTTCAGTTTTACACAACTGTTTGTCTGATTGGGCTTCAGTATGAAAAGGGTTAATTCCCACAAAACCTTGTACCTTCCATTGCCTCTCATTATGACACATTGAAATTGGCCAGGAAGCATACTCTTCCTGATTGAGCCATGGGGCTTACTAGATTTTAAAAGGGTATGCAACTGCAACAGCCCAGTAGACTACCCTCTTTCAACCCCCCTCTGCATCAGCCATCAACGAGGAAGAGAGGCTGGAGAAGCAAGGAAAGGAAGTCGTCTAACTCCTTCCCATTTCCCAAGCCCAGGGGAATGGTATGGGGGCGGGTGAAAAGGATGGTGGTGGTAGTTTGAGGGCAATCTGAGGGATTCCATACCTCTCCTGCAGTCCATCGCTCTTCCTTTAAACCAGTATGAGTCTGATTAGCTTTCTTTTCAGAGGTCTGGTCGAGTATCCCGTAAGTCCTTTATATTATAAAATAGGGTTTATGTCTAGATGTCAAAGAACTCCTTCTTCTCACAAGGACCCCCATCTTGTTGCAACAGTCGGATATAACCAAACTAAAGGAGAAGGCACAGACCCGTCTTGAGAAGGGCGCACTAGAGAGGGTACAAAACATCCGGTCACCAGCCTTCTACTCGGATTTTTCTGGTACCCCAAAAAAGGCGGAAAACTTAGGTTCATTATAAATCTTACCCAGTAATGAAATTCATGTGAGAGGAACAATTTAAGACGGAGACCGAAGCATCAGTCCGGAGCGCTAAAAGGTCCTGAGGCGGGGCAGTTTCCAATGACCTTCGGGATGCCCATTTCTACATCCCAATCTTTCTGCCACACAAGGAAATGCTTCTGTTTTTCTATCAGACAGGAAGTTTTCCAGTTCCGAACCACGCTCTTTGGTTTAGCCTCAGTGCCCAGGGTCTTTAACAGAGTGATGGAAGTAGTGGCTGCTTGCTTCAGATATCTGGGTATCCCTCTTCTCCAGTACTAGCACGACTGGCTGCTGCTTGAAAGCAGGAAACGGTCCCTGTTACATATCAAGTCCCACTGTTGATCCAGGGTGACTCGGCTAGGACGTGTACCGAACCTAGGGAAATCGGATCTCGTTCCTTATTAGGATTTTGTTTACATAGTAATGAATTTCCTCACATATCTCGTCCGAGTTCGTGTTTGCCAAGACAGGATAAACAGAATCCCGGATCGTTTGAGGACTCTACAGGCCAAGACCTCGTTTTGAGACCGACTTTACCTTTATCTTCTGGGGACCTTGAACTCCTTGGTGATCCTGGTACCTTTAGGAAGACTCCATTTACATCCTCTCCAGTTTCTACTGTTGGCAATCTGAACAACACAAGAATTCTCCGTCATCACGAATTTCTCTGGGGTCGGCATTTCAGTACCACATGAAGTGGTGGTACAATAAAGACAAATTCTGACTGGAGTTCCACTGCATGCCCCCAAATCCCACTCAAATCTGTACACCGACGCGTCAGATTCAGGGTGGGATGCTCATTTAGAGCAAGAAGGAGTACTTGTCCATGGTCATTGGTCCCTCGAAGAAAGTCTCCTCCACATAAACAATTTGGAAATGAGAACTGTGCTCTTTGCCCTGAAAGGCGCATAGATCAAGTCAGGGTCATTGCATGATGGATTCCTCAGACAACACATTGGTGGTTACATACCTCAGATGACTAAGAGGCACTTACGCCTCTTCTCTCTGCATAGATGTCTGGAATCTTCTCATTGGGTGGGGTCGGAAGGAATTACACTCCCGAGTTTGTCACATTGCGGGAAAGAAAAATATCCATGCGAACAGTTTGTCCAGGACAGGCAAGGTAATTCTCACAGAATGGTCTCTGCAGAGTCCATGTTCAGCCTATGGGGGAAACCTCTAATGGATTTGTTTGTCACGATATTGAACAACAAGCTCCTGTTTTATGTCTCCCCAGACCCAGACCAAAGAGCAATGGACACATTCAACCTGGGATGGGATCTACTGTTCGCTTACACATTCCCGCCTTTCAGATTGATTGTAGGTACTTAAGAAGGTCAGGACATCCACACCACTGCTGTTCGCTTAGACATCCCCACCCGGCAGGTTGATTCTGAAGGTACTTAAGAAGGTCAGGATATCCACAATTAAGACTGCAACGATTGCCACAATTTGTAAACGTGTTCACGGAAGACAATAATCGAAACGATGCCGTTTAATCGAACCGATTCGAGACTCAACCCCCACCAATCAGCAGGTTAGACTAACAGCTGACAGCTATTGATATGTTAGCCACTGACAATGTGAATACTGTACCTCGTTCAACCTGCGATTGTTTAATTTGCTGTACGTCTTTTACCTCTTATTATGGCATGATTCAGTTTGTAAGACATGTTTTTGTTGAATATATTTGACCATTTAGGTAAAACTTCAAAGATCTATCTAAGATCTTGTGCTTAACTTTAAAGTGAAATAAAACTAAAAGTCCAAATGAATAGACAATTTGTGGATTTCCACTTAAAAGTTCTATACTTTTGGTGGATTAGGAAGTGGAAGTAAGTCTGCTTCCGCCTGCTCACTAACAATAGTTTTTGTCTCCATGCGTTCTTGTTTGATGCAGGGCCTAGTAAGGGAACTGGTCTCAGGATGGGGACCGTTCATCACGCCGACCTTATTGTCAGATTTAGCTTTCTATTCGCAAAAGAAGATTGTCAATGCTATCACGGTCAAGAGGCGATCGGAGTTTTTTTTACAATACCGCCAGCAGCCGAGAAAGATGGGACCGATGTACCAGGAATGCAAAGGAGTCTCCTTGCATATTTTGACAACAAGGGGAAATGTTTGGAGTTAATGTTCCAGTAAGCATATAGATTACTCTTGGTGAAATTGGCTTCTAAGAGGCATATAATTGTACTTCAGCTTCAACCGAATCTGGAACTACAACAGAAGAATCGTCCCCCTCAAAATAGTTCCCTAACAAGAAAGCCATATCATCTTGATTCAGAAAAAGGAGTGAACAATGTAAAATGTTAAATTGACAACAGTGGCAGCTAGTGCACACATTATAACATAGAAGCTGTTCAGTTTGTGGCGTTTGGAAATGAACTTAGAATACCACTTGACGTTGGATACAGACAGACTATTTTGTCCACTGTATCCATGTGCTTTCCTCATGATTTTAGATGTAACACTACACTTGCACAAGAGTCTGATGTGATTAAAGATGGTAACCAAGATTATGAACTGGAAAATATTTTGGCTCCTGTTCAATACGATTTCCTGCGAATCATCTGTATAATCGTTTAATGAAAAGTATAGAAATTAAATTGCTTACGTCTACGAGTACATCATAAGGGAGAAAATAGTCGATAGCATTTAATAAAATTTTAACTTACCTCAGAATTTGTTTAAAGGGTGTTTTGATATTGTGCAAAAGGAGCGGATAAAGATATCCAGGAATGTTTTTGAACTTGCAATAGAAACATCCTTAGCGACTATAGAAGATCCTGTAAACATGGCTTATTCTCGGGATTTTTAATTTTCACATTGACGCTTATTATATTTTAATATATCTTGCTTGAATTAAGAAGTACACATGGTAGCAACATACATGGCAGAAGTCTTAATTTATCCAAACAATTTATGCAAACTGTTATCCAGTTTTAAATCAATAGAAGCGAAAATGTTGATGCTCGCAAAAGCATTAATCGTTTCGTTCAGATGATTAGATTAACTTTCACAAACAATCTGCTTATATTACCTACTGATAAGTACATCTGAAAGAACGGCAAAACTTTTGTTACGTGAAACTCGCAATATGATAATTTGTGGAGTGACCAAATGTGGGACAGCATTGTTTGTACTATATCTTACAGAGAGAGAATACAAAACTTTTCAATTATATCGTTATCATCTGTCCAGCTGTTTTGTGGAGAAAAAAAATAAGGTAGAAAGTGTTTAGTCAGAGATGAAAAGGTTGTCGTGATGGATAAAATTGGATAAGTGATTAGAATTACTGGTTAATATGTATCAAATAACACTTCATTTCTAATTTATGACTGTGAAAATTTAGATGACGTAAAAGAGAAAACAACCAACCAAATTAAACTACCTTTTAGTGGCAGAACTTTTAATATATCAGTACAGCTGAACGTGCAAAAGTACAACATTGTAATAAAAGATTTTAGAGCAAATACAGTGTTTGGTTGTCTCCTCTAGCAAGGAGCAAGGTTATGAAAACTTTCTTCACTGAAATCATCTCATCACAGATGATGCACGAAAAGATATTGTGGATTCTCTGAACCAAACCAAAGGGAACAAACATTTAATGATACTCTATTTTCCTTTTCAGTACAGAGTACTAACGTGTCTGTACGGTAGTATGCTTTCGTTATCAACCAAAAACCGTTTATCATCGTAATAATTCAGTGCAACTTAGTTCATTTTGATGTTATACATATCATTCCAGTATCACCTGAGTAAATTGATTTCCCGGTAATTTTCTTTGTACTCGAATAAGCAAGCTTTGTACGTATACAATTTTAGATTCTCTTCATTACACATTTCTTTATTAATTTACATACTTTCGTTTCACCAAGTCATCGTCTCTAATTCGTCTCCTGATGAATGATAAATCTTTTTAACATTTGATAATTTTTTTTTTCATTTGCACATTTTGTTTACATTTAGTTCTTTATACCAAATATTCCATCTGTTTCTAGAAAACTGAGTTGTTCAATAATTTAAAGAAGTCTGTTCCGAATTCGTTTGTTGACATTTTTTTCTCTTAGATTTATATTCAGGTTTAAGTATGATTTCAACCAAGAGAATTGTTCCAACAAGACAACTCTGTCTATCTTTAGAGTTTTAGTGCTAATTGCACGTACGTATAATGTTATCAAATGTTTCTCCTTTTAGTGCTAATTGCACGTAAGTATTACGTTATCAAATGTGTCTCCTCTTGTTCATCAATATAAATATGAATCTGAACAAAGGTTAATTGCAAGATGACTCACAAAAAAACAGTCGAATCATTCAAGATGGTTCACTTCATAATTGCTAGCACACATTTCCCATGGTACTAAAGTTGTCTCTGTCATGTTCGTAAACATTAATATCTAATATATTTTCCATGTTAGACTTCATTGCAGAATAGAAAGAGACTCCTGTAATAACTATTGTAACATATAAGGTTAAATTAAACACACGTATGAACAATAAAGGAATCGGTACACATTTTATGAATGAAGTATTATTTTTAGTGTTGTGCTTTGCGTCACCAACGGTGTTTCATCTCCTTGTTAGTCCACAGTCTTCAACATTCTCATATTTTTTTTTCTCAGTTGGTCAGTTCAAATCATTATGATTTAAAGATATCAACCCAGCACTCAATGCAAATAGAGGCAAACACAACTTGAATAACGAAATATCCAGTGAAGTATCTAATTCAGTTTGATGGCATGTAATCATCTTTCAGGTCAATTTGTTGTTGAATTTCAGTCCACTTTGGGGAGACAATTTTCTTAGAATGCAACCCCTCTCCCACTCTTTCACGAAAAACATGATGCAAAGTTAGTTCAAATTTCAAAGAAAGCAACATAGTATCTATGCTAGCACTTAGAGTCATAACCGATAAATCTGATAGGAACTTGTAATCGAACTAAACTGAACAAAACGAGGGGATACATGGGTACATCCCCATGACGCTAAACATCATGGCTTCACAGTTGAGATTACTTTACCCACTAAACTTCCGCTTTAATCTACTGTCGCAAGAAAGCAACAAATACAAGTACTCGAGGAAATAGAGATTCGAATAGTAGACAAAAATGAACCGTTTGATGAACAGGTAAAAGAAGCAGAGATTATAATTGAGGATTACCACAGAAGAATTCACAGCAGAGAGCTTCCACCTACATTGAAGAGATTATTCACGTCAGAAGAGGAAGTAAGTTAAGGGTCAATGCAACTTCTGTAGAGGTTCTCAAATCAAAACTATAATCTATGCAATCTGTAGTTGAAACGTTTGAAAAACATCTAGAAGAATTACTAAAAGGCTCCAGAAAACAAATAAACCCAAGGTATCACAAGTACAGTTGGAAGGCACTGAAAGTTAAACATCGCAATTAGTTGGATATCTATTATAGTAATTTTAGACTTGTTTTGTGGGGTTAATGTCATTTTTCAGCACATAATTGGCTACACATGGTGGCCAATAAATTTTGCTGGAGGAAGAAAACAGGAAAACTTGGGGAAAATTCACGGACCCACAGGAACCTACTGGCAAGCTTTCTCACATACCATTGTTGACCGAGCTGAGACTAAAACCCACGCGGACAGAGGTGAGATGTCAGTGATCCGTAAAAGCTAGTGCATTAGACCACAAGGCCACTCGAGGCCCCGGAGAAATTTTAGGGGATGCATTGAGAAAATCATTTCAGAAGTCAGTGAAAAAAGTTAACGTTAAGTGAAGACTGAAACAGCTATTTAAAGAAGAGGATGTAACAATAGCTGCACTAGCTACAGCGATAGCAATCCCTATATCATTCACTACTCCATCTATAGCAAACTTTGTATAAAGTTTCGCAGGTGGAACAAGGGTAGTGGTCAATCAGAAGGTACAGGTGATTCGTTTGTTGCCAAAATTACAATTACTTATCGTACTGTTAGGGGTTGTGTATCAGCCTTTGTAATACCGTTCTTTACTACATTGGTATTGATGGTAGGGTTAACCCCAAGTTTTAAGGAGTCAATGGATTTATGTAAATTGTTGTTGCACAGGACGATCCAATATACTTTCATCACCATGTCACGCGGCAACAAAAAGATACCATCACTACCAACAGCATGTCAAATTTTACGTATAAATATGTTATGTATTGTTGAATTGTTATCATAATATTTTCATTTGTATGGTAACCGTGCTCTCCTACTATCCTGCAGAATGAGTATGTCCAACCTGTTGGCTCTTATTTGTCTGCCATATAATTCATTTCATCAACAGACAGCGTTCTCCAGTTTTCAACAGTACCTTCTCCATAGTTATATTTACGTTTGTACTAGCAAACAGAAAATAAGGAGTAGCCCGCATGAAACTTTGGCACACAGTTGTATATTCTTCTGACAAATTATCAATCAAGTATGTGTTTGCTTTTTTTCCCCCCTTGAGGTATCTCCAGTCAAGTTGTTGTGGAAATTTACAATTGTTGCAGATCATATTATATTGTTTCATATATATGCTATTGTCATTTGATTTGAATGAATCGTCGTTGAGTTAAGTTATTTTACATCCAGACAGCAGTGTCCGTATCTGGAAAGAAACATGAAATTTGTATACTGATTTTGCTAACTCTAGAAACGTAGATGGTACTAAATCCCACATCCTGAAGATGCCATATACACTGCATAGTTTAGTTTAAACTGTCAGAATGTGGTGTCACAGTGTCATCTGTATCGTTTTATGAACTCATCACTTGCACATTTTAAAGTGAAGTTACAAAAAATGTTTAATGGCTTGCCTCTGTTAAATTGCATTTCAAATAGAATTTTATTTTCTCTCCTTAAATAGTTTTGCAATCTCAGCATACTCTGTAGGGCTAAACTGAGTTGGAGGACAATGGTGTGGTGCTGCGCTGGCTAGTAATTTAAATCTGAAGTTCACTCATATGCGATAAAGGTTAGTATGTTGAACAATGTTCACCTATACTTCGAGATAAAAAAGGTTCATATCACGTGCGTGTTTTAATTCCTTCATTATCTACTGTGCTGTTTGCTTCGTCTTACGCATATTCAACAAATTAATTTTCGTTAACAAATTCAATGTTTCATGCTTCTTAATACTGCTATCTATGTATTGTAATTCAGTCGTCTTCACAGAAAATGTGTCTTTTACACACCATTTATTTTAATGGAATAATGTGTTCTGCTGGTTACCAACTGTTCATCGATTCATCATATTCTTTCCATGTCATAAGTATATACTTATTACCTTTCATTACTTTCGTCTTCAAAATCTGTTCAACTTTGTATATGTTTTATTGTATATAACTCTTGATTGTAAAACATACCCCATATATCCTCTCCCTTTAAATCGTCCAGTTTGTAAACAACCGGGTCACCTAATATTGCCTGCATCGATTTTGAATATTTCCTTGCTTCAGTAAGGAAGGTGGGTCTTTGTAAATGTGTTTTATACTTTGAAATTCTGATATTTCATCAATTTTGAATTCAGGATTTCCAAATGTATAAGTTCTTATATAACTGAAAGATTGATCCTTACTTTTTGACTGCTCGCGTCAGCTGGAATCATGGCCTTTGATGTGTAATGAATGTCATTGTTTCCAAAAACTAGCTTTATGAAAACGTCAATCCATTTTATGGTTTCATTCTAAGTGAAATACTTCCACATTCTAGTTTTCATTGTTCTGTGATATTTTTCCACTACGTAAGCTTTTTTATCTGAATAATTTAAACCTATGCAATGTGTTCCTTTTCCAACAAATCCTTAACTTTTTGTTGTAAACTTCTTTTCCTTCATCCAACTGTACATTTTCAGGCTTTCTCTCGTTCAAACTATCTTTAAAAGCGTCATGTATGTCATCTTCTGTGTTGGTTTTTACTTTCTCAGAGCAGGCATGTTTAAAAAAATGCATTTATATTCCTCGTAATATATTTCATATACTTGCATGTTAACAAAGTCTCCCTGTTTGATGTTGAAATGGAGAAATAAACAATTTCATTCTCATGTATATTTATTTTGTAAAACAATTGGCTTTAGCCACACTTTTGTACCAGCCAAACATGCTAAGAAAAAGATGTTTTCTCTTGATACTGAGATTGTTGCTTGTATGTTAAACTCATGAAATATTTCAATCATCTCTTTGAAATCTGTTGAATCTATCTCAGGTAAGCGTTGTATTATTATTTATGTAGTACAAAACTTCTTTTTTTCTCCTCTCCTCAGTACACAATCTAGGTATTAGAATGCGATCAAGTAACATTAGTGTTTCGGTTGTGCTTTAGACGTTTAAAAAGTGTCGTTGTGCTGTAGAAATTTACACTTGAGCTAGTTGTGTTCTCGTTGTTTCTTTGAAACAAGATTTGTTACTATAAAACCTCTTCGTATACCTTACACGAGCTGGTAATAGAAAGTTTAGAAAATAGTGCAAAGCATGCTCGGGTATCCTCGTATCTACACCAGATGTTAATATTACCTTGGAAAGTAGTACATAGTGTGCTGGAATATTCTCATATCACTACATGAGATTAAAATACATATATAAAAATATACTATTAGGTCAGCTGGGGTGTTCTCCTACCCTACATGAGACGATAATATACATTTTGTAAAATAATACAAGATAATATAAATTTTGTAAAATAATACAAGACAATATAAATTTTGTAAAATAATACTAAGATAGTCTCGGTCTCTCACATACATACTACTTACACCCATACCAATTATATCACATATTTGTGTTGGTTTCTTCATCCTGTTGTGCAGTTCTCACAGGATTTTGGGAGAAAGAGAGAAAAATTCTATTTGGAAGATTCTCTATACTGAAGTATTATATTGAACATATTTTGAATGAATAAAAATGACTCGTATCTATTATAGGCTTGTCAAAGCTTCTAAATTACATGTACAAATGTCGTTGTTGTTTACAGTTGCTCACAACAATGCTGAAGCTTTTAGTACTGGGAAAAAAGACAGTCACATAGTTTGTTCTAAAAGGACACACAAATAAGCCAGATATTAAGTACTTCAGAAGGCACTAGTATATGGCCTGTCAGAACTGACCAGAGTAGTAGGTTCTATCTAACATTTACATGTTTTTTGTAGTAACGGTTCATGCATCCAGGTAACGTTTTTGCATCCTGTGCAATTTATAAATAATTAGCTTGCTCTAAACTGACACAAGGATACACATGAGCTAGGATATTATTTACCTGCAATTAGTCTTCGAACGATGCTAGGTCTAAACTTTTGAGCTTATTAAAAATGTATTGAACTCTCTTGACGGTTGATTAATTTAATCTAATGACCCGTTTCATATTTACATTCAGCTCCTGGTATTCTTCGTCAGACGAGATCACAATCATGCTTATCGTGTACTCTTACTTATTTATGTTCTCCAACATTCAAAACAGAATTTCATACAAATGAAAAGACCTTTGTTTTTGTTTTTGTTTTATTCCATCCAGCTCTCATGCACCTGCGGCCTAACTCTATGAGCCATGTGTTCGATCCTTCTACCCTTACCCACCCCCTTTCTCACCCCAAAAAAGATGGAAGAAAATTCACATAGATGGACCGGTTTGTCTTTTTTTGTCTTTGAGAAACCATTTAGTTGCAGACTAAATATAATATTGATTGCAATCAGTGTCGTGGAGGTAAACATGCAGTTTCATATGGTTTTCATCTCACCTGGCCGTAAGGCCAAATGAGCTTATGGTGAGGCTCAGTGTCCGTCGTGCGTCGTGCGTTGTGCTTCTGTCAACAATTGCTATTTTCAACTTCTTAAGAAAGAAAACAATCAATCTTGGTAGACAGCATCCTGACATAAATGCTTGTCAAGTTTATACAAGTTTGTAAACGTTTAAGCGACCTCTTCCAAAACACTGATTACCAGAAATTGACCAAATTTGAAACAAACTGTCCTGGCCTCAGTCCCTTTCAAATTTATACAAATTATGCTGATCCTCTATGAAATATGGCTACTGGTACTGAAAATAGAGCATCTTTTACACAACTTTGTCTCAGAAACCGCTCGTCAGAATTTCAACACATTTGAAAGAATGCATTCTATCTTAAATGATGCCGATTTGCCATCATATAGGGCAGTTATTACAAAAATTAAAAAATGTTTTAAATGACTTCTGTCAAAAACCTAACAGAATTTTCCCAAATATTACAGAAATCATCATGGGAAGAAGGGCTTTTATAGTAATACAAATTATGCCCATCCACCATCATATATAATAACTTTTTCTCACAAGTAACACAACAGAATTTGACCAAGTTTCAACGAAAACATACTGGTTTGAAAGCCGTTCAAATTTCTACAAATGATGCTGATCTGCCATCAAATATGACTCTTTTTACTAAATATAGACAATCATATAAACAATTTCATAAACAAAACCACTTGACATAATTTGAACAACGTTTGATATAAAGCATGCTGACATTAAGATCATTAAATATTGGGAAAAAGATGCTGATGTGTCATTAAATATGAATGAAGCTACCAAAAATAGAGAAATATTAAAACAATTGTTTTCATAAACAGCAGTGGAAGAAATTTATGCAGAATACATCCAACTGACCCGGATTTCTTGGCCAACATCTCTTGGATATGACTATTAGACAGATGTTAGTCAGATAATTGATCTCAGGCCCAATTGGGCCTCTTGTTGATTTTGTCTGTTGGACTAATTCTCCAAGTAGAACAGGTTTTAGCTCAAGTACATATCACCTGATAGCGACACTGGTAAAATGACGCGCTTTCGAGTTAATTATGGAAAGGCAATGTACAGTTGCATGTGCCACGCTGACCTTTTCGCCGATTGTTTTTTTACATTGAGACACACGTACATGAAGAGGAACGTACCCGCAATCACTCCACCTTATCTATTATCTAGCATGCTCTACGTGGCGGGTTTCGAATTGCCCCCTCGACTTCCCCTTCCCTATCTATCTTGAGGCTAGTGCACATTTTCGAGATATAGTTTGCATTTGCCTTCATTGTCACGCATACCATTAAAATCCTATGAAAGTCTAAAAACATATTGAAGATGCTTTGAAAGGAAACAAACATAAAGTCGAGTCGGAGAAGAAACTATTCACAGTAACAATCTTGGAACGAAAAAAAGTTTCCAATAAAAGATTTTAATAGAAAAAAAGGAAAATAATCTTTCCGTTAGCATCGTATGTTTGATGAGTAGGATTTAATAGTTGACTAACCGTTATATGTTATGAATGGAGAGTTCATGCGCAAATTATGTTAATTTACTCGTTTACCTGTATTTACTCATTTTTAACGCGCATCGGACAGCAGTAATCAATGCCACGAATCCAATATCGCATAATGCGATATTAGGGTTTGCGATTGTGCCATTTTCTCAGACACTACCGCTTGTAGAATCACATCGCTTTTAATGTAAATGTATGATGAAGAGTACTACAAAAACTAGGTCGCAGTGATCTATATTTCCAGTTTTTTTTATTCGTGCGATCTAGCCATACCGCAATTTCAGTTATTCTTGTCTAAATTAAAATAGAGGGGACTCGGACTATATGAAGTCACTTGGTTTTGAAATAAAATATATTTATTCACGTTTGCTCATACGGGAAAAGATGGTTTTATAACTAAATCAAATGTTTGGTTCTATGTTAATTAAAACAGATAGGAGTTTGGTACAAGCACTCACTCCAGGTACATTATTTTAAGTCTGTTTTGCCAACCAGTTATAGATTCATTTCAGTCACGATAACCGTTATTTTTTTTTCCATACAGAGTTCTTATTTACAATACCAAAAAATTCTGAGACACTTTTAGGAAATTTTTCATTTAATTGTTTAGGTACTCATGGGTAGTTTTCTCCTTTAGCAAGAAGTAGAAAGTGTGAACGTCAATTTGACATTACGATACAGTGGCAACATTCCTCTTAAAACGACCCGTAATAAAGGACAATTTAACCTTACGTTATAGTGACCACAAACCAGCCAGTGATAAAGGACAATTTAACATTATGACATAGTGAGCACAAAAAGACCCGTAATAAAGAACAATTTAACCTTACTATATAGTGACCACAAAACGAACCGTAATAAATGACAATATAGCATCAGGACATAGTGACCACAAACCAGCCAGTGATAAAGGACAATTTAACATTATGACATAGTGAGCACAAAAAGACCCATAATAAAGAACAATTTAACCTTACGATATAGTGACCACAAAACGAACCGTAATAAATGACAATATAGCATCAGGACATAGTGACTACAAACGACCAGTAATACATGTTAAAACTGTACGAAAGAATGCATTGAAGGACTAATTTCCCCAAAGAAAATATTATTATATTTTTGTCTTTTCTACCTGAAGATAGTTGGAAACAACAAATAATTGTGCCTGCTACAGTCTCTGAACATCTCTGATGATAGTTTGTTTCATTCCACATTGATTTTTTTACTACTACTATTTGTATATGACATATGATCCAAATGTCAAAAGAGGACAATACTGGCCAATTTAGGTTATTTGCCTTGCTAGGATTACAATGAAAGATTTTAACAAAAGAACAAGCGCATTATTTCAAAATATTTATTAGCTGTATGAGGACAAACAATTTTTAAAAAATATTCAAATGAAATGTTATCTGTAAATAAAAGACAGTATCTGTATAATATATTTATGGTCAGTGTATATAGCTTCCCACACTTACGGCATGTTTTCAGTTTTATCACAAATATTCCATAAAATTATGCAACGCTTCTTTGGATCTGAAAATTAGTGTCAGCCCCGTATCGTACACACACACACACACACACACACACACACACACACACACACACACACACACACACACACACACACACTTTAAACATGTTAACTGATTTACTGATTACACTGACATCGTTTTGTGCAATAAGTAATTTCAGAAAAAACGTGTTTAATAAAGGTAACTTCGTACATTGCGATTTTCATGGAGATCTGTAAAACAATATAATAATTTATTTTCATATTGCTATTTAAAAATGTTTAAAAATCATTAATATATTATTCTTTATTTTGTAAAAGTCGATAGAGGATGGAATAAGCTATGAAATAAGATGTTTTCTCACCATTATGCACGATTATATTCTCAGTGTTAACGAAAATATAAATAATAACATCACATAAGAGCTTGAAGAGCACATTCTCAACAGTTGATAATTTGAAAAGTAATAGCAAACGTGTTACACAAGGCTCAAGAATGTGTTAGCAAGTCGTTTTTTTTTATAATACTTCTGAATGTATGATGCTTCACGCTTTATAAAGTTATATTCGTTCCCTCTAACTGAATGTGATACCCACTCTAGCTGAATGTGATACCCAATATATTTTCGTGCATCTTAAGGATCTCTTTTAGTCGAATCGGACACATCAATGGCCAAGTCAGAATCTAGTGATTGTATAATAGCCATTTTTAGAACAAAATAAGAGCTTATATGTGTCTTTGAGATAAACATCAGTCATTTCTCCACTGTAACTTAATAAACGGGTTTAAATTTATATTACAACAAAACAGGCGTTCTTTTCAGTTCTTGACAATGTCTTTAAACGTTGTACGTTTTTATGTACGTCCGTCCACACAACTAGAGTCTTTAACGTAGTCATTTTGTCTACGAAGACAGAATATATTTTGAAGGACGTTTCTGTGTATGCTTCAAGCACATAAACAGCTACACTACATAATAATCTGTCATCTTCCATCTACAGTCACACCCTGATACCATGAAAAATGGTACATTTCAAAAGTTGTATAGAAACTATGGAAACTATTTTATAGGAATTTAGAGAATTGTTCTCTTATGTGAAATTCACAAATATTTAAATAGCAAACAATTATACTATTTCTGCAATAACAATCTATATGCTGTCAAAGAAGCAAAAACAAAAAAGGTTTCTAGGAGCGCCCTAGAAACATCCACTTGCCAGTCAATATTGTTTGCGATAACTTGTTAATTTTTCATTAGTTGTCTAATAGGACTGTGTAAAAATATGCAATGTTACGACATGCCATCTCATTTGTCATTTTCAATCGAAGAGTGTCTCGACTTGTACATGACTATGAGATTTATATAGTCGTCTATTACAAGAGTTGATCATACACTGCGATAGTTTGTAGAGGAATACCAATACATTGCCTATCTTCATGCTGCAAACTCAACATGATTCCTTACCTGTTAATGTCAAGAACCTACGGTTTACATGTCGGTATCTTTACGCTGATAGCAGGCTTACTTCCCTCCGGTAAGCATCTCGCTCTCTCACTTACTCTTTATCTGACCTGTGGATTCTGAAAAATAACATAAAGACATGCTTTTAGTTCAACCGGTTGCAATTAATTTACTGTGTATCCAACATGCAACATGCAGGTTTATATGTCTGCACTAAGTATTTAAGTATTAAAAAAATAGTTGAGATACACATTTTATCTAAAAAAAATATATTAGAGTGCCACAAGATACAAAAATGAAAACGAAAAAAGCAACACAATTAAACGAATGTTTGTGATGAAAACAAAAGATAAAATTTGTCTTTAATATAAAGTTGTCAAGGTAAATATGTGTAATGTCACATCAATGTTTTCAGACATGAACTGTAGACTTACTACATGAAAAAAATATCAATGAACTCGATCGGCTTTCGTGCCTACTTTGCTAGTTATATATTTTACATGAGGGTAGGAATTAGCATGTACTTTCCTTGTTATATATTTCCCAACTGGGGAGGAATTTGCACGTACCTTGCTTGTTATATATTTTGAGGTATAATTTTAAAATTGGGAAAAGCCCTCAGACGTTATAAGCGATTGTGTATTTGTTATAGTATGCAGACTATTAGAGATTTTCCTAGTTATTACTGTCTATTGCAACTGCTTCAAGAAACTTATTATTCAAAGACAGTTTTATTGTAAAATACAATATTATTTCAATAAAATCAAAACATAAAGTTCCGTATTCTGCACATATTATTCTTCTACACCAGAATCATGTTGATGTAAAGTCATAACTGTTGATGATGTGGTCTCCATGGAACATAGATTATCAAAATCAAATGTTAACTTGTATAGGTAGTGTTTGATTGTATCCAAAAAAAAAAAAAACAGTTCAATATACATATTTGTTATTAGCTCATTTATTGCCAAACGTTATTACGCTGGATCTGAAAACCGTCACCATTAACTTTCTCGTTTAATTACATGTTTTTCTCTCTTCTTCTCTTCTTCATATTTTAAAATTGTAGCAAGACTGATTTTTGCATTTTGTGGTCTACTTTGATTTAAGCGTCCATACTTCGTTTCAAATATAAAAATACCTATTAATGTGCAGAAATTACGAACTGTGAATAGGCTACCGACCTTGATATTCAAAACATTGAAACATATGTTACGCTGTAAGATGAAAATTGCTGCCTATTGTCCCATTGAGAAATGCTGGAAGAAAATGAATAGTCTTTCATGTCTTTCTTATGTCATCGTCCCCAGACGAAGCCATGGCATCCATCGCGGTGGTAAAGACCATTGTACCCGAGCTCATGAACACATGAAACATAATTTAACATATTATCTATCATTGATAGATAGATACATACATAGACAGATATATCAATATGTAACTTACGCAATTTGTTTCGAAAGCTATGTCCAGCAATAAATGGGTGCTGGACAGTGACTTTGAGAACAACCAAGACAGATCTGAATTGCTATGGGAAAAGAACGGCATCTCCTTGATCACCTGTGTCAGCCTATGCGACCGGAATCCGTCCTGCTTTTCCTTCTTTTACCATGCTTCTCTGATGAAATGTTTGGGATCCCAGTCATACAAACGTGGTCTGCCTGCTGGTCAAGCAATGCAACAAGAATGGAAGTACTACACAAGTATGTACAATCCAGACGGAGAAACTTACACAATTAATCCTTGCTTTACTTATAACAATTTTCAAAATTCATTGCATCATTAATAAATGCATCATCGTGTCACACCTCACTTGCATTGCCATGAACAGAAAATTATTACTGTTGGAATAAGATATAGGGATTCGGACGTACTTCTATTCCGTAAATCTATGTTTGTGTTTTGTCGTGACGATAATATATAAAAAAATCAATTAGATTTATATGGAGCGATCTCTAATAAAACAAAATTTGTGTCTGCCGAACAAAGTTACTTTTCTCTCTGACAGAAAGGAAAATTTTAAATTTAAAGATTTGGAAGTCATGGTCATTTATCATTGTTTTAATACTATAGAAAACCTATTTTCCTTCACAAGTATTTTAAATGTGGACGAAAGAACTGATTAAATTAATCCTTGCTTTACTGATAGCAGCTGTCAAAATACATACATGATATAATTAATAAATACACATTATTGCCATACCTTGCTTTCATCACCATGAACATACAAATGATTAATATTTTAATAAGAAATATGGAGTCATGAGTACAAATCTGTTACGTATTGTTTGTTATCAAGGCTATGATTGGAGCTTTGTCGCGACCATGGTATATAAAAGATCATTATACATGTGTGGAGCGAGTTCTAATAGCACAGCTTTATTTTATCCCAAACGTTGCTTTTTTCAAGCAGAAGGTAGGATTTGAGATTTAAAGAATCAGAAGTGGAAAGTCTTGTCATTGAGGATTGTTGAATATGTTTAATGAAATGTTGAAAAAAATACAATAAATATCACACTTTATTTTGGATAGAAAAAAAAAGATGATACCTTAATTTAGAAAAATAGCAAATGCACTGGGACGGTGTGTGACACATTATTTTGATAACTGCTTTAACACATCGCGAACCATTTTCTTCCCAACATCCTATATAGTCAATGTCCCAAATAAAAGTCGATGATTAGTTGCTTTGTATTGTTGTATGTCTCATTTTCATATTATAAAAATAAAGTAAAAATGACTGATGCTAAGGTTTTCATGCATGTCTTTGGTTGTACTAGTTAACATTCTGTTTGCCCCAATTATATTTTGAATCCTTATCAAGTTCCATAGGGATTTTTGAATAGGTAAGTAAGGATTTATACGTATGTGTTATGGAAAATTTGACGACGACTTTGCATTTGGAAACAAGAGCGTAATAGACAAGAATACATTTAAATAAATGTAACGTCGGTAACATTTGTTCCGTAAGTTATAAGTGATATTTGGTCTGAAAAGCAAGTCCCGACATTTCAAGAAAGAATCAATCGTATAGAAGTACAGTATTTTATCTGAACCTTTACACTGTTACATTGAATAATAATTGAGTTTGAGATTAGTAAATCTACGTATGAGAATTATTTTGTTTGTGTTGTTTTTTGGGGAGATTTTTTGGAGGTTGGGGGGTAATGCGCTATTGAATGTAATTCAAAGCCTTGTGGGGAACATGTAGTGGTAATACTTTTAATTTGAAATGAAATATTTTTTTAAGTTTAATTTTGGTGGGGAAGTAACCATTGTTTCTTAACGATAATAGATTGTCAATAGTTTATTTTCTCTGTAACAATAACAGGAATATTGGATGGGTTGAGAAAATCTTTTTCTTGATAACGCATACGGAATAGCAAGTTTGCTGCGCCGTACTGACTTTATTTTCGAATTTATCCATTCAAATAACTACCAAAATATATGTAGGATGGCATTTGTTTCATAAATCGTTTTCATGTGTTAATATTTCACCTATGTTTCATGACTTCCTAATATAACTAAAGGTGTCGCATAACATCTAAGTGTAGGGGAAGTAATATCTCTAAACTTACTCTGTTTTTTTTATTGCACAAGATTGTGGCACAAATCTCAAATATTTGAATGCACCTGGAATCACGTTACAAAATCTGAATCATTGTCGTGCATGTTTTGTCTGCAGAAGTTCACAAAACACAGAAACTATTCAATTCATTTCCACTGAATCAAGTGTACTGAGGACTCATATACAATATGAATTTATGAACTTTGCTTAATTTCTGGTTTGCAGAACCCCAACATTGCGATGGAGATTATGTCTACACCCAGACGCTTGGATTGTGTTACAAGGTTCACTTGACATTTAAAAATTGTTGGGACGCCATGGCTGTATGTGAAAAAGAAGGAGCAAAGCTGATTATCATCAGGAACGACATGGAATTTCAGCATATATATAATTCAAGTATATATCTACAATTGTAGTCTTGTTTTTTTAATGTGATGTTCAGTCTAATAAAATCATGTAATTTATATCCAATTAATATCAACCTCATCTGCTGGAACATATTCTTACGCAATAATTTTAAATTACAGCTACATAAGTTGAGTCAAATTTGATACATGATATTGACATAGATAATATGCTTGCCCATGACATCATTTTGTGTGCAGTAAATAATTTATCAATATTAGCAAATATTTTATATTTTAAATAATATCAATATTGATTTTTCAAAAGAGACCTTCGCCTAATTCCGGCCATTTTAACCTTCGAGTAAATCCGCTGGGAATTTTGAAAGTGACGCTGCTATGTTTCATCGGAAATAAATTATACCTTGTATGGTCAAAAATTAAAAGCATACGTTGTGAAGCATAATTAATAAGTTCTACAAATTGGCATAAGATGCCAGATTGTACTTTCCTGCTGCTTCCATTTCTTATTTGCATTAGTGTGGCAACTTTGAAAATCGACTGTACAATTTCATTAATTGCTTCCATTAAGTTATCAAACAGCCACTTAAATATTTCACAGAAACATATGTTATAACAGTTGATTTCTTGGAATATGTGTGTAATAGACTGTTTATATTATCTTCCCTGGTAAACTAAGCATTTTAGAAACATTGTCAAGTAAAACATTTTATTGGAAATTAGCGACCACAGTGATGTGAAAGGTTTATAAACTGGTGCGTCAGAAAAATCCGCATTCTTAATCAATATATCAAACCCAAATACAGGAAAATCAATTTTATAGCGTAGCCAAAAGTACCGGTTTCTTGAAATATTCATTAAATATTGTTACATGTAATTTTCGTTTTACTTTTTCTCTCTGATATTTCTTTAAAACTATTACATGGAAATAAAAATGCTCTAACATGGCTGTTTTCTCAGAAAATGCTAGTACAAGACCGTGAGCATTATTGTCCCTCGTACCGTATGAACCATAACGCACCATGATGAACAAAGGAATAAATTTAAGGAAATATTAAGTTATTAGTCCCAGTTTATTCATGTAATTTAATTTTAACACTAGGGTAGATATGAACTTTTGAAAAAATCTAAACATTATGAAAATAAAAAAGTGATTTTTCAACAAGTGCAAATGAAATATGTTATTGATATGATCGCCAACAAAATTGTGCACTATAATATGGTGCACTCACAGACATTCAATATTACTATTTTTAACAAATATGATTTAGTTAATTATTCCAAAATATTTCTAAGATTTGCCTGATAATAAGGTTCTTCAGATTTTCTTTAATATACTTTTAATTTTCATTAAGCAAAACATTCCAGATATGTGTACATTTCTCAGAATTGTTAGTTATTTTAATCAATTTCATAATATGTCTATTTTGGGGAGCAATTACGTCAACGTAGAACAATAATACTTTCACTATCTATCAGCGTACTACGTCAACTGGAAACTATTCATTGAACTTTGATAAGTAGATGGAAGCAGGCGGTAGTAGTGGTGAAAAGGCCATGCTGCCTCATATATTATATGGTACCCCGGAAAACTAGATTTTCACGATGTTGGTGCATATAAACTGTGTAATCATTACTTTCCATAAATATCTTGAACAGTTTTGCGATTATTATAAAGCTTCTCAGAGTTTTTTGGATATGTTTTTAATGCATGAAATCAAAACATTTAAGATATGACTACATTACTCAAAATTGTTACTTGTTCTACTAAATACTCATAGCATATATTTAACAGCTGGACCTGACTGGGCTGGATAGATTGGACTTCGAGCCATGGGTGCAGACAGAGAATGGAAGTGGTGGAACGGCAAAGCAGCCTCATCTATCGCATGGTACCCTGGCCAACCAGATAATGCAAATAACAAAGAAACCTGCGTGGACCTTTTTCGAGGATGGTACTGGGATGATGACTGCTATATTAATAGAAACTTTGTTTGTCAGAGGGACACTCAATACTTCAGATAATAGATTTTTAGTCCACCCATATGAAATATAGCAACTAACACACATTTAATATGTATTACTACAAGGTAAACATAGTAAACAAAACCGCCAAAAAAGCGATTAATTGGAATATTGTGTACAATTAAATTAGTCTGACACCCAAATAATTGCAAATTAATAACAATCTAGTCGTACTGTAGCTGTTATTTTCACACAGATTGACCCTTTTAATATTCTGTATTAGTTTCATACATTTTTATTTTGGGTTTAAAATAAAACAATGTTCAACAATGATCAAAATAGAGAATTTGTTCATAATCAGAGGATTTGTAATATTTGTAGAAACATCAATTCTGTGTGCTGTTTCCTTCTTAACACACCTACCCAGCACCCCCCCCCCTACACACACACACACCCGCGAGGCCGTTCAGTAAAAATTAAAATATATCCTGTTGAAAGATGAAGACAACATAACTGTATTTATTATAAACCTGTCATGTCAGACTTGGTGCTGGTAGCTGTCTTCTCTTGCAAATCAAACTGAAAAATCTTCACTATCATATAAGAACAAATTGTAGATATAAGTAAACTAACAATTGAAAGCACTAATAAGACTAATTAGAAAACAGAAACCAACCAACACTACAGTTCTAACCTTTTGCTTGACATTTTAGCATCATAGACTCATATGCTTTGAACAAGTAGAAAAAATCTTGGCTTCTTATAAAAAAATCCACAATGCTACCTGAGAAGTAATTACGACAATTACGATTTGTAGTACACTCCTTCAATTTGTAAATAAAAGCATCCTTCTCATGTCAATATGTTTACATCATGTAAGTTTTTAAACCATCAAAATTGTAAAAGTCCGTACAAAGTACTTGATATGTTTCTTTTATACATTTTATATTATTCCGAGTAATCTCACATATTCAGGTTTCCAACCAAGTACATTTTTTGTTTCTATAGTCTATCAAGTTTTGTTGAACATCTCCAAATATTCAGTTAGGTATCAGTTGATATATATATACATCAATAACTGCTCAAAATAGTCTTTAAGTTCTGTATATATCTTTTGATCTGATTTTGATAATGTAACACTGTCAAGAGTAAAAATGTATCATATTGAGTCACCAATAATATGGGTCAGTACTTTTGGAGCTGTTATCTTAAATGGATCCTAATTAGATATGAAGAATATTTTACTGTGACAAATTTCGGAACAGATCGACCAATAACTTCAATTTTCAAGCTGCGCAGACGTTTACGCACTATCAACATATATGAATGTGTAATACCGATGGCTATGATTTATGTCTGCTTTTGACCTTTGGCCGCCGCGCAAGTCTGTGGGAACCAGATTTTCTTATTGTTCTTATTGTTGTTGTCGTTGTTGTTGTGGATCTTTGAATCTAAAAGACCTAGGAGAAAAACTTACATCTGAGGTTTTCCTTTTTAAACGGCCTCTAGCTTCAGAGAGCTAATCGGTCTTGTCCAACCCTCGAATGCATCAGTGCGAATAAATTCGAGGGAGTAGTTCTTGTTGTATGTTGTATATACATATCTGCCATTTTAATATGATTTTACTCATCGATAATGGATGTGAGACTCAAATCCTCTCCAGATTGCCTGTTTACAAAATATTATCATTCTAGATAAAAATTATAAAACATGTTCGCATTGGTCTGTCCTTATATTGTATTAGTTTGACTCCCAAAAATTAATTCTTGACTGGATAAAACGAAAAAGATTAAATCATGACACTTTTCTTCTACCGGGAAATATTGCCGATTCTTTTTTTTCTGGCTGATTATGTGCATGTTTCAAATTTTAGATATGACGTTTAAATGAAATGTACTGGCAAACAAAACATTGTCTAACTCATTAAAGAAACAGCGATGATGAAAATCAGGGTAAGATTTCTTGTTCATTTCCAATGTTTGATAATGTTATAAATTGTTTATAAATTAAAAAAGTGTGTCTATTCAAGTACATCTTCCTTTCTTGACCCCTTCCCCCACCCGCCCACACAGTGATCCCAAATCTGCATTTTCAAATCACTCTCGCTGTATGATGGCTGGGGGAGTGTGAAATAG